>CM057453.1:282977500-284309166 GCA_016271365.2 Neoceratodus forsteri | reverse complement strand
TTTGGACAAGGTACAAGGCAAGGCTTTCCTACCACAAGACAGGATATTTACCTTGCAGCACCAGGCACAAATGGTGGCCTCATAGAAGAGGGTACCAGCCAGAATGATCCTGCGACTATTGGGGCTCATGGCGGTGGCCATCCCTTTGGTTCCCCTAGCCAGACTCCACATGAGAGTCTCACAGTGGACCCTCAGAGTCCAGTGGGACCAGAGGGCAGACAAACTGGACCATGAGATTATGATCTCTGATCCAATGGCAAACGACCTCTTGTGGTGGCTCAAACAAGACAACCTCTCCAGAGGGGTTCCATTTCAATCAGACAACCCCTCACAAACCCTGATGACAGATGCTTCAGGTCTGGATTGGGGAGCACATCTGGGTCCTCACAAGACACAAGGTCTTTGTTCCCACATAGAACTGTCTCTTCATATCAACATACTCAAGATGAGAGCAGTGTTGAATGTGCTCGAGGCCTTTCAACATCTTATGATTCAAACAGACAACATGTGCATAGTCTGGTACATAAACAAACAATGCGGAACCTGCTCTTACCCCCTTTGCAGGGAAGCAATGAGAGTGTGGTATTGGGCGGTCAACCACAACATTCATCTGACAGCAGTACATGTACCAGGTGTCCAGAACATCCTGGCAGATGCACTCAGCCGCACGCAAGCCAGAGCACGAGTGGGAACTCAGACAGTTAGTGTTAAACGAAGTCTTTGCAAAGTGGGGAAGGCCTCAAATAGATGATCTAGGAGCATGGATATGTTGTTCATCCACACTCTCTGGCATGTCCCTTTCCCCTTTAAAACTTGCCAGAAGTCTTCAAGCCGGCTCCTCCCACCCACCTGGGTGGTAAATACCTCGGCTCCGCCCTTTGACATAAGATCTTCCTTTCCGCTGGAAGATTCAGGTTCCCTCATGCTACTTTAGCAGTTCGTAGGCACAGGCTTTGCAACATCATTTTTTACTGCAAATTATTCTAAAACTCGTCAGAATTAGTGGCTCTGACTACAGCGCAGTGGACATGGAGGACAAATCATCCCCCAGATTTCGCCGGTGTTCCTGTGGCCAGAAGATGTCGCGCACCGATCCCCACCTCTCGTGTGTCTATTGCCTAGGTGTCGGACATGACACCACGTCTTGTACCTTTTGTCTAGCCTTCCATCCCAACATTCTGGAAGACCACATGGAAGGCGCGCCTAAAATTGGGGAGATCGGCGAAAAGGAACCCGCCGGTGAAATCTAAAGAGGCGAGATGGGCAGTTTCCGCGGCCACGGGATCCGCCAAGCAGTTGGAGCAGATGAAGGCATTCGAGGAGGAAGCGGCTCAAGCTTCGGCCAGTCAAAGCTTTTTGGTTCCGCTCAACCTTGGCTCGACTTTTACGGGCTCCTTTAGGGAGTTGTGCCAGTCTCTCCCCACCAGGGGTGAGGCACCCACGGGCTCGCATTGCTCCTGCCCTCGGAAGAGGGACAAGGACCCTATGTCTTCGTCTAAATGGAGACACTCCTGGGACCGATAGAGGTCCGAGTCCCAGGAACATGCTGTCTCGACTTCGGTCGAGATTGCTTCCTCAGCCGCTGGTTTTACAGACCTTCCGTCTGGCCAAGGCACCGAGACTGAGGAAACAGCTGAATCGGCCGAAATTACGCTTGACCCGATCGAGCCTTTGTCGCCTACTCCGGTCGACGATTCTTTAGAAAGGACTCCGGTTCTTTCCTTTCCCAATAAGGAGACACTGCCCTCAGGTGTCCTGATCGAGGAATCTGTACCAGAACCTCGGTTTTCTCCAACTCCGGTGACTCCTGATCAACCAAACTGACCCTGTCTGTCTCGTTCGAGGAGGAGGACCCCTTCGGTCGAATGGCCAAAAAAAGGGTTACAAACACTCCAAGAAGAGGCGCTGCCATTGGTCCTTATTCTCCTCCACGGGCGAGGAGAGGCTTCAACAGAAACTCCGTCGGTGCTATGAGGATCTTATGTGGCAACAGCTGATTTTGATCGGGCAAAAGCCAGCCCCGCTGGCTGTACCGGCCATCACCTGGCTTCCGCCTCCCAGGCCAACACCGACCCCTCTTCGGTTCCACCACCCGTTGGGCTGGTCCATATCCCGGCTCGGCCTGTTAGGTCTCTCCACCGATTTTGCTGGAACCACCACCTAAGCAGCCTCAGGAAGGGGCTTCCCCAATGTCTGTCGATCACGGTCGTCCCCGATCGCCTCGGCATATCGAGGGGGACCTAGGCGGCAGACCATTGTACCACGACTCTTCGGACTTGGACGACACTGGTTTACACTCTCATCCTGGGGATGATGAGTCATCAGTGGTGGGGTTGGAGGAAGGTCCTTCCTCCTTTCAGGGCATCCTCCACCTGATCTCCCCTGGAGCCCATCCAGAAGAAGGCAGAGTACCTCCTTATGGATATCCTCAAAGGGGGGATACCCCGACGGAGGTCTTTCCAGTGGCTGAAGCCATCGTTGGCCTGGCCCTTGAGCTTTGGCAGCATCCTGCTTCCTGCCCAGCTCCATCTGCCTACATGGCCTGCAAGTATACAGTGCCCGTGTCGTCCCTGGCGGGGTTCACAGAACATCCTTCAGCCGAAAGCCTAGTGCTTGCTTCTGTGTTCAGACGTACTGGTAGCTCAGCCAATACTGACTGACCCCCAGACAAGGAGTCCAAGAATATGGACCATTCTGCCCTTAAGGTCTATGCGGCCTCCTCCTTAGGCCTTCGTCAGTCCAGCTCGGCTGTTATTATGGCACACTTCTCTGGTGACCTCCTTGGGTCTTTAGATGAAGTCCTCCCTCATCTCCCAGCAGACATGCAGACTACTGTCAAGCAGGTCCATGATCAGGGCCGTGCTGTTGCAAAACAGCAGCTCCAGACGGCCCTGGACATTGGAGATTCCTGTGCCCGCTCCTTAGCAGCTGCAGTGGCCACTCGCCGCAGGGCTTGGCTGAGGCTATCTTCCTTCCCGGCGGATACCCAGCACAAATTAGCTGACATGCCCTTCCTAGGCACCGACCTCTTCGGTCCAGAAGTGGCTGGTCACCTCCAGCGCATAGAGCAGTCCAATGCCACCTTGGATGCTACTTCTGCAAAGGGTTCTTTGGGCAAGAACCAGCAGAAGGGTAAGAAGAAGCCTTTTCGGCACTCTTCCCCTGCAGTTAGGCAGCCCTCCTATCAAGGAGGTCAGCAGCAGGCTCAAGCTTAGTGCCCCAGGCCCAAGCAGGGTCCTCAACAGCCCCGTAAAGGTGTCAGAGGTGCTGGTTCAGGTGCCTCCTCCTCCTCTAAGCCTGCTCAGTGACAGGCTGGGGGTTGCCACCCCTACACCCATCATGCCAGCTCTGGGTCCTCCCGTGGGGGGCTGGTTCCGCCACTTTCTTTCCGCCTGGTCCGATATCACCTCGGACAGGTGGGTTCTAGAAGTGGTCAGCCTGGGACTGCCTCTGGAATTTGAGCAGTACCCTCCCATCCAAGCCCGCACCTCTCCGGAGGAAAGGATCTCAGCTTGCACTCCGTCGGCTCTTCGAGATGACATTGCTCAGCTCCACCACAAGGAGGTGGTAGCTCCAGTGCCGGATCCTCCTACAGACCCAGGCTTCATTTACAGGTATTTCTTGGTGCCCAAGCGGACAGGGGGTTGGCGCCCCATCCTAGATTTCCATGACCTGAATCAATATCTTAGGTCTCGCACCTTCCGGATGGTAACTCTGAACCAGATCATACCATCCCTGGAGCGAAACATGTGGATCTTACTTCGAGAAACAGCTCTTGCAGCAGGTTACACCATTAGGACTGAAGCCGGCAGGCGCCAGGACCCCACGGAAAAATTCTAGCTAGCAGTATCCAGCGGGGGATCGCCGCTGACATCGGCCCCTCCCCAATATCAGGCATCACATAAAAGGGGGCGTTTCCCCAGTTCTTCTTCTGCCATCGACTCGCCAGCATCGACCTCACTGATGCCTGCATCAATGATACAACACGCAAAATCTTTACAAAACCCATGTCTACTTCTCCAACTCCTTCTCTCAAAGGACACCCTTCAAAGTGCGCCTGCGGCAAGCAGATCCCCTTCGCTGACCATCATTCAGCTTGTGTGAGGTGCCTGGGCCTGGAACACAACACCCAGGCCTGCTCCATCTGCCAACAATTTAATAGCAGGACCAGGATCTGCCTCCAAAAGGCCCTTCAGGGTTTCCTTCTTGATGAGAAACTTCGCAAAATGGGAAAAAGACCTTCCTCCAAAGGGGATTCTTCCCATAAGACCAGGAAGCACCAGGACTCGGGTAGGTCGGGATCCCCCAGCAGGGCCTCTGAATCCAGGGACAGCTCCAGCTCTACGCGGTCCAACCGTTCTCCTTCCCGGGCCCACTCCCAACCTCCCCCAGTTAAGGTAAGGTCTTCAGGGGGTTCTTTAGCCTCCTTGCATCCGCTTAAGACCGACCGGGTGCCCAACTCTTCTTCCAAGCCTGACTCTTCAGAAAAACATAGGAAGTCTTCCTCTAAATCTAGTGGGGTGTCAGACCGACGCCGGGACACCGACCTCAGGTCTGTCTCCCAGCCTCCCAAGGCCTCGGAAAGGAAGACCAAGGATCTGATGCCTCTTAAGCAGACGTCACAGAATAAAAAGGTGCCTGACCCGACGCCCAAAAATGGACTCCCGACCCAACAGCAGTGTACCGACGCTGGGTGACACCGGACATCAGGGGTCCTCAGGAGAGGAGGCTGCCGCTCTGCCGGACGACCAGACGGGTGACACGGAGGATGCCGGCTTGCCTAGGGAGCCATCGACGGATCCAGTAGTTCCCCAGGACCCGACGCCCAACTCCAGCGATAGACCCACACCGACGCCGGGCCCGTCGTCGGGCATGAACATTCAGGAGGTGAAGGAATTGTTCACCTTCTGGTGGAAGACCATCAGAAAGGATGTGGTCCCCAGTAAGCCTCTTCCACCACCTACACCTCCTCCTCAGGGAGGGTGAAGGCTCAAGACCCCCAACCCCTAAGGAGCCAACTCCACCTCCTAGGGGCAGATCTAGAGAGAGAAAAAGACGCCCATTACGGTCTCCCTCTGGGTCTCCGAGCCCTAAATGACCCAGGGACAGACAACACCCACTGGGGATGACTCCAGACTGGATACGTCCGATACCTCCAGGTATCCATCCCCTTATAGTCCCCCATCACCAGACCCACGAGACCAGCCAAGGTCACCACCGGATGATCCCTCTTTGTCCGAAATCATGAGGCACATCCAGGAGAATATGGGATGGGAGACTGAAGACTTGGACCCCGAGAGACAACGCCTTGCCCGCTACCTTCGGCAAAAGGACCCAAAGCCTATGGTGGTCCCACCTCTAGTGGACACCTTCATGGACGTCACTAAGGCAGCTTGGAAGCGTCCGCACTCGACACCGGCTGTTCCTAAGAAGGCTTACCACCTCTACAGAGCTCCTATGGAGGACCTGTATCTGGCGCAGCAACCCCTGGCAGACTCACTGGCCATTGCAGCGTCTCATGATCGGTCTCAATGACCGCAACACTTGAGTACCCAGCCTCCAGACCAAGAATCTAAGCAGTTAGATTCTGTGGAAAGACGCATGTATGCGGCTGCTACATGCTCAATAAGGTCTTCACGCACATGGTGCAATTTCAAAACACCCTCTGGGAGCAGGGCCAAGACCTTTTGAAGGACTTTCCTAATGGCGAAAGGAAGGAGAAGCTGCTCAACCTCCATCATACTGGGTCAAATGTGGGGACCCAGGTTCTCTGAGCCGCTTACGATTCAGCGTACTCGGCCGCCAGGGGAGCAGCTACTGGCGTTTGTCTTCGGAGACACTCTTGGTTGAGAGTCTCTGGTTTCACCCCAGACGTTCAGAAGAATATCCTGGATGTCCCTTATATCGGAGCTGTCCTGTTCGGTGAGGAATCCGAGAAGGTCATCACCAAGCTACAGGACGCCAGGAAGGCAGTTCGGACTGTACAGGCTACATACAGGCCCAAATCTGGTTTCTTTCGGAGGAACCAGAACCGTTTTCGCAGCAGGCAACAGTGGCAACAGTCACATTCCGGCCAGCAACCCCAGGGCAATTTTGGTCACAAAGGTCAAGCCAGATTCCCCATGGGCCAGGGCTCAAAGCATCCCAAGGCAGCCCAGTCCACGGGACCCAATGCCACCACAGCATGACTCCTTCCTGTCCCTTGCCCCTCCTCTGGATCAAAGGATAAAGGTCGGGGGTCGCATCTCTCATTACCTTCCGGGATGGCAGAGAATCACCTCCGACAGTGGGTGTTACAGTTGGTACAGCGAGGACACTCTATAATAGAGTTCCTTGGCCACCCACTGTCCAGACCTCCCCTGCTGTCCCGTTACTCGGGTCAGCATGCTCTGCTCATCCAGCAGGAGATCTTGGCCCTCCTGGACAAGGAGGCCATAAAGTTACGTTCCACCAGACCAGAAAGGAAAAGGTTATTATTCCCACTTCTTCCTGGTCCCAAAGAAAACAGGGGACTTGCGCCCGATCTTGGATCTCAGTGATCTCAACACATTTGTGTTATAAAACTCTTCCGCATGGTGACTCTACTGGGTCTCATACCCATGCTCAAAGAAGGCGCATGGCTAGCATCGCTGGACATGCAGGACGTTTACCTACCTCTCCTGATCGCCCAAACGCATCAAAGGTTTCTGCACTTCGAGTTTCTGGGATGCCACTACCAGTTCCGAGCCCACCTGTTCGGACTGTCTTCCGCACCTCGGGTGTTTACGAAGTGCTTGGCAGTCGTGGCAGCAACTCTCAGGAGGCAGGGCCACTATTTTTTTTCTGTACCTAGATGACTGGCTCCTCATGGTACCTTCTGGGGAGGCCCTGATGTCCGCGATTCAGGATACCCGTTCTCTTTTCCAATTGTTGGGCATCATCATCAACCAGGAGAAGTTGCACCTTGCCCAGTCTCAGACTGCAATTTATTGGAGCAGTTCTGGATGCCACTCCAGGGAGAGCATTTCTTCCTTCGGACAGGGTGGAACACATCAGATCCCTCATACGGGACACAATGATGAAGACAACGGTGCCCGCCAGGACCGTTCTTTGCCTGCTCAGACATCTGGTGGCTGCCATTGTGACAGTTCCCCTAGCCCGATTCCATATGCACGTTACCCAATGGATGTTGCGGGCTCAATGGGACCAGAAGTAAGTTCATATGCAGCATCCAGTCCAGATCACGAATGCCATCATCTGAAACTGGCAATGGTGGCTCTTCCCGGACCATCTCTCGAAAGGAGTCCCCTTCATGGTGCCACCTCCTTTAGTGACACTCTCCACGGATGCCTTGGGATCCGGATGGGGAGCGCACCTCAACGGGGTCAGGACTCAAGGCTCATAGTCGTCTCTAGAGTCCAATCTGCACATAAATATTCTGGAGATGAGAGCCGTCCTCTATGCCCTACAAGCATTCCAGACGGACATTCCACCGGGTACTCTTCTGACTCAAACAGACAATACTGCGGTGATGTACTATCTCAACAAACAAGGAGGCATTCATTCCTACCCCCTTTGCAGGGAGGCTCAAATGGTTTGGAATTGGGTACTGCAACACGGCGCAGATGTTATTGCAGTGCACGTTCCCAGAGTGGACAGCACAATCGCGGACAGTCTCAGCCGATCACAGGCCAGAGTCCATGAATGGGAACTGCTTTAGGAAGTCGCAGGGGATCTGTTTCACAGATGGGGGACACCAGAATTAGACCTTTTCGCGTCCGCATCCAACAGAAAACTGCCCAATTTTTGCTCGCTAGATCCAGGGCCTGGTGTTTTCTGGCGAGACGCATTGTCCCTCACTTGGATGGGCAGATTCCTCTATGCTTTCCCGCCCTTCCCTTTGATCCAGAGGGTTTTACTGACGCTCCGACAAGAGCGGGCATCACCAATTCTGGTAGCACCCTTTTGGCCCAGTCAAATTTGGTTCCCACTATTACATAGGCTGACCCAGGAACCTCCGGTGCCCCTGCCATTCAGCTCTCAACTTCTCTCCCAGGAGGCAGGCTGCTTAGTCCATCCGGATCTTTGGTCGCTGAATCTGCATGCCTGGCTCCTAAAGACATAGCAGTCCTGAGGTACGGGGTCTCTCGGGAAGTTGCGGACATTCTGGTGGCAGCCAGAAAACCCTCCACTGATGCCACTTACGCCATGAAGTGGCGCAGATTTTGCATCTGGGCTCAAGCTTGTAGATTGATGCCATTGGGTTGTTCAGAGAGGTCAGTGTTAGACTACCTTCTAACCCTGTACGAGGCAGGCCTTGCCTACTCTTCCATTAAGGTTCACCTGTGTGCTATTTTGGCATATCATTCACCGATAGATCATAGTTCTCTAGCTCAACTAGAGGCTTCACACGCTTTTTTGCATGGCATCCTGCACCTGAGACCTCCTATCAGAGACCCAGTTCCACCTTGGGATCTCCCCTTTGTTTTAGAGCAGCTTACTCTACCTCCTTTTGAACCAGCCACAGATTGCGAGCTGCGTCTTCTCACTTGGAAGATGCTCCTTTTAGTTGCTGTTACTTCTGCCAGAAGAGTTTCTGAGCTTCATGCACTCATGTGCAAGGATCCTTATTTGGCTTTTCACAAGGACAGGGTGTTCTTAAGAACAAATCCTAGCTCCCGCTGCTTTTTTGGGTGGGGGGGCTTGGCAGCTGGGGGGGCCCGACGTTTAGTGGCCCTCTTTCCCTGTGGTCTTGCTTTGGGCCAATTCCGTCTGCAAAAGGGACGGCGCTGCAATTGATGGTGATGATACATAGAGTCCACAGACTTTAGTGCCATTCCCTTCTCCTGCAGGTCAGTGATGATGTCCCTGACATCACCCCTGAACAGCACCGAACCCCGGAAGGGCGCTTCCTGGATGGCGGACTGCACTTCTGGGACCAACCCTGACACTCGGAGCCAAGCGTGATGTGTAGGCCTACGGCGAAAGCTGAGCTCCTACCAGCAGTGTCCACTGCATCGTAGGTCACACAAAGGATGTGCCGACTAGCCGAACATGCAGAGTGGACAAGGTCAGCCACTTCCTGCTTGACCTGAGAGTCCAGAAGGGAGTCCAATTTAGATTCCACCTCATTGAGAATCGCCTTCTGGTAATCCCCATGTGGCCGACATAGTTCAGGGCCCTAATACCCAGAGTGGAAGAAGTAAAAATCTTCTTGCCTTACTGGTCCAGAAGGCGGGATTCCTTGTCAGGTGGAGACGAGCTAAGGTGTTTGGGTTGAGCTGACCGGCCATGAGCGGCGCTAATCACAACTGAGTCAGCTCAAGGGTGGGAGTCTAAGAAGTCAACACCCTCGGGAGCCTGGTATAGCCTGTTCGACTTCCTGGGAAGTGGGGCTAAGGCCGACGGCTGTTTCCATATAGTGGTAATAAGGTCGACATGAGGCTCGATCTAGGGTGGCACCAAAGTGGGAGCTGTCACGGGCAGATCCAGATGCTCAGCGGGTTTTTTACACTGGGGTCTTGTTTTTGTGCTCGGAGGGTGTAGGGGACGACATACACCGATGAATACCTGACGGATGATAGGAAAAAATCGAAAATACTCGGTTAAAATACCGATGTTCAAGTTCAAGTTTCAAGTTCCAGTTTATTGCAGGAAAGACTCCGTTGAGCAAGCTCATTCACAAGGAGATCCTGAAGCACATACACATACAGTTCGCAATTACATAGACAGGAGATATAAAATGTAGAACAACAAAGAAAAAATATATAATATAAGAGGTATACACAATAGAAGTCCTTATGCTATACTGTATATGCCCTAAATTATGCAACACATTTCAGCCTAATAAGAGCCTGACGAGCAGGGAACTTTTCTGCGAGGTGCTGGCATGAGCTAACGGCAGGAAAGAACTGGAAAGCGGGCGTGAGGGACTGCCTCTTTATACCGACGTCTTCTGACGCCGGTCACCTGACGTGGAAGCGGTCCCTCGCCAAAGACTGCTAACTAGAAATTTTTCTGTGGGGTTCTGCCACCTGCCGACGTCAGTCCTATATGTAATTACCTACTGCAAGAGCCTCTCTTGAAGATCTACTGTTACGGTAAGTTCTTATGTAACTGCACTTTCCTTCCCAAAGTGGTCTCGGCGGTCACACTCAACCAGGATATAGACCTGCCGGTGTATTACCCGAATTACGGTAACGGGGGGAGGCCCTGTTGCACACTCTAGATGTGCATAGATGTCTCAGATATTATCTGACCAAAACCAAAGCCCATTGTAAGTCGGGCCAGCTCTTTGTTTCCTACGCAGTGGATGCTCGGTGCTCCTGTTTCGAAACAGTCACTTTCCAGATGGCTGGTCAAGTGCATTATGTTCTGTTATCAGAAGTGTAATAAACCCGTACCGGGACCAGTGAAGGGTCATTCTACGAGGGGGGTGGCTACCTCTTTCGCTGCGCTCAAAAATGTCTCCACATCAGCCATCTGTGCAGCAGCGACTTGGAGCACTGTGCACACTTTCATCAGACACTACAGTTTGGACATTGCCTCTAGGCGTAGAGCTGGATTCGGCTTGGCGGCCCTTCAAGGACTCTTGTCCTGAAGTCTGAGTCATCTTTCCTACCCTCCTCCCGGTAGCAAATTGTTCCCTTACTGCTTGGGAATCAGTCCTAATGGTGTAACCTGCTGCAAGAGCTGTTTCTCGAAGTAAGGTAGTACAGTTACGTAAGACCTTACCGTAACAGTAGATCTTCGAGAACAGCTCTTGCAGCAGGTAGTTCCCCTCCCACCTTCCCCTCTGGAGGTTGAGTCTTCTGACCTAGTTTTTAGGCTACAGCGTCCTTTGACACCTTTTTCTAACCTTCCTTTGGAAGCGGATCCTCGGTCTCCCCTTCAGATGTCACACTTGAACCAGGAGTCTCCGACGGGAGAACTGGGGATGCTGGGGGACCACCCCCTTTTATGTAATGCCTGACGTCGGGGAGGGGCCGACGTCGGGGGCGGTCCCCCGCTGGATACTGCTAGCTAGAATTTTTCCGAG
This sequence comes from Neoceratodus forsteri, assembly GCA_016271365.2. Taxonomy (NCBI): domain Eukaryota; kingdom Metazoa; phylum Chordata; order Ceratodontiformes; family Ceratodontidae; genus Neoceratodus; species Neoceratodus forsteri. The sequence continues at coordinate 284,298,149 of CM057453.1, read as the reverse complement.
GGGTCCTGGCACCTGCCGGCTTCAGTCCTAATGGTGTAACCTGCTGCAAGAGCTGTTCTCGAAGATCTGCTGTTACGGTAAGTTCTTACGTAACTGTACTTTCTGTTCACTGGATCTGCAGGACGCGTTCTTCCACGTCCCAATCCATCCATACATCAGTGGGTCCTCCGCTTCAGGGTCGATGGGACCCTGTACGAGTTCCGAGCCATGCCGTTCGGCCTGTCATCGGCCCCAAGGATCTTCACCAAGTACATTGCAGTGGTGGCAGCCCATCTCCGGCATAGAGGAGTTCAAATCTACCCTTATCTTGATGACTGGCTCTTGACAGGTTCCTCCCTTCAGGAGGTGAAGAGATCCAGGGATCTGGCTCTCCGAACCTGTTCCCAACTAGGCCTGCTGATCAACGAGGCCAAGTCAGAACTCGTGCCCTCTCAGGTGATGGGCTTCATCGGGGCAGGACTCGACTCTCGTCAAGCCAGAGCTCAGCTTCCGGCGGACAGGGCGTAGGTTCTTTTTTCCTTTGCCCAATCATTTCTGGTTGGGCACTTGCACCCTGTCTGGGACTTCCTGCACCTTTTGGGTTACATGGAGGTGTGCACTTCAGTGGTCTGTTGGGCCAGATGACACATGCGCCCCCTTCAATGGGAGCTGGCCACTCAGTGGACTCAGCGCCATGGTCATTTCAACCGGCTGATCACTGTGACCCAGAAGATGTGGGACGCTCTCCAATGGTGGACCGCCCCAGAACGGTTGCAGGAGGGGATCCCATTTGCCGGCCCCGAGCCAACAGTCGTTCTTATGACCGATGCCTCTCTCATGGGCTGGGGAGCCCACATGGGGGACAGCAGAGCCCATGGGTTCTGGACCCCCCGAGGAGTCCCGATGCCACATCAACCTGTTGGAGCTCAGAGCAGTCAGACTGGCGCTGTCAGCTTTCGCTCCTCAGCTCCGGGGTCAAGTGGTGCAAGTCCAGACGGACAATACTACGACCATGTAGTACCTCAACAAACAGGTTGGCATGCACTTCCGTCTGCTATGCAAGGAGGCGCTCCAAATCTGGACCCTTGTCAACCTGTTGGAGGCAGATCTCCTAGCCATCCATGTGGCAGAAGTCTCAAACCAGCTGGCGGATGCTCTCAGCCATATAGACCAGACATCCCACGAGTGGTCACTCCATCCAGAGGTACCTTACAACTTGTTCTCCCATTGGGGCAAACCGATGGTGGACCTGTTTGCCTCCAGGGACAACACCAAGCTAAGGCTGTACCATGCCCCCCCCCTCAGCAGAGCTTGCTGCAGGGGAATGCCTTCTTGAGGCCGTGGACCCCAGGTCTCTACACCTTCCCTCCATTTCCCTTAATCCACAAGGTGTTACTCAATGTGAGGAGGCACAAGGCGAAGGTAGCTGGTAGCCCCAGACTGGCCATGCCAGTTCTGGTACCCAGATCTCCTCAGCCTCAGCTGCAGGCTCCCGGAGTGGCTTTGTACATGCCGGGACCTGATATCTCTGAATCAGGGGAAGGTTTTCCATCCAGACCTTCAGTCCCTGCACCTGACAGCCTGGTACCTGAGTGGCTAGAGTTCCAGGCTTTGGATCTTTCCAAGGATGTCTACACTGTTGTGGAGGCATCTTGAAAGGAATCGACCAGGAAATGTTATACCTTCAAATGGAAATGATTTTCCATTTGGTGTCAGGGTAAGAGTCTGGATCCCTTATCCTGTTCTGTGGCTAACATTCTCAACTACCTTTGGTCTCTCTCTCCAAAGGGGGGTCTACGGTCATCGACCCTTAGGGTGCACCTGGCAGCCATTTCTGCTTACTGGGCGTGGGCCAGTCAGCCAACATTGGCACAGGAGACAGTGGTCGGGCACTTTTTCAAAGGCCTGGTTCACATATCCCCTCCGGTGCATGAACCTTCACCTCCGTGGGGTCTCTTGCTGGTTTTGGCAAAGCTCATGGGCAAGCCATTCGAACCCATGCACAAGTGTGAGCTTTCACACTTGTTGTGGAAGACAGCCTTCCTGGTGGCTATCACGTCAGCCAGAAGGACAGGAGAGCTCCAGGTGCTTTCGGTGGACTCCCCTTACCTGGTCTTTCACAGGGACAAAGTTGTCCTGTGCCCCCACCCAAAATTCCTTCCGAAGGTGGTGTCAGAGTTTCACCTTAACCAGGTGTTTACTCTGCCGGTTTACTACCCTAATTACACCTCAGACGCTGAGTACAGGCTCCATACTTTGGACCTGAGACGTGCTCTCTCCTATTATAAGGAGAGAACGGTGGAAATTCGGGGAGAGGTTCGCCAGCTGTTTGTCACCTACGCTGAATCCGCTTCTGGCAGACCTGCAGTGAAGCGGACCATTGCTAGATGGATTACATCATGCATAGGTCTGTGCTATGAGTTGGCAGGCAAGGAACCTCCCAGAGGAATAATAGCTCATTCTACCCGCCATACTGCTGCATCAATGACTGCTTCCAGGGACATCCCAATCCAGGAAATCTGTCAGGCTGCTACCTGGAAGTCAGCAAACACCTTCATTACCCACTACCACATCAACCTTGAGTCACGCTGGGATGCTGGTTTTGGGGGCTCGGTTCTCCAATCTCTCTTTCCTAAGTGGGGGTTGTGCACCTTGCCTCCCTCCTCCTGGAGAACTGCTTGGAGTCTGCCAGAGAGTGTGGATGAACAACATATCCACGCTCCTAGAAGAACAGGTTACTCACCTGTAACAGTAGTTCTAGGAGTGGTATATGTTCATCCACATGCACCCTCCCTGGCTTTAGGCGTACAACCTTGCTTCCAGCAGGATAAGATCTGGCGTCATGGGGCGGAGCCGAGGTATTTACCTCCCGGGTGGGTGGGAGGAGCCAGCTTGAAGACTTCCGGCAAGTTTTAAAGGGGAAAGGGACATGCCAGAGAGTGTGAATGAACAACATATACCACTCCTAGAACTACTGTTACAGGTGAGTAACCTGTTCTATTCACCTCCCCATTCAATGCCAAACTACCAATCTTCTGCTCGCTCACTCCAGGGCGTGGTGTTTTCTGGCGAGATATGCTGTCTCTTTGCTGGAAGGGGAGGTTTGTGTACACCTTCCCTCCACTTCCGTTAATCCAGAGAGTTCTAATGAAACTGCAGGCAGAAGGAGCTCGAGTGATCCTCATTACTCCCTCCTGGCTGAAACAGATTTGGTTCTCTCTACTGCAATAACTGTCAGTGGAACCTCCGTTTCCACAGCCGGTTTCCCAGGATTTCTTGACTCAGGAACAGAGTACCCTGGTTCATCCAGGTCTCAAGTCCCTTCATCTGCACGCATGGCTCCTTCTGACACAGCGGCTGCCCGATTCAGGGTTTCCCCAAGGGTAGCACAGATCTTTGTAGTGGCCAGGAGGCCTTTCACCAGAGCTATATATGCCATGAAATGGAAATGGTTTTCCATATGGGCAGATTCAAAAGGGATTGAACCCTTTTCCTGTTCAGTCATGAAGGTCTTAAACTACATGTTGCACCTTTATGACTTGGGTCTTAGTTATTCGACCCTAAAGGTCCACCTTTCAGCCATTTCTGCCTATCATATTCCAATAGGACAAAAGGCTTTGGCACAGTTAGCGATATCCAGAACCTTTCTGAAAGGGATTCTCCATCTAAAACCCCCAATCCAGAGCCCTGCTCCTCCTTGGGACCTAAACTTCATTCTTGAAAAACTCTCTGCCTCCTTTCGAGCCGGCAGTGAGAGCAGACATGCGCTACCTCTCTTGGAAAGTGCAGTTCCTAGTGGCTATCACTTCAGCTCAAAGAATTTCTGAGCTTCAGGCTCTCATGTGTAAGATACCTTATCTGATTTTTCACAGAGACCGGATGGCTCTGCGGACCAATCTCAAGTTCCTACCGAAGGTGGTATCTGAATCCACCTTGAATCAATCCCTGGACCAGCCGTGTACTATCTGGAATACTCCAATGGGGGGAAGCTCTTCTGCATACTCTGGATGTTAACAGAATTCTCAGGTACTATAAGGACAGGACTGTCTCTCCGTAAATCTTACCAATTGTTTGTTTCCTTTGCACCCAAAAGAGAGGGTGCAGCAGTTTCTAAACAGTGTTTGTCCAAATGGTTGGTAAACTGCATTACCTTCTGTTACCAGAAGTACCACAAAACCCTTCCAAGTCAGGTTAAAAGACATTCAACCAGAGGCATGGCTGCTTCTACTGTTTGTTTCAGCTGTAGACATTTGCACGGTTGCAACGTGGAGTTCTGTCCATACTTTTACCAAGCATTACAGCCTGGACATTGCATCAAGGCGCATAGTGGGCTTTGGCCTTGCTGTCCTACAGGGGCTCCTTTCATGAGCCCCTTAATGTGGCTGGGAAACTCTCCTGTCTCCCTGTGTTTCAGACCTGTCTTAGGTCACTGCTTGGGACTCAGTCCTACTTGTGAGTACCTACTGCAAGAGCCCTCTCAAAGTAAGATAGTACAGTTACGTAAGAACATACCATAACAGTAGATCTTTGAGAGAAGCTTTTGCAGTAGGTACTGCTTTTCCTAACCCGACCTCCCCCCCTCGAGTTTCCTTCTGTGTTTTTTTATTGTGCCTTTTAGGCTCTAGGAGACCTCTCCTTTTATCCTGTCAAACCTCTATAGGTCTCCGGCGGGAGAACTGGAAGGTGGGCATGGGGACCGCTCCTTATATAGCATCACGCTGACATCTTTGCCACGTGACGTCAGGGGGTGGTCCCCAACCGGACACTGCTAGCTAGAATTTTTCCGTGTGGTTCTAGCGCCTGGCGGCTTAATCCTACTTGTGAGTACATACTGCAAGAACCTCTCTCAAAGATCTACTGTTACGGCAAGTTCTTACATAACTGTACTTTCCCCGGGCAGCTATATGCCAACCCCTAACCCGGTACCCCTGCAGCACCATTGGTGGCCAGTGGCCCACTGCTGCAGCACCACCAACACCCCACCCTGATCCCCGTACCATCCCAATGGTGCCATGGCTCAAGACGGCCATTGGCATAGCCCTCTGCACACCTTCATGGCCGCCAGCCATCCTCAAGTGATGCTGGAAGCACAACCCCTATATATAGAGATGCGCTTCCAGCATCACTCAGATGGCCAGCGGCCATGGAGGTGTGCCAAGGGCTATGTCACTGGTTGTCCTGAGGCACGGCACCATCGGACATGGGACAAGGTGGGGTGGGGTGTCGTCGGTGTCACTGGGGTGGAGAAGGCCACTGGCCACCAGTGGTCTTGCAGGCAACCGTATTGGGGTCGGATATAGTTACCCAGGTAACGCCTGTGAGATTGGGGAGGTGTCATTTACAACACTGGGCACTGGAACATCTGGGGGTTCATATGCAATGCCAGGAACCGGGGCAGTCATGCGTTTGGGACGGGGGATGTGAGTTGTGCAAATGGGGACCAGGGCTGCCAGGGGTTTTGGGGGGATATGACTTGGGAACCAGGGCTATTGGGGAGTGGGGGGTTGTGACTTGTGCACACGGGGCGCCAGGGCTGCCATGTGTTGGGGTGGGGGTTATGACTTGTGCACATTGGGACCAGGGCTGTTGGTGGTGGGGAGGTATAAATTTTGCACACAGGGACCGGGGCTGCCATGTGTCTGGGGCAGGGGGAGTATGACTTGTGCACATGGGGACTGGGGCTGCCATGTATCGGGGGCAGGGGTTTGTGACTTGTGTACATGGGGTCCGGGACTGCCATGTGTTGGGGTGAGGGGTGCTTTATAGTAATGGGGATGGGGCGGCTGGGTGTGTAGAGCGGTTATGGCAGAGCCCCCCCTGGCATAACCGGCGCCCTCCTATGCTGCACCGGTGCACTTCTGTCCACGCAGCTGGGGACCTGATGCGTAACATACTTGCACACATTTTGTGAATGCCATCGGGGGTCTGCGGGACCCCACTGTGTGGCATTTACACATATCTATGCCTATGCGCCCGGTTTCCATCGCACGTAGTCATAGTGCCCATTATTTTAAAACTGGTGAATAAATTATTCCTATTTCCCAACATTATCTGGAGCATTGTTGCCACCTGACAAATTCTTATCTAGAAAAAAATATATCTTTTAAAAATGTACTCCTCATTCCACTCCGACTAGACATTTGTATGCATCTGAATTTGGTTTTACTCACCTCACTTTCAAAATGAGTACAGTACTCATCCCAAAAAATCTTATCTGAAGCCCTGAGTCTACTAATCTAGGCCTAGATGAATGGGTAATGTAACTCTGCCCCTCTGCACCAGGAAGACAAAGCTCTGCTACACCCCATCTTATGTAGCATGCCCAAAGTCCCCACAGTATCTGGTAGGCAGACTGACTTTGTTCCACTAGGTCATGAATTTCTTAAGTACCTATTTCTAGGATTGTGGATTCAGTTAATTATCCACACTCTGGAAGTCTTCCTGGAGTCATCGGAAGTCTTTAAGCTCTTCCCACCACCCGGGTGGCATATCCTCTGGCTGTGCCCTGTGATGGCAGATGTTTATGTCCACTGGAAGGGACAGGTCTCCTCCTTCACAGCACTGTGGTGTTGAAATCATTTGAATGTTCAGTCACTTCTTTTGGTGAGTCTTCCACTTTTCAAGAAAGTCTTCAAACTTTAGTGCTCTGTTCGTCTCCTGGCTACACATCGCCATCAACAGTGGTGAGCAAGAAACCTGGGTTTAAGTTTTGCAGCCAGTGCTGGCAGAAAATTTCAGCCATGGATCTGCACGACACAGGTTTATAGTGCCTTGCAAATAGCACAATGTTGAGGATGCATCTTGTGCCGGACCATGCTGCCCTCATCCTTCGAGGACCAGAAGACTTGACTGGCCCTTGGTCAGCTGAAAGACTGCAAAAAGGCAATAATGGCTACCTGTTCAGCTGCAAAGTTAGCAGTCATGGGAAAAAAGGCAGCGACGACTGCAACGAGTTCCTCGTCAGTCTCCGTGTTGTTCCCAGCTGGGGTAGTGTCGGAGGATCATTCTCTGACAAGTTCAGACCTTCAGGGTGAGCTCTTCACTACAACGGGAAACACAAGCATCATCATCACGTGTCGTGGGACTGGGAAAGATCATGCTCTTTCAGCTTCCCTGACTGCTTAACTTTGATCAAGCTCCCTTCAGTCAAGAGTAAGGTCTAGAGCTCCATGGTAGTTGCCAGTCAAGATGGTCAGAGACCAGGGTCAACTGCTGGCTAAACACCAGCTCTAGATACTCTTGTACTAGTGCCATGGCAATGGCTGATCTCACTTCGAAGGGGCTCTTGCAGCAGGTTACACCATTAGGACTGAAGCCAGCAGGTGCCAGGACCTCACGAAAAACTTCTAGCTAGCAGTATGTAGTGGGGGACTGCCCCTGACACCAGCCCACTCCTGATGTCTGCCTATGGTATAAAAGGGCAGTCCTCCAGCACCACCTCAGTTCTTTTCCTGCTGTTGACCCATGCAGGTTGGACCTTCCTAGATGCCTTCTGCTTTAGTCGACCGCCATTTTCTTCGCATTACCTGTGCTTTATTATTTTTTTTTTCAAATTAACAGTAATCTGTGCATGTCTTCTCCTTCCTCATCTGTTGAGCAGCAGCGAATGAAGTGTGCTTGTGGAAAGCATCTTCCCCACAATAACGGCCATTTGTCGTGTCTGCTTTGCCTAGGCCTGGACCACGACACTGAGGCCTGCCAGCACTGCTAGGATTTTAACTGGCACACCTGGCTTCATGGCCAGAAGACCCTGGAAGCCTTCCTGCTGCAGGAAAAACTCTCAGCGATGGAGAATAAGCTTCACCAGAGTACCTCCTCTTCCCCAACCTCTGGGGCCTCCACTTCTTCATCAGCCAAGAAAATGAAGTCGTCTTTGGGAAAGCACCGGGAGAAGCATAGGAAAAAAAACCCATTCAGCTTCCTACTCCATGTCCCCGTGCAAGTCGAACACCAAACATGGGTCTTCCTCCTTTGTGTGAAGCAAATCAACAAAACAAAAAGAAGAAAAAAAAAACACTATGGTTCTCAAAAGAGGTGACAGGGGAAGGTTAAGGAGAAAAAGGTAGCATTCAGGAAGTATAAGGAAACAGAAGGAGCAGGACAGAGAACTGTACCAGTTAAAGCAGAAAAGGCAGTCAGAATAGCAAAGGCCCAAACTGAGGACAACATAGCCAACTCAGTTAAAAAGGGGGATAAAACCTTTCATAGGTGTATTAAGGAGTGAAGAAAGACCAAGGGAGGGATAGTAAGGCTTAATAAAGGGAAGGGAGGGTGGGCAGTGGGTGACAGTTAAAAAGCAGGGATACTGAACGAATACTTCCGTTCAGTATTCACAAAAGAAGAGAAGGGGGAGGTACCTAAATCAAAGAATAGAAGCACTCTGGATAGTGAGGTCGATACCAGTCCATTCACAAAAGAAAGGGTTCTGAAAGAACTCTTAAAACTGAAGGTGGACAAAGCAATGGGGTCTGACGGGATTCACCCAAGAATTCTAAATGAACTAAAGGTAGACATAGTGAAACCACTGACTACCCTTTTTAACAAATCATGAGAGGATGGTGTGGTACCTAAGGACTGGAGGAGGGTGAATGTGATTCCTCTTCACAAAAGTGGGAGCAAGACAGAGGCAGGTAACTACAGACCTGTCAGTTTGACCTCAGTGGTAGCGAAAATGATGGAATCACTTCTGAAGGAAAGACTTGTTGAGTTCCTAGAGGCCAGTGGGGCAGAGGACCCAAGGCAGCATGGATTCACAGCAGGAAGGTTGTGTCAGACGACTCTAACAGATTTCTTTGGCTGGGTGACTAAAGTAGTAGACCAGGGAGGGGCTGTGGACATGGCCTACCTAGACTTTAGCAAGGCATTTGCCACAGTCCCACACAAAAGATTAATATACAAGTCAGCCAGCCATGGAGTGGGTCCCAAGGTGGTAGCCTAGCTAAAAAATTGGCTGAACAACAGGACACAGAGGATAATAGTAAACATAGTCCACTCTGAAGAAAGAGGGGTTACTAGCGGGGTACTGCAGGGTTCAGTACTGGGACTGGTCCTCTTTAACGTCTTTATAAGTGACATTGTGGAGGGACTGGAAGGAAAAGTATGTCTCATTGCAGACGACACAAAGATCTGCAACAGGGTCGATACAGAAGGTGGGGTGGAAAGAATGAGAAGGGACTTAGCAAGGCTGGAGGAATGGTCAAATGTGTGGCAGCTTAGATTCAATGCAAAGAAGTGCAAAACAATGCACCTGGGAAACAAAAACCCAGGAGAAGTGTACACAATGGGGGGTGAGATACTAACATCAACAAAAATGGAAAGGGACCTGGGGGTAGTCATATCAGCTGACCTAAAGGTGGGCAAGCAATTTGAGGAGACAATAAGGAGGGCTGGTGGGATGCATCAGAAGAAGCATCATCAGTAGAAAACAGGAAGTTGTTATCCTTCTGTACAGACAGTTGGTGAGACCCCATCTGGAGTACTGTATGCAGTTCTGGAGACCCCATCTTTGCAAGGACATAAGATGGAGGCTGTCCAGAGGAGGGCAACTAAAATGGTGCAGGGTTTGCACCAGAAGACATATGAAGAGAGATTAAAGGAGCTTAATATGTATACCCTCGAGGGGGGACATGATGGAAACTTTCAAGTACTTTAAGAGAATCAACAAAGTCCAAGAGGGTAGCATCTTTCAGAAAAAGAGTGCAAGAACAAGGGGGCACAATTTGAAGATAGAGGGGAGATGGCTCAAAGGTAATGTGAGGAAGTATTTTTTTACGGAGAGGGTGGTGGATACATGGAATGGCCTTCCTGAGGAGGTAGTGGAGTCAAAAACAGTGGGAGAATTCAAGAATGCATGGGACAGACATAAGGCAATTCTGGTGGGGGTAGGAGGAAGGTTGGTTAACTAGGATCTGCAGCTTATCCATTAGGTAGGGAAATGGGCAGACTAGGTGGGCCAAGAGGTCCTTATCTGCCGTCAAATTCTATGTTTCCTCCTGTGGGAGGTCAGCCCCTTCCACTCCGGCAGCCCTCTGTCCCTCCGGGCTCCCAGTGGTGAAACCACCTGCTCTCCTGACTGTCTCCAGCAGTGATTCTTTGGGGCTTGGGACTTTGTCCCCACCCTCTCAGCCCCTGAAGCTCGGGCCCATTCAGCAGGTGGATCCTCAGCCAGGTGGCTCGACTGGGTCTTCCTCGGGTGGCGGGTCTTTGACTGACGTCTCCGTGACACCCGGGGCATGCGATCACCTCCCCTGTGAGTGTGACGCCTCTTCCCCGCTTGGGAGTCAGCTCCCCAGGACAGGCCTCTCCCTCTAGGCCTGCGCCGGCTAATTCACCAGACCAGCGTCAGCCCATGCCTGTGACCCTGGTGATGCCTCAGCCATCATTTCCTAATCCTCCACTATCACTGGCTGGACCTGTCATCACACAGCCGACAGCAGGGAGACCGACGCCCGGCCTCTCAACTCCAGACCGGTGCTGGATGGTTCGTTACCACAGGGACTGATGCCAATTAACCCACCAGTGGATCTGACACCAGGGTTACCACAACCTAAAGAACCGATGCAAGGGCCCTCCCACCCTACCTCACAGACACTGGTTCCCCTGGCCATGCCTCAGAATCTGTCCACAGATCTTAACGCCCTCTTCGCGACCTGGTGGGCATTCTTTAAGGCTAAGGAGGTCCCAAAAGAGCCCCCAACTTTGACCCCTAAGGACCCTCCTCCCAATCCAACTAAAGAGCAGGTTACCCCTAGGAAGGCCCTGATGCCACCTCCTAAGGAGCCTACCTACCCCTCAGCCAGAAGGAGCTGGCACTGGTCATCCGAGGACTTACTGACATAAGCACCATTGCTCACCCTCTCCTTTTCCAGTCCCTGGTGAGTCAGGGGGATACCCTCTTCCTATGATGATTCTGGAGACTCTGACCTACTGTCAGAGCAAAGGCTTATAATATCTTTTTTTATAATAATGCACTTAGATTCACCTCAGGCCTTACCCAAAAATTATTTTCATAAATTACCAAAAATAATAAAATTTCACATATGATATTATACTATGCTCTCCAGATTCAAATATAATGGCAAATGACACTGCTTTCCACACTTACGATCATATGAAAAATATATATTTTAGTTCCACCTATACAGTAATTCTAAACATTCCTCATTAGCATAAATATCAAACCTAATAACTGTAAACATCAATAAAAGTGTTTCAGATAATCCAGCAAACTAATAAAACAAATTTTAGCCAATAAACAATGCAAATGAACAAGCAATATTCATTATGATAAATGGTAATATTTATACTAGATTTTTAGCATACTTAGTATTTAACATAACCTTTATGCATCAGAACATGCAACTCATAAGATCAATGTCTCAGATTATTTCTGTATAAAACTTTATAGCATGCAAAATGTATGTTCTATGAGGACTGGCAACAACTCATTACATCAATGTTTTGTACTACACTTTTATAAAACTCAGTTTTAACTTTTCAGATCATGCACAGTATTTCTCATTTTAAAGCTTTTAAGCTATATACCCAAGTTCTATAGTTAAAAGTAAATTCTCTTGTTACTTTCCCAGATAAGCCAATTTAAATTACTAAGACTATTACTTGAAATTAATTAGTAATCAAAGTTGTACTTAAATTTCTGGTTGTAGAAGTGGTTCTTCTCTCAACTTAGAACTCTTGGTTGAGTCTGGCTCTTGATGAGAAGTCTCTGTCAGCTAACCTTCTTGACCCTGGAACTTATTGGCATGGACTACCACTGCAAGTTAAATTTTTCTTGCTGAAAGCCACTTTACCAAAAGTCAGTTCTTGGATTTGTAGAACACAGCTTCAATCTGCACAGTCCATAGCACTACTGAATTCAAAGAACTTTCTTGTGGATAGCAAAGTTGTTTCAACAGCTGGAACTTTAACGACTTTTCATGTTTCATCTGCTTTTAAAACCTTAGGACATTAGACTGGCAGTATAGCCTAGGGGTTAGAATAATGAGCTGTGAACGAGCTTGGTACATCCAGCAGACGAGAGCTGGGTTTGATTCTCACAACCTCCACTTGCATACTGTGTGACTCTGAGCAAGTCACTTAACTGCCCAGTGCTCCCAGGTCGCCCCTGAAAACAGGCACTTTTGCCTAGTGGGCCTTACCCGGTTACCAAAGACTAAAATAAAATTAAACTTTCTTCTGCTCAGCACGCTGTATAGCTTGTGTGAGTTTTAAAGTTAAGTCTGTCTAGAGATCAGCAGGCAACATTACTTCAGTCAAAATGCTCAGCAAATAAAACACAGACATTGCTTCATACACAATGACAATGTCCTTGTATCTTTTTGTTTGTTTTGTTTTTTTTTTGTACCTGGATCTTCTGGCAGCACTGCATAAGCCTTTGGCTATCCTTAGACTAGACCCAGTTCCAAACAGGTGTGGCCCAAAGCTCTTTGGCCTAGCTACAGTATAAAGCCATTAGAATTCTTAGACTAACATAGGTCCTTCTGCATTGATTTTTTGGCTCAGACTGAGGTGTGACCAGACACATTTTCTAATACAAAACTGCCCTGGTGATGTCATCACCAGATTTTGATTGGCCTGAGTCACTAAGGAGGTAGGACATCTCAGATGATAAATAATGACATACAGACATGCCTCTAAGACATCCCTTTTTCTCAGAACTGGTTTTATGCTCAAAACTATTTTCCTTAAATAACTTTCTTAGTTAAGCTAATTTTATTTATTTCAAATTTGGATTAATACCTTTGAGCCAGGGGCTCGTTTACAAAGGCTCCAAGTCCACAAGGCATACAAGACACTTACAGGTGATGAAACATTGCAGAACAGAAAGAACACCAACTAACAAGTAGTATTAGTGTGTAGTTACAACATTAAGCAGGGTACAAGTGAGGAAATACAGGACCACACTTACGGAGAAACATATTAATGCAACACTAAATAAGTGCGGTACAATGTTTAACAATCATGTTACAGTTCAGACAGGGCGCTCCCATTCTGCAGAAATGGAGTTTTAGCAGCCAAGGTGAGGCTTTGTCAAGGGGAGATAGTAGGTGGTGGGAGGTGGGCAGTTGTGGAACAAGAGGGTGGGAGTGAGAGAGGGTAGTGTTTAACGGGTGCGAGAACGGCTGTCAGAGGCAATGGGTTAACAGAAACACTGGCTGTCAGATTTGCTGGCAAGAAGAGATTCAAACCCATTTTTAAAGTGGCCAAGTTTGGGGGAGTCGGCAAGGTCTGCAGGCAGATAACTGAACCATTTAGGTCCACAGTAGGAGAGGGATCTTTGGCCAAGGGTGGTTCATTTGAAGGGAACAGTTAGGACAGCCCTGGAGGCACTCCGTGTGCATTTAGATGGTTGTGCAGGCTCAAAGAGGGCTGAAGCAGCACCAGGCATGGACCCCATCAGGGCCTTTTTTGCAAGGAGGCAGGCCTGGTATAGGAGTCTGTGGTGGAGTGGGAGCCAGCCAGTTTCCTTGTATAGGTAACTAGAGTGAGTCATTTTGTGTACTCCCAGGACCAAGCAGCAGGCCTTTTTGAGGATGGTTTTGATCCTTTTAAGCACTGTGTCTGTGCCTGCCCCATATAGACAAGGCCATAATCCGCATATGAGAGAACTGAACTGCATGTAACAAGTTTTAGGGCAGCAGGTGTTATAGAAGTGTGGTGTCTGTACAGGATGCCAAGCTTCATGTTGGTGGACTTTACCAGTTGCTCAGCATGGGCAGTGAAGGTGAGGGTGTCATCAAGGTGAATCCCTAAGTACTTGAATGTGTTGACTTGGTCTAGTATTTCTCCTTCACTACTAAGTATATGCAGTGAGGACCCTCGAATCTTGCTCTGTGGGGTGCTGAAGAGCATGCTCTTTGTCTTTTTGTAGTTGAGTAGCAGTTTATTGCTTGTGAACCAGGATTCCAATGCACGAAAATTGAGCTGAAGTTCAGAGCCAATTGATTCCAGGTCTTTCCCTGGGATGGAGATAGCAGCATTGTCTGCATAGAGTACGGAGTGTGCAGGACAGGTAGAAGGCATGTCATTAATGAAGAGGCTAAATAAGAGAGGACCGAGGATAGAACCTTGTGGGACCCCTGGGTTTACTTCCTTAGGCTCAGAGATTGTATTGCCGATCCTGACCTGTTGAGATCTATGGGTGAGGTAACTATGGAACCAGGCCACAGATTCCATTGACAATTCTGTAGAGAGGAGACATTTCAGTAGCAGTTGGTGACTGTGTCAAAGGCCTTGGTGAAGTCTATGAAGATAGACCCCACGGCCATCCCTTTATCCAGGGCCCCATAAAGCTAAGTGGTGTACTGTACTAGCGCGGTGACGGTGGAGTGGTTTTGTCAGAATCCATATTGTTGCAAGCAGGGAAGGCTATGTTTTTTCTAGGTACTCGGTTAGTTGTTCTGAGACCACCCTTTCAAGTGCTTTGGAGACGGGGAGTAAATCGAGATGGGCCAGAAGTTTGCTAGATTAGCTCTGTCTCCTGATTTAAAAACAGGTGTGACTAGAGCTTCTTTCTACCTATTAGGGAAGATGCCAGATCTCAGAGAGGCGTTGAATACCTTGGTGAGCGGTACCACAAGTTCATTTAATGTTAGTGCTTCCATCTTCATATCAATCATGTCGCTTCCCATCCTGGTCTTACCAAGGACCCGTTTGATATATTTGACAGTCTCACCTGGGGAGAGTTGCCTGAAGTAGAATGGTGGGGTAACATTATCCCATGGTGATGGGGTGTTGAGGTTGTACTGCTGGCCTGCGAGGGTGTGATTCAGGTATTCAGGTTGCAACACATTGCTGAGGTCCATGAATGCAACATTAAAAGCATCAGCGATTTCCTTTGGGTCTTGCAATGTGCCAGAGGTGGTAACTATACGGTCCAGTGGGGCCCTTGAGGCTCTACCTGTGAGAGATTTTACAGAGTCCCAGAACTCACTCCCTCTACCCCAGGTCTTTACTAGGAGGTCATGTAGTAAGCTGCTTTCGTCAAACGTATGAGTTTTGTGCAGGTATTTCTAGCTGCCTTATACGGTTGGGAGTCAGATAGATTCCCGGTGGCTTTGGCCCTATGCCACAGTTGATCTCTGAGTCGCATGCATTCAATTAGAGGGCTAGACAGCAAGGGGTTGGGAATTCCTATGGCTTTCTTTGTTTTGTAAGGAGCAAAGATGTCACAGGCTTTAGTGAAAGTACTGCAGAAGTAATCCAGTGCTTGTTTTCCATCCTTGACTCTATCCAGTGGGGACCAGTCAATCCCTTTTAGGCAGTGCCTGAAGGAATATAGTTGACCAGGCCTTAGTGATCTGTTCCTGGTGGTCTTGGCTTATTCTTGAACTTGTTAGTCCAGGTAAGTAGTACAGGGGAGTGGTCACTGATGGTGTCAGGTAGGACTGTTACCTCTGCGATATGTTCAGGACAGGAGGAGAGTAGCCAGTCAATGAGGGTCATGTCTGAATCCTGCCCCAGGTCACCAGTAAAGCAGGTGCCATCTTCATCGTCCTCCGGTAAGAGATCTGGTTTGGTTCCAGCCTAGCCGTCCGAACCCTCCCGCACGACCAAGTCCACTCCTGCCTCTTCCCAGGGCAAACACCGGGAGTTGGCCTCGTCAGGACACCACCACTCTTCCCTGGCTCATCGACCTCTTAAATCATCAGGGTAAACCCAGGAAAGCCTGCCCAGGGCCTCGACAGGCTCAGCTCTTCAGAGAAGTGAAAAAGGGCAGAAGAACCCTCTGGTAGGCAGGAGGTCACCTGGGCTTGGACTCCTCCCCCTCAGGCTCAGGTGCACCCTCCTCTAGACCAGCGCAAACCTAGCCAGTCGCCTACCCCATCATCCCGCTCCCTGACGCCAGACACGGGGCGGTCACCGGATGAGGACCAGCCATCCACCCCTCCTCCGAGGGACCAGACGCCTGATGAGGCCACACCGGACGCCCCTCCAGATGAGAGTGATACTGGTTACCAGCCTCCTGACACTGGGGTCCCGGACCCAATGCCTGTCAGGCTAGAACCCCAGATGCCCGCTCCCAAGGAACTGACGCCCGGTCCCTCAGACCCAACACCAGCCCCTGCAGTTGTCCCAGTGGCAGACATTGGTAGTCTGTTCACCACTTGGTGGAATACTATGAAAGGGGACCTCCTATACAGATCCCCAGACATGGTTCCTCCACTGCCACCTATGGGTCCCCCCCCAGAACCTCAAGGAAACCAGGGCGAGCACCAAAGTCCACATCTCAAGGGAAAGAGAAGAAAATGGCCTTCATCTCCATCTCCTTCCTCCCCTCCTGGTATGTCTTCCTCGGATGAGGATGACGAGGATTCAGACTTGCAGACAGGGAATTCCTTCCCCCCTCGCTGGAACCTAAGGATTCCCCAGGTCCCCTCCGGATGATCTCTCCTTCTTGGACATCATGCAGCACATCCAGTCCATATATGAGTGGGACACAGAGGATCTGGACCCAGAGCGTAAACACCTGGCCAAGTTCCTCGGGGAGAAGGAACCCAGACCCTTGGTGATTCCACCATTTGTGGAACCATTCCAGGATGTAACACGTCTGACTTGAAGGACCCCATCCTCCATCCTGGCAGTCCCTAAGAAGGCAGACAAACTCTATAAGCCCCCCAAGTCTGATTCCTTCCTGGCAGAACAGCCCAAGGCCAATTCATTGGTTCTCACAGCTGCCCGCAGAAGGGGGTCTCAACCAAAGCATTTGAGTTCCCAACCTCCCGACCCCATCTCCAAGAAGTTTGATGCCTGGGGTCATAGAGTCTTCTCTTCAGCTACTGAGGCCATCAGATTATTGAACTTTATGGCCCACATGATCACATATCAGCAGTCTCTCTGGAGTAAGACAGTGGACCTCGTGGAAGCTATGCCTGATTCCAATTCCAAACAAGAAATCCTAGCATGTGCCAAGTCGGATCCGGATGTGGACAAACACGCTCTCCGGTGTTCGTACGAGACTGTAGACATGGTCTCCAGGGTAGCCACCTCCGGAATCTGTATGAGACTGCAGTCTTGGCTCAGACTCACGGGCTTCCAGCCGGACTTGCAAGAGCCCATCCTGGATTCCCCTTTTCACGGTCCCGTTTTGTTTGGCCCCGAAGTTAAACAAATGGTAAAACAATTACAGGAGTCAGAGAAAGTGGTGGCTGACATACACTGCATGTACAAAACTCAGCCTTAGAAACCCCGCCGGCACCCTTTTCATAGAGGTCAAGGGCAGGCTCAGGGGAGCAAGCAGTCCCACAGCAAGGGATTCAAGAGGCATGGTCACCATGCCCCTCAAGGTTCCCAGGGTCCCAAGCAGCCCAAAACTCTTAGGGCCCAGGTCCCCACTACCCCCTCAGCCTGACTTCCTCTGCCACCCTCCTCCCCTAGCGGACAGGCAGAGAGAGAAGGTAGGAGGGTGGCTTGCGCTTAACCCGCTTGAATGGTCCAGTATCACTGCAGACCAATGGGTTCTAGATACCATTTGGAAAGGGTACACGATAGAGTTCACCTCTATCCCACCGGACAACCCCCCCATCACGTTGTCCACCAGATCACAGCCTTCTAGAAGCCAAGCTTCAACAGCTCCTAGAAAAAAGCCATTCAAAGGGTCCTGTAGGCCCAGAAAGGGAAAGGTTACTATTCCCGATTCTTCTTTGTTCCGAAGAAAACAGGAGACCTTCGTCCAATTCTGGACCTGAGCCAGCTCAACCTCTCAGTAAAATACCAGAAGTTTCAGATGGTCACCCTGGCAGGCCTCTTCCCCCTGCTTCAGCAAGGGGACTGACTGTGTTCCCTAGATATGCAGGACGCCTACATGCATATCAAGGCCTTGCAGTCCCACAGAAAATTTCTGCGATTTAGCTTCAGAGATGAGCACTACCAATTCCAGATTCTCCCCTTCAGCCTTTCCTCAGCCCCCAGGGTTTTCACCAAATGCCTAGTGGTGGTAGCGGTGGCTCTCAGCAGGAGAGGCCTCTTCATCTACCCTTACCTGGACGATTGACTCCTCTCCACTTGGTTGGAGGAGGAACTCCTAATTGCCCTAAGAGAGAGAGAGATGCAGGCCCTGTTTTCCTCCCTGAGCATTAGAGTAAATTGGCTGAAGTTGCACCACTACCAGACGCAAAGGCTGCAATTCATCGGGGCTATCCTGGACACCGTACAGGGGAGAGCTTTTCTGCCTCCAGACAGGGAAGACCGCCTTTGGGGTTTGGCCAGCAGGCTTCAAAGGACCCCTGCCTGGGTGGTCCTGCATCTTTTGGAACACATGGCGGCAGCCATAGCCACAGTACCCTTAGCCAGACTCCATATGAGAACTCTACAATGGTACCTCAGGGTTCAGTGGGACCAATTGGTGGATGTTCTGGATCTCCAAATCCGGATCTCTCGGGCGGTTCATCGTTCTCTGAAATGGTGGCTCCGTCATGACAGTCTAGTGGGAAGAGTTCCTTTCCGGAGACCCTGCCTTCTTCAGACTTTAACCACAGATGCCTCTCTGTCAGGTTGGGGGGCTCATTTAGGGATCACAGGGCCCAGGGGTCCTGGTCTGTCTCAGAGAGCTCTCTACATATCAGTGTTCTGGAAATGAGAGCAGTGTTGAATGCGTTAACCGCATTCAGAGACTAGCTCTCACCGGTTCCTCTCAGTAGTCTTCTACATCAACAAACAAGGGGGAACTCACTCGTACCCCCTTTGCAGGGAGGCCATGAGAGTGTGGGACTGGGCAGTGGAACACCGATTGGACCTCATCGCAGTCCATCTGCCCGCGGGGTACAGAACATTCTCGCCAACAGTCTCAGTCACTCTAACTCTCCAAACCATGAGTGGGAACTGCTCCAAGATGTTACAGACAACCTCTTCAATTCCTGGGGCCATCCAGAGTTGGACCTCTTTGCATCCCCATGCAACGCCAAACTGCACAATTTCTGCTCGCTCGTTCCAGGGTCTGGTGTTTTCTGGCAAGATGCATTGTTCCTCTCTTGGACAGAGAAGTTGCTGTACGCCTTCCCTCCTTTTTCCCTCATTCAGAGAGAGAGTGCTGTTCAAATTGCAGTCGGAGGGAGCCAGAATGATTCTGGTGGCTCCTCTATGGCCTTGTCAGATCTGGTATCCGCTGCTCCAACAACTGTCTCTGGAGCCTCCAGTTCAGTTGCCACTCTCCACCCACTCGCTGTCACAAGAACAGGGGACTCTCATCCATCCTACTCTTCAGTCTCTTCACCTGCATGCATGGCTCCTGTAGTCCTAGCAGAAGAGAAACTAGGAACCTTGAAATTGAAACCTTTAAAAACATGAAAGGAATAAACAAGACTGGTACAGAGGGGCTGTTCAAAGTAAGGAAGGGGAGGGCCACCAGGGGCCATGATATGAGACTGGAGCGAGGAAGGTTCAGGAGGGAGATGAGGAGACACTTTTTTACAGATAGGGTGGTGGCTGGGTGGAATGCGTTACCTGCTGAAGTGGTATGCAGTAGAACAGCGGACTGCTTCAAACGAGGATGGGACAGGAGAAGGGGGAGGGTTAATGAAGGGGAAGGGTGGAAGGGAGGGGCAGCTGCAGAATAAGGGGTGCTAGCTACACATTTGAGCAGACTTGATAGACCTCTAGGCCTTTATCTGCTGGCAAATTTTGTATGTTCGTAGGAGTGTCAAGCAGGATGGCTTAAATTCTGGTTGCAACAAGGAAGCCTTTCACCAGAGCCACGTATGCTCTGAAATCGAAATGCTTCTGTCTGTGGGCTATGGCCCACGCCCTAAATCCCTTGGGTTGTCTGGCTAGGCACGTGCTAAAGTATCTCCATCACCTTCTGGATTTAGGACTGAGCTACTCATCCATCAAGGTGCACATGTGTGCAGTCTCCACATATCATGACCCTATTGGAGATAAAACTCTGGCACAGCTTAATGCCTGCAAAAACCTTCCTTCGAGGGGTCTTACATGTCAGGCCTCTCAAAAGGGACATCGTTCCTCCTTGGGACCTCCTTTTTGTCCTAGAGAAACTCACCCTTCCTCCCTTCAAGCCAGCAGCTTCATACAAGCTGGGGTTCCTCTCATGGAAGACCCTCCTCTTAGTAGCCATTACCTCTGCTCGAAGGGTTTCTGAGCTCCAGGCTCTGATGTGTAAAGAACCTTACATAGTCTTTCACAGGGACAGGGTGACTCTGCGCACGAACCCTAAATTTATGCCGAAGGTGGTGTCCATGCTGACCCTTAACCAGAACATCAACCTTCTGGTTTATTATTCAGAGTTTGCTAACCAAGGTGAAGCACTGTTGCACACCTTGGACGTTCACTGTATTTTGAGGTATTACCTCCACAGGACTCACTCCTCTAGGCAGTCGGACCACTTGTTTGTCTCATTCATTAAGCGAATGCCGGGAGCTCCTGTTTCTAAACAGACACTGGCATGTTGGCTGGTACAATGCATTTCAGCACCATAACAGACCTCTTCTGGGTGCTATCAGGGGCCACTCCACCAGAGCGGTGGCCTCTCGCTTTGCAGCACTCAAGAACGTCTCTTCAGCCAACATTTATGCTGCAGCCTCGTGGAGTTCAGTCCACACTTTCATCAGGCACTACTGCTTGGACATTGCATCCAGAAGAGCAGGTTTCAGACTAGCAGTCCTGCAGGGCCTTCTCTCATAGATGCTTATCATTAGCTGTTTTCAGCATATGTCCCACCACCCTATCAGACCTGGGCCTATCCTTGGGTACTGATTGGGACTCGGTCCTAATGGTATTATCTGCTGCAAGAGCTCCACCCTCGAAGACAGATAGTACAGTTACGTAAAAACTTTCCATAACAGTAGATCTTCGAGAGGAGCTCTTGCAGCAGGTGGCTTTCCCACCCAACATCCCCCAGGATAGTACTTTTGGGTATTATATCAGCAGACCATGGTAGGGAATTCCAGCTCGGTTCTCCAGTTTGTTCTAGCTGGGTTTCCGGCGGGAGAACTGAGGTGGCGCCAGGGGACCACCCCCTTTATACCATGTCTGACATCGGGTGGGGCAGTCCTCTGCCTCAGACTTCTAGCTACGGCTTCAGTCCTAATGGTATTACCTGCTGCAAGAGCTCCTCTCGAAGATCTACTATTATGGTAAGTTTTTATGTAACTGTACTTTCCCAGTTTAGTTTGTTCTGTTCAAGGTGGCTTTTGGGCTGTGGGAAGCCAGTGGGTAGTGTCCAAGGAGGCAGGTATATGGTAGATAATAGTAGCACTTTGTTTTGTTGGCCAATATTAAGTTTTAGTATTAGAACCTGTGCTTCCTTGGTGTGGAAGCTAATGGGCAGTATTTGCCCTTTGATGTCACTCTTGAGGTAAACCAGACAACCACCCCCTCTTTCTGAGGTACTGTCCTGCCGGAACAGGTTGTATGCAGGAAGGGCAATTGCTGTGTCTGGGATCTTTGGTGATAGCCACATTTCTGTTAGGAAGATGACTTCAGGATCAGTCTGAGCCACCCAGGGCTGAAATTGTGGCAGTTTGGAGAGAAGGCTACAAATCTTCATGGATACAATTTTTAGATGTTCTGGGCTATTGGTACAATTGATGATAGAGGTCACCCAGAGTCACAGCTAGGCAGGGATTTGACAAGAGGCTTTGGTTATGCAACAGCTTGCAGGCATGCACTCCCCTACCCCATTACATTGGTAAACTGGGGCACACTTACTCAAGTACAAGTGCAGGATGTGAAATCCTTTTGTCCTTATGCTTCCTTTGTTATTTAAAGAGACTGTTTAAAAGCCCACATACAGATTCTTTAGGAGCAGGTCAGATGAAAATGTGGATTCAAACAGGACCCAGAGTCACTGAGTTTGTCAGACTTAGTTGCTTGACTTCTGTTTTACTTGGGCTAGGTTCCAAAAAGTTGATTTTAAACTGAAAATGCAAATACCTGGTAGTGATGTTTTGCAGAAATCCCGTCCAGGAGACCTTCACGTATGTAGTGTGCAAGAATGGTGTAGTTACTCCAAGCAGAAAATCTTGTAAATCCCCAAAAACTAAGCTACAGACAAACACAAACAGCCATCCATTAAACATCAAAATTACATATTCAGGTGTTTCACATCAAGCAAATAATTTTGGTATGAATCAAATATTTGTAGCATGGTTACTTTTTAAGTTACACTATTAAGGGTTATAACTTCATAATTTCAATAAAACTTCTTAAAATAAAGTCAGGGGCAGCTGCACTAAAGAGTAAACTGGGGGACTTCATGGCAAGGAAGTTCAATTTAAACTAAATGGGGGGGCTAAGGACAGGGCCATCCTTACATGAGGTAGAGCAGAGAGGCTATCAGCCCCCCCCCCCAGTCACAACACTCATCAAGGGAACAGTTAGCAGGGAAGGATGGGATGAGGCTACATGTTGGAGGGCTTTGGTTGCAAATGCCAGAAGCCTGGGGAACAAAATGGGAGAACTGGAGGCCACCATGATGGAGGAGAACCTAGACATTGTAGCAGTGAGTGAGACTTGGTGGAACGAGCACCACACCTGGGAGACAGTGATCCCAGGGTATTGTTTGTTTAGGAAGGATCGGAAGGGGAAAAGGGGTGGCATTATATGTCAGGGAAGGGACTGGGGCCATGGAAGAGCAGGATGAGGAAGGGGAAACAGAGATAATGTGGGTCACCCTAGACAGGGGACGGGGAAAACCTGTGCATTGGGGTAGTCTATAGGCCTCCTATGCAAGGGGAGGAAGGGGATAGACATTTTGTGGAATCCATAGAGAGGATGGCATGGAAAGGGGAAATTGTTCTAGTTGGAGACTTAAACCTTCCAGACATCAACTTGGAGGCCCAGACAGCAATCTCTGCAAGGAGCAGGGGCATCTTAGAGGCTCCTTAGGGCATATTCCTGCAGCAAACGGTTAGCGAGCCCACTAGGGGAGTAAACCTGTTGGATGTGGTCCTCTCAAATGGGGACAGTGTGGTGGAGGTGGGGGAAGAGCTTAGCACCAGTGACCACTGGGCTGTCAGGTTCAGGGTGAGAGCGGGCAGGATGAGGGTTAGGATGAGAACCAAGGTAATGGACTTCAGGAAGGCTGACTTTCATGGCATGAGGAAGGTAGGGAAGAAATGTTGAGGATAGGGGATGTGCAGTGGGTGGAGGAATTATGGGTAGCCATCAAGAGAGGGGTATTTAAAGCCATGGACTCATGTATAAGAAGGGTAAGAAAGAATAGAAGACAGAAAAGACCTCTATGGTTCACTAGAGAGGTGGCATTAGGGGTCAAGGAGAAGACTAGAGCATTCAAGAGGTAGAGGAGGACACAAAAGGATGAGGACAGGGAAAAAAGAAAGGCAGGGCAAAAGATGAGGGCTAAGGAGGCCACTGAGGAGAGGATAGCGAAGCAGGCAAGGAGGGGGAACAAAACCTTCTTTAGGTATGTTGGAGAAAGGAGGGGGGCACAGCATGGGATTGGGAGGATAAGGAGGGAAAGTGGAACATTACTGGAAGGGGATTTGGAAAAAGCAGAGGCATTAAATAGCTATTTCACCTCAATCTTCATGGAGGAAAGAGAGGCCAGGGGACCAGGATGGGCTGGGGAGGGTGACAGCCACAGGCAGGTGGGTGTGGCAGAATTCATAGCTGAAGGAGTAAGGGAAGAGCCTAGGGTGGACAAGGCAATGGGGCCTGATGGAATATACCCAAGGGTTCTCAAGGAGGTGAAGGATGAACTGGCACCACATCTGGCAAGGCTGTTTAACTTGTCCTTGGTCACGGGGTGGTGTCAGTGGAGTGGAAGAGGGCAGAGGTGGTTGCACTACATAAGGGGGGGGCGGAAGGATGAGGTCAAAAACTACCATCCCATTAGTCTTACCTCGATGGTGGGGGAGGTAATGGAAACACTACTTAAGATCAGGTTGATAGAATACTGGGAGATGAATTGCATGTAGGATGACAGGCAGCATGGCTTCACCAAGGGAAATTCCTGTCAGACTAACCTGACAGAGTTTTTCAATGGGGTGACACAGATAGTGGACCAGGGAGGAGCGGTGGACATGGCCTATCTGGATTTCAATAAGGTCTTCGACACTGTTCCGCATGGTGGAATGGTGCATAAACTGGACAGACTCGGGGTGGACAACAGGATCACCAGGTGGGTGGAAAACTGGTTGAAGGGAAGGAGTCAGACGGTGGTGGTAAATAGGACACATTCCAGGGAACGGGCGGGGACCAGTGGGGTGCCACAGGGGTCAATACTAGGACCAATACTTTTTAACATCTATGTTAGTGATCTAGCAGAGGGTCTGGAGGGACAGGTGTGCCTGTTTACAGATGATACAAAGGTCTGCAATAGGGTGGATTCACCTAGTGGGGTGCAAGCCATGAGGTGGGACCTGGACAGGTGGTCTAACACCTGGAAATTTAAGTTTAATGCACACAAGTGCTCGCTGATGCACCTGGGGAGGAGGAATGGGAGGGAAACTACTCCCTTGGGGGTGGTGATTAAGGAGAAGGAAACGGAAAGGGACCTGAGGATTATGGTATCACGTGACCTCAAGGTGGGCAGCCAGTGTAGCAGGGCAGTGGGAAAGGCAAATGGAATGTTGGCCTGCATTGCAAGGGGTTTTAATAGCAGGAAGAGGGAGGTGCTAATGCCGTTATACAGAACCATGGTCAGGCCGCATCTGAAGTATGGGGTGGAGTTCTGGAGGCCTCACCTACAAAGACATGTTGAGTTGATGGAAAGGGTACAGAGAAGCACAGCCAAAATGGTACAAGGGATGCAGGATGTACCCTATGACAGAAGATTGAGAGGGCTGAATTTGTACCCTCTGGAGACGAGAGGGGACATGATTGAGACCTTTAAGTATCTGAAGGGAATAAATAAGATGGAGGGTAATAGCGTGTTCAAATTGAAGAAGGGAGCCAACACGAGGTGGGCAATGCAGAGGTAATGTCAGAGGGAAGTTTTTCACAGAGAGGGCAGAGGAGGCCTGGAACAAGATGCCAGAGGAGGTAGTGGCAGCTGAAATGGTGGAGGGGTTCAAGAGGGCTTGGGATAGATTTAAGAGTTGGGAAAAGAGGGTGGAAGCATAACAGAAGGAGGGAGGTAGGGTGTTGGGCAGACTAGATGGGCTGTGGGGCCTTTCTCTGCCGTCACATTTTTGTGTATCTGTGTATTGCTCTAAATATTTCAAGCAACAGAATGATATAAGATTTGAAAGAAAATCCATTATTAAAGTCTTTAAAACATTACTTTTTTGTAGAAACACGAGTTCTTTGCTCTGCTTAGACATAAATCTTAAACTGTCACAAAGATTCTTTTAGATGTTTTTTTTCCTGTATAGCAACAAAATACATTCTTAGGAGTCCTATTCTTAGACTTCTCAAGACGTGAGCTATCATGAGATACTAGATTTGTCTAGTTTTTAACAAGAAAATTATATTAAAATAGGTTTTAATTATAACTCCTGAACCCTTGGTCCTACACTGATAAAACTTGGTAAGCTTATTTATCATACTACTGTCCAATAACTGTCCAATTTTTATGGTGGCACCATATTGGGGTTTTAAGTTATAAGCAAAATACTTTTCTAATATACGAAATAATGACTTTTTTTTAAACTCATTTCCTAAGACTACTCCAGTGTGTACCACTCACTGGTTTCTTATCTGATTGTAGTCATGGATACCTAGCTCTGGCCAGGACTTCCTTGTACAAAACAACTCATAAATTTGTCATGCAAGGCTTGGACATCACAGAGATGCTTCTCTGGTACCAGCTAACTTTGGCTGAAGTATTTCTGGAATGTGGATAGGCCACTAAGGAAACATCATACTACAGACTCAACTTAAAAAGTGTCCACTTATACCATGGCTTAAAAACCAAAATAGAGTCTCATATTCAATTTCTCAGACCTCATTTACCATATGGCAAAGGGATGCTTAGGGAACAGAGATATTTTCCCTTTTAAAGGGTACCTAAACAAGCAGTTTTTTAAAATTGCACACTCCAAAATCTGGCTTCATAGCAAGGTAAAGTAAAGGCTGCTGTTTACATTTATGCTAAAACTGCATTTATGTAAATAACATAAATGCAGTTTCATAGCTTTTGAAAAATGTAAACATCAGCCTTTCACTTTCAAAAAGCAGCCTTGGTTTCTCCCTAAGATTTCTGCCAAGTGTGTTAAGTGATGAGTCATGATGACATCATCAGAGCCAGAGAGACAGATCCACATATATTTCTATAGTGCTAACTAGTTCTTCTTTCCCTCTTTATTTTGAATTGTTGTACCAGAATGATCAACACCATGTAATTACTTGATGATTATTTTGATCAGTACACATGTTAGGTCATGATTTTGTTCATTTTGTTTACTTTAATTTGCGGAAAATGTTTTGCAATCTAGCTGACTTTTTCTTTGGCAAACTGTATGACAGTACAACACTTCAAATATCTGATGATCTAATGGTTATATGATGCACTGATTTTGGTTTTTTGTTAACCAGGAGAGAGACAATAAGCCGAAAGTTTGTTTACAGGTGTGGCCTGGGAGCACAAGGAAGTTTAATGACTTGCTCAGGGTCACACAGCAAAGTACCAGTCTTGTTCAATTCCAAAGCTCATGTTGTCTTGTTAATCCACAAATAAGGCTTCCTTTTTCCATGTGAACCCCCTGCACCTAGCCTGCCTTCTGTTGAACACCCCACCATCCATACCCTGTCCTTAGTACTGCCTGGGGCCGCAAATGAGCTTGCGGTCTCATTAAGAGAATTATCACACCTCAGATTGTAATCTTGTACCTCAGAGAGTTGTACACACCTATACCGATACGCATCATTAGCTGGCACTGTTAAAAAATGCCTCCCAAATCACCCTCCAGTCCACTTTCTCAGTGTTTGACTTCTGCTCCCACAGTAAACATTGAGTGGATCACCACCCTTCTACACAGTAAAGATAGTATGTACAGTTCCCCTGTTGTGTTTTTTTCCCACCTCATTAACCAACAACTAGGTCTTCCTGGAGTGCCAAGCAATAAGCATCATGACACACCATAAAAACTGCTGTTCATGCCCTCATAAGGGCTGCACTTACAATGGATAACATTATTATTAACAGGAGAGGTATACTAATACCTTGAGCAAATCCACCTGACTTCCAGTGTCAGTCTACTCCTTTACCTGTGATCTGCAGAACCCCGCAGGACAGTTCCCAGCAATTCTTCTCTAGTACTTTTCTGTGCTCTACTCCACAATGCAAGTTGGCTGGCTATCACCATTCCAAATCTTGAATGAGCTATACATAACTCCCTCAATACTGTCCTTACAAACATCAACATCCCCCCCACCCGAGGGTAATCTCCCTACACTGAGTTCAAGTAACAGTTTAGGTGCAGCACTGCCACTCTGAGTATTTGTCATCGCTGGCTACTCTCATCCACAGTCAGGTAGTGATCACAATGCTGGCATCCCCACATTTCAGATCTCACAGTGATCTGCTCAGCGTCCTCCTTCATGTCTTTAACAAACCTGAATATAGCTGTACCCTAATGGAATGGCCTCTTCAGTCCCTCTCTGGCATTCATTCTTCTCATCTGCTCCCCTCACCCAAAACTGGTGAGTTCACTACCCTTCTATGTCATGAATGTGTTTAGTACAGTCTCCTGTGTTATATTTACATATTAATAATAAACATGATCTTCTAGTAAGCCAGGCTGATAGCAGCATGGCACAAGTAGAAAAATAATCTTTCCTACCCATATAAGATCTAAGCCACCTATGATTAGGCACTATTATATGACGTGCATAATGATGTGCACATCCATCACTTAATAGTGCCTACTCAAAAGTAGCCTAGATCTTTTAAGGATAGGAAAGCCCATCATTCCTCTTGTTCCTTTCTGCTATGAGCCTGACTTATTGGAAAGATATGTTTATATTTGATATGTCAAAATAAAATGGGGACTATACTACTTGCATTCATGATGCAGAAGGGTGATGAGCTCACCAGTTTTTGGTGTGAAGAGGAATAGTGAAGAATGAATACCAGAGGGGGACTGAGAAGGCCACTCTTGCAAGGTACTGCTATATTCAGGGAAGGGGGAAGACAGAAGGAGAGAAATATGAGCAGATTACTGTGAGAAGTAAGATGTGGGCTGCCAGCACTGCCAGCCAGACCCCTGTCCTGGCCAACATTCCCCTTCCCATAAAACCAGTTCATGCAATTGTCCAAGGCTGTGTGTGGATATTAATGTATGAAATGGCTGCCACTGCACTTTCAGTCACTTCACTACCAGTCTAGTATTGCTTGTAAAACACTTTGGGAATACAATATGTATGAAAACCACTATATAAATGTTGACTCTTATTATTATTATTATTATTTCCCATGGAAAAAGAAGACAAGACAAGCATATATTTGAGTTTTGAGAAAGTATGAACTCTAACATTGGACTGCACAAGAACTTTGCTACAAAACAGTGGTGGCTCTAGGAGGTGGTGATGGGTGTGGCTGCAACCCCCTCCCTCCACAAAGTAACATACTAGCTTGCTGCTGCTGCTGCTGCATTTCATTTTGTTGAAGAAGTCTGATTTATTGATTGTACAAATGTTTACATTCAAACTATGGATTACATTTGTAGGTTCTGTCAAAAATGTACTAGAAAAGAATAATAGCAGAAAATATAAAGGTTTAATAAAAATTTTAAAAAGTGCATATTAAGTATGCACACCATCCCAGCACCCCATTGTAGCATCCTGGATCCACCATAACCACTAGACCAACAGGTTATTCAAGATTTGTACTGCACTGTGGTTTGCCACAGAGAAAGTTGGTTGGATTAAAACACATTTTCAGCATGTTAAAGTCAAGGCCCCTGGAATTCTGCGGTTCTGAGGTTTCGGAATTTGCCACAGAATTTGCATCATGCCGCAGAATATGTATACTGCTGCAGAATTCATTGTTTTTGGTGAATTTTCATATAAATATACTGTTTTTCCATAGTGTCAGGCTTTCTTTCCCACCTTGTTTATCCTGAAGCCCCTCCTCTATGCTCAGCATATGATGTCATCGATGACATCACATCATATTTAGCCAATGACAGGACTGCATTCTGCCAGAGAAATGAATAAATCATGCTGCAGAAATCAGAAAATGATGCCTCAGAAGTCAAGGAGCCCTGCCGCAGAAATCAGAATATTCTGCCGCAGAATACCAGGGGCCCTGGTTAAAGTACACAAAATGAACAGAACTGTAGCCTAACATTTGCATTATACAAAATAATGCACATGGTTTTGACCATTTGGGTGAAACAATTCTATACAAAGGGAAAAAAAGAACTAGTTAGCACTATAGAGAGCCATATATCTCTCTGACTTTGGCTCCAATGATGTCATCACATAACACATTTAACAGTCATTTTAGGAAGCAGGTAAGACAGTTTTTTTTAAACTGGAAGGCTGATTTTACAATTTTCAAATGCTCTGGGACAACATTTAGGTAAATTATGTAAATGTAGTTTTAGCATTAATGTATACAGCAGCCTTTCCTTTAGTCACCTACAGAGTCAGATTCTTGAATAGTTTGTTGTCAAAATGTTGTTTAGGTATCCTTTAAGCATGGCTCCTCTGCCATGAGCAACATGGTTTCAGAAAAGGGCACAGTACTACTACGGCACTACTAGAATTTACATCTTACATTCATGAAGTTCTTGAACAAGGGTCAGCAGTAGGGGCAATCTATGTTGATTTGACCAAAGCATTTGACACTGTCAATCATGAGCTACTTCTTCGTGCCCTTGCATCCCTCCATATTGCACCTGAAACTATCTCCTGGTTCAAAAACTATCTGACTGACAGAACACAGCAAGTAAAAATTAGAAACAGACTCTCCTCCAAGTAACCAGTTCTAGCTGATGTCCCTCAAGGGTCAATACTTGGCCCTCTCTTGTTCACTCTCTTTCTGAACTCACTCCCCCAAGCCTGCAGTGGAAAGCTATTGCTATATGCAGACGATGCCATGCTATATTGGAAACACACCAACCTCATCCATCTCCAAAGTACCCTTCAAGGCTGTTTTAGAGAACTTGAATACTGGTTCACTGACCACTGTCTAATACTTAACTACGACAAAACAAAATCCATGATATTTGCCCACTGCCAAAACCCCCTCAGTAACTCCCAGCTCTCTATCTCAAACTTACAGGGTACCCACATTGAACAGGTCACTCATTTTAAATATCTAGGTATCACTCTGGACATATCCCTTACCTACCACCATCATATTAAACTTCTCTCCTCCTCAGTCAATACCCGACTTGGCATTCTTTACAGACACAAACACTGCCTTACCCCACAGGCACTACGGTTAGCTGTTACAAGCTCAGTCCTTTCATCGGTCGATTATGGAATAACTATTTACAGCGCTGCTGACCAATCAGCCCTAAGCAGCATCAATATAGCACTCAACAAAGCCTGCTGCATG
The DNA here is from genome assembly GCA_016271365.2 of Neoceratodus forsteri. Lineage (NCBI taxonomy): Eukaryota > Metazoa > Chordata > Ceratodontiformes > Ceratodontidae > Neoceratodus > Neoceratodus forsteri. The sequence goes on along the minus strand of CM057453.1, from coordinate 284,267,725 downwards.
GTCATTAGCAGCAATAGACAAACTCATACTTGTTTGCTCTATTATCGAGCGGCCTGGCTAACCCTAGAAGGAAGGCTTAAATACCAAACCTGCCTCCAAGCCAAAAAGATCCATATGAAACTCACACCTATTTGTCTATACCGCCTCATCCGACCAGCCCCCCATAGGGGCACCCCTAGATGACTGGCCGGAACCTCCTATACAGTCCCCCATTGCAGGACCTCTCTAGGGCAAAGATCTTTCCGTTATCGTGCTCCCCTCTGGCTAAACAATCTACCATTTTCCATCTTACTTGCCCCTAATCTAAGACAATTCAAAACCGGGATCAAGAGATTTCTTCTTAACTCTGAGACCTGTAGCTGTTTTCCATCATTCCCCCTAGGTTGTCGGTCACCAGTGCCACCACACCGTTAGGACCACTTCAACCCTCAGATATTATCTGAGCCTTGGCAATACCTTATACTGTGAGTGCTGAACCCTTGTAATGTCCTGTTTGGAAACTTCTGTACAACCTGTTCTCTGTGTAATCTTCTATTACAACTGACGTGTAGCCTTTACTTATGCTATAATTTTAATCTTTTGTCAAAATGTAATATCTCTGTTTTGAGAACTTTGTACATTCTGGCCTGGATATTCAAAAGGGTTGCGCCATGCGCAACAGGGTTGCACATGCGCAAGTCCAAAATGCGCCATTCTGCGATATTCAGCAGGAGGCAGTTACGCCACTGGCATCAGGTTGCGCAAGAGAGCAATGCAAATGAATGCATGCTCAACAGGAGGGGGAGGATCCATGCATAACCTGTGCAACCCGATATTCAGTCGGGTTGTGCAGAGTTGTGCATGCGCAACCCCCAACCTGCGCCTGCACAACCTTGAGCCCAAAAAAAAAGGCTTAAGTTGAGGGCCACCCACAGGTGAGCTGCTGCATTGCAGGGCGCAACACAGCAGCTGCCACCCCTGGCTGGCCCCCAACTCTTTCCTGTGCCCCCACCAGCCCGATCATGGGCATAGTGTAACATGACTCCCCCCCCCACATCTCCCACAGCCCGATCGCGGGCAGTACGACCACATGTAACACCCCCATATCCGAAGCCCGATCCGGGCATAACATGTATGAACCCCCAGTGCCCGATCGCGGGCAGAATGTAACCCCCAACCCAAATATCTCTCTGGTGGTCCAGTGGACCGTAAAGCCCGATCGCGGGCAGAATCATCAAAACCCCCAAACATCTCCTGGTGTCTAGTGTCCCCCCACCCACGGCCCCTCACCCGCTCCCCGCGGCGGTGACGACAGCATCCCCCACCTGCCGCCCGCCCCTGCCCGACTGACTGTCGGTAGGGCTGCACGCCCGTGGTGCAGAGCTACAGCCAATGAGCTCGCAGCCCATACGTACATGACAGTCCAGATTTGTTACACCCTCTGCAACTATTTTGAGCAGCGCAAGGGCTTGCGCCTCAGAATGGCGCAGTTTGAATATCCAGGCCTCTGTCTTGTTGTAATGTCCTGTCGTGACTGACATGGAGCCTTTGCAAAGGAGTCATTGACTCAAAGGTTGTAATTCTGAAATTTTCAATAAATAAATAAATAAATTAAAGCCAGATACCTTGTCGTAAGATTTAATTAACTAATACTTTCTGTTTTTTTCCTTAGGAATTTATGCAAACAATAATCTTAACCAGAAATTAGTCCCATATAAAAATCACATAAAATAATAACAATAATAATTGAAAATCAATACTTGATAAAAATAAAATAATTTTTCCATCAAGGGTTTTGTTCCTACACTACCGTCAGAACTGGAGGAGCCCAAGGACACCCAAAGGTCTCCTCCAGAGGACCCAACTTTCATGGATGTGATGAGGTACATCTAGGCCCTCATTGGTCAGGATACTGAGGAAGTGGATCCCGAACGATATTGGTGAGCCATTTTCTTCCTCAAGAAGGAGTCCTTAGGGCCAGCCCGGTGGCGCTGAGAGTTGAGATGCTGGATGCCACACCTCGAGCCACGCCAGCAATCCAGGTTCGGGAATGAGCCTGAGTCGTCCGGGGTCGGTGGGATTGAGAAAGGATCAATCGTCCCAGGGACTGCTCTCCTTCTTCAGGGAGGGGGAGATCCACCCATGCCAGTGCAGCAGCACCCCCTAGTGCAGACTGGGGGATGCGCAGTGCCTGTCTGGCTGTAAGAGGGGCTGAACTGCGGCGGGCGTCTTTCGACTATGCACGGGAGCATTCGTACGCCGAGCAGGACGTCATTGCACGTCCGAGTTCTCGAGGACAACGAAAAAGTAGAAAATCCCCTCCACCTCGGGTGAGGCAATGGCGACCATCAGTAGTCTGACCACACGCCCAGAGTCGGCCATCTCTCCGCCACTCCCTGGGGGTTCTGGAGTCTCTCTCCGTGGGGCAGGGGGAGCCTGGAGCCCTCATTACCTGATGCAGTCAGTGGAGGAGGTTCAGACGGGTGGTTGAGCCATGAGCTGAGTATGGGACCCTGAGAGATGCCCTGAGGTAGGAGAAGCACAAATAGAATATACAAAAAAAAAAGGAGTCCTTACCTTTAGTCACCCCTCCACTGATTGAGCCCTTCAAGGATATCAATAGGGCTGGTTGGAAGCACCCTTCCTCAGCACCAGCGACGTCTAAGAAGGCGGATCGGTAGCACATCATTTCATTGAGGAAATTTCGGCAATGGAAATTTGAGCAGCATTTCAGTGAATGTTAAAAAGGCGATGGTGAATTTTGGCACCCTACAGTTAGGGCAACAATTGCTTCCCCCCCTCCCCGAGGTGCTATGACCTTGGAGTTGGTTATATAAGTAAGGGGGTGTGGGGGGCAAAGCTCCCCTGCAGAAATGCAATAATTCAGTTGTCACCCTTACTGTAGGGTGCTGAAATTCACCATTGCTGATGTTACATTCGCTGAAATGCCGTCACTCAAATTTCCATCGCTCAGATTCCATTGCTCATTTGACATGGAGCCAGGCAGATCACCTGTGTAATGCCTCATGGGATTAACTTTTTTATGGGGAGCACCCAGAGACTGACTCAGTCATTAATAACGCAGCCCATGACCGCTCAAAACTACCTCAGCACCTTGGCACTCAGCCTCCCGACAAGGACTCTAAGCAGAAAGACTGTTTCAGAAAGAAGGTCTATTCCTCAGCCACCTGTGCTGTCCATTCCCTAAACTTCCTTGCCCACATCGTCCAATATCAGAACGCCCTGTGGGAAAAGGCTTTTAGGGTGGCACAAGAACAACTGGATCTGCCCAGAAAGGCTGAACTGCTGCACCTTCTTAAATCAGGCTCGGATGTGGGGACCCATGTTCTCTGAGCCTCATATGACTCTGCGGACTCCGTAGGTAGGGCTGCGGTTACAGGAGTTTGCCTTCGATGCCACTCCTAGCTGGGGGTCTCTGGTTTTGCTCTGGACATCCAGTCTAATATTTTGGATGCCCCCTTCAGAGGCCCTGTTCTGTTTGGCAAGGATTCTCAAAGTATAATCACTCACCTTTAAGAGTCAGGGAAAGGCTATACATTCAGTTCATACACTTTACCGATCTCAGCCTAAATCTTCCCATAGGCAGTCCTTTCGTTGCACCTCAAAGCAACAAACCAGAGGCCAGTAAACCAGAAGTGCCTTCAAGAGAAAAGCAACTTCCCAAGCCACAGAAGATTCTGCCCACAGAGCTCCCAGAACCTCCCAGGCCACGTTGAGTGTCCCCGGCTCCTCTGCCTGACTCTTTACTTGACCCCAGTTGAATTCTTGGGGGAGTCTGTGGGGGGATTGTTTCTCTACCAAGAGGGTTGGCACAGAATAACCTCGGATCAGTGAGTTCTGCAGTTAGTGTTACATGGGCATACCCTAGAATTTTTGGAGATTTCTTTGGGCATTCTTCTGGCTCCTTCCCATTACCCTCAGGCCCACATCACCCTAATTCAAGATGAGATCCAAGCACTTCTGCAAAAACAGCCCATAGAACCAGTCCCACCAGCTCAGCGAGGCAGTGAATTCTACTCACATTTCTTCCTGGTTCCAAAGAAAACAGGAGATCTGCGTCCCATCCTGGACCCCAGCCACGTGAACCAGTTCATAGAATACGTACGGTTCAGGATGGTCACTCTCCCCGGCCTTCTCCCTTACTTTGTCAGGAGGATTGGCTCTGTTCTCTGGACATGCAGGACACTTACCTTCGCATACTGGTGTTTCCACCCCACAGGGGGTTCCTTCACTTCCACTTCCAAGAAAATCACTAACAGTTTCGGGTTCTGCCGTTCGGCCTGTCCTCGGCCACTCAAGTCTTTTCAAAGTGCATTGCAGTGGTGGCAGTGGCCTTAAGTAGGGATTGCCATTATGTCTTCCGTTGCCTTGATGACTGGCTTCTGACAGCTCCCACCAAGGAACAGTTGCTCAGAACCGTGGAGGCCACCTTCTTTCTGTTTCGGGATGTGGGAATAACTCTCAATCTCCCTAAATCCTCCCCTTGGCCAAGTCAAAGAATTTAATATATAGAGGCAATCTTGGACACCATGCAAGGCAAAGCCTCCTCCCCCCCTTCCCCCAAAGACAGGTCAGAACGCCTTCAGACACAGGCTCAGCTGGTCTTGTCATCTCGCCAAGTTCCAGCCAGAGTAGTTCTAAGGCTGCTGGGACATGTGGTAGTGGCTATTACTACAGTGCCCCTGGCTCGCTTACATATGAGGGTGGCCCAATGGAACCTTCAGGTCCTATGGGATCAATGCACAGACAATTTGTATCAGCTGATGTCCGTATCCAACTCAGTGTGACAGACTTTGGCGTGATGGATGAACCCCTCCAACCTCTCCAAAGGGGTCCACTTCCGGTCTGAGTCACCTCGGCAGGTCCTGACCATGGGCGCATTGGGCTGGGGCGCCCACCTAGTGGACCGTCAGACTCAGGGGACCTGGTCATCATTAGAGCAGCATCTCCACATCAATGTTTTGGAGAAGCAAGTGATCCTATATGCCCTGCAAGCCTTCCAGATGAGCCTACTCCCAGGTCCTCTTTTGATCCAGAGGGACAATATGTCTGTGGTCTTCTACATAAACAAATGGGGGGAATGCATTCTTACACCTTCTGCAGGGAGGCCATGAGAATTTAGTATTGGACCATAGAACATCACCTGGACCCGACTGCTGTGCAAGTTTTAGGCATTCAAAAATACCTTGGCCGACAGCCTAAGCTGTTTCTGGTCCAAGGCTCATGAATAGGAACTTCTTCCCTCCGTGGTCTGAGATCTATTCAGACAGGTGGGGCAGTCCCGAGCTGGACCTTTATGCATCCCCATCCAAAGCAAAACTGCACAGTTTCTGCTCGCTAGATCCAGGGCATGGTGCTTTCTGGTGAGACACGTCCCTCTTTTGGACAGGGAGGTTTCTGTATGCCTTCCCTTCCTTTTCATTACTGCAGAGAGTTCTGCTCAAGTTGCAGTCCAAAGGGGAGGAGATAATCCTGATAGCTCCTCACTGGCCATGACAGATTTGGTTTCCACTCCTACAGCAACTGGCAATGGAGTTTCCAATCCCCCTGCCCTTGTGCTCCGATCTACTCTCACAGGGGCGGGGCACCCTGGTCCACCTGGACCTCAAGTCACTGCATCTTCACGCATGGCTCCTTCAGACTTAGTGGATACCCGATCTGGAGTGTCTCCCCAGATGGTGGACGTTCTAGTGGCAGCCAGGAAGCCTTCCACTAGGGCCACTTATGCTATGAAGTGGAAGCGGTTCTGTATATGGGCCACCACTCATCACCTAGATCCCTTTACTTGTCCGGAGAATCTCATTCTAGAGTGTCTCCTTTCTCTATCAGACTCAGGCTTGAGTTACTCATCGATCAAGATGCACTTATCCGCCATCTCTGCGTACTATGCACCTATTAAAGGCAAGACTCTTGCCCAGCTGGAGCTCTCCCATACTTTCCTGCAGAGCATATTGCATCTAAAACCTCCTATCGGAGACCCTGTTCCCCCATAGGATCTTTTGTTTATTTTAGAAAAGCTTACGTTGCCTCCCTTTCAACCTGCCACAAGCTGTGAGCTGCACTTTCTGTTGCTGAAGCATTATTTTTAGTTGCTGTTACTTCCGCTCAAAGAATTTCCAAGCTTCAGGCTCTGATGTGTAGAGCCTTATTTAGTTTTTCACCGTGACAGGGTGTCCTTGAGAACCAATCCTAAGTTTCTTCCTAAGGTGGTGTCTGAGTTTACTCTGAATCATGACATATACCTGCCTGTGTATTATCCAGAGTATTCAAATCCAGGGGAAGCCTTACTGCATACTCTGGATGTCCACCAGGTGCTTCGCTATTATTTGGACCACACCCAAGCCATCAGAAAAATTGATCAGTTATTTGTTTCTTTCACTCCAAAAAAATAAGGGTCTTCAGTTTCAAAACAATGTTTGTCCAAATGGTTAGTTAATTGCATTGTTTATTGCTACCACATATACGACAAGCCTTTGCCGGGACCGGTTAAAGGCCATTAACCAGGAATGTAGCTGCTTCTTTTGCTTCCTTCAGAAATGTGCCCATTGCAGACATCTGTGCAGCGGCCACTTGGAATTATGTCCACAATTTCATCTGGCATTACAGTCTGGACATTGCTGCTAGGCACAGGACTAGCAGTCCTGCAGGGCCTACTTTCTTGTGAGCCTTACACTGACCTCTACCTCCTCCCAGCTGTCCAGGGTCAGTCCTTTTACTGTTTGGGACTCAGTTCTAATGGTGTAACCTGCTGCAAGAACTCCCCTCAAAGTGAGATAATACAGTTATGTAAAAACTTACTGTAACAGTAGATCTTCGAGAGGAGCTCTTGCAGCAGGTGCTGCTTTCCCTCCCTCCATCCCCCTGGTAACTGCTTTTCTATCACTGTTAGTTTCCTCGGTTTCAGAAGAACACCTCAGATCTTACTTTGAGAAACAGCTCTTGCAGCAGGTTACACCATTAGGACTGAAGCCAGCAGGGGGCAAGACCCCTCGGAAAACTTATAGCTAGCTACATATAGCGGGGGACCGCCCCCGATGTTGGCCCCGCCCCCAACATCCTATACATCATAAAAGGGTTGTCCCCCAGCATCCCTCAGTTCTTTTCCCACTGTCAACTCATAAGCATCAGCTCCATGGATGCCTTCAGCTAATGAATGCCATCACTTGAGTATAAGAGTTTATTTTATTTTTTTTCTGAAAAGTTCGATTCTATTTCTTTTCGTATGTCATCTTCCGTCAAAAGGCATTCCTCAAAGTGTGCTTGTGGCAAACAAATTCCTTTCAAGGCCAAGCATATGGCCTGTGTCTGGTGCTTAGGCCCAAAACATGACACTAAGGCATAGAAACATAGACTTTGATGGCAGATAAGGACCGCTTGGCCCACCTAGTCTGCCCATTTCCCTACCTAGAGGATAAGCTGCCGCGATCCTATTTAACCAACAGCCTATTTCTTCCTACCCACCACAAAAATTGCCTTATGTCTGTCCCATGCATTCTTGAATTCTCCCACAGTTTTAGACCCCACAACCTCCTCAAGAAGGCTGTTCCATGTCCACCATCCTCTCTGTGAAAAATACTTCCTCACATTACCCCTAGCACGTCCCCCTCTATCTTCAAATTGTGTCCCCTTGTTCTTGCATCTCTTTTTCTGAAAGATGCTACCTTCTTGGACTTTGTTGATTCCACTGAGGTACTTAAAAGTTTCTATCATGTCCCCCCTCTCCCTCCTTTCCTCAAGGGTATACATATTAAGCTCCTTTAGTCTCTCCTTGTATGGCTTCTCTTGCAGACCCTGCACCATTTTAGTTGCCCTCCTCTGAACTGCCTCCATCCTGTCTATATTCTTGCAGAGATGGGGTCTCCAGAACTGGATGCAGTACTCCAGATGGGGTCTCACCAACTGTCTGTACAGGGGAATAACAACTTCCTGTTTTCTGCTGGTGATGCCTCTCCTATATCCCAGAATCCCCCAGCCCTCCCTACCACCCTCTTACATTGCTTGCCAACCTTAAGGTCATCTGATATGATTACCCCAGGTCCCTTTCCATTTTGTTGTTGTTACTAACCCCCATTGTGTAATCTTCCCTGTTTCTGTTTCCCAGGTGCATTATTTTGCACTTCTTTACATTGAATCCAAGCTGCCATACTTCTGACCATTTCTCCAACCTTGCCAAGTCCCTCTCATCCTTTCCACGCCTCCTTGTGTATCAACCCTGTTACAGATCTTTGTGTCATCTGCAAAGAGGCATACTTTTCCTTCCTGTCCCTCTGCAATGTCACTTATAAAGGCATTAAAAAGGACTGGGACCCAGTACTGAACCCTGCGGTACCCCACTAGTAACCCCTCTTTCTTCAGAGTGGACTCCATTTACAATTACCTTCTGTGTCCTGTTGTCCAGCCAATGGTTTACGCAGGCTATTACCCTGGGACCCACTCCCAGGCTGGTTAATTTGACTATTAATATTTTGTGTGAGACTGTGTCAAATGCCTTTCTAAAGTCAAGGTAGGCCATGTCCACAGCCCCTCTCTGGTCTACTACTTTGGTCACCCAGTCAAAGAAATCAATTAGATTCTTCTGACATGACCTTCCCGCTGTGAACCCATGCTGCCTTGGGTCCTGTGCCCCGCTGACCTCTAGGTACTCAACAGTTCTTTCCTTCAGAAGTGATTCCATCACTTTCCCTACCACAGAGGTCAAACTGACAGGTCTGTAGTTTCCTGCCTGTGTCTTGGTCCAACTTTTGTGAAGGGGAATCACATCTGCCTTCCTCCAGTTCTCAGGTAACACACCATCTTCCCATGATTTGTTAAAAAGGGTAGTCAGTGGTGTCACTAATTCTCTATTTAATTCTTTTAGAATTCTGGGGTGAATTCCATCCAGCCCCATTGCTTTGTCCACCTTCAGTTTTAGGAGTTCTTTCAGAACCCTTTCTTCTGTGAAAGGACTGGGATCGACCCCCCCATCCAGAGTGCTTCTGTTAATTGAATTAGGCACCTCCCCCAGCTTCTCTTTTGTGAATACTGAACAGAAGTATTCATTCAATATCCCTGTTTTTTCACTGTCCCTCTCTGCCCACCCACCATCCATTCTATTCAGCCTCACTATCCTTCCCTTTGTCTTTCTACGCTCCCTGATATACCTATAAAAGGTTTTATCCCCCTTTTTAACTGAGTTGGCTATCTTTTCCTCAGTTCGGGCCTGTGCTACTCTGACTACCCTCCTTGCTTCCTTCTGCCTTAACTGGTACAGTTCTCTGTCCTGCTCCTTCTGTGTTTCCTTATACTTCCTAAATGCTATCTTTTTCTCCCTAACCTTCACCACCACCTCTTTTGAGAACCATAGTGCCTTTTTCTTTCATTTTGATTTGTTTATTTGCTTCACACAAAGGCTTGTTGCTTCAGTGATGCAGTTTTGATGTTTCCCCATTGTTGCTGCACCCCTCCTTCTAGCCTGTTTGCTAGTGCTTTTCTAAGGCACTCTCCCATCTTGCCAAAGTCAGCCCTCCTGAAGTCCAGAACCCTCACTTTTGTATGGCTTGACACTGTAGCTGAGTTTATCATGAACCACACTGTTTGGTAGTCACTTGTTCCCAAATGGCTACCAACTTCTAGATCGGAGATCCTCTCACTGTTCCCATTTGAGAGTACGAGGTCTAAGATTGCTCCCTCATGAGTAGGTTCCAAAACTAGCTGTCTGAGGCATTCCACCTGAATGGCATCGAGAATGGCCCTGCTTTTGGATGTGGCTGCAGCAAAGGTACTCCAGTTAACATCTGGCATATTAAGGTCCCCCATCAACAGTATCTCCCCTTTCTCTGCCATCCTAAGTATGCCTTCTATCGTATCCTTGTCCATTCCCTCCCCCTGACATGGGGGTCTGTATACAACCCCTGTCCCATTTGCCAAAACTTTAACAATTGCACGAGGATCCACTGTCAAAAAGTTTTGAAGACCTTCCTGTTAGAAAAGAAATTAGCAGCAATACAAAAGAGTACCTCCTCCAGGGAAGAGTCTTCCCATAAGTTGGGGAAACAGAGATAAATGGAGGGAAAGGAAGAAAGAGTGCTCCCCATCTGTACGGACGTCCGACTCCAGGGGGAGCTCAGATTCCACTACCCACTCTCACAGGTCTCCATCTCGGACAAAGACACAACATTCGCTGGTGAAAGTCCAGACGTCGGGTGGCGCTGGTGTTGCATCCACCCTCTTAAGGTCCGTCCAAAAGAAACTTCTCACAGCTGGCCCTCGTGCTCCACAGGCCGATCTGTGTCCTCAGATTGCCCAGTCAAGGTGCACTTCAAGGCAGCTGCCACTACAGGCCCCAACTCCCTGGACCGGCACTGGGACTCCAACCAGGGCAGCTCGGCTTCCCAATCTCCTAGAGGAACCTCAGGGATGTCTGTTAAATGGACCTCAGAGCTGACATCCCTTAAGCGGACCTCAGACCCTAAATGGACATCAAAGCAGATGCCCGCAAAACGTCCTAAGGACCAACGACCACCAGCAAAGGTCTACTCTCACAGAAAGGACATCACCTCGTCCATACCGGACGTCAGCCCATCCAGACATTTGGACGATGAAGGTACAAATGCTGGGGTCAAGTGACCAAGAAACTAAGGGACGACCAGACATTAGGTGATAAGGAGGATGCAAACCTCCCACGTGACCCGACACCACCCAAGAACCAGATGAAGGGTGTGTCAGGCCACAGACTGTCAGACACAGGGAACGGTCAGAAGGCACCTTGGAAGGGACCAACGCCAGGTCAGACATTGGGTCTCAACATTTCTGAGGTGAAAGAATTGTTTTCCTATTAGTGGGAAACCATTAGAAAGGATGTGGCTCCAACCAAGCCACCAGTGGAGAACCAACCTCCTCCAAAAGAACTGAGCATGACCAGACCACCCCCTAGAGAGGAGAGCCCCAAACTGAGGGGCCAGTCAAAGGGCAAGAAGCCACATAAAGAAAAGAAGCAGCCGAGGTCTCCATCACAGACCCCTTCCCGCTCTCCCAATGTGCACAGACCTAAAAAGTACCATAGGAGGTCACTCTTCCTCGGACAAGTCTCACTCCTTCTCTTCAGAATCTTCCAGATCAAGCTCACAATTTAGTATCCCTTCACCAGACCCAAGGGATCTGCCTAGGTCCCCCCAGACAACCCAACATTTATGGATATAATGCAGCATATCCAAGATAACATGGGGTGGGACATGGAAGATTTAGATCCTGAAAGGTGGTGCCTTGTCAAGTATCTAAGACAAAAGGATCCTAAACCAGTGGTGGTCCCATTAGTTGATACTTTCCAGGATGTGACAAAAGCTGCTTGGAAGCACCCCTTTTCTTCCTCAGCAATCCCCAAGAAGGCAGGCCGCCTATGTCGGACCCCCTTGGAGGATCCTTATCTGGGAGAGCAACTAGTGGCAGATTCTATGGTAATCACTGCCATTCATGACAGGTCACAGAGGCCTCATCACCTAAGTACCCAGCCCCCGAACTGAGAGTCAAAACAACTTGACTCCATGGGGAGGAAAATGTATGCCTCAGCAACATGTTCCATCCGCTTATTAAATTTCCTGACCCACATGTTCAATTTCAAAATGCCTTTCCAGGTGGAGACCAAAAAGAGGAACTAACAAAGCTCCTTTAAACAGGCTCTGATGTAGGCACACAAGTACTCAGAGCAGCATACAACTCGGTAGATTCAGCCGCAAGAAGCACAGCATCAGGAGTATGCCTCAGATGACACTACTGGCTGAGGGTATCAGGCTTTACGCTGGACATCCAGAAGGGCATTCTGGACATTCCTTTCAAAGGCTCGGTTCTTTTCGGGGAAGAATCCGAGAAGATAATTACAAAATTGCAAGATGCCGGAAAGGTGGTAAGATCTGTACAGGCCATGTACAGACCCAAGTCAAAGCCAGGAGGCAACAGAACCACTTTAAAAGCAAACAAGGACAGCAACCCTGATTCGGACAGCAGCAGAGAGGTGGCTTTAACTACAAGAGCCCATCTCGAGGTTCAGGTGCCAGAAACACAATAGCCCCTCAGGCAACCCTCCCCTCCCTCTCCACTGCCTGACTCATTGCAGACCCTTCCTCCTGCTCCATTTCAAAGGGAAGAGAAGGTCGGGGGTTGCTTCTCAAGACACCTAGCAGGATGATGACAAATCACTTCAGACCAATGGGTGCTTCAACTAATTCAGTGAGGGTACTGTATCGAATTCACCTGGCAACCACCATCCAGACCACCACTACGGTCTCAGTATTCAAGACAACATGCCACACTGATTCGAGAAGAAAACAGTGCCCTTCTCGAGAAGGAGGCCATAGAGAAGGTCCCATGGATCCAGAGAGGGGAAAGTGTACTATTCCCACATCTCCCTAGTACCCAAAAAGAGAGGGGACCTGTGCCCCATCCTAGATCTCAGTGATCTCAACACCTCTGTGGTATATAAATGCTTCAGGATGGTCACCTTGCCAGGCTTAATCTCAATGCTATGCCCAGATGCTTGGCTAGCATCATTGGACATGCAAGATACCTACCTCCACATTCCAATCGCAAAACATCATCGAAGGTTCCTGCAATTCGAATTCCAGGGTCACCAGTACCAGTTCTGAGCCCTTCCCTTTGGCCTGTCATCAGCTCTGAGGGTATTCACCAAATGCCTGGCAGTAGTAGCGGCAGCAATCAGGAGAAGGGGCCACTATGTCTTCCCCTACCTGGATGACTGGCTTCTGATGGCTTCATCCCAGAGAAAGCTAAATCACGCTCTACAAGACACCTATTTAATGCTGGAATCGCTAGGTGTCACCATCAACCTGTCAAAGGCAATTCTTATGCCTTGCCAAAGACTGCAGTTCATTTGTGCGGTACTGGACACCAGAAAGGGAAGGGCCTTTCTACCACAAGACAGGGCAGAACATCTACAAAGCCTGACAAGGAACATCATGGGACAAAAACAGGTCTCAGCAAGGACCATGTTGCGTCTTCTTGGCCACATGGCGGCAGCCATAGCCACGGTTCCGCTATCACGCTTACACATGAGAATTATTCAGTGGACACTCAGGGTCCAGTGGGACCAATGTCAGGATGACTTAGATCAGCTGGTCTTGGTCCCCAACTCTGTTCTCTGAGTCTTGCAATGGTGGCTGGTCCCAGAACACCTCATGGTAGGAGTTCCCTTCCTGTCTCCTACCCCTTCTCTGATCCTGACTATGGATGCTTCAGGATCGAGCTGAGGCACCCACCTGGGTGGCAAAAAGACTCAAGGACTATGGTCAGGGATGGAAAGAGCCCTTCGTATAAATGTCTTCAAGATGAGGGCAGTCCTTTACGCCCTTCAGGCCTTGCAAATGGACCTAACCCCGGGACATCTACTGATTCAAACAGACAACATGTCAGTAATGTTCTATATCAACAAACAAGGGGGCAGTCACTCATATCAGCTCTGTCGAGAAGTGATGAGAGTGTGGTACTGGGCAATAGAGAACAATATCACCCTGTCTGCAGTTCATGTTCCCAGGTTACAGAACACACTGGCAGATCTACTCAGCAGATCTTGATCCAACGAACACAAATGGGAGCTCCTACAACCAGTGGCAGAAACTGTTCACAAAATGGGGGACACCAGAACTAGATCTGTTCGCCTCCTCATACAATGCAAAACTGCCCAGTTTCTGCTCGCTAGATCCAGGGGCTGATGTTTTCTGATGAGACGCGTTGTCCCTCTCCTGGACAGGCAAGTTTCTCTATGTTTTTCCTCCCTTCCTTTTGATCCAGAGAGTCCTGCTCAAGCTGCAGGATGACAGAGCAGTCATGATTCTGGTGGCCCCATATTGGCCCAGACAGATACGGTTTCCTCTTCTCCAACGCTTGGTAAGCAATCCATCCTTTCCTCTTCCGCTCAACTCGCACTTACTGTTGCAAGACAGTGGGTCTCTGATTCGCCTGAATCTCAGATCCTTACATCTGCACGCCTAGCTCCTAAGGATCTAGCAATGTCTCACCATGGAGTCTTAGATGGTGTTGCCGACGTCTTAGTGGCAGCAAGGAAACCCTCTATTCATGCCATGTATGCCATAAAATGGCACAGGTTTTGCTTTTGGTCCTCGTCCTGCAACCCAGACCCTTTAACTTGCCCAGTGAAATCAGTTTTAGCGTACCTCCTTTCCTTATCAGAAGCAGGGCTGAGTTAGTCCTCAATAAAGGTGCACCTCTCTGCAGTATCTGTGTACCACGCACCCCTTGGGGATACATCCTCAGCCCAACTGGACTTGTTATGCACCATTTTGCATGGCATCCTCCACTTGAAGCCACCCATGAGAGATCCAATCCCTCCTTGGGACTTTCTCTTCATTTTAGAACAGTTCACACTACCTCCCTTTGAACCGTCTGCAGATTGCGAGCTATGCCTTTGCTCTTGGACGGTGTTATTTTTAGTTGCAGTTAGTTCTGCAAGGAGAATTTCAGAGCTCCAAGCCCTCATGTGCAAAGAGCCATATTTGATTTTTCATAAGGACAGGGTGTCCTTAAGGACCAATCCTAAGTTTCTACCTAAGGTAGTGTCAGAGTTAACCCTCAACCAGGATATTGACCTCCCAGTTTACTATTCAGAATATTTCAATAGGGGAGAGGCTCTGTTGCACACATTGGATGTGCACAGAATACTCAGGTTCTAGCTGACTAGGACTAGACTACACCGACAGTCTGACCAGTTATTTTTGTCCTTTGCCCACAGGATGTTAGGGGCACCGGTGTCTAAACAGACACTCTCAAAATGGTTGGTAAACTGCATTGTATTCTGCTACCAGAAGCAAAACAAACCCTTACCGGGACCGCTAAAGGGTCACTCTACGAGAGGGATGGCAACATCATGAGAAATGTTTCAGCTCCTACCATTTGTGCAGCAGCTACATGGAGCACAGTGCACACATTCATCAGACATTACAGTCTGAACATTGCCTCCAGCTGCAGAGCAGGCTTTGGTCTTGCCGTCCTGCATGGATTTCTTTCATGAGGGGTTCCCTTTCACCCTTCTCCTATCCTCCTCCCAAATTTAGGGGTACTCTTGATCACCGCTTGGGACTCAGTCCTAATGGCGTAACCTGCTGCAAGAGCTGTTTCTCGAAGTAAGATAGTGCAGTTACGTAAGAACTTACTGTAACAGTAGATTCTATTTATTTTATTTATTTATTTCAACCGAGGATAACAATACCTTTGAGCCGAGGCTCTTTTACAAAGGTTCCACGTCAGCGTGTGCAACAGTCATCATTTTTAGTTGCAAACATATAGTCATTGACTTACAGACATGTAATAACCAGTACAAAGACTTGAGCTATGAGCAAGACAAGGGAAGGAGGGGGTTGGTGGGGGAAGTGAGGGTAGGAGATCAGGGGGTAAGGGGAGTAGGAGGTGGTTGGGGTGGGGCAGGAGTGGAGATAATGGGGGAGGTGGGGAGGGTGGGAGACAGTGCAGCCAGGGGCCTTGTCGAGGGAATATGACAGGTAAGGTGCTAGGGGTGCAAAGACTGATTGAAGTGCTGGGTGCTGGGGCATGTGCAGCTGGAACGGTGGAAATGTTAAGATGGGCAATTGCAGGATACAAGCAGTGAGAGGCACAGCTTGGACTTGAAGAGGCCAAGTGTTGGAACGGTCGCTATGTCGCTGCCAAGAGAGTTGAGCCAGTTGGATGCCTGATAGGCGAATGATCTTTGTCCTTGGGTTGTGTGACATTGTGGGATATGTAGTAGATGGGAATTGGATCTCCTTGTAGTGACGTTCCTATGTCTAGGCTTAAGGAGGGCACAGACACCAGGTGGGACAAGCCCCATTATAATTTTCTTGGCCATGATACAGGTTTGCTATTTTATGCGTTTGTCCAGTTGAAGCCATCCAGACTGGGCATAAAGGTCACATGTGTGGGTACGGCGATGTGAGCCAGTGATGAGATGACAGGTCTTATTCAGGGAGGTCATGATACGTTTGAGAGCAGTGGTAGTTGCAGACCCATATATGATAAGACCATATTCTACGATGCTGACGATGGAGCTTTGAACGGCCACTGGCAGTGCTTCTGGGGTTAGGTGTTTCCTGTGCCGGAATAATATGCCTAACCTCGCATTGGCAGACTTTGCAACACTGCTGATATGGACAGCATGAGAGGTGGGGATCAAGGGTGATGCCTAGATACTTGAACGATTGTGTTTGCTCTAGGATGGCTCCTTGTTCGGTTGCAGTGGAGAGGTGGAGTTGTTTGTTTTTGTTGTGGGGGCTGCAGAAGACCATAGACTTGTTTTTTTTTCTGATTGAGAAGCAGTTTATAATTTAGGAACCAGGATTCGATGGAGGAGAAGGCCCGCTGAAGTTTATTTTGTAATTGGATTGGATCAGGGTACGAGGTGAGGATCACAGCATCATCGGCGTAGAGAATTATTTTTTCTGGGCAGCTCTCGGGAAGTGAGTTTAAGAATAGGCTGAAGAGGAGGGGTTCCAGAATGGAGACCTGGGGGACTCCCAAGTGGACCAGTCTAGGGTCCGAGAGTGTATCAGTGATTCTTACTGTTTGGGACCGTTCTTCAAGGTAGCTCTTAAACCAGCCAATGGAGTCGGTTGACAGCCCAGTGTTCTGAAGCTGGACAAGCAGGAGGAGGTGATTGATGGTGTTGAAGGCTTTAGTTAAGATCTTCGAGAACAGCTCTTGCAGCAGGTAGTTTCCCACCCACCTTCTCCTCAAGAGGTCAGTTGCATCTGCAATTATAGTTCCTATTGGTCTTCCTTTGGAAGCGGATCCTCTGTCTCCCATCAGAATCACATCACTATGTCAGAGTCTCTGGCGGGAAAACTGAAGGATGGTATGTGACTGCCTCTTTTATGATGTATGGGACGTCGGAGGCAGGGCCGACATCAGGCGCAGTCCCCCGTTATATGTAGCTAACTAGAAGTTTTCCATGGGGTCTTGACGCCTGCCAGCTTCAGTCCTAACAGTGTAACCTGCTACAAGAGCTGTTCTCAAAGATCCACTGTTGCGGTACGTTCTTATGTAACTGTACTTTCTCCATTCACTGTGCTTGCCGGGGTCTCCAATGGGAGAACTGAGGTGGTGCTGGGGGACTGCCCCTTATATACCATAGGGGGACATCAGGGGCAGGCCAATATCAGGGGGCGGTCCCATACTATATACTGCTAGCTAGAAGTTTTCCATGGGGTCCTGGCACCTGCCAACTTCAGTCCTAATGGTGTAATCTGCTGCAAGAGCATTTCTTGAAGAACTACTGTTACGGTAAGTTCATAGGTAACTGTATTTTGCAGTGCATTGTAGGGCATTCTCACCCCAGGGGTCCTTTAGCATCAGTAACAATGTGCAGAGCTTACTTCGAGAGGGCTGTTGCAGTAGGTAATTACTTGTAGGACTACGCCCCTTAGCGTCAGGACCACACAGATCCTTTTGCTAGTAGTGCCTGATGGGGGGGACTGCCCACCCGACGTCACATGACCGACATCAGCGTGACACTATATAGTGGGCAGTCCCCATGTTCGGCCTCCAGTTCTTTACCACCATCAACCTGTGCACGTCAGACCTTCTGAACCTCATTGCAGTAGTCTGATCACCTTATTTTTGGATGAATATCCATTTTTTTCTCTTTATTATCCAGTTATCTTATCGTCATGTATGTCTTCCACCTTATCCACAGAATCGCATAAAAACAAGTGCGATTCTTGCAGCATCCAGCTACTGCATAAGGATCAACATACCCTCTACCTCTTCTGCTTGGGCATGGACCATAACGCTGAGGAGTGTGAGGCCTGCTCCCAGTTCAACCAGGCCACACGGAAAAGGTACCAGCAGTCCCTCAAAGCCCATCTCCTCAAGCAAAAAGTGGCATAGATGGAAAAGGAGCTCAGGAAACTTAAGAGCACCTCCTCCTCCTCCTCCTCCTCTCTGACCGACTCCCATAAGAAGAAGAAGAGAGACAAAGAAAAGCACTAGGACCAGGAGCAGTCTCCCTCTCATCCGAAGCCTCCCCCAGGCACTTCGGGTGAGCAGCGGCCCTCTTCATCCAGGAAGACGAGCACTGCGGCCAAGCCTGCAATCCTTCCCAAAGAGCAGATTTCAGCCCCCCCGCCACTGGTAACCATGACCGCAGGTACCTTTGACTCCTCTGAGGTTTCCGCCGCCCTTAGACCCATCACAACCACGGGCTCTAAGCTGGCAGACGCAGCCGATAAGCCGCTCATCAAACCATCTAACAAACACCTGTCCGGGGTCGATAAGTCAGGGTCTCCAACTCCTGCGTGACTCAGGTCGATAAGTCAGTCATCAGACCCTCCAATGATCGTTCGACCACTTCGTGTCAGTCAGATCTTCCTGGTGGTCCTGACGATGCACAGCTGGACGTCAGCTCTATTCTGGTAGGGGAGCAAGGGTCACCCTGGGGTTCCCTCCATGCTGAGCCCCCCGTCTCCTCCTCCGTTGTCCCCAGAATCACAGAACCCGGCAGACAGAGACCTTACATCAGGAATCCCTGACAAAGGAACTTCCATAGGTTTCAAGGCAGCTCTGCCACCCTCGGCAGGGGTGCCAGACCCTGCTCTCCTCCTCCTCCTCAGCGCCTGACGGCCCCTTTAGTCCCTCCGTTGGGGCCTTCATTGGGTCGTCCTCCGTCGGGGCCTCCCTCAGGTATACCACCATCAGGGCTGCAATCGGGATCTCCGCTTTCAGGCCCTTCAGTGGGGTACCCGCAATCAGGGTTCCACCGTCGGGGCCACCATCAGGCTGCCCTCCATCAGGGCCTCCATCAGGTTTTCCACCATCAGGCCCAACACCGGACCTTTTTTTGGTGGGTTATTCTTATTACCTGGATAGCTGCTTGACAGGGTCTCAATTGCCTCACTTTCAGTCATTGGGCTATGCCCATCATTATGCTGCACCGGGCTTCTCGACGCATGGAACACAGACTTTTAGTTTAAGCTGCCATACGGGGTCTTTTCTTCCCCACATCTAAGAAAAGGGGGGGGACACAAAAAAATCACATGAGTAGACAGATCTTCACTGTTCCAAAACTCTTATTCTTTTATTTGATTTCCGGCCCAGATCCTCTACGTTTCACCAATAAATATTGGCTTCCTCAGGAGGTGCCTTTACAAAACCTTAAAAACATAAATAGCAGTGTTTTGTCTTCTATACTTATATGGACCTATGTAACCCCAGGTCGCATCTGGAAACGAGCGGACCCCGCTCAGTATGCTTATCTGGTAAATCTCTTAAATAAATAAATAAATAAATAAATATCCTGTCTACAACCAAACTACTGTTAAATATCCAACATTTTATTTTGCTAGGTAATGACGGCCACTTACAACTTAATTGGTGTTCAAGATAAATGTGTCCTTCTTTTAGACTATCTGTTTCCACCATAAATCCTGAAAACCAAATAGATTCATAAATATGCTTGCATTTACACCAATTCCCCATTTAAAATGGCAATCTAGCCACTCCTATAACCATAACAGTTATCTCTTAACCCTCATACCAACTAATTACCTAATTGATATCATATTGCTATACTTAATGCTTTAAATATTTTAAATTACCTGTTCACGTGCTGTTTTCAACATGTTTTTATGCCTTTTTATACCTCATTTTAATGGTTATTCTGCAACAAACAATTAGACACCACAAAAACCCATCATTAACTTAATAACATCATATTCATTTAAACTTTGCGTAACAGTATGGCTTCTATTTATACAGTAAATCATATGCACAATTTTGCTCTCTAATATTGTGCCAACAGAGTCATAAGTATTGAACTGATTCCTACATAACTTGTTCTGTAATGTGCATTTTTCATACCATTATTAATCATTTCCTCTCTCTCTCTCAGCGTCACTCTTTTAACATTCAAACAAATTAGATTTTTTTATATATAAACAATTCCTGACCAAACTTAATCATACAATCTTACAGCTTCTTATTCAGGACATGCTTAGACCCTTTAAACTTAATGACTTAATCTCTAATATTTCCAGCGCGACTTGCTATGCGTTAATGCCCTGTTCCAACTCACATCCCCTTTTAAAATGTACTCAATAACATTTTTAATTTTACAGTTCATATTCCTTTATACATCCTCTCACACACATAGAGGGTGTCAGGCCTTTCACCCTCCACCACCTCCTGCTCAACCACAGGTGGGCTTCCAAGAGATTTTACAATCTTGGTGGTCTGAGACGAAATCTCAGTTAGTCTTGGAAGTGGATAGCAGACAGCCGCACTCTTTGGAGGTAAGATGTCCAGACCAGACCCCCGGGTGGCCTCTGCGGTCACACCTCGAGCCTCGACGTCAGGCCTGATGAAGGACCGTACGCAGGCCCCGTCAGTTGTGGTTCCATTAGAAAAGGAGTCTGCTCCTCCAAACAAGGAGCCTGTGGATTCTGATGATTTGGATTCCAAGTTGTCCTCAGAGGGTTTGGGATTCGACACCCCTCCCCCAGAAGAGCCAGTCCCTAGAGAGTCCCCCAAGTCCCCCCCCCCCGAGGATCCTTCCTTTGTGGACCTCCTTAGACAAATGGTGGAGGCACAAGGCTAGAAGTCTGATGCTCAAGGCTCAAAACATCAGAGGTTGGTCGAGCACCTAGATTTCCCTGAAATGAGTCTGGTTCTCACTCCTCCTTGGCTGGAACCTCATGAGGATCTATCCTGTATCATCTGGCAGATGCCCTTCTCTTATCCAGCTATTACCAAAAAGGCGGACTGGGTTTATAGGATACCAGATGGTAAAGACCACCTCAGCGTACACCCAAAAGCTGACTCGGTGGTCATAACTGCAGCCCACGATAGGTCCGCCAAGCCTAAGTACTTTCTGTCCCGACAAGGAGTCCAGATAACTGGGCCAGTTCGGGAAAAAGTTCTACTCCTCTTCATGCCCTTAACTATGTGGCACAGATGCTAGTGTACCAAAAATCTCTGTTCCACCAACTCAAACCCATAGTCGAGGCCTTCCCAGCCTCAGAATCTAAAACCATCTTGGTGGACACCCTCTGCTCTGCTAAGGTGGCCGGGCGTCATTCACTTAGGGCCACCTATGATGCGGTGGAATCCTCCGCTAGAGGAACAGCCATGGCAGTGAGCCTTCGCAGATTCTCTTAGCTAAGAGTGTCAGGTCTGGCTCCTGATGTCCAGACAGCTATTCAGGATTCCCCCTACAGAGGCTTTGTCCTGTTTGACGGAGATGCCCAGGACATTATCACAAGCCTTCAAGATAAAGGCACTGCTCTCAGGTCGGTGCACATGATGTATCACCCAGAACCTCAGCCTAGACATCCTTTTCATCAGCAAAACAGATGCCAAGGGAAGCCACAGCAGGCACCTAGGCACTAATTCAAATGCAGCGCTCTCAACACTGCTGCCACCCCCTCCAGCCAAAACCCAGAGAGTGACAGGGGTGGCCCTCCCTAACCCCCACCACCACTCCTGACTCACTGCCCGCCCTCTCTCCTCCTCTTCTATCGGAGGAACAGGTTGGCAGAAGGTTTGCAAGCCACCTGGGAGAATGGGAATCCATCGCAACAGATGCCTGGATCATTCAGCTAATCAAGCTTGGTCACACTCTCGAGTTTCGTGAAAACCCCCCAAGCAAGCCTCCGGGGATTTCCCACTACCCAAGAGCGCACATTCCCCAGTTAAGGGAGAACATCACAGCTCTTCTTCAAAAAGAAGCAATAGAGCCAGTAGCTGCAGATCAGATTAGGAGGGGACTCTACTCCCACTTCTTTCTGGTTCCAAAAAAGACAGTGGACTTGCACCCGATACTAGACCTCAGCACCCTAAACCTATTCACAAAATACAAATGGTTTCGGATGGTGATGCCCCAAAGCCTGCTGCCTCTCCTGTCCAAGAGACAGTGGCTTTGTGCCTTGGACATGCAGGATGCTTACCTGCACATCACAGTGTTTCATCCTCACCGCAGATTCCTCAGGTTCTCTTTCCAAAGGGAGCATTACCAGTTCAAAGCCCTCCCCTTTAGCCTGTCATCAGCACTGCAAGTTTTTACCAAGTGTCTCATGGTTGTGGCAGAGGCTCTAAGGAGACTGGGGCACTACATCTTCCCCTTCCTTGACAATTGGCTTCTTACAGTCCCGTCGAGGGAGGGGTTGGAGGCATCTCTGTCAGCTACCCTGCACCTTTTCAAGCAACTGGGTATTACTGTCAGTTACCCCAGATCACAGCTCACTCCTTCCCAGCACCTGTAATTTATTGGGGTGGTTCTGGACACAGTCCAGGGTATGGCCTTCCTCCCTCTGGACAGAGCAGAGACTGCAGAGGCAGGCCCAGCTGGTAGCTTCCAGCAGACACACTTTGGCCGGGGTGGTCCTCCGCCTTCTTGGCCTCATGGTAGTGGCCATCCCCACAGTTCCCTTGGCCAGACTCCACATACATATCTCACAGTGGACTCTCAGGTCTCAATGGGACCAGAGGGCAGATGACTTGAACAGTTCTGTCCTGGTTTCTGGCCCAATGCAGAAAGATCTGCAGTGGTGGCAGAACTCTGACAATCTTACCTGGCAAGTTCCTTTCCAGGCCTCTCCTTACTCCCAAATCCTGACCACATACACATCGGGGATGGGATGGGGTGCCCACCTTGGGAATCACAGGCCCCAGGGCCTGTGGTCACCTTCGGAACTACACTTGCACATAAATGTACTCGAAATGAGAGCAGTTCTATATGCACGTCAGGCTTTTCAACACAAGCTGCAACAGGACACACTGTTGGTCCAATCGGACAACATGTGCATAGTGTTGTACATCAACAAGCAGGGGGGCACCCACTCATATCCTCTATGCAGGGAAGCGATGCGGGTCTGGAATTGAGCTGTCCTGCACAAGGCTCACCTCCTGGCAGTTCACGTTTCAAGCATGCAGAACGTTCTCACAGACAGTCTCAGCCACACCAGAGTAAGAACGCACAAGTGAGAGCTAAAGCAGGAGGTAGTAGATCACATCTTCAATCTCTGGGGTCGTCCAGATGTGGATCTGTTCACAGCCCATCAAATGCAAAACTTCCCAAGTTTTGTTCACTCAATCCCATGCATTGTGCTTTCTGGCAAGACGCTCTGTCACTTTGTTGGACAGGGAGGTTTCTGCACGCCTTCCCTCCCTTTCCAGTTTTACAGAGAGTGCTGATCAATCTTCAAACAAAAGGAGCTCGAATGATTCTTTTTTTTAAATTTATTTTTATTTTAAGAGACATGGTAATGAGGACAATAAATACATACCATCAAATTATTGCAAAAGCCGTGTTTTATACAGGTAAATATTACCCCATGTTATTTCATTATTGTAAAATATTTATCGCACAGCATTAGAGAGTTGACAGTTTTACATATGATTGAGACTAGTCTTTGTCTACTCTAGCAGGTGACTGAGTAATTCCTTGGTTATTTCCATCAACCCTCGACAAACTCTGGGTTTCGAGAGGACATATACAGCACCCATCTGCGTCATTTTAATTCAAAGCAGGGCGGTTTATTTTAGAATTTTACAATTAAATATTCTGATCTATAAATCTCCTGAATAATAGAATAACACATCGCCAGTCCCCTACTGAAGGAGTCAAGGGCGTCATCCATCTGCGAGTTATCATTTTTCTGGCCGCAAGCACATAGACTGGGAGTAAAGTGCGGTCCCATCGTGGTCTGTGGGGGGGGATAAATTGAGAGGACCACTATTTCTGCTGTCAATTCGATGTTTTCTCCCAAACAGTCTCCCCACTCTAGCTGTAGTGGACACCAAAATGGGGTCAATCTGGGACAAAACCAAAAAAACATGGCCCAAGTCAGCTAACGTACAATTACAACCCCTCCAGCAGGCGCCATATGACGCCGGGAGATATTTTGTTAATATTGCTGGGGATTGGAAGTATCACAACCAGGATTTCCATGCAAACTTCCTCCAAATGTTGGAAGAAGTTATCTAAATAGCTTTCAAAGTCGCTTGCTGCCAGACTGAGAAAGGAACCTGTAAATCCAGGTCCCTATTCCAGGCCTCCAGGACTGATAATGAAGAATCCCCCATGAAGCCCTTAGCATTTTGTGTAGATGGTCAATTAATTTGTCCCATAAGTTGCCCTCCAGGGTATCTTTTAATACAATCCAAAGAGATGGAGAAGAAGAAGGTGGAGGAGGGCATACTGTAATGTCCCTCTGTCGTAAAATATAGTTTCTCACCCGAGTGTATCGGAATAGGTTTTCTATCAGGGAGAGAGAAAAAGCAATTTTGAAGGTCTAAAAAGGAACAAATACCGGTAGTGTCAAGAAACTGGTAAAAATGAGCTTGAATGATTCTGATCACTCCCTTTTGACATCGACAAATATGGTTTCCGCTGCTTCAACAGCTGGCAGTGGAGCCTCCAGTTCCTCTACCACTTTGTCACAATCTCCTGACCCAGGAAGGGGGCACGCTAGTCCATCCAGGTTTTAAGTCCCTTCATCTTCACACATGGTACCTCAAGACACAGTTGCTTCCAGATTTGGAGTTTCCCCTAGGGTAGCTCAGGTTTTGGTAGAGGCCAGAAAACCATCTACCAGAACTACATACGACATGAAATGGAAGCACTTCTCCATCTGGGCCACCTCAAAGGGTTGGGATTCTTTTTCATGTCCCGTTCCTCAGGTCATGGAGTATCTTCTTCACCTTTTTGACTTGGGCTTGAGCTATTCGTCACTGAAAGTGCATCTGGCAGCCATTTCTGCTTACCATGTTTTATTGGAGGGCAAAACTCTGGCTCAATTGGAGGTTTCCAAAACCTTCCTAAAAGGAATTCTGCATCTGAAACCCCCGGTGCATATCCCCGCCTCCACCATGGGACCTTAACTTTATTTTGGAGAAACTGACTGCCTCCTTTTTTTTTTTGGGTGTTATTTTTCTCCGAGCTCCTACACAACCCTCAAGACATGCGCTGCCTCCGTGCCATCCCTGGACATGAGACCCCTCCCTCTGCACCCCGCGACTTACCCTTTCACAGCAGGGTGGTGAGGAGCGACTGACCCACCACAACGGATCCATGCCAGGGAGGCATCCTCCAGGAATGGCACCAGGAACGACGCCGCTGCCGGGCACCCATTTTCTTGTTTTTTCTCCTGACGGGCCATGGCGTGCAATGACACCAGCGACTGAGTGCGCGCACTAGTCAAGCGTCTGCCACGTCCCGCCCTCCCCTTGTCTTGCGGCTACGTGCTGTTGATCCCCAGCCTCCGCTAGGGGTCAGACAAGCACCGGCCGACCAAATCCCCCCACCCCAGAGATGGAGAGCAGTCCTCCGGACGCCGATCCATCTCCGCCCTGCCGACCCCCAGCAACCCGTGCCCATTCCCGAACATGGGTCGCTGGTGTGGCGCGAGGTGTGGCGTCCAGCGCCTCAACCCTCAGCGCCACCGGGCCGGTGACTGCCTCCTTTTGAACTGGCAAGTACATGTGACATGCACTTTTTGTCCTGGAAAGCGCTCTTTTTAGTTGCTGTTACTTCTGCTCAAAGGATTTCCAAGCTTCAGGCCCTGATGTGTAAGGAGCCTTATTTGATTTTTCACAGAGACTGGATGGCTCTACGCACTAATCCTAAATTTCTTCCAAACGTTGTCTCAGAGACTACCTTGAATCAGTCTCTTCAGCTGGTGGTATATTACCCTGAGCATACAATTCAGGGGGATACAATTCTGCATACGTTAGATGTTCACAGAATAACAGTTCAAAAGATATCTGAAAAATGGACCAACATTTTGTGTCTTTTGCACCAAAGAGAGAAGGTGAGGCAGTTTCCAAGCAATGCCTTTCCAAATGGTTGGCTAACTGCATCGGTTTTTGTTACCAGAAGTATGGTAAAGTCCTTCTGAAGCAGGCTAAAGGACATTCTACCAGGGGTATGGCTGCCTCTACAGCCTGTTTCAGAAATGTGTCAGCCACAGAGATTTGTGTGGCAGCCACTTTGAGTTCCGTCCACACTTTCACTAAACACTACAGTTGGACATTGCCTCTAGGCGCAGGGCTGGTTTTGGACTGGCAGTCCTCCAGGGAGTCCTGTCCTAAGGTTTTGGCCGCTTATTAGTATTTCAGATCCAGCCTCCCATGTTTTTCTGTCCCTTGGACTCTTATTGCTTGGGACTCAGCCCTACAAGTAATTACCTATTGCAGGAGCCCTCTTGAAGTAAGAGATAGTACAGTTACATAAGAACTTATTGTAACAGTAGCTCTTCAAGAAGGAGGCTCTTCTGATAAATGTTTCTTTTCCCACCTTCCTTTCCCTTTAGTCTGGAGCTCCTTTTCCTTGAGCTTTTCTTGGCTCCAGGAGCCTCTTTCCCATTCTCCTGTCACGTCTGTTGGAGGTCTCCTGTGGGAGAACTGGAGGGCAGACATGGGGACCGCCCACTATATAGTGTCATGCTGACATCACTCATGTGACGTTGGGTGGGCGGTCCCCCATCAGACACTGCTAGCAAAAGTTTCCATGTGGTCCTGATGCCAGGGGGCGCAGTCCTACAAGTAATTACCTACTGCAAGAGCCTCTCTCGAAGATCTACTGTTACGGTAACTTCTTACATAACTGTACTGTAGCTGACTAGGTTGAACTGCCTTAGAGGTGGAGATTATGATAATGAATTATCCAATCAGGAAAGAGCTTGAGTGTGTGCTCAGGAGAGCCTGCCTGGAAGGCACCAGAATTTTTTCTTCAGCTGACTAACACTGCCTCTGGGGTGCTTTCTCTTTTGGCCAAGAAAAAAACCTTTTGCCATTATTGGTAGCTATAACTTTTACTTCTTTGTTTATTTCTTAGTGTGCTGAGTGTATTGAAACACTTTGTCTCGGTTTCCGGGAACTGCGTTTTTCTTCAGGAACAGCGGTTCCCTCCTATATTTTCTTCATAAAAAGTTTACCACATTTGTATTTTTCAATGGTTCCTTTTAATATTTAAATAGCGATTCCCATTTTTCAGTGGGAACCAATGTTTTTCTTTATTTTTTCCTAGTTTTAATTCTAAAAAGTTGTGGTTCTTTTCTACGAGGCAGCCAACCATATTCCTTTACCTTGCCCTATTTGGGCTTCATTTTTTCAGGGGTTTGTTAGTTTTTTTGGCATGTCAGAAACCCCTAAAAAGAGGACTGGACCCACAAGTTTTAAAAATTGTTTGAACTGCCACAGGATAGTGGCTAAAACTGATACCCATGGCCTGTGTTTAAAAGGTTTTGACCTTCCTTTGACCTGGAAGACCAGCTTACTTGCCAGGAATCTGACAAGTTATTGTCAAAGGCTTTGGGGATAACTGATCAAAGGGGTATTTCCAACAGTTAACTGACCAAGGGAAACAGAGGTGAATAAAGTGTTCAGGAAATAGCCCTTTTAACTTCAAAAAGCAGGATACTGTGTTCCAGGATATTGCCTTTGATGAGATGAAAGGAAAAAAAAACAGGACACTTCCTTCTAACAGACCTGTGTAAGATTGTAATATCAGGTGTCATAAATGTAGGCTGGGTGACATCATCAAGTGGCGGGACATTGTGTTGGGGGAAGTGCAAGAGTGACACCCAGTGGCCTAAAATGGAAGGGCCAGCCACTGTCCACAAACAGATATAAATAGCTTCAGCTCAGGGCATTTGGACACACCGTTTCATTTGGACTCCACCTGACACACAAGAAGCCAAACTGCTGAGACTCAGTGGCTACACACATTTTCATCTGGACACTCTGCTTGATATACACCAGGAGCCAAACTGCTGAAATCCAGTGTAGCTGCCAAGGACTCAATAAACTGAAAACTTTCATCTACTTTTTCTGGATGTCAAATCACTACAATTTTTAATGTATAGATTAGCTAACAGTTCTAGTGCATTTTATTCTGTATATCCATTTTCATTTGTTTTATGCTGTAACCAAAACTTTTTTAACACCCTTTTTTTTATTATTCTTTTTATAGCCCCTACGTGTGCCTGAGCTGCCTCTCCTTCAGGCTGACAAGGACCACAGGCATTCTCCCTACTATCCCCCCTTCAACCACCTTACCTCATATACGCAGCAGTCCATGGAGTAGCCCCAGTGTAACCCTTCACCAGGTGGGTCCCCGCTCCTCCGAGGGGGAAGGCACCGGCGGGGAGGAGGCACCAGCACACTATTTCATTCTTGTGGTCCTGGGAGCTGCTAAAGCATACTGTGGCTTCCTGGGGCGTCTTCGGGGATGCCTGGGGCCATCATCCAGCTAGACTTCCGATGCGGATTTTCAGATTTTCTGGTTCCCCCTAGTGCACTGCTTCCTGTAGTGCCCCCAGTTTCCACAGGGAGCCACTACATGAGCGAGGCAATCCCTAACCCTCCCCAGGATAGGAGAGCAGTCTATCGGATGCTCGATCCCTTCCTCCCCTTGCCGACCCAAGTCCGTTCCTGAACCCGGGTCACTGGCGTGGGAAGAGGTAAGGCACCAGCGCCTCAACCCTCTACATCACCAGGCCAGCAACTAACACCCTTTTAGTTGTAACTATGATTTATTATTTAAGTATTTTAGTAAAAACATTTGTTTTTCCAAAGAAATTCTGCCTGCATGAGATTTCTGTATTGTGTGTGTGATTGTAGAAGGTTTATTAATAATCTGTGAAAACTGTTATTGCCAAAGGGGTCTCACCAATAGTAACCAAATTGAGCAAAGGGTCTATAAGGGATCTGGAAGGATAGGGAGAATACCAAAGTCTCAGGGATGAGTCTGCAGGGATTCTGAACCAGGTTGTTGCATGTCCTGTAGGGAGAAGGCCAAATCAGGCTTACACTGCTACCCCGAAGAGGGTGTGATACCTGGATCTTCCTCCTCTGTGTAATAGCCAAGGAAAGGGTTCATATTTGACTACAAGACTTGAGACTGGTATTGTGCTGTTATCCAGAGTTAGAGGGATGCCCTTTATCCTCATGCAGAGGTGCAGTTATGACCTTGGTGAGCATTCAAAAAGGATGAGGAGGGTACCCCGGTCTCTCCCCCCATATATCAAAGATTGCACTTAAGGGTGGACACTGTGAGCTCAGTGGGCCTGACCCCTTGGAGTGGGTTCCTGACAGATCTGGTGCGCAGCATTGGGATCCAAGAGATTTGGTTGCATAGTGTTGCGATTCAAGAGAGAGTGGTGGCACAGGCATAACAGTTGTATTCAAGCTCAGATTGATAAACTGTAAACAGTCCACACACAATCGAGGCAGAGATTTAGAAAATTTATATATATATATAATTTGGTTACAGTATGAAGTTCCCTATCTCTTTTTGTTTTTTTCTCGGGTGTAAAGTTAGTGTTGCAGTAGTTAGGAAAGAAGATGGCTACACTGGAGACTACCTACAGTAAAGCAGTTTTGTCAGGAAAGATTGGTCCAGTGCGAGGGGTGAACCAAAAAGCACCTTGTGGAGGCCTTTGTGGCAGCCAATGAGCAAGCAACTGCCCAGGACCTCGAGTCACTGCCAGTGACTGAGAAGGACCAGATCTTGGGCGTGGGGGTGCCACAGGATATCGCAGTGTCCAGTCCCAGGGAAGAGGACAGCGAGACCAGAGGGAACCCAAAGCCACAGCACCAGGGAAGGTCACCACAGATCTGGAGCTGGAAGGGATCCAACTACAGTTTGAGCTGAGGAAACTGGAGGTCGAACAGAGAAAGTTCGAAGTGCAGCAGCAGATGGAATTTGAGCAGAGAAGGTTTGAAGCCCAGCAGCAAAGGGAATTTGAGCAGAGGAAGTTCGAAATGGAGTTGCAGGAAAAGCAGTGGCAGCAAGAGGCTGAGGAAGGAGAAAGACAGCTTGTGAGAGAGGCAGAGGAAAGAAAAAAAACCAGTGGCAGAGGGAGTTTGGAAAAGCTACGACTCCAACAACCAACTCCAGAGGAGGTAAGTGGTAGGGGTGAACCTGGAACTCCGGGACTGGGGTACAAGTTAAAGATCATGTGCAAACCTTGTTTTGTAAGTGTCTTTGGAAATTATACTGTATATTCTCCATGATGTGTAGTCAAAGTTTTGCAGTGTTTTCTGTCATGATTTGCCATTTTTAATTTATTTTTTAATGTTTTATTGTTATTCCCCCATGTTCTGATGCTCGTGGTTCTCCAATTCTGTGCAATGCCCCGACTATGACATCAAAGTGGGTGATGCAATCTAACTTCTGGTTCAGCTCGCACCTTTCAAGTACTAGCCATCTTTAGTGCTGCATACTTTGGCAGCTTGTTTTTTGTCCAAAAATGTCATCAGACAAAGAATCACCCATGTCTTTCATTTCTGTATTCCAAGGCAAGATACTGCCTTATAAGTTTGAGCCCATAGTTGAACAATCAGAGGAAGTAGGAGCCATGAATTCATCCCCAGAATCCAGTGATGCTGATGAGTCTTCAGAGGAAGGCAGGTGTGTGGCAGGACCCGAAGAATGGTAAATGTTCTTTTTTCAGAACTCACCTCAGTGTGTTGTTTTACTCGTTACCTGTTTCCTAGCTACAATTACTGTCCCTCTAAACTTATTTTTATTAGTGCAGTACACCGATGTAACACACACAACTAACTCTAATTTTATTTTTCCAAGTCCTGTTCCTGTTGTGTTCATTTTGCACTTCATCCGACCGATGCTCTCCTTTTATTTTTTTTTCCCACTAGACAGTGATGCACATCTACAGTTCCTATGTGTAAAACTTTTTTATTGCAGCTTGACGGTTGACAACCCCCTTCCCCGATGTACAGAACAGTAACTTTCTGTTTGTTTTCCTGGACCCTGATGGCCACCTCCAATTGGTGTTACAAAACCCTGGTTTTGGGCAGGCCCGGTGGTGCTGAGGGTTGAGGTGCTGGATGCCATGCCAGTGACATGGGCTTGGGAATGAGCCCGGGCTGTCAGGGGTTGGCAGGGGAAGGAGAGGATTGAGTGTCTAGAGGACAGCTCCCCTCTCCTGGGAGGGGGGGCACAGGCTCGGCACTTGACTGGTCTCTGGCAGTGGCCAGAGGCACAGCAAGTGCAGAGCAAATAGTGAGAGGGTTGGGAGTGGTGGACGTCAGTGGTGATGCCTTGACATCAGGGTGCATGCCACTCCCTAGAACAGAGAAAATCAGCACTCTAGGTCAGGGAAGATGGAACGCCGAAAGTGGAGACCTTAATGGCTCGCGCCTGCCTGATCCTCTAGGGGGACCGGTAAAACAATAAAGTGTCTCATGGTGCTGGTACCTGCCCTGTACCCGCCTGAGGGTATAGCCAAGGCTCCATGGGGGCCCCGCTGGAGGTCATGTAGGTGGCGTAGTGGGGTGCCACATGTGTGTGTCTCCCAATGATGCAGGGGGAGAATAATTAGAAATTAAAAAAAAAAAAAAACTGGTTTTGGCAGTGCAGCACATTGATGGTCTCCCCCCCCCCAACTCACACAGGCGGGTGCACACACACATCCACAACCACCCAATAATAGCTTTGGTCTGCAGCCCTGTCTCCTCATCAAGGATTCTTGGACCTGGGGAATTGTGGTCCATCACGGTGTAATCTATGCATTTCTCACTGGTACTGTGTGTCACATCCTGTACTTTTTTTGATTTCTGCACAATTCTGTTTTCCTGTTGTATACTGAAAAGCATTGCGTTTGTACAGACAGTATTCAATGCGAGGTGCTGTGATGCATAGATGTTATTTCTGATACACATCATCTCATGACATCCAGTCCAAATGTGGAGTAGGTCCTGCAGTATTGCTGGGGCTTGCATCATGATCCTGTGCACTAGTTATATGGTGTCATTGACAGTTTGTCTGCTCAGCGCCTTCATGATGGGACTCCCTCAGACTCTTTTATCTTGGTTGCTAGAAGGTTACCATCACGGTGCCCATACTGTGCACCTATGTAAGGTTGACATCATTACTACTCTGCACTGGATTTCTTCAGTGTGGCACTAATCATATCATTGTTCGTGTTGGTATTGGGTGTGCATCGAGGTTTGCTTCTAGCAATGTCCTTTTACTCAAACAGTAGTGTCATCCTCCTGAAGGCATGGCTTGCTTGCTCAGAGGTGTATTTTCTTCATGTTGTGACCAGTATTCAACAACTTTAGGGATACTGGGGAAGGGAAGGGAAGGGTGCATGACCGTGACTGGATGTTGCTACCATGTCCCATATTCATCAGTTTACTTGTGTTACTGTTTGTATTGAACTGGCACACATTGTTTGTGTTATGTCCTCTGAGTGTACTTAGCAGGAGGGCTCAGACTGTCTGTCAGGAGCACAGGGTGGCAGGGAGGGTGCAGCATGTCTGTCAGGAGCGGAGGGTGGCAGGGAGGCCTCATGAGTGGTGGGTGGCAGGGAGGGGTCACACTGTCTGATAAGAGAGGGGGGAGGCCGGGAGGGCTGAGACTGTCTGTCATGAGCACAGGGTGGCAGGGAGGGTGCAGCATGTCTGTCAGGGGTGAAGGGTGGTAGGGAGGGCTCAGACTGTATGCCCAGAGTGGAGCTTGGCAGGAAGGCTCAGAGTGTCTGTTGGGAGCGGAGAGTGGCAGGGACGGTGCAGCATGTCTGTTAGGAGCAGTGGGTGGCAGGGAGGAGGGTTCAGAGTGTCAGGACTGGAGGGTTACAGGGAGGGCTGAAGGGGTCTGTCAGGAGCGGAGGGTGCAACATGTCTGTCAGGAGGAGGGTGGTAGGGAGTGCTCAGACTGTCTGCTAAGTGTGGAGGCTGGCAGGAGGGCTCAGACTGTCTGTCAGGTGCAGAGGGTACAGAGTACCGTTCAAGAGTGGTGGGTGGCAGGGAGCGTTCATAGTGTCAAGAGTGGAGGGTGTGAGGGAGGGCTCAGGGTGTCTGTCAGGAGTGGAGGGTGGCAGTAGGGCTTACTGTGTCTGTCATGAGCAGAGGATGGCAGGGAAGGCTGAGGAGCAGAGGGTGACAGGGAGGGCTCAGAGCATCTGATAAGAGTGGACGATGGCAGGGAGTGCTCAAAGTGTCT
Source organism: Neoceratodus forsteri (assembly GCA_016271365.2). Lineage (NCBI taxonomy): Eukaryota > Metazoa > Chordata > Ceratodontiformes > Ceratodontidae > Neoceratodus > Neoceratodus forsteri. The sequence continues at coordinate 284,234,766 of CM057453.1, read as the reverse complement.
GTCAAAAGCACAGAGTGGCATAGAGGGCTCATACTGTCTGCCTGGAGCAGAGTACCCTTCAGGAGTGGAGGGTGGCTGGGAGGGGTCATAGTGTCAAGAATGGAGGGTGGCACAGAGAGCTCAGAGTGTCTGATAAGAGTGGAGGGTGTCAGGGAGGGCTCAGAGTGTCAGGAGTGGACAGTTGCAGGGAGGACTCTGAGTGTCTGTCAGGAGCGGAGAGTGGCAGGGAGGGTGCAGCATGTCTGTCAGGGGTGAAGGGTGGTAGGGAGGGCTCAGACTGTATGCCCAGAGTGGAGCTTGGCAGGGAAGGCTCAGAGTGTCTGTTGGGAGCGGAGAGTGGCAGGGACGGTGCAGCATGTCTGTTAGGAGCAGTGGGTGGCAGGGAGGAGGGTTCAGAGTGTCAGGACTGGAGGGTTACAGGGAGGGCTGAAGGGGTCTGTCAGGAGCGGAGGGTGGCAGGGAGGGTGCAACATGTCTGTCTTGAGCAGAGGGTGGCAGGGAGGGCTCAGAGTGTCTGACGAGTACAGGGTGACAGGGAGGGTTTGAAGTGTCAGGAGTGGAGGGTGGCAGGGAAGGCTCAGGGTGTCTGAGGAGCAGCGGGTGTCAGTGAGTGTGCAGCATGTCTGTCAGGAGTGGAGGGTGGCAGGAAGGGCTCAGACTGTTTGTTAAAAGTGGAGGTTGGCAGTAGGGCTTAGAGTATCTCTCAGGAGCAGTGGGCAGCATAGAGGGCTCAGGGTGTCTGTCAGGAGCGGAGGGTGGCAGGGAGGGCTCAGTGTCTGACAACAGTACAGGGTGGCAGGGAGGGTTCAAGTGTGGCTCAGTTGGTAGCACATCCGCCTCCGGACCAGAAGGTCATGGGTCTTCATCCCACACGGGGATTGGACTTGCACCTAAAATGCTGGCATCCAAGTGCAGTATTAGGGGAGTGCTGTACTGCTGGGGTGTGCCGTCCTTCAGATGAGACGTTAAACCGAGGCCCCTTCTGCCCATCCTGTTGCTGTCCTGGTGGGTGTCCAGGTGGAAGTAAAAGAACCCAGGGCACTCTTCACAAAAGAGTAGGGGACATTCCCAGTGTCTTGGCCAATATTCCCCTTCTTATAAACTGGTTCATGCAATTTTCCAGTCTGTGTGTGGGTGCTGATGTGCAATATGGCTGCTACCACACATTCAGTCACTTCACTACCAGTCTAGCATTTCTTCTAAAGCACTTTGGGATACACTGTATATGAAAAGCGCTATATAAATGCTGATTCTTCTTCTTCAAAGTGTCAGGAGGGGAGGGTGGCAGGGAAGGCTCAGGGTGTCTGTCAGGAGCGGCGCATGTCAGTGGGTGTGCAGCATGTCTGTCAGGAGTGTAGGGTGGCAGGAAGGGCTCAGACTGTCTGCCAAGAGTGGAGGTTGGCAGGAGGGCTCAGAGTATCTCTCAGGAGCAGAGGGTGGCAGAGAGGGCTCAGGGTGTCTCTCAGAAGCAGAGGGTGGCAGGGAGGGTTCAGAATGTCAGGAGTGGTGTGTGGCAGGGAGGGCTCATAGTGTCTGTCAGGAGCAGAGGGTAGCAGGGAGGGTTCAGAGTGAGCAAACCCTCTTTTATTTGTTCACAGGATTTGTTATATTTTATGGCATGGCCAGGCAGCCCCAGCGCACTGTGATGCAGGACAGAGGAGTCCCTCCACAGCACTGCAGGCTGTGGTTGTCATAGTACCAGCATCTCCTAAACTAGCTCATGAACTTTCAGGCTGAAGCAGTGTTGGGTGGTAACTGCTGGCAGCTCAAGAGTCAGTTCAGCATTGGCTCCAAATGTTTGTGGCAGCACATGGCAGTTACAGGTCAAACAATGCAGTGATCTTGAATAGGCAGGTGGACATTCTGAACCTCTTACTGCCCTCCACCCTCTGCAGCTCAAACCAAATGAGGTTTTGTGGGGGGGGCACTTACTTTTTGCCGTGCAGCATCACTGCGCAGGTACAGTAAAACACGTTTTGGTACTCAAATAACGGTCTATGCTGTGCATTATTCTTCAGTTATCTCTGGTGACACACCCAGCAGACTACCAAGTATTCATGTTGTGACATCAGCATGAGCATCACAGACAGATGGCATTATTGGTACACCACAGCTATGACACACCCAAGCCATAGAAGTTGTTGTGGTATGAGGAAAGGCCACATTGTGTCTGAAAAGGGTGATGAGATGTCTCATGTGGCACCCCACACAAGCAACTTGCATGCTTAGCCAATACTCGGGATCTCAACTGTATGTACACGCAAGGTATAAGTGTAACACTGTGTAACACTTGTGTCATGTCATGATGTTGTTCTTCAGACAATAAGTGTCTTTCAAAATACAAGTGACTTTTGCTTACAAGTGTCACTGTTGCTGTGAAATACACCTCCCCTTGTGTGTATATACAATTGATACCCTGATGGTTGGCCAGGCATGCAAGTTGCTTGTCTGGGGTGCCACATGAGACCAACCAGCACCCTTTGCAGACACAATGCAGCCTTTCCTCATACCACAACACCTTTGATGGCTTTGTTGTGTCATACCTGTGGTGTACCACTAATACCGTCTGTCTGTGAAGCTCAAGCTCATGCTGTTCTCACAACATGAATGCTTTGTACTCTGCTGCGTTATCTCAACTGAGCTATTTGAAGAATAATGCACAATATATAGTGCTGTTACTTGAGTGCCACAATGTGTTTTACTGTAACTGTGCCATGACTGTGATGTTGGATATCAATACTGGATCCAATCAGTGTTGCATTGGCAGTATAGTGACAGTTGCCATGGTGGTACTGACAACGTACGGAACCATCCGTTGCCGTGTTAACTCCAGTCATGAGGAAACTATTCCTTTACAGGCCTCTGCACCATCAAAGGAATATGATTGGACATGCTGGATATTGTAGGCATGTTTTCTACAAACTATTTCTTTCCTCATACCCAACTATAAATCATTGTTTGCTCTTCCTGGTGGGCTGACATCATTGTGTAACAGCTTATAACTTCTCAGTTTCTTCACCTGGTTAATTACTAAAGGTTCCAATGGCATTCAATGTGACAACAGTCTTGTCAGTAACTGCTGCTTACATTACTTTGGGAATGAATTTGATGTTGTTATGTATGCCAGTATGCATCACAGTGATCTTTTTGCTGCTTTTTCCAGATGCAGATGTAGTCATTGTGAAGCCATGCCCACAGAAGCAGAGAATAGGTGTTGCTGCGACTATGCATTGGTCTGAGCTAAATTTGAAAGCATTCCGAACATCAACTGCATAACCATGCACATGGGATTTTCTTCAAACTGCCAGGATGAGTATGTCTTGGAGACCACCCTGAATTAATTTATTTACCTGGATGGGCCTGTCAATGATGACACCCTTACTAATGAGTGAGTGTCAATTCAATGTACTTACAGTACATTACTTCAGCTTGACATTTTTAGGGCATGTTCTGGTGGATCAGGAATGATTGCGCTATGGGATTTGTTGCTGGATGTCACAATTTGAACCACACAGGTCACAATGGCTGTGGAGGCAGCTTGGCATGTACTGTAGGTGGTTCTTTAGGAATTTTGAAGTTCCAGCATGTTCTGCCATGTTACTTCCTCAAATGGGTTGCACGTGGAGAGTTGCACAACAGTGCTATAGTATGTCACATAGTTGTTAGGTGCACACAGTGAGCTGGCAGACCATAGCTATATGTGGATGTGCCATGATGCTCGTGCACACAGTGTATGCCAGGGGGGAAGGGATTATGCTAGGTCACATGCACTTTCTTGCCTGTTTTCTCATCACCTGGGTTTGTGTGGTGGATGTTCGGCAGAAACAGGGGCAAACAATACTTCCTAGTTAAGGCGATACTGTGCTACAGCCACATGCCCAACTATATCCATGATCAGGCCATTCTGTACCGATGTACTATGACCCTGTACCTCACTGCGGTGTTACGTTTGGATGTATATGGTTAATCAGCTACTCCCTGCAGGTGTACAGCAGGTAAGGACAGTTGCTTTCCATTGCTGATGTGGACTCTAAGTGGGGGTATCTGAGGACATGTGTGGCAATCTATATGTGACATCGAAGGCCTGTCTGTGGTCTTGCCCACCACGGTGGAATCTGACTGCAAGGCGGGTACAGATCACAATTTGCAATCCGAGAATCAGGAAATGATAATTAACTGGTAGCATGATCAGCAGTGATTGCTACTTAGGTAAGCCAGCTGTCCACCCAAGTATTTTAATTTACCAAGGTGTCTATCGGTAATCCCACATTTTTGGGATTGCCATACCACTAAATTTCCCTGTTGTCCAGTGGCCCACCATTAGCCCCCTGTAGGTGGCTTATTTTTTGAGCAGTCTGGGAAAAAAAAAAAAAGCTGAAATTCTCACTGTTCTCCCTAGCTGCTAGATAAGAGCTGGGTCATAAATCTGAGTGTACATGTCCACACACAGACTCACAGTTTAAATGAATTGGATCATTCAAATATAAGGTGTGCCATCTGATTGGGACAATTAAATACATACTTGGTAGATGGTTGGTGCATTCGAAGGGGGAATAGGAATCACCTTTTCTCAAGAGAGTATATAAGATGCTGAAAGACAGTGAGGGGGGTTGTTGTTGGTTACTCTCTGGGAGGTGAAGGAAGAATTAAGCCTGAGGCCTACCCTTCTAGCTATGTCCATGGGAGCTGACAGTTAGGATAGGGTCCAGTGTTCTATTGAAAGGATAGGAGAAGGGTAAGTTTAATACTAGCATACTGCAGTAATAGCCTTTTTCTTTTGCCATCTGTTATTTAAAAATATTTGTTTACTTTTCCTGTATCAGTGTTATTCTCTTGTGTTGAATATAGATATCCTGTAATGCTCTGTTCACTTGCTGTTAAGTAAAAAGCTATTTATTTACTCAACAGTTGTGTTTGTGATGTCATTTTTCTAAGGTAATACATGGTTTCCACTGGCTGAGGTAAACTCTGTTTAGCATCTGCCACCCGAGAGAGACACACTACCAGACTTTGATTACCCAGTTTTGTAAATGCAGAAGGGGGCGCTGGAGCGAACTCCAGCTGGTGGTAGCGAATACCTGAGGACAGAAACCTCTCTAAAAGCTGTTCCAGCCCAGAGAGAGAGAGGTGGGCTGTCACAGTGTCATTATATGGTGAGCAGTGTTTTCTTTCTGTGACACTGGTGTGCTATGGAGAAAAGTAGTTATGCAGATCAACTCGTGCCTATGCATCTTGCTGCTGGAGTGACTGGGTGTTTTACACCATAAACAGAGAGAGTTCTGTGCTACCAGGTACTTCCATAGGATGTTGTATAAGCCAGCATCATAGTGCAGAGGGTTGTGGCACTTTGCACCTTCCGTCACGCTACGACAGTGACCCGGGTTCGGAAACAACTTCAGGTAACTGGGGTGCTGGTATGTGGGGGGGGGTGGAGCAGTATCAAGCATGCCAATAGGCAGCTCTCCTCTCCCGAGGGGTGGTGATAGTGGATTGGCGCCTCCCCATGTAGTTGTGCTACCACTGTGTGGAGGTCTGGTGGGTAGCGTAGGTGGAGATGGTGCGGCAACAAATTACAGGAGGTTGAAGGGGCTGAGCTGGCATCTCGGAGTGTGGGTGTGCTGTGGTCTCGGGGTTGGAGGGGGCCAGGGGAGAAAACCTGTAAAATATGTATGTGCCCTTGTCGACAAATTGGCGGGATGAGGTGACGGTGACTGAAAAAAAAAAAAATAGGAGGTTGTGTGGAAGCATTGGGTTACAAAGTGATACTCTTAGGGATGACCAGTGATACTATGCCTGTTAATGGTATTGATTGCATACATGTTATGTTTGTCACATTCACTTGTTCGGATACTAACATGTTCCTTTTTCTCCATTGCTTTCAGGTTATACCGCCACATGGCATATCACTGTTTTGTTTTTTGGATTTGGAAGTGTTTGGGCCAAGGGAATCATCGGGTCATCCCATTCCATGCTGTGTGCATTATCCGCAGCCATTTCCTGTCGGATACTTGTGTCGGATTCCGGGAGACATAGGCAACTGTGAAGGGACACTGACTTGTTACTGTTGTGCAATATGCCGCGATTTTGAATGACTTACAGGATTAATACTGTTCTTTCCTTGTTGGTTAATGTTTACTAGTTAGTGTCAGCCACAGAGCCTGTGCAAGTGAATCTTCATTGTACTATTTGTTTCTGAAATCAGTGTTCCAAAGATTGGCAGTGCTTCCATTTAGGGAATGCACTGCTGAAATGTTTTCTGTTTTCACCTACTGTATGTAATAGTGCAGTACTCTTGAAATGGTTTCATGCATCAACTGCCTGTAACTACTTTCACTCTACCAAAAACCATCGAAGTACATGGTGAGCGCTACAGCAGTCAATGCTCAAGTTAGCCAACAGTGATGTGAGGTACAGAGGTTGCATGCAGCAGCTCAATCTATATTTACCACTGTTACTTTCTGCATTGTTTGAGAGATAGTTGTTGACTGTGGAAGGGTGGACCATGTTAGGTGTTGCATGGGTATGGCTCCTAGACAGCATATCACCTTTACTCCCACTGAGGTGCAATCACCATCAGGCATCATCATAACACAAAACACAAGACATGGCCCTCCCACCTGCTTACTGGCTGCATGACAACTGCAGACATGTGTAATGCTGACAGCATATTGTCACAACATTTATTAAGTGGTGTTGTAGTCCGAATCACTCATCAACTGTCCCGCTGAGCACCTATTAAAAGTTAAGTGATAGAAAAAAAACTCAAAAGCAGTACATTACACAAGGTGGTTACAGCTGCTGAAGCCATGGTCTATGTGACCTCACCTGCATGAGTAACCTGTTCCATACATGGCACCTGATATTGACAGTCAGGCCTGTTAATGGCCACATGGGGTATGCCAGGCGCCAACAAATTGATGTCAGTGAACATCATTTACAGCATAAAATAACATTGAATGGAGATCCTGTGATCCATCCCATTAAAAATAGAACACCACATGATGGTGACATTCACTCAGTCAATCCAACCTGTGACATTTGTGATACCTGAGAAAGCACAGTCGCCTGTGCAGCTGACAAGCAACTTCATCCATGCCTGCCAGCAATGTATGAAAATCCATTGTTAGGAGTGTGCAATGCATGGCTGCATTTACACTGCAAAACACTGCGCTGAGTTACTAAACTGGCACATACAAAAAAAAACACTTCCAAATGTAGTCGCTCACAGTGTATGTCCTCGGCACCCAAGAACCCCATCACTTTGAACATGCTCACATATACTTTTTACCTCCTGCAGCCCCTGACATGCCTATCAAACAAAGCTTTAAGTACACCTTAAGAAAAGCTTTGTACCCCACACACATGCATGTTTGTTTTATATTACTCATGTGCATGTTAGGGTATGTTGTTCGCAAAGATGTTATACCAGCAAGGATGGAGCTTTTAATGTTGCCATCACATATCCTTTGCTGATGTTCACATTTTTTAGCAATGGGCCATTACAGAAACAACATTCAGTTTTGGTCCAGGTCTTTTATGTTAGGTGCATAGAACATTGAAACTTTATTACAGTCATGAGTTATGGAACCACCTTCTCAAAATTGTTAGTGAAAGAAGGATATTTTAACAATACTGACTGCCATGTAATCCCAGGGTGACATCATGATGTACAGGACTGCCTAGTGTTGACAGTGGAGGACTATGTATAGTGTCACTATAACAAGATACACCTGTAACAAAATCTGTGTATATAGCTGTTCTTCAAGCTGTAAAAGCTGTGTATACATCAACACTGCCTTTTACAGTACTTCAGCATTTTAAGAACAAGAGAGTATAGAATATCACAACATTATAATGGCAGGCATGGTGTTGCAATCAAGCATTGTAAAACCATACAGAAAATAGCAGTTGCGTCCTTAGCCATAAACACACCTGTATTAACTTGTCAACACTACCTCAGAACTGTGAAGTTCAAGGCATACCTTCTGGTTTTGAACTGGTTAATGTCAGGGTCCTACTATTGGGTAAATGTCTAACCAATCACATAGTGTTCTCCATTAACATTTTAGTGTGCATTGCTTACTGTACTGACAGCAACAGAGTACAGGCACCTTTCAAACTTTGTGCACTGTAACATTTTCATCTTTTTGGATGACATAATTTTTAATAATGGCACTTCATTTGAATAAAGCATGTATTTGTTTCCTGATATACTGTTTATCCATCATGTATGTCTCTCCACAGTAAATCTCTGTGAACTCTTCAGTAATCAAGCCAAAGAAAGACTTCCATTCTCACATTAAATGTCGAACTCCACCGATGTATTCAAGGACAGGTCGGCACCGCTGTCCATCCTGTGTAGAAGACAAAGAAGGACAAGTAGTTACTCAACTTGTCCAACAAAGATACTTTGTCAGTTTCAGCAGTGCCTGGCATTACATTGGCACATGCTGATGTGGGACCCTTCATACTACTGGTTTTATGTTTTGCACAGAGGAATACATCATGATTGTTACACCATCAAGTGTAACCTTCCCCCATCTGGCCATTCAAATATGGAAATATGGACATGTCACTGACATAACTCAGAGGCGCTGAGGTCACACAGTGTCATAATTATTATTACAAATGGTTGTTACATTGCCACAGATGTACACAGCAGGTGGTTCCTTGTACAGTGGCACCAAAAGCACCACTCGGTACTTTATCACCACCTGCCTTGACAGTTAAAATGAGGCATGATCACTGTGGCACTGAAAGATGGCCAACACGGGTGGTGGGGGAATGTTTCTACAGATTTGTTCCAAGTGGGTTGTATTGATGTTGGGAGGTAGGTATGCCGTCACCGCAGACAATGTCTCAGCAGGGTATGATAAGGGGTAGGGACCCATGGGGGAACAGTCACTGCAAATGGTATCAAAAAGCTATGAAAAAATATTACACGATAAAATGAGTGACACTCCATGCTTGCTATGTTTAGTTCACAGTGCATGTAATCAACTTGCATGTCTTCTTAATGGACTGCCAGGTAATATCTAGTGCAAAGAACAGCAGCATTATGCACTCATGGCAGTGAACTGTGGTATACCACTACATTTTGGAGGTGGGGGGGGTCAGCGAACTGGAAGGCAAATGCGGTGTCATCAAATAAGATGATATTATGGTGAACAGATAATTTCTGAAGGTGTGAGGAGGAGCCACTGGAATGGAGTAATGTGGAGGCACAGGTGTCTCCATCAGAAGGAAGGTGGTAATGATGCCAGAGTATACCACATTGGTTTCACCTCATGAGATGTACAATGCTCCACTTAGAAGGCGACATATACAGAATGACACGGGCAGGGTGGAGTTGGGTCATGCAAGGGTAAGTAGAGTAAAAAAGTAAGTAAAAACTTTATTTTTATACAGGAGAGCAAATATTTAGGCTGGTTAGCCTAAATTACAAGAAATGTCCTGTTCCTTACAAGTTACCTAAAACATTAAGACAAATACAGGGTACAAAATACATAATATTACAATAAGTATATGAGGTTCATTCCTCGAATTTCAAACATTCTTCAAGCATCCCACAATTCATTCAGTCAGGACTTTTCATCCAGAAAATAACATGTTACAGAGCTTGATGTAATTAGTTCCTATTTAGGCTGGCTATTACAATAAGAATATACACACTGGGCCGGATATTCAAACTGCGCCCAAAAAGTGCGCAACAGCAGGAGCAAGCACAAGTCAATTGGGCATATGCGCAACAGACGCGATATTCAAGCATGGAGCAAGACAAACTGCGCAAGCAGCCAACGTCTGAATATCGCACAAACTGCGCCATAGCGCAACCAGGAAGGGGAAGGAGCAGAAATGATGCACCATACGCAACAAGGCTAGCCTATTGAGCAGTCCAGAGGTGCCATAGCGCAAGCAGAGCCCCAGCAGAGCAATCGAACTGCACAACCAGGGAGGCAGGCTGGGGCCACCACCAGCCATGCCACACATGGGCACAGGAACACACTGCAGAACTAACAATACACCCGCACACCCCAAACACAGCATCACTGGGGAGGGATGGATGATCCACCGCCCATGAGGACAAGCCAACAAGCACAGCAGGGCCATGTCGCCCAGCACACCCACTGGCAGGCTGAGACTGCCACACACAGGGGGTCGACAACCACAGTGCACATCAGCCCCCCCTTCTGCACAGCACACCCTGCACTGTGACCCCAAGACACCACCCATGTGCTGTGACTGTCACTGCAGTAAACACCATGCATCCCCTCCGGCACACTGCAACCTCGTGTAGCACAGAACCATACAAGCCAGACCCATCCTGGGCACCCAGCAGTGGGTGGCAGCAGATGGCAAGACTGACTGAAAGTCACTCCCACACCGGAGACACCTCCCCATGCACACACACACACACACACACATATACCCAGGACCATACCACCCCAGATGCCATGCACACCACTGCAACTGAGCAACCATAGCCAGCTGCAAATCAGAGACCACCACAGTATTCATAACAAAATATATATATATTGGAAAAAGATATGTACAACACCAAGACCAATAACATAACTATATACATATATGTACAAGACAAGGGGGTAGGGGTACAAGGTAGGGGTGGGTAAGGGGTAGGGGTGAACAACTGGGAGAGGGAAGGCAGGGTGGGAGGGCTGGATGAAGTGGGAAGGGGAAGCGCAGTCAGCGCCCGGCAGGCTGGTCCCCTACTGGCAGTTGATCTTCCCAGTTCCTCCAGCGTTGCCTGACCCCATGGCGCTGCATGTCTGTGAGGAGGTCGTGTGTAGCGACTGACACCTGCGTCAGCCGCTGGAGGGCACGGTCCACCCGCCGTAGGATGCTGAGACCTAGGAAAAGGGAACACAGTCAATGGCTGTGACTGTCCACAACCCTGAACACCACCCATCCTGCAAGGCATATAGCCTAGTGCCCCGCACCTGTGATGGTATGCACCCACCCACAGTGACCATGCACATGACATGCCCAACCAGGCAGCACCAGCTATGTGCACCACTGCACAAACACACTGCCCATGTCCATCACAGCACAAACAAGGCTGTCAAGTGATGTGGCAATGTGGTGGGATGCCAGTTCCACAGCCATGTGCCCAGTGCATGCATGGACCACCAGTGACGCACACACAGACGTGCAGTGACACTGGACAGTGATGACTGTCGCCTGTGTCGTGCATGGTTGTGTTGTCCATGGCTGGTGGTCATGCCCACCCCCTCCAGCATGCAATTGCATCCATGATGTAATGATACTCACACTCATCAAGCAGCTGTGGCTGCTGCTGCCGCTGCCGCTGTGGCCCACCCATCACACCTCCTCCGGCTGCCACCTGGGCCCCGCCACGGCCCTCCTCAGCCTGGGCCTGCATCCTCTCCGCCAGGCCTGTGGATGACAAATGTTGAGAAAAACATCAGTGTGACCCCAAAGCACACTGCCCCCTGCCCCAGTGAGTGTGCCTGCCCACACAGCCAGACCCATGCATCTCACACCTGCACACACTGACACAGCCAACCATGGCAGAGCCATCCCCATGCACCACCACCAAAACAGTCACACCCCTATGGAGAATACAGGTGCATAGATGGTACACCCACCTGGCCTGAGGTGCAACGCCCCTCCTGGCAGCGTGACCTGAGGCGTGCAGCAATCCAGCTCCCTCCCTGCGGAGGTCACTATATCTGTGCCTACACTGGTCAGCAGACCGGCACCGCCCTGTGACCCTCTCCAGTTCAGTGGCCACCTGCAGCCACACATGGGTGCGGGCCATGGTGAGGGGCTGATCCCCAAACAGTGCCCCAAAATGGGGCTCAACCACTGCCACCAGGTTGGCCACCTCCAACTGACTCCACTGGGGAGCTCTCCTGCGTGCCATTACTGTAGTAGAGCAGGCAATATGGCGCCCCGCAGTGCAGCAACCCCACATGGAAATGTTGCGCAATAGACCACCATAGGTTCAATCGCTGTTAGTATAGCGCCATCGGTTCACATAGCGCTGTCACCAAACAGCGCAACAGAGCCGTACACATGGCAGCCGAACAGCGCCAGGGGGCAAAGGTCGGACACCAGGTCAGGGGTCTATGACACAAGGCCACGCACAGCGCCATCTGACGTCTACGCATCCTGCGCGACCGATCACCTGCGTGCCAGTGCCACAGTGGACTATTGCGCAGTAGTGCCACAGCGCCATATGGTGCCCAGTGCTGTAGCGCCACTGGCACAATGGTGGCCATGGTCTGAATTGCCAATCGTGCACAGCACGTCATCAGCACGCAGACACCCGCGAAACTACCTGGCATGCGCAATGCAGTGCACCACACAGTCACAGATCTGCGCCTATTGGCTCAGCTGCTCGAATCAGAGCTGGGCGCGAAAGCGCAATGGCGTGATATATTCAGCCGACATATGCAAATCATCTGATCAGCCATTCAAAGGCACAGTGGCGCAATTTGCATCTCATTACAGTTGCTCCACTCTAATTTGCGCATTGCGCTATAAATGTGCGACATTGGGCTGCGCTGGCCAGATTCGGTTACTGCAGGTGAGAGGTGGGTTGCATGCTGTGTGATGTTCTGGACAATGGTCATGGGATAACGCTGTAGACTGCACAGTGACAGGTGTCCACTTCCACCCATACAGATCGACATGACCGAGCAGAGCCAAGGTGAGGGTGAGGATGGTGGGCGGAGGAGGAGGCCCAACTTCACCACGGCGGAGACAGAGGCCCTCTTCCAGGCCTACCTGGAGGAGGAGCCACTACTGAGTGGACGGCGGGGCACCCCTCAGGCCCATGTGGCTGCATGGGAGGGGGTAGCTCGGGCAGTGAACCTGCACGGAAGCCACCAGCGCTCCGTGCAGGAATGCAAAAAGAAGATGGGGACAGACCGCAGGAGGGTGAAGGAGAAGGTGGCAGCCCTCAGGGCGGCACGTGCTGGACAGGCGGGGGCCAGCCAGCGGTGGTGGAGCTGACCCCGGCTGAGGACCGACTGGCTGCATCAATGCAGCGGAGTGCTATTGAGGGCGTACCAGGAGGTGGATTCCAGACAGGTGGAAGCCCATCACTGCACAGTATGACATGGTGGTGGTGTTGGGGGGGGAAGGTTGTTCACATGCACTCACATGTCCTCTCTTTCTGTTACAGATCCTGTTCATCTTCAGGGGACGGTGGTGGTGGGTCCAGGCAGTGAGGAAGACCTGCTGGACATGGAGGAGGGTCCATCCACCTCTGTCACCAGCCAGCATGCAATGCACCAGCATGCACGCCGGGCTGCCAGCTCTGGTGTCGGTGAGTCGGGTGTGGGGGGTGCACAGCCTGTGTCTCAGCAGTCTGGCATGCAGGCATGCCAGCACGCTGTGACTGTGGCTGTAGCACGTACCTGCACCATTGATGGTGCAAGGACTGCAATGGGCAGTGACATGTGTGTATCCCATGATGGACACACAGCAGGCCAGCACGTGCCCCTGGGCCTAGCTGGTTCCAACGTGTGTGCCAGCATGTTGGCACAGTCCCAGGCTGTGCCTGTCAGCACCGGTTGGGCAGCACCAGTGGCTGTGCAGGTGTCTGGCACTGTTGCGGCCACAGCAGTGGAACGAGTGGTCCCTGGGGCACAGCGGTTGGAGGGGCAGCAGCAGTCACCCACCAGGTCTGGGGGTACAGTGTCCAGCAGTGGCACATGCCCACCGCCCTTTGATATGCCCATTTCTGGTCCTGGTGAACAGCGCCCACCCTCAAGGGGTGTTGAGCATCAGGACCTTCCATACCCTGGGGGACAGGATGCTGTTGTGGCAGAGTACCCATTTGAAGAGCACACCCGCCTGCTGCGGGAATCAGTACAGCAGCAAAGGCGGGTTGCAACATCCGTGGAAGCACTGTGTGTGGCTGTGGAGCAGCACAGCAGGGACTGTGCTCTGGACCGTGCAGAGATGGTCCATATGCGGATGGATGTGACCGCCGCCATTGACAGGCAGACCCAGGCATTGGTCACTGTCGTGGCTGCATTGGGCACACAAGCAGGTGCCCCTGTACCGCGCACCCCACACAGTACGCTCTCCACTCCCCATTCCCGGTGTCGTGCGACACCAAGCCTGTCGATGCCGGGTTCTGCTGTGGACATCCCGAGCACCCCTGGTGCAGGTATGTTTGGCATACTACAGACCCCACTGCGGACAAGGTCACATTGGCGAGTGGGACCCCTGGTGGTCCATCGGTGCCACCCCATGTGGCCCCTGCTCAGCCTGCCAGTGCTGTTGGGTCATGGTGGGGCCACCCACGCATCCGCGGTGGCCATGGAACGGTGCAACATGACTGACCTGTCTCCCAGTGCGGGCCCTGTCTGGTGCTGCCCTGTGTGCACTGTGCGTCATGGTAGGCAGTGCACTGGTGGGTGCCTTGCACATCACGCCAACATACGGACCACCTGCACACCATCCCGACTGCTGTCCACAGGTGCGTGTGCATGATGATGCCTGCATTGTACTGTACACCAAGTAAGGTGCCCAGCATCTGACACACGACTTGGACAGTACAGGTGGTGGGTGTGGTCTGTGGATCTGTATGTTTGCCATGTCTGTTCCTGCTCTGCTGCACCTGCCCATGTATGCTTTGTGCCTGTGTGTGTGTGTGTCCATATGACTGTTTGCCCTCCCTGATGGTGTGTTTGTGTGCCTGGTCCCTTCCACCCCTTGCCGTCATGCACCCCTGGTGTGTTACTCTGTGTGCCTGTGGGTTGCGCCAGGACAGTGTTGGTTGCACATGGCCCCTTGACTTACCTGTGTCATGCATAATGCTCCTCCGTGATGGTGTCCCGGTGCAGCTGGGTCTGCCGGATCAGTCGGGGGTCCCGCCGTTCAAGGGGAGGCTGCTCATCACCATCATCACTGGCGCCACCGGCGTCCCCATCGCTGTCCCCCTCCTCGACCTGAATGGCCCATGCTTGTCTTGCCTGCCCTAGCCTGTCATCGTCTGCCTGTCTGTCTGTCTCTCTCTCTCTCTCTCCTCTCCCCCACTTGGCATCCTTGTAGCATTCTTGCGCCGCTTCCTTGAGCCTTTTTATTTTGGCTCATTTCCGCTAGTGCGCAATTTCCGGCTGTTCCACTGTTGTGCATTGCGCAAGTCTTTGAATATTGCATTGCGCTCTTTATGCATGGATCCACCCCCTTCGGTTGCGCATGCCTTCATTTGCATTGCGCTGTTGCTCAGCATGTTTTCGGTGGCGCAACTGCCTCCTTCTGAATATCGCAAAATGGCGCATTTTTGGACTTGCGCATGTGCAACCCTGTTGCGCATGGCGCAATCCTTTTGAATATCCGGGCCACTGTGTACAACCTTCCAAATAGGATTTCAGCCAGTCCTTTGGACCTTCTGAAATCCCCATTTTTTCAGCTGTTTGCAACAAAAGGGGGTGGTTCACCCAGGTCAAAGGCCTTCGATAAATCCACAAATACCACTGCAGTTTCCAGATCCTCATGCAAGGTTGTATTCACAAGGTCATTAAACTCCAACAGAGCTGAAGTAGTGCAGTGACCTTTTCGAAAACCCAATTGACATGGTGTTATTAAACTGTATTTCTCTAGGTACTAAATTAATTGTGTGTGAGTATGTCTCTCTAAACATTTAGCCAAAATGGATAGAAGCATAATTGGCCTGTAATTATTTAACTCAGTAGATAGTACCCCCTTGGGTATGGGGTGATTTTACTCACCATCCATTGATTTGGAAAGTAACTCTCTTGTAAGCTTCTATTAAATATATTAGTCACTATAGGTACAATATTTATTTATTATTGTCCTTTTGGTAACCGGGTGAGTGCACTAGGCAAACAATGCCTATTTTCAGACATGACCTGGGAGAAGACAGTTTACAGACAAAACAATATACATGTGTCGCAGCACATGGAAACCATGCAATCAGAGTGAAGAAACAACGTTTGGATAATTGATACAAGCACTTTGACAAAAGAATAATATACGTGTGACACAGCACATGAGAGCAATACAATCAGAGTAAGAAACAACAATGTTTGGATGTTTAATACAAGCATTTTGATAAAAGAATAATGCAAGTAAAAGTAGTGTGAGAACAAATAATAGTTTGGAGTGGGTAACACAGGAGACACATTAAAAGGAGATAGGTAGAGCAGTACGGTTCAATAAGTGCCAAACTATAAGGTTATGTGGCTGGGGAGGGAGGAGGGAAGAAGGTGGGAGAGAGGAGAGGGAGGGGGAAAAGAGAGGATAGGCGGGGAAGTAGGAGAGGAAGGGGAAGAGGTAAGCAAGTAGGTGGATAATCTGAAGATAAAGAAGGGGGGTGTAGGTTCAAGGTGGATTAAAGCATGTGCAGGGGTTTAGAGTGTGTAGGTATGTGCAGCTGCTAACCTCAGAAATCTCCCCTCTAATAAATCCGGCCCCATTGACTTGTTCACATTTATTCTCGTTAACCCTTTATAAATCTCAGACACACACTTAGAATTCTAAATTGAAATGGTGGATGTGATCCTGTAAAACCAACTCTGTCTTGCAGATTTTGTGGGTCCAAGTTCGGTACCATCACATCTATACCTGGTAAATTCACAAAAAAAATCATTCAGTAAATTTACTATTTCCTGAATATCTTCTTTCAAAAACTTCACCAATTTTTAATATTATAATTAGTTTTTATTTGTTGCCCAGGTCTGGATAATGAATTTACGGAGTTCCAAAATTTTCTAAGATCTGAGTCGTTATTCAAGCGATTTTTGTAAAAAAAAAAGGATTTTAGCCTATTTTATCTGTTGCCTACACCTGTTTCTTTTCTGCTTAAACAGATCCCAATCTTTCTCTTGTTTTGATTTTTTTGCTTTTTTCCAACACCTGTTTTTCACCCTTATACTTTTTAAAATCTTTTCATTTATCCAAGGTAGTTTTGTTGGTTTTCTGTTTTTTTTTTTTTTATTTTTGGGGCATTTTTGTCATATAATTTATTAAAAGTCTCTGTGAAGAAACTTAAAGTTGAATCTAAATCAGGGATAATTTTATATCGATCCCACCTCTCCCTTTCAACACTCATCAAGAATGCATTTTCTGAGAAAACTTTCATATTCCTAACCCAAATGGTGTTTACTTCCTGTGCTTTCTGTTCTGTCTCTAACAAGATATCACCCCATATTGGGTTATGATCTCTGAGACAGGGAGAAAGGACACCTGATGCTTCAGCCTTTAAAGCATGGGATACAAATAATAAATCCAATACCGTGCCCTTTTTGGTGGTGCTAGTATATCTTGTGGGTTCTAATATCTGTTGAGTCACCCACATAACTGATATAACTTCCTTTAAAGACTTTCCCCTTTTTTCCCCCCCAACTACAATTAAAGTCCCCCATAAGGACAATGTGTTGATCTCCTGCAACCCCCTGAACTAAACGTAAAGTTTCCTTTATCTTATTTATATCTGATTTGGGTGGAGAATAAATCACTGAAAAAGTATTTTTAATTGACTAACCTTTACTACTATATTCTCTAGATTATTCTGACTTCCACTATTTAGCAATTTAGTGTAACCTAAACTACTTTTAACATATAAAAGTACCCCCCCCCGGTCTGTCCTGACGAAACAATGTATAGCCTGAAATACCAAGTTCTTCATTATCTATATCTTTTACTAACCAGGTCTCTGTTAACCCAACTTCATCTGGAGCTTGTTCCTCAACCATTACTTTTAAAGTGTCCATTTTGTTTCCTAAACGTCTAGCATTATCATATAAAATCCTAATTGTTTTAAGAATATCAGGACCAGGGATTAGCTCCGCATCCCTACCTAAGGTCAATAAAATCAAAATGGCAACTGTGCCCTGTTTTATCTGTAAATTGTAACAACCATATGAGTTTAAAACTACTATCTTGCCCTGCTGGTTCCACTGTCTCCATTTGTTAGTAAACTTATTTCTTCTGTCAATAAAATTATTTATGTGTTGGGTTTCAGAATTAAGTACTGGCCAAAATGCTCCCAACTTATTTTTTATCTCTACTTCAGTGGTTTTACCTGCAAGGCAAGGTAGCATCAAAATTAAAAGCAACAAACAGTACATGTTTTAGCTCAATAAATACTTAAACTAAATGAATAATAATTCCCAACAATTACTTTTGTAGGCAAACGTTATCTAACCCCCCAAACTGCAGTAGTCATATTTGTATCACTTGAAAATTTCTCTGTGGAGTGACGTGCACCAAACATGCTCACGCCCGCGCTCATGCTAGGTGCGCAGCACGTAGCTTTAAAGTGCTGCTCTCCCCTCCTCCTGGGTGGTCCCTTCCCAATCAGCTGTTCCAGTTCCTGTGGCAGTAACAAGCTCTCTGTTTGAAATAGTACACAAGCACACAAGTCCAAAAAGAATATTGGGAAGCAATTCAGCTCACCGTGACCCTGGAATGATATAAGGGGGTGATTTCGGCTGCTGTAGATGGTATACTTGGTGCATGCAGTTTGAAACTCCTGACCCACAGCATGTAGCTTTAAAGTGCTGCTCTCCCCTCCTTCTGGATGGTTCCTTCCCAATCAGCTGTTCCAGTCCCTGTGGCTGTAACGAGCTCTCCGTTTGAAACAGCACACAAGTTGAAAAAGAATATTGGGAAGTGATTCAGCTCACCGTGACCCTGGAATGATATAAGGGGGTGATTTCAGCCACTGTAGATGGTATACTCATAAAGGTGATGCATTGCACACCACAAAAGTCATATGAGAGCACACTGCAATTTCCATATACACATGCTGTTTGTATGACAGGAGGGACAGGCCTTGTATGACAGGAGGGACAGGCCTTGTATGACAAACAATGGCAAACAACTCCAATAGGTAAGCAATGTTCAATACAGTGTCATGTATCACAAAATAAGATGTTGACCAACATGGGGCCATGACTGATGTGAAGGAGAGTGGAGCATGTGATGGTTTTTATTTTAACGCAAGGGTGATTTACACATTGAATATCCTTTCTACAGAGTTTATGTTTGGTTGGGGGGGTGTGAATGCAAGTATGCATTGTTACAACATCAAGGATCACTACCAATAGAAAAGTGGGTGTGTCACACAGTTGGTTTATGATCAGTGCAATGTTCAGGTAGCAGTGAGATTGTGAACACTGGGTTGGAGGAGTATTTTTTGTCTGACGTTACATAGTAGATGTCTCTGCTTGCACATGACTTGGACAATGAGACACAACCACACAGCATAGTCAGTAAGACAGCACCATGGATGTTGATGATAACAAGAAAGGAGTCCAAAACCATGTCATGGTCATGACAGGAATTCACATAACTCACTACAGATTATGTCACTGTGTCCACAGGACTACACATACACTTCCCAATAATGCATCACACACAGTAACATCTGTGATAGTGCCCTGAACAATGAACATGGCTCACATTTTTGTCATGCAACTGTGTGTGGGTGTGTAAAATATTGCCTTGGAATACAAACATTGTCTGACTGCTGTGTTCTGCATCCTTAGTTGTGACATTCGCTACATGACTTTTTAGTTACTGCCTTGTTTCCTGGAACTGCAAAGGCATGTTGGGTGATGTTCAATAACAAATCACATGTACAATAGGTAACCAACTGCCACATATTCCTTTACAATAAAACACAGTGTACCAAACTGACATGTGTATGGAAACCTCACTGTGACACAGTTATCACTGCAGGGTACTTACGCCTCACCATTGTCCACCTTGTTGAATCTGGAATGGTGAGACTTCACCAGTAGTGCCTTATCTTGTTTCTCATAGTGAGAGGCAATTGGTGGAGGGCAATGACTTGTTCTGCGTACTTCCACTGCCTTCTTGTAACTAGGGTGCTGGTTTCGTAGCTCCATCACCTCATGTTCAGTTCCATGACATATTCTGTGGGAAGTTACAGTTGACAAAAGTAAATTATTTAGTATTCACTAATGGCAAAACATAGCTTCAGGTAGTTTGCTGTTGCAGCATACTACCTACTCTGTTAATATTTGGAACCTTGAATACAGCAGAGGTCATTGGGCAATGGGAAACTCACAGTAAATTTAGGCACTAGGCAGGAAGGTGTGGAAAGTACAGCCCTTAGGCACATTGCACACATGTGCAGTGCCCCATCCAGTGCCCAGTGCAGTGTGCTAGGTATTCAGTACTGGATGCCACCTCCAGGCAATGACCATGGTACCACCATACCCTCCTGAGCGACACCGACAAAACTTCTGTGGTTATGTACTGGTAGAGTATGCCAATCATTTAGTTGGATACCCATACTGGGTCACAGAGTGCATCAACTAAGCATACATATGCGTGTCAGGGTGCGTGAATATCACATGTCGCCATCCTGTGCTGCAATGCCATGAAACATTTGGCAAAGGACTTCCATTTAAAGATCCTGGAGCAGCATCTGCCAGATGCAGTGCAAAAAGTGCAAACCAGAGCACAACAGCCTCATCACCCTTTGTACACAACCACCCACCACGTTCCTGTAGTGGCAAAATAGCCCCCCCATCCAAAACTGCAAGACAGTCCCATTTCCATAGTGGTTGAAACACATTACCACCCATATGTGACAGATCAGTCCCCATACTGGCAACCACCCAGCACCAAAAATACTGTAGTTACTCACAAGACCTCCAGTTGGAGTTCTCCTGGTACATAATCCCTCACAAAAGAGTTACTTTACTAAGGGGAACTGATGTCGCAACAGCAGTGTCAGTAGCTCAGCAGGTAGCACACTTGCCTCTGAGGGCGGGAGATCAGAAGGCTGCGGATTCTATCCCCACACCAGGCACTTGGGTTAAATCCCAATACTGACACTGTAGTGCAGCATGAGGGGGGTGCTGCACTCCTGAGGTGCCGTCTTTTGAATGAGATGTTAAACCAAGGTCCCATCTGCCTGTTCTGGTGGTAGTTCAGGTGGATGTTAAAGATCCCATGTCACATCTCAAAAAGAGATGGGGAATTTGTTATTGGACATAAAATAAAATGTGAGTTAAAACAGTGTTACATCACACATCTCTTATGTAAATGAAAATAAAAAATATGTATTACAGCATACACAAAAAATGGATCAAGATTAAAGTAAGAAATGGAGTTCCCTATTATACTGTAAGGAAGAAACAGAGATATTCACACATTCAACAAAGTTAGTATTAGGCTTCCTAAAAAAAGGAAAAGAAACAAAAAAGAAACAGCAAAACAAAACCTCTCTGCCTACAATCAAGTTTTAGTATCATTGTAGACCCAAGAATAATTAAAATCATCGTATATATCTCAGTAACTAATTAGTAGTCTAATCTACAAAGTCTCTCCTTTTAACACATAATAAAATGTGTGTGGAGGGAGTATTTTAAGTTATGAAGGGATCCCATATAATACAGTATATACAAAAGACAGTATTAGTCTGTCACCTAAACCACTGCATGACAGTAGTAAATTAATTTAATATACCCAACTCAGACTCAGGCTTCCAAAACCCATGTACAAGATGCCCAATACTTATCATGTTGTGACTGAGACATAGATTTTCGTTCAGAAAGATACATGGTTCTTAAATCTGTTATAATCTGATTTGCCACTTGAATTACCGTAAAGGATTTCTGTTGCAATAGTCAAGCGCATCTGGCTTGCCATAAAAGATATCTACAAAGTACAAAAATAAGTCTCAACGTAGTGACGTGATAATGTGACATTGAAAGAGGAACGACTCCATAAATAAGCATATCGTACATAATATTACTAATGTGTTTGTCTTTCCATTTATGTAAAAACATGGTCCAAAATGATACACTGTAGGGACACTCAAGGAAGAAATGTTGCATTGTTTCAAGCTGTGCAATACAAGTATCTCTGAAACACATTCTGTCTTCTAGGGATTTATGCTTTAAATTACCCCGTACTCCAAGTCTCCCATGGCACGACAGCCATGTAATGTCCCAGAGATTTATTGGAAGTCTAGTGAAGAAGAACTATGTTATTGTCCAATTCATATCCTTGAGTATCAAGAATTCTGGGTGTTTCTGAATAACATAAGTGAAGAATATTTAAATATAACTGTTTTCGGGTTACAGTCTGAATCATAGTATATGCCAGTTTCCACTGCTTAATTTTAAGAAAAGTAGGGATCAAAAATGTGGGAATTCCATATTTTCTGAACTTCCTTGGCAATTCTGTGGAGGTCTTTAGCGACACTTCACATAAAGGGGTAACTAGTATTATTAATACAGAAACCCAAAAGGAGGGGGAGGGATGCAACAATGACAGGAATAAAAATTTACTAAATAAATTATGAAAGAACTCTAAAGGGTTAATCATTCTCACTCCTCCAAAACAATAGTCTAAAAAGGTGTATAGTTGCTTTACAGGATTCAAGTGGCTGCCCCAGAAGCCTTGAAAAAATACATTGTTGGCCCTATTTTCTAAAGGGAAAGGTAAGAGATAAACTGAAGCTATATGAAAGAATGGTGGTAACACTAGAGTTTTTAACAAGATCACACATTTTCTCTTTGCAGTGGTTCGTCCCTTCCAGGAGCCTACTAACCTGTCAGCTTTATCTAATGCTAAAGTTCAATTATAAACCGGGTCATCAGGACTACCACATAAAATCCCCAAAATTTTAATCAGGTCCTGGGTTACCGGGATATTAGCTACGTGAACTAATGGGGGGGGGGGGGGTAAAGGAGCTGGGAATGTATCTGGCAACACTTTTGTGATAATTAAGCTTAGAGCCCGATGACTTTTCAAAATCAGTAAGTAAGGATGTAATGTCAGATGGGTTAAACAAGGGGGTGGTACACATACAGAGGTTGTCAGCATACGCACTTATTACTGGGGCAGAGAAACCATTTGGAAAAGGCAGTTTAGGAATACGAGGATGGTGTAAGAATTTCCTTAATAAAGGATCTATTTGAAATGCATATAAAAGAGGGCTTAATGGGCAACCCTGTCTTACACCCTTTCTGCCCCAAAAAGCTTTTCCTGTGGAGTTATTAATAAGCAGGGTAATCCATACTGTTCTATAGAGAAGCTCTAACCAAGAAATAAATTGTCAGGGAATGTGGTAGTGTTGTAGTACCTGAAATAAAAATCAGTGTTTAACCCAGTCAAAGGCCTTCTCTTGGTCTAAAGAAATAAAAGAGCAGAGGCCTCTGTAGAACATGAATAAACACTATCTCTAAGTAGAGAGAGAGAGTGTGTGTAACATGGACCTATTAGGTGAGGCATAGCTTTGTTCCCTAGCGATGATGACCTGAGCTACAATTGGTAATAACCTGTTCAATAAAACTGTAGCAAAAATGTTGTAGTCTACGTTTAACAGACTGAGGGGTCTCCAATTTCTAATATCGGACCTTTCACCTTTTTCAAATAAAAGAATCATAATAGCATCTGAGAATCGTCTGGTGATAGAGTGTGTATTTAAAATACTATTAAACACACAGGTTAGTGAAGGAGTGAAAATACTGAAGTACGCTTGATGTAGTTCAGTAATTAGCCCATCGGCCGCTGGAGAAGTGCATTTTTTCTGTCTCTTACTAGCACAAGCTGTCCCTTCTACAGATATGGGGGCTGTTAGAGCCTGTAATTGTTTGGCAGGAATTTCTGGGATAGCTATACCTATAAGAAAAGATGCAGAATCCATTGTCACAGGTGCTGAGCTAAACATGTTTTCTAAGTAGGAGTGAGCTCTATGTTTTATAAGGGAAAGTGAGGAATGAACAGTATTAGTAACTGGATCCATAAGTTGCTGTATGAACATAGCAGAGACTGTATCAAAGCAACTCTTGCAGATGTCCAGAGAAGATTTGGAGGTCTGAGTCCCACACTGTGCTTCCAGTTTTAATGAACTTGCTCTATTATATTGATAGGCTTCCATATCTGATTTAAGTGCTACTATCTGTTGGGAAGAATTCATTTTAGTTTCATATGCCAATGATATAGTGTCTAATAATTGTTTACATAGGCAGGTGTATTTAAAGTAAGCTGATAATGATTTGTTTTTAGCAGCTTTTAAAATTTTTAAAACGTTTTTCTTAATCAGTTTTTGTGTCCTCCCACCAGGCTATTAAGGATTGACAGGCATCTATTATAGAAACCCTAGCTTGTAATAAATTCAGGCAGGCCGCAGAAATAAAGGTATCTTGAAGTAAAGAACTGTTCAATTTCCACCGAGATTTTGGTATGGTGGCCAAGGGGCCTCCTGCTGGAGAACATATTAATGACACAGCTAGGTGGTCAGATGTCTCACAGGGGATCACTTCAGCCTGATGTACTCTAACATTTTTGAAAACAAATATGTAGTCAATATGAGTGGCAAGTGTCCCTCTATAATATGTTTTAGCACAAAAAGAGTTTATTGCACTATACCCATCCATTAATTGTGTGGTTCATATTAATTTCAGCAAGGTAGCTGTATCACTGAAAGTTCTGTGTGTGCTACTCCCTCTATCTGCAGAGGTGAGCCCGCAGTTAAAGTCTCTGCCCAAATATACATACCGAGAGGTAAATAAATAGGGTTGTATCAGATTAAACAGAGAGGATCTAGTAGCTATGCTTTGTGGAGCATACACATTAATCAAGCGTAATTTAATCAATCCATAAGCTTCATCTATCAATAGTACCCATCCTGGAAATATGTCCAAAACTTTAGAAATTCAGAATTTAAATCCAGAAAATAAGATACCCACACCATCACAAGTATCTTCCCCATGGGACCAATATGAGGGTCCTGACTTCCATCTATTACTAACTTGAGCAAGTTCATATCTAGCCTTGAGCCTGGTATCCTGTAGAAAACAAAAGTCATGTTTTAAAGATTGTAACACACTCCTGGTGGTGATTTGCTTTCTAAAAGATTTGATACTGCACACATTCAATATGCAGCAGTGGAGTTGAGTGGGATTGTACACCACATGTTAGAAAAAGGAAGGGGAAGGGGGTAAAGAAAAAAAATCAAACCTGCAACATGTAAGCTTCACCTATTTGGGAACTGAGCTCTTTGTTTTTTTTTCAACTTGAGAATTTTTCCTACCTGATTCTGATGAATAATCCATCTTTGAGGAAGATGCCCTGGAAGAATCAGAGTCAGCATCTTCCCCCTCAGTGTCACCCCACTGTCTTCTTTTGGCTAGGGCTTGGAATTTGTTCCTAGTAACAATGGATTTTGTGGACGTGCGGGTCTCAGATTTTCATTTCCCTTTACCCCGTTTAGACAGAGACAGGAGTAAAGGGTTCATCAGCTCGGGGGGGGGAAGGGGAGGCATACTGTCTTGTCTAGCTGTCTCAGGTATCTGAGAAGATCCATCGTGAGGCTTAGAGTCATCTGAGGTAGATGGTTGTTCTGTTTGTGTAGTGTTTAGAGGGGTATGAGGAGCCAACATTTTGGATGGCTCAGAGGCTGGTGTCTCAGTGGTTTCTAATATCTCAACAGGGGCTGGAAAAATGTCAGAGAGGGAAGCTTCCTCCCGCCTTCTAATTGCTTGTACTTGAGATTCAGTAATTAGCCCGGTATGATCTTGTGGTACATGGTCCAGCCTGTTGTGTTCGGCCCACGGGCATTGTGGGTAGGTATGTCCTTGCTCATGGCATAAATTACACACCCTGGGTTAGGACACCCCAAGCTAAAGTGCCCGTAGGCTAAACACAAAGTGCACCGAGGCTGGTCACAAGTATAGCTCAAATGTGTTCGAGATCCACACTTATGACAAGTACGGGGCTGCCCTGGGTAAAAACATAGACCTCTATATCACCTATGTGAAAACTGCCAAGTTAATGCACAATACCCTGATCATTCTGCCATAATTATATTTTAATCTTCCACTCTTCTGTCCAAACTAAATCCTCATCAAAGATGGGGTGGGGAGCTTACTGGATGTAAGTCACACCTTTGTTTGAGCCAATACAGGATGTTGTTTATGTTGACTCCCTCACGTCTGAAAAGTAATGTAATGATTTTAACTAATGGCTTGGTGAGGGGAATCAACATAAAGGAAGCCCAAAGTGGAGAGGTTTCGACCTGCTCATATTGTACCAAGAATTTTCAAGCGTGCAAACATTTTTGAAGTTAACATCGTATATGAATTCTCCATTCACATGAATAAATGCAAAAAGTTCTGAGGGGCTAATTCCCAGTGTGTCCTTAAGCAAATTGTGCAATACAGTCTTGCGAGAAGGAACCATGGTTACATCGCCTAAATATTTTAGGTGAACTGCATTCTGTCGCTGAGCAGGCTCACCAACAGTTTTAAAAAGGTCCCTCATTTGAAGTTAGCATCATTTTTATCCTGTACAGGATTTTTAGGCAAAGAGTCCTTACTTGGGTTGGGATGCATCTTGTCGGGGCTCATAGATTGGTTGACTGTCCCGGACTGCCAGTCAGTATCCATGTGAATGACTGGCTGAGTTTGTGGTTCCGACTGAGGTTCTCTGGTTGTTTTGGAAACCTGGGGGACAGACTGAGAGTCCAAAATATGATCTTCTTTAGCTGTTGTGATAATTTCAACTGCTGCAACCAGACCTGGGAAGTCCAGGGCATCCCATCTGTGGATTGCCGCAGCCCACGGCTCGCAGGGCAGCCTCAGGAGACCAGGTGCCGTCAGTTTCTGTAGAGGTTCTGGAAGTGGGACACAAGTGTAGTTGTAACATTTGAGGAGGAGCCCTAGAGTTTGAAGTATCAGCAGCATTCTCTGTAGTGGCAGGATCCTGTTCGGTAGAGTTTGCAGAAAATACAGCGCTGGGAATATCCTCCTGAGAAAGAGTTTCATCCTGGACAAGTTTCAGTAGAAATTTCTTGTGCTGATAAAAAAACTTGTCATAGCTAAGATTCTGGGATCTCTGCCACATCTGCATTATCCAGAGGAATTGTGACAGGATTAAAGTCCGGTACAAAGTCATTTTCCTCTGTTTGGTCTCGGTTCTCAGCAATGTGTACAGTGCCTTCAGCAATATTCTGTTGTGCAGTAGAATCCATATTCTAAGAAATATCAGTGGTTGTAGGTGAAAATTCAGAGCCAGTAGGTAAGACAGCACCTCCACCTCCTCCTCCGCCATCTTGGGTGTCGACCATCTTGCAGAAAGTGGCCAAAGGCTCCCCCCTACAGCAGAGTAGGGGAATTTTATTGAAAATTAGAATTCATTACAATACAAATACATTGTATATACATTCTAAGCAAAATTAACCAATTGTAACAAACAGAAAAAAAAGATACAGTAGAAAAGAAAACATTATACATATTGCTCTGCATTTGTCAATGTCCTGCATACTATAATCTACCAATATTCTACAAAATAATATCCTAATCACTGATTCCCCATTCATTGCAATTGACCCAAAAAAGCATAGCTCTTTCAGGGGTATATCTCATCATATCAAATTTCATGGTTTTATTCAATGATATCCCAATATTCTGAAAAAGTTCCAGATGAGATACTTCTCTCTGCTTCAGAACCCACATGCACCTAGCCTGCCAAATAAAATATTTTTATTGTTGCAAATACTATGCACATAGTGTCTTTGTGGTATTTCCCAAATAGCCCTCCTACGGGACCATACATTACAGTCTTATAATTAAAATTTCCGAACAAAGGCTCCTTCCATGTTCTAGCCAAATATGTCCAAAATGGTTTTATATATGAACATTCTAAAAAAAAGTGTTGTTGGGTTTCCACAATTTGCCCACATGCCACTCTGTGGCAATATCTCTCTTCAAGCTGTTTATGCTTGTTATTACTCCTTACTCCTAATCTCCCAAAATTGCCTAACCAAACACAATCCCAGTGTTTTTTTCTGTGTGTCAGGGCACTCTGGGAACACTATTTCAGCCCTATATTCTGCATCTATAATCAAACCATATTTTTTTTTTTCCTATCTAATATTACTATCTGTTCTATACTAATGTTCCATTTCACCAGCATTTTTATACATTCCACTCCATATTGAGGAGTGTATGCCAATCTGTTCAACCCTCTGGGGTTCTTATTCTCCCATACCCTTTTTCATGGCTCTAGCCATGCATTTAACATTAGCTTCCATGGTGGATCCCCAGGTCTCATGGCTGGGCTAATATTGCCAGATAAAAAAGTGCTAAAAAAGAATGCGATCTGGTTGATCATTGCCACCCCATCTTCACAAACAGGACGATATGTATATTCCCTCTTAACAGGATTCAATCTAGATCCCCAGAATGCCTGAAAAATTATGCTGTAAATGACTGTAAATATACTTACTGGAGGAGGGTATATATAACTTAAGTAGAGACATATGGGGACCAGTAGTGTTTTAATTAAAACCACTCTTTTTTTCTTTGACAGTTGTCCCCTTCCAGCTATTGACTAATCCTGTTGCCTTCTCCACTTTCCATTCCAGTTTAACATACAGTAGCCATGTCCCCTGGACCAAACTCTATACCTAATATAGAGATGGGCTGATCAGTCACTTGAATACCACCTATATGCCCTAACTATGGTACCTGGGTATCACCTATTGTAACCCCCTTGCTCTTTCCCACATTAATTTTAGAACCTGAAAATTTGGAATACTGCTGAAATATATTACATAGAGCCTCTGCAGAACTAGAGGAAGATATTGCTATAACTAAATCATCTGCATATGCTAGCACCTTGACCGGGGGACAATCTGGGTTAGCTACTACTCCTGTGATCCTTTGTTCTTTTAACACCATTCTAATAAAAATAACTATGACAAAGGTGCAAAGTAGGGGGCTCAAAGGGCAACCCTGTCTAACGCCTTGTTCAACCTTTATCCTCTTCCCCTCCCAACCATTTATACTAGGGATGATCATGGTCCCTTTATACATTTGTTTTATCCAGTTTACAAAAACCTCTGGAATCCCAAATGCCCTGAGAGTTTTAAACAAGAACTTGTGAGAAACCCTGTCAAAAGCATTCTCTTTGTCGATACTTAAGATGAAGCCCTGTGCTTGCCCTGCCTGCCCTCTGAAGAGTAATTCCCTCAGAACCATAATATTGTCCTGTTGTTTCCTGCCTGGTATTGAACAAGACTGAAAAGGACAAATTAGTTTTGGAGCTACTTTCAATAATCTGGTCTGCAGGATTTTACTTAAGATTTTCAAATCTGTATTTAACAGACTTAATGGACGCCAGTTACCTATTACTGTATCTGTCTTGGACCTTTCTTGTGGAGCAGTACAAGTGCTGCTTCCTGCATAGAAGGGGCATAATTTGATGATGTTAAAACATAATTAAACAGAATCACCAAAGCAGGGGCTAATTCTATACTAAAGGTTTTATAAAATCCTGACCCTAATCCATCCATACCTGGAGCAGAATGTGGAGCTAGCTGTGAAATAGCTGCTGTCACTTCCTTTACAGATACATCTTTAATCAAATCTTGGACCTCTATTTCAGATATCTGTGTTAACCCCAATGATTTTAATAAATTAGAGGGATCATGATCCAGAGTGGTGGTACCAAATAGACCTGCCACATATTCTTCTACCACATTCAAAATCTCCTGTGGAGAATTTACTAACTGTCTTGTTGGTGTGCTTAGTTCTGCAATAAATCTGTTTTCAACCCTCTGATTACACTCTTTGAAAGGGTTTAATGATTTTTGCCTTACCTGAGTCCCAAATCTCAATTCCTGGTTTAAGGACTTGGCCCTATTATTTTGGATGTCAGACATTTTCCCTTCGTGTTTTTAATGATTGCACTATAATCCTGTTTAGACAATTCAGCCTGGGAAATAAGATGCTGTAAATATTGTCTTAATTGCAGGTATTGCATATATTCCTTATTAGCTATATACGTAGCTCTATTTTGAAAAAGTTTCTGCCAGTTCTTTTTAGAGTCCTCCCACCATTCTGTAATGTTCTCATACATTTCCACTACTGACAGCCTGGCTAACCAGTCCTGATTCCACATCCTTTTCATTTTTGGATCCTCTAAAAGTGTTTCATTTGAATGCCATTTATTTTTCTTACGTCGTGGGGTTCCCTCTCATGATACCGGAATCTGAACTGCCATATGATCTGAAAATTCATTAGGGATTGTGGAAGCAGAAAGAATGTTTAACACTTGAGATGCAAAGGTAAAATCTATCCGAGTCCTTAAGGTACCCCTAAAAAATGTAAACCCCCCATTTTGATGTTTCTTTCTATAGGTATCCACCAAACCAGCTGTTCTAACTATCTGTAGTAATGCTGTAGTGTCACAAAACAACTCTAAGGTTTGAAGGCCTCTATCAGTTGTAGAGAGTCCACAGTTAAAATCTCCTGACCAGATTACAAGTCTAGATGTATGTAGATAAGGCTGAATCTCTTTAAACAAGGCTACTCTCTGTGCTTTAGTTTGGGGAGCATACACTGTTATTATACAAAACCTTTCTGACATGTAGGAGATAGCTAACATCAAAGCCCTTCCTGGATATATGTCAACTAATCTGGATACTTCTAGGAGGGGGTTAGCTAGTAAAATGCCTACCCCATCACAGGGTTCGGTCCCTGAGGACCAAAAGGAGGCTCCTGCCAACCAAGCTCTGGATGCAGATTGTAATTCAGCATGGCTTTTAAGACTAGTGTCCTGAATACAAATGATGTCACTGTGTAAATTGTCCAGAATAAGCAGGACCCAGCCCTCTTTCTATCGTTTTTAATACTAATGATGTTTAGAGTAATGATTTTTAATGACCCCATAATACAAAAAAAGGCAAAATGTCAGTATACTTGCTTCATGGTGTTTTGGATGACCTTTGCTGTTTTGTTCGTTTTGCTATTGAATCTGCCCCTCCTCCTTCAGAATCTGTAATGGATGTTACTGAAGAACTGTCTGTCCCCTCCCCTTCAGACTCACCATCGGTTCCCTCTGAATTTAATAAAGCATATTTGTTTACAGTCTGTACTGAGGCAATTTCCTTCATATTAACTTTCCTGTTCCCTTGTGACACAACTTTCCCTTGTCTATTTCTTTTTTCATGAGATACCATTCTAAAAGGTGGATCCTTCTCTCCTGGGCGTGGGGGTATGTCCGGCTCTGTTTCACCTGTCTCCCCATTCATACCCTAGGCTTCTTCACCTGTTTCCATTCCCATTACTTCCTCTGTGGCCTGTATTCCCTCCAAATCCTACGCAGGAGGGTCTGTAGGAACATTCTGTTCTAGGGAGCTTGAATGCCCTGGTGATGTAGCCACTACAATGCTTGCAGAGGCTGCCTTTTTTGCATATTGTTGCTGGGCCATGTTGATTAGTCCCTCATGTGAAGGACAATCCTCCCTATTATGGGATGCCCAGGGACACCTACCATGTCATATGACCTGTCCTCTACATAAGGTTGCAACGATGATACAAGTTTAGGCAATTAGCAGAACTGTGTCCAAACTCTAGACAGTGGTTACATCTCGTGGAGTCACAGGCAGAACTTAAATGGGCCCTTGACCCACACTTGAAACATGACCTGGGTTGGCCACTACAGAATATTGATCCCCTGTCTTTTCCTAAAAAAAAGGAACTGTGAAGATGAGCAGGGCCTGTATTTGTGGAAATTAGCTTAACTGTCATCCTCCAACTCCCGTCCCATATTTGCTCACTGTCCAAATTTGGGGTAGGTTTATTTAAGATTTCACACCTTTGTTTCAGCCAAAAGAGGATGCCCTCAATGTTTACCCCTTCATTCCTAAAAAAAATCTGTAATTAATTTGACTAGGGGTTTCTTTAAAGGGACAACCAATAAAGGAATCCATGAAGAAGTATTTTTTAACACCTGGTACTGGGCCCAGAAGTGGTCTAGACTTGACACATTTTTAAAGCTAATGTCATAGTTCCCATTTCCCAACCCTATTAGGGCGAAAATCTCAGGTGAAAAAAATTTCATAGAATTCTTTAAAAGTTGCTTTGCTATATGTACCCTATCAGGGGGGTTCTCTAAGCCTCCCTTGTACACTAACCTAACAGCATTCCATCTGGGAGCAGGCTCCCCTTTGTTTAAAAACAAATCAGGTAGTTTAAATATAAGCTCCAATGTTGGCCTATCTTCAGACCCATGTATGACCTCCTCACTGGGTCCCATCTGTAATGGAATATCTGCCCCATTCACACTCGCACTTTCAGAAATATCTCTGTTTGCCATAGATTCCCCTTCATTTATATTTCCCCCAATACATGCATCAATATTACTAGTACCAGATACAGTAGAAAAAGTGTTACCCCGGGGTTTGTTGGAGCTCATGTCTTGTTCATTGATGGTGGCCACTTTTGTAGGTATACGCTCTTTTATCTCCTGATATGAAGGGTACTCAGAATCAGGAACCCAGGCTCCCTGCTGTCCTTGTTTCCAACCAGCATTCTCTGATACTTGTGCAACTGAATGCTGTACTGAACCTTCATTGCAAAAGTCAGGAGCTCTGGAGCCCCAGTCTCTCTCCCTCTCTTTCTGCCTGTCCCTGAAGGAGTAAGTTTTCTCGGTTGTTTCAGTTTGTAGTGAGTCCTGTAAATGCAACTGTTTCCCAACTACAAGTCTCATTTTGATGTTTTTAGTGAGACAAACACTTTCTGTTTCCTTTTCCTTCGGCTCTTGGCTCACAGGTTCTACACCGTTTAAACTGCCAGCCGTTTGTTTAGCATTGCTTTGAACCACCTTGTTTTTGACAGAAGCAGCGTCCCTGTCTTTTTGGCCTGACTGTGAGTCAGAAGCTGGATGACTCATCTCTGTGTTATTCACTACAGAGGATTTATCAGGTACTTGTGCCAGAGTTTCAAGCTCTTTCTCTAGCTCTGCAGCTCTTTGTATGATCTTTTCTTTTTCTAACTGAAGCATTTTAACTTTTTCTTTCAGTTCAATATCCAGTACCTGCACATTCTCTGTTGTTTGACCATCTTTATTTTGCATCAGCTCTCTGTTGCTTTTCTCCACTATTTCCCCCACACAGGTAGGAGCGGGTGCACCATCCTCCTCGTTGAATTCTATAGTCAGGTCTTCCAAATCCATAACTGTTTCTGCAGAGTTTCCATCTTTTTCAGCCTCTGAAGGAAGAGAGACAGGGGAGGAGGCCATCTCCCCTGTCACATCAGCACTTCCTCCTCTTCCTGTGTCCAACTCTGAAATGAGTCCCTCCATCCCACCTACAGAAAGTGACAGCACCCCTGCAGGCAGAGTAGGGGAATTTCCCTGGTGTCCTGCCCAAATTTCTCCCCAATTCACTAAAAATACCACCAACAGCTTAATTTGGTTTCAAGATCAGCTGGCATTCATCTGTATCCCCCTTCCCTGGGTCGTACCTGAAAATAGGCAGGATTTGTCTAGTGCACTTACCCGGTCAACAAAAAATAAATATTCCATAACAGCAATCTGGTCAGACAGAGGCATACAAGGTAGGGATCAAGTTGGGGTGGGGGCGGGGGATCAGTGCAATGGATGTTGTACAGTACTCTTCAGAATGATGTTCAAAGCACAGTTGTGCTGACCAATCCGCAAGCACCTCTATGGGGTGGACTACTGTGGCCTCATGTAGTGTGAAATGGTTGGATCTCAAGCACATCCACCACCAAATACAACTAAGAAACTCATACACACTTTTGTTCGAGCGGGAGGATCCCTCTGTGAATACTTAACTTGTGAGCATGGTGGATGAGCAGATTCCACAGAACAGTACCACACAAACAGGTGAAACAGATCCTGGCAGGACCACTGACTGACCTGTTCAATACCTCCATGGACACAGGATGCATATCACAGGACTGGAGGATGGCCCTCATGGTGCCCATTCACAGAAGTGGCCCTAAGGGCTGGCCCAGTGGCACTGAGGTGCTGGACTGGACACCTTACTTCATGCTACACTGGTGACCTGGGTTTGGGAATGACGTTGGGTCGCCGGCATTGGGGGGGGGATGGTCAGAGAAGAATTGAGCTGCAGTAGGCAGCTCTCCCCTCCCGGGGGTGGTTGTCCACTCCTTCCATAGTTCCACTCCCACTGGGTGGCAGTCTGGTGGGAAGCGTAGGCAAGAGGGAGCGGTGGCAATAATGCCAGGGGTGGGGCTGAAGGGACCAAGCTGGTGCCCGGCATGCATCTTGATGCATGTGTATGTCTGCTGAGGTCCCAGGTTGAGGTAAAAAAAGGGAAAAAATTAAAACATATAGAAAAAAAGAAGTGGACCTAAGGATGAACCAGGCAAGTACAAACTAGTGAGCCTCACATCAATCATGGGTAAGTTCATGGATATGATCCTAAAAGAAAGGCTGGTGACCTTTTGGGAGGATAATGGACTCCCAGAGAGTCAACAGCACAGGTCTGTCTTGGGAAGATCCTGCCAGACAAACCTGCTTGAGTACTAAGACTGCTTGACCAGAGAACTAGACAAGGGCCATGGGGTGGATGTCCTTCATTTAGAGTTCAACAAAGACTTTGATTCTGTGCCACATGACATGATGATGGTGGTGGTGAGGGGGTAGCTGGAGGATACAAGGGTGGGAACAAAGATGGACAAATGGATCAACAACTGGCTGAATGGAAGGCAGCAGAGGGTGGTAGTGGGGGGTGAGGATCTCTCATCCCTGAGGGCGGTGACGAATGTGGTACCACAGGGATCGGCACTGTGACCAGTGCTGTTTGGGATATTCATAACTGATATCTCACTCGGGATCCGGAGCAGGATCACTCTGTTTGCAGATGATATGAAGATGGGAGCTGTGGTACATAACATTGAAGGTTGGAGGTGGCTGCAGGAAGACCTGACCAAACTACAGGAGTGGTCGTAAACAAGGCAGTTGAGGTTCAACACCAAGAAATACAAGGTACTGCACTTCGTGGCTAGGAACCAGGGGAGGAGCTATCAGTTGGGAGGGGTACAGTTGGAAAGCACCAAGAAGGAAAAGGATCTAGGGGTGCTTATAACAGGGAGTATGAACAACTCAGCTCAGTGCAGGAAGGTGGCAGCAAAAGCCAACAAGATGCTGGGGTTTGTAGTAAGGGTAGTGTCTTCCAGAAATAGGGAGGTAATCCTTTACCTGTACAGGTCACTGGTCAAGCCGCACCTGGAATACTGCGTGCAGTACTGGCACCCGTTCCTGAATACAGGTATCAGATTGTTAGAGGAGTGCAGCCTAGGGTGGCAGTGATGGTCCAGGGATTGGAAGGAAGGTCCTACTAGGATAGGTTGGGTGAGCTAAACATGTACTTCCTGGAAGAGAGGTGGGATGGGGCAACATGATTTATACCTTTAAATATTTAAATAAGTAAGAGTAATGCAGAAAGGATTTTACAGATTAGAAGAGTGAGGGATACGAGAGGCCACTGACTGAGATGGGAAGGGGGAAGATTTAGGAGGGAAATCAGGAGACATTTTTTCACAGAACGGGTGGTAGTTCTGCATAGCACTTCTGCAATGTGATGCTCATCCATCAGTAATGTGAGGCTCAAGTCGCTGTTACAGTCATGTGAAACTGGTACCTGTGCAGCACAATAAAGATGCATACCATGAGTTATCGGCACCTTCACTTGCTTGATGACAGATGCTCCCCCTCTTGATTTAAGGAATGAAAGTCCTCACTATGCTGTGCCTTGCTTGGTCATAGCCTGTGCTCTGGCCACATTTTCGTTGAAGTGGAGGGCGGCAACTAGCGACCTGTCCTGGATACAAATAGAGATCTTTTCATTGACATATACTGGGTTATGGAGGTAAGCAAAACTGTCAACAGTACTCAGAAAGCATTGAACAGTAACAGGACCTGGCTAAACTTTCCAGATCTACAGTACCGCTGTACTTGTGCTGTGTCAGCACGATATCTTTGGGATCACATGTGCTGTATTCCTTGACACGTGTAACAGTGCCATGTGCGTATCACGAAAATAGAATTCACATGCAATGAACACATCACTGGATGTGACAGAGGTGCTGCTGTTTGGTGTAAGTTCAGGGTCACAAAAATAATGATTGAGTCAATCAACAGAATACTGCAGCAGTAACAAAACAGTGCTGTGCCATCCCACCAGTGCAGCATTACTGTCTATGCTACTGGCATGGACGACACCAGTTCTTGAGCGAACCTGGGTGTCCGAGAGTTGGACGTGGAGCATGTAGGTTGGCAGAGGATCCCATGGACTGCTTTTCACCTCTGGGTGGTGCGGTGTGGGTGAACTCCACAGTGTCACTACGTTTCTGTACTGCCCAGGAGTGTCTGGGTGCCCAGGTAGGACTGAGACAACAGGTTGTGGGTACTGAAACTGAGGAACAGGTGGGTGCTCAACTGAAGTGGCAAAGTTGCGACCACTGACTGTCATGGTCCACAGTAAAAGTGTGACAGCGCTGATGCATTGTGCAACAGAGAAGGAAAATCACACAACACAGTGATGCTCTAGTTTATGACAACACCTATAGAGTTTCAACATTGGAATGCTTGTTTTTTGCTGTAAACAATATTCATTTTTGGCATACTTGTAACACACACACGGTGTGCTGTACAGCATGCAAGACTGAGTAATACCTTGTATGGGGTGCCTTCATGGTTACCTCCGAGGCACTTTCCAAGGACATCACTGGGCGACTACGGCCTTGTAACAGTACTGGATTTCAAGTCATCAAGGGTGCCTGGAACTAAATTTAAAATGAAAATGGAATGTGACATCACATTATAATGCTCCAAGACGTGTCTCACCTGGCCTCTACAGAGTCATAGTAGAAGTGCATACTCTTGGGTGCGAAGAACAGGATGACTTTATGAAACGTGTCCAATGAGGACATCTGCTCTGCAGGCGACATATTTCGAATATCTTTACACAGAATCTTATTCTCCACTATGCCCTGCAGTTCTTTAAAGGCCTTGCTTCCTGTGATGGAATACAAAGCTGAGATAAATATCTGGCATGTGTCACAGAGTCAGTAACAGTCAACTAATGCATGACAATTGAAGAAATATGTGTTGAGTGGCCACATGGAAGGCATTCTCCGACAATTAAGGACATGGTAAAATTTTGTGCTAAGCATCATATGTGGACATGTGCTACTGTTACTTAAATAACAGTTTGGGGGGTGAATGAAGTGGGTGGGCCATAGGCTGTCCATTGTAGGACTCCTTGACTCCCCTTCTTGAGATGCACATGGTGCTGTGGCAAACCATACACTGCCATGCGTGTACACAGGATGTCACAGGCACACTCAAGCATGGAGCGGATATCTTGAATATCTAGAGGAGCATATTCTTCATGATGCGAGGCAGCATGGGTTCATGGTGGGGGAGATTGTGTCAAACAAATATGATTGACTTCTTTGACTGTGTCACTTAGACAGTAGATAGGGGCCAAGCTTTAGACATCCTCTATCTTGATTTCAACAAGGCCTTTGACTCTATGCCCCACAAAAGGTTGATCAGGAAGTTGGTGGATCTTGGGGCTGGGGAAAAGATGGCCAGATGAGTGGAAAAGTGGCTGAGGGACAGAACCCAGAGGATGGTAGTGGGGGGAAGGTTATCTGGTACCAGGGAGGTAATCAGTGGGGTCCCACAGGGCTCTGTGCTGGGGCCAGTGTTGTTCAATGTCTTCATCAATGACATTGGGGATGTCATTAAGGGCAAAATGTGTCTATTCGTGGATGACACCAAGCTCTGCGGGAGAGTGGACACAGCTGAAGGGATACAGTATCTACAGGAAGATCTGGAAAAGCAGGGGAGGTGGTCCAGGATCTGGCAACTTGGCTTCAATGGCAAGAAATCTAAAGCTATGCATATTGGAGCAAAGAATCCCAGGACAGAGTACTACTTGGGTGGAGTCCGACTATCTACGTGAAAGAAGGTGAAGAACCTGGGAGTGATGATCACTAGTGACCTGAAGAACTCCACGCAGTTCAAGAAAGCAGCAGCAAAGGCAAACAAGATGCTGGGATGCATATCTAGGGAGATCAGTAGTAAGAGAGAGGAGGTTATACTGCCCTTGTACAGGTCACTGGTGAGGCCCCATCTAGAGTATGTAGTTCAGTACTGGTGCCCACACCTCAAAAAGGACATTACCCTGCTGGAGAAGGTCCAGAGGAGGGCTACAAAGATGATAGTGGGTCAGCAGAGTAAGGCATACAAGTAGAGGTTGAGGGCACTGAACATGTACTCCCTGGAAGACAGGACAGAGAGAGAGGGGACATGATTGGGACCTACAAGTACTTACATACTAACATACTAACATACTATTTGCCAACAGATTAGGCCTTATGGTCTATCAAGTCTGCTCGAACCTAGATCCTTAGTTGGGTGACGAGACCCTCCCATCCCTTGTGCTCCAGAAACCCCTATCATCCATCCCCACCCCGGACAGGCCATCATCTGATACATCCACTTTCTGTGTCTGTCCCACCCTCTCTTAAGCTCTCCACTGTGGATCTCTGAACCAGCTCACCAGGCAGAGCATTCCAAGGGTCCACCACCCTCTCAGTGAAAACCTCCTCTTTCCCCTCACCCTTCCACCTTCCAACTTCAAACCATGCCCTCTGGTGATGCCTCCCTGCTTTAGTCTAAAGATCCCTCCATGTTTACCCTATTTATTCCTTGAGGTACTTGAAGACCTCAATCATGTCCCCCTGTCTCTCCTCTCCTCCAATGAAAACAGGCAGAGCTCCTCAAGTCTGTCCTCGTAAGTCAAATCCCCAGCCCTCGTATCATCTTTGTTGCCCTCCTCTGTACCCTCTCCAGGAGCTGTATGTCCCTCTTCAAGTGTGGTCTCCAGTACTGTACACAGTACTCAAGGTGTAGTCTAACCAGTCCATTGTACAGCGGCAGAATCACTTCCTTGCTCTAGAGGTGATCCCTCGCGATGCATCCCAACATCCTGTTTGCCTTGCTAGCTCTCCTGCACTGCTCAGTGTTATTCATACATGTATCCACCATGACCCCTAGGTCTTTTTCCCTGTTGAGGCTTCCAGCACCTCCCCTCCAGGGTGTACCTGTGTTTAGGTTTTCCGACCAAGATGCAACACCTTGCACTTGGTGATATTGAAATTTAATTTCCATGTGTGAGCCCAGCTTTCCAGGGTGTCCAGGTCCCCTTGCAGGGCCAACCTCCCCTCTTCTCCCTCAACTACTGCTCCCATCTTGGAGTCATCCGCGAAGAGACTCATTTCACACCCTATACCATCCCTGATGTCTGATATGTATGCATTAAACAGGATTGGACCCAGGACCGAGCCCTGTGGTACCCCACTACCAACCTCTGTAGGGTTCAAGAGCTCCCCACAGACCACTACTCTCTGAGTGCGTCCAGCTATCCAGTTTTCAATCCATCTGACCATCAAAGGGCCTACTCCTAACCCCATCAGTTTCTCCACCAGACCATTGTGGGGGACAGAGTCAAACGCCTTGCTGAAGTCCAAGAATAATACATCCACAGGCTTACCCCTGTCCAGTTCTGATGTTACCCATTCATAGAACTCCACAAGGTTGGTTTGACATGATCTACCTGGCACAAACCCATGCTGCCGACTATCCAGACCTCCCACCTCCTCCAAGTAAACCCCCAATCGTTCCTTTAGTATACTCTCCATTAATTTTCCCACCACCGAGGTTAAACTGATGGGTCTATAGTTTCCTGGTACTTCCCGACCCTTTATGGATTGGTACCACATGTGCCTCTGCCAATCCCTAGGTACCCTCCCTGTCTCAAGTGACCTGCTGAAAAGCTCCGCCAGGGGTGCAGCCAGTATGTCCGCCAATTCCCATAGTACTCTCGGATGAATGCCATCCGGCCCAGGAGATTTGTCTTTCTTTAGGGCCTTGAGGGCAAACCACACCCTTTTGGCTGGGATGGCATCATCCGTCCCCTCCACCTTACTGGTCTTTTTATCCTTATCCAGATGTGGCACCCCTGGGGTACCTTTCCCTCCCTTTTGCTCCATTTCTGCTGCTCCCCTGATCCCACTCCCTGCCGCTTCTATCCCCTTTGTGCCTTGCTTTGTAGATATCCCATCCTCCTCCCTAGCGAACACAGAGGCAAAGTACTCATTAAATACCTCTGCCTGGTCCCTCGCCTCTTCCACCCACCCTCCTTCTGATCTCAATCTGCTGAGATGGCCCTTAGTTTTTCTCCGCCCCCAATGTACTGAAGAACCTTTTCCCCTCCATGTATCCCCTGTGCCAGCCGTTGCTCTTTACTGGACTTTGCTCCCCTCACCATACGGGTGACTTTTCTAGATGCAAGCTGGTACATTTCCTTATCCCTATCCCTCTTGTTGTTTTATATTTTTTGTAAGCCGCCTTCTTTTCTCTGACTGCTACCTGGACCTCACTGGACCACCAGCATGGTTTATGTGACCTTGCTCCTTACGCTTTCAACTTAGCGCAGATCCTGACTGCCTCATGAAGTCCCCATTTTATGACCTCCCATCTCCTTTCCACACTTGTTGTTGAGGTAATCCCTTCAAGTGATCCTTGAGAATATTTCCCATGCCCATAAAGTCTCGCCCCTGAAGTCCACTGCCAGTGTCCTAGATCTCACTCCACTCCCCAATGCTTATTTGAAACCAAACAGTATTGTGGTCACTCCCAGTCAGGGGTCCTGTACAACCATGTCCCTTACCAGATCCCCATCTGCCAGAACCACATCCAGGACATGCCCCTCCCTTGTGGGCTCCATCACATGCTGTGTTAAGAACACATCCTGGAAGCCATCCAGCAGCCTCTGCTCCTTGGCCACCTTAGAGGACATGGTTCCCCAGTTAGTACCTGGCATATTAAGGTCCCCCATCAACACCACTCCTTCCCCTTTTGGACCACACTGGGCAATGATGTTGTCCAGCAAACCATCCTCTAGAACATCACTCATCCCGGGGGGCCTATATGCTACTCCCAGCTTGACCTTATCTCCTGCTGGGGATCGTAAGGTGACCCATAAGACCTCCACGTTTCCCTCTGCCTCTTCTACCATAGCAATTTCTATGTCATCTCTAATGAACATAGCCACTCCACCCCCTCTGCCCTCCTTTCTATCCTTCCTAAGCATAGTGTACCCGCATTTAGGTCCCAGTCATGGTTTTTGTTGGCCACGTTTCCGTGACTGCCGCCACATCCACCCCTCGAAAGCATGGCCTGGAACTCTGGCAACTTGTTTTCAAGCTCCTGGCATTTACTAACACTAACCTCACCCCTTATCCCTGATCCTTTTGTCGAACCCCACCCAGATTCCTTATACTTCCATCCTCCCCTGCTCCTCCTGAAACCTCCACCTCCAGTCTGTTTCCCCCTCCCCTTGGGCTTGAAGGCTACTCCCTCATCTGGAGGGAGGGCTTCGTCAGCCCTCCTTATCCCTTCCCCTACAAGTTTAAACCCACCTTTCTTGTATGTAGTCAGCCATCCCTGTTTAAGGACTTCCTTCCCTAATGGGGCAAGATGAAACCTGTCCTTGGCATATAGTCCCTTATCCTCCCAAACTCCATTCCAGTTCCCTAACACCCCAACCCATTCTCTTCACCCCACTTCCTGAGCCATTCATTAACCTCTGTGAGCTTCATTTTTTCACCACTGAGGCCTTTGGTACTGGCAATATCTCCAAAAGGAAATGTTGCATCCATTATCCCGACAGACTCTGGCAAGTTCTTGGAACCTTGCTTGATTTCCATAATGCTATTTCCTCTAGATCATTAGTTCCCAAATGCACCAGGAAATCCGGTTTCCTCCACAATCCCTAACCATTTCATACAACATGAACTTTGCTCTGTGCACTGTCAGCCCAGAGATACTACTACCTTCACCTGGCTATGGCATCCATCCCCTGTCCCTCCCAATG
This sequence comes from Neoceratodus forsteri, assembly GCA_016271365.2. NCBI lineage: Eukaryota > Metazoa > Chordata > Ceratodontiformes > Ceratodontidae > Neoceratodus > Neoceratodus forsteri. Next base: position 284,193,026 of record CM057453.1, on the reverse strand, counting down.
GATACCTTAATCATCGAGTCTCCCAGTAACAGAACCTTAACACCGCCATCATCCTTATGGTTACCTCCACTATGCCTCTCAGCCCCCCTCCCCACTTTATTCATGATCGCATTCATGGGAGTCTTCCTGCCTTATTAGAGACCCCTGTCACCCTCCCTTTCTGCCTCCCTTGCTATTTGCCCACTTAACTCAAACCCCTCTGAATAGGTGTCCCTTTAACCCTCTCTTATCTGAACCATTTATCCTGGCCCTGATGGTTTCCCTTCCCCGCACCCTCATCCCCTTGTAATAGTACCCCTGTCTCCAGAGGCTCTCTGTGGGTCCCCTTTAGCTAGGGCCCCATCCTTGGTACTGACCTTCCTGCTGAAGGGGCTCTCCCACCTCCTTGTCTCCCAGTTCCTCTCCAATCATGCTCTCCTCCCTCATGTCTGGAATATGTTGCATCTCCCCCATTTGCTTAACATATATGTTTCCCCTTCTCCCTCTGGGACTATGTCTATCCTTTCCATAGCTGTTCTGTAATGCCCTATGGGTATCTGACTCCCTCCCCCCGGCCTCTGTATAAGTTTCCTCATTTCCACCAACCCCTTCCTCCCCCTCTAGGATGCTTAGTATCTCAAATTTATTGTGACACTCTATGTCAGCCTCCATCAAGTAACCTGAGTTTCCCTGACTGCATCTCTAAACTGACCCTCTTCTTCCTCTCTTGCACTGTTCACCTTAGGAGCTCCCTTCCCACAGTCTGCTGTTTTAGGCTTCCGCACAACAGCCCTCCTGACTCTTCCCCTCCAGTCTCCTTGAATTCAGAATTTTCACCCTGTCGCTTTCCCTTAGCATCAACTTCCCTATCTAAGGGTCCTCTGTCCCTAATATCCCCCCTTCTGCTTGCTGTAGCATAATGTCCTGTAATTTCAGAGCGTTGCCCCAGCCTCCCCTCAGCCCCACCCTTCTGCTGCCCATATCCACACCCCTTATCCTTGGACACCCCCCCCAGCTCCCACAGCTTACTCCTTAACCAATATACCTCACTCCTGATACAAGATAGCTGTCTACAGAGTGGGCAGCCTCCCTCTCTCCAGGCCCAATTTAGAATTATTGCCATCCCACAGCCTGTGCAGCCTACAACCCTTCCGAAGATGCCTGCCATGGTGGAATATGGCCACCCTGATTATCCCCCTCTGTTTATAATAGCACACCCCCTTTTCTCAGTCCCTTTCCCCTGGAGTACAGTTTCTCTCTATACTGACTGTAGTTATTTACAAACCCAATTTCAACCCCACCAACAAAGTTCCCAAGTCTCACAAACACATACAGTCCAGTATGTGTTCAGTCCCACTAACAGTGTGTGTAAGCAGACTCCAGGTACCGTATGATGTCACAGGCCCACCAACTCCTGTTGCTTCAAATTTCAGTCCCAAACAGAAATACTCAGCCCTTCAATCCCAACCCCCAGTGGCTTTTCAGTATTTAAGAAAGCCTACAAAACAGGGTGGGTGGGAGGGCTCTTACCAAACACCAGGCAAACAACACATTTAAATTACCTTCTAATTTTCCTGCCAAACATCTATCCCCAAACCTACAATATCACAGCCCAAGTATCAGTTCAAATTCAAGGTAATAATTTTTAACACATAGAACTAATTTCACTAACAAACTATTCAAATATTTCAGTTTAAAACAAAATATAACTCCTGGCCTCTTTTCTACCAACCTGTTGCTTAAGCTCCCAAGTGAACAATGAAAGCCACAGTAATTCCTGTTTAAAGACAAGTTAATTGCAGCTAATGTCCCTCCTCCAAACACCAGGCAAACAACACATTTAAATTACCTTCTAATTTTCCTGCACAAACATCTATCCCCAAACCTACAATATCACAGCCCAAGTATCAGTTCAAATTCAAGGTAATAATTTTAACACATAGAACTAATTTCACTAACAAACTATTCAAATATTTCAGTTTAAAACAAAATATAACTCCTGGCCTCTTTTTCTACCAACCTGTTGCTTAAGCTCCCAAGTGAACAATGAAAGCCACAGTAATTCCTGTTTAAAGACAAGTTAATTGCAGCTAATGTCCCCTCCTCCAAACACCAGGCAAACAACACATTTAAATTACCTTCTATTTTTCCCTGCCAAACATCTATCCCCAAACCTACAATATCACAGCCCAAGTATCAGTTCAAATTCAAGGTAATAATTTTAACACATAGAACTAATTTCACTAACAAACTATTCAAATATTTCAGTTTAAAACAAAATATAACTCCTGGCCTCTTTTCTACCAACCTGTTGCTTAAGCTCCCAAGTGAACAATGAAAGCCACAGTAATTCCTGTTTAAAGACAAGTTAATTGCAGCTAATGTCCCCTCCTCCAAACACCAGGCAAACAACACATTTAAATTACCTTCTATTTTTCCCTGCCAAACATCTATCCCCAAACCACAATATCACAGCCAAGTATCAGTTCAAATTCAAGGTAATAATTTTAACACATAGAACTAATTTCACTAACAAACTATTCAAATATTTCAGTTTAAAACAAAATATAACTCCTGGCCTCTTTTCTACCAACCTGTTGCTTAAGCTCCCAAGTGAACAATGAAAGCCACAGTAATTCCTGTTTAAAGACAAGTTAATTGCAGCTAATGTCCCTCCTCCAAACACCAGGCAAACAACACATTTAAATTACCTTCTAATTTTCCCTGCCAAACATCTATCCCCAAACCTACAATATCACAGCCCAAGTATCAGTTCAAATTCAAGGTAATAATTTTAACACATAGAACTAATTTCACTAACAAACTATTCAAATATTTCAGTTTAAAACAAAATATAACTCCTGGCCTCTTTTCTACCAACCTGTTGCTTAAGCTCCCAAGTGAACAATGAAAGCCACAGTAATTCCTGTTTAAAGACAAGTTAATTGCAGCTAATGTCCCTCCTCCAAACACCAGGCAAACAACACATTTAAATTACCTTCTAATTTTCCTGCAAACATCTATCCCCAAACCTACAATATCACAGCCCAAGTATCAGTTCAAATTCAAGGTAATAATTTTTAACACATAGAACTAATTTCACTAACAAACTATTCAAATATTTCAGTTTAAAACAAAATATAACTCCTGGCCTCTTTTCTACCAACCTGTTACTTAAGCTCCCAAGTGAACAATGAAAGCCACAGTAATTCCTGTTTAAAGACAAGTTAATTGCAGCTAATGTCCCCTCCTCCAAACACCAGGCAAACAACACATTTAAATTACCTTCTAATTTTCCCTGCCAAACATCTATCCCCAAACCTACAATATCACAGCCCAAGTATCAGTTCAAATTCAAGGTAATAATTTTTAACACATAGAACTAATTTCACTAACAAACTATTCAAATATTTCAGTTTAAAACAAAATATAACTCCTGGCCTCTTTTCTACCAACCTGTTGCTTAAGCTCCCAAGTGAACAATGAAAGCCACAGTAATTCCTGTTTAAAGACAAGTTAATTGCAGCTAATGTGCCCTCCTCCAAACACCAGGCAAACAACACATTTAAATTACCTTCTAATTTTCCTGCCAAACATCTATCCCCAAACCTACAATATCACAGCCCAAGTATCAGTTCAAATTCAAGGTAATAATTTTAACACATAGAACTAATTTCACTAACAAACTATTCAAATATTTCAGTTTAAAACAAAATATAACTCCTGGCCTCTTTTCTACCAACCTGTTGCTTAAGCTCCCAAGTGAACAATGAAAGCCACAGTAATTCCTTGTTTAAAGACAAGTTAATTGCAGCTAATGTCCCTCCTCCAAACACCAGGCAAACAACACATTTAAATTACCTTCTAATTTTCCTGCCAAACATCTATCCCCAAACCTACAATATCACAGCCCAAGTATCAGTTCAAATTCAAGGTAATAATTTTTAACACATAGAACTAATTTCACTAACAAACTATTCAAATATTTCAGTTTAAAACAAAATATAACTCCTGGCCTCTTTTCTACCAACCTGTTGCTTAAGCTCCCAAGTGAACAATGAAAGCCACAGTAATTCCTGTTTAAAGACAAGTTAATTGCAGCTAATGTGCCCTCCTCCAAACACCAGGCAAACAACGATTTAAATTACCTTCTAATTTTCCCTGCCAAACATCTATCCCCAAACCTACAATATCACAGCCCAAGTATCAGTTCAAATTCAAGGTAATAATTTTAACACATAGAACTAATTTCACTAACAAACTATTCAAATATTTCAGTTTAAAACAAAATATAACTCCTGGCCTCTTTCTACCAACCTGTTGCTTAAGCTCCCAAGTGAACAATGAAAGCCACAGTAATTCCTGTTTAAAGACAAGTTAATTGCAGCTAATGTCCCCTCCTCCAAACACCAGGCAAACAACACATTTAAATTACCTTCTAATTTTCCCTGCCAAACATCTATCCCCAAACCTACAATATCACAGCCCAAGTATCAGTTCAAATTCAAGGTAATAATTTTTAACACATAGAACTAATTTCACTAACAAACTATTCAAATATTTCAGTTTAAAACAAAATATAACTCCTGGCCTCTTTCTACCAACCTGTTGCTTAAGCTCCCAAGTGAACAATGAAAGCCACAGTAATTCCTGTTTAAAGACAAGTTAATTGCAGCTAATGTGCCCTCCTCCAAACACCAGGCAAACAACACATTTAAATTACCTTCTAATTTTCCCTGCCAAACATCTATCCCCAAACCTACAATATCACAGCCCAAGTATCAGTTCAAATTCAAGGTAATAATTTTTAACACATAGAACTAATTTCACTAACAAACTATTCAAATATTTCAGTTTAAAACAAAATATAACTCCTGGCCTCTTTTCTACCAACCTGTTGCTTAAGCTCCCAAGTGAACTTAAAAGGGATAAGGAGAGTCTCCTTAAGCTGAGTGGCAACCACAACACTAGGGGGCATAGTCTTAAGCTGGAGGGTGAGAGGTTTAGGAGGGAGGTCAGGAAGCACTTCTTCACAGAGAGGATGGTGAACACTTGGAATGCACTGCCGGAAGAGTTCATTTCTTTGAAGACAGTGGGCAGCTTTAAGCGAGGCTAGGATAGGCATGGGGGAATGTAAGGATCATGGGTAGGGAGGATGAGAGGAGTGGGGAGGGAGGGCAGGGACATTAGCTCAAGCTGTGGACCCTGCAATACGAGCAGACTTAATAGACCAAATGGCCTTCTTCTGCTGGCTTCTTCATATGTTCGTATGTATGGATGTATAACATCCGCTGGGTCAGTAGCACACCTCAAATCTGTGGCATGTGGGCCACATCCACCAGCACCATGACTACAGAAATGGCATGGAACCAATGTCCCCTACACTGGTCCATGGGAGGGGAGCACACTGCGGCAAAGAGATCCGTCTTTGTTGTCCATTTCATGGCAATATCATGGATGGTGGATGGCTGAGATGGGGAGCAATGTGGTGGGTAATAGGTTCCATTAGGGGCCACATGGGGTGGCAGGATAACATGCCTGGGAGTCACTACACATCAAGAAGAAAAGAACATCGGTACTTTTTTTTTTTTTGGTGTGGTGCCTTGTCATCTCCAGTTGTTGATGGTTGTTTTTAGCAGTCGACAAACCATGCAATGGCTGTAGTGGCTGTCACCCACCTCTGTGGAAGCAGACATATGATATGGATGTGGGCCCTTAATCTGTGGCAGGTGCGCCCATGCTGACATCCAGCCAACACTGCGTATCACCACACAGGTCATGTCACTGTCCATGAAGAATGATAGCTGTGTACATACACTCGATCCTTCCTCAACCCTGCTGACCAATAAGCTACTGGAGTACATTTCAGAAACTGGGTCACAGTGTGGTGAGACTTGTGGCATCCAGCGCCTCAACCTTCATCAACATTGTGCCGGAAAATTTTTTTATAAAAACAGTATGCATGCCATTCTTTTTTCCAAAGTGTCATATTTGTAAGTCAATGACATTGTAAGTGTTCTGTACCTCTTTTTATCCAGGCATGATCAGTGAGAGGCTCATGTTGACACTCGGGGTAGTGTTCACCATGTCCAGAATGGATATTTGTTACATGGTTTGTGATTAACATCCATTTTGCTACCGCAGCATCACTGTCACCATGGCTTGACCTTGCACACCAATGCATATGATTGGTGATGGACTGACACCACTGCGTCAATATGTTGCACTCCCTGTGTTTTCCCTTCACCTCAATCTTTTTCTTGACACCTTGACAGAGATTACTTAGGGCAGTATCAGTACAGTTGCACATGATTAATTGGCAACAAGTACATGATGAGTACTGTATGTTTAACACCAACTGTTTGCCATGTGCCAAACATCAAACCAATGCTAAATATTGGGCTTTTGCTCATGAATGTATTTTTTCACCCCAACATGCCTGTTAGTAGTGAGGCTCAGGACATGCACACCGGCATCTTCCATTTTCTTCACTCCACATTTTAAACCCTCAACTTTCATTGCGTTACTGTTTTTGACTTCATTGCTCTAAAGGAACAGAGACAATACATCATTTTGAGGGCCCAAGGTTTATTTTTTGGGGGGGAAGGGTTATAATGTGTAGTGAAGTAAAAACACAACAGTTAACTGTATTAATTCTATGTCCACAGTCATACAACTCACCAGATCCATTAGCGAGTATGAGCCAAACTTGGCCGTGTGGCCAGGAGAGCAGCATCGCGCATCTCTCCCAAGCTTGGCTTCCCCATTAGGGAAAGATGTCAGTAACGATTGTTGTTTCCGAGACCACACTTTTCTCACCGCTGGTATCAAATAACTTGTTTGGACAAGATTGTATGTCTGTAATGATATGGTAGGTATATTCATGTGTCTTAGTAAATGAAGCATTCTCACAGGACTTGCACCAGGAAAAAAATGATGGATGCTGTGAACAGGTTTCCCAAGGGCATTGTGCCGAGACTTGACTGGCTGTTCCATGTTCTCCTATGGCCTTTTTGGCAAACCTGTTCCACAGAAATCATACTCCCAAAGGTACGCCTGAGGAATACCTGACATTTCCCAAGACACACTAAGCAAGCTTGCAACAGTAGTAAAAGTGCGCTCTCAAAAACAATAAATCTGCGCTCCCTCTCTGGTGGTAGGCCCAACTTCAGCTCAATGTCACTGTAATGTAGAAAACAACGAAAAAAGAAAAGAGGCGGTTAATATAGTGATAAGAAGGTGTCATGCAGTGACACGACTCAGACATAAACACAGCGTAGATTGATGCAATGTGGCACTTTACACCTGTGTGTACAACCAACCAGGATGTGTGCAATTTCTAGTTTTGACGATTTGTCCTTGCTCTTGCATGAATTACATGCCAGGGTGAGGACCCAGGCACACGCTAGCTTTCCCAACCATAAGAGATTTCTTACAGCTTCCACTATTACCACCATATACAGGCATTACATGGTATCCCATCAGGTGTAGTGTGCAGCACTTCAGGCCATTACAATGAAGCGCCCCCCCACACTGTTTCATTCACAATCAACCACCCAGCAACACATGTTTACAACCTTTACTTTGAAATGGTCTTACCCCCTCTTGAAACTAAACACTGTGTGCAAAGAAACCATCTCATCTGTCAGCACGTTCCACCCTGCAACCACCCTTTTGGTGAAGTAGTATCACATCATTTCCCTCTGGAATCTGCCCCCTTCGAACTTAAGACTGTGTCACCTACTTTCCCATACACCCTTTACATTAAATGTGCTACCGGTGGCTAATTAGTTTGAAACATTTCAGTTAAATGAGAGTCTTAGTCAGATTCAATTCTCACCCCTCTGTCCTCCAGGGTATTCATATTGAGCTGACTCAGTCTTTCATCATAGGATTTAGCCACCAATCCTGCAATAAATTTTGTTGCCCTGTGCAGCTGGGCTTCAATATGAAGAACTGCAAGGTTATGCACCTCAGGGCAAAGAACCAGAATACAGAGTATTGTTTGTGTTGGGTGAGGTTGGGGGACACTCAGGAAGAGAAGGACCAAGGGGTGTTGATAACGGGAAGCACGAAGAACTCTGCTTAGTGCAGGAAAGTCGCAGTTAAGGCTAACAAAATACTGGGGTGTTTTGCAAGTAGATTCTCTTCCAGACATAGGGAAGTGATCCTGCCCCTGTACAGGTCATTGGTCAGGCCGCACTTGGAGTACTGTGTGCATTACTGTAATCCATATCTGAAGAAGAACATTAAACTTGTTGAGGGGGTACACAATGGGGCCACAGAAATGTTACGGGGGATGGAGGGTAAAGCATACGTAGTCAGGGTAAGCAAACTGAATATGCATACCTTGGAGAAGAGGAGGAAGAATGGGGGATATGATTGAAACGTTACGTTATTTGAGGGGGATAAACAAAGCTGCTGTTTATGGATTATGTAAGCAGAGGAAGGGTAGGGACAAAAGGGGGCATGGTCTAAGATTAGAGGCTGAGAGATTTCGGACAGAGATGAGGAGACATTATTTTATGGAGAGGGTAGTATCAAAGTGGAATACCCCAACATAGGGTGTAACATCATATAAGACAGTGGGAAGTTTTAAAACAACATGGGACAGGGAACGGGGGATGGTCTGGGGGAATAGTGATGAGAACATTCTGAAGAGGGGAAGGTGAGCGGGTTGGGGCAGCTGCAATATAGGGGAGCTAGCTGCTCAGCGGAGTAGACTTAGAGACCATGATGTCTGTGCTGGCAGATTTGTATGTTCATATGTACAGCCACCAGTATTTTGATGTGCCTCTTTAATTGTGTGCGCCTAAATTTATTTAATTTATTTATTTATTTATTAAATTCTCAGATTACAAATACCTTTGAGCAGAAACTGCTCGTCTACAAAGGTTCCACGTCAAAGGATGAGGGTCAACATACATACAGAGGTAGTAAAAGAATGCACAATAAACAACCAAAACAACTAAAAGGAAAAAATAATGATACTCGGTTATAACATACATTGTGATAATATTCATAAAATGAGCAGCTTGAGTAGGCAGCTGGCTGCGGTAACAATAAGAGATAGAGGGCACCATAGACAGTTAGTATTGCAGGCATGCGACCGGGAGAGGAAGTTGGCAGACTAATGGGCCACTGTCTGATGGTGGTGGAAAATGTCTTGTACCAGTGGAGATGTGAAGCAGGAAAGGAGTCACAAGGAAGGCCCAGTGCCAGAGGGAATGAGATTGGGAAAGGACGGGCTGTGAGACATGAGTGAGCTGGGAGGTGTTTAGAGAGATCTCTGTTCAACGAAACAGTCACATTGAGTGGTAGAGGTGAGGTAAAGTTTGAGATTCTTTTTGAAGGGTCCAAGTGTAGTAGAGGAAAGTGCTTCTTTATTGAGGGAATTGAACCATTGAGCGGCTCTATAGATAAAGGACCGCTGACCCATGGAGGTACGACATCTGGGTACCTGAAAGGTTAGAGATTGGGCACCACGTGTTTGTTGAGTGCCACTGTAGGTGTAAGGAGTGAGCTAACACCAGGTGGCATGAGACCAAGGAGAATCTTTTGGTAGTAAGCAGGTCTGGTATTGTATTCTGCTGCATAGGGGTAGCCAGCTGGCCTGTGCATAGAGGTCACAGGTGTGAGTTTGTCAGGCTGCACCCGTCAGTAGTCTACAGGCTTTGTTGAGAGCAACTGAGATCCCGGAGGGCACTTGTTGGGGCACAGCCATAGATGGCAAGGCCGTAGTCAATGATAGAGGTGACAGAGCTGTAGATGGCTAGTTTAAGGGCATCCGCAGGCATACAGTGCTTGTGTTTGTGTAGTAGTCCAATCCATATATTGGAGGTCTTGGCAACAGTGTCAATATGCCGAGTGTAGGAGAGGGTACTATCCAGGGTAATACCAAGGTACTTGAACTCCTTGACATGTTCAAGTGGGTTCCCAGCGTGTTTCTTGATGGTGAGGGACAGAGAGTTGTGCCTGCTCTGTCGGTTACAGAAGGACACGGCTTTAGTCTTGCTGTGGTTCAGGACAAGTTTATGAGAATTGAACCAGTCTTCGATGCGATTGAAGTCGAGCTGCAGCTGGGATTCAAGGACTGTAATGTCATGGTGGCTGGAAAACAGGACTGCATCGCTCATGCGATAGTAATATTTTTTGGTGGCAGGCACTGGGAGATTGTTGATGAAGAGGAAGAAGAGTAGAGGGCCCAGAATAGACCCCTTGGGGGACTCCGGAGCTGGACCGTTTTCTCATCCGAAGAGATCCCTGCAATCCTTACACGTTGGATCCAATTATCAAGGTAGCTGGTGAACCATGGAAGGGCATCGCTGGAGATCCCAATGGAGGACAGTTGCTTGAGCAGTAGGGGGTGGTTAACTGTGTCGAATGCCTTGGTAATGTCTATAAATACTGCCCCTCCACAATTCCCTTTGTCAACGTGGCATGGATGAAGGTTGTAAATTCCAGTATTGCAGTGGTGGTGCTGTGCCCTTTTCTGAAGCCATGCTGCTCTGGGCACTGTACATTGTACTTATCCAGGAATTCAACTAGTTGGTCCGACACTATTCGCTCCAGCGCTTTGGATAGTGGGGGAGGAGTGAGATCGGTCTGTAATTGGTGTGCAGTGTCCTAGCTCCGCTTTTGTGAACCGTGTGACAATGGCTTTCTTCAGAGAGGGGAAATGGCCCAATCTAAGTGAGAGATTAAAGATCTTTGTAAGTGGTTTTAAGATTTCATCGAGGACTTGTGCCAGCAGTTTCAGGTCAAGGAGTCACCACTGTACCTCTTTGTTTGCCGATGGCCTTTGAATGTATTCTAGCTACTTGTGGTGGGACCTCCTAAAAAAACTTTGGGGTTGTACATTCTAGTTGGGGGTAACTTGGGAGGAGCTGGAGGGAGGTCGTCAAAAATTTGGTGGAAGGACACTGTCCAGGTTTGTAAATGCATTATTAAAAGTGCTGGTGATGATACCTAGGTCGAGTGTAGGAGTGCCATGAAGATTGAGCATAGTGGGTGGTGCTTTAGGATCCTTGCCTGTGAGTTCTTTCATGTTGTTCCAGAATTTGTTTCCTGGCCCCAAGAGTTGGTCAGAGCCTCTTTGTAATAGCCATGCTTTAGCATCTGTATTCTTCGAGTGCAATCATTTCTGGCTGCTTTGTATAATTGTATGTTTACTTAAGGCCGAGTTGCATCTAGCACAATGCCAGAGGTGGTCTCTGGCTTGAGCAGAGTTAAAAGGTCAGTAGTAACCCAGGTGTTAGTCTGTCCTTTGACCTTCATCTTTTCACTGGCGCATAGATGTCACAGGCTTCGTTGAAACGCTTGATAAATAGGTCCAGAGCTTTGTTGGTGTCATTGAGGAGTCAAACACTGCCCAGTTCAGCCTGGTTAGATGGGATTTTAACAGCTGGAGGTGCCCTTGTTTGATAACCCTGGCATGAATAAGCTTGGGAGGCGGCTTGTGGTATTTGTTTGACCAGGAGCAGATGACAGGCGAGTGGTCACTTATTGTATCCAGGAGTACAGAAACATTGGAGATGCGTTCAGGGCGGTTAGATAGAATCCAGTCTAAAAGCGTAAGAGAGCCTGTCCTATAGTTACACCTGGTGGGGGCATTGACCAGTTGAGTGAGGTGATGCACCGTGGCTGCATCCTTATAGGTAGCAGCCTCAGTGGAGAGCCAGTTAATGTTAAAATCCCCCATGATTATTGTTTCAGAATTATGTTGCTGGACCCTTAGATATTCCATGATGCTATGGAAGCCAGCAGCCTGGTCTCTTGGGGGTAGGTAAACCGAGATGACAGTGAGTTCCTTGTTATGTGCACCAAGGAGGATTTTGATTGTGAGACCTGAGAGGAGTTGCTTAGGCTAGGGGATGGGATGATGTGACCCATAAGGGTATCCTTAAGATAGATGGCACAGCCCCCGCCCCGTTTAGCAATCCTGTCTTGCCTGAAAATGCAGTAGCCAGGGATAGAGACTGAGGTATCAGGGATTTTAGGGTTTAGCCATGTTTCCACAACTGAGAGGACATCAGAGTTGTGCTGTAGGATCCATGTTTGGAGGGAGTCAAGTTTGTTGAGGATGCTGCAGGCATTGATGGATGCCATGGTAAGTGTCCCTGTCCTTCTGACTGGTGCCAGTGCTGGCTGCCCAGGTGGTCCTGGGTTGGGGTGAACATTTCCTGAGAGCAGGAGCAGCATAAGGAGAATTTGTAGGAGAAAGGATTTCAGCATCTTAGATACCTGGTGGTTAAGTCATAGTCATAAGAAATTATCAACAGCTGAGGTCCAGAGTCACAGAATGTGTTAGAATTCCTGCAGGTGATGAACTGTGGCTGCGCATATGCAGGATGTGAAATCCTTTTGTCTGCATGCTTCTTTGTCATTCAAAGAGGTTGTTGAAAAGCCCACATACAGATCATGGAGCAGGTCAGACGAAAATGTGGATTCAAGCAGACCTAGAGTCACTGAGTTTATCAGACTTAATTGCTTGACTTATGTTTTGCTTGGGATAGCTTCCAAAAGTTGATTTTTAAATGAAAAATGCAGATACCTGGTTGTGATGTTTTGCAGAAATCCAGTTCAGGAGACTTTCACGGATGTAGTGAGCAAGAATGGTGTAGTTACTCCAAGCAGAAAACCATGTAAATCCACAAAAACTAAGCTACAGACACAGACAAGCAGCCACAGAGGAGGGAGGGATGCCCCTGTTGATCGGATTGGATGCAGTACTCAAAGTGAGGTCTTACCTGGGACCTGTACTGGCGTAGGATAAATTTCCCTCACCTGCAAGTAATCCCCCCTTGGTATGCACTGATCTTACTTCGAGATACAGCTCTTGCAGCAGGTTGCACCATAAGGACTGAAGCCGGCAGGCAGCAGGACCCCACGGAAAGCTTCTAGCTAGCTATACATAGCGGGGGACTGCTCCTGATGTCGGCCCCACCCCTGACATCAGATACATCATAAAAGAGGCTGTTCCCCTGCATACCTCAGTTCTTTTCCCACTATTGACTCACGTATATCGGTTCCATGGATGCCTTGAGCAGACGAACAATGCCAGAAAGAATTTGCCATAATTTCCATTGAGATTTCATCTCTATTCGACAAGTACATCTTCTTTCCCAACTCCTTCCACAGAAGGACACCTCTCAAAGTGCACTTGCGGCAAACAGATCCCCTTCAAAGAAAGGCACTTGGCCTGTGTGTGGTGCCTAGGCCTGGACCACGATATCCAGGCCTGTTCCATCTGCCAGCAGTTTAATAGCAGAACTAGAATCCACCACCAGAAAGCACTACAGAGTTTTCTCCTTGAAGAAAAACTTAAGGCCATGGAGAAAGAGCCATCCTCTCGAGGGGAACCTTCGCACAAATTTGGAAAACTCAAGGATAAGCACAGGGACAAGGCTAAGACTCGATCCCCGAATCGGGCCTCAGATTCCCGGGCCAGTTCCAGCTCCGCCCGGTCAGACCGTTCTCCATCCCGGGCTAGGTCTCAGCCCCCCCGGTCAAGGTTAGGGCTTCAAGGGGATCTAGCTCAGTGTCTTTACGGCCACTGAAAACCAAGACTAAGGATGGTCACCCTTCGGGGTCGGCCGCCAGGTTGGAGGCTTCCGACCGCCACAGGCCTCAGTCCAAGTCGGTGCCAATGCTAAGGACCAACACTGAGACACCGATTGTTTGATCTCCCAGCCACCCAGGAGCTCAGATGCCCCTCTGAGAAAGACTTCAGAGCTCGCATCGCTCAAACGGATGACAGAGGCTAAGCAGGCACCAGAGCCATCGTCCGCAAAATGCCCCAAGGACCCGATGCTGCCTCCGCCACCTGACACCAGTCATGGGGGGACATCAGAGGAGGATGCCAGTGCTCACGCCAATGACCAGACATAGGGAGATATCAAAGATGTCGGTCTGCCTGACATCAATCTGCCAAGAGACCCAACGACCCCTCAGCCACCAATGCCTGACCCTAACGCCGGATAGACACCGGCGCTAGGCCCTTCATCTGGTCTGAATATCCAGGAGGTCAAGAAACTGTTCAGTTTTTGGTGGGACACCATTAAAAAAGATGTACCTACAAAAACCCCTGGTGAGGCACCACTTCCTGTAGCACCTCCCAGGGCATTGACACCTGAGCCTTGGGACCCTACACTGCCACCTAGGGGTAGGTCCAAGGCCAGATGCTCTAGGTCTTGAAGTTCTAAGAGGCCCCCATGCTCCAGGACCCCCTCAAAGTCTCCTAGTGACCACAGAAGAAAAAGCCCCTGACGAAGATCCCCCTCTTTGTCAGGCGACGACTCACTTCCCGATTCTTCGGGTACCCCTCGGTCACCCTCTCCCATCTCCAGATCCTCACAACCTTCCTAGATCACCACCAGGTGACCCACCGTTCTCTGATATTATGCACCACATTCAGAAGAACATGGGATGGGAAGACAGAAGAGTTTGGCCAAGAATGGCAACGCCTGGCACGCTATTTGAGGCAAAAAGACCCCAAGCCTGTGGTGGTTCCACCCCTGGTGGACACTTTCCAAGACGCTGCCAAGGCTGCATGGAAGAATACTCATTCAACCCCAGCAGTCCCCAAGAAGCTTGACAGGCTTTACAGGGCCCCGTTGGAGGCTCCTTACTTATCTCACCAACCCGTGGCTGACTTGGTAGTCATCATGGCTTTGCATGACCACTCCCAGTGACCCCAACACCTCAGTACACAGCCCTCAGACCAGGAATCGAAACAATTGGACTCACTGGGTCATCACATGTATGCCTCTGCTACATGCTCTCTCAGGTCCCTCAACTATTTGACGCACATGGTACAATTTCAAAATGCACTGTGGGACCAGGGACAAGACCTACTGAAGGATTTCTCAGATGATGAGAAGGAGGAGGAGCTCCTAAACCTCCTTCGCATGGGCTCTGATGTTGGGACCCAAGTCCTCTGGGCCACATAAGACTCTGCAGTGAGAGGCGCCTCGACAGGCGTTTGCCTCCGGAGACACTCCTGGTTGAGGATCTCTTGATTTACTCCAGACATCCAGAAAGGAATCAGTGTTGTTCGGTGAAGACTTCAAGAGGGTCATCACTAGACTTAAAGATGCCGGGAAGGTGGTTAGAATGGTTCAGGCCATGTATAAGTCCAGGCCTGGTTCTTTTTGCAGGCCACAGAACCATTTTCGTGGCCGACAGAGTAAGCAACAACCTCGGTCAGGCCAACAGCAACACTGGCAATTTTGGCCGTAAGAACCAGCAAAGATTCTCCGGAGGTCAGGGCCAGAGAAACACTAAGTCTACCCAACCTGCCAGAGCCACCACCACCACCACAGCATGACTCCTTCCCAGCCCCTGCCCCCCCCCGGATCAAAGGGAAGAGAAGGTCGGGGGTCAAGTCACTTACTACCTGTCAGGGTGACAGAGGATCCCCTCCGACCAGTGAGTTCTTCAGCTTATCAGTCGAGGACACTCTATAGAGTTCCTCGACTGCCCACTGTCAAGACCTCCTCTGCATTTCCGTTACTCAGGACAGCATGCCCTGCTCATCCAGCAGGAGATCTCGGCCCTCCTTTCCAAGGACACCATCGAGGTTGTACAGAAGAACCAGAGAGAAAGAGGATACTATTACCACTTCTTCCTGGTTCTAGAGAAAACCGGTGACTTACGCCCGATTCTAGACCTCAGCGACCTAAACATCTATGTGATGTACAAATGCTTTTGCATGGTTACCCTACCGGGTCTCATTCCCATGCTCAAGCAAGGTGCATGGCTAGCATCTCTGGACATGCAGGACACATATCTTCATCTTCCCATCACCCGGTCGCACAGGAAATTCCTGCACTTCAACTTTTTGGGATGCCATTATCAGTTCTGAGCACTCCCATTCAGCCTGTCTTTGGTGCTACGTGTCTTTACCATGTGCATGGCAGTCATAGCAGCAGCTCTCAGGAGACAAGGCCATTATGTCTTCCCTGATCTGGATGACTGGTTTCTGATGGCCTCCTCCCAAGAAGCGCTGGAGAAGGCCATTCAAGACACCTGCTCCCTATTCCAGTCTCTAGGGATCACCATCAACCAAGAGAAGTCATCTCTCGTTCCCCCACAGAGACTACAGTTCATTGGTGTGGTTCTGGATACCCATCAAGGGAGAGCCTTCCTGCCCAAGGACAGGGTGGAATGCATCAGGTCACTGATAAGGACTATCATGGCATGAAATCTGTTTCCTGCTCAGACCATACTTTGCCTGCTCAGACATATAGTGGCTGCCATCACCACGGTCCCGTTCGCTCGCCTCCATATGAGAGTTACTCAGTGGATGCTAAGAGCCCAATGGGACCAGAGGCAGGATCACTTAGACCACCTAGTCAGAATCACAGGGCCAGTCATTCAGGACTTGCAGTGGTGACTTGTCCCAGAACATCTTGCCATGGGAGTCCCCTTCGTGGTGCCCACCCCATCCCTGACTCTCACCACCGATGCTTCGGGGTCCAGTTGGGGAGCTCATCTGGAAGAAACCAGGACCCAGGGAACCTGGTCGCCCCTGGAGACTCACCACCACATCAATGTTCTGGAGATGAGGGCGGTCCTGTACGCCTTACAGGCTTTACAGTCAGAGATCCCACCGGGTCACTTGTTAGTCCAAACAGACAACACCTCAGTGGTGTATCACATCAACAGACAAGGAGGCAATCTCTCCTACCCCCTTTGCAGAGAGGCAAAGTGGGTGTGGGACTGGGTACTACAGCATGGCGCCATGCTTACCGCAGTACATGTTCCCGGTGTGGACAACACTGTTGCGGATCTCCTGAGCTGATCAAAGGCCAGAGCTCATGAATGGGAATTGCTACAAGAGGTCATCGAGGACCTGTTCTTGCGATGGGGGACACCGGACGTAGACTTATTCGCTTCCCCATACAACACAAAACTGCCCAATTTCTGCTCACTAGATCCAGGACTTGGTGTTTTCTGGTGAGATGTGTTGTCCCTCTCTCTTGGATGGACAGGTTCCTCTATGATTTCCTGCCCTTCCCTTTGATCCAGAGGGTTCTTTTCAAGCTCCAGTCAGAACAAGCATCAATGATCTTGGTAGTGCCCTTTTGGCCCAGGCAGATGTGGTTTCTGCTGCTTCACCAGCTAGCTCTGGAGCCTCCCTTACCCTTACCAGTCAGCTCACATTTGCTGCCCCAGGAGGCTGGCTCCCTGGTCCATCTGAACCTCAAATCCCTGAGTCTGCATGCCTGGCTCCTAAAGACATAGCCATTCTTAGGCACGGGATCTTGCAAGGGGTTACCGATATCCTGGTGGCAGCTAGGAAACCATCTACTCATGCCACTTATGCTCTGAAATGGCAAAGGTTTTGTCTCTGGGCTCAGGCTCACGACCTCAATCCACTTTGATGCCCTGAGAAGTCTATTTTGGACTACCTCCTATCCCTTTTCCAGTCAGGATTGGTGTATTCCTCTCTGAAAGTACACCTCTGTGCCATTTCGGCATACCACATACCGGTTGGTCAGCGTTCATTAGCCCAGTTAGAGGCTTCCCATGCTTTTCTGTGTGGCGTTTTACGTCTGACACCCCATATAAAGGATCTGATTCCTCCTTGGGACCTTCTTTTTATCTTAGAGCAGCTCACGCTGCCTCCTTTTGAACCAACCGCGGATTGGGAGCTTCGCTTCCTATTGTGGAAGGCGTTATTTTTAGTTGCCGTTAATTCAGCAAGGAGAATTTCTGAACTCCAGGTGCTCATGTGCAAAGAGCCTTACTTGATTTTCCATAAGGACAGGGTGTCCTTAAGGACAAATCCTAAGTTCCTTCCCAAGGTGGTTTCAGCCCTAACCTTAAACCAGGACATTGACCTTCTGGTGTACTTCCCCAACCATTCGAACAAGGGGGAAGCCCTATAGCACACTCTAGATGTGCACAGGATTTTGAGGTTTTACTTGGCCAGAATCCATTCACACAGACAGTCCGACCAACTGTTTTTATCCTTCGCTCAAAGGATGATGAGTGCACCCATATCGAAAAAAACTCTCCATGTGGCTTGTTAACTGCATTGTTTTCTGTTATCAGAAATGCAACAATCCCTTACCGGGACCGGTGAAGGGCCATTCTATGAGGGGGGGTGGCTGCCTTGAAAAATGTGGTGACATCTGCCATTTGCGTGGCTGCCACTTGGAGTTCAGTGCCCACTTTCGGTAGACACTACAGTCTGGACATCACTTCCAGGCGCAGAGCGGCTTCGGCTTGGTGGTCCTCCAGGGACTTTTGTCCTGAGAGGTCCCTCTCCTTTTGATCTCTCTTATCCCCTCCTCCCGATGGGGTTAGCAATACACCACTACTGCTTGGGAATCAGTCCTTATGGTGTAACCTGCTGCAAGAGCTGTATCTCGACGTAAGATAGTACAGTTACATAAGAACTTACCATAACAGAAGATCTTCGAGAACAGCTCTTGCAGCAGGTAGTTTCCCTCCCACCTTCCCCTCAGGAGGTTTGGTTCTACTTCATAGCATCTTGACCACATCAGAATTATTAGTCTTCCTCTGGAAGCGGATCCTCGGTCTCCCCTTCTGAATCACATCGTTTCACCAGGAATCTCTGGTAGGAAAACTGAGGTATGGTGGGGGACTGCCCCTTTTATGATGTATCTGATGTCAGGGGAGATTCCCTGCTATAGATAGCTAGCTAGAAGTTTTCCGTGGGGTCCTGCTGCCTGCCAGCTTCAGTCCTTATGGTGTAACCTGCTGCAAGAGCTGTTCTCGAAGAGCTACTGTTACGGTAAGTTCTTACATGACTGTACTTTCCATCTTGTTGGTGTATGCCGCTGCCTTCCTGCATTGAAGTGAGTGGCCCATGCCCCCCGTCCCCAAGATCCTTCTCCTCACTTGATGTGGATAACTGCTGGCCCAACAAGTAACCGTAGTCAGTGATCATGGATCCTTAATACATCACTTTGCACTTCACTGCTTTGAATCGAAGCTGCCATGTCAAAGACCACATTTCCAGTGTTGATAAGTCCTGCTGCAGTACTATGCCACCTTTCCCCCATCCACCTCCACACAGATGTTGTTGCTATCATCAAACAGAGTGATATTTCTCTTTACCCATACTCTTTACCCATACTGCTGTATTGGCAATGAAACTGTTTAACATCACATGTACCAGCACCAAGTCACATGGGGTGCCATTTGTTACAGCCCAAGGAATTTTATACCCCCCGCCAAGTATTACCTTCTGCTGTCTACTCCGTTCCTGTTTCAGGACCCATCTGATCAGCTACCTACCTGCTGCAAGACTGATCAACTTGCTGGTTGGCATACTTTGAGTCAATGAATAAAAGGGTTTGGTGAAGTACCGGTAGATGACATCCACCACATGACTCTTATCTAGTGCCCATGCCACACAATCAAGAAAGTCAACCGGTTGATCTGTCAGGAACTGCCCGAGGGAAACACATGCTGTTGTCCATCATGAAAATCAATATCCTCAAGAAATTTTATCAGCTGTTCCTTGAGGATAGTATCCATCACTTCTTACAGAATTCAGGTTAGTATCACCAGTATATGGCTCCCTGGTTCACCCTAAGGACAACTGTCAAGTAGGGGCATGACATGTGCCACCCTCCAATCCCTGGGCATGCTCCCCTTTTGCAGAGTTGTGTTCAGCAGGTCTTCCACTGGTGCAGACTAGACCTCTGCCAGCTGGGTAATCAACCTGTAATGAAATCCATGTGACCCAGGTGCCTTCACTGCCCTCGAAGATATAAGGCCATACTACACCATTCCCTCTGTGATGTCCCTATATGTTGTCTCCACACCACTCACAGCCCCCCCTTCCCCTTAGGCATGGGTACCAGGTCTCTTTCTGCTAAATACTGAACAGATGTACTAACTGAATACTTAAGACTGCTCAGCCCCCTTGTCAAACCAACCACCACCACCATTCTTGATACCAAGAATTTGATCTGTAGTGTTTGTCTTCTCCCTCACATGTGTGAAAAAATGCTCCTCACATTCTCTGATTCAATGCACTACCGTCAGTTCTCTGGATGCGTTGCCTGCCTGTACCATTGTACTCACTTCCATGGATTTCCTGACATATTCTTCATTGTTCTCATTAGTGTGGGATGTTGCATATGTAGCAAGTGCCGTCCTTTTATCCATCACCTTGTCTCCTACCTCCATAGTCATCGAGGCTGTCATTGTGGTTTGGGCTTTCTTGGTCTCGCTCTTGATAGATGTGATAGTGTCTACAGTATTGTTGAAGATAGATGCATCCTTTTGTGAAGGGTAGCATATTTCAGAAAAAAGTTGTGCAACAACAAGGGGGCATAATTTGCAGCTAGAAGGGGGTACGGCTTAGTGGCAGTGTGAAGAAGTATTTTCTCACAGAGAAGGTGGTGGACACATGGAAGAGCCTTCCAAAACTGGAGGTGGTAGGGTCAAAAACAGGGAATTCAAGAATGCATCGGACAAATAGAAGGCAATTCTGATGGGGGGTAGGAGGAAGTAGGCTGTTGGTTAACTAGGATCTGCAGCTTATGAAATCGGTAGGTAAAATTGCAGACTGGGTTGGCAAGGTGCTCCATAGCTGCCATTAAAGTCTATGTTTCTGTTTCTATGCTCAGACTGTGCAGATCTCACTTTAAGGGGGAGCTCTTGCAGCAGGTAATACCATTAGAACTAAGGCCGCCAGGCGTTAGGACCCACGGAAAAAATTTCTAGCTAGCAGTCTGTGGCAGGGGACCGCCCCCGACGTTGGCTCTGTCCAACGCCAGACGTGGTATAAAGGGGGCGGTCCCCTGGTGCCACCTCAGTTCTTTTCCCACTGTCGACTCGAGAACATCAGCTCTACGGACGCCATAGTTGCAGTCGACTGCCTTTTTTCTCGTGCTTCGCGCAGTGCTTTTATTGAAAACTACAGTTTTTTGACACCTTTTTCCATCACACTTTCATGTCTTCATCGTCTCAGCGGCAAAAATCAAAGTGTTCATGCGGGAAGCAGATCCCAACGAAAGACGCCCATTCTGCCTGCCTCATCTGCCTAGGCCCAGACCACTGGCCTGACGGTTGCCTGCACTGCACTAAGTTTAACAACAAGACCAGGATTCACCGTGCCAATGCCTTGAAGGCCTACCTTCTTGAGCAGCAAGTAGCCACCATGCAGAAGACACAGTTCATCCTCTTCCACCAGAGAGTCTTCCCCCCAAGGAGAAGAGATCGGGAGGGAAACACCACCATCAGGAGAAGCAGCGGTCCAGATCAGAGTTCCGACCGAAGTCGCCTCACCAGGCATTGGTCACTTCCACCTCCAGCGGAAGGTCGAAATCGGTCCCCCCAGCTATCAAAGCAGTTTCGGAGGACATTTGGAGGAAGTCTACTGCCTTCTCTCAGGTGAAAGGTAAAGAGTCTTCCTCTTCAGGACAGCCATCCACTTAGATCCCCTTGGCCCACTGACCCCATAAACATGGATCGACCCATGAGGGACAGGCATTGGCTTCAGGCAAATCAACAGTGTCTACCGCCCATAAGCCTTTTGACTCATCCAACAAGCATAAGAGAAAGGACGAACCACAGAAATGCTGCAAGGTCATCAGGTACCAGATGCCTCCCCCACCCGAACACCGGGCACTGTCTGCTTCCCAGACAACAGGGCATTCTGACTTGACATTGGACAAGGAAGCGCCTCCAGCAAAAGAAAGGCCATCGGCCCCTAGGGACCAGCCGTCAGCCCCAAAGAATCGACCGTCGGCCCCAGCGACTGATTTCCCTGATGCGGGGGTACCGGACGCCAAGCAGCCTCCTTCAAAAGAACTGGATGTCAGGCCACCAGTTACCAAAGACCTGACACCCAATGTACCCATGGATAAAGAGCCCAAGGACCAGCCGACTCCTCCTTCGGACCAGAGGCCAGGTCCCTCTGGCACTTCAAATCAGACACCCCCACCACCAGTCTTTCCACTTGCGGAGGTAGGAGCACTTTTCCAAACGTAGTGGAATACTGTGAAGGAGGATCTTCTCCATCGACCCAGGAATCCACCCCAGTATATCCACCACCCAGAGACCTCACTCCTGAGCGCCCTTTACCGTCGAAGGACCAGCCACAGGACAAAGAGGACAGGCAGACATCAGGGTCAGATTGCCACAAGAGACATCCTTCATCCATTCCCTCATCCAGCAGTCACCCGCCATCAATGTCAGGAGATGATGCTGGGGACTCGTCCTCAGATTGCTCTTCAGAAGACAAGCTTCCCATTCGGTCTCCAAATCCGAGGGACTCACCGAGGTCACCCCCAGATGATCCATCCTTTTTGTACATTATGCACCATATTCAGGCACTTTACCAATGGAACACAGAGGAGTTGGACCCAGAAAGGTGCAGACTGGCCAGATTCTTAGGAGCCACAGTTCCAAAACCTTTGGTCATTCGTCCTTTAGTGGAGCCATTCCAGGATGTGACCAAGTCCACCTGGAGATATCCGGCCACTACGATTGCAGTTCCTTGTAAGGCTGATAGGCTCTACAAGACCCCAAAAGGGGAGCCTTTTCTTGGAGAACACCCAAGGACAGACTCGATGGTCCTCACAGCTGTTCATGGCAGGGCACAACAACCATGCCACATGAGTGCCCAGCCACCGGACCCAGAATCAAAGAAACTGCACCAGATGGTGCGCAAGATGTACTCCTCAGCAACTTGCACTGTCAGGTCACTCAATTTTCTGGCCCACATGGTGGCCTACCAAAAATCCCTTTGGGCAAAGGCGATGGGCCTGGCCAAGGCACAACCAGATATGGAGGGTAAGGCAGAACTCCTTGCTGTGATTCAGTCTGGCATGGACATGGATAAGCATGTCCTCAGGAGTTCTTCTGACTC
Source organism: Neoceratodus forsteri (assembly GCA_016271365.2). NCBI lineage: Eukaryota > Metazoa > Chordata > Ceratodontiformes > Ceratodontidae > Neoceratodus > Neoceratodus forsteri. The sequence continues at coordinate 284,170,186 of CM057453.1, read as the reverse complement.
TGTGGATACAGCAGCAAGAGCAGCAGCCACTGGCATTTGCATGCGGAGTCATGCTTGGCTCAGGGTTTTGGGCTTCTGACAGGATCTTCAGGATGCTATCCTGGATGCTGCTTTCCAAGAACCAGTCCTGTTTGGTCAGAACACTGAGAAACTGAAAACCAGGCTTCAGGACTCAGGTAAAGCAGTGTCCAAAGTCCACAAAATGTACTGGTCAGAGCCACAATCCACATGCTGCCGTCCCTTTCAAAAAAATCAGGGACAGCAAGGAAGGTGCCAGACACATAACAAGGGAGACTTCAAAAGAAAAGGCCACCCTGTCTCTTCAGGCGCCCAGGGCCCCCAAACCCCCCAAGGTGCCAAGATCTCTCCTGCCTACACCCTCCAACACCACATGACTTCCTACCAGCCCCCCTGACACTACAGATGGTGCAGGGGGAGGTGGTAGGAGGAAGATGCTCCCTCTACCTATCCGGATGGTCCAGTGTAACATCGAACCAATGGGTCCTCCAGATAGTAGAAAGGGGATACTCCCTAGAGATCACCCAGCTTCCACCGGACAGCCCTCCAGTCCCCTCCCACTGCTCACCATCCCATGCACTCCTCCTGAAGGCAGAGATACAGGCCTTACTGGACAAAAGAGCCATACAGGAGGTTCCTTTTGCTCAAAAGGGAAAGGGATTTTATTCCCTTTTCTTCCTTGTCCTGAAAAAAATGGAAGACCTCCATCCCATTCTGGACCTGAGTCAACTGCACACCTTTATCAAATACAAATGGTTCAGAATGGTGACTTTGGCGAGCCTGTTACCAATGCTCCACCAAGGAGACTGGCTTTGGTCACTAGACATGCAGGATGCTTACATGCACATCAAGATTCTGCAGTCCCACAGGAGGTACCTACACTTCACCTTCCAAGAAATGCACTACCAGTTCAGGGCGCTGCCATTCGGCCTATCCTCAGCACCAAGGGTCTTCACCAAGTGCCTAGCAGTGGTAGTGGTGACCCTCAGGAGAGGCGGTCACTTTGTATACCCCTACCTGGACAATTGGCTTCTTACTGCACCAACAGGAGCCCAACTGAACAGGACCTTGGAGGAAACATTCAGCCTGTTCCAGACTCTGGGCATTACCCTAAACCTGCCCAAGTCATGACCCTGGCCAACTCAGAGGCTGCAGTACATCAGAGCAGTCCTGTACACAGTCCAAGGGAGAGCTTTTCTGCCCACAGACACAGTAGCAAGGCTAGGAGAAGTTGTTCACAGAGTACAAGACTCAGACTTAGTTCCAGCAAGAGTGATTCTTCAACTGTTGGGTCACATGGCAGCAGCTATTGTGACAGTTCCACTCTCGCATCTGAACATGAGGATTCTGCAATGGCACCTCAAAGTTCAATGGGATCAAGGTACGGACGAGCTGGATGAGCCCATTCAGATCTCCAACGCAGTCTGACAGTCCATGACCTGGTGGCTCACCCCACGGCCTATCTGAGCATAGGGGTTCCCTTTCAGTGACCCACTCCACTGCAGACTCTCATCACCAACGCATCAGGACTGGGATGGGGAGCACATCTTGCTTCACAACAGACAAGGGGCTCCTGGAACTCAACAGAATGAGCTCTTCACGTAAACATTTTGGAGATGAGAGATGTTCTGTTCACCCTTCAAGCTTTCCAAGGGGTACTCCTTCCCAGACCTCTACTGGTCCAATCTGACAATACCCCGATAGTCTTCCATCTCAACAAGCAAGGGGGTACACATTTGTATCCCCTATGCAGAGAGGTGATAATAGTTTGGTCCTGGGGGGTGGATCACAACCTGGACATCACAGCAGTCCATGTGCCAGGCATCCACAACATCCTCGCAGACAGCTTAAGTCACTCTTGGTCTCAGAACCATGAGTGGGAACTACAGCAAGAAGTCATTGACAAGCTCTTCGAAAGGTGGGGTCAGCCAGAACTGGACCTCTTTGCATCTCCACACAACACCAAACTGCCCAATTTCTGCTCGCTAGATCCATGGCCTGGTGTTTTCTGGTGAGATGCATTGTCCCTGTCCTGGACAGGGAGGTTTCTGTATGCCTTCCCTCTTCTTCAGAGGGTCCTGCTCAAGTTGCAGGCGGAAGAGGCCAGGATGATTCTGGTAGCACCATTCTGGCCTCAACAGATTTAGTTTCTGCTGTTGCAACAGCTGGCATCGGAACCGCCAGTTCCATTGCCCCTCACCACTCACTTGCGCTCCCAGAAGCAAGGGACGTTGGTCCATCCGGCCCTCTGGTCCCTGTATCTGCATGCTTGGCTCCTGCAGACTTAGCTAGGGATAGGTTTGAAGTATTCCTTAGAGTGGCAGAGGTGCTCGTGACAGCGAGAAAACCCTCTATGAGGGCGACCTATGCCATGAAATGGAAGCATTTCTGCTTATGGGCGATTCCCCATTCCCTGGATCCCCTGGGTTGTCAAGTGGAATCTGTGCTGGAGTATCTTCTCCACCTGTTGGACTTGGGTCTTAGTTACTCATCTATAAAGGTGCATCTCTGTGCTCTGTCAGCTTACCATGCACCAATAAATGGGAAGACACTGGCACAGCTGGACATCTGCAAGACCTTCCTGAGAGGTATCTTGCATATGAAACCCCCCAGGAGAGACCTAGTACCACCCTGAGATCTCCTGTTTGTTTTAGAGAAGCTCACCTTGCCACCTTTTGAACTGGCTGCAAGCTCTGAGTTCTGCCTTCTCTCTTGGAAGGCGTTATTTTTAATTGTCATTACTTCAACTCAGAGGATTTCCGAGCTGCAAGCTCTGATGTGTAAAGAGCCCTATATTGCTTTTCACAGGGATAGGGTAGCCTTGCAAACAAACCTAACGTTTTTACCAAAGGTTTTGTCTGAGTTCACGTTGAACCAGGACATCCAACTTCTAGTTTACTATCCAGAGTACTCAAACAACAGGGAGGCATTGTTACATACTCTCACGTTACTATCTGGCCAGAACCAGTTCTGCCAGACAGATAGACTAGTTGTTTGTCTTTTTTGCACACAGGAAACTTGGGGCACCAGTCACAAAACACATCTGAACTAAGTGGCTAATCCACTGCATTACCGTTTGCTACCAGCACCACAACAAACCCCTACCAGGACCGGTGAGGGGTCACTCCACTATAGGGGTGGTAATATCTTTCACTTCCCTCCAAAACGTTATCATCAATGGACCTCTGTGCGCCGCTATCTGGAGTTCAGTGCATACTTTCGTGAGGCACTACAGTCTGGACATTGCTTCCAGAAAGAGAGCAGGTTTCAGCCTAGCAGTCCTTCAGTGACTTCTCTCCTAATTTTCCTAATTGTCCTCTACCCTTTCAATCTGGGTCTCTCCTTTGGCATTGCTTGGTACTCAGTCCTAATGGTATTACCTGTTGCAAGAGCTCCCCCATGAAGTGAGATAGTACAGTTACATAAGAACTTATTGTAACAGTAGACCTTCGAGAGGAGTTCTTGCAGCAGGTGGCTTTCCCACCAACCTGCCCCCGGGGACAAACATTACATCTTCTCTTTGGGGGTGGGAGATCCTCCTCAATTCTCCATCTGTATTTTCAGCTGGGTCTCCGGCAGCAGAACTGAGGTGGTTCCGGGGGACCGCTCCCTTTATACCACGTCTGACGACAGGCGTAGTCGATGTCAGGGGCAGTCTCCCACCACAGACTGCTAGCTAGAACATTTTTCTGTGGGGTCCTAATGCCTGGCGGCCTTAGTCCTAATGGTATTACCTGCTGCAAGAGCTCCTCTCGAAGATCTACTGTTACGGTAAGTTCTTACGTAAATGTACTTTTTCTTTGCAGCTTATTTGCTCTGGATCCATTGGATCCATTTCTGACTGGCTGTAGCTCTCCTTCTGTGGTCATCCAAGTGAGGTAATGGGAAGAACGGTGCCTGATTTGTTCCTTGCTGCCATGTAGCATGGCTCCCTTACCAATCACGCTGGCTTCTCCAGTGTTGGGCCCACCCTCTGCTGACCCCTCCCCTCTTCCCAGGTCCACTGTCCACACTGCACAAATAGTATGCTTAGATGTAGTACCTGTGATGCTTAGACAGCTGGTTCTGATCACTATCATTTTTTGTAAAATAAAAACGGGTTATGGACTGTCTGTCATGAGAGATGCTGAGAAATCTGGTGCTCTTGGAGTGACCTTGCCCCCCCCCCAGTTTCAGCTGAAAGATGAAAGCCATGAGAAAATGCTGAAACAGCATGTGAGATCATACACACACAGATTTTAGGGACAAGGTGTTACATGGCAGGCCAGAAGCTAATTAGAGGCTGGAATAGCTTGAGTTGAGCCTATCCATTTTATGACATTTCAAGAGGAGGAAACCAGGTTTAGTAAACTGGTGCAAAATCATAAAGATGCTTTCATGTCCTGGAAAGGGGAAGCTTATCATGAGATCAAAGAAATGTCATTTGAAGGACAAGAGTCATGCTGAGGATTGCAGAATTTAATACTTGGAAAAGACATCCTGTTTTTATATAGATATATTTTTTTATATATTCTGACAGGGAGGAGCTAGGTGACCTCATGCAAAATAGGTGGAGAAAACCAGCTTTTAAACATCAATTCTGTTTTCCTTCAGAACACTTCTATCTAGACTCTGACAAAGAAACATCTTGGGAGCACTTTAAGCAGGTATTTAGAGAGACAAATCTAATTACTGTAGTAGGAATTGCACTGCTTAAAACCTTGTTCTTTTAGAAGATTTGCATGTCTTGTGATATAATCGTTCTGCATTTTGTGTTTTACATATTTTTATCTATTTTAGTAAAACTCTTTTTAGAGCATACTTGGTCTGCCTTTGAATTTCTTTTATTTGTAAGAAAAGTATATATGGTTATAGCAGACACTAGGTATAAGCTTGAATGGTGATACCAAACTGGAAAGAGAAGCATTTTAAATCTGAGGTCTTTATTAAAGTTTTTAAGGGCTCATTTCTGTACACCTGGTTAGGTGGCCATAGACAAAGATATCTGGCCTCCCGAAGACAGAAATTATCTGAGCCTCTGCATTGGGTATGCTAGCAAGAGGGTCACAGTTTGGATCCCTCCAAGACTGGAGACCAAAGGTTGATCCGAACTCACAAAACAGACAAGAGGATTACCTTGTTCTGTTAAACTGTTCACAAGACTGCGCTCAGAGGTTGGCACTTTAGGAGTAGAGGGTTGACCTGCTGAGTGGGTTTGTGACAGCACCCACCCACCGCCAGTAACAAACAAGTCAACAACAACATATACCAGACCTTAGCTACAGGGTTGCAGGGCCTCTGTATCCCACTGTCATCCACAGCACTCAGATGCATTTTGGCTTGCTATCCCAGCTTATGAAGTTAACAGAAAGTACCCCATTAAGAAAGGTGGTGAGGTTGTTACCTAACATCATGACAGTGACCAAACCAGAGTAATGCAGCGTTCACTCATGGGTGGTCATACAGTCTCTTTTAGACATATCATGTATTAAGCAGTATATACCAAGTTTGGGACACTGTAATGCTGTCGTCTTCAGTGTCTGATGTTTGGCTGTCAAGGCTTGAGAATGACCAATCTGGGTCAGCGTCTGTGTCATCTTTAATTTCCCAAGGCTTGTCCTCCTCCTCCTCCTCCTCATCTTCACAGTAGTCATAATCTGCATCTGGAGGTACCGATAGGTCTTCCCACTGTGTAGCAACAGACGACATCTGGACAGCAGTTGTGTTCACTTGAATTCCAATGGTTCTGACAAAGGGGTATGTCTGGGTCCTCCTCGAATTTCTGTTTCTCGAAAAACAAGTACACAGAGCCTCTGTGGTCTGCGTACCCTTGTGAACACACACCTGATTAACAGAAGAATACAGTAATGACATAACCATGTGGACAGTATAACAACTGGGTAATTACCAGTAACAGGTATGTATGTTGGAAACAAGTTGAAAATGTCAACTGGATTGCATGTTCCTAAAGTACAATCCATATGCAAGGATATTTACACAGCAAGTAACACCACAATGGCACTGGTTCAGGATAGCCCCTACAAGAACAGCGCGGTCAAGAACCGCGTGGCAATAACAGTGCCGAGTTGGGTTTTTTTTTTGCTGGGGGCTGCCACACCCCCCATGTAGAGGGATCTGCCACCCGCACTTTCCTACCTAATGATTCCCACTCCGAGGGGGAAGCAGATCACAGGGAAAGTTAAAATTTGTGGGGCCATGGAATACTGTTTCCACGGCCCCACATAAAAAAAAAATATATAAGTCCCTATTCTACAAAAATGATATGAAACCAGGATTAGAACCATGGTCACCACTGCTGCTAGTTGAGCTGCTCTATGCACTAGTCCTCCACACCACAGGAGCAGCTTGGCCAGCCTTCTGGATTCTGGTGCCCTTGTGTTGTTCCAGCACCATGAACAGCTTTATCAGGTAGCGCCACGAAAGCGCTGCATATCCCCTCTTGCTGTCCATGTTAGCACTACACAAACTAGCACTCTGTAGAGTGCCGCTATTCGTGTAGCACTAATCTAACCGGGTACCCACCACAATTGTATTATGTCAACCAAGAGGTGCACAGCACTTCCTTGTGACGTAAATGTAACAACTTGCTGGCATAATTGCTGTTCCACAATATGTGGTACAAACAACATGGCACTGTGATGTACACCAGTTGACCCTATTACATTTTGACACGCATATGTTATGGGGTGACTTACATATGCATGGAAGCGTTACTCCATCACGTGCACAAGGACATAATTTTAACCATAACCTTGGCAATGACAGAACAGAACAGAACATGCACCAGGGTCAAGCAGCATGCTGTGGTGCACACAGTCACACATTGCCATATTTGACAGAAAGCTCATAAGAGGTAAATTACATGTGTGGGCATACTGTCATGTATGTAGTCCGACAGCAATAGGATTGATTCACCCAGTTATTATGACATGGATAGTTGGGCAACACATGTACCAGTGGTACATTAGAGATCACTTGTATGGTGATCTATGTAATAACACATTATCCTTTTCTAGGGGTGATGTTCTGTAATGCCTGGCAGGAGGTACTACCAAAGCATTACTGATGACACTATTAGTTGTCTGCGCAGTCGGGGACATTTATCAACCCATGGTAAACCTAACATTATTATGGAAAGTTGTTCAGTACATATTGGCACCACAGATGGAGTCCAAAATCATGGATGATGAAATAGATGATCCATCACCACAGCTCCCACCGAGTATATACCACTACTGTAATGCACCATTCTTACTTCCATGTCATAGTATGGTGGTGTTCTTAACTACAGGGTCTGTGGAAGGAACCAACAGCAAGTGCTCATGCTGCATAACACAGTGCGCAAGTTACAGAGAACCCAGTGTAATACATGTAGCTTCAGGACAGTCGTGTGACATCTGTGCTGTTTGCCTGTGCGGTGAAGATTACTCCTCAAGGCAGTGTTTTTGTCATCCTTTAGGCACTATATGGGTCATGCCCTGCTTAAGTGACAGATCTAATGACAACTGCCAGTGATGGCTGCTCCCTCCGCGACTCCAGGATGAGATTGAACCCACAATAAAGACAGCCACGCAAGGTGACCATCTACTCAAAGTCACTTCACAGCCATGCACAACAGGGACCATCATGTTTTTAAACAGTCCGTTCTGGAGCACCCAAAGTGTTTTGCAATTGTTATTAATAAATGATTACATTGGGTTGAGCACCCTTAGGATGATTAATATTTAGCAATGTGCCCAGCACATTCAGGAGTGTGCACCGTCTAGGTAATGTCTGCCTTGACTTACCTTTCCTTACAAGCTTGTCACGCTTGTGGAATATCATCACTCCGTTCCCAAGGTAAGGCAGAGGTCTGTTACACACTAAGCAAAGGCTAACCTCCCCCCTTCCCTCCCCCAGCAGCATAACTGTGAAAACAACTCCATACAAGGTAGCATGTATCCTGAAAATGGTAAGAAGAGGTGTGCAACACACATGTGCAACACAGAGCCATGTTCACAAATCAAGTATAGAGCAAAGATTACTGAAAAAGATTAACCTAATCATCAGTCTACATTGACTTCTCAGGGATGATACTTATCTGTAAAGTGATGTCAGCACTGATCTATGAGCTGAAAGAAGTGGTGCTCTGTGAGTAAAAATCATGGCCGTTCTCTATGTAGACAACATAGGTAGTCTGTAAGTAAACATCATGGCCATTCTCTATGTGGACATCATTGGTAGTCTGTAAGCAAACATCGGGGCCGTTCTCTATGTGAACATCATTGGTAGTCTGTAAGCAAACATTGGGGCAGTTCTCTATGTGGACATCATTGGTAGTCTGTAAGTAAACATCATGGCTGTTCTCTATGTGGACATCATTGGTAGTCTGTAAGCAAACATCGGGGCCGTTCTCTATGTGGACATCATTGGTAGTCTGTGGCAAACATCGGGGCGTTCTCTATGTGCACATCATTGGTAGTCTGTAGGTAAACATCATGGCCATTCTCTATGTGGACATCATTGATAGTCTGTAAGCAAACATCATGGCTGTTCTCTATGTGGACATCATTGATAGTCTGTAGGTAAATATCAGGACCGTTCTCTATGTGGACATCATTGGTAGTCTGTAGGCAAACATCATGGCCATTCTCTATGTGGACATCATTGGTAGTCTGTAAGTAAACATCGGGGCGGTTCTCTATGTGGACATCCTTGGTAGTCTGTAAGTAAACATCATGGCCGTTCTCTATGTGGACATCATTGGTAGTCTGTAAGTAAACATCATGGCCGTTCTCTATGTGGACATCATTGGTAGTCTGTAAGTAAACATCGGTGCCGTTCTCTATGTGGACATCATTGGTAGTCTGTAAGTAAACATCATGGCCGCTTTCTGTGGACATCATTGGTAGTCTGTGGGCAAACATCGGGTGCTGCTTCTGTGTGGACATCATTGGTAGTCTGTGGGCAAACATCGGGTGCCGCTTCTCTATGTGGACATCATTGGTAGTCTGTAAGTAAACATCATGGCCGGTTTCTCTATGGGACATCATTGGTAGTCTTTAGTAAACATTGGGGCCGCTCCTTTGCGCGGACATCATTGGTAGTCTGTGGCAAACATCATGGCCGTTTCTATGTGGACATCATTGGTAGTCTTTAAGTAAACATCAGGGCCGCTTCTTATGTAGACATCATTGGTAGTCTGTAAGTGAACATCAGGGCCGTTCTCTATGTGGACATCATTGGTAGTCTGTAAGCAAACATCATGGTCGTTCTCTATGAAGACATTATTGGTAGTCTGTAAGCAAACATCAGGGTGGTTTTCTATGTGGACATGATTGGTAGTCTGCAAGCAAACATCTGGGCCGTTCTCTATGTGGACATCATTGGTAGTCTGTAAGCAAACATCAGGGCTGTTCTCTATGTGGACATCATTGGTAGTCTGTTAGCAAACAGCAGGGAGGTTTCTATGTAGACATCATTGGTAGTCTGTGGTAAACATCAGGGCTATTCTCTATGTGGACACCATTGATAGTCTGTAAGAAAACATCAGGGCTGTTCTTTATGTGGACATCATTGGTAGTCTGTAAGCAAACATCGGGCCGGCTTCTATGTGGACATCATTGGGTCTGTGCAAACATCAGGGCCGTTTTCATGTGGACATCATTGTAGTCTGTAAGTAAACATCAGGGCCATTCTCTATGTGGACATCATTGGTAGTCTGCAAGTAAACATCGGGCCGTGCTCTATGTGGACATCATTGGTAGTCTGTAAGCAAACATCAGGACCGTTCTCTATGTGGACATCATTGGTAGTCTGTAAGTAAACATCATGGCTGTTCTCTATGTGGACATCATTGGTAGTCTTTAAGTAAACATTGGGGCTGTTCCCTATGCGGACATCATTGGTAGTCTGTAATCAAACATCAGGGCTGTTCTCTATGTGGACATCATTGATAGTCTGTAAGTAAATATCAGGAACGTTCTCTATGTGGACACCATTGGTAGTCTGTAAGCAAACATCGGGGCCATTCTCTATGTGGACACCATTGGTAGTCTGTAAGCAAACATCGGGGCCGTTCTCTATGCGGACATCATTGGTAGTCTGTAAGCAAACATCAGGGCCTCTCTCTATGTGGACGCTATTGGTAGTCTGTAAGCAAACATCAGGGCCGCTTCTATATGGACATCATTGGTAGTCTGAGGCAAACATCTGGGCCGTTTCTATGTGGACACCATTGGTAGTCTGTAAGCAAACATCAGGGCCGTTCTATGTAGACATCATTGGTAGTCTGTAGCTTTAACATCAGGGCTATTCTCTATGTGGACACCATTGGTAGTCTGTGTTTAACATCATGGCCGCTCTCTATGTGGACATCATTGGTAGTCTGTGAGCAAACATCATGGTCGTTCTCTATGAAGACATTATTGGTAGTCTGTAAGCAAACATCAGGGCCGTTTTCTATGTGGACATGATTGGTAGTCTACAAGCAAACATCTGGGCCATTCTCTATGTGGACATCATTGGTAGTCTGTAAGCAAACATCAGGACCGTTCTCTATGTGGACATCATTGGTAGTCTGTTAGCAAACATCAGGGAGGTTCTCTATGTAGACATCATTGGTAGTCTGTAAGTAAACATCAGGGCCATTCTCTATGTGGACACCATTGATAGTCTATAAGCAAACATCAGGGCTGTTCTTGATGTGGACATCATTGGTAGTCTGTAAGCAAACATCGGGGCCGTTCTCTATGTGGACATCATTGGTAGTCTGCAAGTAAACATCAGGGCCGTTCTCTATGTGGACACCATTGATAGTCTGTAAGCAAACATCAGGGCTGTTCTTTATGTGGACATCATTGGTAGTCTGTAAGCAAACATCGGGGCCATTCTCTATGTGGACATCATTGGTAGTCTGCAAGTAAACATCAGGGCCGTTCTCTATGTGGACACCATTGATAGTCTGTAAGCAAACATCAGGGCTGTTCTTTATGTGGACATCATTGGTAGTCTGTAAGCAAACATCGGGGCCATTCCCTATGTGGACATCATTGGTAGTCTGCAAGTAAACATCAGGGCCGTTCTCTATGTGGACATCATTTGTAGTCTGTAGGTAAACATCATGGCCGTTCTCTATGTGGATGTCATTGGTAGTCTGTAAGCAAACATCATGGCCGTTCTCTATGTGGACGTCATTGGTAGTCTGTAAGCAAACATCAGGGCCGTTCTCTATGTGGACATCATTGATAGTCTGTAAGCAAACATCATGGCTGTTCTCTATGTGGACATCATTGATAGTCTGTAGGTAAACATCGGGACCGTTCTCTATGTGGACATCATTGGTAGTCTGTAAGTAAACATCATGGCCGTTCTCTATGTGGACATCATTGGTAGTCTGTATGTAAACATCGGTGCCATTCTCTATGTGGACATCATTGGTAGTCTGTAAGTAAACATCATGGCCGTTCTCTATGTGGACATCATTGGTAGTCTGTGGCAAACATCGGTGCCGCTTCTCTATGTGGACATCATTGGTAGTCTGTGGCAAACATCATGGCCGCTTTCTATGTGGACATCATTGGTAGTCTGTGAGCAAACATCATGGCTGCTTCTATGTGGACATCATTGGTAGTCTGTAGGCAAACATCGTGCCGTTTCTATGTGGACATCATTGGTAGTCTGTGGGCAAACATCATGGCCGTTTCTATGTGGACATCATTGGTAGTCTGTAGGCAAACATCGGTGCCGTTTCTGTGTGGACATCATTGGTAGTCTGTGGGTAAACATCGGTGCCGTTTCTATGTGGACATCATTGGTAGTCTGAGGGCAAACATCATGGCCGTTTCTATGTGGACATCATTGGTAGTCTTTGAGCAAACATTGGGCCGCTCCCTATGCGGACATCATTGGTAGTCTGTAAGTAAACATCATGGCCGTTCTCTATGTGGACATCATTGGTAGTCTTTAAGTAAACATCAGGGCCGTTCTCTATGTAGACATCATTGGTAGTCTGTAAGCTGAACATCAGGGCCGTTCTCTATGTGGACATCATTGGTAGTCTGTAAGCAAACATCATGGTCGTTCTCTATGAAGACATTATTGGTAGTCTGTAAGCAAACATCAGGGTGGTTTTCTATGTGGACATGATTGGTAGTCTGCAAGCAAACATCTGGGCCGTTCTCTATGTGGACATCATTGGTAGTCTGTAAGCAAACATCAGGGCCGTTCTCTATATGGACATCATTGGTAGTCTGTTAGCAAACAGCAGGGAGGTTCTCTATGTAGACATCATTGGTAGTCTGTAAGTAAACATCAGGGCCATTCTCTATGTGGACACCATTGATAGTCTGTAAGAAAACATCAGGGCTGTTCTTTATGTGGACATCATTGGTAGTCTGTAAGTAAACATCATGGCTGTTCTCTATGTGGACATCATTGGTAGTCTGTAAGTAAACATCAGGGCCGTTCTCTATGTGGACATCATTGGTAGTCTGCAAGTAAACATCGGGCCGTGCTCTATGTGGACATCATTGGTAGTCTGTAAGCAAACATCAGGACCGTTCTCTATGTGGACATCATTGGTAGTCTGTAAGTAAACATCATGGCTGTTCTCTATGTGGACATCATTGGTAGTCTTTAAGTAAACATTGGGGCTGTTCCCTATGCGGACATCATTGGTAGTCTGTAATCAAACATCAGGGCTGTTCTCTATGTGGACATCATTGATAGTCTGTAAGTAAATATCAGGAACGTTCTCTATGTGGACATCATTGGTAGTCTGTAAGCAAACATCAGGGCCTCTCTCTATGTGGACGTCATTGGTAGTCTGTAAGCAAACATCAGGGCCGTTCTCTATATGGACATCATTGGTAGTCTGCAAGTAAACATCAGGGCCGTTCTCTATGTGGACACCATTGGTAGTCTGTAAGCAAACATCAGGGCCGTTCTCTATGTAGACATCATTGGTAGTCTGTAAGCGAACATCAGGGCCATTCTCTATGTGGACACCATTGGTAGTCTGTGTTTAACATCATGGCGCTCTCTCTATGTGGACATCATTGGTAGTCTGTAAGCAAACATCATGGTCGCTTCATGAAGACATTATTGGTAGTCTGTAAGCAAACATCAGGGCCGTTTTCTATGTGGACATGATTGGTAGTCTACAAGCAAACATCTGGGCCATTCTCTATGTGGACATCATTGGTAGTCTGTAAGCAAACATCAGGACCGTTCTCTATGTGGACATCATTGGTAGTCTGTTAGCAAACATCAGGGAGGTTCTCTATGTAGACATCATTGGTAGTCTGTAAGTAAACATCAGGGCCATTCTCTATGTGGACACCATTGATAGTCTATAAGCAAACATCAGGGCTGTTCTTGATGTGGATATCATTGGTAGTCTGTAAGCAAACATCGGGGCTGTTCTCTATGTGGACATCATTGGTAGTCTGCAAGTAAACATCAGGGCCGTTCTCTATGTGGACACCATTGATAGTCTGTAAGCAAACATCAGGGATGTTCTTTATGTGGACATCATTGGTAGTCTGTAAGCAAACATCGGGGCCATTCTCTATGTGGACATCATTGGTAGTCTGCAAGTAAACATCAGGGCCGTTCTCTATGTGGACATCATTTGTAGTCTGTAAGTAAACATCATGGCCGTTCTCTATGTGGATGTTATTGGTAGTCTGTAAGCAAACATCATGGCCGTTCTCTATGTGGACGTCATTGGTAGTCTGTAAGCAAACATCAGGGCCGTTCTCTATGTGGACATCATTGATAGTCTGTAAGCAAACATCATGGCTGTTCTCTATGTGGACATCATTGATAGTCTGTAGGTAAACATCGGGACCGTTCTCTATGTGGACATCATTGGTAGTCTGTAAGTAAACATCGGGGCCGTTCTCTATGTGGACATCATTGGTAGTCTGTAAGTAAACATCGGGGCCATTCTCTATGTGGACATCATTGCTAGTCTGTAAGTAAACATCATGGCCGTTCTCTATGTGGACATCATTGGTAGTCTGTAAGCAAACATCGGTGCCGTTCTCTATGTGGACATCATTGGTAGTCTGTAAGTAAACATCATGGCCGTTCTCTATGTGGACATCATTGGTAGTCTTTAAGTAAACATTGGGGCCGTTCCCTATGCGGACATCATTGGTAGTCTGTAAGTAAACATCGGGGCCGTTCTCTATGTGGACATCATTGCTAGTCTGTAAGTAAACATCAGGGCTGTTCTCTATGTAGACATCATTGGTAGTCTGTAAGCAAACATCAGGGCCGTTCTCTATGTAGACATCATTGGTAGTCTGTAAGCAAACATCAGGGCCGTTCTCTATGTGGACGTCATTGGTAGTCTGTAAGGAAACATCAGGGCCGTTCTCTATGTGGACACCATTGGTAGTCTGTAAGCAAACATCAGGGCCGTTCTCTATGTAGACATCATTGGTAGTCTGTAGGCGAACATCAGGGCCGTTCTCTATGTGGACATCATTGGTAGTCTGTAAGCAAACATCATGGTCGTTCTCTATGAAGACATTATTGGTAGTCTGTAAGCAAACATCAGGGTGGTTTTCTATGTGGACATGATTGGTAGTCTGCAAGCAAACATCTGGGCCGTTCTCTATGTGGACATCATTGGTAGTCTGTAAGCAAACATCAGGGCCGTTCTCTATGTGGACATCATTGGTAGTCTGTTAGCAAACAGCAGGGAGGTTCTCTATGTAGACATCATTGGTAGTCTGTAAGTAAACATCAGGGCCATTCTCTATGTGGACACCATTGATAGTCTGTAAGCAAACATCAGGGCTGTTCTTTATGTGGACATCATTGGTAGTCTGTAAGCAAACATCGGGGCCGTTCTCTATGTGGACATCATTGGTAGTCTGCAAGTAAACATCAGGGCCGTTCTCTATGTGGACATCATTGGTAGTCTGTAAGTAAACATCAGGGCCGTTCTCTATGTGGACATCATTGGTAGTCTGCAAGTAAACATCGGGCCGTGCTCTATGTGGACATCATTGGTAGTCTGTAAGCAAACATCAGGGCCTTTCTCTATGTGGACATCATTGGTAGTCTTTAAGTAAACATTGGGGCCGTTCCCTATGCGGACATCATTGGTAGTCTGTAATCAAACATCAGGGCCGTTCTCTATATGGACATCATTGGTAGTCTGCAAGTAAACATCAGGGCCATTCTCTATGTGGACACCATTGGTAGTCTGTAAGCAAACATCAGGGCCGTTCTCTATGTAGACATCATTGGTAGTCTGTAAGCGAACATCAGGGCCATTCTCTATGTGGACACCATTGGTAGTCTGTAAGCGAACATCATGGCCGTTCTCTATGTGGACATCATTGGTAGTCTGTAAGCAAACATCATGGTCGTTCTCTATGAAGACATTATTGGTATTCTGTAAGCAAACATCAGGGCCGTTTTCTATGTGGACATGATTGGTAGTCTGCAAGCAAACATCTGGGCCGTTCTCTATGTGGACATCATTGGTAGTCTGTAAGCAAACATCAGGACCGTTCTCTATGTGGACATCATTGGTAGTCTGTTAGCAAACATCAGGGAGGTTCTCTATGTAGACATCATTGGTAGTCTGTAAGTAAACATCAGGGCCATTCTCTATGTGGACACCATTGATAGTCTATAAGCAAACATCAGGGCTGTTCTCGATGTGGACATCATTGGTAGTCTGTAAGCAAACATCGGGGCCGTTCTCTATGTGGACATCATTGGTAGTCTGCAAGTAAACATCAGGGCCGTTCTCTATGTGGACATCATTAGTAGTCTATAAGTAAACATCAGGGCCGTTCTCTATGTGGACATCATTGGTAGTCTGTTAGCAAACATCAGGGAGGTTCTCTATGTAGACATCATCGGTAGTCTGTAATTAAACATCAGGGCCATTCTCTATGTGGACATCATTGGTAGTCTGTAAGCAAACATCAGGGCGATTCTCTATGTGGACACCATTGGTAGTCTGTAAGTAAACATCATGACTGGTCTATAAGTAGACATCACCATTTGATGGAAGTGAAATGTTCTCAGTGTCCTCTGGATCTGGAAGAACAGTACTTGACAGTGTAACCTTTCGTCTTTTGGTGTCCAGCAGTCCCAGTTTTTGAAAAACCTGAAAATATGGAAATTATATGCAAGGCTAATATGAAATACATGATAACTATTACATATCAGGAAAAGTAGTTTATCACCACATACTTGCACACCTTTACTCACTCAGTGACTGCAATGACTTCGTGAAGTGCTGTAGTTAGACTCCATAGTCTTCATTACAGCATTGCAGTGATATAATTAGACTGACACAGACACACACACACACACATATATACACATATACACACACAGAGTATAACGCAAATGACAGAATCACACAAAGATGTAATGTCACAGACAGAGACTCACATATAAGCAGAAGTACACAATGTTAAACACAGTAAAAGAGACAAGAAACAGATGGAGAGACAGTCACCCACACCACAGCACACCAGGTCACACAATGTAATAAGTACACATAACAACATAGTGCATGCACCACATAAGTGGTGATCAAAAATGTCACTACACAGAAACTGACGAACTACCAGAACCACCCAGATCAGCAAACCATATCGTGACAGTGGGAGAAACATGGGTAACCAACATGTGCATACATATACATGACTACTAAAATAATTGTGGTCACATAACAATACTGAAGACTGCACCGACAGAATGGCACAGAGAGCTAAGGCACCATGCAATTTTTGCTGCGAAACAGGGTCAAGCAAATGGAGTATGCTATCCTTTAACATGACATTTTCTTTGGGACAGGATGAATCATTACAGTCAACTTATGAAGGCATAAAGGGAGGATGGCACACAAATGCCATAACATGTTAGGTTGGTGCAGTGCTACACAGCATGACAACAGGCACCATCAACAGACTGAAAGTAACAAACAGGGCAACTAAACCTCAGCAGACATCAGGAAAAGAGACCAACCACACATCAGCAGTCAGCACTGCCCAGGAGCAACGGTTAGGCTGTATCCAGTCCTGACAGTGACAGTCATTCACAGAGGACCACAGTGACAGCGCTCTTGGCATCCATCAAAATGGGTAAAAATATGCACCACAAGGGACACATAGTATCCCCCCACCCGACAAAAAAAGAAATCTGTAATGAGAGCAGACTATCAGTCACACTGCTTATTCTGCCCAAACCCCAACAGACACACATGCATGCAGTACGGTTCTGGAGGCCCCATCCATGGAAAGACATAGATGCCATGGAAAGGGTGTGGAGGGCAGCCACTAAATTGATGCATGGGCTAAGTGGGAACCATATCAGGAGAAGCTGAAGGAGCTGAATTTCTATCATCTGGAGACAAGAATGGAGAGGGAGGACATGTTGGAAACTTTCAAGTATGTGAAGTGGATCAATAAAGTCTTGGAGAGCTTATTTTCAGTGACGATTGATACAAGAAGTATATGGCATGGATCAAAGTGGAGGGGGTAATGTTTGGGTGAAACATTAGGAACTATTACTTCACAGAGAGAGTGACTGAGCCCTGGAATAGACTGCCAGAGAAGGTGGTAAGGGCTAGTACAGTGGAGGGTTTCAAGAAGGCCTGAGATAAGCACAAGGAGTTGTGAAGGGGAGGAGGGGGGACAAGTGGGGGGAGGGGGCAGACTCGATGGGCCAGGAAGGATCTTTTCTGCCAACACTTGTCTATGAATCTCTGAATCTTTGCAACAATGACCACTGGTGACCACACACACGTACATTTACTTATACATATTACACAGGCAAGGGAACGACTTTAGCACAGCACATCTTTCGGATGAGACGTTAAACCGAGGTCCCATCTGCCTGGATTGGTGGTGGTTCAGGTGGATGTTAAAGATCCCATGGCACTTATTGAAAAGAGTAGGGGAATTTTTTATTAAAACTTGAAATCAAAATATACACAAAAAAGTTACTGCACACAAACATAATACAGAAATAAAGGCAAATGTAAATAAGTATTGCATCATACAATCAATACGAAAATTCATTTTCACAGTCTCCAAATTAATAAAAAGAAATACTAGAAACCCCTCCCCCCCAGGAGCAGAGGAAAAAAGATTGAAAATTCAAACAAAAAAAAAATCATACCAAATAATATGAAAGCATACAAAAATAAAATATAAAACATAAAAAATAAGCAGTAGAAGAAATCATAAATAATTGTCCTGACAATACCTCCTAAAGATAATACATCTCATGAGCGGAGACCTACCCCACATCCAAAAACCAGCCCATATGACGCCACCTCTCTTGAAAAAGGGAGCGTGAACAAGTAAAAAAGTCCAAATCCCTTGAACCTTTAAAGGAATTATATATAGTCCAGAACAATTGTTCAGCAGTAACCCTTCTTTTGTATAAAGTCAACTGGTATCTCGTATGCCATATATGGTACTCGAGTATCAATAAAATTAAATGAACGGTTCCTGAATCATACATAATCCATTTCTTTGGTAATAAACCCAACAACAAAATATCTCTAGTTAGACATGAAAAAGGAAAAGAAGGCCACTGTGAATAAAGAAATGACCAAAAGGACATTAAAAAAATAAATGATCTACAGTTTCCAAAACCCCATGGCACATGTCATCCCTAGGGCACACTCTCTCAGCTAATCCATTATCCTTCAAATTATTCCATACATTTAGTTTGTCATGAACACTTAACCAAAGAACATCCCACATCTTTCCCTGCAATCTAGGATTAAGCAACATTTTTCCTATAATTGGAGTTTTAATCCAATATCTAGGAACGTCAATAAAAAAAACTAGAGACAATAGACACATACAGCTCTTTCCTAGAAAGGGTCAATAATTGTCTCCTAGTAATACCCCATAGCTTCAATTTCCCAAAAATATACTGCATATATGAAGGGAGGCCCTGAAGTGATTTTTGTTTTGGAATGGTGGACTCAATACCCCAGGAAAGAAGCCACAGGTCAATTTGGTCAGAAACCCAGGGGTTCCAAACCTTGGGCCCATCGCCCATCACTGGCATCAAATTCCTATACAAAAATAAAGAAAAGAAAAAACAATAGGGTGAATCATCTGCAATCCACCATCTTTGATAGGGCGATACAAAACCCCTCTTTTAATTGGATTAAGCCAGCTACCCCAAATACACTGAAAAAATAAACCATAGAGTACAGTCTCTAATCATACAGTTAGTGGAAAAACTACACATAAATGCAGAAACATTGGCAATAAAAAGGTTTTTACCATGTATAGTCTTTTTAGCTTGGACATATGCCAAGAGTTCCACTTTGCAATTTCCCCCCTAGTGTCTGATATAATAAGAGACCAATTATAAGTACTCATGTCCCCATACCAAAAAAAACCCCTAGTAATTTCTGTGGTTGAGTCTAACAAGATATGTCCAAAAAAAAAACGGAATTTTAGGAACCAAGTCACCTATAGGAAGACATATACTTTTGGCAATATTAATAGTGGTATTAGTTAACAGAGAAAAATGCATAATTTCCTGAGCAGCCGTATTTGCTGATGCCTAGTCCCCCAACACCGGGCACATATCATCCGCATAGGTAATACTTTTAACCTCCATATCCCCACTGTGTACTGAAAGACCCCTACTATCTTCATGCAGCTGTAATTTCCTTAAAAGTGGATTTAATGCCAAAATATACAAAGCTGGACTCAGGGGGCAACCTTGCTTAACCCCCCTCTGAACTAGACAACTAGCCCCCACCCAGCCATTCACATAAGGTTTAACCATAGCCTGTTGGTAATATAACTTAAGCCAGTTCAAGAAGATAACCGGAAGACCATGACTTTGAAGTACAATCCATAAATAATCATGACAAACAGCATGAAAGGCCTTAGCTTGATCCAACCCTACTAAATAACCACTCACTTCCCTTCCAGATCCCTTTTCCATAATTTCCCTAAGCAAAATAAGTGCATCAGCTATTTTTCTCCCAGAAACAGCACAAATCTGTGTGGGGTGGACTATATTTTCCAAAACTAAAGTTAAACAATGATACAACAATTTCGCCAGGATTTTACTATCTGTTTTTAAAAGAGTAATGGGCCATCAATTATCCAAAAGGGATCTATCACCAGTTTTAAACTGAAAAAAAATAAGGCCAGTGTACATACTACCCGGTAAAACACAGGAATCCAGAAAAAAATTGAAAGCTGCAACAAACTCAGAGGGGAGTAATGGAAAAAGTAATTTATAAAACTCATTCGGTAGGCCATCAGGCCCTGGAGCTACCCCTGGTTTTAAACTAGAAATAATGGAACCCAACTCATGTTCAGTAACAGGGGCAATCAAAGAAGATTTCAGAGAGTCAGGGATTTGTGCCAAATCACAAGAACCCACCCAATCAAACACCTCTGTTTCAAAGATAGCTACAGAAGAAAAGTTAGACTGTACAAAACTTTCCACTTCCTTCATGATATCCAAGTTCCCAAATTTCTCAGACCCATCCTTAGATTTAAGGGAGTACATGACCTTATGGTGACACTGAGAAGAGCAGGAATCAAAAGGATTAACATTGCCCTGTTTCCCAGTGCATCCCCTTTTTTGTTCAGCTTCTAAGGATTTCATCCTATTATATTGCAAACTTGTCAAGTTATACTTAATCTGTTCTTTTTGATCAACATAAGAAGTCCCAGTAGAAATCTGTAATGACTGCAATAATACAAGTTGTTCTTGTAAAACCTTATAATCCTCCTTTCGTTTTGTACCATTTAATTTACCCATCAACTGAAAATATCTTTGAAAATAGGCCTTACTATCCGACCACCAGTCTGCCAAAGAATCATATAGAAAAGCTACAGATTGTCTGGCTTGTAACAGGGCCCGAAAACCCTCCCGGATGTCATCAATTGCCATCAAACTTAAATTTAGTCTCTAATACCCTTCCCTCTAACAGTAGCATCAAGATCTGAGAGAAACAACAAGGAGACCGTGGGAAGTAGCAACAGGTGTCACAGATTTATGCCTAATAGTTAAATGGGGATAAAAACCAAAAATCTATCCAGGTAGATAAAAGGCCCTTAAAAGGTATGGGGGGGGGGCTTAGGGATATCCGGAAAGGCAAAGGCATCAACAAGCCCGGTCAATTGTAACACATGATTAAGGTACTGTGAATCGTAATAAAGTTTAGAGACCCTGAGACCCCTATCCGAAAACAATTTACTTGTATTAAGTCTCCACCAAAAAGTATATATCTAGGCGTAAAAAGATATGGCAAAATAAGCTTCAACAACTCTATCCTGCCAGTTTTAGTTTGAGGGGCATATACATTTATGAGACGAAAATCCATCTCCTGAAGCTGCACATCCAACAAAAGGGTTCTACCTGGGAAAATGTCTACAGAATGAAAAACTTTAATATTATGAGTAGAAAAACAAATCCCTACCCAACTACAAAGATCAGTCCCCCCTGACCAAAAACTAGTTCCCCAAACCCAGGCATCCCTCCCTATCTTAATATCAGTTTGGGACTGTAGCCTGGTATCCTGGAAAAAAAAAAACACATCAAAACATAAATCTGAAAATAAAGAAAGAGTCACTAGTCGCTTTCGCTCTGACAACACACTATTTGTGTTGAGAGAGACTATAGCTAAATCATAATGACTCAGACCCATAACAGAGATCAACGAGGGAGTCAAGGTACTTTCCTAGAGGAGGCCCTCACACCCATATGCCTCCTCCTAGTTCGACTGGAAAGAGTACCTTCCAGATATTCAGCATCAGAGGGGGCTTCAGCCTGGGAAGAAGCCCAAGAGGCAGTGTCAGAGTCTAAATCATCCTCAGATATACCTTCCAGAAGAGGATGAAAAGGATTGTCATGAATAATTGTCTCCACAGAACTCCCAGGCTGAGCCTTACCCTTTCGTCCCTTCGTCCCCTTTTTTCCTTTTACTTCCTGGAATTCATCACTCACAGGAGGAGGTGGCTTGGGGGAGGCATAGAAACAGAAGATTGAGGGACATCCCCAGGGACCAGGGTAATATCCTTACTCCCAACCTCGGAGTCTACTATAGCAGCATTATCTGGATTGACCACATCCGGATCCACCACAACCGGTGCAGTATGGAGAGAAGGAGAAAAACCCCGAAAGCCAGAGGCCGATTTAGATTTTTGAATATAAAAATCTTGGATAGTGAAGTCTGCATCAACAGTATTATGAGATGCCCAGGGGCAAGCTGGAAAGGAATGCCCCATCTCTTCACACAAGGTGCACTTCAAAGAGTTTGTACAATGGAAACTCGTGTGACCTAATTCACCACAGAGAATGCATTTAAGCATTTCACAGTTGGGGCTAATATGTCTGGCAGACCCACATTTAAAGCACCTATGGGGCTGTCCTGGGTAAAAGATGAAACCCTTATTCCACCCAATGTAAAGACAGTTTGGCAAGTGTTTTAAGTCTGTACCCTCATACCGTAATTTAATTTTTATTTTCCAACCCCCGTTCGAAAAACCTTCCCCATCTAAAATGAGCTCAGGGATACCTTGCACCTCACAGCGTTTATCCAACCAGTAAAGGATATCCTGAATATTGACCTCCTCATTACGAAATAAAACAGTGATAACCCAAAAAGATTGTTTAGTTAAAGGAATAATTTGAAAGGGGGTCTACAGGGGGTTAGTCTTTAAATTCATATATCGGGTCCAAAATTTTTCCAACAGATCTGGGGTTCAAAAAACTAATATCAGAAGTGGATTCCCCTGCTGCATGAATGAGAGCATAAACATCTGTGAGGGTAAAATGCAAAGATTGTTTTAGCAAGACCTTCCCCATAAAAAAACGATCAGGAGGTGTCTCCATACCCCCTAGATACCTAAATCACACAGCGTTCCTTTGTTTAGCAAGTTCCACAGGCTTCTTAAATAAACTAGCAAAGGTCGGGGCGGAATCAGTCTTTTCACCCAAAGGAGAATCAGGGGCAGCATCCAAATCAGAAGACCCCACAACCGGCGGCAGAGCTGTGTCCACAGAGGGAGTTTGGAAGCTTTGTGGGGACACAGTCAAAAGAGGGGAAAAAGAAACAGTACCTGAAGGCTCCATTTTCTCCTGTTGCTCAAAATCAGCCCCAACCAGAGGAGAAGGCATAATTGATTCCTCGACAGCGTCCTGCACACTGTCTGCTAATATTGGAGCAATGTCAGCCTGCCACACGCCGGCGGCATCCTGTGACCAACCAGCCCCCTCTAGGGCCCGTTCCAGGAACCAAGCTTCTTCCACGTCACCGCAATATGATGTAGCCACCTGGGGAGGACCTGAAACACCTACTGAAGAAGCCAGCGGAGTAGAGGAAGAAATAAAAACTTTGGAAACACCTCCAGTAACTTTACCAGGGGAATCATCCCCCAAACGTTTACGTTTTTTATCTTCCTTGCAGAGCAGTTTCTCTGCATTCAGCTGTGCTTCAATAGCAGACAATTCAGCCTGCAAAATTTGCCGTTTTTCCTCAAGAGAAAGGTCTAAAACATTTTCCTGGTCTGAAGACTGTAGTGAAACAAAATCTTCAGGCTGCATACCGGTTTCCAAAACAACTGGCTGAGGTAGAACTTCGGAAACAATGTCAGTGTCTACAGCACCAGGCAGAAAATCCAAATCAGGTCCTGTCCCCTGCACCTCCACACACGAAATGGAGGATTCCATGCTCACAGACTGCAACACTTCCACACCAGGATCCATGGGAGCCGCCATCTTGGTCCCACAGGAAAATGGGTCCCCCCTCCTCACAGGAAGTAGGGGAATTTCCCCGGTGTCCTGGCCAAATTTCCCTCATTCACTAAAAATACCACCAACAGCTTAATCTGGTTCAAGATCAGTTGGCATTCATCTGTGTCCCCCTCCCCCGGGTTGTGCCTGAAAATAGGCAGGATTTGTCTAGTGCACTTACTCGGTCAACAAAAACGAAATAAAAATAAATAAATAAAACACACACACACACCACAACAAGCAACATTCGCCATCACATTGAACACATGACAGTGTTACACAGATAGCTATGTGACACCCACCTCAATTCTTTTCTGCTTCTCCTGCAACTGTGAGGACCGCCTCTGCGGCTGCTTGCTGAATGTGAACACAGTAGGGACAACGGTTGGTTTTAGACATCTTTGATGGGGCTCAAAGCCAATGCTTTTCAGAAAATCAGGCTGGTACTGGAATTGATCAGCTTCAAAATAATCTGAGCAAATCACTGAATGCTCTGTGGGCCGAAAACCCTCTCGCCTGAGTGCAACCATCCATTGCTCGTGCCTTTGCCTATCTTTCGGGAACCTATAGAAGTTTTTTCCAGAACCAGTACCATTGGTACACCCATATGCACAACAGTAAGGCATTTTAGGTTGTGTATAATGAAACCTGGAACAGAGCAGCAGGTTATATCCTGTGAATTTTGGTTACTGGAAAGATAAATTACTTATGAGCATAACTGTTAGTTGACGAAATAACACACTACACACATACAATAAGCACACCACAATACTGATGTTAGTACTTTGATGAAAAAGTACCAAGAAAAGTTCATTGTGAGTGACAGAAAAAAACACAGTGTGAGAAATCACTGACATGATAGTATTTCTGCTTATGGCAGAACGGTGCAAGATCAAATCAACGCATATGATGTCTGCTTATAAGGATTCATTGTGTTGTGGCACCAATAAATATGTAATGCAGTGACAGAATAGCTACTGACCAATCAGGCACGACACTTACAAGTTTTAGCAGTAGCTGAAACAATGGGGAAAAAATGATGGACAGCTGCTGCAATGACAGACGTTCCACACTAACTTGTCGGTGTATTGCACATATGTACTAATAATACCAGCAACAATAAAGAGCTTTCTTATTTACAAGCACAGGTCTGCATGATTTCCTGTGCAAGGACATCATAGGGGCATCAGATAACTATCTGGTGGCACACCAACAAAAAACTCTATCTACCTACCTACACTGCAGGAAACCAGAAAGAGTAATCCTCCCCACCCGCAGCACACCCAAAAAAAAGAACTTGAAAATAATACAGTGATACATGAACACCCTCACAGTACTGACACAATGTGGATAATAATTATTGAGAACAGCTCATCACCTTTCAGATGGCAGGAACATGTGTGACTATTGTCGGGGCTCAGGGGAGGAGTGGTACGCACAAATGAACCCCAGACTGCAGAACACAGCAACTAAGAAAACAGACACAGACAGGAATTATGAGTGCTGCACATACAGAAGCCACCAACACACTGCTCTGAAAATACTACACGTAATGGAATTATAACGTCGGACCAACAGTCGCTCTCACTAGTATAGCGCTGCACACTGGATTTCAAAAACCCGCCAACACTTGAGATGACAGTGCATGCCCCCATTTGTGTCACTCACACAGGCATACCCACCCCTAGCGCGGCACTCCCCTCATTTCAGCAGCACAGAACCAATTGAAACCGGACGTGAGAAAGGCAGAAACACTACAGGAATAAAACTTATTTTACAACAGACCAAGGACAAAAATACAGGAAAGAAATGCACAGGTGTGTTCTATGAAATCCTACATCACACACCAGCAATAAGGACAGGCTGTCAATAGTGTTGCACATGATCTTTAAAGACAAATAAATGCCCAGGTCTAGATGGCTACTCGGCAGAATTTTATAAAAAATTCTCCCCAGAGCTGGCACCCCTACTTCTCAGAGCATCCAATTGGGTAATGGGGGGCAATAACCCTCCCCTTCCTGGAATTACGCCACAATTTCTGTCATATCAAAAAAGGGAAAGCCCACAGACAGATGTGAATCATACAGGCCTATTTCTGTCCTAAATGTGGACTATAAAATATTTTCCTCCATTTTTGCCAAAAGATTACATAGTATATTGCCCCTAGTAATTCACCTTGACCAAACAGGCTTCATGAGGATGAGATAAACTAGGCAGAATATTAAGAGAACTCTATCCATCATGCAGCAGGCAGCTAGCACAGATACACCTCTACTCACTCTCAGTTTAGACACTGAGAAAGCGTTTAACAGGGTATCCTGGGCATTCCTGGCAACCACCTTGTCACAATTTGGTTTTCCCAAAACGTTTAGGGATCTGATTGTCTCTATTTATCAGGCCCCAGAGGCTCAGATCAGGGCTAATGGACACATATCCTCTCCTTTTCCGCTACAAGGCACAAGACAGGGTTGCCCTCTGTCACCGCTTTTGTTTGCCCGTTACATGGAGCCTCTTGCACAGGCCATTTGTGCACACCCCCAACTAACAGGGTACAGAGGGCAGGACAGTACAGAGCCTCACGTTGCTCTGCATACGGATGATATAAACCCCGAGACAGATCTCCCTATTGTATGGTCACTAGTGAGTCAGTATGGTAATCCATCGGGCTACAAGTTAAATGAGAGCAAAACAGAGGCCTTAACTATCCAGTACAACCCCAGCTCGGTACTACAAGGCCAGTTCCCGTTTAGGTGGGATCTCAAACACATGACATATCTTGTAATTAAGCTTACCCCAACAGTTTCACAACTATATGAAGCAATTTATGGTCCGCTCCATGATCAACTGCAAAAAGACCTGGGCAGATGGTCAGTACTGCCACTAACATTAGAAAGGAGAGTAACAGCTATTAAAATGCTTATACTCCCAAAATATTTATACCTTTTCTAGAATATAGCATTCCCCATCCCATAAAGGTCCTGGGGTGTGTGGGGTAGATGGATTTCTTGTTTTCTTTGGCAAGGCCAGAGACCACAGGTGGCTCTCTCTACACTCATTAGACCTGAGAGACAAGGGGGACTGGCACTTACAGACCTTAAATTGTATTATGAGGCCTCACAACTGTAACCAGTTATGTACTGGCCCCAGAATGCCCCAGGGCAGCAGTGTGTGTTATAGTGTGTGTACAACTGGAAAGAGAAATGGTCCATACATACCCATTGGAATTAGGCTTACCGGATGTGAGGTGCTTTAATATATTACACAAATGTACATCAACATTTGTCTACACCCCACTTCAAATTTGGAAGAGATGGGTACAAAAACGCAAATTAGAGCAATAACTTCTATGGCTGCTTCCCTTACACATGCACAAAGATTGTATCCCGGTCTCAATGGATGTAGGATACAAAACTTGGTGCTGAATGGGGATCAGGCTATTTCTACAGCTGTTGCGGGCAAGGAAGTTAAATCTTTCCAAATGCTTGCGCAGGAGTATGAACTGCTGGATAAGGAACAATTTTGATACTTCCAGGTGAGAGCCTATTTGACCAGACTCAGCGAGGTAATGCTAATGACAGTTTTGACATTTCCAGCCCGCTGTTTCAAATAGTGAAAACAGCAATACAGGGGTAAGACCTCTCATATCTCATATCAAGACTATATATGAACCTTCAGGAGTTAAGTGACTATCCCCTATTGAGAGTATTCAAGGTATGGGAGAATGAGTTTAGTTATCCCCTAGACCAGAGAACTTGGGAAATCAGCTGTCAAAATGTACATAAAACTATAATCTCAATGACCTGGAGGGAATTCAACTGGAAATGTTTAATTAGATTTTTTCTTACACCTGTTCAGCAGCTACACAGAGGAACAGCACCCACAGCCCAGTGTTGGAGAACTGTGGGGAACCTAGAGCCTCCCACTTTCACATAATATGGGATTGCCCACATCTCTACCCTTTTTTCGAAAGGATAGAGGAAGCACTCTGGCAGGTATTCTCCCTCCAGTTAAGGTTAACAAAAGAGTTAGTACTTTTTCACATATTCCCTCAAGAAATGAAAAATGCTACCACTAGATACCTACTAGAAATATGCTTAGGAACGATTAAAAAAAGTATTACTCAAAAGTGGTTAACAAATAAAATCCCAACCCTGGAAGACGGGATGACCATAGTTAATTCCATCTATAGAATGAAGACTGTGACCTTTAAGCTAAGAAATCAGGTGGAGAAAGGTAGAAATAGATGGAACGGATGGGTTTTGTTTGTCATACCAAGGGATCCCTCCTTTGTACCTTAAGCCCAAGGTTGGATCAGCAGTGATACCGGGTACAAAAAGAAGATGGGTTGCATAACAACTTATGTCGTTTTTTTTTTTTTTTTTGCTAGAATCTATAGAGTTCTCTAAGGATACTATCAATAATGAATAAGAGCATCAATGTATATAGTTTGTTATGTTTACATGATGTCTTTTTGTCAATGTAATGTTTATTTCTAAACTCAATAAACTTTGATTATAAAAAAAATCATGAGCTGTTGGGATGCTGCTTTGGGGTCCTTTGTCCTGCAATATGTTCGCTAGATAGGAATGTGTGCCTTGTTCCTCTTCTAGGAGGATTGCGTGGAGTCTATGAGTATGGGTAGTGAGCTCAAGCCACGATCCTAGAAATAAATGTTATTCACCTGTAACCATAGAGCTTCCATGAATCAGTCTTCACCATTGATTCATACATATGGGGCTAAGGCCGAAGGTAGAAGGAGTCTGTGGGAGCTTTTTACTGCTGCAGTGAGAGGAGCCTGTAGTCATCTGGCAATAGCTCTAAAAACGAGCCACCGAAGAACTGAACTGTTTTGGAGTTGCAGTACAATCATTCCGCAACTCGAAAACAGTCCGCTCACTCCATCTCCCTCCCCGTGGGCACACTAGTTCAGTTGCCTGTTGCCCACTGTGCTCAAGATGGCCACAAATGTTTACTGCGCATGCATGAGTAGTTGCACATGTGTGACTGCACTGCTGCCATCTTGGGCACAGTGTACCATTTCACCATGAGCTTGGCGAGTGCAGCTGCAGCAATGTTGGCACTGGCCAGCATTTGTTTCTTCTAGGGAAGGATTTGATGTCAGCTACTGTTGCTGCTCTGATGCCGCACATACCCATGTGGTGCCAGACGTCAGCCAGTAACTGTCATCAGCTCCCTCATGCACCTCAGGTCTGTTATTTCTGCCATCGCGTGCACACCATTGGAGCAGCCACTCAGTTTATCCGTCATCAAACTTCCACTGGGACACTGCCGAAGTGTTTATTTTCATGGTGTCAACTTTGTTTTATTATATTGTCCAAGAAAAAAAAAGTAAGGAGCCCAAAAAATCCTCAATAATACATCTGAGTTCCTGTGAGAAGTTAAGGGTAACGAAGAACTGATATCAGGTTTGCTGGACCTGTCTGGACCTTGATCATGCTATGGATTCCTGTGATGCCTTTTGTTATGGATCTCCGTACCACTGAATTCCATGTGCTTAAGTTAGGTCGTCCGATTCCCACATCAGGGCAGTCGCAAACCCAAGTTGCCAAGTTCAGGTCCTTGAGCCCTTCCCCAGAGCCTCTTCCTGGTGCTGCTGGTACCATAGATGCACAGGGTTCTCCCTGAGCTCACCCCCGCTGAGGTGTTGGAGACTCTGGAGGGTGGGTCTAGTGAACAGCTGACACCTTTTGGTGGCCGGCTGGACACCCCCCCCATCTGTTCACCCAGGGTATCACATCCTCAGTGGTAAGGCCAAAGCTATATCCTCAGTCTACACCAGAGCACACCTCAATGTTGTGGCCTGCAGTTACCCTGGTTCCTGAACCACTCACGGTGTTGATGAGCAGGGCAGTGCTGACTGCAACATCAAGCCCCCTACTTGTGCTGATCATGGTGCTAGGGAGAGGTACTTGGGCTGGGCAATGTCCTGTTGCAGAACTGGAAGTGTCACTCTTTGACTCAAGTAGCCCTCGCAACTCCGAGGAGGAGGACAACACTGATCCCTGCGACAGATGTGACATCAGCTCTGGGGTTCGAAACCAGGCAAGATGCCAGTGATGGTGCCACTTCCAGGTCTGTCCTCAGTTCAGGTGCTGCATGTGGCCCTGGGCCAGCTTCCAACACCACATGTTGTGTCAGGGGCAGGGAAGGATTGTGGGCTGGCACTGGATCTGGCATTGGGGCCAGCACCAAGAATGGTGCCAGCCTTGGAACTGGAAAGGGTCCTGCAACTGGGTCTTTATCTGACCTCAAGTTTGGTGGTGCAGGTGGCACCAGCCGGGGCGGGGGACTGGCCCAGTTGCAGAATTGTTTCAGGGTCCTATGGCTGATCCCATCTCTGGTGAGGATTGGCACTGCCCCAAGGGGACTTAACCTCTCCGCTCGCCTCACCTGGGGATTTTCCCCTTCAGGCACCATCAAGGTTGTTCCTGTTCTGTAGGATGACTCTCCTCAGGTGGGTTTGTCATGCCCTCCCCTAGGGCAAGGTCTGCTGAATGATCCCGCAGCCAAGGTATAGACCCTAGAGCTTCAAACTCTTCTGACCCTCATCTTGGGGCTATGCCACCTCTGCCTGAACTCCCAGTTATCTTGGGTCCTCACAAGTCCCAAACCTCAGGTCAGTAGAGAACAGCAGCTGGTATGCTGTTCCAGTACCATACCAATGCTGACCGTGTCCAGTTCCTGCATGAGCCCCATCTGTCATGCATTTCCAGATCCAGTACCTCGTCATCTGTATGCTCCTCAGAGGATGTGGGATCATCCCTGCACCTGTTCTCAACCACCAAGTACTCTTCTGTACCAGAGATTCCTGACAAACATACTGAAGGTGCTGGGCATTGGCACTATTGCCATGCACAGTAGTATGTCCACACATCTGAGACTCCTGGGAGCATTCAGCGATGACCACAATATCTTCCCTTTCTGGCCTACAGCCATTAAGGAATGCTCCAGGATAGTTTGGAGATTGCACACCCATGGGCTCTGCTGGCACAGTATCTCACCCCACTTCTGGAATTTTGGTCCTCCAGACCCTAGATGGACCTTGTCACCCAGTGGCTGGCTGACCTCCAGTATGGGGACTCTGCAGAGAAAGATGCATTAGGGAGAAAGGTTTTCCCTTTGGCTTACACTGTGATGTGCATCTCGGCACATCTGGCAGCTTATAACAAGCACCTGTGGTCACAGCTGGGACAGCACCTAGCTTCCATGCCATCAATGGAGTCAGCTGAGCAAGCCATCTGCCTCACTGCTAAGAGCCAGGAGTTGACGAGGCACCAGAGAAACGCATTTTGTAACACCAATGAGGTGACCTCCAGGCTGGTGAAACTGGAGTTTGCATTTTTGTCAGACAGCATTGAGGGGGGGCAAGCTTTTACCTCACAACTTACTTTGAACATTCTCGATCCTCACCAGGTCCATGAGGAGTCCATGCTCTCAAGTGTTCTCCCTCATGCAGAGGGGTAAGGGTGACCTTAGCCTCAGGGTGAGCCAGCTCTTCCCTAATTGGGAAGCTTGGTACTCAGACCCATATATAAGAATTAGTGGTAAAGGTTGATTCAGGGACGATACTGTATGAAGATTACATACTCTCTGTAATTGCTGATCTTCTCTAATATCTTCGCCATTGATTCAGACATCCACCCTCCATTCCCCTCTCAACTGTGAGCCTGGGCCTCTGGCAGCTCACCGTGAGTGATGATAGTAGTACTACCTCTATCTCTATCTCCTCTGCCATGTCCCTTTCACTTGGCTACTTACTGTAATAAAGAAAAAGAGGGCTGGGCATCTTGGTGCCCACTCTCACAAAAGACAAAAAAATCCAAAAGGGAGTGGGGGGCCTCTGGCTCCTCCACCAACCATAAAACCGAAAAAAAAAAAGCCTTCTTATTTCTTTAGTGCAGTGTGTAGGTGGCCACTTTCCCTCCATTTTTTCTCCCTCCTTCTCCCTGCCCAGGCTACTTACCCTACAGAGTAAATCCTCGTTAGTTGCTACATATGTATATGGAACATGTGCACTGGGCACTATCCAATCTAACTCCACTGAGTGGATGCTTTGTGTGTGGACAGGTGCTATGCACTTGCTTGGATCGGTGTACCAGCTTCACATAGGGTACACCCTGTGGTTGCAGGGAGAAGAGGGGCATGTTCTTCCTTGTGTTGGAATTTTTGGTTAGTATCCTTTGTCTCTTTCTGTGTCCATTGGGTTTGTCCACTCTGCCTGGAGCATGCCAGATGAGGTACCCACGTCTTGACTCTCCAGGATTGCTAGTCCTGCAACACCTATGCTGTTCTTTTTCCCTTTTCTCTAATCTTCATATAGACAACAGGGTTGCTGGTTTACTCGTGAGTTTACTCAGGCTTTATCTTGTAGCATGGAGCTATCACTTTTTTGAAAGTGAAGATGTCATTTTTTCCATTGTTGGCATTTTTACCATCTCATTTGCAAAGGGGTTCCAAAGTGGACTTCCCCTTTTGCTACTTCTTCCAGAGCTATTTGTTCAGGGCTGCTGCCCTGTCTTTTTACTCATCACTATCTGCACTCTGTCTGGCTACTAGTAAGAGGCTCGGACTCCTTTGTAGACCCACTACCCCTGTGCCACCTAGTAGACCCAGCCCTTAGTCTCTAAGTTAGTAGTCAGCTTCTAATCGGTTGCTTATTTTATATCCTATATCTTTTTACTATCCATTTGGGCTAAAAGTGTCTAGTTCTCTCTTTATTTCTCTGCATTTTGTTTCTGTCCAAATGAACAGAACTGAGGTGCATGAGGGAGATGACGATGGTTATTGGCCAACGTGTAGCACCATATGGGTACGTGATACATGCAAGTGGTGCCACTAGCCGGCACCTGCTACCTACTTGGAAGAAAAAAGCGCCCACAGGGTCCTAGTTCCTTTGGCCCTCGACCCACATGTATAAATCAATGGTGAAGATATTCAGGAAGATCAACAATTACAGTGAGTATGTAATTTTCAATCTTCCAGGAATCAATCTTCACCATTGATTCACACTAATGGGTCTGTGCTGGAGGCACTAGGACCCTGTAGGAGCCAGAACTTTTCAGGAGGGCTGGTACTGAGGCAAGCTGAGTGCATGCACGGCACCGCAAAAGTGATTCACAGGACTTGGCTTACCTTGGCACCAGCCCTCAAACACCTCATTTCCTTTTCCCCCCGCTGTTGAATGAACTTCATTGACTACGTCACTTGCCTGCTGGGAGTCTGAACTTCATGTCTGTATAACAGCAACATTCAGTTCTCAGTTTTGGTGTTTAAAGTTAGAGTTTGTTAGTTCTGTGTCAGTTTAGTGATTTTACAATAATATTTGTCAGTTTTTCCTCACAGCTCTACTGAGTCTACAGCCGATGGCCATGGAGGATGATGGTAGGGAGCCTTTAAGGCAGGCTGCTCCAGTAGTGGGGCCATGTCCAGTCCACTTTCCCTGGCAGGAAAGGGTTCTGATGATGGGAAGTCCTGTACTGGGGAGAAAGAATAGTCCTACTAAAAGCACAAAAGAGTGTGCCTCGTCCGAATTCCGGTTGGTTTCTTGGCACCGCTTGGCTTCAAGTTCTTCCTCTTCCCTTCAGAAGGGGAAGAAACAATACCACTCTAGGTCGCCCTCTGGGAGGTCTTCCACAAAACTCTCAGTTTCCCGGAGACAGAGGCCCTTGCTGGCACCATCGGCATTGCTAGAGGCCTCTGGTACTGGGATGTTGAGGTCTTGGGCCCGGAGTTCCATGTCTATAAGTGGGAACCCCTGCATCAGTTCCACCCTCAGGCAGCTGTTTTCAGCAGTGGGTGTAGCATCAGGCTCATGTGTCTCTTCCAGCGGATCCAGTCTGCGGCCCTTTGAGAGGTCAGTGGAACTGGAGCCACAGGCGGGGCCTTCATGCTGGGTAGAGCGTTGGGCTTCAGCAACGGCCTTTGGCCCTTGCCGATGACTGCACCCCCTGACTCCTGTCCCACTAGCTGAACTTTCACCTTGTGTCGCTTGGTGGTACCGGCTGGGTACCACTGCTAGCCACTTCAGTGCTGTCTGGGTCATTGGTGCTAGGTCTTGTGCCAGTGCTGGCACTGAATTTGGGCCCTTTGGGGAATGGCACCAGTGCAGGTCCCAATGGCAGGTCGATGTCACCCTTGGCACTGGATTCAATTCTGGTTCTGGCGTCGCCTCTGGCTGCGGTCCTGTGTCCTTTGGGCTGGTGTCAGTGTTGACGGGGCTGTGTTTCTGGATTAGAAGGTCTATGACCAAGCCCTCTCTATGCCCCTCCCTCCAGGGAGGTTGTGGAGGGAGATAAATCTGACACTAACCTCATCTTCTCTGAGAGCAGTAAACATGACTTTCTTAGACTGGACTTTTTTGATCCAAGTCCTATAGCTGTGCCTCAGGAGGATCTAACTTTCAAGGCTTTGCTCAGAGACATGCTTCCCCATCTACTTCTGAGCCTACAGCCACTGATCAAGGTAAACATCTCTGTCTGCAGTGGTTAAGCATTTCCACCATGCCAACCAATTTAGGTTCTCCTATTCCACCTGCATTTAAAACTCTGTTTGATATGGCTTGGTGTAGACCTGCTTCAATTCCTTCTGTCTGCAAGCAGATAGATAAAAAAAAAAAAACACTGCCCCTAGATAGTACAGTGTATGTTTCTCAGCCTTAGCTGATGCCTTTGTTATTCTCCCTGAGAATGACAAGGCCATTCTCCTCCAAGAGGTCACCCCACACCCTGTTATGGCACTGACACAAGTTGGACACTGAGAAAACGCATCTACCCTAGGCATGCAGATTGCTAGCACCAAGGGTATTTTTCCTTTTATGATTGCCCCCTTTGGAGCTTGCTTAAGTCCAGAGCACAGACTGAAAAAGGATTCTGTTGACTGCAATATATGGAATTTAGTCCAACAATCATCAGCTCTAAGCCACTTGGATGCCTTTGCTTCTGCTGCCACAAGGCATCTGCATCAGAAGACATCTCTGGCTCAGTCCACTGGTTCATTCACAGGGGGCATGCGCCCCTTCCTCAATCTCAAAAATTTCAACTTCTTGAATCAAGAAATTTACAATTTTTTCTTTCAGGATTGGTTAGCACCCTGGATATGCAGCATGTATACCAGCACTTTTTGGTACACCCCAGCTGCCTCAGATACCTCTGATTCTTCATGCAGAAGCTGCTTACCAGTTCAGAGTCCTACCCTTTGAACTCTCCTAGGCATCTCAGGTCTTTGCAAAATGCATTGCAGTTCTCATAGCACATCTGAGAAAATTAGGACTCGAGGTTTACCCTTACCTGGATGATTGGCTGACAGCCAGTCCATCCAGGCATGAAACTAAACAAGCAGTGGCCGTGACCTTTCAGTTCCATACCTCCATGAGGGTTCTGATGAATCTATGCTCCAATTCTCACAGCAGCTTTTGTTCATAGGAGCTCTTCTGGATACTACCAAGGCCCAAGCCTTCCTGTCAGACAGAAGAATGCAGGTGATCCTGCAGATAGCATGCTACATTATGGAGTGCAAATCTGTTTAAACCCACTCCATGCAATGCATGCTGGGTCTGATAGCCTCCACAGTGTTCACAGTGCCCCAAGCATTGTTACAAATGAGAACGATTCAATGGATGCTTAGTGTACAGTGGTCACAAGCATCACTCCCTCAGACCTACTCCATTCAGGTGACCAAGCCCCTGATTTGGACACTGGAGGTCAGTCTCCTCCAGTGCTTGTCCTCCCACTGGAGCCTCAGGTGACCCTCACCATGGATGCCTCCCTGTTGGGGTGGGGAGCTCACTGTCAGGGCCTCCAAACACAAGTTGTCTGGGACTCATCAGAGACTCATGTCCATATCAATGTGTTTGAGATGCAAGCTGTTTTGTATGGTCTGAGAGCCCTAGTGGATCTTGGCAGCTACAAAACAGTCCTTTTCCAGAAGGACAAGTCTGTGATTTATTACATCGACAACCAGGAGCACACTCTTAGTCCAGGACATAGCATTTTCTGTTGGGATGCATTTAGACTGCAATGGCAAAATCTTTTTCTGTATGCATCCATCCAATCCCCCCTAGTGCAGAGGGTGTTGCTCAAAATGGAGGCACATGGGGCAATATGATTCTGATCACCCCCTGCTAGCTTCAAAAGATATGGTTTCCTCTGTTGAACTGACTATCGATCAGCAACCAAGGATCCTTGTACTCAGGATGGACTTACTGACTCAGGGTCACCTGGTCCCTCCCAACCTGCGCTCCCATCACCTTCAGGCCTGGCTTCTGAAGAGATAGAAGTGAACAGGTGCAGGGTATCTCAGAAGGTTTCTGAAATACTTTTAACTGCTTGTAAACCTTCCACTAAGAAGATTTACACAGCCAGATGGAAAAGGTTCCCATCTGGTACTCCAAAACCCGCATGAACCCCTTTGGGCGCCCAGTTGACAAGGATCTGGAGCACTTGCTGGACCTTTCTCATGCTGGCCTACAGTATTCCACAGTTATGGTCCATTTGTATGCTATATCTGAATATGATGAACCAGTCGGTACCCTCTACCTGGCACAGCTGCCACTGTTCTAGAGGTTCCTTAAGAGCATTTTGTACACAAGGCCTCCCATCAGGAAGCTGGTAGCTCCCTGAGATGTCAACCTTGTGCTGGACAATGCTCACCCATAAGTCTTTGAGCCCCTTGCAACATGTGAGCTGAAGTTTTCAACTTGGGAAGCAGTTTTCTAGCGCCCATCTCTTGTGCTCGCAAAGTGTCTGAAATCCATGCCTTGGTAACAGATCCCCCATATACTGGTTTCCACAAGGACAACATAGTTCTTGCACACACCATATGTTTCTTACTAAAGTGGTGTCTGAGTTACATCTGAATCAGCCACCTATGCTGCCTACCTACTTTGCCAGCTTCCAGAATGAGAGAGTGCACTCTCCATTCTCTGGATTTTCAGAGGGTCTTTGTTTTATCTGGACAAATCTAAGGACTTCCGGCAATCCAAACAGCTAGTAGTCTATGATCCCAATTAAAGAGGACAGCCTGTTGCAATCAAGTGCATTTCTGCCTGGATTGTGAGCTGTCTGTGCCATTGTTATGCCATGGTGCAGGCCAGGCTGGAAGGTCAGGTACATGCTCACTCCACTAGGGCACTTGTCATGTCCCTGGCAGAGATTTGTTCTGTGCCTATTGGTAATTCAGTGCAAGCCTTCTATATCAGACGCATCTGTGCACACAGCTTTTGTCCGTTATATCCAGTGTCCATTATATTCAGAGGAGGTGGAGCCTATGTGTTAGGTGTGCCTGTGTGTGTATGTGAGCAGGGGCTCAGAGTGATTGAAATCCTGTTATAAAGACTTCATAGGTTAACCAAACTCCTGCCTAGCATATATGTTTCCGTACTTTGTGTGTTTAGAGTTATTTAACTGTCAGGGAGTTGACATGAGTTTTTTTATGAAGTTTATTGCAGGAAGTAAGATAGTAACTCTAGTGGCTGGATATTAGGGTTCTTGGACAGGAAGAACAAAAGCAATTGTACTGTAAGAGTTTTATTAAAAAATTAAAACACTTTGTTTTTATTGTAATCATCTAATGAAAGTTTATATAGCTTGTGGAGAATTATCTTGTAAGAAATTTAGTCTCTGTAGCTCCATCTAAATTTTATGTTTGCCAAATCTCCTCACCAGCTCTGCACCCCCCCCCCACAATGCACTACAAATACCTATAAAAGCTTCAAAGTGTCCATTATAAGCTAAGTTTCTGTGCATTATAACCAGAGGAAAATGCATTGGATTTGATATATCTGGTTTGGGAAATCAATTTTTGTCCACTATAACAGATTGTCCATTATAACGGTGTCCATTATAAGTGGAGTGCACTGTATATTACACAGTTGCAACTTGGAGCACAGTGCACACTTTAAGTACTATACCCTGGATGTGCATACCAGGCAGCATGACCTGCCAGGATTATCTTGAAGGAACTTATGTCCTGAGTGAGCCCTTGTCTCCTATCACCCTAGTGTGGCTTGCAGTCGCCACCCACCCAAATCTCAACTGGGAAAGACTCAGCTAAGAAGCTGAGCTCCCCCTGACATGGGTGCACTCCCCCACCTGCGGTGCAGCTTGCAGATGTCACTCACCCAAATCTCCATCGGGAAAGACTCAGCTAAGAAGCTGAGCCCCCCCCCGACATGGGTGCGCTCCCCCACCTGCAGTGTGGCTTGCAGATGCCACCCGCCTGAATCTCCACCAGGAAAGATTCAGCTAAGGTACGGCCACGGTCGTAGACCAAAATTATTTTCATCCCTGGCGCCTTCTACTGATCCTCGGTGATTGGCCAATTCCAGTGTGCTCCTCCCGACTGGCTGAGTGAGTGACTGAAACAAACTCTGGCTGAACCTGTTGGCTGAAGCTGTTGCCCTTTATGCTTAGCTGAATACCATACTGCTGCTTGACTAAATTTTCCTTGGAATTTCAGTTTAACTTATGTGTTACTCCTACTGCTCGGTTTCGCTAATTTTTAATTGTTAGTTGATGAATGTAATTTTCCACTGCTTTGGCTGTAACTAATTCTCACAGTGTATATTTTGCTGATGGCTGCCGAAATTAGATTCTTGTCTTAAAGTGTTTTTCTTTTTATTTCACTCTCCTGTCTGTCCTTTTTGAACTCCATCTACAACTCCTCGCCTAGGAGCCTACAGTTTCCAGCCCTACTCTTCCTTCCCTCACCACTTTCCATCCCAGTGCTCAGTGCTGATCTGCCCTGCCCCCACTCCCTTGCTCTTCTCTCTTTGAATTCTTACTTTCCCTGCCCTCGTCTCAACTCCTCCCTGCCCCTGATTAATGCTAATTTTCCCCAGTCGTCTCCTGGCTCCCCACTTCTCCTTTGTTTAACTGAAACAGTTCCTGCCCTTGTGTCCTACTTACCCTCTAACCCTCTGCTATTTTCTCTCTTCACAGAAGCTGAGCCCCCCCCCGACATGGGTGCTCTCCCCCACCTGCAGTGTGGCTTGGAGACACCACCCGCCTGAATCTCCACCGAGAAAGATTCAGCTAAGGTACGGCCACGGTCGTAGACCAAAATTATTTTCATCCCTGGTGCCTTCTACTGATCCTCGGTGATTGGGCAATTTCATTGTGCTCCTCCCGATTGGCTAAGTGAGTGACTGAAATAGACTCTGGCTGAAACCCTTTGCCCTCTTTGCTTAGCTGAATTCCGTACTGCAGTTTGGCTAAATTTTCTCCCGCCCACCCGCTGCTCTAATTAAATACACTTTCTACCATACTGACCCCTCCCCTCTGTGGAGCTCATCCAATTCAATTCTGCTGCCCGTATCTCCTCTATATTATATTTTCTTCAACCAGAGGGCATTGTTCCATCTCAGTTTTACCTCTAAGCCATTGAGCTCACTAAATCTACTAAATCTAAATCTTAATTACACGACTGGTCTCTCTCCTGCCCCATCTAAACCCTTGAATCTGTGCCCTACATATCTCCTAGCATGTTCCTCTTCCTCTCCAAAGGGCTACTCATCTTGAGTTCCTTCCTAGCCTGTCTCCATTACAATGCATATCATGTTGACAGGGTTCCTACACCACCCCTCAACCATGTATTCCTTTGTTCCCCACCCTCCTGTAATCTGCCAGTCACACTAAATAAATCCCCCCACCATCTTAGAGTGCTTATTCTTCTCCAGCATGATAAAACAATCGTGCTTGTATTCAGGACCAAAAATAAACATAAGATGCAATTTCTCCCCCCACCTACCTTATGGTCCAAACTATGCCTACTTCTCTTGTCTGGTGATACTGAGTTAAATCCTGGTCATTATGAGGGTACTGAGCCTAAGCCTCTAACCTCATGCCCCATCTGGTCAAATATCAAAGGTCTCAAGGTAGCAGATATGAATATTCAAACATGGTAAAATGGTGGAACTCGAATCTTGGATTCAGCATTATAAACTGGATGTCCTGTGCATTATGGAATCCTGGTTAAAACCATCTATCCTACCCATAAAATCTTACTCCCCAAACTCTCCACATATTGTCATGATCGGCCCAATAAGCAAGGGGGAGGAGTACTGATCTATACTAAGGTCGGGCTGAGAGTCGGTGAATTGACTGGTTTACAAATCAACCCTGATATAGAACACTTATTCATATCAATCACCCTCGGCAAGGTAAAACACATAACTGTGGGCTGTATTAACCTACCCCTAAACTAGTTTCCTCCACCTTCACAAAACTTTTAGCTAGTCTTGACACTCTTCCACCCAGCGATACTATACTGTGTGGCGACTTTAACCTTGATTGGATCGGGCCCAACAAGGGTCAGTACCAATCAGCTCTCTCTGATGCCAAACTAGAGCAACTGTTAGACCACCTACTAGGCTCAATATGAAGTCAGACAACCACAGCCTATTGGATTGGATGTTAACTAACAATAAGCCCCACATCAAGGCCGATGGAATCCTCCCTGATTTGCTAAGCGATCACTCACCCACTTTTTGTGTTTGGAAAAACAACTTCCAGCATCCCCCCCCTCCCAAATTATTAAATCCATACACCTTACCAACTTCAACTCAGAAACATTCCTGGAAAGTCTAGCTTCTGCAGACTAGACACCCATAACTTCGCTACCTGACGTGAATCAAGCCCTAGAGTATCTCGTCGACACCTTTACCACAATCCTTGACACACATGCCCCATTCAAATTAAGAAGAGTCAAAGGCACCTACTCCCCTTGGCTGTGCCATGAATTAAGACACCTAATACAATTTTGAGACAAGGCCTGGGAATCATTCCAAAGCTCAGGTCTCCACTCAGATTAGATAATCTACTGCCAGCTGAGGAACACATGTAAAACCAACATAAATAAATCAAAGAGGGCCTATCTTCTTTCCATACAGGAAACCCACCTCGCCAACACCAAAGGTTTTGGACTCAAATCAATGCCCTGCTTAAGAGCAATGAGCAGAGCACTCCCCTTGCTATGATTTCAAAAGGCTCCCTATTAGTCTCACCCTTAGAGATAGCCACAGGTATAAATCTTTTTTTTATGGACCTGGAGGAATGCAAGAAGGACCTACTCTTTACCTCCCCCCGCTCCACAATATCCTATCCTTGATGCCCCTTACCCTCTCTTCCACCTAAAAATAACTTTACGGAAAGAAATCCTCAAACTCTTAATGGGTCTCAACCCCAACAGTTTCTCAGGCTATGATTCCTTACCGCCAAAATTCCTTAGGATAGGAGTACCCGCACTAGCACATCTGATTGCACAGTTAATCAACAGATCCTTCCTTACTCAATCCATCCCTGACAAATGGAAAACTGAGATCATTGTCCCATTACACAAAAGTGGACTGACAAATCTTGTCAAGAACTACAGACCGATATCCATACTATGCCCAATTGCCAAAATCCAGGAAAAAATTCTATATAATCAGCTATATTCCTTTCTTGACCATACCAACACTCTAAACATACATCAAAATGGATTTCAGAAGTCGCATGGGATGGATACTGCCCTTCTCAAGGTCACCTCAGACATCTCTCAGGCCATGGATAGGGATTGTACCACTGGGGCCATCTTCACAGACCTTACTAAGGCCTTCAATCTTGTAAACCACCCACTCCTCATCTCCAAGCTCCATCTCCTGGGCCCTGACTCAAACTCCCTAAATTGGTTCTCCAATTACTTATCCAACCAGTCCCAGTGCATCAAATGGGCAGGTGCCTTCTCCTCCCTATCTCGGATTATGGACGGGGTCCCTCAGGGGTCAATCCTTGGGCCATTATAGTTCTCCATTTTCATCAATGAACTGCCGCTGAACTGCGGTGGGGCGTTGATCCAGCTCTACGCGGATAACGCTATAGTATATAGATCCAGTAGTGACGTCTCCTCCATTAACTCTGACCTGGAAAATGACTTCCAGCAGCTGGAATCCTGGTTCAAGAACAACTTGTTGGTGCTGAACTCAAAAAAGAAAAAACTATGTTGTTCAGGCATACCTCCTTTGACTTAAAGTCCCAGCCTCCTCTAGTGGTCCTTACCTCCTCGGGAGTGAAATTAGAAGAAGTGCCCTCCTTTAAATATCTGGGCCTGTTTCTCGATGAGTACCTATCCCTTGATCTGCATGTGTCCAGTTTTATCAAGTCTATCAACCAAAAACTTGGCCTCCTGTACCGTACTGTCCCCTATATCACACCACATGCTCACAAGACCGTTGCCTCCACTGTTCTTCTTCCCAGGCTATTTTATGGTGCCCCAATTACTCACTCTATCAAAACATCTATGCTGGCCAAACTTAAACAGGCTTACCATAGAATTGCATGCTTTGAGGCCAATGCTCCAGCCAGAACCCATCACTGCGACGTGCTCAGCACCCAAAAGTGGCCGTCCTTTGAGGCAAAAATAGATTTCCCTGTACTAAGCACTGTTTCCAGACTTATTCACCTTTCTGCCCCTCTCATTCTCGTTAAGTTACTCTCCTTGAAATCATTCCCTAGGGCCCTCAGAACCTCCCACCTCCCTATACTTAGGATACCTAAAACATGTACAGCCTTTGGTGAGAGAGTCTTCTCCTCCACAGCCCCTCGTAAATGGAACAACCTCCCTCACAACCTACTTCTGTGTAAACCTCTCCCTCAATTCAAAAGACTCTTCAAAGAAACTTTCTTTCCGCCCCCTGTATGCAATGGCAACTGTTCTTAACCCTCCCCTGCCAACCTGTTTGCTCTCTCTCTCCCCTTTTTCTCCTCCCTCTCCTCTTCCTTGTCATTCAGCCTAAGCCACTATCATCATCTCTCCTCCCCCTCTTCCTGATCTTCTCAACACTTTACTTGTTACTCGTTTCTCATGTTTATACTGCACTACATGTATTATACACCTACCCCATACCACTTTGCACTCTGAAGTAGCAACTTATTGTTACCGACTGTCTGCTGTTCTGATGTGCTATGTACAAAACAGAAAGTGTCTGCGTACACTTATCGTGTGATTATTGTAATTTGTTGTATCACTGTATCATCCCTCTGTAACCCGTCCCCGGTCGCCCCTGAAAAAGGAAACACTTTGTCTCAGAGGACTTCCTGGTTACCAAAATTCAAATAAATAAATAAATAGTATTGGGGGGGGGGGTTGTCTGAACTTGGTATTCTGACCCATTAGTGTGAATCAATGGTGCAGATCGATTTCTGGAAGATACAAACATTGCATACTCACTATAATTCTTGATCTAGGAATATCTTCACCATTAATTCACATGTCAACCCACCATCCCCTGGGCTCACTCCATTCTCTTTGTTTGTCTTCACCCCTTATTCTTTGTTTGGGCTATGAGACACTGTGTTACTGGTTTGTTGACCCTTCTTACACAGGTCACCAGGACTAACTTAGGTTTAATGCATAAGGATTAGTTAGGTTATGCTACACCTCCCCAGTAAAAAAGGTACTGAGGCGGTTGAGGTCTGGTGCCAAGTTAAGCATGGTGCCATGAGCCACTTTTTGCAGTGCCATTGCATACACACAGCTTGCCTCGGCACCAGCCACCTGAACAGTTCTTTCTCCTGCAGAGTCATAGCGCCTCTGGCTAAGATCCATTAGTGTGAATCAATGGTGAAGATATATTCCTAGATAAAAATTACGGTGAGTACATCATTTTCATTTTTCTAGTAGTGGTTTTCAGTTCACATCCACAGTGCCCAGCTGACCTCCTCTGGCAAGTGGCACCCAGATCCCAGCTTCCACTGCGTAAACATCTGATGTTATGTGGTGGAGTCAGAGAATGTACCACCCAGCTAGTGGGAGGTGTCATGAACCCACTCCTGGGGGTCAGGCCCACTGAGTTCACAGTGCCCACCCTTAAGTGCAATCCATGATGGGGGGGGGCAGGGATACTGTTCCCATGCTTTGAGAATGCTTACTGAGGTCACGACTGCACCTTTTCTATGAGGATCCAGGGCATCCCTCTAACTCTGGATAAGGGCACAATACCAGTCTCAAGTCTTGTGGCCAGATATAAACCTTTCCTTGGCTATTACACAAAGGAGGAAGATCCAGGCATTACACTCTCTTCGGTGTAGCAGCGTAACACCTGATTTGGCCTTCTCCCTTCAGGACTTGCAACAACCTGGTTCAAAATCTTTGTAGACTCTGATATTCTCCCTATCCTTCCAGATGTCCCTTTACAGACCCTTTTTCAATGTGGTAGCTTATGATGGCCCCTTTAAGCAAGTAACAGTTGTCAGAGATTATTAATACTGTTTTCACAATTCACACACAAACAGAGAAAGTCTCACTCAGGCAGAATTTCTTTAAGAAAACAAAAGTTTTTACTAAAATACTTAGATTACTACAGTTACAACTAAAAGAAAGTATACTAATTTGGGTTACAGTATAAGAAACAGAATGGGAAAAAATATACAGAAAAATGCATTAAAACATGTTAGCTAAGTCTACCTTGGGTATGAAGATTTCAAAGTCCAGAGAATTGCTGGTTTGCAAAATATTGTAGTATTTCTGCAGCAGCCTTGTGGTCAGGAGAAAGACTCCAAACAGAATGGCTTCTGTGTGTCAGGTGGAGTCCAGATGAGAAAGTGTGTCCAAATGCTCTGAGCTGGGGGTTTAAATACCCTTCTGTAATCTTATAGTGTCATCAATTCTCAGTTTAGAGCAACTACTCCGTTTGGCCAGGAGATGTCTCTTTTAAACCAGAAGATGGCACTGTTGTGCTGTTTCCAAAATTTACAAGCATATTAAGAATCAGATTCTGAGACCTATAATTAGCATGGATATGACATTGCAGA
This sequence comes from Neoceratodus forsteri, assembly GCA_016271365.2. NCBI lineage: Eukaryota > Metazoa > Chordata > Ceratodontiformes > Ceratodontidae > Neoceratodus > Neoceratodus forsteri. Next base: position 284,125,607 of record CM057453.1, on the reverse strand, counting down.
GTTAAGCCCTTTGAAGTCCCCTGTAGACCAAAGGCACCCGTAAGATAAAATTCACACAGGTTCTCAAGAAAGCATGTTCCTCTCCTGTTACCTCATAAAATGTAGCATATTATAACAGCTTCCTTAGATCAAAGCATTCCGCTCCTGAGTGCATGGTTTCATGACATACACATGGATTATTTATTTATTTATTTAAAAATCAGTTTACAACCTTTGAGCCAGAGGCTCGTTTCCAAAGGTACTTCATCACATAAAGACATACATTGCGTTTCGGTTACATAGCAAAGATTTGCAAAAAATCAATAGGCATTCACCAGAGGTGCCACGTCACATAGTGGTCAGACAAATACAATTCGGTACAGGGTACATGTAATTGATAACAGGTATTACACAAGTCGTGTATCAAGTGAGCATTCTGGTAGATAAACATTGAAAACAGCTGGCACTGGCCAGGTTAAACCTAGGCATGGTGTACAGGGAAGTGGTGGAGGGGATGGTAGGGTGGAGAGCTGCCCGGGGCGCATTGTCAAGAGAAAGAGGTGGAGGCTGTGTTCAGAGACAGGAGCAGTTACGAGTGCTGAAGATGTGGTTCCGAAGTGCGGTTTTGAATGAGGAGATGGTGATGGCATTGGTGATGGTGGCAGGGAGAGAGTTAAACCAGGTTGGGGCTCTATAGCTGAAGGACATCTGGCCACGGCTGGTTCTCATTCTGGGGACCTTAGAGTGGTCTTGTAGGAAGACCGTGTTGCAATGGTGGGAGGGCTCTGGTGGATGGATGCCATTCCCCAGGGGAGAGCCCGAGTAGGGTTTTTGTGAGGAGACAGGTCTGGTATCGGAGCCGTTCATCCAGGGTAAGCAGGTTAGCATCGACATATAGCTGACAGGTGTGTGTGAGCCTGGGGCACCAGTAATCAATCTGCATGCTTTATTCAGGGTTAGGTGAATTTTGTTGAGTAGTGGGTGTCGTAGCATCAGATAATTGGTAGACCATAGTCTACAAGGGACAGAACGGATTATGTAACAGCTAGCCGGAGAGCATTTGGTGGAAGGCAGGTTTTACAGTGGAATAGGATGCCAAGCCGTGTGTTGGTGGCGGATGTTAGGCGTCCGATGTGGTTGTGAAATGTGAGGGCTGAATCGAAGGTAACCCCAAGGTATTTGTAGGAGCAGACTTGTTCCAGTGGTTGGTTGGTGCTTGGAAGGATATAGAGTGGGTGGTTGCTAGCTTTGTTTTGGGTGTGAAAAGAGCATAGTTTTGGTTTTCTTAAGATTGATGATGAGTCTGCGCTCCTTAAACCAAGCCTCGCACTGTTGAAAGACTGCTGTAGGGAGTCCTGTAGGAGATGGGATTACGGTGGGTGGCAAAAAGGACAGCGTTGTCTGCATACAGCAGAATTTTGCCAGAGCATGCACTGGGCAGGGTGTTCAGATATAGCGAGAAGAGAAGGGGGCCCAGGATGGAGCCTTGGGGGACCCCAGAGAGAATGGGACGGGTGTCGGAGATTGTGCTATTAATCTTGACACACTGGGATCGAGTGTCAAGATAGCTAGCACACCATGCCAGAGGGCCAGCTGAGAGACCAGTGAGGCAGAGTGCATTCAGCAGCAGTGGATGGGAGACAGTGTCGAAAGCCTTTGAGAGGTCAATGAACACTGCACCAGCTAGGAGCTGGTATCCAAGGAGGAGTGTAGGAAGTTGGAGAATTCAATAAGGGCAGTGCTGGTACTGTGACCCGCACGAAGCTATGTTGCTCTGGGCATAAGATGTTATGCTTAGCCAGATAATCAGTGATTTGAATGGCCACCACTTTCTCCAGGGCTTTAGAGAGGGGAGGGAGGATGGAGATTGGCCGGTAGTTGTTGGGCCGATCGACCTGTCGCCTCCTTTATGAATAGGTGTGATAATGGCTGTTTTCCAGCTGTGGGGAATTGTCCCAGGCAGAGTGACTGGTTAATTAGGCTTGTGAGAGGTGCAAGGACTTCATGTAGCACCAGCCTGAGGATGCTGGGGTCCAGTGAGTCACTGCCGGGATTGTTGCCATTGAGAGCTTTGATTAGGATGGGTCTGGCTTCCCGGGTGGAAATCTTTCGCAGGAGGAAGCTGGGGTGCTGGAGGACAGGGGGAGTTTGGCTGGGGGGAGGGTCAAAGAAATTACTAGAGAGGACTGAGCTAAGGTCAGTGAAAGTGGTGTTGAACCAGTTAACTATGGTGGCAGGCTCGGTGGAGGTTGTGCCATTTCTAGTGAGCTGGGATGGGGCAGGGGAGCAAGCTTTACCATTGAGTTGCTTAATATTATCCCAGAAGGTCCGGGCTGAGCCCCAGGTGGAGGTAAGGGATGCCTGGTAATGGTCTGCCTTGGCTTTCCTGATGGCCCATGAGCATTTATTTCAGGCTGCATTGTATGCTTGCCTATCAGACAGACGACCTGTTTCAGTGGCAAGGTGCCAGAGGTTATCCCGTTTTAAGTAATTGTAGGAGGCCGGGCTAACCTAGGTGCGCTCTGTTTTTGGACCGGTTTTGGTTAGGGTGCAAAGAGATCACAGGCCATGTTGAAGGTGTGGGTGAAAAAGGTGAGGGCAGTATCAATGTTGGTTGTCTGCTGAATGGGGACCAGTCTATCTGGGTGAGGAGTGCCTTAAGTTTCTTCAGCCCACCAGGGCGGAGGCGCTCATGGAGGGTGGTCTGGGCTTTGGGCTTGGGATTGGGGCTACCCAGTGGAATAGGATAGGAAGTGGTCACTAGGAGTCCGGGAGGACCTGGATGTTTTGGATTTATGGGGTCGGTTAGTTATAATAACATCCAGCAGGGTGCTGGTACCACTCTTAGGTTAAGTCTCGTGGGCTGGGTGACGAGTTGTGTCAGATCTTGGGCGGCAAATGAGTCTCTGGTGGTGGATGAGGAGGTGCTGAGCCAATTTACATTAAGGTCCCCAACTAGGACTTGTTCTGCCTTATGGTGGAGGGTGGCTAGGTAGTCCGTTAAAGATATCAGGGCTGGGTGCTGGTTCTTTGGGGGAACGTAGGCTGTGGTGAGATAGAGAGGGTTCCTAGAGGGGTCTGGGGTGAGTCTGAGGGTAAGAGCCTGGGCCCCATTTATGAGGGTAGGGGTGGGGAGTGCATGTCCAGGTATTGTGTCCCTGGTGTAGATTGCACAGCCTCCCCGTTTGCCTACTCGGTCCTCCCGGTATAAGGTATAGCCTGGGAGGGAGACAAATGAGTCAGGAGTTGATTTGGACAGCCAGGTTTCAACCAGGGCTATGATGTCTGGTTGGTGAGCCATGGCCCAGCACTGTGGGGGTCAAATTTCTTCAGCAGGCTGCATATGTTCATGGAGGCTACTCAAGACCAGTGGGCTGAGTGGGTGGATGGGAGGGCAGGGCCTGGGTTGGGGTGTATGTTCCTGTTAGGAGCAGAAGGAGGAGAAGTGCTCTGGTCAGAGGGAGGCAGATGGAGAGTTTCGCGGGAGCGATAGAATAAGGAATGGGGTTTGGTTGTACAAGGGGTGGGTAAGTAGCACAGGCAGAGAGGCCTGAGTGATCAGAAGTGCAAGGGCTGTAGGGGAGGACAGGTGATGTCTGGAAGGGGGTGAGGTGGAGAGGAGCATATGGATGTGTGGAGGAGGAGGGAGGGTAGGAGCAATGGTAAAGGAGGAGGGAGGACAGGAGGGTAGGTAGGAACACTGGAGTAGTGAGGCTGAGGTTAATAGGGACACTAGGGTATGTGGAAGGCAAAGGGAGGAGGAGGAGGAGAGAGATAGACTGGCGAGCAGGGATGCATGTGCACAGTTGGGAAGGCTGGTGGAGCTGAAGTGAGGAAAGAATGGGGGGACTAGGATGAAAGAGGGGAGATAGTAGTGAGAGATCACCTCTGAGTCTAGTTGCTGCTATGGTGTGGTGGTAGTGTATGTGCCTGAAGTGCATAGAGTACCAGGTTAAAGTCTTGATCAGGGTAATAGGAGAGAGCTAGACTGGTGGCTGTAGCAGCAGGGAGTTGGGTTCAGGTTTGTAGAAGCACTTAGATAACACTTTAGTTGTGTCACAGGGTTAGTGCGTTCTTTATAGTTATGAAATCCTGCAGTAAAAATATGCAGGTGTTCTAGGTGAGTGGTGGAACTGGGGACTTTGGAAACAAGGATGCAGGGTTCAAATCCTGCAAGGCAGCAGGAAGAAGAGGTAAACTTATATTTTGGCAGATTGGGTAGGGAAGTGATTAAGAGGCTTAGAAGGTAGTAATAAAGTAGGTAGGCACTGTGGCGCAGAGGTAGAGCAGCTGACTCTGACTGCAAGGGTAATGGGTTTGGACACAGCTCAGGGACAGAGTGTAGACAGGGCCAATATTTTAAATCTGGGCAGGAGGGAGTGAGGTATGGTTAAGAGCATAAAAATAGAGGAAGTTGTTGGCCTGGTTCAGTGGCTTAGAGGATAGTCAGTGAATTTAGAGAGAAGGGTACCAGGTTTGATACTAGCAGTTGCTTAGAGATAGGCTGAAGGATGAGTGCAGAAAGTAGGTAGTAGAAGGAATCCAAGGGAACTGCACTGACCTCTAGTGGGACAGCTGTGAGGTAGTAGCTAGGAGGGATATAGAGAGGACAGAGGAGCTAGAGTGGAAAGTGCAGTGACCCCTAGTGGTTGGTGCCTATAACCTGCAAATGGGAAAGTGGGTCACGTGATGTGACACGTGACCTGCCAGCAGCAATATATGGAGCGCCAACCGAGGGTGGTGTGGGTGGGAAGTGCCTCACAACAGTCAGGCTGTAGTGCAGGACACTTTACCTCTTACAGGCTCTGGCAATCCCCGATTTCAGTCTCTGCTGCTGGGCCGAGTTCTGGCATTTCCCTGTTAAAAAAAATGGGAACGCAATTTCAGTTCCTGTCAAACAGCTGCCTTCAGGTCAAAAGAAGATCAAGCCTTTTTTTTTTAATCTAGTCTTTTCCCTAGGTGCCTTTGTGCTGACACTGGCATGTCTTTTGGCCTGTACATATACACAGGAATATATATATATATAGGGGATACATGATGGGCGAGTGTGGAATATGGGAAATATTTGCATGAGTGCAGAGTGAACTGTGATAATATCATGAGTGCCTATTGCAGTTCACTCTGCATGAGTGCAAATGTTTGCCATATTCAACAAGTCGCACATCATGTGTGCGATTTATACAATAGGGCTACTATCCATTGGGAAAATTTTTGTCTGTATTTTCTCCCTGTTTACTCTGTTTTTTTTTTTATTTTGGTAACTGGGTAAGTTTTTAGGGGGGACCTGGGAGCACTGGGCAGTTAAGTGATTTGTTCAGAGTCACACAGTATTGAAGTGGAAGTTGTGAGAATCAAACACTGGACTGGGCTGCTGGATTCAGGAAGTTTGTTCACTGCTTGTTACTCTAAACTCTAGGCTTTACTGACAGCACTGTTTGTGTGTGGTCTGAGTGTGTGTAAGTGTTTCTGAATGGGCTGAGACTGTTAGACACTATGAGAAACAGGTGCATGTGATCTGCAATGATAATTGTGTTACCTGCAGCTAGGAGTGAGAAACAGACTGTTTATTCAGTAAGTTGCAGGCTTCACTGAGACAGAGAAACTGTTGTAGTCAGCACTCAGAAAGAGAAACTGATTTATGAAGGAGGCTGGTTTGAAGATTAGAGCAGCACAGTAATGGGCTAGGATTGTCAGAATAACTAAGAGACACAGGTGATTGTCTTTTACAATGCTAACTGAGTTAGTTGCAGGATTCACTGAGAAAGAGAAACTGTGAAGCTATTAAATGTAGGCTGCAGTGTAGATGGTCTCACTCTGGTGACATCACCATTGTTGTATATTTGCTGGTGATGTAGACACTGTGGGTTTATCAGGAAATAAACCCACAGTGGTGATGTCATCACAGTGGTTATACAATGGCTGTGAAAATAACACCATTTACTTCATAGCATATCCCTTCACCCCTATTGTATAAATATGGGATTCATGATGGGCATGAGAGGAATATGGAAAATATTTTCACTCCTGCAGAGTGAGCCTGGATATTTCACGAGTGCCAAAGGCACAAGTGGAATATACAGTGCTCATGAGGCAGGAGTGAAAATATTTTACATATTCCTCGATGTGCCCGTCATGTGTCGTATTTATACAATGGGGCCTCACTGTTGCAAAATGTACAATTTGCGTGGTTTGCGTGGGGTTAGCATGGCTTGCGCGGATTTAGTGCGACTTGTGGTTTCGGGGGTGTAATAAATGGTATTTATTTTAACTCTGCTGATGTCATCAGGATTTATTTCACTGCTGTGAAAATAACATGGTTTATTTCACTGGAATATGTCTTACCCCCATTATGGATTTAGTTGGAACAGCGGATCTGACTTGCATCACCGAGACCTGGTTGGATGGTAATGCTGCCCCAATTTTGGAGGCAGCTATTCCTCTCGGGTACTCGGTGATACATCGCCCGATGTTGGATCATAGGGGTGGGGGGGGGTAGCGGTCTGTTTCAAGGCTGAATTGGGCCTCACTGGTGTTCCAGTTGAGGAGACTGAATCATTTGAGTGCACTGTGGTAACTGGTGTGTGGTGCAGGATAGCTCTCATCTCCCGTCCACCAGGGGATGGAAAGCTGTTCCTGCAGGAAGTAGAAGACTTCGCCGCCAACATGGTATTGGAGTCACCCAGCTTGATGGTTCTGGGCGACTTCAATGCCTGGATCGATGACGAATCCTCGCTTTTTGGACAACACTTCCTCCAGTTGATGACATCACTGGGCTTCACACAGGTTGTTTCCTCAGCTACCCATAATGGTGGTTACTCTCTTGATTTGGTCTTCCTCCTGGGGACTGAGGCCTCCGATTTGGGGGTAGAACTTGTCGGTTGGTCTGATCATTACACCATGAGGTTCAATTTCTCTGCCCTCCAAGTAGGTGTGCCCCTATGGAGATGATCAGTTACCGCCCTTTGCGGGATGTGATCCCTGAAGACCTGGCAGTAGTGATTGACCTCTCGGTGCTCGCTGAGACCAGCACCGATCCAGAGCATTTAGTGGTGGCCTATAATAAGGCTATTACTTCAGCTCTGGATCAGATTGCTCCGATCCATGTTCGTCCCCTTCTACTTTGCCCTCGTGCCCCGTGGTTTGACAGGTTGTTGAGGGAATTGCAGATGTTGGGTCGCAGGTTAGAACGTTGCGGGCGTAAATCTGCCTTGGATACCGACCACCTTATTTTGTTAGAGCATTATCAGCTCTATCAATCAGTGATTTCCCATAAGAAGACAGAATTCATGTCCAGGGAAATCACTGTTGCTGGGAACCGACTGGCTCAACTCTTCCGAACTGTGGACAGGTTGTGCAACCCAACCTATCTGCAGCTCCATCGAGTTTTTTCACAAATTGAGTGTGATGAGATTGCTCAATTCTTTGTGAATAAGGTGGCCGACATCAGGCAAGAGATCTGTCCATCACATTCTATGGGAGATATGGTTGGCCGGTGCTTGGTCCCTATGCCCGGTGTCTCCTGGAGTACCTTTGACCTACTGGATTTCGTTGATATTATGAGGATTGTCCAGGGGTTGTGCCCCATGTGCTGTAGTTTAGACCCTGGCCCTACGTCCCTAATTTTGGGTTGTAGTGATGTTATTGGCCCAGTCTTTGCTTGGATTGTCCGGTGATCCCTGGAATCGGGTGAGTTTCCTAGCTCCCTGTAGGAGGCGGTGGTGACACCCCTGCTAAAGAAAGCTTCTTTGGACCCGGAGTCACTGGCAAACTACAGACCTACCTTGAATCTTCCTTTTGTGGGAAAGGTTATCGAGAAAGTGGTGGCAATTCAACTGGGGAACCATTTAACCATCCATAATTTATACAAACCTCTCCAGTCTGGTTTCCGTAAGAGGTATAGTACTGAGACGGCTCTGGTTCAGGTGCTCAATGATCTCCTGATGGTGAGAGATTGGAGGAATCATTCTATCTTGGCACTCCTTGATCTCTCTTCAGCTTTTGACACTGTTGACCATGGGGTCCTGCTCGAGCGCCTGAGGTTCATCTGTGGGCTGACAGGTACAGCACTCAGATAGTTTTCATCTTTCCTCACTGGTCAAACTCAGAGAGTTGTCTCGGGAATATTTACTTCTGAGTATTTCCCTCTGCCTTGTGGGGTACCCCAGGGCTCGGTGCTGTCCCCCATGTTGTTTGCAGTGTATATGCTGCCCCTTGGAGACATTGCAAGACGGTATGGGCTGAGATTTCACTGCTATGCTGATGATACCCAGCTCTACCTGTCTTTTTCACCCGACCAGGTGTGTGCCCTCTCAGTATTTAACAGCTGCCTCGCTGAAATCCAAGATTGGATGAGTTCCAGTGGGTTAAAGTTGAACGCGGGAAAGACCGAGGTTTTGGTGGTGGACTCTGGTCGCAGGATAGAGGGGTTGGGAACTGACTCACCCTCTGGTTTATTTCTGGGGGACGAGCAGATCCTTACCTCTGATCGGGTGCATGACCTGGGAGTGATACTTGATGACGGTCTGACCCTCCATCATCAGGTGTTGGCAGTTGTCAAGTTAGCCTTTTACCATCTTAAGAACATTGCCAGGATCAAGCACCTTGTTCCATCCAGCGACTTGCCAGTTTTGATCCACGTCTTTGTGACCTCGCGCCTTGACTACTGTAACTCCCTGTATCTAGGGCTTCCTGGGGTTGATATCCGCCGCTTGCAGCTAGTGCAGAACGCGGCTGCACGTTTAGTAACTGGGACATCAAGGAGATCTCATATAACCACTGTGCTGCGCGATCTGCACTGGCTGCTAGTTCGGTGGCGGATCACCTTTAAGGTAGGTTTGTTAACCTACAAGGCCCTACATGGATTGGGTCCTGACTACTTGAAAGAACATCTGATTCCTTACACCCCTGTGCGAGAACTCCACTCGGCTGATGAAGGGTTGCTGGAGATTCCGAGGGTTAGATTTAAGTCATCTGGGGCTCAGGCTTTTATGTTCCCCGCCCCATCCCTCTGGAATTCTCTACCTCATCAGCTACGGGAGTGCAGGACTGTGGGGAGTTTTAAGCGGGCACTGAAGACCTTCCTTTGGGTTAAAGCATTTCCTGATTTTCACTGATTTTATTCTTATTTATTGTCTGTTTATTTTGTGTATTTGTGAAGCGCCTTGATGACTTGAAAGGTGCTATATTAAATAAAATTATTATTATTGTATAAATATATATATATATATATATATAACACACACACACACACACACACACACAGAATTATATATACAAATAAGGGCTAGCAGTGGGGTAGCTCGCCACACCCCTCTCTCCTAGACTGAATTTGTGGGAATCCATACCTAGGCAGGGCATGATTTTCACAAATTCTGTTCACTGCTCTAACAAGCGAGCTAGCCTGTCTGCGTTGGCATTAGTCGATCCGGCCCTGTGGGTAATGATCATAACGTAGCCCTGTAAGGCAATACTCTATCTTAAGAGAGGACCAATCATTTTCCCCATCTGTGTTAGCCACACCAGGGGGTTGTGATCGGTCTGTACCGCAAAGTGCCTCCCATAGAAGTATGGCTCTAATTTTTTCAGGGCCCTTACCAGCGCAAGGCATTCCTTTTCAACTGTGGAATAGGCCTGCTCCTGGGGAAGCAACATTTTGCTAAGGTACACTATTGGGTGATCTTTTCTTTGGTTATAGGTCTGACTGATGACTGCTCCAATCCCCACATCTGAGGCATCTGTCTGGACCACAAATGGCTTACTATAATCTGGACTAGCCAAAACAGGGGCACTGCACAGTGCCTTTTTTAGCCGGGCAAAGGCTCGTTCACAGGCTGGCTCCCATTTTACCTGTTTGGGCATTTATGTCTTTAGCAGGCCAGAAAAGGGATCTTCCAGGGTACTGTAATTTTGTACAAATGTTTGCTAGTACCCGGTGGTCCCTAGGAAACTACGAACCTGCTTCTGGGTTTCAGGCCTGGGCCATGCCTCTATCACCTCAATCTTGGTTTGATTGGGATGGAGCAGCCCCCGGCCTGCTACATGTCCTAGGTATGCCACCTCTGCCATAGCCACCTGGCACTTTTCAGCCTTGACAGTGAGCCCAGCTCTCTGTATCCTGCCTAACACTTCCCTTGGATGGGGCAGGTGTTCCTTCCAACTGGCACTGAAGATGGCAATATCATCCAGATACGCCACTGCATACTCTTCAGTACCTTGTAATGCCTGGTTGACCAACCTTTGGAGGTAGCAGGGGCATTCTTCATTCCAAAAGGCATTACCTTAAACTCAAATAATCCTATTGGAGTGATGAAGGCTGACCTCTCCCTTGCTCTGGCAGTTAACTCCACCTGCCAATACCCTTTTTGTCATGTCAGCTGTGGTAAGGTATGTCGCCCCTCCCAGCTTGTCCAGTAGTTTGTCCGTCCATGGCATTGGGTGGGAGTCAGACTTTGTGACTGTGCTGAGTCCACGATAGTCCACACAAAAGTGAGTAGAGCCATCTGGCTTGGGAATGGGGACTATGGGTGAGGCCCAGGGGCTGTGGGATTTCTGGATTACCCCTAAATCCAGCATTTCCTCCACCTCCCTTCTAATGTCCTTTAGGATGGCCTCAGACATCTGAAAGGCTGTCTGCCATATGGGCACTTGCATCCCCGTGTCTACATTGTGTGTCACTAAGGGGGTTAGTCCAGGCTTAGCCGTAAACAAAGGGGCAAATTTTGCTAAAACCTCCCTCACTTCCTGGGCCTGTTCCAGGTCAACTGGGGTGACAGTTTGATTGCCTCCATAGAGGACTCCCACTTGCTTTCCTCTAGCAAGTCCAGTAGGGGGCCTCCTTCATCCATCCCCTTCCCAGGACTACACACTGCAAATACCATGTCTGCCCTATTTGAATATGGCTTCATCATGTTGACATGGTACATTCTATGGGTATGTCTCCCATCAGGCAGTTCTACAATATAGTTCACATCATAACCTGTCAGACTACCTTGTATGGTCCTGCCCACTTGGCCTGCAGCTTATCCTTCCAGATGGGGATTAGGACCATGACTTCCTGACCTACACTGTATGAGCAAGCTCTGGCTCTGCGGTTGTACCAGATCTTTTGCTTCCTTTGGGCAGCTGATAGGTTGGTCTGGGCCACTCCCATAAGCTCCTTCAGCTTCTCCCTAAACTTAAGGACATACTCCACTATGGGAGTTCCCTAGGTGGCATGCTTTTCTTCCCAGTCTTCCCGGATCAAGTCTAGGGGCCCATGCACCCTATAACCGTAAACGAGTTTGAAGAGGGAGAACCCTGTCAACTCTTAGGGCACTTCCCTGAATGCGAACAACAGGTGGGGAAGGTATTTCTCCCAGTCCCTCCCATGTTGTTCAGCAAACGCTTGGAGCATCAATTTTAGGGTACCATTAAACCTTTCCACAAGTCCACTGGCTTGAAGGTGATAAGGTGTCGTGTGCCTCTGCACCACCCCACATTTCCCCCACAAACACTTCATCAGGTCTGACATGAAGGTACCCCCTTGATCAGAGATAACCTCCTGCAGAAACCCGACATGGGAGAAAATCCCTAGCAAGGTGTCTACCACTTTGTCTGCCCTAAGTGAGGAGAGGGCGATCAACTCTGGGTATTGGGTGGGATAATCAATCACCGTTAGGATAAACTTTTTCCTGAAGGAGCTTGGGGTATTCAAGGGTTCCACAATATCGATTCCTACCTTCTGGAATGACTCCTCCACAATGGGCAAGAGAATTAGGGCAGCTTTGGTTTTCCTACCTGCCTTTCCTATTTGTTGGCACCGGTGACAAGACCTGCAATATTCCTTCACCTGCTGGGTGAAGTTGGGCCAACAGAAATTCTGGGCCAATTGCTGTGTGGTGCGTGCAGTGCCCAGATGTACAGACATGGGGATATCATGAGCGACCTTGAGCAACCGCTCCTGATACCCCTGGGGAATGACAAGCTGCCTGACCATCACCCCTCCCTCTGTCCTCATGTCCTGTGTATACAACAGTCCATTGTCCCAAAATACCCTATGTCTCATGTCACCTCCCTGTGTCTTGTCAGATTCTGCACAATCCCTCAGCCTCTCCAAACAAGGATCAGTCCTCTGAGCAGCGGGAAAGTCTTAACATTTTCCCAAAGCATGGGACATGTCCCCCTCAGTTCCTAAACTGGGGTCCATAGCTCTAGCATCAGGGCATTCAGGGTCACTGCCATCCCTACCCTTCTGACCAATTGCTACCCTTCCCTCCTCAGAGTAACCTTCTGTAGTAGTTTTGTGAATGGCTACTTGGGGAAGTCCTACCTCCCTTTCACTACTCTCCATGTCAGGAGACACAGGGTGGGGAACCAGCCTCCTATTCTTTTCCACAGGGGCTTCGTCTGACTGTGGGTAACCGCACACACCACCGCCTGCTGTGGATTATTCCCTATAATCACATCCAGGGCGAGGTTGTCTGCCACTGTCACTTTTTGCACCCTCTCTCCTATCTCACCTGAGTCCAGGAGCACACTAGCTACTGGCAGAGTTTTCTCCCCCCCCCCCCAGCGAATCCCCTCACCGTTACAAACTGATTAGCTATAAGCTGTTCAGGCCCAACCAAATCCCCTTTTACCAGGGTAAGAGATGCCTCCATGTCCCTTAACCCATGGTCTGCACCCCATTTACAGTAACTGGATGTATGTGCGCCCTCATGTTTACAGGCATATTTTCAGGGGCACCCACCTCTGTTCGAGGACCTCTTTGTCCATGCTGTGCCTTTTTAGGACACTGTCTAGCAATATGCCCTGGCTGTTTACAAAACCAACAGTCATGATTTCTTTTATCTAAGAAATCCCTTTCTGGTAACTTGGGCTTCCCCTCTTTAGGTGGAGGAAGTGAGGGTTTTCCCTTTCGGCCCTACCACACCTGCTCCCCCACTCCCTTTCAGAGCAGGCCTGCTCCTGGCATAGTGATCTGAGAGCTTAGCAGCTTGCTGTGTGCTTTTTGGATCTCTGTCCTCCAGCCAGGCTTTCAACTCTGCTAGGTAAGCCCAACAGAACTGCTCTAAAAGTACAACCTCCTCAATTTTCCCCACAGAGTTTGCTTCCACCCATGTTTTAAAAACTGACATTGCTTTGTGGCGAGTTCCTCAAAGCTCCTGTCAGGGCTTTTTCCGAGTTTACAGAATTTAACCCATGTAGGCCTCAGGAGTCAGTTCATACTTTTTAAGTAAAGCAGTTTTAAGTTTCTCATAGTCTTGGTTATCATCACTGTTCGTTTGGTCTAGTGCCTCACGCCCTTTGCAAGTAAGAAGTGGGGATAGCTGGAAGCTCCAGGACTCCCTGGGCATCTTGGACTGGAGGGGGGGGCTTACAAAACAATTTTTTTTTTTTTTTTACTTTCTTTCTTTATCCCTCCTTACTACCTCCGGAGCCCCCTCCTTCCGTCCGCTCATGTCTCCCCTCGCCTAGCTTGGGGATCTGCCCCCTATAGTGCCTATCCTCCTCTCCTTGCACAGTGGGGTCTGTCCTGCAGGTGGTCCGGGTGGACTTAGGGCGGCCTTCATCTAGGGCTTGCTGGAGGGTTTTCCATTTTCTCCCCTTCATGCCCTACCCCAGGACGTGAGAGCTGCAGGGACGTCGTCCGAGAGATCGTGGGCTGCTGCACGCCAGAAACCCCTCATGCGTCGGCGTCCCTCCCGACTCCGTTGGGCGAACCGCCTCCATCCCCTCAATTGTCGGTGCTTCCACGGCTGAGGGGTGATGTAGAGAAACGCCAGAGGCGTTCATGGTTCCCACCCCTGAAGGAGGAGGCATCCGTTGGGGCGCTCAATTCTCCCTCTCCCTGCCGACTCAGCCACCGGAGTTCATTCGAACCTGGTGCGCGCGAGCTAGTGTGGCATCCAGTGCCTCAACCCTCAGCGCCACCGGGCCGGCCTACAAAACAATTTTAACAGATTAACTCCACTTTCACAGAACCAGCTATTGAAACTCCCCTAAATAAAATATCCCCATACTGTTAAGTAGGGTACAACTTGTAACCACATGGCATCGAAAGTGAAAAATTAAGACAGTTAAATACACACTAAATCAACAGTGCATGAACAGTTATTCAACCACATCTTTTTTCCTTTTAAAAACATTTCCCCCCAAAAGCCCATTGTCCACAAACATCTGAAAAAGTCTCTGCATCAACTGCGTTTCTTTTTTTTTTCCTTTTTATACTTCAAGTTTATTTATTGTTTACATCAGTTCACATATCCCACATCCTTATACAAACACTGAGCATGGCACTGTTCCAGTACTGTACGTTAGATTCTAAAGAGTCATTTCCCAGTTCCAGCTATATATTTTAGGAAACAACTCTGTCTGTGTATCTGCCATATAACACTTCTTGTGATATCTTATCTTAAACAGTGTCTTTAAACCACTATAGTTCTATTTAGAAAGTTAACCTTCACTCTCTGTAGCTTATCTTATACAGTTATGTTAAGATTTTCTACCTATACTCATATTAAAACGAATTAACATTACATAATATAAATAAAAATATTAAATAAAATTCTAAATAAAGTTCTGTACCAGGATTTACAAAAGAATCTATCTATCAAGGCATAATTACATTATGCAGTATCCCTGAGTGGCTATTCATTCGGTTATCTTTTACTGTATACTCTATGTGTACCCCAACCGTTGAGCCAAATCCTACTCACTCCTGTTAAAAGACAGCAATGTAAGTTCATTCAACTCAGTTTAGCTAATCTATATGCTGTACCCCTTCACAGAGTAGCCATCTCATCCATCTATTCTGGTATAGTGAGGTTTGCTGTCTAAGATCATAGGTAATTTTCTCCATTCGATGTAAAGCCTCCATTTGCTGAACCCACTCAAGGATAGTTGGGGGATCACTCAAAAGCCACCGCCTTGTTACTGATTTTAGTGCTGCGGCTAGCATGACTAACCATAAGTACCTCTCATCCTTGTCTTTAAGATCTTTGGGAAGCAGACCCAGGATCACATACTCTGGTCCCAGTGGTGTCTGCACCTGCACAATTCGTGTCATATGCTCCATGATTTCTTGCCAGAATGGTCTAATCTTTGTGCAGGACCAGAAAACATGTGCCTGGGTGGCACAGACCTCTCCACAGCCTCGCCAGCAAGCTGGGCTGGCTTCAGGTGTATAATGTGCGACCTGCGCTGGTACCAGAAAATACCTTACTCTTATTCTCCAACAAAAGTCTCCCCAGGTCACAGACCTGGTTGTTGCCCAGGTGCTTTTTCAAATTAGTGACCACTATTGTGTCGAAATAGTTATAGCTAGGTCTCGTTCCCACTTTACTCTAAGATATTGGGAGGTGTTTTCTAAATCTGCGATGTAATTCATATATAAAACTGAGATTGCTCGCTCTATCCTGTTTATGCCCCAAAATCTTTGAAATATTGATGCCTCAGTTTGAAACCCCGTGTCCTTGTGAGTTTATGTATCGTTTATATAAAAAGACTCATAATTGATAATATCGAAACTTGTCTGTGTTGTGTAGACCATAAGTCTGTTGTATAGCTTCAAATGACAAGACAGTGTGACCTGAAAGCATTTGGTAAGGACAGTGAAATCCTCTTCTTGCCTGTTTTAGGTACCAAGTATCCATCTGGGCAGGTGCGAAACTTGGGTCGTAAGCCCACCATCTAAATTTCCAAAGTTGTCTGTACATGTATCCTCTCCTTGTACCCCTTTTCCAGCCCTCAAGCACTGCATGAGTACCCGAAAAACCCTATATCTCTCTAATGCCCCCCTCCTTAAATAAAAGTACCAACAGGGGGGGATTTTGTTGCTCAGCTAAATCAGTTTTTTTTTAGTGAGTGTCATATTTTGAATTACCCCATAGTAAAGCAATTCGCATCTGGGCTGCCACCCAGTAGCCCTGCAGGTGAGGCACCGCCACTCCCCCCTCCGATTTGGGTAAATACATTACAGATCTCCGAATTCTGGGTATATTACCCCCCCCATATAAAGTAAAAGAACATGTTTTGCCAGACCTCTAATTGCACTGTTGACACCTTATATGGCACACATTGAAATATAGCAAACATGAGAGGGCGTTCATCTTAAGCATTTACATCTTGGCATTTAAAGATAGTGGAAGCAACTGCCATCTTTGGAGGTCATTTTTGAGCTGATTTACTATCTGTGGATAGTTAAGTTCCCATAGAGAAGTGCAGTCTGATCCTATTTGTATTCCTAAATATTTCAAGGATGTCAAGTCCCATTTCGTAGGATATAAAGCCCTTGTTTCTCTAGTTGGGTTATGATGCAGGCAAAGCATCTGTATTTTGGACTGATTTAATTTAAAACCTGCCAATGTTGAGAATGTCTTCACTTGTTGTAATATCCCCAGCAATGAGACCTCTGGTTCAGAGATGTAAAGCAGCACATCATCTGCGTAAAGGGCAATTTATGCATACCTCCCCCTAGATTAATACCTTTAATGTTAGAGTCCTGTCTGATACTTTGTGCTAACGGTTCTATGTAAAGGGTGAAAAGTAACAGAGATAAGGGACAGCCCTGCCTTGTGCCTCTTTCTAACCCTAATGCTGTAGAGATATGTCCATTAGCCCTAACATAGGCTCTGGGTGTTCCGTATAAATTAAAAAGGATCTTAATAAACATCTGCGGGAACCCAAGCCGGGAAAGGTCACCCCCCAGGAAAGTCCATGACACATGATCAAATGCCTTTTTAGCATTTAAACTTATAACCAAGGAGGGGATCTTCCACTTATTCATATGGTCAATAATATGGGTCGTTCTCCTGAGATTATCCTGGGCCTGCCTACCTGGTACGAACCTGGATTGGTCCATACTTATAAGGGAGGGTAGATATTGTTTTAACCGTTCTGCTATAATTGAGGTAAATATTTTATAGTCTGTATTTAATAAGGAAATTGGTCTGTATGATGTACACCTAGTGGGGTCCTTCCCCGGCGTGGGCACCACAGAGGTCACTGCTTCTGTCCAGGATGGGGGTACTTTCACCTCCCCCCATCACCTCTGCAAACACCCGTGTCAATAGGGCATGGAAATGGTTTCCCATGGTTTTATAAAACTCCGACGGAAAACCATCTGAGCCTGGACATTTCCCCACCTTCAACTTTCCTATTGCAGCCTTTATCTCTTCCTCTCTCACAGGAACCAGCAGACGCTCTCCTTGCTCTGTGGTCAGTCCTGGTAGGCTCATTTTTCTCAAGAAATCCCTAATCTCTCCCTGCCCAGGGTGTATCTCCTCTGTATATAACTTATTGTAATAAGACCTAAAGACCTCCACCACTTCATGGACCCCCGTACCAATTTTCCTTTTTGTGGATGCCAGATAGAATAAATCGTGGCCCTAGCCCTCTCCGCATGCAGTCTGCTGGCTAAGAGCCCTCATGAGCGTGGGCCTCCCTCATGGTACCTGTGACACAGAAAGAGTAGCTTCTGCTCCACCTGATAATCCAAAATACCCTCTAATTCTCTTTTTAACTTCAAAAGCTGCCTCAACTGTTCCCAATCAACCTTATTCTTCTGGAGTTGCTCTAAATCCTGAATGTCCCTTAATAATCTCTCTCTACTAGCCTCTTGCTCTCTTTTTTCCTTGAGGCTAATTGTATAAATTTACCCCTAAGCACCGCTTTTGCAGCATCCCATATCATTGATTGTGTGATACCCTGTCCTTGATTATCCATCAAATAAGTTCAATATGTCTGTGAGATAGCCTCTTTCACCTCTCTATCTCTCAGCAATGACACATTTAAGTGCCAAAATGTGTTTCTACGGATCTCCCCTAGATCCATACTGATGTAAAGGGGCGCACGATCTGACAGTAGGAAATCACCATTCCAAATGTCTCGAACTCTCTGTATCTCATCCTTGGGCATCAGAAAATAATCCAATCTGGAGTACATGCCATGTGCGGCTGAGGAAAATGTATAATCCTTTTGCCTACCATGGCTATGCCTCCAGACATCGATCATTCCCAACTCCTCTATTAATTTTTGTACCTTTCTAGCTACTCAATGCATTTTTCTAGGAGCCTGGGAAGATGAATCCAGCTGGGGATTAAGGGTTAAGCTCAGGTCCCCCCCACATTTATGACCCCCTCTCCCCATGCCTGCAGCAGTGTTAAGAAGGTGCGATATTCTTGATATGTGGAGTCTGGGGGAAAGTACACTGAAACTAAACTGATAGTATTCCCTCTAAATTTCCCCTTCAATAATGCATAGCATCCTTCTTTGTCCACCTTAGATGCTGTTGCTTCAAAGTGGGTTCTAGTGGGGACCAAAACCATCGTACCGCTCCTCCTACCCTTTTTATAAGAAGAGGCTGCTATATCTTTAAATCCCAACTTCAAAAACTTTTCATGTTCCTGTTTTGTCATGTATGTTTCTTGTAACATCAAAAAGTGAACTGAGGCTCTTTTCATCTGAGATATGATTTTGCTCCTTTTAATTGGACTAGTAAGTCCATGGACATTATAGGAGCATATAGTCATACCTTTACTAGTCATTATCCTGCAAGAGTACCAATATACCTACTCTTCTTAAGGAGCCCCCCCCCCCAGTTCTTAGCCTTTATATTTAAACCACTGCCCACATAAATCCTTCTACTCACCCCCTTTTCCTGGTACATATACTCAACAATAACAACAGTGAAAAAATGAACAACAAACATCACTAGGCCCAACAGGGGCAACAAATGCATTGCCAACTTTGGATTCCAGCAATGGGGTTCCATAGCAATGGGTCCTGTTTCCCACTTATCCCAAAGAAAGGATTAGTAGGTATAGAGGGGTATTCCATGCCTCTTCATTGAGAAGCTCCCCTTTGTGAGCCTATGTGTGTAAATTACAGCTCCCTGCCAATTCCAGAATTAAATATCAAAGCAAATCTGGATGGCAGCGTGAGGAATGAACACCTAGCTATATATCCATTTTAAGGGATAGGGCTAGTCAGTTACTGATGTTCCATCTAAGCCTGACTTTTCCGAACTCCTTATTATTCATTGTGCTACAGCACAACGGCTCATGGGAGGGTGAGCAGATGACAGCAGGACCTGCAGAACATCCACCCCAATACCGGCCCCCCCCCCACGAGGATCAAGAGAGAGAGAGGAAGGAGCCGGGCCCCCAGCAAACCAGCACTCTTGTAATTTAAAGTTTAAAGCTGTACTTTTTTTACATCAATTAAGACCACAGGTATTGTTCAAGACCAGCCAGCAGAGGCCCAACCCAGTACCTTTCCTCCATGTGGAGCCAACCCACTGATTGTCAGATGCGTCTTAACAGGCCCACACTCCCCCTCCAAGCGATCCATTATGGCCACCTAGTGTGAAAGCGCCACTGCCTGCCAACAACCTCCATATTCTTGGGTGCCTAGGCATGTCGTGGGTTAATATAGCTCCCTAGGCGATAGCTGGATCGCTACCTATTACGGTCATCTGTCGGACCTCTTATCTGGTCAGCCAGAGTCACCTTCACCTGTAGTTTGCAATATGTTTCATTATACGGGGGGCCCCACCTCCCACCTCCCAATCCCCCCAGGGCAAGCACCGCAACAGAGCCAGACCCTCCCGGGAACCCCCACCCTGCCCCATTTTGTTTTACTCCGCTCTACTATAGAAAATAATTTTGCCTTGTTAAAACCAATCCGTCCATCCCATCTCTTATATAGTCTACCATTTACATTCAAATTGTCCTTGTTTAATCCTCCAGAGTCCATAATCCAGACCATCCTCAGCCCAATTTACACAGTCTCGAATTGTGGCATAAGAATGTCATACTTGCCACATATCAAGTAAGAGTAGAGTCCGACTTTCCACTGTTCGCCATGAGCTGCTTGTCTGCATCTCCCCCTTCACATGGAGTACGTTGTTTGGTGCGCACAGAGTCCGACAAACCGGAACTGCACGGGTTCAGCTTTTCACCATGTCTTTTGGGTCCCACTGTGGTCCAAGCTCTTTTTTTCATTTGTTGTTGGGTATTTTGATAAGTCGACTGATCTGGTATCCTGATTCCGACCTGTCCAAGGAACTCCGTGGCTTCTCCTATCTCTTGAAATTTTATGGGGCCTTTTTCAGTAATTACTTTTAATTTGGCCAGGTATTCCATGAAGGCTTTTCTCCCCTGCTGCTGGAGCTGTCTGACCACAGTGAGTACAATATGTCTCCGTGCCAGTAATTGGGGTGTAAAATCATGATAAAAAAAAAGACGCTCGTCCCCAAATTCTATCGTTTTCTTTGCCCACGCTGTCATCAAAATCTCTTCCTTTGTCCTGTAATCCAGGAACGCTAAGACCACTGATCAAGTCCGTGCCTTTGGATCCCGTGGCTTCAGAACAAGCGATCTATGTGCTCTTATTATGTTTAGGTTCTTCTCCGGGGGATATCCAGTATTTCATGCAAGAATGAGTCTATGAAAATTACCATATTACCAGATTCGGTCCCCTCAGGAAGCCCATGCATTCTAATATTGTTTCTTCTGTTCCGATTCTCTGGTTCTTCTAGTTTTTGTTCCAAAGCATTTGTATGCTGGTGGAGGTCTAGCAGGGCCGTATTATGTATGTCGGTCGTTTGGGAATAATCTGTGAGTGTATTCTCTAGGTCATCAGTTCTATGAGATAAGTCTTCAATATCTTTCCTCTGGTCGATAACCTTTGATTCTAGGCGTTGGAGTGTTTCTGTCATTTGTTTTACAGTTTGGCACAGCTGTCGAGAGGTAATAGTACATTCAACTTCTTCTCCTGCTTCCTCTTGGTTTATACTATTAACCGCGGCTTTTGGCGGACTGCAGGCCTCCATTTGTGACGCAGTTCCCGGAGTAATTTTCAGTTGTTTATTTTGGTTGTTTGGAAGAGTTTCCTTGAAACGCTGCTTTGGGGCCATGAAGTAAGCCGTTATAGTTCATTTCACTGACAGGATGGTTGATTTGATAGCCTGACGCATGCGGATTGTTGCTGTTCAGTTCTAGGCTTAAGAGTTAAGCCTCCATATCTGAGGTGCTCAAACCGGAAGTCCTCCTGCATCAACTGCGTTTCAGTTCAAATACTGTATGTGGGGCAGTGAATGTTCATAGGGCAGACCACCTCCACACCTGGGCCCTCTACTCCAAAAAGTCCATTTGTGCACCAGTCTCTGCCACGGTCGGAAACAAGGTACATGCAGCTTTCACAGAAAAAGCTCGAAATATCTCAGTCCCAGGCACCTATTTGTTTGCGCATATTAAATAGTCCAGCAAAAGAGGGAATTTTCACAGCTAGTCTACCACCACACTTGCAAGTCCACCATGGATGGGGCACCCCAAAATCAAATCCCGGATGAGCCCCCACATTGCAAGCCCCCCCCATGTCTAGGGGTATCGAGATGGTAAATGACCTGGTTAGGGGGGCACTATACAATCATGAAAACACAGTCCAGAAATAAAACAAGAAAAATGGTACCTGAATTCCCTCAGGTGTTGCAGGTGAGGGATCAGCTCCATCAGGGGTGCCCACAGACCGCCAAACGATGCAAGGGTGGTGCACTGTTGGGATGATGCAGACCTTCACTTGCCTGGCCTTGCCAACTTTGCCCGCCGGCCTTTGTAGACAGTCTTCACCAGGCAGGCCTCTCAACATTCTCCTTGGTAGTGTGAATGGTTCTATGGGGGTCCAACCCTGGAACACACTGATGGCTGGCTGTGGAGGCAAACTTCTTTTAACAGCAAAACAGTTTTTCCAACAAACAAGGCAAACACCAGAACTGCAGAAGCAGGGGATCCCATTTAATGAACAGCTGATAAACAAGAACAGTCACTCCATGGAGCAGGGGGTAAACAATTCACGGTAGGGTTACTGTACAGGTAAGCCCCTGACATTTGTTCTGCAACAGTCTCTTTTGCCATCAGACTGATTTGTTGCATGCAGACATTCCCTCGAGCCAAAAAGGCTACATTCCTGACAGCAGCAATATGATGGACTGAACCAGGCCACACTCAGAGGTAGTTTGTACTCAGCAGCACTTCCATTTCATATCCTTTCATTTCACTCTAAACTTTACTCAGGCACTTGCTTACTTTCCATTCTCTGATTCTCAAAACTGAGCATTCACTAGGGACTATGACAGCATGAGATGTTTCTACTGTCCCAATCCCATTTCCAAACTTGGTCTTTCCTTAACTTTCTCCCCGGGAGGGGGCATATCACAATACATGGAGCATTTTCTTTACTTCCAGGTCTTACAAGTCAAAAATGGTGTTCTATAGCAAGAACCAAACCACCAAAAACCTTCTGGACATCCAATAACTGATGCCACGTGCCTAGAATGGCTTCCCAGGGAATTCTGCATCCTGATCTAGAAACCAACAGCACCTGAGCTCATGCAGCAATTCCAATTTCTGGACTTCCTTCACTCAGGGGACTGTTTTTGTGCCACACAGAGCAGACAGTCTGCCATCCCGCTGGGGTCCCAACCAACCATTCCCCACATGGACGTTTCCCTGTCTCCACAGGCTGCCCTGCCTGAGGGTTCCAACATTGTAGCGGCCCTGGCCAGGGGAAAAAGGGTAGTGCTACTACCACTACACCCACAACAGTCCAGGCTGCCACCTCTGAACTGTGCCCCAGGCCCAAACTGCTAGAGCAGGCCTGCTCACAGGACACATGCTGACCCACAGGCTGCACTTGCCCATGGGTTAGCCTACTTAAAATACAGGGCCCCCATCAGTGCTTATCCTACCAAGGTGCCAGAGAACACTTGGCAGCCTCCATACTTCTTTTCTCCACGGGCTCCAGCTCCCACATGCACTGACAGGCCCACGAACTTGTGCCCCAATGCTCCCCTTCTGATCTCACTCTCTACCGGCCCAAACCACCAAACTTTTCATACATGGGTCTTCGAGAGAGGAGGGCCGGGGTGGCAAGTGGTCCACCTCAGCCCCACCATGGCCCTCCGGCTGAACTTGTGGGCCAAACCCCCCCTGACTTCTCTCTCTCCTTCTGTAAGCTTTGTCAAACTCTCATCTCTCTCTCTCCTATTTATACCCTCTAGGATGGGCCCCATCTGGTGTCAGCAGGTATACCCACATCCCAGACTTACCGGCACCACTAGACCTTCCTGCCTAGCTACACCTAGCAACCAGTCTAGCTGCACTTATCAACCAAAATTAACTAGTAAGCTCCCAGAGGGTGCTTACATGGGTGAGTCACCCTGCCCTGCAACAATGTCAGTAGACTGTGAATCACAAGCAGTGAGACTGGATTTCTACGTGACAGGGAAAGTTGCAGTGTACAGTATTCACCACTTATATTGCTCGTGGCTAGTGCAAGCAAACGGTTAAAGCAGGCAATTTGTGCATGTTGTTTGTCAAGCGCATAGCCGTTAATGTCATAATTGCCAATGACATTGGAGCGGTGGTCGGCTCAATGACAGCCAACTTCATGGAGAATGACGACAAGGAAGAGCAGGACCAGGATGAAACCATGGAGGAAATTTATTGTAACGCTGGCCAAAATTCACTCCATGGTTCTGACACTAAGGCATGCTATGGAGCAGAATCCACAACTAGAGCCCCTGACTGAGAGACACTGTCAATGGTTGAATGGGTTTG
The DNA here is from genome assembly GCA_016271365.2 of Neoceratodus forsteri. Classification (NCBI taxonomy): domain Eukaryota; kingdom Metazoa; phylum Chordata; order Ceratodontiformes; family Ceratodontidae; genus Neoceratodus; species Neoceratodus forsteri. The sequence continues at coordinate 284,102,031 of CM057453.1, read as the reverse complement.
GTGACCATACTGTGAGAAGAAAACTGTGCAGACTCTCGCATTACGGAGTTCTTTACCGGGGCCAAGTAGGTCAATACACAACGGTACTTTCAACTGAACCGAAAATGTTTTTTTTGGGGGGGGGGTTATAGTCGCTTTAATAAATAATAAAACTGAAGCCAATATCGTACTTTACAAACATTTGTCTTTCTGCAACGATTTGTTCTCCTAGTCCAGTGTGTATGTTTTGATGGCACTTTGGATTTATCATCTGCTCCCCATAACGGGCATAACATGTTTACACCGATGTGCCCAATATAAGTAAGGGATTATAAAAGCCAGTCATCCTCTTCCAACCTATTTCCCTAAGATCTGCCTATACAGTTACTCTCTCTGACTTTAGTTCAGGGGAGCTAATGGGGACTTTTTGCATTCAAAACCTTATTTATTTAGGTATTGCATAAAAGGTTCCCAAAGCTGTTGGAGTTATCACTCTTTGTCTTCTTGACTGTAGTGAATTCTTTCTAATTCACTAAAAATACAACCAACTGCTTAATCTGGTTCTGTAAATCAGTTTATATCTGTATAAATATTCCCCTTCCCTTGCTCCCAGGTCGCACCTGGAAAAGTACAGTTACGTAAGAACTTACCATAACAGTAGATCTTCGAGAACAGCTCTTGCAGCAGGTTACACCATTAGAACTGAAACCGACAGGCGCCAGGACCCCACGGAAAAATTCTAGCTAGCAGTATCCAGCGGGGGACTGCCCCCAAAGTCGGGGGCATCACATAAAAGGGGGCGATCCCCCAGCATCCCCAGTTCTCCCGCCGGAGGCTCCTGGCCCAAAGGTGACATCTGAAGGGGAGACCGAGGAACTGCTTCCAAAGGAAGTTTTGTAAAAGGTGTCAAAAGACGCAGTAGCCTAGAAACTAGGTCAGAAGATTCAACCTCCAGAGGGGAAGGTGGGAGGGAAACTACCTGCTGCAAGACCTGTTCTCGATCTACTGCTACGGTAAGTTCTTACGTAACTGTACCATATTACTTCGAGAAACAGCTCTTGCAGCAGGTTACACCATTCGGACTGATTCCCAAGCAGTAAGGGAACAAATTATTATTGGGAGGAGGATAGGAGAGATGTCTTAGACTTCAGGACAAAAGTTCCTGAAGGATCGCCAAGCTGAAACCACCTCTGTGTCTAGAGGCAATATCCAAACTGTAATGCCTGATAAAGGTGTGTACAGTGCTCCAGGTTGCTGCCGCACAGATGGCTGAAGTGGAGACATTTTTGAGCGCAGCGAAGGAGGTAGCCACCCCTTCCCTCTCATAGAATGACCTTTTACTGGTCCCAGTAAAGTCTTGTTGTGCTTCTGGTAACAGAACATAATGCACTTTACCAGCTATCGAGAAAGTGACTGTGTGATAACAGGAGCACCAGGCATTCTATGTACGATGGAAACAAAGAGCTGGTCCAACTTATGATGTGCCTTGGTTCTGGTCAGGTAATATCTAAGACACCTATGCACATCCAGAGTGTGCAACAGGGCCTCCCCCCTGTTACAGTGATTTAGATAGTACACCGGCAGGTCTATATCCTGGTTGAGAGTCACAGCTGAGACCACCTTGGGAAGGAAACTGCAGTTACGTAAGAACTTACCGTAACAGTAGATCTTCGAGAGAGGTTCCTGCAGTAGGTCTTCACATATAGGACTGCACCCCCTGGCGTGAGGTCCACATGGCAAACTCGTAGATAGCAATCAGCAGCAGGGACCGTCCCTGACGTCAGGGCGGCATGACGTCAGCCCGACTATAAAAGGGGCGGTCCCGCGCCCGCTCTCCAGTTCTTTTCCAACGGAGACCTATAGATAGGTAAGAAGAAAACCAGAGTGAACGCTCCTAAGACCCTGCTTCCGCTCTAGTCCCGAAGGGCTAGATAGGATGGAAAATGAGGATAAAACATCCAAAAACTGGGGAAAGGAGGGTGGGAAACTAGACCTACTGCAGGAGCCTCTCTCAAAGATCTACTGTTACGGTGAGTTTTTACATAACCGCAATATCTTACTTTGAGAGGGTTCCTGCAGTAGGTCTTCACATATAGGACTGAATACCAAGCAGTCCCAAAGAAAAGCAGAAACATAGGTGCATCCAGGAGGAGGAGAAGTTGCCATGAGGAATTATGACAGGAGGCCTTGCAAGACTGCAAGACCAAAGCCAGTTCTGCGCCAAGAGGCAATGTCCAGACTGTAATGCTTAATGAAGGTGTGAACAGATGACCATGTGGCCGCAGCACAGATCTGTGCTGTGGACACATTCCTAGAAAAGGCAGTGGAAGTTGCCATGTTACGGGTGGAGTGACCTTTGACTGCCCCCGGAAGGGACTTCCCATATTTCATATATGAAAAATGGATGTAGTTAGCTAGCCATCAAGAGATGGTCTGCTTAGAAATAGCTTTGCCCTGGCACTGAGGGGCAAAGGCTATGAACAGTTGGCTAGATTTCATAACCTCTTTAGTCCTGTTCGTATAGTACCTCAGGATCCGGTGCACATCAAGGGTGTGCAGAAGGTGTTCCCCCCTGTTTGAATACTGTGGATAGTACACAGGTAATTCCACACTCTGGTTCAGAGTGGTTTCCGAAACAACTTTGGGCAAAAAGGAAGGATTAGTCCAAAGGACTACCCGGTCCTTATGAAAAATCAAAAGAGTTTCTTTACAGACGAAGGCCTGTAACTTGGAAACCCTTCTGGCCGAAGTAACTGCGACTAAAAATAAAGTCTTCCAGGAAAGGAAGCGTAAGTCGCAGGAAGAAGCTGGTTCAAATTGGGGTAAGGTCAGCTTCTCTAGCATGAAATTCAGATCCCAGGGAGGACAAGGATTCCGGATTGGAGATTTCAAATGAAGGATGCCTTTCAAAAAAGTTTTGGCAACCTCCAGCTGAGCCAAGGTTTTGCCCTCCACCGAGAGGTGGTAGGTCGACACCGCAGAAAGGTGGACCTCCTTAATAGAGGAATAGCTAAGACCTGCCTCAGACAGATGTGCAAGATACTCTAGAACCTGGGAAGCCATGCAAGAAAATGGATCCCAGCTCCTTGATTGGGCCCATATCGTGACCCTCTTCCACTTCATAGCGTAAGTAGATCTGGTGGAGGGTTTTCTGGCCTCCACTAGAATATGTGCAACCTGCGAAGATACCCCATAGCGAGAAATCACTATGTCCACAGGTGCCACGCATGAAGGTGGAGAGACTGAAGGCTCATATGCACCAGGGTGCCCTGCTCCTGAGTCAGAAGGTCGTGGGAAATGGGCAGAGGAACTGGGGGTTCCAGTGTCAATTGTTGCAGAAGAGGGTACTAAATTTGTCATGGCCAAAGAGGGGCAATCAGGATTGCGTGAGCCCCCTCCTGAAGGAGTTTCACCAGAACCTTCTGAATGAGAGGAATGGGAGGAAAGACATACAGAAACCTCCCTGTCCATGGAAGACACAGTGTTTCTCACCAAAAAGCACCATGCCTGAGAACGAGCGAGCAGGAGACGGGTAGTTTTGCACTGCACAGGGAGGTGAACAGATCCATCTCTGGCCAAGCCCATCGAAGAAAGACCTCTGACTTTAGCTCCCGCTCGTGGGCCCTGGCCACTGATCGACTGAGACTGTCTGCCAGGATGTTGGTGACACCCGGAACGTGGACTGCTGTCAAGTAAAGGCTATGCTAAATCGCCCAGTACTACACCCTCACAGCTTCTCTGCAAAGAGGATATGACTGGGTTCCTCCCTGTTTGTTGAGGTACCAGACAGTGGACATGTTGTCTGTCTGGACTAAAAGAGATCCCAGAACCAGAAGTGACTGGAATGCCTGGATCATGTAAAGAACCACCCTGGTCTCCAGAACATTGATGTGGAGCATCAGCTCCTGGTCGGACCAAGACCCTTGTGTCTTGTGGGTCCCCAGATGAGCTCCCTAACCCAGATCTGAGGTGTCCGTGGTGAGAATTTGGGTTGGAAATGCAGGGTGGAAAGGAATTCCCTTTGCTAGATTTAAGAGATCTTGCCACCGGCGAAGATCTCTCTGTTGGAGATCATGACTTTTTGGTTCTTGTCATCCATCCTCTGGTCCCGTTGGACTCGAAGAGACCACTGGGTGATCCTCATGTGGAGCCTGGCCATGGGAACTGTTGAAATGGTGGCTGCCATCAGTCCCAATAAACAAAGCACCGAGTGTGCTGGGATCCATCGGGCCTGAGCCACGAGAGTGGCCTGAGAAGCTAAAGTCTACTGATCCGATGGCACAGCAAATCACCCTGAACTATGTCTAGTACAGCTCCAATGAACTGGAGCCTCTGGGATGGTACTAGCTGGGATTTGAGAAAATTGACCGTAATACCCAGGGAAGCAAACAAGCTCAGAGTGAAAAGAGAGAGAGAGAGAGAGAGAGAGAGACTCTTTCAGGCTGGTAGGAGAGGGTGCTGCGAGGAGCCAGTCATCCAGGTACAGGAAGACATAAATGCCCTGATGGCATAGAAAACACCACCACTACTGCTAGGCATTTGGTGAACACTCTGGGGGCCAAAGAAAGGCCAAAGGGGAGTGCTCTGAATTGGTAATGCTTCTCTAGGAAGACAAAACGGAGAAAATGGCAGTGGGCTGGGAGGATAGGAATATGCAGGTAAGCATCCTGCATGTCCAGGGAGCACAGCCAAGAATTGGGGTGGAGCAGGGGAAGGAGCCCCTGCAGGGTCAACATACGAAACTTCTTGTACTCTACGAAGACGTTTAGTGTGCTGAGGTCCAGGATCAGTCTCAGGTTGCCTGTTTTCTTGGGAACCAGGAAGAAGTGGGAGTAAAATCCCCTTCCTACTTGGTTTGACGGGACGGGTTCTATGGCCCTCTTTAGAAGGAGCACCTGCATCTCCTGAGAGACTATGGGGACCTGATCCCAAGGATAGAATGACCATCCCGGGCGGTTGAGGGGCTGGAATTTCACTGAATTCTATTGAGTGACCTCGCTGGATGAGCTGAAGCACCCAAGTTTCTGTGGTGACGAACCTCCAACCGCCCAGCTGAAGGCCGAACCTCCCTCCAATCGGTTCCTCCTGTGTTACCAGAGGGAGCAGAAGGAGGGGAAAGGAATCAGGCTGCTGAGGTGACGGGAGCTTTTGCCCCTGAGGCCTGTTTTGGAAATTTGGCCTGTGGGGTTTGAGCTCCAGATCCAGGTGCGCGCTTCTTTGCCTGGTGCTTGGCCTGGGATTTGTTCCACCTTCTTTGGCTGTGAAAAGGCTGATTTTTCTGGCCCATCTTGTATAAGGAGGGGACATCCCGCAAGGAGCATCCACTTTCCTGCAGCCCAGTAATAATATCTTTAACATTGCTGCCAAAGGGCGTAACTCCTGAAGGGGTGTCCAGAAGAGGACTGCATCCTGTGCCAGTCTCGCTATCTGAGAAGCCGGGAGGCGGGCGGAGGCAGATCCCGTGGCTGCCGCTCTAGCCACCAAGTCCACCAGTCGTAAGTCACCCAAAGGGCATGACGACATGTGGTTTCCCATCCTAACTTAGCTAACAACTTCGCCCTCAGGTTTCATCCTGAACCTCTTGGAGTCCTTTCCAAATATACAAAGAAGCTTTTGAGCGACCATATGGGCGTAATTTAAGGGCATATCGCACAAGAGGAGGAAGAGTATATTTTACGACCAAATTGGTCGAGCTGACATGAGTCCTTATCAGGAGGTGAAGAGCTCCGATGTTTGGGCTTGGCTGAATGGTCATGAGCGGCCATGATGACCATGGAGTCAGCCTTAGGATGGGAGTTAAGGTGAGAAATCCCTTCTGGGGGGGGTAATAGATGCGGTCAGCTTTTTGGGAGACCATTGGTATGGAGGACGGTTGTTGCCAGACCGTGGTCACAAGGTCCTCATGGGGCCCCATCCACGGAGGAATGGGGATAGGGTATGAGGTAGTCAGATCCAGGTGCTCCGCAAGACGTATCCTTTGCAGGTCAACCTCTTTGGATGGCCATCTGCCAGCCACCTGAATCGAATGCAATAAATCTCCGAAAGAGGGGTCCTCCGGAGGTAACTTTGGAGAGTCTTTCGGAGGGACTTCTACGGGAGACCTAGGCTCCGACACATCCATGTCTGAGTCAGTGTCAGAGGGCTCAGAGCCACTAGGCACTGAAGGGTCTGGTTCCATGGTTCCAACAGTGAGAAAGGTTGACGCTCTGGCCCGAGGAGGTGGTGGAGAGGCGACCCTGGGGGTGGGCGCTTCCCACACCGGCTGTCTTAACTCTGACAAAAGTTGTGCTCTAGCCTCTTTCCACCAGAGAGGGATGGATTCGTGATCCGGTACCGGAGAAGGAGGAGGGGGCAGCATAAGCTGCTCTAGAATGAAAGGAAGATCCCAAGGTGGAACCGGGTCTTTGATGGGAGGTCTCAAAAGCAGGATGCCGTGCAAAAAGGCACGAGAAGCCTCTAGCTGAGCTAGAGACTGGTGACCTATTGGAGAATGGTACGCTGAAATGGTGCATAGGTGCACTTTAATGGAGGAATAGGCACGACCTGCCTCATAGAGGGATAGGAGATAGTCCAAAATAGACCTCTCAGAACAATCCAATGGGGTCAATCCACGAGCTTGAGCCCAAATACAGAATCTGCACCCCTTCATGGCGTAAGTGGCGTGGGTGGAGGGTTTTCTGGCTGCTACCAGAATGTCTGCAACTTCCTGAGAGACCCCGTATCTCAGGACTGCTATGTCTTTAGGAGCCAGGCATGCAGGTTCAGAGACCGAAGATCCGGATGGACCAAAGAGCCTGCCTCCTGGGACAGAAGATGAGAGCTGAATGGCAGAGGCACCGGAGGTTCCTGGTCCAGCTGATGTAAGAGAGGGAACCAAATTTGCCTGGGCCAAAAGGGCACTACTAGAATAAGGCATTCCCTCTCTTGTCGGAGCTTCAATAGAACCCTCTGGATCAAAGGAAAGGGCAGGAAAGCATAGAGGAACCTGCCCATCCAAGAGAGGGACAACACGTCTCGCCAGAAAACACCAGGCCCTGGATCTAGCGAGCAGAAATTGGGCAGTTCTGCATTGGATGGGGATGCAAAGAGGTCTAATTCTGGTGTCCCTCATCTGTGGAACAGGTCCTCTGTGACTTCCTGAAGCAGTTCCCATTCATGGACTCTGGCTTGTGATTGGCTTAGACTGTCCGCGATAGTGTTGTCCACTCTGGGAACATGCACTGCAATGATATCTGTGCCATGTTGCAGTACCCACTCCCAAACCCTTTGAGCCTCCCTGCAAAGGGGGCCGGAATGGGTGCCTCCTTGTTTGTTCAGATAGTACATCACCGTGGTATTGTCTGTTTGTATCAGAAGAGTACCTGGTGCAATCTCCGTCTGGAATGCCTGTAGGGCATAAAAGATGGCTCTCATCTCTAGAATATTTATGTGAAGCTGGGACTCCAGAGATGACCAGGAGCCTTGAGTCCTGACCCCGTTGAGGAGAGCTCCCCATCTGGACCCCGAGGCATCTGTGGAGAGAGTCGCTGAAGGAGGTGGCACAATGAAGGGGACTCCCATCGAGAGGTGGTCTGGGACAAGTCACCAATTCCAGTCTTGGGTGATGGCATTCATGATCTGGACTGGGTGCTGCAGATGATCTTGCTTCTGGTCCCATTGTGCCCTCAACATCCACTGAGTGACCCGCATATGGAGTCGAGCTAGGGGAACTGTTGCAATGGCAGCTGCCATGAGTCTGAGCAGGCAAAGGACGGACCGGGCCGGTACCGTCTTCTTTTCCTTTATGTCCCTTATGAGGGATCTGATGCGTTCCGCCCTGTCCTCAGGAAGGAATGTCCTTCCCCGAGTGGTGTCCAGAACTGCTCCTATGAACTGCAAGTTCTGAGACAGGACAAGGTGCAACTTCTCCTGGTTGATGATGATGCCCAGTGATAGGAAGAGAGAACAGGTATCTTGTATCGCGGACATCAGGGCCTCCCGTGAGGGTGCCATGAGGAGCCAGTCGTCTAGATAAGGAAACACATAGTGGCCTCGTCTCCTGAGAGCTGCTGCCACGACTGCCATACACTTCATGAATACTCAAGGTACCGAAGACAGCCCAAAAGAGAGAGCTCGGAACTGGTAGTGGTGTCCCGGAAACTCGAAGTGCAGAAATTTCCAGTGTGCTTGAGCAATTGGGAGATGTAGGTAAGCGTCCTGCATGTCCAGTAACACCAGCCAAGTGCCCTCTTTGAGCATGGGAATAAGACCCGGTAAGGTCACCATGTGGAAACGATTGTACAACACAAATGTGTTGAGGTCACTGAGATCCAAGATCGTGCGCAAGTCCCCAGTTTTCTTTGGAACCAGGAAGAAGTGAGAATAGTAACCTTTTCCTTTCTGGTTCACTGGAACAAACTCTATGGCCTCCTTGTCAAGGAGGGCCAACATATCCTGCTGAATAAGCAGAGCATGCTGACCCAAGTAGCGGGAGAGCAGGGGAGGTCTGGATGGTGGGTCATCGAGGAACCCTATAGAGTGACCTCGTTTGACCAACTGCAACACCCACTGGTCAGAGGTTATCCTCTACCATCCCGAAAGGTGATGAGAGATGCAACCCCCGACCTTGTCGACCCTTTGATCCAGAGGAGGGCCGGGAGATGGCAAGGAGTCATACTGTGGTGGTGTTGGACCCTGACAGGCTGGGATGATTTGGGCTTATCCAGGGAACCTAGCGAGTTTGTGACAGAAGTTGCCCTGGGTTGCTGGCTGGAGCGTGGCTGTTGCCATTGGCAGCTGCGAAAATGATTCTGGAACCAGATTTCGGTCTGTACATGGCCTGTACAGTCCTGACTGCCTTCCAAGCGTCCTGTAGTTTGGTGATGACCTTCTTGGACTCTTCACTGAACAGGACCACTCCATTATAAGGAACATCTAGAATGTTCTTCTGGACATCCGGGGTAAATCCGGAGACTCTAAACCACGAGTGTCTCTGGAGACAAATGCCTGTGGCTGCTCCCCTGGCAGCCGAGTTCGCTGAGTCGTAAGTGGCTTGGAGAACCTGGGTCCCTACTGCCTGAACCCAGTTTGGAGAAGTGTCAGCAGCTTCTCCTTCTTTTTGCCATCTGGAAAGTCTTTTAGAAGGTCTTGCCCCTTTTTCCAAAGGGCGTTCTGAAACTGCACCATGTGCGTCAGATCATTTAGAGACCTAATTGAGCATGTAGCAGTGTAACAGGAGGTCCAAAGAAGGAGGAAAGCCAGATGACCCCAGCACCGGAGAACCCGAGTGAATTATTGAAATGGCTTTGTCTACACCAAATTGAGATGGAGTGCCAGAGAGAAGAAGACCAGAGACAGAGGGATGAAGATCGGAGGATACAGGTAGAAGAAAGACGGAGACAGGATGAAAAATGGACAGCAACTCTAAAAGCTATATACAGGACATGACACACGGGCAGATGGAGAGGACTGCCCTAGAGACATAAAATTAACTAAATTAACTGAGGTTGATGACATCAGGCCTACCTGACAACCTTCAGAGGTGGCTCAAACCTGCAACTGGCCCAGAGATCAATGGGTGATTCGTTTGGTCCCATACATCTCTGGACGGGCACAGATAGTTTATAGTCAGCTAAGTGGAGCTGACAGTACCAACTAAAGAAGAAATATTATGTAGATATCATATAAATACAGAAATGTATAGACAGCGGTTTCGCTCCCAGAAAATGGCCAACTTGGACACCCCAAGGGAAACCTATGCCCGTTTGAAGGACTATTGTGGAAAATGGATACAACCCACCACCAAAACTGTAGACCAAATCATGGAACTGATAATAATTGAACAATTCATCCAGCTGTTACATGTGGAAGTGCAATTATGGGTAAAAGAACATAAACCCGAGACAGCCGAAGACACCATTAAGTTGGCAGAAGATTACATAGCAGCAAGAAGCACCCAAGCCAGAGGTAACCAGGGCAATCCAGGACTATCTAACACACTGGTAAGACCACCTTTTAATGCTTCTACTAACCAGAGACAGTTCTATTGAAGGAAGAGAGGTGGGAGAGTTCCATATATAGAAATAATATGCCATGGTCATCTTGGAAAAGGGCATATTGTAAGGATCTGCCCAAATAAAAGATCTGATTTAGCACATCTTGCCCTAGCAAATTTTGGGTATGTGACCTCTGTGGGTATTGGGGAACAACAGACTTTGGGTTTGCTGGACTCAGGCAGTATACAAACTTTGATCAGGGCTGATCTAGCACTGAATATGCCCCAGAGTGATTCAAATACTACTGTGCGGTGTGTACATGGAGACATACACCAATACCCTACAGCATGTCTTAATATAACTGCAAATAATGAATGCCATGACATGTTGGTAGGCCTTGTTCCACGACTCCCAGTACCTGTCATTATTGGGCAAGACTTTCCTCATTTTGACCTTTTAATGCAGCAGCAGCAGACTTCTACATAAACTGTTAATGTGGTTACTAGGTTCCAGGCCAAAACACAAGACTTACAGGAAGTCTTTCCTTTTGATAATGGTTATTTTGAGACTGTCAGTAAGGACAAAAAGTCCAAGAAGACTAGGCGAAGAGAAAAAAAGACTTGGAATGAAAATCATCAGGCTAAAGGTCAACTTATAACAGAGACTCTAGTGCAAGATATTGTACAGGACCAAAATGCGATGAATCTTTAACATCTTTATTTTTACAGGTGGACAAGGTTGGACATCCTGGACAATCTCGATTTATTATCAAAACAATATCATGTATAGAGTTGTTGTAGAGCCTGGCACCAAATGAAGAACTTGAACAGTTAGTGGTACCCAGTAAATATAGGGAACAAATAATGCACTTGGCACATGATATCCCCATGGCTGGTCATGAAGGTAGAGACCGGACAGTACAACGCATTTTATCTCAATTCAGTTGGCCAGGGGTCCACCAGGATGTTGAGGCCTATTGTAGGTCCTGTCCCCAGTGCCAATTGGTTGCCAAGGGAGGGAAGAAAGATATGGTGCCCCTACAACCTATATCTTATGTAACTACTCCATTTGACAGGGTGGCAATGGATGTGGTGGGACCCTTATTAAAAAGTTCTAAGGGGAATCAGTATATTTTAGTCATTTGTGACTACACAACCAGGTACCCAGAAGCAATACCAATGAGGATGGTTACTGCCCCTCATATTGCAGAAGAACTGGCAAAAGTCTTCAGCAGGATAGGAATACCCAAGGTTATTCTGACAGACCATGGTAGTAATTTTTCCTTCATCATGCTGCAAGAACTATACAAATTGCTAGGGATATCTGCTGTTAGAACATCCCCATACCATCCCCAAACTGATGGGTTAGTGGAAAGATTTAACAAGACAATGAAATGTATGCTTCAGAAGTATATGCAGGAGGAAGGCTGGGACTGGATAAGTTTTGCTATTTGCTGTTTGCCTATAGAGAAGTGCCCTCAGGCTACTAGGTCATCCCCTTTACCATGTTATATGGGCGTAACCCTAGGGGTCCCTTAGATGTGGTAAAGGAGCATTGGGAACAGGGGTCTAATGTAGCATGCAAAAATATACTTGAATATATGACTGCATTGAGGAAAAGGCTAGTGAAATATGTGATTATAGCCCATCAAAATGTCAACCAGAAACAACTCAAACAGAAAGAACATTATGATATGGGCTTAAAACATAAAGCATTTGAACCTGGGGAAAAAGTGTTGTTATTGTTACCCTCCACTGAAAATAAATTGCTGATGTGTTGGTAAGGACCATATGTGATCTTACACCAGGTAGGCACGGTAAACTATGCCATTGAGATGCCAGGGCATAAACCGGTAAAAAGAATTTACCATGCCAACCTGCTGAGAAAATGGGTAGAAAAAACAGAAACCCCAGTGTTGTAAATCCAGACCAATCCTGATAGAGCAGAGCTAGATATAGTATATGACAGGATTGATAAATCTGTTACTGACACTAAGTGCATATCAATCCTGACTTAAACCCTGCACAGAGATTAGAGATTGATCATCTCTTGGAGTATTTCACACGTACATTCACAAAGAATCCAGGGAGAGCCAAAGGCGCAGTCCATGAGATGAGAGTTACCCAAACCAAATCAGTTCATCAGAAGCCATATAGATTACCAGAAAAGATCAGGCCAGAAGTAGTAGCTGAGATAAAACAAATGGAACAAGCAGGAGTGATAGTTCCTTCACGCAGTCCTTGGTCCTCTCCATTAGTGGTCGTGCATAAAAATGAAGGGGGCATCAGGTTATGCTTAGATTTTAGGAAAATTAATGAAGTATCTGAGTTTGATGGGTATCCGATGCCACGCATCAATGATCTCCTAGATCAGATTGGGTCTGCAAGATACCTAAGCACCTTAGATTTAACAAAAGGGTATTGGCAGATTCCATTGGTCCCAAAAACCCAAGCATTAACTGCCTTCTGTACCCCTCTTGGTCTATATCAGTTCACTACGATGCTGTTCGGCCTGCATGGAGCCCCAGCTACCTTTCAATGGTACACGGATCATGTCTTAAGACCTCACAAGGCTATAGTGCTGCTTATTTGGATGATGTGGTCATCTATAGCCCCGACTGGGAGACTCATCTATTACAGCTTAGTGCTGTGATACAAAGCATCAGGATGCTGGAATGACCATTAACCCGTCCAAATGTGCTATAGCGAACGACAGGCACGCTATCTGGGGTTCATTATTGGACATGGGAGGATTAAACCAGAAGTAGATAAAATTGAAGCTGTGGCTAACAGTCCCCTACCCATGACGAAGCGCCATGTCAGGTATTTCCTTGGTCTGGCAAATTATTATAGACGCTTCAGCCTGGATTTTTCCACCATTGCTACTCCTCTCACAGATCTGACCAAAAACCATTTTCCCAATAAAGTAAAGTGGAGTCCCACCTGTGATGAGGCATTTAACAAAATCAAGGCCATCCTATGCTCAGCTCCGGTGTTATGTAGCCCTGATTTTACTAAACCATTTGAATTACAGACGGATGCCTCTGACACAGGCATAGGGGCAGCATTTTTTTTTTTTAGTTATTTAACACCAGGAGTAGCACACTAAGCTGAAAGCTTTTTTACAGGTGCATCCCGGGAGCACAGGGAAGTTAAGTGACTTGCTCAGGGTCACACAGTATGTAAGTGGAAGCTGTGAGATTCAAACTCAGGTGTGGTCTGCTGGATGTCACCAGATTTGCGGCTCAGAGCCTTAAACCACTGCGCTATACTGCCTCCCAGCAGTACTGACCCAACATAGCCGGGAGAGAACACCCCATCTTATACCTCAGCAGGAAATTACATGAAAGAGAAGATATTCTACAGTGGAGAAAGAATGTCTGGCCATCAAGGGCATAGAAGCCCTGAGATATTATCTTTGGGGAAATCAGTTTACGATTGTAACAGATCATAATCCTTATGTTGGCTAAATTGGATGAAAGATAAAAATGCCCGTATTTTAAGGTGGTATTTATCATTACAACCTTATAAGTTTACTGCGACATAGAGCTGGTTCTTCAGCATCAGAACGCTGATTTTTATCACGCTTTGGTGCTGATCCAGCTGAGTAACTCTGTTCCAGATATAGATAATGGAATTGTATGTGTATCACAAAGTGCCAAGATGGCACAATCCCGGGAAAAGTATGACTTGTAAACAGTATTGTCTGATTTGGAGTAGTGTTTTGAATACTGTTTATCTTTAAGGGTCCCTGGGGGAACTTTTTCAGGAAGGTGGGCGAAGTTCAACCCTTCACAGGTGAGGGTCTCCAGTCAACACAACAAATATTATGCTGACTTCTTGTGGTGGGAGGAGTATAACAGGAGGTCAGTTTTGAAGGATAAAGCTGACACAGAGAAGATGCAATAACCCCCTTTTTTGGTTTACTTTCATACTATTCTGCCTTCTTCTGCTTATTTTATCTATCCTAATTTTCTTGTCAGGGTGGCCAACCTGGCAATTTTTCTACTGTTTTTACTGTCACTTTTTGCTCTGGTATTAAAAATTGCATCTTGTTATAATATATTAAAAATAGGGGCTGAAATAGAATCAAGGACACTAAGGGCATACAAGATAGGAGCCCTGTGTTCCAGAAAAAAAACAAACAATATATACAAAAAGAAGCTGTCATAAAAGAAGCCCCAAAATGAGTAGAGGGCTGGGTTGTGGAAAAAGCCTTCAGCTACAATTTCAATTAGTAAGTAAGAAAGCTGAGACTGTAAAATTGTTGCAAACAGTGGAAAAAATGTTTCAGGCAACACAAAGTACAGGTTTGCAGGAAAGTGCTACAGAACCTGTACAATTTCTGTATGAGTTTAATACCCATGTATCCAGACATTTAAGGTTAAATTTAGGAGGAAATAAAAGCAACTGTGTTTAGTTGCTATGGTGCTGATTCTAATAAGCCCCAAAGCAATGAAAATGTACCCTTGTTTTTTAAAACACTTGAAATGGGCTAAAAGTAAAAGTATAATTCAAACACTACATGCAGATTAATTGGAGTTCTGTAAGTGTTAAACATTTATTCAAAAAGGCAGCTGTAATTACTGAAGTTAAGCCTTCTGCATTTTAGAAGGCTGAGTTCCTCAACAAGGCGTCGGCTGAAAGTGCAGCAGCCAGATAAGCTGTTGAGAAAAAATAATAAAATGCTCTGGAAATATAAAACAAGGATTTGGGAAGAAAATAATGCATGTCCAAAGATTAGAAGTACCATATTATGTGAAACAAAATATAGATACTACAGTGGTTCACTTACATATGTTTTCCTTATATGAACAAAAAGACAAATAAAAACTATAACCTTATATGAGGCAGATAGGGGCGTGTCCCTCATCTCTCTTTTCTATGCTAAGGTTATAGACTGTTGTTCTTAAACAGGTTTAGTTTATCCTTATACTTTTTCACATTTGTAAAAAAAAGTTGTTTTACCTAGAGGTCTGTTTCATGCTGTAAGGTCCTACTATAGGACAAGCTGCCCATGAAATGGCAGGTTTATAGATGCAAGGGAATGTGATGTCACAAAGGAGGAGGGGCTCAGTGAAACCACACCCTTTCCTTCACTATAAAACCCTCCACTAGGAGGCTTAGATGATAGGTTGGTCAGTAGGGTTCTGATCAAGGTGAGAGAAGGATCTCAGCAAGGAGGTAATGTGCAGGCTTTCCACATTATGAGGAAGGAGAGAACATAGAAATTTCTTTATAGCATCTAAAGCAAAAATAACCCTGACATTTGAACTGATGTGAAGAAATAACATATATTTTTCCTTTCTGTAAATATTGGATTTTTTTTGGTTTTGTGTTTTCTAAAATAAAATCATAAGCATGAAGTATGCATTTTTCTACATCATAATCTGGTTATGCGATCTGTTTATTGAGCCCACGTTTACAAGCAGCCGCATGCATGTCTTCCCATAGGATCTAGTTGCTTAGATTCCTGGTCTGGAGCTGGGTACTCAAATGCTGAGGCCTCTGGAACCTATCATGAGATGCAGTGATAGCAAAGGGAGTCGGCCAGGGGTTGTTGCGCCAAATACAGGTCCTCCATTGGGAGCCCTGTGGGCGATCAGCCTTCTTTGGAACAGCCAGTGTGGAATCGCGGATGCTTCAAGCTGCCTTAGTGGCGTCAGTAAAGGTGTCCACCAAGGTGGGATCACCACAGGCTTAGGTCTTTCTGCCTGAGTAACAGGCAGGCGTTGTCTCTCGGGGTCTAAGTCTTCTGTCTCCCATCCCATATTTTCCTGGATGTGCCTCATGATTTCTGAAAAGGAGGATCATCCGGAGGCAAACTTGGAAGGTCCGTGGGTCTGGTGATGGGGGACAGAGGGAGATAGAGACCTGGAGGTGTCGGATGTATCCAGTCTGGAGTCATCTCGGTGAATGAAGTCTGCCCAAGGTCGCTTTGGGCTCGGGGACCCTGAGGAGAAACATGATGGGCATTTTCTGTCTCGATCAGCCCGAGGAGGTGGAGTTGGTTCCTTGAGGGGTGGGGTCTGGCACCTTCAAGCGCCCGAGGAGGTGGAGATGATTGAGGCTTGGGGTGAAGCATCCTTTCTTATGGTTTCCCACCAGAAGGTGAACAGTTCTTTCACCTCTGAATATTCATACCTGATGATGGGCCCGTTGTCGGTGTGGGCCTGTTGCGAGTCGGTCCCGGGGGAACCACGGGTCAGTGACTGTTATTCCTGGGTGAGGCCGGCATCCTCCGTGTTGCCCGTCTGGCTGTCCAGCAGCACAGTAGCCTCTCACCCGAGGACCCCTAGCGTCCAGTGTTCACGGCATCGGTACTACCATCGTCGGGGTAGTCCGTTTAATGGGCGCTGGGTCAGATGCTTTCTTGGTCTCCGTCATCCGCTTGAGGGATGTCAGCTAAGCAGTCTTCCTTTCAGGAGCCTTGCGAGGTTGGAGACAGACCTGAAGTCAGTGTCCGGCGTCAGTCAGATGTATCCTTGATTTAGGGGAGGACTTTTTGTGCCTGTCAGCGGAATCAGGCTTGGGCGTCCGGCACCCAAGTGGTCTTGAGCGGGTGTAGGAGCCCTGAAGACCTTACCTTTACTGGGGAGGTTGGGGTGAGCCTGAGAAGGAGACCTGTCAGACTAGGTAGAGCTGGAGCTGGCCCTGGACTCGGAGGCCCTACTGGGGATCTCACCTGAGCCCGTGTTTGTCCCAGTGTTTCCTGACATTGGGAAGATTCCCTCATGGAGGAGATCTTTTCTCCATTTTCTTCAATTTCTCCTCGAGGAGGAATCCCTGAAGGAGCCTTTTGGCAGCAGATCCAGGTCCTGCTATTGAATTGCTGGCAAATTAAGCAGGCCTGGTGTCGTGCTCCGGCCCAGGCACCTGACACAGGCAGATATGGTGGTCTGCAAAGGGATCTGTTTGCCCCAGGCACACTTAGAGGGATGTCCTTCAAAGGAAGGGGTAGGACAAGCAGACATGGATTGATTTGAAGGAAAAAAGATTTCACGTGTCATTTTGATATAGCAGGCATCTGTGAGGTCGATGCTGGCGAGTCGATGGTTGGAAAAGAACTGGGGATGCTGGGGATCCACCCCCTTTTATGCAATGCCTGACGTCAGGGAGGGGCAGACATTGGAGGCAGTTCCCCACTGAATACTGCTAGCTAGAATTTTCTGTGGGGTCCTGGCACCTGCCGGCTTCAGTCCTAATGGTGTAACCTGCTGCAAGAGCTGTTTCTCGAGCGGAAGATCAAGCCACAGCTCAGTATGCTCTCTCGGTCACAAACTTTCAAATAAATAAAAATAAAATAAAAAATAATTTGGCACAGTCGCTCATTAAATTTAGCCAGCTCCTAAGGGGCCTATTTCTATGCCTATGCACTGCGTGTGTGAGCACATAGGCATCCTGAGTTGGACAGTTATGCAGTGGTCCTATGGACCCCTGGCGGTATTCATTACTGTTGCACCAGCCAGTTGTGCACGAGTTCTCTGCCAGCCCAGCACCTATGTGCCATGGGCAGCCCTGGCAGCTCCCTGTGCACTCTGCATGATTCTCCAAGGTTAAGAGTGCTGGGATGGCATGGGAATGGCTAAGCCTCGATGACCCAGCCTTAAGTGCCTATGCACTCCTAACGGTCACCGGCGTGACACGGTGTCAATGGGGTCCTCTGCAAACATCTGCCCCAGCACACCGGGCTGACTGGTGGACTTGGGGCTGCCATTCAGGCAATTGCCCTTCTTTTCATGATCCCAGACCGGCACTGTCCCACACTCCCCTACCCCCATTGCAAGGGATCCACTTCTGAACCCAGGACAGGCATCTGATTGGATGCTGCCTATGTCCACAGCTCCACACCTGTCCAACCCCCCCTGGTAGTCCTGTGCACCAGGGAGGCGGGGCCACGGACAGGTGCCCTGTTGGTGTCTGGGGTTGAGAATCCCTGCACCCTGCACACAGCCGCATAGGTGTGCAGGCAATTTATGCAAGATCCACGTGTAAAATGCGTCCGGTGGAGAATAATCCCCAATATGCGATGGATTATTATCTTTCCAGTGTAGCAAAATCAATTTTTTTTTAGCTTACTATGCTTTGTATCATCCGTTGTGCCGACTTCAGCCTCTCTCGCCTCTGCAGAGCAGACCGGGATCTTCCGTGCAGTGACCCCTGGGTTACCCCATGGCAGAGCCTCCTGAGCCCCCACAGCTACTCCATTGGATCAAGGTCTCAGATGCGATGGAGACTCAGAACCGCTACGGGACGGGGGCGACACTGAGCACACCAGAGGTATTTTTTCTTATATTTATTTTCTTGTGGAGGCATGTCAAGCAGACACCACAATGTGACTGCGCCTTGTGTCTGACATGTCCCACATGGAGCAGCACTTGCAGATGCCCAGTAATGGTGCATCCCGTGGTCACCCAAGAACACAGGACCAGAGTCAGTCAACCCCCCACCGGAGGTGGAGAACGCACTATGGCCACTCAATCCACCCCAGTCCCTGGCTGGCTCTCGGGCATCCCAAATTTGTTCCTAAACCTGGGTCGTACGTGTCACAGCGGTAATTCTTTCTGCTGCACCAGCAGGCCAGCTTAGATTGAGTAATGTAATTTTTTTCTGTTGTCCATTCCTCTGATACTAAAAAAGGATTACCAAAAAATGAAATGCTTGGATCAAAACGGACAGTGAGTCCTAGCACCATACTAATTGTTGTTCCAACATTATTTCAGTAATCTATCAACACAGGACAGTAAAACATATGAAGATTTGACCCCACTACATGTAGACATTGAAGACATTTATCTGATATGTTACCATTTAATTTATGCACTTTAGCCAGGGTGTAGTAAATTCCATGAAGGATTACATTAAATTGTATTTGCCTCAATGTGTTATTCCTAGAGACTTGTGATGGCAATTTTAACATTTCTGACTATACTTGGTCATTTATTCCTAAACCTGTTTGCCAAGCTAGTTGCAATGTTTTGTTAGTGAAATTACTTTATGTGTTCCTAAAATACCATATATTTTACCAACAAGTTTTTAATTCATGATTTTATTAAGGAATACATCTTTAATTGGTGAGAAAGGAAGTGGATCTGTTACTGCCTGTTTTTTTCAGAAGTAGTCCCTTACTTGTAAATACGTTGGAAAGTGACTGTATTGAAGATGATATTGGTTCTTCAGTTCTTGGAATTCAAGTAGGCAATCTTTACATAAATGTTGTAATTGGGTAATTCCTTTTACCTCCCATATTTTAATAAATTGGTTGTTCTTAATGGATGAGATTCAATTAATTAGCTTAATATAAGCAAAGGGTGAGATTTCTGTTTTCCAACCCAAGACAGAATGTACTTCTTGACAAGCTTTTACTGCTAATTTTGTAGCAAATAGACAAGATTGAGCAAGACTGTTTTTAGTGAGGTTTAATCCTAAGATTCCCCTAAGATCTCTCAATTTCACTGCATGTCTTTCTATCTCTACCCAACTCAGTTCTTCCCGAATATCAAACCAGTTATTTATTTGCTCCAGTTGGGCAGCCCAAAAATAAAAGCGGAAATTAGGTAGGCCTAGCCCCGCCTGTTATATAGGGGCATACAAATTATTATTTTTTTTTTTATTTAGATTTTTTATGCTCCTCCCTTGCAGCACTGGCAGGTGGCTCCTCCCTCAGAGGGGCTCACCTCTCAGGCCCCAGCATCCCTGCACCAGTCCCTCCCAGTAGGTCCCCCACAGGTTACCTCCCCCCGTGACAGGGATGGGGACAAGGAGCGTCAACTTTCCCCCCTCCCCCGGAAACCAATATCCAGACTTTGGGGGGCCGGTGCGGGTGCAGCCAGGCTATCACGGAGCCTGCCAGCTCCATTTTCTGCCCTTTTCCCTTGCTGTAGGCATGCACACGCAGCGATCCACGGCACCCTCCCTATTCTAGCTGCTCACAGTCCGCACCACCCTCGGGCCTCCACCCTTAGGTAGCCCTCTAGCGGGAGCTACTGAGACCCTGCTCCCAGAGAGGAGAGCTGCCATACGGCTGCTCAATCCAACTCCCAGAGACCCAGGTTCACTTCCAAACTCGGGTCGCCAGTGCAGCGCAAGGTGGGGCTGGGGTATCCAATTTTTGAAGTGACAGTCTCAGTTTTTGGTTTTGCCAAATGAATTTTATCAGTTTATTCTCCAGATTTTGGAATGTTTTTCTAGGTATATCAAAAGACCTTGGAATAAAAATAGAAGTCTGGGGAGGACGTTCATTTTTATAATGTTCACTGTACCTGTAAGTGTCAGTGGTAAATGTACCCACTTCTCTAAGTCTTCATAAATTTTGTCCAGTAAAGAATCATAATTTAAATGAAAGAGCGCATCTTGATCTTGGGAGAGAATAACTCCTAAGTATCTAGGTTTGGATTTAATTGAGATGTTATCAGGGAACAAAATATTTTGTATATCTGGATTTGTGTGTGTAAAAAGCAGCTCAGTTTTAGCCCAGTTTATTTTGTATCCTGATGATTGTGAGAATTTTGTAACTAGGTTAAAAAGAGGTAGGAGAGAAACAAACATCATTTAGGTAGATCAACACATTGTCAGCATACAAATTAATGACATGCCTCTGTTCATCTACCACAATCCTATCAATCTCTTGGCATTGTCTTATATCCTGGGCGAGGGGTTCCATAAAAACATAAATAGTAGTGGGGATGGGGCAACTCTGCCTAGTCCCCCTTGAAGCCTAATTTGAGGAGATAACTGATCATTTGTTTTTATTCCTGCATATGGAGCTTTATATATCAAAGTTATGAGCTTGCAAACTTCATTCCAAACTCAAACATTTCCAATAGTGAAAAAAGGAAATCCCGGTTTACCCTGTCAAACACTGTTCAGCATCGAGGGTTATCAAAGCTGAATTCTATGCCCTTAGGTTAAGTGTATAGGTTATTCATTTGGTTCATGCTGCTCACTTCCTCAGTAAAAAGGGTACTGAGGTGGTTGGGGGCTGGTGCTGCTGTATACCAGCAGGTGCATGCAAGGACGTGCGCAATGCCTACCATGTCACCGGCCCCCAGAAAAGTTCTGGCTCCCGTGGGGTTCTAGCACCTCTGGCACAGTTCCACAAGTGTTAATAAATGGTGAAGATATACTGGAAGATCAAGAATTATGGTAACTACATCATCTTAATGTATGTATGCCTTCCTTGCCATATGGTCCAGTTTTCTGGAGTTCTTCTTTGGGGGAAGTTCAGGTTGGCCAAGGGACAGTACCAGTTCTCAGCACTGCCTTGTGGCCTGACATCATCACCAACAATGTTTACTTAGTTCCTGGCCATAGTGGTAGCACATCTGCAAAGGAAAGGTGTGTTTTTCCTTACTTGACGACTGGCTTGTAAGTGGAAAACAAAGGAGCAAGCAGTTCACTCCATAGCAGTGATGAGCAGACTGGAAAATAGGATTGTCTCCTAAATCTGCAAAATCATACCTAGAACCCAGCCAGGTGCTAGATAGAGTTCATAGGAGCAGAGCTGAACACACTGGAAGGAAGGGCTTTTACAGATAAACAGGAAGAAACCCTCATTAAGTGTGCAAACTCATTCCCTCGAGGCCACAAAAGATTGCACAGGAATTCTTGCAACTGCTGGACTACATGGCTTCAGCAATAGCTGTGGTGCCACGGGCTTGCTTGCAAATGGAGATGTGTAGTATTGTCTCAAAAGATACTGGCACCAGGAACAGCCCTTTGACCATCCAGTGCCAGTTACCCAAAACTGTTTCATGACCTGAAGTAGTGGAAGGATATTGGCAACCTCAGAGGGTCTATCCCTTCCTTCAGCCATCTCCCACAAGGGTCCTCACAACAGATGCTTCAATACTGGGATGGATGGGCATATAAGGGATAAAACAGTAGGTGTGGAGAACAAAGAACTCATGGAGCCTATGAATCTGCTAGAGCACCTATCAATGCATTTCTTCCCTTCCCTGCTGCATGCAGAGACTTTCCAATCCCTGGAAAGAGCAGTCATAACCCCAATTCTGAAGAATGGTGACACATGCCACCTGTAATTATTAGCCCATTTCAATACTCCCCCCTCCCCCCCACAAGGCACTCGAAAGAATTGTGTCGGACCAGCTCACAGATTACCTGGCCAAGCATAACCTGCTCTGTCATGAACAACACGGCTTCAGGAGGGGTCACAGTACTACCACTGCCCTCCTCGAATTTACATCATATATACATGAGGCTCTGGAACAGGGCTACCTGGCTGGTGCAGTCTATGTCGATTTGACCAAAGCATTCGATACTGTCAGTCATGCGCTGCTTCTCCATTCCCTTCCATCCCAGAACATCTCCCCTGAGGCCACCTTCTGATTCAAAGATGCTCTCTGGCCGTACTCAACAGGTCAAAATTAACACCACACTCTTTGCCAGTAGACCAGTCCTAACCGGGGTCCCGCAAGGGTCCATACTTGGTCCATTGCTCTTCACCCTCTTCCTGAACTCCTCCCCAATATTGCAGTGGTAAGCTACTGCTCTATGCAGAAGCCGCCATTGTGTTCTGGAAACACCCTCATCCTAAGTCCCTCCAAACTTCCCACAGGGCTTCTTTGGGGAACTTGAAACCTGTTTCTTAGCAACTACCATACTGAACTATAACAAGACAAAGTCTAAGATCTTTGCACACCACCAGAGTCCTCGCTGTAGCTCCCCATTGAGTATCACAAACCCCTAGGCATCCCTCTTGAACAGGTCTCTTCTTTCATACCTGGGTGTCACCTGGACACCTCCTCACCTACATCACATATCCAACACGTCTCCTCCTCCATTAACACCAGGCTGGGGATCCTATACAGACATAAGCACTGCCTACCCCCCAGGCCATCCGACTTGCCATGTCTTCCTCAGTCCTATCCTTGGTGGATTATGGCATTGTGATATAAGGGTCTGCAGATCAAACAGTCCTAGGCTGCGTTAATCTTGCCCTCAATAAAGTCTGCCACCTGGTCTCTGGATGTGACTGTTTAACCCACACATGCAAGCTGCACAATCTTCGTGGACTGGCTGAACTTGAAGGCTGGCTTAAGTATCACATTGCCTCCTTGCAAAAGATACTTCAGAAGCAAGCACCCTATGGTTTACACCCCTCATCCAAACAATCCCACATAGAAAGGCCCTCAGACATTCGGACATCCCTTGGTCAAAGGTCCTTCCGCTATTGTCAAACCTTTCCGTCAAACTGTGCAGGGACAGTGTGCTTTCAGCTATAGGGCCCCCAATGGCTCAATGAAATCCCAGTGCATATTCTAAACTCACAGTGCATCTCACAATTCAAAAATGGCCTAAGGCAACACCTTCTTACTAGGACAGTTTGTGACTGGCACTGGGACTCTAACACCCATAATACCCACTCACCCACACTCTCCTTCCCCTTCCTTTTACCACCACTCTTCTCCCTTGCCCTATCCCTCTGTCTTCCTCTCCCCCCCCTGCCTTTTCCCCCACTGGATCAACCTTATAACCAACCTACTACCACTACCTCCTAGACAAAGCCACTCTTTGGCCGCCCACCTGCCTCCCCAGTCTCCCTCCCTCACCTTGACTCCTCCTCGACTCTCACACTAGGTGTCACACCTCTTTATCTCCTTTGCTACATACAAACACTGTCCTTTACCCTAGCTGAATGCTCTTGATGCTGTAATATCACCATTGGTACTACGAATGACATTGTAACCTTATTGTATACTAGTTACCTACTATTCGAGTATTGTATATAAACTGTTTGTTATTGTTGTCATTGTCACTGTTTGATGTGGAACCTTTGTAAAAGAGCATTGAGCTCAAAGGTATGATCCAATCCTAAATAAATAAAATAAAATAAATAAAATACGTGCCCCCATGGCTAAACAGCCTACTGTCCTCCATCTCCATGGAACCTAGTCTTGGCGATTTAAAGCCAGTCTCAAGACCTTCCTCCTTGCCTCCACAGCCTGTGACTGCAAATAATACTTCACCTCTTTCTGACTCTCACTAGGAGGCATATTTCATACAGGTTTAGCTTTATTCAGTTCGAAGCCTGCAAGAAAGGGATAACATGTCTGTTGTATCTCACGATTAATTTTCCTGTTCCTTTCTTTCACTGTATATCAATTATGACTCGGGGTCCATTAAAGATCCCCCAAAGCTGTATCTTGCCATATGTATATAACCATGACTCAGGGTCTACTTTAAGACCCCTAAAGCTGTAACCTGCCAATTGTATATATTCCCTGTACTGAATTACTTATGTATTGTATTGTTTATGTTATGTATGAGTATTTTTCTGATGTGGAGCCTTTGCAAAGGAGTCTATGACTCAAATGATTGTAATGCCAATTCTCTTCAATAAATAAATAAAAATAAATAAATCAAGACAGGCAACACAAGAGCTGGCCCAGTGGCGCTGAGGGTTGAGGCGCTAGATGCCACACCTCACGCTATGCTGGTGACCCGGGTTCGGGAAAGAGCCCGGGCCACGGGGTCAGTGGGGGGAGACCAGGAGATGGATTAAGCAACCGTCAGGCAGCTTTCCACTCCCGGGTGGGGACCCAGCCACTTGCGCTGCAAGGCTGCCCCCGGGTGGAGACCCAGAGGTAGGGAAGCAGCTTGAATAGGGAGGGTGCTGTGGGATTGCTGCATGCGCATGCCTCCACACACATGCAGGCACCCAT
Organism: Neoceratodus forsteri; assembly: GCA_016271365.2. NCBI lineage: Eukaryota > Metazoa > Chordata > Ceratodontiformes > Ceratodontidae > Neoceratodus > Neoceratodus forsteri. The sequence continues at coordinate 284,077,395 of CM057453.1, read as the reverse complement.
GGCAAGGAGCGGGGAGAAAACCAATAAAATGTTGGGGCTGGCAGGCTCCATGATGGCTTCCACAGTGTCTGACTCGGCCCCGGAATCTAGAAGTTGGTCTGGGGGAGGGAAAGTCGATGTCCTTCACCCTCAGCCCTGCCACGTGGGGAGGGGTAACCCATAGGGATTGCCAGGAGGGTCAGGGATCGGGAAGGTAAGAAGCTGGAGACTGAGTCCATCTGAGGGAGGGCCAGAGCTGCCTAACAGAGCCACTATATGCCCCCCCTCCCTGAAGAGGGAGGTAGCGACAGGGAAAGCCAAAACAGCTAAATAAAAATTAAAAAAGATAGGGAACACAACTATGTACTACCTAAACAAGCAGGAGTATACAAGTCTACAAAGCTCTACAAGGAAGCATTGCAGATATGGAATCTGGCATATTCCTTGGATGCAAAAATAACTGCAGTGAGCCTGCCCGTTGACACAGTGGTTGGATTTCCACTGGTGAAGCCGGCAACCCGGGTTCGGGAGCAGACTCAGGTCGCTGGAGGGCCGGTCGGGGGAGAAGGCTGGAGCGTCCCACAACTACTCACCTTCTCCAGGGGGAGGGAGAGGACCAAAGCCCACAGCTTGCTTGACCTCGAGTGGAGGCTCAGGGTACAACAAGTCCTGCAGTTGCAGGAGAGGCAGGTCGCAACGTGTGGTGGACGTCAGCGCATAGCGTCATGATGTCAGGGTTCACACCACACTATCGGGAGTAATGGAGGAAAATAGCCTGCCATCACCGGGGAGATGGAGTTCCGGAGATGTGTCCTCAATGTGCCTTCGCCCACCCGACGGCCCCAGACTGACGAAATGTAAGTAACGGGTGCTCTGGGCCCCACCTCATCCTGCTAGGGAGGTGTCGCAGCTCCATGGGGATCTGGAGTTTGTTCGGTAGGGTGAGAGACAGAGGGATGTCTGCCTAGGATCTCCTGATGGGTCGGGATAGCAGGCTGGGAAGGAGGAGAAACAGTACTTCAAAAGAAAAAATAACTGCAGTGAAATTGCCAGGAAAAGACAATGGCCTAGCAGAGTCCCTAAGCAGGATGCATAAGAGAAATCACATGGAAACATAGAATTTGATGGCAGAAGGTCAAAGGGCCATCGAGTCTGCCCTTACTATATTACCTCACCACACGACCAACTGTACTGGTGATCTGTTACCATCCTCCCCCCTCAAACTTGTGTTGTCTCCCTCCCGGGATATGAGTCTACATAACCTGTCCAAACTGTTTAAACCCATTAAGGGTAGCTGCCCTCATTGCTTCCAGTCATGTCCCCTAGTGACTGCACCCCTGTTTCTTACAAACAGGTCCTAGCTATTCACCCTGTTTATACCCCTGAGAAATTCATATGTTTCAATAATGTCCCCTCACTGGCCTCCGCTGAGTACAGATTTAGGGCCTCCAACTGATCCTCAAGGAGCTGCCTGCTGGCCTTGGATCATCCTTGTAACCCTTGCTGTACTGACTCTAGTCTATCAGTGTCTTTCCTCAGGTGAGGATTCCAGAACTGGCACAGTATTCCAGGCAAGGCCTCACCAGGGATCTGTATGGTGACAGAACCACCTCATTTCTCCTACTGTCAGAACCTCTCCCTATCCATCCCAGCATCTTCGATGCCTTGCTGTATGGTTTGTTGACACCCTAGCATGTTCGATGCCTTGCTATATGCTTTGTTGGTCACTAGATGCACAGTGTTCAGAAGGAGGGGTGTTCTGGAATGGGATCTGTTCACCTTATAGGAGAACAAGAAGGTACCCAGGTTTTGTTGCAGACCACCCTCCAAGAGGATTGAACCAGAGGAAGCACTGTTCCTGTCCCATTCCTGCATACTTTTCCTCTGTTTCCTCTTATACAGAGATATTGCTGAAATTGATGAGGGAGTCAGCAACAATGATCCTGATAGTTCCAGACTGGGCCAGGCAAGTCTGGTACTGTACCAGTTGCATCTAGGAAAATCAGATTGTCTGCCCCATCCTGTGGCAGAAGAGCACATCCCTTCTCTGTGTCTATGTACTGCAGGTTTTGGCATGGAGTCAGCAGACTTTGGCACATTTACTCTGACCCTAAGTTGTCGAACAACTGACGTGCTCAAGATACGGTGTGTAGCAGAGGTGTAGCATGGTTGGCATGGGCCCTGGTGCAAGAAATGAAGATGGGCCCCCCGTTAAAGAAATGAAGATGGGCCCATAAAAGGAATGAAGCTGGGCCTCTGTGAATGGTTAAAATTGGACTCACTCAGTCAGAAGTGCAGTGCTCCACAAGGGTATATTATAACTTGTGCGACTCTGTTGTTTATGTCATGCAGCAGGCAGCAGCAGCTCTTCTTTTCTTGTTCCCTAACTAATCATGGCCATGGCCTTTGTTTTGTGACCCCAGTAGAGTATTTAATTTTTTGCAAAATGTTTGCCTTTCTTTGCTTTACCTTTCTGGGATGAGGGCTTTGCTAACTGTACTTACTACTAAGTTCCACCTCCTTTCAATCAAACTCCCCAGCCAGACAGTCACCCGGCCGTGTATTTCCTCCTAATTTTTTTGTATTTTAGTCATAAAACTAACTTGCCTTTATGTACAGTTCCTTCCAGGACTACCACTGCCAGCTTCTAGTGCAGAGTGCTTATTTGCTCAAAGCAGCCAGCCAACAACACTTTCCTGCTTCTTCTGTGAACCTTTTATTTTATAGCACTCGTTTACCTGTACTTCTACTTAGTCTTTTTCTCCAATCTTATCTCTGTCCCTAGCTGAGCTCAGTCCCCTTTCATTATTATTCTCTCTCAGTCTGGCCCAGACAGTCCCCCATCTCTGTCTTTAAGTATTATTTTTGTTTTAGTTTAACAAACTTTTCTGTGGAGTTCCTGGAGGACCAGTGCCTGCCAGCTTCTGTTCTGTTGCTAATTATTAGATTTTGGTCAAAGCACTAAAAGCAGCCAGCAGCTGCAGCAGTTCTTGCTTCTGTGTGAAGGCAGATGTTCTGTCTCTGACTGCCTACTCTGAACCTTTTTAATTTATATTTATTTTCTTGTTTTTTGTACACTTGTCTTCTATAATCTAATCTCTCCTCTCTCCTTAGCTGAGCTAAGCTAGTAGTAGTCCACACTCCCTGGCTCTCAGTTTCATTGTTTTATTGTTTTATTCTCTTCTCAGTCTGGCCCAGACAGTCCCGTGTCATAGTAATACTGTTTTGTTTTATCAAACTTCTGTTCTGTCATGTGTCCTCGTCCTCCTCCGACCTCTTGTCTCCCAGACTGAGACTCCTCCTACCCTCGTATGAGTATTTAATTTGAGTCTGCCTCCTGCCCTAAATAAATTCTCTTATTCTCCCTGAGTCCATTCCTGGGCCCACTAGCAGCCGAGGCCCAGATCGAGCCACCGCCCACAGCAGCAAATGTCGCCGCCCACCAGACACAGTCAGTGGTGGATCTTGTTGGATCTTGCTGGATTCAGTCGGATTCAGGAGTAAAAAGCGAAAATCAAATTTTCTTTTTCAGCAGGCAGCTGCCTAAATAGCAAGGTGACTATCACTGAAAGCTCTAGTCTATACAGAGGGAGTGTTAGGCAGAGTCAAGAAGAACAAGAATCCCTGATTCTTCCCCGTTCCCACCAGCCAGCCCTGCAGAGTCCGGTCTGGCAAGAGACACGATCGATACCAACATGCCTGCTGCAGTCAGGGATAGAAGAAAATGGCAGATTGCATGCTTCTCTGACTGCAGCTTTAGAGAATGGCTGCTGCTGACGTGGATGACGCCCTACTCTCTCGCCACCTTCTGCCCGGCTCCCAACAGCCCTCCGATTTGTCACCAGATAGCAGCACAGCACTAGTTCACCAGATCACCACCTAATCTGTCAATCATCATGACAGACAGATAGGCAGCGCCAGCGATACCATCCTCCTCCTCACCCACGGCAGCTGCTTGCAAGCCCTGGCTGACTGTCCAACTCTGACTCCCCACCACGGGGTGTACATCTAGACTGTCACGTGGGTGTCTGCCTGGGTCGGGGACACTGTTACTCCCCCTGCTGGAAGGAAATTAATCTGCAGCTCTTCTAAATAATTTTTCTTTCTTTACCATTTCAAAATTGTGTAGAGACAAGTCAGATCATTTGGGCTCCCCTAGTTCATGGTTCCCAGTGCAGGTGCACCACCTGCATACTCCATTCCTATGCCCCTGGTGTGCAGCAGGTAAAGGTTAAAAGGGTAGCATTGAGAAGATATAAGGAGACAGAGGGAAGAGGATCGGGAGGTGTGTCAGGGGAAACAGAAGGCAGCATGGAGAGCAGTAAGACGCATGAAGGCCATGGCAGAGGAGGTGGCAGCGCTTTCTCCTACTGTCAGAACCCCTCCCTACACACCTCAGCATGTTCAATGCCTTGCTGACACCTCAGCACATAGCTGACCTCCTATGGTGAGAGCAGACAAGGACAGAACAGGTGGAGGAAAGACATCTCCCAACCCATCACTGGGCAGTCTTTGCGGGGGCACCGCTGGCTGCAGCTGGAAGCACCACCACCCCTGCCCCCCCTGCCCAGGGCCCCTGGCCCTGGACTTGGGCTTAGGGCAGCAGGCATAGTACTGCACCTGCCTGGTCTAAAAGACCGATCCTGAAAGCCTGTTTCTTAGGGCTTCTTCCTCATGTCCTTTGGGACAATGTCACAGAATCTAGGGTGGCACTGGAGTTCTCAATACAGTTGATGCATCCTTCCACCCTAGAGCAAAGAGTCAGTGCCCAAGAAAGGAACATCAGCTAGCTTGTGTTGAGTGTCTGTTGTAAATGTAGACAGACGCAGCCAGGTCTTGTGACACATGGAGCTGGCCACCCATGTCCAAGGCCATCTGGAGCCAGTGTTTAGTCAGTGATTGACCCTGATCTCTGATGACTGTCATCAATGACTGCTGCTGGGAGATGAGGGAGGATCGTTATCAAAGACTCCAATAAAGGAGTGACTGAAGCAGGCCATCATTATGGCATAACTAGCCTGATGGAGACCTAGGGAAACCACAGCACACACCTTTTTAGCAGTGTGGTCAGTCTTGCGGGGCTCTTTGTCCGGAGGCCTGTCCACATCCCACTGGCTTCCCAGTTTGCACAAAACCAAGTTGGTCACAAAGCCCTCCACAAAGGAATGGTCTGAAAACCTCAAAAGAGACCCTGTGGGGACCACATACTTGCAGACCACAAAGCTAGAGGGTGCCGGGCAGGATGCTGGATGCTGCCAAAGCTCCAGGACTGGTCCCAGAATGGCCTCAGCTATGGGAAAGGCAACCCCTGGGAATTCATCCCTGTCCAGAATATCAGTAAAGGATACTCTGCTCTTTCTGAACTGGCTCCAGTGGGACTGACATGGATTCAGAAATACATTGGAGAAGGGACCCAAAAAACACTAGGCCATACTCAGTAGAGAGCTCCTTGCCCAATCCCTGGTCAAGCAGAAGAGTCCCAGAGGAAGCTATCAACTCATGGTCCGAGTCATCCGAGGACTCCTCAGAAATTACCCTTGACTGTTTCTCACCACAGACTGCTTGGGTATTCTCCTCAGGTGTGATCTGCTCCAGCAAACGGCCTGGCAAGCCGGTGGCTAACAATAAGGCCTCCTTAGTTGGAGCCCACACCTTCGACTGTGGTGGTGGCGGCTTCATCTTAAGGGGCTGAGGAGGAGCAGCTGCCAGGAGCACCTGTGTAGCATGGACAGTAAGAGCAGCTGCCAGGTGACCAGAGGTTCAGGTGGCAGAGCCCTACTCTGTCCTGTGATAGCCCACTGTTGCCAGAGGAGCCCTCATAGCACCTATGCATCTTGGACAGTGCCTCTCCTTGCCTGATGATGAGGTGGTCAAGGAGTATTGATGCTGATGCCTCCTGGTCAAATGGGAACAACAGCACGAACACCTCGAGTAAGACCTTGACCGTTGATTGGACTATCAATGTTGAGGTGAGCCCTCTGGCTGGTTGTTGTACACAATATTTTTTTTTCTATCTCTTTTTCCCTCTGGTCACGGTCTGGGAGGCCTCTCTCAGGCATCCTGCCTGTTCCTGCCCTGCCTGAAGTCTACCTACCTGTGCCTCCTTTCTCCCTCCTCCTCTGTCCACGATCGGGACCCCGGCTTAATCCCTCCTCTTGGGCACACTTATAGATAGACTCCGATGTGGGAGAGGACCCAGGTGGAGGGAACCTGGAAGGCCAGGCAGGATGGACTCGGCCTTGGGCATAGGGGCAGGTGCCGTCGCCACCACCCCTCAGACCGGGCTTTTCCTTGTTCTGGAGATCCCTCCCCCACTCCCATGCATGTGCACATCCCTGACACAAGGCGTACATGGCAACCTCTACCTGCATCAGGGCACATGGATTACGTGCCGCAGAGCATGCTGCGGCACCCCCGGTCTCCACCAGGAGTGGCTGGCACGCCAGGCATCACCCAACCTCCCTGCTGGGAGGAGAGCAGCCCATCAGGCACTCAATCTTCACCCGCCACTGCCAACCTCCTGCCCCGAGCTCGCCTCCCCGAACCCTGATCGCCGGCACAGTGCGAGGTGTGGTATCCAGCACCTCAACCCTCAGCGCCACTGGGTTAGTCCTGTTGTACACAATATGCCAACCTACACTGACCAACACAGGTGCGGAAGACTCAACCACCAGTGGAGGCTACTCCAGCAGCTGGCCAGTCAGGGACACTGACCGGTCCACATCTTTCTGGGTGAGCACCAGGAGCAGTCTGTGAGATGAGTCCTCAACCTCATCCAATATCTGGTTGACAGGTTTTAGGAAAATCTCCACGGCCTGCTCGACCAGAGTTGAAGTCGACTGGCTTAATGGCACTATCAATGAGCCATTGATCTGCCTGATCTGCCCCTTGACCGACGGGCTTGACCACTGTCGAAGGGTCGGGTGAGTCAAGGGACCAGGAGGACCTTGATCTCTCCTGGTCCCAAGACCGGTGCTGATGGCACTTGTGCTTGGAACCATGGTGGGCAGGGCTCTCTCCCAAGGTCTAGGGGGCCCAAATATGCACCTTGGAAGTCTCCAGTGAAAGACCTCCAACGCTGACCCCAAGGAACAGTGCTGAAACTGAGAAGGTGCCCGCTGTGGCAGCTGATACTTCTGCCTCAAGGACTGCAAGCTGCTAGGCAGACCCAACCACAGCTGAGGCCTTCTTGTGGCCCTTAGGGCAGTCTGTTGGGTTCCATTCCGAAGGCTGACCCAGCAAGATCAGGAGCTTCCTCTCCTTGAGGGACTCCGGAAACATGGACATACAAAGGCCGCATCCATCCATGTTGTGCTTCCCAGCCAAGCAACACAAGCACGTGTTGTGTGGGTCTGTGCCCAACATCTTCTGTCGGCACCGAACACAAAAGTTAAACTCCAGCTTCCATTGCTTCACTGAAGATCTTGCAAGAGGAGTTGAAAGGACAGAGGAAGAACAAAGTAGAACTCAAAAAACTAGGAAGAAAGGTTCACCAATGGCTCAGAAAATATTAAGTGTGAGCCACGAAGGAGGTGACCTGTTCTTTCCAATGGAGAGAAAGATCTGATGTCATGGGGCAGAGTTGGGGGATACACTGCTTGGGTGGCTGGAGGAGCTTAGCTTAAACATATTCGGCAAATCAACATATTCCAGTGGAATTGCCAGAGTGTGGCTAGTGGCCCATAACCATGCCCCTAGAACCAAGAGAATTTGTGACAAAATACAAACTATAGTTTGAAACACTAAAACTGAAAGAACTGAATACTGTTGTATAGATGTGAAGTTGTGACTCCCCGCAAGTGAACGACGAAACTTGATGTGCACTCAGTGGTGGGAAAAAAAGGAACTGAGGTGGTTGGGGTCTGGCACTGACATAAACAGGTAACCGAGTGCACTGGCTTGTGGTGCCACATATGCACACTGCTTACCTTGGCACCAGCCTTCTGAACATTTTTTGCTCTCACTGGGTCCTAGCACCTCCAGCCAAGACACACTAGTGGGAATCAATAGTGAGGATTGATTCCTGGAATATCAGGGAAGGGGAAACTCATCTGGATCGGGGTGGTCTACAGTACATGCTGCTGGACCAGGATCCAGAGGTAGACAGAGCACTGCGAGAAACACTTAAGGGGCAGCAAGTCTAGGGAAAGTGGTGGTAGTTGGGGATTTCAACATGCCAGACATGGACTGAAATGTTCTAATCATGGCTAGTAACTAGCAATCAGATTCTGGTGGATGCCTATCAGGAGAAATTTTTAGAGCAATTAGTTCAGGGCCGCTGGCCCAGTGGTGCTGAGGGTTGATGCCACACCTCGCACCATGCCAATGACCTGGATTCAGGAACAAGCCCGGACCGTCGGGGATTGGTTGGGGACGGAAAGGATTGCGCATCCAACGGACTGCTCTCCTTTCCCAGGGGAGGGTTCGGGTTTCATCACTTATAGCGCCTCCTGATTGCATCGGGGTACTGCAGGAGCAGTGAAATAAGGGGTGAGGTATGGCTGACGCCAGTAACAGTAGTACCTGGACGCCACTGCACGCCTGTATCTCAGGGATGAAAAATAGGAGGATAATGGCAGTCAGCCAAGCAGCTTGATGGCTGGGCCTCTCACCAGTGGGCCTGTTGTGGAATTGTGCTCCTGATTAGATCCCGGCAGGCGAGAGGTGGGGACCTCTCCGAGGTAATGCATGCTAGCCGGATGCGCAGTGAGCCTGCATGCTGGAAAGGGAGGACGGCTGCTGGATGTATGGCAGACCAAGCTGCGGAGTAGAAATAAAAGTATGAAAAAAAATTACTTCAGGGCCCAACAAGAAAGGAGGCCCTGCTGGATCTGGGGCTCGCCACTAGTGAGAAGATTTAGAATGTAACAGTACTGAAATCACTTGGTTCTGGTGACCACAGGACAGTAGCATTGGAGGTCCAGGAAGGGACAAGCAAAGGGCAAAAGAAAAAAGTATGGGACTTTAAAAGGTGGAATTCAGCAAAATGAGGAAAAACTGAAGAATAGCATGAAGGGCATAGTGAAGGTGGGGACACAGAAGAGAAGTGGGCAGCATTTACAATGGCCGATGATAGAAGCGGCAGATAGTTCCATTCATAGAAACACAGAAACATAGACGTTGTTGGCAGATAAGGACCACTTGGCCCACCTAGTCTGCCCAAAATTCACTGCCTGTATTACCACCAGAAACCCTACTTGGACTCCAGCTTACATCTCCCTCTTGCTTCTAAGATTCTCTTGTGTCTATCACATGCATTCTTAAATCCTGTGACCATTCTAGCTCCCACAACTTTCTCTGGTAGGCTGTTCCAAGCATCCACCACCCTCTCCGTGAAGAAGTACTTCCTCATGTTTCCCCTGAACCTTCCCCCCCCCCTCCAGTTTCACATTGTGTCCCCTTGTGCTTGAGCATCTTTTCCTTTGGAAAATGCTCCCTTCCTGTACCTCATTTATCCCTGTGAGATATTTGAATGTTTCTATCATATCACCCCATTCCCTCCTGTCTTCCAGGGAGTACATATTTAAATCCTTGAGCCTCTTTTCGTAGGGCTTCTGATGTAGGCCCTGAACTATTTTGGTTGCCCTCCTTTGTACCACCTCCAACCTATCTACAGTATGTCCTTCCAGAGATGGGGCCTCCAGAACTGAACACAGTACTCGGGGTGGGGTCTCACCAGTGATCTGTACAGGGCTGAAAAAAAAGATGGCCGCTCCAGGCTGAGTGTGCTATCTGACTGCTCTGTAGCAGTTGCAGTGGCAGTTTTGTGTGTTTTTTTTTTTTTTTAAAATTATACTTTTGGTATACCTCGCTATTTTTGTTGCATTTGGGGCATTTTTGCTGTTGCTTGGTTGCTTCGCTGTTCCCGCTACTCCGACTTGAGTGGTACCATTTGTGTAAGCAGATTTATAGGTGTGTGAAGGAACTGGCTGTTTTTTCTGATCTGTACTTTTGAACCTGGAGTTTTGTGATATTCTCACATTTTCAGTTACTTTTGCTGCTGCTGCTGTGCCTTGAGACGGGTGAATCTCCCGAGTTGTTTGTTCTCCCAATTTTTGCACTACGATAGTCGGCCTAGGAGGGATGAGGGGGGATCTGTTCTATATTCCCCCAGATGCTGTTTGTTTCAGTCTGGAGAGGTCATCGGGTGGTCCATTAGCTGACAGAGTTGGTGTTTGCGGTTGTCCGCACTTAGCTGAGGACTTGGCTGGTGTTCTCTGCTTGGCCCATGGTACACATATCACTTTGTTGTGCGAGCAGTGCTTCCCGGGGATCTATTAATTAACCTAAAGAAACAAACCATTCGTGGATTGTTTTGACCAAGGCCCATTTGGGAAGGACTGCGACTTTGGTGGAAGGATTGCTACTTGGAACCCGGAAACCCAATATCTGTGATTGTTTGACCTATGGATTTATGGCGGTGGATTTTGGGACTGTAGTTGGCTCAATTTACAGCCATAAGTTAGTCCATCTAAACGGTGGCCGTGTTCTGGGCCGTGACAACTGGGGGTCTGGGCCTTTTCCTTGAAGAGCGGCAGCCTCTTTCCCCAGGGATCCCGGGTGGACCTATTGTGTTGGGTTCTGCGGGGGCTTTTGGTAGCTGGCGCAGCCCGTGGCGGACCCTGGAGTGGATTTTTCAGGGCCCCCCTGGCCATACAGCTAACTGGTCCTGAAGAGGATCTCCTGGACTTCCTCCTTGGATTTGGTTCTGGTCAGATTTATACATTACTTTTTTCAGGCAGTGAGAGTGCCTTAGACATTACTTATACAAATTTCTGCTGTGAAAACTCTGGATATTTTGTTTTTTTCTTTTTAATTGACTATCAAATTACTTTTGGTGGCAGTGAGAGTGCCATAACAGTTTTTCTCTGGGTACTGGTAGTGAGAGTACCAGATGCCCGGGGACCTTCAGACATTACTGCCGGTGAAAAGGGATAGTTTCATTTTATTGGCTCAGTGGTGCAAACTCCTGAGGATTATTTGTTTTCCTGTATTTATTGATGTTTTGTGATGTTTGTTTGTTTTAGGTATTTTTAATGTTTCTTTCCTCTGAAACAGTGAGAATTTTAAGGGTGGGAGGTTTTGTTATTTTGACTTTTCTTTTGTTATTTTTCAGTTACTCTTAGGATTATATTTTATAATTATTTGTACAGAAGATTTATTTTTGGTTGGGATTTATTGTGGGTTTTATGATTTTAGTTTTTAAACTGCAAGTATCTTAGGGTTGTTATTTCGTAAGGAAATTAGGATTATTTGTTGTAGTGCTTTAGCCTTAGTTTGGTGGTTATTTAATTTGTGGACTGTGCCTGCCTGTTCTCCTGGTCTTGTGCTATTCATCCTCCTCTCTCCATGCCCTCCACCTTCCACCCGTTCTCCCTCACCTCCCTTGCCTTTCTCTATCTACCAGCACTGTTGTGGGCTGGGTGATGCTCATAAGAGGAGTGGGGGAGGGCGTGGTGGGGGCATGGACATTGGAGGTCGAATGAGCGGATCTCTCGCATAGGGCTAGGCAGGTCTAGAAGACACCCTGGAGCGAAATGGTGCCTGGAACGTGGTGATCCATGTCATAAAGTTGTGAAAAGCCTCCTTACTGTGCTCCGACCAGGGATCTATGAATTAAGCTCATTAATCACTCCAAAACTGTAAATACTTCATCTTTTCATTACAAGAAGGCTACAGCTCATGATGAGGCATTCTGGTAAGTTCACTCACCTCCAGAACTGGTGAATGGGGACTGATTCAGTGCCGGCAGGTCAGACAGAGCTCACAGTTATCTCAAACTACAAGGCAGATCCATAAGGGTGCCACATCTGCCAGCAATACTGCTGTGCAGCACCAGATGGACATCATGTTTAGTGAGCTCCATAATCTTACGAAGAAATGAAGCTCACTACAGTGGCACTGAGAACAGATAAAGGCAAAATTGAACACAGCCTGACAGGCCTGGACGAGCAGTTTAGAACCTCCCAGAAGGGGACGAGGGACAAGACATAATGGCATTTTTACCCATGTTTTTCTGCTCCATATTCCCCATTCTTACTTTGGAGCTGAAGTGAACCCACCGTGTTCTTGGGCCAAAGCCAACAGGGTGTGAGGCACAACTCTGCTCAGTTGTATTGAAATTACTTTGGTATCATGAAAAATAAAAAAATCCTCTGCCTGGTCTGACAGAAAAGGGCTGTCATGTTCAATGATAGTAGGATTTTCATTGACTATGATTATTTCACCAATATTATGAGGAAGTCCCACTCCTATGCTCCAGTGCTGAAAGCCTTGAAAGTCAAGGACCTCAGTTGTCATACTCCCCACCCTGCCAAGATCACTGTATACTTTACTGAAGAGTCCCTGGCATTCGCCAAATAGAAACCGCTACCAAGCAATAGAACAAGCGAGGCATAGCCATACCATCCCAACCTCAGACCTAGCCATCCTTTTCCAAGCTCTCACAACAAACTTGGAGCAAACTCGAAAAAAACAAAAAAAAACAGAAAGTTTTGAGAAACAGCAGTCAGTGGATGCTATGCAAGAAATAATCTAGCACCTGAAAATGATGACAGCCAGCAAAGACACTGCATTTCACCACTTGAACTTTCTATTATAATCTCAGGTGGGTCCAGGGTGTCTTTTAGTGGTCCTACATCCCTACTCTCCTGGGTCTCGGTCCTTGCCTCCCTCACTTCCTGCCCCATGGACTGGTGAAGTTATAAGGTATACCTAACAGTAATTATACAAGCAAAGTTTAAGCCTCCTGTGAAAATGCTGTTCCCGTGTTGGTCCTATCGATGGCTTTTGCATGATCGTAGCAGACTCCATAGGCCTGATGGCTGTTGATCCATCCTGTAATGCAAATCCCCTTCCCCACATGAAGCTCCATGGGAGGCAGAGGTAAGGCTACATCCAGTACTGACCCACTCGCTCCCATTGCCATCTGTGTCTCCAGACCCGCATGTAGGGAGGGTGTCTATGATGCAGCTGCACATGTGCCACTCTCAGCAGCATTTCAGTAACAGGAATGGTGACTGCAGGTAAACTGTTTGGTGCTCCAGATCAACTGCAACTAGGGAACCACCTTTGTGAGTGGCCCCAGCTGACCAACACAGACATCAGGAGGAAGTCCTTAGGGCTCTTAATTGTTTGCCGGCTCAGGTTCTGGGGAAGGAGGGGTTCAGAGGCCTCCTGTGAATAAGGGGGCTATGGGGAGGTCTTGCCCTTAGAGGGGACCAGGAGACACCAGCCCTGCTGGGGTTACTTTTCCTGATGGACACACTCCAGTACTGGAGGCCTAGATGAAGTTTGAACTGTATCAAGCCAGGGACTTAGATGTCGCTCTCTAGAAACTGCCTGAGACTTATACCTGGGGCAGTGCTCTTTTGTTGCCTTATTTTCTGAACCATGGCCATTGTACTGCAGTGCTCGGGGCTGAACTGCAACTAGAGTTAAAACCACCAGCCTGACGATCCACACACTTTCGACCTCACATAATGGCCCACAAAGTTGCTAGTATATGTTACAATTCAGTATTCCCTGGGGCCACCTCTTTGTGCCTTGACCAAACTAGTGGACAGATTTTCACTTTAGCACTTAGCTACCTAGTGGCTTGGTACCCCGGATTAGAGTTTCCATGGCAGTTATTACCACTAGACTCAAAATATGAAAATTACGTACTCACTGTAATTCTTGATCTTCTTGGACAAGTCTTCACCATTTATTCATACTGCTGGGTTACAAGCCAGAGGTGCTGGGACCCTGCGGGAGCCAAAAATCTTCAGGAGGTCTGGTGCTGAGGTAGGACCGTGCATGCATGGCACCGCAAGACTGGCTCACGTCTGTGTAGGCTACCTTGGCGTCGACCCTTCAACCGCCTCAGTATCTTTTTTACCGAGGAGGTGCAACGTATCATAACCTAAGAAACACCTAACCCAACAAGGGCATAAGATAGCACAATTGACCCACAGAAGAAGGGTCAATTTAAACAATGTCTTCACAGCCCAAATCAAATGAGGGAGTTAAAACCAGAAACAAACAGTGAGCTTGGGGATGGTAGGTGGGCATATGAATAAATGGTAAAGATTTGTAGAAGAAGATCAAGAATTACGGTGAGTAGAGTAATTTCATATCTTCCAGGACTAAAAGTCTTCACCATTTATTCATATTGCTGGGTTAGAGTACCAAGCTGAACACAATCCCCCAAGCAGGGCGGTAGGAGACAGAGCTCGCTCAGGACAGAAGTCCATTAAGGATTGTCTTGTCAAAGGGTCTGGCATGGACATCCAGAGAGTAGTGCTTCACGACAGTGTGCACTGAGCTCCAGGTAGCCGCTTTACAAATGTCCTCAATGGGAACAGAGCAGATCTCCACCAAGGATGCAGCAACAGCTCTGGTAGAGTAGACGCACACTTGGCCCTCCAACTTAACCTGTGCCATAGAGTAGCAATGGCAAAGACATGCCACTATCCAAGCAGAGATACATTTGATGAACATTGGCTGACTCAGTTGGCCATGCTGAAGGACACAAAAGAGTTGCTTGGCCTGATGGGTATCCTAGTTCTATCGATGTAGAGCCATAAAGCCCTCTTAATGTCCAGGGAATGAAAGGTGTATTCCCTTCATTTTGGAAGTTAGAGAAATAAGTGGGAGAACCAAGGGCTGGTTGAGGTGGAAATCCGAAACCACTTTGGGTAGGAACTTAAGTGATGGGAGAACCACCTTGTCTTTATGAAAGATGGTATTTGGGGGGTCTGTGACCAAGGCATGTTTTCGGAGACCCTGCAGCGGAAGTGATGGCTTCCAGAAAGGTGGTCTTCAGGTCAGAAACTTCAAATCCCACATGGCTAGAGGCTCAAAGGTTTACGAGTGAGCATGTCTAGCATGAGATTAATATCCCAGGCGGCTACCAGTTTCTAACTGGGGTCTTGTGTGAAGAATGCCTTTAGGAATCTTTTGAACAGCTGTAACTGAGCCAGAGACATGTTCTGAACTGTCTCATGATAGGCAGACAGCACACAGAGGTGTACCTTTACAGTTGAGTATTGCAGTCCCTCGTCTGAAAGGTCTAACAGGTACTCTAACACTTTATCTGGAGGACACTGATAAGGATCCAGGTAGATCTTAGTACACTATTCTGAAAAATGCTTCCATTTAGTGGTGCAAGTCTTCCTGGTAGAGGGCTTACACATTGCCAAGAGGATCTGTGAGATTCTCTGGGAAACTTTAAACCTGCCCACTTCCATCTCCTCAGGAGCCAGACATGGAGATGAAGGGAGCACAGGTTGGGATGGATCAGGGGTCCCTGTATCAGGAGGTCCATTCGAAGAGGCAATTGCTCTGGAGGAGCCTCCGACAACTTGCTGCTCAATGGAAACCAGATCTATCGAGGCCAGTATGGTGCAATTACAATCATCTTGCCCCTGTGCACCTCCAGTCTGAGCAGCACTCTCTGAATTAATGGAAGTGGAGGAAAAATGCACAGAAAATGTTTTGTCTACCGCAGCCTGAATGCATCCTGACAGAAAATGCCAGGTTCTGGATTTCTGGAGCAGAATAGAGCCAATTTTGCATTCAGTGGGGATGCAAAAAAGGTCCAGGTCTGGACTGCTCTACTTGTCAAAGAGCGATTGCACAATGTCTGGTACAAGTGATCACTCAGGAGGATCTGCTTCTGTCCTGCTGAGGTGGTCCACCAGATCGTTCTGAGTTCCTGGCAGGCAGACTACCTGAATCAGAACATCGTGGTCGAGACACCACTCCCATACCCTCATGGCTTCTCTGCATAGAGGGTAGGAGTGTGTCTCACTCTGCTTGTTGATGATGTACATCACAGCCTTGCTGTCCATCTGAAGAAGGATTATTTTGTGATTGACAACTTCTTCTAGGACTCGGAGTGCATACAGGACCACTCTCATCTCCTGAACGTTGGTGTGAAGATGAGACTTCCAAGTTCCGTGCCCCCTGAGTAAGAAGGTCCCGGCAATGAGCACCCAAGCCAAGCATAGATGCATCTGTGGTGATGGTGATCTGAGATTCCAGTGGGGCAAAGGACAGACCTTGTAGAAGGCTGTCCTCCTGTATCCACCATGCAAGTGATCTTCACAGATGCTCTGTCACTTTGACGGGATAAGACTGTGGATGTGTTGTAGGGGACTACTGCATGCTGAGCATCCACTGAGTGGTCCTCATGTGCAATTGAGCTAGGGGCACTATGAAAACGGATGAGCCCATAAGGCCTAACATCCATTGCATGGACTAAGCTCTTACCAGGTTGTTCTCGTTGATGAAGCGAGCAATCTGGAGAATGTCATTCCTCCTGTCCTCTGGGTAAAAATCCCTTGCCTTGGTAGTGTCCATGAGTGCTCCTATGAAGAGCAGCTGCTGGGAGGGTTGAAGCTGTGACTTTTCCAGGTTCAGCGGGACCCCCATGGATGTGAGGAATTGAGATGCTGTGGATACCGCTTTGTGTGTCTCCTGCCTTGACGAATCATCTAAGTAGGTGAAGACTTGAATGTTGAGCTTTCGAAGGTGTGCAGCAAGGGTTGCAAAACACTTGGTAATGACTCGAGGTGCTGAGGAGAGCCCAAAGGGCAGGACTCTGAATTGGTAATGCTGACCCATGGCCACAAAGTGAAGATACTTGCGGTGATTTGGGTGTACTAGCATGTGCTGGTAGGCGTCTTGCATATCCAGGAATGCCAGTCAGTCATACTGTTGGAAAAGTGGTAGGAGCATCCCCAAGGAGACCATCTTGAACTTCTCCCAACAGAGGAACTTGTTTAGCTTTCTGAGGTTGAGAATGGGGCGTATGCTGCCTGTTTTCTTTGAAACTAGAAAGTAATGGCCGTAGAACCCTGTGTTCTGCTCTGCCCAGGGAACCAGTTCCACTGCTTTATTTTTGAGAAGGCCCAGGATTTCTGAAGTGAGAAGGTCTGACGGAGTTGCTGACAGTATGTGTTGCTGCTCTGGTGGAAGGTCCAGGGGAATCTCTGCAAAGTTGAGAGAGTATCCTTCTCGAATAATTTGTAGGACCCATTTGTCTGTAGTGACAGACTTCCATTGGCTGTAAAACTGAGTCAGACAACCTACCACTGCCATGGAGAAGTCCACCTCGGGCAGCTGAGGTGAGACCGGGACAGACTTTCAGACTTTCAGAGGGTGGCACTTGGAGCTTTTGGTCCTTGTGCCTTCTGCTGCATTTTCTTTTGCGGCTAAGGAGGCTGGTGCCTGTTTGAGGCCCCTCAGCCTCTTCCTTGAAAGGGCTGCTTGTTATGAAAAAACTGATGGTTCCTGCCCTCTGTAGAGCTGAAGGAGCCAGCCTGGCTGTTTTAATGGCAGTCCTGGTTTTCTGAGAGGCCTTCTGGGCTTGCTCCACCTGTTGGCCAAACAGATATGTACCATCAAAGGGACATTCATGACCTGCTGCTGGGCTTCAGAGGAAAATCCTGATGTACTAAGCCAAGAATGTCTCCTAATACAGATTCAGCAGCTGCTGCTGTGGAAGCTGTGTTGTATCGTCCATGGAAGCTTTTAGTTGATGGCTATTGCATTCTATCCCCCGGGTGACAGTCTACAAAATCTCACTTTTGGAGTCAGAGTCCAGAAGATCCTCCGCTAGGGATTTAAGGGAAGTCCAAAGGGCATATTTGTATTGGGAGAAGTGCCCTTTGTAGCCGGTGATACGCATGCCCAGCATCGTGGCTGTGAAGGCCATTTTCCCCATGGTATCTATCTTGTGAGACTCTTTATTGATAGGATATGCAGAGACTTCTTGAGGAAGAATAGCTTTGACATTTTCAGCAAGAACAACCAGCACATCTGTGATGGGCTATGAGGCTAAAATAGGTCTCTCCTTGGGATGGACATATTTCCTGTCTATTGACTTTCAAATAGAGGGAATAAGAGCAGGCCTCACCCACACAGCTTCAGACAAAGCCTCAAAGGGTGTGTGTGTGGGGGGGGGAGACAGGTGGCGTAAGGTTCACAGAAATATTTGGGACATGAAGCCACTCTAGACATAAAAGCCTACCTGGATCTACAGAAGATGTCTGAAGAGCCAGGGCTGCCCTCATATTTTTAAGCAAAGACTGGAAGGAGAGATCCTCTACACGATTTCCAGCTGGTACCGAGGGCTTACCATCCAAGCTGTAAAATGAGTCCTCGTCACCTTCTTCAGAAATAATAAGGTCAGGGTCAGACTCATCCTGCTCTAAGACACCCTCAGAGGGGGTCGGAGCCACCACTAATAAGCCACTGCCTGGTCTAGGAAGATTATAAACAGGAGACACTGGAACCTGTGATGGGCCCGATACCACAGAACCCGTGCTGGACTCAGCATCGGGTCCAGTACCACACAACCCGGAGCCGACCCCTTTTGCGGTGCCAACGCCAGCACTGACTGCAATGGGGCCACCCGAAGATCCAACCCAGACCTGGAAGAAAGAGGAGGAGAGGGGCATGGTTCTTGTGCCGGCCCCTGCAAGCAATCAGAATTTGGCACCAGCAAGGGGGACATTTTCTGTTGCTGGTGCCAAACACTCAATCTGCCCTGAAGGACCCAACCGAGGCTAAAAAGCTTCTAGGCCCAAAGGCCACTGAACTGGATCCACTGGAAAGGGCAAATGAGATAGACGCTGTACCCACTGCTCCATAATAGCAGCCCATTGATGAAACTGCCCATCGGAAACCCCGCAAGAGGACAAAGAGGGGTTCCGGTGTCGAGAGTCAAAGTGGTCATGAGTGGAAGCCATCGAGGAACTGGACAGAGCCAGAGATGGGCTGCTGATCTTGACCACTGAAGACCTCTTGGCACACATACCAGAGGGTGACCTCAAGTAGTACCATTTCTTCCTCTACCAACGGGAAGAGGAAGAACTCAAGGCAGACTGCTTGTAGTCTGACTTCCCCTTGGAAAGGACAGTGGACTGGACACAGCACTGCTGCCAGAACAGCCTTCTAACAGTCAGTCCCTACCATCACAGTCTCCATCCATGGTCAACTCCTTCGATCGGCAGGGCTGAGAGGAAAATAATAACATTTCTTCTTTTTTTTTTAAATAATAAACAGTAATATTAAGTCAAACTATAAATGAACAACTAGATGCTGTTGTCATGAAAATTTGACTCCTGGTGAGTGAGCAACATCGCCACTGCAGTACACTTGACAGCAGGAAAAAAGGAACAGAGGTGGTTGGAGGGTCAGCCGAGGTAGTTTACAGAGGAGCAAACCAGTCTTGTGGTGCCATGTATGCATGGTCCTTCCTCAATCCAGCCCTCCCAAAGATTTTTGGCTCCTGCAGGTCCCAGCACCTCCAGCTTGTAACCCAACAGTATGAATAAATGGTGAAGGCTTTATGTCCAGGAAGATCTATGTTTTCTATTTGAACCCACAGACCCAGTTCTATTAGTAGGGTTGGTTACAATACTACAGCAATTTTTTGTGGTAATAATTTTATTTGTATATGATGACCTGCATTACTACTGTGTAAGGGATGCTAGGTGTCTGGACAGTTCCTCGCTCCCTTTTTCTCCAGAATGTTTTGGAAGACCATGCTCTGCTGGGAACTCGTATGCTTCCTTCTGCCCCACATCATCCAAGGCATCTCCAGTTGGGGAGATTCTGTTCATCCTTACACTTCCCCCACCCTAGCCAACTCTGGCTGAAGATCCCTCCTAGCGAGGCATTCCCTCCAGGCAGTCAGTGTTCTGCTGACAAGACCTGAATGTGGGTCCCAACCTTAGAAGCCAAAGCTGGTAGCCCAGTTGGCTACCCTGTGTTGGGTTTGTTTTGTTGTTATGCGTTAGTGTACACTATTTCAGGGCACTTAGGCCCTAAGCATTCTACCATAGTTCCCCCTAGATTGAGACGTTCCTCTGCACCAAAGGTTCTTAGTTTAATGCCCCTCTTCCTCTATTACTATATGGTCTACTAGTTTACCTGGTATCTGCAGTTGGGGCGAGGGGGGTCAGATGGAGGGGCAACTTTGTTCAGTCTCTCTCATTTTCCCCTCCAGGTGTGTCAATGACAAGCCCAGATTCACACGTACAGTACATTCCTTAAATATTAAGGGGCTCACCAGTCTAATAATAAAAAGTTCGAAAGTTTTATCACAAATCAAGCATACCAAATTGGACCTTTTATCTCTCCAGTAGATCCACTTAACAAACTCAGAGCTCGCCAAATTAGCAAACTTTGCATATTCTTCAGAGTACCCCATCTCCTCCTATCTGGCAGGCTGGAGGTGTGGGGTAGTCATTTTAATCTCAAGGGGGTACCTATTCCAGTAGCACGTGGTCTGGACTGATCTGGACAAATGCCTCATTGTGGTACAAGGCTCTCTGTATAGGCAAGATATTATTGTTGCTAACTTATAGCTACCCCTTGGTCCAAAGCCCCTATAATTAAGCAGCTATTGGACTGTACAGTTACCTCTACTAAGGGCACCTTGCTTTATTGCAAACTTAGTATATACTGTGCTAGGTACATATCTGTTTCCTCAGCTTGTTCTTCTACAATATGCCTAAGGTTCTGAAAAACGTATGCTTTGTTTATGCTGCCACAATATGTTGTGGTTTTGAAAAATGTATGGTTTGCTGTGTTGTCTTGTATTATCCACATTATGTCCACCCAGGACCACTTTGTAAATGAGTTTACTCAATGGCGTACTCCTGGTGAAATAAAAAACGAGCTGAATTGAATTGGTGGGGGGTTTTAATATCACCCCTCAACCTAATAGGAACTCCTTCAACCCCATTCCCCACAGTCAGTCAGCAGCTCATATATTTTTCCACAGATTCATCCAGGAGATTAAATGGATGGCTGCCTGGAGGGCCTTGCACCACAGAATCCATTCCTGTTCCCTTTATTCTCTTGTCTACAGAATGTAGTTCCAGACTGGTCAGGTATACACCCATGCAGAGTCCCTCTCACTAGCCTCCTCATGTACTGCGAGTGATAGCTTCCTCTCTGATCACACCCCACTTAGTTGTAGGTGGTCCTAGGGTCTGGAACGTAGAGACACCAAGTGGCGCCTAAATCCATACTATCTCAAGTCACCCAAATTCCAAACCTTTCTACAGTAATGGATTCCTGAGATTCTAAATGACAACCCAGCTGCTGACAGTCTGGCCACCGTCTGCTAGGACACCTGAAAGGTGGTCCTTCGGGGTCTATTAATTCAATATACTAACCATGATTAAAAAAAAAAAAAAGTGACTGGAGCGCCAGGCTAAATTAGCGGGCACCCTGCATTCCTTGCAACTTGCTCAGCAACAAGGGGACAATTCTGTCCTCCAGCAGCTAAGGCAGGTTAAAGCAGAACTGGATGCCCTATGTCTGCAAAAAATGGAAATCTCACTGATGTTCCTCTGACAGTAGTACTATGAAAGGAGCCTACTCTTCTTGCCTGCTGGCCTACCAGCTGCAGAAGCAGAGAAGCAATCCACAGTAGCAGCATTACTACACCACCAAACTGGCATCCATAACTACAAAAGTCAGGAAAATTGTAGACTTGTTCCATACCTACTACCAGGCCCAATACACACCGGAGGCAGAGGCTACCCCAGAAAAATTATAGCCTTCCTGGACTCCCTTTCTCTCCCAACTCTTGCCCAAGAGATGGAAATTACATACTCACCGTATCTGCTGACCTTCCAGAATATCTTCACCATTTATTACCATGTCTGGATCTGTGCTGGAGCCACTAGGACCCCCTGGGAGCCAAAGCTTTAAGAGGTTAGAGCTAGGGGCCGACATCGGTAATGGTGCCGCCCACTAGGCAGATGTATAATGTGGTGCTTGTGGTCTGGCCAGTAACAGACACTGGCTCTCTGCACACCTCAGTTCTGTTGCCAGGAGAAAAACAAACTCTAGCAAGAGCCAGTATGGCTGCAGCTGAGGTCCGATGGAATACTGCACTGTCCACCATTCTGAAGATGGTTACAATGAGTTATGCATGTGATTTTAACTTAAATACCATTTCACAGGTGAAACAACACTGTAAATCCTAGGTGGATAACCATGTGACTCACTAGGGTATAGACACAGGCCACCACATTACAGTCAGCCCACCCTGTATATGCAACATAGAGGGATTTACCTGAGTGCAGGGTGCCAAGGGGTAGTCCTGGGGAGAGGTAATCTGCCACACCTGTAAATAGAAAAGGGGTCACAAAGGATCTGCAGCTCTTAGGGAGGTAAAACAGGGCAGAAAGGACAGGTTAGGAAGGGAATTATAAATATCTGATGGGACAGGAGTCCACATCCCATCAGACCTGCAAAATAAAAAGAGAAGTTAGGTTAGTAAAAAAAAAAAACAAACAAAAAAACAGTAATAGTAACAGAGCAGAGGCAGAGGAAAGGGGGTGTTGTTTGGGGAGGGGGACTCAGCCAAAACCCCTATTGGTGGCCAGTTGGCCAGTATTTTATGTAATAGCCCAGGTGGGCTAATGGAGGCTCTTAGGGGGCTAGTAGCCCTTTTGTTTAAATAGGAAGAGGCATTGGTGGTCTTGAGGCTTGGAAATGCCTGGGGGGGGGGGATTATGTAAAATTTAGCCCTGGTAGTCTAGTGGGTTAGTTCCTGGATGGCTGAGGCCAGCATTTATTTATTTATTTTTTTTAATTAGTACCCTTTCCCTGGGGTCTTGCATGTGTGAAGACTGTACCAACATGACTGCTGTGTGATCTGCACATGTGAGGCCTGTACCAAGATGGCTGGCTCATTCAGGGCACATGTGTGGCCTTTCCACCAAGACAGGCATAGCTGGCACAAATGCAGTTACTGGCCTTCCAAGATAGTGCCATTAAGCGCATGCATGGAAATCTAAGTCATAGAGTTAGTCCTTGAAAGAGCAGCTGACACCATTAGATAACTTTTAACAAAAACATAATTTAGATTACAGTTAAGCCTGTATTTCATATTAGTTCTACATTTCTCATCCTCATTATTTATTACTGAGGCCATTTGCATGAAAATGGGTTCTTTGCTCCTGAAAAGTTCATCTATTCTATTGCTTTCTCCCTACCCAAGGTCATAATGCTCTACTTGTGACATCACAATTACTCCCATGGCAACAGATTGTGATATCACAACAGAGAGCTATGACAAGAAGTAGGGAGCAAGCAAAAGAGGCAGATGAACTTTAAGGGATATAGAGCATGTTTCCATGCAAATTTCTCAGTAATAGGTAATGGGGAGGAGAAGTCGATTGAATACATATGGAATACAAGCAGAATTGTACCTAAATATTATGTTTTTCAAAGTTTTCTTTGAGGCGTCAGCAGCTCTTTAAGGCAATAACAGCATCAGAAAGCCAACCCCTTAGCCTGCAAGAACACCCTTTCTCCACCTTATCTGCAATCTCCAAAAAAACTGACAAATGTGTTCAGTTCTTTCCTCAAACCTTTTCTTTTTTTTTTTCCATACTTTGTTTATTGCTTTTCAAGAAAAAAACAATATATCAAGTAATCTCATGCAAGAGATACAACAATCAATTCTCATACAAGTGGGGTAACAGTCTTGCTCTTACACTCTTATACAATAGGAGTGGGGGGACATTTTTAATAAAAGTATTCACATACTACAAGTCTTAATATGTCCAAGAAATGCCAGCCGCTTCAGTGGCTAAGGCTATTGTCAATAGGTAGAATTTGCAGATAGAAATGCCGCACTAGCCAGTAGTGCTGTTAACCTTTATAAAGTATTGGTTCAATGCAGTTAATGTTGCCCCCACTACTCCACACCCACTCCACATAGCCCAACTGAAAGCAAATAACAAGTATCAAAACAAGGCACTATACTAAAGAGTCATGAAACAGCATTGCCCAAAGGGGTATGTGTCACATAGAAGGAATTTGAAGGGAGGCTGGGCCATAACCTTAATATTCAGTAAGCCCATATATATAAAACACAGAGCCCCTACCCCCAATCATACATTCCTCCCCATAAACAAATTAAAAAAAAAAAGCAGATTATTTTAGAAAAGTCCCTGAGCATAGAGCTGTTGCATAAAACTTATACACTGTTAAAACTAGAGTTCAACTACTCAGCCTTCTTCAGAATTGAAACCTTCTGCTACAGATCTCTGTGGTTGAGACTGAAATTCCGACTCTGTTTTCTCAGCCCACTGACCAGCATCTTTTGGGTCTGTAAACTGCCAGCTCTTTCTGTGTAAGTGACCCTTAGGCGTGCAGGGAGTAGAAATGAATGCACAATCCCCAGGGTGCAGAGCTCTGTTGCACTGCATCAAAATGTTTACGCGGCCCAGGTCTGTAAGGAGGGATCCAGGAACATTTTAATGTCCTGGCCTTGAATCTCCAATGGTAAACCGCCTGCAGCACTGATGAGAAATGAAAGTTACGCACCTACCATAATTCTTGATCTCTCTTGTATCTTCACCATTCATTACTGCTGGGTGTAATCCAGAGGCGCACACCGCTATGGGATTTTTTTTTTTGAGGGAGGAGTCGGCACTGACAGCGCTGCCCTAAGAGCAATACACCACGTGGTGAGGGGCGCCTTAGCACCACAGACCCTCCATCCCAGTTCTGTGTCGGAGAGGCAAAATAAGGATTAAGAAAAGAGAGCGAGGCAAGAGAGTCGAGGGATAGGCAAAGGAAAGGAAACAAACTGAAAAAGGATTAAGCCAATAGAGGACAGGAAAGAGAAGAACCAACCTTAAGGGATCAAGAGGGCCTCACTCCTGGGGAGGAACAGATAAGGAAGAGGAAGGAAGAAGAAGAAGAGGGGATGTTGGAAGTAGGAAAATTCTGCCAAGTTGTGAGACAAATTGGTTTAAGGCTTATCAGCTCGAACCAAAGGCAAGGGAGCAAAGATCCCATCAAACAACAACTGGCCAAAGAAGGTTTGACCGAACCTTTGCACAGCTTGATACACAAAGGCAGACTTTCTACACCTCCCACTATCCACAACCCCTTACTCAAGCCAAGAGCTCATAGATCACCAAGGCACATAATCTGTTTCTGAGGGAGTGTGCCCAACTATGATGATAGGGAGAAAGGACCCCAGTAGCACATTGTTGCGTACTATACTGGTGTGGGGAGGGTTTGAAGCCCTACCAAGGGCACCCTTTGGGAAGGCAGACAAAATAGACTAGGAAACTCATTCTGACTCCCGGGAGGCAGAGGCAAAATCAGATCACCAGTTCCAAAAGGCAATTTAAAAATGCTAGACAAGAGTTTGACTAGCATAGGCTGGTAAAGACAGGACAAGATCCAGAGATGCCAGCCGGATCCTGGACCAAGGAACAGGACTGTTTAAGAGAAGCCTTGTTAACTGGTGATTGAGCAAACATGGCCTAAGAAGGGGCCCGCAGGGCACCTTCAAGGGTAATCAGAAAGAGTTCCCTCAGGAGAAAGACAAAATCCCACTCGTTCTCCTCCCTTTCCAGACTTATGCTACCTGTTCTGAGAGAAGAATGGAAGGCTCAAGTTCAGGGAATTAGGAATTAGGCTCTAAGGCCATGAGGAAAAGGGGAGGAAAAATGAGCAGGGTGGAGGGGATGCCCAAGAAGGAGGTCCATGAGGGGAAGGTGGGTGGATTCAGTAATGTATGGTGAAGATACAAGAGAAGATCAAGAATTACAGTAGGTACGTAATTTTCATATCTTCTTTTGTTAGTCTTAACCATTCATTACTGCTGGGTGAGTTTCAAGCCCCCCCAGAGGGGGATTAGAGTAACCCTGAGGGAACAAGAACCTCAGCTTCCTGTTGGTGAGAAACAGGAAGAAGAGACCCTGGCCGTATTAGACTGGAAGCCTAAGGCCAAGGAGAGCTAGGAGATGTTCCCTGAAGATGAGGGGATGGAGGATTGATCATCTCTTGGAGTATTTACGCGCTACATTCTGAAAAGAATCCAGGGAGAGCCAAAGGCATGTCCATGAGATAGAGTTACCCAAACCAAATCAGTTCATCAAGCCATATAGATTACCAGAAAGATCAGGCCAGAAGTAGTAGCTGAGATAAAACAAATGGAACAAGCAGGAGTGATAGTTCCTTCCACGCAGTCCTTGGTCCTCTCCATTAGTGGTGGTGCATAAAATGAAGGGGCATCAGGTTATGCTTAGATTTTAGGAAAATTAATGAAGTATCTGAGTTTGATGGGTATCCGATGCCGCATCAATGATCTCCTAGATCAGATTGGGTCTGCAAGATACCTAAGCACCTTAGATTTAACAAAGGGTATTGGCAGATTCCATTGGTCCCAAAAACCCAAGCATTAACTGCCTTCTGTACCCCTCTTGGTCTATATCAGTTCACTACGATGCTGTTCGGCCTGCATGGAGCCCCAGCTACCTTTCAATGGTACACGGATCATGTCTTAAGACCTCACAAGGCTATAGTGCTGCTTATTTGGATGATGTGGTCATCTATAGCCCCGACTGGGAGACTCATCTATTACAGCTTAGTGCTGTGATACAAAGCATCCAGGATGCTGGAATGACCATTAACCCGTCCAAATGTGCTATAGCTAAGACAGAAACACGCTATCTGGGGTTCATTATTGGACATGGGAGGATTAAACCAGAAGTAGATAAAATTGAAGCTGTGGCTAACAGTCCCCTACCCATGTGAGGCCATGTCAGGTATTTCCTTGGTCTGGCAAATTATTATAGGCAGCTTCAGCCTGGATTTTTTCCACCATTGCTACTCCTCTCACAGATCTGACCAAAACCATTTTCCCAATAAAGTAAAGTGGAGTCCCACCTGTGATGAGGCATTTAACAAAATCAAGGCCATCCTATGCTCAGCTCGGTGTTATGTAGCCCTGATTTTACTAAACCATTTGAATTACAGACCGGATGCCTCTGACACAGGCATAGGGGCAGCATTTTTTTTAGTTATTTAACACCAGGAGTAGCACACTAAGCTGAAAGCTTTTTTACAGGTGCATCCCGGGAGCACAGGGAAGTTAAGTGACTTGCTCAGGGTCACACAGTATGTAAGTGGAAGCTGTGAGATTCAAACTCAGGTGTGGTCTGCTGGATGTCACCAGATTTGCGGCTCAGAGCCTTAAACCACTGCGCTATACTGCCTCCCAGCAGTACTGACCCAGCATAGCCAGGGAGAGGAACACCCCATCT
Organism: Neoceratodus forsteri; assembly: GCA_016271365.2. Taxonomy (NCBI): domain Eukaryota; kingdom Metazoa; phylum Chordata; order Ceratodontiformes; family Ceratodontidae; genus Neoceratodus; species Neoceratodus forsteri. The sequence continues at coordinate 284,050,330 of CM057453.1, read as the reverse complement.
TATACCTCAGCAGGAAATTACATGAAAGAGAGAGAAGATATTCTACAGTGGAGAAAGAATGTCTGGCCATCAAGTGGGCAGTAGAAGCCCTGAGATATTATCTTTGGGGAAATCAGTTTACGATTGTAACAGATCATAATCCCTTATGTTGGCTAAATTGGATGAAAGATAAAAATGCCCGTATTTTAAGGTGGTATTTATCATTACAACCTTATAAGTTTACTGTACGACATAGAGCTGGTTCTCAGCATCAGAACGCTGATTTTTTATCACGCTTTGGTGCTGATCCAGCTAGTAACTCTGTTCCAGATATAGATAATGGAATTGTATGTGTATCACAAAGTGCCAAGATGGCACAACCCCAGGGAAAAGTATGACTTGTAAACAGTATTGTCTGATTTGGAGTAGTGTTTTGAATACTGTTTATCTTTAAGGGTCCCTGGGGGGAACTTTTGGAGTAGGTGGGCGAAAGTTCCAACCCTTCACAGGGTGAGGGGTCTCAGTCAACACAACAAATATTATGCTGACTTCTTGTGGTGGGAGGAGTATAACAGGAGGTCCAGTTTTGAAGGATAAAGCTGACACAGAGAAGATGCAATAACCCCCTTTTTGGTTTCTACTTTCACTCTATTCTGCCTTCTTCTGCTTATTTTATCTATCCTAATTTTCTTGTCAGGGTGCCAACCTGGCAATTTTTCTACTTGTTTTTACTGTCACTTTTTGCTCTGGTATAAAAAATTGCATCTTGTTATAATATATTAAAAATAGGGGCTGAAATAGAATCAAGGACACTAAGGGCATACAAGATAGGAGCCCTGTGTTCCAGAATAAAAAAAACAAACAATATATACAAAAAAGAAGCTGTGTCACTTAAAAGAAGCCCCAAAATGAGTAGAGGGCTGGGTTGTGGAAAAAGCCTTCAGCTACAATTTCAATTAGTAAGTAAGGAAAGCTGAGACTGTAAAATTGTTGCAAACAGTGGAAAAAATGTTTCAGGCAACACAAAGTACAGGTTTGCAGGAAAGTGCTACAGAACCTGTACAATTTCTGTATGAGTTTAATACCCATGTATCCAGACATTTAAGGTTAAATTTAGGAGGAAATAAAAGCAACTGTGTTTGGTTGCTATGGTGCTGATTCTAATAAGCCCCAAAGCAATGAAAAATGTACCCTTGTTTTTAAAACACTTGAAATGGGCTAAAGTAAAAGAGTATAATTCAAACACTACATGCAGATTAATTGGAGTTCTGTAAGTGTTAAACATTTATTCAAAAGGCAGCTGTAATTACTGAAGTTAAGCCTTCTGCATTTTAGAAGGCTGAGTTCCTCAGCAAGGCGTCGGCTGAAAGTGCAGCAGCCAGATAAGCTGTTTGAGAAAAATAATAAAATGCTCTGGAAATATAAAACAAGGGATTTGGGAAGAAAATAATGCATGTCCAAAGATTAGAGTACCATATTATGTGAAACAAAATATAGATACTACAGTGGTTCACTTACGTATGTTTTCCTTATATGAACAAAAAGACAAATAAAAAACTATAACCTTATATGGAGGCAGATAGGGAGCGTGTCCCTCATCTCTCTTTTCTATGCTAAGGTTATAGACTGTTATTTGTTCTTAAACAGGTTTGGTTTATCCTTATACTTTTTCACATTTGTAAAGAAAAGTTGTTTTACCTAGAGGTCTGTTTCATGCTGTAAGGTCCTACTATAGGACAAGCTGCCCATGAAATGGCAGGTTTTATAGATGCAAGGGAATGTGATGTCACAAAGGAGGAGGGGCTCAGTGAAAACCACACCCCTTTCCTTCACTATATAAACCCTCCACTAGGAGGCTTAGATAGATAGGTTGGTCAGTAGGGTTCTGATCAAGGTGAGAGAAGGATCTCAGCAAGGAGGTAATGTGCAGGCTTTCACATTAACTGAGGAAGGAGAGAACATAGAAATTTCTTTATAGCATCTAAAGCAAGAAATATACCCTGACATTTGAACTGATGTGAAGAAATAACATATATTTTTCCTTTCTGTAAATATTGGATTTTTTTTTTTGGTTTTGTGTTTTTCTAAAATAAAATCATAAACGCAGAAGTATGCATTTTTTCTGCATCATAATCTGGTTGTACGATCTGTTTATTGAGACCCACACGTTTACAAGCAGCCGCACTCATGTGTCTTCCCATAGGATCTAGTTGCTTAGATTCCTGGTCTGGAGGCTGGGTACTCAAATGCTGAGGCCTCTGGAACCTATCATGAGATGCAGTGATAACCAAGGAGTCGGCCAGGGGTTGTTGCGCCAAATACAGGTCCTCCGTGGGAGCCCTGTAGAGGCGATCAGCCTTCTTTGGAACAGCCAGTGTGGAATGCGGATGCTTCCAAGCTGCCTTGGTGACGTCCGTAAAGGTGTCCACCAAAGGTGGGATCACCACAGGCTTTGGGTCTTTCTGCCTGAGGTAACGGGCAAGGCGTTGTCTCTCGGGGTCTAAGTCTTCTGTCTCCCATCCCATATTTTCCTGGATGTGCCTCATGATTTCTGAAAAGGAGGGATCATCCGGAGGCAAACTTGGAAGGTCCCGTGGGTCTGGTGATGGGGGACTGAAGGGAGATGGAGACCTGGAGGTGTCGGATGTATCCAGTCTGGAGTCATCTCCCGGTGAATGAAGTCTGCCCCAGGTCGCTTTGGGCTCGGGGACCCTGAGGGAGAGCATGATGGGCATTTTCTGTCTCTCGATCAGCCCCGAGGAGGTGGAGTTGGTTCCTTGGGGGTCGGGGGTCTGGCACCTTCAGCGCCCCGAGGAGGTGGAGATGATTGAGGCTTGGGGTGAAGCACATCCTTTCTTATGGTTTCCCACCAGAAGGTGAACAGTTCTTTCACCTCCTGAATATTCATACCTGATGATGGGCCCGTTGTCGGTGTGGGCCTGTTGCCGGGGTCGGGTCCCGGGGGAACCACCGGGTCTGGTGACTGTTCCCTGGGTAGGCCGGCATCCTCCGTGTTGCCCGTCTGGCTGTCCAGCAGCACAGTAGCCTCTTCACCCGAGGACCCCTGACGTCCAGTGTTCACCGGCATCGGTACTACCATCGTCGGGGTAGTCCGTTTTGTGGGCGCTGGGTCAGATGCTTTCTTGGTCTCCGTCATCCGCTTGAGGGATGTCAGCTAAGCAGTCTTCCTTTCAGGAGCCTTCGGAGGTTGGGAGACAGACCTGAAGTCAGTGTCCCGGCGTCAGTCAGATGTATCCTTGATTTAGAGGAGGACTTTTTGTGCCTGTCAGCGGAATCAGGCTTGGAGGCGTCCGGCACCCAAGTGGTCTTGAGCGGGTGTAAGGAGCCCCCTGAAGACCTTACCTTTACTGGGGGAGGTTGGGAGTGAGCCTGAGAAGGAGACCTGTCAGACTAGGTAGAGCTGGAGCTGGCCCTGGACTCGGAGGCCCTACTGGGGGATCTCACCCTGAGCCCCGATGTTTGTCCCAGTGTTTCCCTGACTTGTTGGGAAGATTCCCCTTTGGAGGAAGATCTTTTCTCCATTTTCTTCAATTTCTCCTCGAGGAGGAATCCCTGAAGGGCCTTTTGGCAGCAGATCCAGGTCCTGCTATTGAATTGCTGGCAAATTAAGCAGGCCTGGGTGTCGTGCTCCGGGCCCAGGCACCTGACACAGGCCGAATGGTGGTCTGCAAAAGGGATCTGTTTGCCCCAGGCACACTTAGAGGGATGTCCTTCAAAGGAAGGGGTAGGACAAGCAGACATGGATTGATTTGAAGGAAAAAAGATTTCACGTGTCATTTTGATATAGCAGGCATCTGTGAGGTCGATGCTGGCGAGTCGATGGTTGGAAAAGAACTGGGGATGCTGGGGATCCACCCCCTTTTATGCAATGCCTGACGTCAGGGAGGGGCAGACATTGGAGGCAGTTCCCCACTGAATACTGCTAGCTAGAATTTTTCTGTGGGGTCCTGGCACCTGCCGGCTTCAGTCCTAATGGTGTAACCTGCTGCAAGAGCTGTTTCTCGAAGTAAGATCAAGCCACAGCTCAGTATGCCTCTCTCGGTCACAAACTTTCAAATAAATAAAAATAAAATAAAAAAATAATTTGGCACAGTCGCTCATTAAATTTAGCCAGCTCCTAAGGGGCCTATTCTTTATGCCTATGCACTGTTATGTGAGCACATAGGCATCCTGAGTTGGACAGTTATGCAGTGGTCCTATGGACCCCTGGCGGTATTCATTACTGTTGCACCAGCCAGTTGTGCACGAGTTCCCCCGGCCAGCCCAGCACCTATGTGCCATGGGCAGCCCTGGCAGCTCCCCTGTGCACTCTGCATGATTCTCCAAGGTTAAGAGTGCTGGGATGGCATGGGAATGGCTAAGCCTCGATGACCCAGCCTTAAGTGCCTATGCACCCCCCTAACGGTCACCGGCGTGACACGGTGTCAATGGGGTCCCTCTGCAAACATCTGCCCCAGCACACCGGGCTGACTGGGTGGACTTGGGGCTGCCATTCAGGCAATTGCCCTTCTTTTCATGATCCCAGACCGGCACTGTCCCACACTCCCCTACCCCCATTGCAAGGGATCCACTTCTGAACCCAGGACAGGCATCTGATTGGATGCTGCCTATGTCCACAGCTCCACACCTGTCCAACCCCCTGGTAGTCCTGTGCACCAGGGAGGCGGGCCACGGACAGGTGCCCTGTTGGTGTCTGGGGTTGAGAATCCCTGCACCCTGCACACAGCCGCATAGGTGTGCAGGCAATTTATGCAAGATCCACGTGTAAAATGCGTCCGGTGGAGAATAATCCCCAATATGCGATGGATTATTATCTTTCCAGTGTAGCAAAATCAATTTTTTTTTAGCTTACTATGCTTTGTATCATCCGGTGGCCAACCGCTTCAGCCTCTCGCCTCTGCAGGCAGACCCGGGATCTTCCGTGTGCAGTGACCCCTGGGTTACCCCCATGGCAGAGCCTCCTGAGCCCCCCACAGCTACTCCATTGGATCAAGGTCTCAGATGCGATGGAGACTCAGAACCGCTACGGGACGGGGGCGACACTGAGCACACCAGAGGTATTTTTTCTTATATTTATTTTCTTGTGGAGGCATGTCAAGCAGACACCACAATGTGACTGCGCCTTGCGTCTGACATGTCCCACATGGAGCAGCACTTGCAGATGCCCCAGTAATGGTGCATCCCGTGGTCACCCAAGAACACAGGACCAGAGTCAGTCAACCCCCCACCGGAGGTGGAGAACGCACTATGGCCACTCAATCCACCCCAGTCCCTGGCTGGCTCTCGGGCATCCCAAATTTGTTCCTAAACCTGGGTCGTACGTGTCACAGCGGTAATTCTTTCTGCTGCACCAGCAGGCCAGCTTAGATTGAGTAATGTAATTTTTCTGTTGTCCATTCCTCTGATACTAAAAGGATTACCAAAAATGAAATGCTTGGATCAAAACGGACAGTGAGTCCTAGCACCATACTAATTGTTGTTCAACATTATTTCAGTAATCTATCAACACAGGACAGTAAAACATATGAAGATTTGACCCCACTACATGTAGACATTGAAGACATTTATCTGATATGTTACCATTTAATTTATGCACTTTAGCCAGGGTGTAGTAAATTCCATGAAGGATTACATTAAATTGTATTTGCCTCAATGTGTTATTCCTAGAGACTTGTGATGGCAATTTTAACATTTCTGACTATACTTGGTCATTTATTCCTAAACCTGTTTGCCAAGCTAGTTGCAATGTTTTGTTAGTGAAATTACTTTATGTGTTCCTAAAATACCATATATTTTACCAACAAGTTTTTAATTCATGATTTTATTAAGGAATACATCTTTAATTGGTGAGAAAGGAAGTGGATCAGTACTGCCTGTTTTTTTCAGAAGTAGTCCCTTACTTGTAAATACGTTGGAAAGTGACTGTATTGAAGATGATATTGGTTCTTCAGTTCTTGGAATTCAAGTAGGCAATCTTTACATAAATGTTGTAATTGGGTAATTCCTTTTACCTCCCATATTTTAATAAATTGGTTGTTCTTAATGGATGAGATTCAATTAATTAGCTTAATATAAGCAAAGGGTGAGATTTCTGTTTTCCAACCCAAGACAGAATGTACTTCTTGACAAGCTTTTACTGCTAATTTTGTAGCAAATAGACAAGATTGAGCAAGACTGTTTTTAGTGAGGTTTAATCCTAAGATTCCCCTAAGATCTCTCAATTTCACTGCATGTCTTTCTATCTCTACCCAACTCAGTTCTTCCCGAATATCAAACCAGTTATTTATTTGCTCCAGTTGGGCAGCCCAAAAATAAAAGCGGAAATTAGGTAGGCCTAGCCCCGCCTGTTATATAGGGGCATACAAATTATTATTTTTTTTTTTATTTAGATTTTTTATGCTCCTCCCTTGCAGCACTGGCAGGTGGCTCCTCCTCAGAGGGGCTCACCTCTCAGGCCCCAGCATCCCTGCACCAGTCCCTCCCAGTAGGTCCCCCACAGGTTACCTCCCCCCGTGACAGGGATGGGGACAAGGAGCGTCAACTTTCCCCCCTCCCCCGGAAACCAATATCCAGACTTTGGGGGGCCGGTGCGGGTGCAGCCAGGCTATCACGGAGCCTGCCAGCTCCATTTTCTGCCCTTTTCCCTTGCTGTAGGCATGCACACGTAGCGATCCACGGCACCCTCCCTATTCTAGCTGCTCACAGTCCGAACCACCCTCGGGCCTCCACCCTTAGGTAGCCCTCTAGCGGGAGCTACTGAGACCCTGCTCCCAGAGAGGAGAGCTGCCATACGGCTGCTCAATCCAACTCCCAGAGACCCAGGTTCACTTCAAACTCGATTCGCCAGTGCAGCGCGCAAGGTGGGGCTGGGGTATCCAATTTTGAAGTGACAGTCTCAGTTTTTGGTTTTGCCAAATGAATTTTATCAGTTTATTCTCCAGATTTTGGAATGTTTTTCTAGGTATATCAAAGACCTTGGAATAAAATAGAAGTCTGGGGAGGACGTTCATTTTATAATGTTCACTGTACCTGTAAGTGTCAGTGGTAAATGTACCCACTTCTCTAAGTCTTCATAAATTTTGTCCAGTAAAGAATCATAATTTAAATGAAAGAGCGATCTTGATCTTGGGAGAGAATAACCCTAAGTATCTAGGTTTGGATTTAATTGAGATGTTATCAGGGAACAAAATATTTTGTATATCTGGATTTGTGTGTGTAAAAGCAGCTCAGTTTTAGCCCAGTTTATTTTGTATCCTGATGATTGTGAGAATTTTGTAACTAGGTTAAAAAGAGGTAGGAGAGAAACAAACATCATTTAGGTAGATCAACACATTGTCAGCATACAAATTAATGACATGCCTCTGTTCATCTACCACAATCCTATCAATCTCTTGGCATTGTCTTATATCCTGGGCGAGGGGTTCCATAAAAAAACGCAAATAGTAGTGGGGATGGGGGCAACTCTGCCTAGTCCCCCTTTGAAGCCTAATTTGAGGAGATAACTGATCATTTGTTTTTATTCCTGCATATGGAGCTTTATATATCAAAGTTATGAGCTTGCAAAACTTCATTCCAAACTCAAACATTTCCAATAGTGAAAAAAGGAAATCCCGGTTTACCCTGTCAAACACTGTTCAGCATCGAGGGTTATCAAAGCTGAATTCTATGCCCTTAGGTTAAGTGTATAGGTTATTCATTTGGTTCATGCTGCTCACTTCCTCAGTAAAAAGGGTACTGAGGTGGTTGGGGGCTGGTGCTGCTGTATACCAGCAGGTGCATGCAAGGACGTGCGCAATGCCTACCATGTCACCGGCCCCCAGAAAAGTTCTGGCTCCCGTGGGGTTCTAGCACCTCTGGCACAGTTCCACAAGTGTTAATAAATGGTGAAGATATACTGGAAGATCAAGAATTATGGTAACTACATCATCTTAATGTATGTATGCCTTCCTTGCCATATGGTCCAGTTTTCTGGAGTTCTTCTTTGGGGGAAGTTCAGGTTGGCCAAGGGACAGTACCAGTTCTCAGCACTGCCTTGTGGCCTGACATCATCACCAACAATGTTTACTTAGTTCCTGGCCATAGTGGTAGCACATCTGCAAAGGAAAGGTGTGTTTTTTCCTTACTTGGACGACTGGCTTGTAAGTGGAAAAACAAAGGAGCAAGCAGTTCACTCCATAGCAGTGATGAGCAGACTGGAAAAATAGGATTGTCTCCTAAATCTGCAAAAATCATACCTAGAACCCAGCCAGGTGCTAGATAGAGTTCATAGGAGCAGAGCTGAACACACTGGAAGGAAGGGCTTTCTTACAGATAAACAGGGAAGAAACCCTCATTAAGTGTGCAAACTCATTCCTACGAGGCCACAAAAAGATTGCACAGGAATTCTTGCAACTGCTGGGCTACATGGCTTCAGCAATAGCTGTGGTGCCACGGGCTTGCCTGCAAATGGAGATGTGTAGTATTGTCTAAAAAGATACTGGCACCAGGGAACAGCCCCTTTGGACCATCCAGTGCCAGTTACCCAAAAACTGTTTCATGACCTGAAGTAGTGGAAGGATATTGGCAACCTCAGAGGGTCTATCCCCTTCCTTCAGCCATCTCCCACAAGGGTCCTCACAACAGATGCTTCAATACTGGGATGGATGGGCATATAAGGGATAAAACAGTAAGGGGTGTGGAGAACAAAGGAACTCATGGAGCCTATGAATCTGCTAGAGCACCTATCAATGCATTTCTTCCCTTCCCTGCTGCATGCAGAGACTTTCCGAATCCCTGGAAAAGAGCAGTCATAACCCCAATTCTGAAGAATGGTGACCGCACCGCCACCTGTAATTATTAGCCCATTTCAATACTCCCCCCTCCCCCCCACAAGGCACTCGAAAGAATTGTGTCGGACCAGCTCACAGATTACCTGGCCAAGCATAACCTGCTCTGTCATGAACAACACGGCTTCAGGAGGGGTCACAGTACTACCACTGCCCTCCTCGAATTTACATCATATATACATGAGGCTCTGGAACAGGGCTACCTGGCTGGTGCAGTCTATGTCGATTTGACCAAAGCATTCGATACTGTCAGTCATGCGCTGCTTCTCCATTCCCTTCCATCCCAGAACATCTCCTGAGGCCACCTTCTGATTCAAAGATGCTCTCTGGCCGTACTCAACAGGTCAAAATTAACACCACACTCTTTGCCAGTAGACCAGTCCTAACCGGGGTTCCGCAAGGGTCCATACTTGGTCCATTGCTCTTCACCCTCTTCCTGAACTCCCTCCCCAAATATTGCAGTGGTAAGCTACTGCTCTATGCAGAAGCCGCCATTGTGTTCTGGAAACACCCTCATCCTAAGTCCCTCCAAACTTCCCTACAGGGCTTCTTTGGGGAACTTGAAACCTGGTTCTCTTAGCACCGCCTCATACTGAACTATAACAAGACAAAGTCTAAGATCTTTGCACACCACCAGAGTCCTCGCTGTAGCTCCCCATTGAGTATCACAAACTCCCTAGGCATCCCTCTTGAACAGGTCTCTTCTTTCAAGTACCTGGGTGTCACCCTGGACACCTCCCTCACCTACATCACATATCCAACACGTCTCCTCCTCCATTAACACCAGGCTGGGGATCCTATACAGACATAAGCACTGCCTACCCCCCCCAGGCCATCCGACTTGCCATGTCTTCCTCAGTCCTATCCTTGGTGGATTATGGCATTGTGATATAAGGGTCTGCAGATCAAACAGTCCTAGGCTGCGTTAATCTTGCCCTCAATAAAGTCTGCCACCTGGTCTCTGGATGTGACTGTTTAACCCACACATGCAAGCTGCACAATCTTACGGACTGGCTGAACTTCGAAGGCTGGCTTAAGTATCACATTTGCCTCCTTGCAAAAAGATACTTCAGAAGCAAGCACCCTATGGTTTACACCCCCTCATCCAAACAATCCCACATAGAAAGGCCCTCAGACATTCGGACATCCCTTGGTCAAAGGTCCTTCCGCTATTGTCAAACCTTTCCGTCAAACTGTGCAGGGACAGTGTGCTTTCAGCTATAGGGCCCCCAATGGCTCAATGAAATCCCAGTGCATATTCTAAACTCACAGTGCATCTCACAATTCAAAAATGGCCTAAGGCAACACCTTCTTACTAGGACAGTTTGTGACTGGCACTGGGACTCTAACACCCATAATACCCACTCACCCACACTCTCCTTCCCCTTCCTTTTACCACCACTCTTCTCCCTTGCCCTATCCCTCTGTCTTCCTCTCCCCTGCCTTTTCCCCACTGGATCAACCTTATAACCAACCTACTACCACTACCTCCTAGACAAAGCCACTTCTTTTGGCCGCCCACTCTGCCTCCCCCCAGTCTCCCCTCCCCCTCACCTTGACTCCTCCTCGGACTCTCACACTAGGTGTCACACCTCTTTATCTCCTTTGCTACATACAAACACTGTCCTTTACCCTAGCTGAATGCTCTTGATGCTGTAATATCACCATTGGTACTACGAATGACATTGTAACCTTATTGTATACTAGTTACCTACTATTCGAGTATTGTATATAAACTGTTTGTTATTGTTGTCATTGTCACTGTTTGATGTGGAACCTTTGTAAAAGAGCATTGAGCTCAAAGGTATGATCCGAATCCCTAAATAAATAAAATAAAATAAATAAAATCGTGCCCCCCATGGCTAAACAGCCTACTGTCCTCCATCTCCATGGAACCTAGTCTTGGCCGATTTAAAGCCAGTCTCAAGACCTTCCTCCTTGCCTCCACAGCCTGTGACTGCAAATAATACTTCACCTCTTTCTGACTCTCACTAGGAGGCATATTTCATACAGGTTTAGCTTTATTCAGTTCGGAAGCCCGCAAGAAAGGGATAACATGTCTGTTGTATCTCACGATTAATTTTCCCTGTTCCTTTTCTTTCACTGTATATCAATTATGACTCGGGGTCCATTAAAGATCCCCCAAAGCTGTATCTTGCCATATGTATATAACCATGACTCAGGGTCTACTTTAAGACCCCTAAAGCTGTAACCTGCCAATTGTATATATTCCCTGTACTGAATTACTTATGTATTGTATTGTTTATGTTATGTATGAGTATTTTTCTGATGTGGAGCCTTTGCAAAGGAGTCTATGACTCAAATGATTGTAATGCCAATTCTCTTCAATAAATAAATAAAAATAAATAAATCAAGACAGGCAACACAAGAGCTGGCCCAGTGGCGCTGAGGGTTGAGGCGCTAGATGCCACACCTCACGCTATGCTGGTGACCGGGTTCGGGAAGAGCCCGGCCACGGGTCAGTGGGGGAGACCAGGGAGATGGATTGCTAACCAACCAGGCAGCTTTCCACTCCCGGGTGGGGACCCAGCCACCTGCGCTGCAAGGCTGCCCCGGGTGGAGACCCAGAGGTAGGGAAGCAGCTTGAATAGGGAGGGTGCTGTGGGATTGCTGCATGCGCATGCCTCCACACACATGCAGGCACCCATGGCAAGGAGCGGGGAGAAAACCAATAAAATGTTGGGGCTGGCAGGCTCCATGATGGCTTCCACAGTGTCTGACTCGGCTCCCCGGAATCTAGAAGTTGGTCTGGGGGGGAGGGAAAGTCGATGTCCTTCACCCTCAGCCCTGCCACGTGGGGGAGGGGTAACCCATAGGGGATTGCCAGGAGGGTCAGGGATCGGGAAGGTAAGAAGCTGGAGACTGAGTCCATCTGAGGGAGGGCCAGAGCTGCCTAACAGAGCCACTATATGCCCCCCCTCCCTGAAGAGGGAGGTAGCGACAGGGAAAGCCAAAACAGCTAAATAAAAATTAAAAAAGATAGGGAACACAACTATGTACTACCTAAACAAGCAGGAGTATACAAGTCTACAAAGCTCTACAAGGAAGCATTGCAGATATGGAATCTGGCATATTCCTTGGATGCAAAAATAACTGCAGTGAGCCTGCCCGTTGACACAGTGGTTGGATTTCCACTGGTGAAGCCGGCAACCGGGTTAGGAAGCAGACTCAGGTCGCTGGAGGGCGGTCGGGGAGAAGGCTGGAGCGCCCCACAACTACTCACCTTCTCCAGGGGAGGGAGACCAAAGCCCACAGCTTGCTTGACCTCAGTGGAGCTCAGGGTACAACAAGTCCTGCAGTTGCAGGAGAGGCAGGTCGCAACGTGTGGTGGACGCCAGCGCATAGCGTCATGATGTCAGGGTTCACACCACACTATCGGGAGTAATGGAGGAAAATAGCCTGCCATCACCGGGGAGATGGAGTTCCGGAGATGTGTCCTCAATGTGCCTTCGCCCACCCGACGGCCCCAGACTGACGAAATGTAAGTAACGGGGTGCTCTGGGCCCCCACCTCGTCCCTGCTAGGGAGGTAAGCCGCAGCTCCATGGGGATCTGGAGTTTGTTCGGGTAGGGTGAGAGACAGAGGGATGTCTGCCTAGGATCTCCTGATGGGTCGGGGATAGCAGGCTGGGAAGGAGGAGAAACAGCAATTTCAAAAAAAGGAAAAAATAACTGCAGTGAAATTGCCAGGAAAAGACAATGGCCTAGCAGAGTCCCTAAGCAGGATGCATAAGAGAAATCACATGGAAACATAGAATTTGATGGCAGAAGGTCAAAGGGCCATCGAGTCTGCCCTTACTATATTACCTCACCACACGACCAACTGTACTGGTGATCTGTTACCATCCTCCCCCCTCAAACTTGTGTTGTCTCCCTCCCGGGATATGAGTCTACATAACCTGTCCAAACTGTTTAAACCCATTAAGGGTAGCTGCCCTCATTGCTTCCAGTCATGTCCCCTAGTGACTGCACCCCTGTTTCTTACAAACAGGTCCTAGCTATTCACCCTGTTTATACCCCTGAGAAATTCATATGTTTCAATAATGTCCCCTCACTGGCCTCCGCTGAGTACAGATTTAGGGCCTCCAACTGATCCTCGAAGGAGCTGCCTGCTGGCCTTGGATCATCCTTGTAACCCTTTGCTGTACTGACTCTAGTCTATCAGTGTCTTTCCTCAGGTGAGGATTCCAGAACTGGCACAGTATTCCAGGCAAGGCCTCACCAGGGATCTGTATGGTGACAGAACCACCTCATTTCTCCTACTGTCAGAACCTCTCCCTATCCATCCCAGCATCTTCGATGCCTTGCTGTATGGTTTGTTGACACCCTAGCATGTTCGATGCCTTGCTATATGCTTTGTTGGTCACTAGATGCACAGTGTTCAGAAGGAGGGGTGTTCTGGAATGGGATCTGTTCACCTTATAGGAGAACAAGAAGGTACCCAGGTTTTGTTGCAGACCACCCTCCAAGAGGATTGAACCAGAGGAAGCACTGTTCCTGTCCCATTCCTGCATACTTTTCCTCTGTTTCCTCTTATACAGAGATATTGCTGAAATTGATGAGGGAGTCAGCAACAATGATCCTGATAGTTCCAGACTGGGCCAGGCAAGTCTGGTACTGTACCAGTTGCATCTAGGAAAATCAGATTGTCTGCCCCATCCTGTGGCAGAAGAGCACATCCCTTCTCTGTGTCTATGTACTGCAGGTTTTGGCATGGAGTCAGCAGACTTTGGCACATTTACTCTGACCCTAAGTTGTCGAACAACTGACGTGCTCAAGATACGGTGTGTAGCAGAGGTGTAGCATGGTTGGCATGGGCCCTGGTGCAAGAAATGAAGATGGGCCCCCCGTTAAAGAAATGAAGATGGGCCCCCCATAAAAGGAATGAAGCTGGGCCCCCCGTGAATGGTTAAAAATGGGACTCACTCAGTCAGAAGTGCAGTGCTCCCACAAGGGTATATTATAACTTGTGCGACCTGTTGTTTATGTCATGCAGCAGGCAGCAGCAGCTCTTCTTTTTCTTGTTCCCTAACTAATCATGGCCATGGCCTTTTGTTTTGTGACCCCAGTAGAGTATTTAATTTTTTTTGCAAAAATGTTTTGCCTTTCTTTGCTTTACCTTTCTGGGATGAGGGCTTTGCTAACTGTACTTACTACTAAGTTCCACCTCCTTTCAATCAAACTCCCCCAGCCAGACAGTCACCCGGCCGTGTATTTCCTCCTAATTTTTTTTTGTATTTTAGTCATAAAACTAACTTGCCTTTATGTACAGTTCCTTCCAGGACTACCACTGCCAGCTTCTAGTGCAGAGTGCTTATTTGCTCAAAGCAGCCAGCCAACAACACTTTCCTGCTTCTTCTGTGAACCTTTTATTTTATAGCACTCGTTTACCTGTACTTCTACTTAGTCTTTTTCTCCAATCTTATCTCTGTCCCTAGCTGAGCTCAGTCCCCTTTCATTATTATTCTCTCTCAGTCTGGCCCAGACAGTCCCCCATCTCTGTCTTTAAGTATTATTTTTGTTTTAGTTTAACAAACTTTTCTGTGGGTTCCTGGAGGACCAGTGCCTGCCAGCTTCTGTTCTGTTGCTAATTATTAGATTTTGGTCAAAGACTAAAAGCAGCCAGCAGCTGCAGCAGTTCTTGCTTCTGTGTGAAGGCAGATGTTCTGTCTCTGACTGCCTACTCTGAACCTTTTTAATTTATATTTATTTTCTTGTTTTTTGTACACTTGTCTTCTATAATCTAATCTCTCCTCTCTCCTTAGCTGAGCTAAGCTAGTAGTAGTCCACACTCCCTGGCTCTCAGTTTCATTGTTTTATTGTTTTATTCTCTTTCTCAGTCTGGCCCAGACAGTCCCGTGTCATACAGTAATACTGTTTTGTTTTTATCAAACTTCTGTTCTGTCATGTGTCCTCGTCCTCCTCCCGACCTCTTGTCTCCCAGACTGAGACTCCTCCCTACCCTCGTATGAGTATTTAATTTGAGTCTGCCTCCTGCCCTAAATAAATTCTCTTATTCTCCCTGAGTCCATTCCTGGGCCCACTAGCAGCCGAGGCCCAGATCGAGCCACCGCCCACAGCAGCAAATGTCGCCGCCCACCAGACACAGTCAGTGGTGGATCTTGTTGAATCTGCATGGATTCAGTCAGATTCAGGAGTAAAAAATAAAATCAAATTTTCTTTTTCAGCAGGCAGCTGCCTAAATAGCAAGGTGACTATCACTGAAAGCTCTAGTCTATACAGAGGGAGTGTTAGGCAGAGTCAAGAAGAACAAGAATCCCTGATTCTTCCCCGTTCCCACCAGCCAGCCCTGCAGAGTCCGGTCTGGCAAGAGACACGATCGATACCAACATGCCTGCTGCAGTCAGGGATAGAAGAAAATGGCAGATTGCATGCTTCTCTGACTGCAGCTTTAGAGAATGGCTGCTGCTGACGCGATGACGTCCTACTCTCTCGCCACCTTCTGCCCGCCCCAACAGCCCCCCGATTTGTCACCAGATAGCAGCACAGCACTAGTTCACCAGATCACCACCTAATCTGTCAATCATCATGACAGACAGATAGGCAGCGCCAGCGATACCATCCTCCTCCTCACCCACGGCAGCTGCTTGCAAGCCCTGGCTGACTGTCCAACTCTGACTCCCCACCACGGGGTGTACATCTAGACTGTCACGTGGGTGTCTGCCTGGGTCGGGACACTGTTACTCCCTGCTGGAAGGAAATTAATCTGCAGCTCTTCTAAATAATTTTTTCTTCTTTACCATTTCAAAATTGTGTAGAGACAAGTCAGATCATTTGGGCTCCCCTAGTTCATGGTTCCCAGTGCAGGTGCACCACCTGCATACTCCATTCCCTGCCTGGTGTGCAGCAGGTAAGGTTAAAGAGGTAGCATTGAGAAGATATAAGGAGACAGAGGGAGAGGATCGGGAGGTGTTCAGAAACACAGAAGGCAGCATGAGGCAGTAAGACGATGAAGGCCATGGCAGAGAGGTGGCAGCGCTTTCCTCCTCACTGCCAGAACCCCTCCCTACACACCTCAGCATGTTCAATGCCTTGCTGACACCTCAGCACATAGCTGACCTCCTATGGTGAGAGCAGACAAGGACAGAACAGGTGGAGGAAAGACATCTCCCAACCCATCACTGGGCAGTCTTTGCGGGGGCACCGCTGGCTGCAGCTGGAGGAGCACCACCACCCCTGCCCCCCCCTTTCTTAGGGCCCTGGCCCCTGGACTTGGGCTTAGGGCAGCAGGCATAGTACTGCACCTGCCTGGTCTAAAAAGACCGATCCTGGAAAGCCTGTTTCTTAGGCTTCTTCCTCATGTCCTTTGGGACAATGTCACAGAATCTAGGGTGGCACTGGAGTTCTCAATACAGTTGATGCATCCTTCCACCCTAGAGCCAAAGAGGTCAGTGCCCAAGAAAGGAACATCAGCTAGCTTGTGTTGAGTGTCTGTTGTAAATGTAGACAGACGCAGCCAGGTCTTGTGACACATGGAGCTGGCCACCCATGTCCAAGGCCATCTGGAGCCAGTGTTTAGTCAGTGATTGACCCTGATCTCTGATGACTGTCATCAATGACTGCTGCTGGGAGATGAGGGAGGATCGTTATCAAAGACCCAATAAAGGAGTGACTGAAGCAGGCCATCATTATGGCATAACTAGCCTGATGGAGACCTAGGGAAACCACAGCACACACCTTTAGCAGTGTGGTCAGTCTTATGGGGTTTTGTCCGGAGGCCTGTCCACATCCCACTGGCTTCCCAGTTTGCACAAAACCAAGTTGGTCACAAAGCCCTCCACAAAGGAATGGTCTGAAAACCTCAAAGAGACCCTGTGGGGACCACATACTTGCAGACCACAAAGCTAGAGGGTGCCGGGCAGGATGCTGGATGCTGCCAAAGCTCCAGGACTGGTCCCAGAATGGCCTCAGCTATGGGAAAGGCAACCCCTGGGAATTCATCCCTGTCCAGAATATCAGTAAAAGGATACTCTGCTCTTTTCTGAACTGGCTCCAGTGGGACTGACATGGATTCAGAAATACATTGGAGAAGGGACCCAAAAAACACTAGGCCATACTCAGTAGAGAGCTCCTTGCCCAATCCCTGGTCAAGCAGAAGAGTCCCAGAGGAAGCTATCAACTCATGGTCCGAGTCATCCGAGGACTCCTCAGAAATTACCCTTGACTGTTTCTCACCACAGACTGCTTGGGTATTCTCCTCAGGTGTGATCTGCTCCAGCAAACGGCCTGGCAAGCCGGTGGCTAACAATAAGGCCTCCTTAGTTGGAGCCCACACCTTCGACTGTGGTGGTGGCGGCTTCATCTTAAGGGGCTGAGGAGGAGCAGCTGCCAGGAGCACCTGTGTAGCATGGACAGTAAGAGCAGCTGCCAGGTGACCAGAGGTTCAGGTGGCAGAGCCCTACTCTGTCCTGTGATAGCCCACTGTTGCCAGAGGAGCTCCTCATAGCACCTATGCATCTTGCGACAGTGCCTCTCCTTGCCTGATGATGAGGTGGTCAAGGAGTATTGATGCTGATGCCTCCTGGTCAAATGGGAACAACAGCACGAACACCTCGAGTAAGACCTTGACCGTTGATTGGACTATCAATGTTGAGGTGAGCCCTCTGGCTGGTTGTTGTACACAATATTTTTTTTTCTATCTCTTTTTCCCTCTGGTCACGGTCTGGGAGGCCTCTCTCAGGCATCCTGCCTGTTCCTGCCCTGCCTGAAGTCTACCTACCTGTGCCTCCTTTCTCCCTCCTCCTCTGTCCACGATCGGGACCCCCGGCTTAATCCCTCCTCTTTGGGCACACTTATAGATAGACTCCGATGTGGGAGAGGACCCAGGTGGAGGAACCTGGAAGGCCAGGCAGGATGGACTCGGCCTTGGGCATAGGGGCAGGTGCCGTCGCCTACCCCTCAGACCGGGCTTTTCCTTGTTCTGGAGATCCCTCCCCCACTCCCATGCATGTGCACATCCCTGACACAAGGCGTACATGGCAACCTCTACCTGCATCAGGGCACATGGATTACGTGCCGCAGAGCATGCTGCGGCACCCCCGGTCTCCACCAGGAGTGGCTGGCACGCCAGGCAATCACCCAACCTCCCCGCGGGGAGGAGAGCAGCCCATCAGGCACTCAATCTTCACCCGCCACTGCCAACCTCCTGCCCCCGAGCTCGCTCCCGAACCCTGATCGCCGGCACAGTGCGAGGTGTGGTATCCAGCACCTCAACCCTCAGCGCCACTGGGTTAGTCCTGTTGTACACAATATGCCAACCTACACTGACCAACACAGGTGCGGAAGACTCAACCACCAGTGGAGGCTACTCCAGCAGCTGGCCAGTCAGGGACACTGACCGGTCCACATCTTTCTGGGTGAGCACCAGGAGCAGTCTGTGAGATGAGTCCTCAACCTCATCCAATATCTGGTTGACAGGTTTTAGGAAAATCTCCACGGCCTGCTCGACCAGAGTTGAAGTCGACTGGCTTAATGGCACTATCAATGAGCCATTGATCTGCCTGATCTGCCCCTTGACCGACGGGCTTGACCACTGTCGAAGGGTCGGGTGAGTCAAGGGACCAGGAGGACCTTGATCTCTCCTGGTCCCAAGACCGGTGCTGATGGCACTTGTGCTTGGAACCATGGTGGGCAGGGCTCTCCCAAGGTCTAGGGGCCCAAATATGCACCTTGGAAGTCTCCAGTGAAAGACCTCCAACGCTGACCCCAAGGAACAGTGCTGAAACTGAGAAGGTGCCGCTGTGGCAGCTGATACTTCTGCCTCAAGGACTGCAAGCTGCTAGGGCAGAACCCAACCACAGCTGAGGCCTTCTTGTGGCCCTTAGGGCAGTCTGTTGGGTTCCATTCCGAGGCTGACCCAGCAAGATCAGGAGCTCTCCCTCCGAGGGACTCCGGAAACATGGACATACAAAGGCCGGATCCATCCATGTTGTGCTTCCCAGCCAAGCAACACAAGCACGTGTTGTGTGGGTCTGTGCCCAACATCTTCTGTCGGCACCGAACACAAAAGTTAAACTCCAGCTTCCATTGCTTCACTGAAGATCTTGCAAGAGGAGTTGAAAGGACAGAGGAAGAACAAAGTAGAACTCAAAAAACTAGGAAGAAAGGTTCACCAATGGCTCAGAAAATATTAAGTGTGAGCCACGAAGGAGGTGACCTGTTCTTTCCAATGGAGAGAAAGATCTGATGTCATGGGGCAGAGTTGGGGGATACACTGCTTGGGTGGCTGGAGGAGCTTAAGCTTAAACATATTCGGCAAATCAACATATTCCAGTGGAATTGCCAGAGTGTGGCTAGTGGCCCATAACCATGCCCCTAGAACCAAGAGAATTTGTGACAAAATACAAACTATAGTTTGAAACACTAAAACTGAAAGAACTGAATACTGTTGTATAGATGTGAAGTTGTGACTCCCATAAGTGAGCAACGAAACTTGATGTGCACTCAGTGGTGGGAAAAAAAGGAACTGAGGTGGTTGGGGTCTGGCACTGACATAAACAGGTAACCGGAGTGCACTGGCTTGTGGTGCCACATATGCACACTGCTTACCTTGGCACCAGCCTTCTGAACATTTTTGCTCTCACTGGGTCCTAGCACCTCCAGCCAAGAACACTAGTGAGGAATCAATAGTGAGGATTGATTCCTGGAATATCAGGGAAGGGGAAACTCATCTGGATCGGGGTGGTCTACAGTACATGCTGCTGGACCAGGATCCAGAGGTAGACAGAGCACTGCGAGAAACACTTAAGGGGCAGCAAGTCTAGGGAAAGTGGTGGTAGTTGGGGATTTCAACATGCCAGACATGGACTGAAATGTTCTAATCATGGCTAGTAACTAGCAATCAGATTCTGGTGGATGCCTATCAGGAGAAATTTTTAGAGCAATTAGTTCAGGGCCGCTGGCCCAGTGGTGCTGAGGGTTGATGCCACACCTCGCACCATGCCAATGACCTGGATTCAGGAACAAGCCCGGACCGTGGGATTAGTGAGACGGAAAGGATTGCGCATCCAACGGACTGCTCTCCTTCCCAGGAGGGTTCGGGTTTCATCACTTATAGCGCCTCCTGATTGCATCGGGGTACTGCAGGAGCAGTGAAATAAGGGGTGAGGTATGGCTGACGTCAGTACGTAGTACCTGGACGTCACTGCACGTCTGTATCTCAGGGGATGAAAAATAGGAGGATAATGGCAGTCAGCCAAGCAGCTTGATGGCTGGGCCTCTCACCCAGTGGGCCTGTTGTGGAATTGTGCTCCGGTATTAGATCCCGGCAGGCGAGAGGGAGTGGGGACCTCTCCGCAGGTACGGCATGCTAGCCGGATGCGAGTGAGCCTGCATGCTGGAAAGGGGAGAGGACGGCTGCTGGATGTATGGCAGACCAAGCTGCGAGGAGTAGAAATAAAAGTATGAAAAAAAAAAATTACTTCAGGGCCCAACAAGAAAGGAGGCCCTGCTGGATCTGGGGCTCGCCACTAGTGAGAAGATTTAGAATGTAACAGTACTGAAATCACTTGGTTCTGGTGACCACAGGACAGTAGCATTGGAGGTCCAGGAAGGGACAAGCAAAGGGGCAAAAGGAAAAAAGTATGGGACTTTAAAAAGGTGGAATTCAGCAAAATGAGGGAAAAACTGAAGAATAGCATGAAGGGCATAGTGAAGGTGGGGGACACAGAAGAGAAGTGGGCAGCATTTACAATGACGATGATAGAAGCGGCAGATAGTTCCATTCATAGAAACACAGAAACATAGACGTTGTTGGCAGATAAGGACCACTTGGCCCACCTAGTCTGCCCAAAATTCACTGCCTGTATTACCACCAGAAACCCTACTTGGACTCCAGCTTACATCTCCCTCTTGCTTCTAAGATTCTCTTGTGTCTATCACATGCATTCTTAAATCCTGTGACCATTCTAGCTCCCACAACTTTCTCTGGTAGGCTGTTCCAAGCATCCACCACCCTCTCCGTGAAGAAGTACTTCCTCATGTTTCCCTAGACTCCCCCCCTCCAGTTTCACATTGTGTCCCCTTGTGCTTGAGCATCTTTTCCTTTGGAAAATGCTCCCTTCCTGTACCTCATTTATCCCTGTGAGATATTTGAATGTTTCTATCATATCACCCCATTCCCTCCTGTCTTCCAGGGAGTACATATTTAAATCCTTGAGCCTCTTTTCGTAGGGCTTCTGATGTAGGCCCTGAACTATTTTGGTTGCCCTCCTTTGTACCACCTCCAACCTATCTACAGTATGTCCTTCCAGAGATGGGGCCTCCAGAACTGAACACAGTACTCGAGGTGGGGTCTCACCAGTGATCTGTACAGGGCTGAAAAAAAGATGGCCGCCAGGCTGAGTGTGCTGTCGGCTGCTCTGTAGCAGTTGCAGTGGCAGTTTTTGTGTGTTTTTTTTTTTAAAATTATACTTTTGGTATACCTCGCTATTTTTGTTGCATTTGGGGCATTTTTGCTGTTGCTTGGTTGCTTCGCTGTTCCCGCTACTCCGACTTGAGTGGTACCATTTGTGTAAGCAGATTTATAGGTGTGTGAAGGAACTGGCTGTTTTTTCTGATCTGTACTTTTGAACCTGGAGTTTTGTGATATTCTCACATTTTCAGTTACTTTTGCTGCTGCTGCTGTGCCTTGAGACGGGTGAATCTCCCGAGTTGTTTGTTCTCCCATTTTTTGCACTACGATAGTCGGCCTAGGAGGGATGAGGGGGGATCTGTTCTATATTCCCCCAGATGCTGTTTGTTTCAGTCTGGAGAGGTCATCGGGTGGTCCATTAGCTGACAGAGTTGGTGTTTGCGGTTGTCCGCACTTAGCTGAGGACTTGGCTGGTGTTCTCTGCTTGGCCCATGGTACACATATCACTTTGTTGTGCGAGCAGTGCTTCCCGGGGATCTATTAATTAACCTAAAGAAACAAACCATTAGTGGATTGTTTTGACCAAAGGCCCATTTGGGAAGGACTACGACTTTGGTGGAAGGATTGCTACTTGGAACCCGAGCCAATATCTGTGATTGTTTGACCTATGGATTTATGGCGGTGGATTTTGGGACTGTAGTTGGCTCAATTTCGCCAGTAAGTTGGTCCATCTAGGCGGTGGCCGTGTTCTGGGCCGTGACAACTGGGGGTCTGGGCCTTTTCCTTGAAGAGCGGCAGCCTCTTTCCCCAAGGGATCCCGGTGGACCTATTGTGTTGGGTTCTCGGGGGCTTTTGGTAGCTGGCGAGCCTGTGGCGGACCCTGGAGTGGATTTTCAGGGCCCCTGGCCATACAGCTAACTGGTCCTGAAGAGGATCTCCTGGACTTCCTCCTTGGATTTGGTTCTGGTCAGATTTATACATTACTTTTTCAGGCAGTGAGAGTGCCTTAGACATTACTTATACAAATTTCTGCTGTGAAAACTCTGGATATTTTGTTTTTCTTTTTAATTGACTATCAAATTACTTTTGGTGGCAGTGAGAGTGCCATAACAGTTTTTCTCTGGGTACTGGTAGTGAGAGTACCAGATGCCCGGGGACCTTCAGACATTACTGCCGGTGAAAAGGGATAGTTTCATTTTATTGGCTCAGTGGTGCAAACTCCTGAGGATTATTTGTTTTCCTGTATTTATTGATGTTTTGTGATGTTTGTTTGTTTTAGGTATTTTTAATGTTTCTTTCCCCTCTGAAACAGTGAGAATTTTGGGGTGGGGAGGTTTTGTTATTTTGACTTTTCTTTTGTTATTTTTCGAGTTACTCTTAGGATTATATTTTATAATTATTTGTACAGAGGAGATTTATTTTTTGGGTTGGGATTTATTGTGGGTTTTTATGATTTTAGTTTTTAAACTGCAAGTATCTTAGGGTTGTTATTTCGTAAGGAAATTAGGATTATTTGTTGTAGTGCTTTAGCCTTAGTTTGGTGGTTATTTAATTTGTGGACTGTGCCTGCCTGTTCTCCTGGTCTTGTGCTATTCATCCTCCTCTCTCCATGCCCTCCACCTTCCACCCGTTCTCCCTCACCTCCCTTGCCTTTCTCTATCTACCAGCACTGTTGTGGGCTGGGTGATGCTCATAAGGAGAGGAGTGGGAGGCGTGGTAGGAGCATGGACATTGGAGGTCGAATGAGCGGATCTCTCGCATAGGGCTAGGCAGGTCTAGAAGACACCCTGGAGCGAAATGGTGCCTGGAACGTGGTGATCCATGTCATAAAGTTGTGAAAAGCCTCCTTACTGTGCTCCGACCAGGGATCTATGAATTAAGCTCATTAATCACTCCAAAACTGTAAATACTTCATCTTTTCATTACAAGAAGGCTACAGCTCATGATGAGGCATTCTGGTAAAGTTCACTCACCTCCAGAACTGGTGAATGGGGACTGATTCAGTGCCGGCAGGTCAGACAGAGCTCACAGTTATCTCAAACTACAAGGCAGATCCATAAGGGTGCCACATCTGCCAGCAATACTGCTGTGCAGCACCAGATGGACATCATGTTTAGTGAGCTCCATAATCTTACGAAGAAATGAAGCTCACTACAGTGGCACTAGAGAACAGATAAAGGCAAAATTAGACACAGCCTGACAGGCCTGGACGAGCAGTTTAGAACCTCCCAGAAGGGACGAGGGACAAGACATAATGGCATTTTTACCCATGTTTTTCTGCTCCATATTCCCCATTCTTACTTTGGAGCTGAAGTGAACCCACCGTGTTCTTGGGCCAAAGCCAACAGGGTGTGAGGCACAACTCTGCTCAGTTGTATTGAAATTACTTTGGTATCATGAAAAATAAAAAAATCCTCTGCCTGGTCTGACAGAAAAGGGCTGTCATGTTCAATGATAGTAGGATTTTCATTGACTATGATTATTTCACCAATATTATGAGGAAGTCCCACTCCTATGCTCCAGTGCTGAAAGCCTTGAAAGTCAAGGACCTCAGTTGTCATACTCCCCACCCTGCCAAGATCACTGTATACTTTACTGAAGAGTCCCTGACGTTCACTTCGTCAGAAACCGCTACCAAGCAATAGAACAAGCGAGGCATAGCCATACCATCCCAACCTCAGACCTAGCCATCCTTTTCCAAGCTCTCACAACAAACTTGGAGCAAACTGCGAAAAAAAACAAAAAAAAAAACAGAAAGTTTTGAGGAAACAGCAGTCAGTGGATGCTATGCAAGAAATAATCTAGCACCTGAAAATGATGACAGCCAGCAAAGACACTGCATTTCACCACTTGAACTTTCTATTATAATCTCAGGTGGGTCCAGGGTGTCTTTTAGTGGTCCTACATCCCTACTCTCCTGGGTCTCGGTCCTTGCCCTCCCCTCACTTCCTGCCCCATGGACTGGTGAAGTTATAAGGTATACCTAACAGTAATTATACAAGCAAAGTTTAAGCCTCCTGTGAAAATGCTGTTCCCGTGTTGGTCCTATCGATGGCTTTTGCATGATCGTAGCAGACTCCATAGGCCTGATGGCTGTTGATCCATCCTGTAATGCAAATCCCCTTCCCCACATGAAGCTCCATGGGAGGCAGAGGTAGAGCTACATCCAGTACTGACCCACTCGCTCCATTGCCATCTGTGTCTCAGACCCACATGTAGGGAGGGTGTCTATGATGCAGCTGCACATGTGCCACTCTCAGCAGCATTTCAGTAACAGGAATGGTGACTGCAGGTAAAACTGTTTGGTGCTCCAGATCAACTGCAACTAGGAACCACCTTTGTGAGTGGGCCCCCGGCTGACCAACACAGACATCAGGAGGGAAGTCCTTAGGGCTCTTAATTGTTTGCCGGCTCAGGGTTCTGGGGGAAGGGAGGGGGTTCAGAGGCCTCCCTGTGAATAAGGGGGGCTATGGGGAGGTCTTGCCCTTAGAGGGGACCAGGAGACACCAGCCCTGCTGGGGTTACTTTTCCTGATGGACACACTCCAGTACTGGAGGCCTAGATGAAGTTTGAACTGTATCAAGCCAGGGACTTAGATGTCGCTCTCTAGAAACTGCCTGAGACTTATACCTGGGGCAGTGCTCTTTTGTTGCCTTATTTTCTGAACCATGGCCATTGTACTGCAGTGCTCGGGCTGAACTGCAACTAGAGTTAAAACCACCAGCCTGACGATCCACACACTTTCGACCTCACATAATGGCCCACAAAGTTGCTAGTATATGTTACAATTCAGTATTCCCTGGGGCCACCTCTTTGTGCCTTGACCAAACTAGTGGACAGATTTTCACTGTAGCACTTAGCTACCTAGTGGCTTGGTACCCCGTATTAGAGTTTCCATGGCAGTTATTACCACTAGACTCAAAATATGAAAATTACGTACTCACTGTAATTCTTGATCTTCTTGGACAAGTCTTCACCATTTATTCATACTGCTGGGTTACAAGCCAGAGGTGCTGGGACCCTGCGGGAGCCAAAAATCTTCAGGAGGTCTGGTGCTGAGGTAGGACCGTGCATGCATGGCACCCAAGACTGGCTCACGTCTGTGTAGGCTACCTTGGCCGTCGACCCTTCAACCGCCTCAGTATCTTTTTACCGAGGAGGTGCAACGATCATAACCTAAGAAACACCTAACCCAACAAGGGCATAAGATAGCACAATTGACCCACAGAAGAAGGGTCAATTTAAACAATGTCTTCACAGCCCAAATCAAATGAGGGAGTGAAAACCAGAAACAAACAGTGAGCTTGGGGGATGGTGGGTGGGCATATGAATAAATGGTAAAGATTTGTAGAAGAAGATCAAGAATTACGGTGAGTAGGTAATTTTCATATCTTCCAGGACTAAAAGTCTTCACCATTTATTCATATTGCTGGGTTAGAGTACCAAGCTGAACACAATCCCCCAAGCAGGGCGGTAGGAGACAGAGCTCGCTCAGGACAGAAGTCCATTAAGGATTGTCTTGTCAAAGGGTCTGGCATGGACATCCAGAGAGTAGTGCTTCACGAAAGTGTGCACTGAGCTCCAGGTAGCCGCTTTACAAATGTCCTCAATGGGAACAGAGCAGATCTCCACCAAGGATGCAGCAACAGCTCTGGTAGAGTAGACGCACACTTGGCCCTCCAACTTAACCTGTGCCATAGAGTAGCAATGGCAAAGACATGCCACTATCCAAGCAGAGATACATTTGATGAACATTGGCTGACTCAGTTGGGCCATGCTGAAGGACACAAAAGAGTTGCTTGGCCTGATGGGTATCCCTGGTTCTATCGATGTAGAGCCATAAAGCCCTCTTAATGTCCAGGGAATGAAAGGTGTATTCCCCTTCATTTTGGAAGTTAGAGAAATAAGTGGGAGAACCAAGGGCTGGTTGAGGTGGAAATCCGAAACCACTTTGGGTAGGAACTTCAGGTGAGTTCGGAGGACCACCTTGTCTTTATGAAAGATGGTATTTGGGGGGGGGTCTGTGACCAAGGCATGTATTTCGGAGACCCTGCGAGCGGAAGTGATGGCTTCCAGAAAGGTGGTCTTTCAGGTCAGAAACTTCAAATCCCACATGGCTAGAGGCTCAAAAGGTTTACGAGTGAGCATGTCTAGCATGAGATTAATATCCCAGGCGGCTACCAGTTTCCTAACTGGGGTCTTGTGTGAAGAATGCCTTTTAGGAATCTTTTGAACAGCTGTAACTGAGCCAGAGACATGTTCTGAACTGTCTCATGATAGGCAGACAGCACACAGAGGTGTACCTTTACAGTTGAGTATTGCAGTCCCTCGTCTGAAAGGTCTAACAGGTACTCTAACACTTTATCTGGAGGACACTGATAAGGATCCAGGTAGATCTTAGTACACTATTCTGAAAAATGCTTCCATTTAGTGGTGCAAGTCTTCCTGGTAGAGGGCTTACACATTGCCAAGAGGATCTGTGAGATTCTCTGGGAAACTTTAAACCTGCCCACTTCCATCTCCTCAGGAGCCAGACATGGAGATGAAGGAGCACAGGTTAGGATGGATCAGGGTCCCTGTATCAGGAGGTCCATTCGAAGAGGCAATTGCTCTGGAGGAGCCTCCGACAACTTGCTGCTCAATGGAAACCAGATCTATCGAGGCCAGTATGGTGCAATTACAATCATCTTGCCCCTGTGCACCTCCAGTCTGAGCAGCACTCTCTGAATTAATGGAAGTGGAGGAAAAATGCACAGAAAATGTTTTGTCTACCGCAGCCTGAATGCATCCTGACAGAAAATGCCAGGTTCTGGATTTCTGGAGCAGAATAGAGCCAATTTTGCATTCAGTGGGGATGCAAAAAGGTCCAGGTCTGGACTGCTCTACTTGTCAAAGAGCGATTGCACAATGTCTGGTACAAGTGATCACTCAGGAGGATCTGCTTCTGTCCTGCTGAGGTGGTCCACCAGATCGTTCTGAGTTCCTGGCAGGCAGACTACCTGAATCAGAACATCGTGGTCGAGACACCACTCCCATACCCTCATGGCTTCTCTGCATAGAGGGTAGGTGTGTCTCACTCTGCTTGTTGATGATGTACATCACAGCCTTGCTGTCCATCTGAAGAAGGATTATTTTGTGATTGACAACTTCTTCTAGGACTCGGAGTGCATACAGGACCACTCTCATCTCCTGAACGTTGGTGTGAAGATGAGACTTCCAAGTTCCGTGCCCCCTGAGTAAGAAGGTCCCGGCAATGAGCACCCAAGCCAAGCATAGATGCATCTGTGGTGATGGTGATCTGAGATTCCAGTGGGGCAAAGGACAGACCTTGTAGAAGGCTGTCCTCCTGTATCCACCATGCAAGTGATCTTCACAGATGCTCTGTCACTTTGACGGGATAAGACTGTGGATGTGTTGTAGGGGACTACTGCATGCTGAGCATCCACTGAGTGGTCCTCATGTGCAATTGAGCTAGGGGCACTATGAAAACGGATGAGCCCATAAGGCCTAACATCCATTGCATGGACTAAGCTCTTACCAGGTTGTTCTGGTCTGATGAAGCGAGCAATCTAGATGTCATTCCTCCTGTCCTCTGGGTAAAAATCCCTTGCCTTGGTAGTGTCCATGAGTGCTCCTATGAAGAGCAGCTGCTGGGAGGGTTGAAGCTGTGACTTTTCCAGGTTCAGCGGGACCCCCATGGATGTGAGGAATTGAGATGCTGTGGATACCGCTTTGTGTGTCTCCTGCCTTGACGAAGATCATCTAAGTAGGTGAAGACTTGAATGTTGAGCTTTCGAAGGTGTGCAGCAAGGGTTGCCAAAACACTTGGTAATGACTCGGAGTGCTGAGAGCCCAAAGGGCAGGACTCTGAATTGGTAATGCTGACCCATGGCCACAAAGTGAAGATACTTCGGTGATTTGGGTGTACTAGCATGTGCTGGTAGGCGTCTTGCATATCCAGGAATGCCAGTCAGTCATACTGTTGGAAAAGTGGTAGGAGCATCCCCAAGGAGACCATCTTGAACTTCTCCCAACAGAGGAACTTGTTTAGCTTTCTGAGGTTGAGAATGGGCTATGCTGCCTGTTTTCTTTGAAACTAGAAAGTAATGGCCGTAGAACCCTGTGTTCTGCTCTGCCCAGGAACCAGTTCCACTGCTTTATTTTTGAGAAGGCCCGAGTTTCTGAAGTGAGAAGGTCTGACGGAGTTGCTGACAGTATGTTGCTGCTCTGGTGGAAGGTCAGGGAATCTCTGCAAAGTTGAAGAGTATCCTTCTCGAATAATTTGTAGGACCATTTGTCTGTAGTGACAGACTTCCATTGGCTGTAAAACTGAGTCAGACAACCTACCACTGCCATGGAGAAGTCCACCTCGGGCAGCTGAGGTGAGACCGGGACAGACTTTCAGACTTTCAGAGGGTGGCACTTGGAGCTTTTGGTCCTTGTGCCTTCTGCTGCATTTTCTTTTGCGGCTAAGGAGGCTGGTGCCTGTTTGGGGCCCCTCAGCCTCTTCCTTGAAAGGGCTGCTTGTTATGAAAAAAACTGATGGTTCCTGCCCCTCTGTAGAGCTGAAGGAGCCAGCCTGGCTGTTTTAATGGCAGTCCTGGTTTTCTGAGAGGCCTTCTGGGCTTGCTCCACCTGTTGGCCAAACAGATATGTACCATCAAAGGGGACATTCATGACCTGCTGCTGGGCTTCAGAGGAAAATCCTGATGTACTAAGCCAAGAATGTCTCCTAATACAGATTCCAGCAGCTGCTGCTGTGGAAGCTGTGTTGTATGCGTCCATGGAAGCTTTTAGTTGATGGCTATTGCATTCTATCCCCCGGGTGACAGTCTACAAAATCTCACTTTTGGAGTCAGAGTCCAGAAGATCCTCCGCTAGGGATTTAAGGGAAGTCCAAAGGGCATATTTGTATTGGGAGAAGTGCCCTTTGTAGCCGGTGATACGCATGCCCAGCATCGTGGCTGTGAAGGCCATTTTCCCCATGGTATCTATCTTGTGAGACTCTTTATTGATAGGATATGCAGAGACTTCTTGAGGAAGAATAGCTTTGACATTTTCAGCAAGAACAACCAGCACATCTGTGATGGGCTATGAGAGCTAAAATAGGTCTCTCCTTGGGATGGACATATTTCCTGTCTATTGACTTTCAAATAGAGGGAATAAGAGCAGGCCTCACCCACACAGCTTCAGACAAAGCCTCAAAGGGTGTGTGTGTGGGGGGGGGAGACAGGTGGCGTAAGGTTCACAGAAATATTTGGGACATGAAGCCACTCTAGACATAAAAGCCTACCTGGATCTACAGAAGATGTCTGAAGAGCCAGGGCTGCCCTCATATTTTTAAGCAAAGACTGGAAGGAGAGATCCTCTACACGATTTCCAGCTGGTACCGAGGGCTTACCATCCAAGCTGTAAAATGAGTCCTCGTCACCTTCTTCAGAAATAATAAGGTCAGGGTCAGACTCATCCTGCTCTAAGACACCCTCAGAGGGGGTCGGAGCCACCACTAATAAGCCACTGCCTGGTCTAGGAAGATTATAAACAGGAGACACTGGAACCTGTGATGGGCCCGATACCACAGAACCCGTGCTGGACTCAGCATCGGGTCCAGTACCACACAACCCGGGCACGACCCTTTGCGGTGCCAACGCCAGCACTGACTGCAATGGGGCCACCCAAGATCCAACCCAGACCTGGAAGAAAGAGGAGGAGAGGCATGGTTCTTGTGTCAGCTCCCAAGCAATCAGAATTTGGCACCAGCAAGGGGACATTTCTGTTGCTGGTGCCAAACACTCAATCTGCCCTGAAGGACCCAACGAGGCTAAAAGCTTCTGCCCAAAGGCCACTGAACTGGATCCACTGAAAGGGCAAATGAGATAGACGCTGTACCCACTGCTCCATAATAGCAGCCCATTGATGAAACTGCCCATCGGAAACCCCCGCAAGAGGACAAAGAGGGGTTCCCGTGTCGAGAGTCAAAGTGGTCATGAGTGGAAGCCATCGAGAACTGGACAGAGCCAGAGATGGGCTGCTGATCTTGACCACTGAAGACCTCTTAGCACACATACCAGAGGGTGACCTCAGTAGTACCATTTCTTCCTCTACCAAGGAAGAGGAAGAACTCAAAACAGACTGCTTGTAGTCTGACTTCCCCTTGGAAAGGACAGTGGACTGGACACAGCACTGCTGCCAGAACAGCCTTCTAACAGTCAGTCCCTACCATCACAGTCTCCATCCATGGTCAACTCCTTGATCGGCAGGGCTGAGAGGAAAATAATAACATTTCTTCTTTTTTTTTTAAATAATAAACAGTAATATTAAGTCAAACTATAAATGAACAACTAGATGCTGTTGTCATGAAAATTTGACTCCTGGTGAGTGAGCAACATCGCCACTGCAGTGCACTTGACAGCAGGAAAAAAGGAACAGAGGTGGTTGGAGGGTCAACGCCGAGGTAGTTTACAGAGGAGCAAACCAGTCTTGTGGTGCCATGTATGCATGGTCCTTCCTCAGCGTCAGCCCTCCCAAAGATTTTTGGCTCCTGCAGGGTCCCAGCACCTCCAGCTTGTAACCCAACAGTATGAATAAATGGTGAAGGCTTTATGTCCAGGAAGATCTATGTTTTTCTATTTGAACCCACAGACCCAGTTCTATTAGTAGGGTTGGTTACAATACTACAGCAATTTTTTGTGGTAATAATTTTATTTGTATATGATGACCTGCATTACTACTGTGTAAGGGATGCTAGGTGTCTGGACAGTTCCTCGCTCCTTTTTCTCCAGAATGTTTTGGAAGACCATGCTCTGCTGGGAACTCAGATGCTTCCTTCTGCCCCACATCATCCAAGGCATCTCCAGTTGGGGAGATTCTGTTCATCCTTACACTTCCCCACCTAGCCAACTCTGGCTGAAGATCCCTCCTAGCGAGGCATTCCCTCCAGGCAGTCAGTGTTCTGCTGACAAGACCTGAATGTGGGTCCCAACCTTAGAAGCCAAAGCTGGTAGCCCAGTTGGCTACCCTGTGTTGGGTTTGTTTTGTTGTTATGCGTTAGTGTACACTATTTCAGGGCACTTAGGCCCTAAGCATTCTACCATAGTTCCCCCTAGATTGAGACGTTCCTCTGCACCAAAGGTTCTTAGTTTAATGCCCCTCTTCCTCTATTACTATATGGTCTACTAGTTTACCTGGTATCTGCAGTTGGGGCGAGGGGGGTCAGATGGAGGGCAACTTTGTTCAGTCTCTCTATTTTCCCTCCAGGTGTGTCAATGACAAGCCCAGATTCACACGTGCAAGTACATTCCTTAAATATTAAGGGCTCACCAGTCTAATAATAAAAGTTCGAAAGTTTTATCACAAATCAAGCATACCAAATTGGACCTTTTATCTCTCAGTAGATCCACTTAACAAACTCAGAGCTCGCCAAATTAGCAAACTTTGCATATTCTTCAAGTACCCATCTCCTCCTATCTGGCAGGCTGGAGGTGTGGGGTAGTCATTAATCTCAAGGGGTACCTATTCAGTAGCACGTGGTCTGGACTGATCTGGACAAATGCCTCATTGTGGTACAAGGCTCTCTGTATAGGCAAGATATTGTTGCTAACTTATAGCTACCCTTGGTCCAAAGCCCTATAATTAAGCAGCTATTGGACTGTACAGTTACCTCTACTAAGGGCACCTTGCTTTATTGCAAACTTAGTATATACTGTGCTAGGTACATATCTGTTTCCTCAGCTTGTTCTTCTACAATATGCCTAAGGTTCTGAAAAACGTATGCTTTGTTTATGCTGCCACAATATGTTGTGGTTTTGAAAAATGTATGGTTTGCTGTGTTGTCTTGTATTATCCACATTATGTCCACCCAGGACCACTTTGTAAATGAGTTTACTCAATGGCGTACTCCTGGTGAAATAAAAAACGAGCTGAATTGAATTGGTGGGGGGTTTTAATATCACCCCTCAACCTAATAGGAACTCCTTCAACCCCATTCCCACAGTCAGTCAGCAGCTCATATATTTTCCACAGATTCATCCAGGAGATTAAATGGATGGCTGCCTGGAGGGCCTTGCACCACAGAATCCATTCCTGTTCCCTTTATTCTCTTGTCTACAGAATGTATTTCCAGACTGGTCAGGTATACACCCATGCAGAGTCCCTCTCACTAGCCTCCTCATGTACTGCGAGTGATAGCTTCCTCTCTGATCACACCCCACTTAGTTGTAGGTGGTCCTAGGGTCTGGAACGTAGAGACACCAAGTGGCGCCTAAATCCATACTATCTCAAGTCACCCAAATTCCAAACCTTTCTACAGTAATGGATTCCTGAGATTCTAAATGACAACCCAGCTGCTGACAGTCTGGCCACCGTCTGCTAGGACACCTGAAAGGTGGTCCTTCGGGTCTATTAATTCAATATACTAACCATGATTAAAAAAAAAAAAAGTGACTGGGCGCCAGGCTAAATTAGCGGGCACCCTGCATTCCTTGCAACTTGCTCAGCAACAAGGGGACAATTCTGTCCTCCAGCAGCTAAGGCAGGTTAAAGCAGAACTGGATGCCCTATGTCTGCAAAAAATGGAAATCTCACTGATGTTCCTCTGACAGTAGTACTATGAAAGGAGCCTACTCTTCTTGCCTGCTGGCCTACCAGCTGCAGAAGCAGAGGAAGCAATCCACAGTAGCAGCATTACTACACCACCAAACTGGCATCCGCAACTACAAAGTCAGGAAAATTGTAGACTTGTTCCATACCTACTACCAGGCCCAATACACACCGGAGGCAGAGGCTACCCCAGAAAAATTATAGCCTTCCTGGACTCCCTTTCTCTCCCAACTCTTGCCCAAGAGATGGAAATTACATACTCACCGTATCTGCTGACCTTCCAGAATATCTTCACCATTTATTACCATGTCTGGATCTGTGCTGGAGCCACT
This sequence comes from Neoceratodus forsteri, assembly GCA_016271365.2. Lineage (NCBI taxonomy): Eukaryota > Metazoa > Chordata > Ceratodontiformes > Ceratodontidae > Neoceratodus > Neoceratodus forsteri. Next base: position 284,017,182 of record CM057453.1, on the reverse strand, counting down.
AGGACCCCCTGGGAGCCAAAGCTTTAAGAGGTTAGAGCTAGGGGCCGACATCGGTAATGGTGCCGCCCACTAGGCAGATGTATAATGTGGTGCTTGTGGTCTGGCCAGTAACAGACACTGGCTCTCTGCACACCTCAGTTCTGTTGCCAGGAGAAAAACAAACTCTAGCAAGAGCCAGTATGGCTGCAGCTGAGGTCCGATGGAATACTGCACTGTCCACCATTCTGAAGATGGTTACAATGAGTTATGCATGTGATTTTAACTTAAATACCATTTCACAGGTGAAACAACACTGTAAATCCTAGGTGGATAACCATGTGACTCACTAGGGTATAACGGGCACGGCCACCACATTACAGTCAGCCCACCCTGTATATGCAACATAGAGGGATTTACCTGAGTGCAGGGTGCCAAGGGGTAGTCCTGGGGAGAGGTAATCTGCCACACCTGTAAATAGAAAAGGGGTCACAAAGGATCTGCAGCTCTTAGGGAGGTAAAACAGGGCAGAAAGGACAGGTTAGGAAGGGAATTATAAATATCTGATGGGACAGGAGTCCACATCCCATCAGACCTGCAAAATAAAAAGAGAAGTTAGGTTAGTAAAAAAAAAAAACAAACAAAAAAACAGTAATAGTAACAGAGCAGAGGCAGAGGAAAGGGGTGTTGTTTGGGGAGGGGACTCAGCCGAAACCCCTATTGGTGGCGAAGTTGGCCAGTATTTTATGTAATAGCCCAGGTAGGTAATGGAAGCTCTTAGGGGCTAGTAGCCCTTTGTTTAAATAGGAAGAGGCATTGGTGGTCTTGAGGCTTGGAAATGCCTGGGGGATTATGTAAAATTTAGCCCTGGTAGTCTAGTGGGTTAGTTCCTGGATGGCTGAGGCCAGCATTTATTTATTTATTTTTTAATTAGTACCCTTTCCCTGGGGTCTTGCATGTGTGAAGACTGTACCAACATGACTGCTGTGTGATCTGCACATGTGAGGCCTGTACCAAGATGGCTGGCTCATTCAGGGCACATGTGTGGCCTTTACCAAGACAGGCATAGCTGGCACAAATGCAGTTACTGGCCTTCCAAGATAGTGCCATTAGCGCATGCATGGAAATCTCGTCACTCGTACAGTCCTTAAAGAGCAGCTGACACCATTAGGACAACTTTAACAAAACATAATTTAGACACAGTTAAGCCTGTATTTCACATTAGTTCTACATTTCTCATCCTCATTATTTATTACTGAGGCCATTTGCATGAAAATGGGTTCTTTGCTCCTGAAAAGTTCATCTATTCCTATTGCTTTCTCCCTACCCAAGGTCATAATGCTCTACTTGTGACATCACAATTACTCCCATGGCAACAGATTGTGATATCACAACAGAGAGCTATGACAAGAAGTAGGGAGCAAGCAAAAGAGGCAGATGAACTTTAAGGGATATAGAGCATGTTTCATGCAAATTTCTCAGTAATAGGTAATGGGGAGGAGAAGTTGATTGAATACATATGGAATACAAGCAGAATTGTACCTAAATATTATGTTTTTCAAAGTTTTCTTTGAGGCGTCAGCAGCTCTTTAAGGCAATAACAGCATCAGAAAGCCAACCCCTTAGCCTGCAAGAACACCCTTTCTCCACCTTATCTGCAATCTCCAAAAAAACTGACAAATGTGTTCAGTTCTTTCCTCAAACCTTTTCTTTTTTTTTTTCCATACTTTGTTTATTGCTTTTTCAAGAAAAAAACAATATATCAAGTAATCTCATGCAAGAGATACAACAATCAATTCTCATACAAGTGGGGTAACAGTCTTGCTCTTACACTCTTATACAATAGGAGTGGGGGGACATTTTTAATAAAAGTATTCACATACTACAAGTCTTAATATGTCCAAGAAATGCCAGCCGCTTCAGTGGCTAAGGCTATTGTCAATAGGTAGAATTTGCAGATAGAAATGCCGCACTAGCCAGTAGTGCTGTTAACCTTTATAAAGTATTGGTTCAATGCAGTTAATGTTGCCCCCACTACTCCACACCCACTCCACATAGCCCAACTGAAAGCAAATAACAAGTATCAAAACAAGGCACTATACTAAAGAGTCATGAAACAGCATTGCCCAAAGGGGTATGTGTCACATAGAAGGAATTTGAAGGGAGGCTGGGCCATAACCTTAATATTCAGTAAGCCCATATATATAAAACACAGAGCCCCTACCCCCAATCATACATTCCTCCCCATAAACAAATTAAAAAAAGCAGATTATTTTAGAAAAGTCCCTGAGCATAGAGCTGTTGCATAAAACTTATACACTGTTAAAACTAGAGTTCAACTACTCAGCCTTCTTCAGAATTGAAACCTTCTGCTACAGATCTCTGTGGTTGAGACTGAAATTCCGACTCTGTTTTCTCAGCCCACTGACCAGCATCTTTTGGGTCTGTAAACTGCCAGCTCTTTCCTGTGTAAGTGACCCTTAGGCGTGCAGGGAGTAGAAATGAATGCACAATCCCCAGGGTGCAGAGCTTCTGTTGCACTGCATCAAAATGTTTACGCCGGGCCCAGGTCTGTAAGGAGGGATCCAGGAACATTTTAATGTCCTGGCCTTGAATCTCCAATGGGTAAACCGCCCGTGCAGCACTGATGAGAAATGAAAATTACGTACCTACCATAATTCTTGATCTTCTCTTGTATCTTCACCATTCATTACTGCTGGGTGTAATCCAGAGGCGCACACCCGCTATGGGAGTTTTTTTTTTTTGAGGGAGGAGTCGGCACTGACAGCGCTGCCCCCAAGAGAGCAATACACCACGTGGTGTGTGAGGGGCGGCCATTAGGCACCACAGACTCCTCCTTCATCCCAGTTCTGTAAGCCGGAGAGGCAAAATAAGGATTAAGAAAAAGAGAGCGAGGCAAGAGAGTCGAGGGATAGGCAAAGGAAAGGAAACAAACTGAAAAAGGATTAAGCCAATAGAGGACAGGAAAGAGAAGAACCATACCTTAAGGGACCGCAGGGCCTCACTCCTGGGGAGGAACAGATAAGGAAGAGGAAGGAAGAAGAAGAAGAGAGGGGGATGTTGGAAGTAGGGAAAAATTCTGCCAAGTTGTGAGACAAATTGGTTTAAGGCTTATCAGCTCGGAACCAAAGGCAAGGGAGCAAAGATCCCATCAAACAACAACTGGCCAAAGAAGGTTTGACCGAACCTTTTGCACAGCTTGATACACAAAAGGCAGACTTTCTACACCTCCCACTATCCACAACCCCTTACTCAAGCCAAGAGCTCATAGATCACCAAGGCACATAATCTGTTTCTGAGGGAGTGTGCCCAACTATGATAGGGGAGAAAGGACCCCAGTAGCACATTGTTGCGTGCTATACTGGTGTGGGGGGGAGGGTTTGAAGCCCTACCAAGGGCACCCTTTTGGGAAGGCAGACAAAAATAGACTAGGAAACTCATTCTGACTCCCCGGGAGGCAGAGGCAAAAATCAGATCACCAGTTCCAAAAGGCAATTTAAAAAATGCTAGACAAGAGTTTGACTAGCATAGGCTGGCAAAGACAGGACAAGATCCAGAGATGCCAGCCGGATCCTGGACCAAGGAACAGGACTGTTTAAGAGAAGCCTTGTTAACTGGTGATTGAGCAAACATGGCCTAAGAAGGGGCCCGCAGGGCACCTTCAAGGGTAATCAGAAAGAGTTCCCTCAGGAGAAAGACAAAATCCACTCGTTCTCCTCCTTTCCAGACTTATGCTACCTGTTCTGAGAGAAGAATGGAAGGCTCAAGTTCAGGGAATTAGGAATTAGGCTCTAAGGCCATGAGGAAAAGGGGAGGAAAAATGAGCAGGGTGGAGGGGATGCCCAAGAAGGAGGTCCATGAGGGGAAGGTGGGCTGGATTCAGTAATGTATGGTGAAGATACAAGAGAAGATCAAGAATTACAGTAGGTACGTAATTTTCATATCTTCTTTTGTTAGTCTTAACCATTCATTACTGCTGGGTGAGTTTCAAGCCCCCCCAGAGGGGGATTAGAGTAACCCTGAGGGAACAAGTAACCCTCAGCTTCCTGTTGGTGAGAAACAGGAAGAAGAGACCCTGGCCGTACTAGACTGGAAGCCTAAGGCCAAGGAGAGCTAGGAGATGTTCCCTGAAGATGAGGGGATGGAGGAAGCCCCTGCAGAAGCCTCCTAGCTCTGGAAGAAAAGAGGCGGGTCCCTCGGAAGGCAGAGTGAATCACCCTACACCGGGCCAGGGGTGACAACTTTGTTAGACGAAGCCATACCATCCGCCTAATGCAGATCGCTGTCCCCGCAAGCCTGGAAGCCACCATATTGGTGTCATAGGATGCCCTTGCTTGGTGCCTTGCCAGTTCCAGGCCTATAGCGGAGAGGGCAATGGCCTGTCTAGATTGCTCCGTATCGGGCACTGATGCTAGCAGCTGAGACAGCATCGACCACAAGTGCCTGTTATAGGCAGCGTGGTGTGTCTGATGTGATGCAATGCACAGCATCGCACGAGAAGAAGAAAACACTTTTTGCCCCCACCGGTCAAACTGTAGGGAATCTGAGTCTGGTGGTCAGTCGTGTGCCAGGCGGTGGCGCCCAGAAGGAGTCTCTAGGAAGACCAATCCCGAGGGTGGGATGGGGAGAGAACCTAGCAACTCAGGTGGAGCACAATACCACCTCCTGCAGTCTGCTGGGGCTGGGATGGGGTCGGCTGGAGACTGCCAGGTGTGGATAGACACCTCCTGGAAGGGAATAGGCCAGGATGGCACCACCAAATGCTGGGCACTGAATTCACCAAGGAATTCACGCATCTCCCGCTCAGTATTGTCACGTTTGACATAGGAGATACGGAGATCCGCAACCATCCTTGAAAGGAAGCACTGCTATTCAGTGAAATCAGTGTCAGAAGAAAGGTAAGCAGAGGGTTCCTCTCCCTCCAAGGAGGGAGCCAAGGAGGATGGGGAACTCAAATGTCCAGAAGACTCCTGGAGCAAAGGGGACAGGCGAAATACCTGTTCATGCATATATCTAACATATGACAGGAAGTCCGCCGCAGTGCCTCTGAACGTCTCCCAGGATAACGGCCCCATAGGACTGACATGGCCTGGGAGAGAGGCAGGGTGGCTGCAGAGGAATGGTAGAGGGGCACGTATAAGGAGGCAACTGTCCTCTGCCAGGACTCTGAAATCCAGGGAATGGAGCCCAAGCTGGCGGGGTCCCTGAAATCAAACCAGGTCGCAAGATGGAACCCTGGGGATGCAAACTGTGGAAGACCCCAAAAGGGGACTCTCCCCTGTGATGCACCTGGGGCTGCATGGGTCCAGAAGGGCAACCCACAGTAGCGCCACCAAAAGGATCCCCCGAGCCTAAGAGGGAGAGGCGGGGCTCGGAGCTACGATTCCTCCCCGCACCCCGAGGGGTGGCAGGGGGCGCCGATGCCCCTCACCCTGACCCCTCAGACTCTGAAGTCGCACTCCTCTTTGACTCCAGCGACGGGGTATGTCGATCCCGAGGAGACCCCCGAAGACAGGACCCCCAATCCACCCTGAGAAGGCGCAGCAGCACCAGGGTTGGCAGCTGCTGCAGACCCCCCTGGAGGGACAGCTCCCTCCCCAACCCCCAAGCAACCCTCCTCCATAGATTCTAGGCCACTCCCAGCCTGGGAGTCCTCGGAGGAAGACTGCTGTGGGGACTCAGGAATGGGTGCACTGGGCTGCCTGACACCGTGTCCCATAGAGTACTCTGATTCTGAAGAATCAGGGTGCGAGACCGGGTCCATGTCTGAATTGCCTGCTTCCAAAGAAGAGTCGACCAGAAGGACCTCGATGTTGGCAATCCCAAGAGTCCCTTGGGAAACGGCGCCGCAAATGGCGCCGGTGTCGCTTGCGACACTGGCAGCTCCCAGCACCCCACCCACGGCTCCGAGATGTGTCCCCGCCCCACCTACAGCCCCGGTGGAATCCCCAGCACTGCACGCAGCATTGGACCCCAACACGGCGCCACCAACAGGGTCGACCGAATGAACGGCGCTGCTCACCAAATCGGTGCCAGAAGGCAGCGTCGAGGGTCCACCAATGCCAGACCCAGCAACTGTGGGCCACAACACTGGGGGAGTCTGCACCTCCGAAGAGGTGACTGTCGAGGCGGTGCCTCAGACGCGACCTCGGGAGGGCCCACGACATTCCTCTGACACCGCAAAAGAGGCCTCCTCCTCAGCAAGACTTGAAGATGAGGAGGCCTCCTCCTCACCAGACCATATAGGCCTGGGACGGGACCCGGAGTAAGGGCCTAATGTCCTGGCCTGGGAAACCCGAGACCGATGCCATCCTCCGAAAGTCGATAGAGCCTTGCCGACTTTGAACACGGTCCATCGAGAAACAGGCGTCGCATCTATCCATGTCATGGTTAGGTCCCAGGCAGAGAAGGCAGACATCATGCCGGTCCATCAAGGAAAAATGCAGGCCACAGGAGCACTGACGCAAGGGGGTGTGGCCTGCTTTGGACTTTCGCTTGACTCCCGAACATGATGTGAAACAATTTTAAAACACAGGAGAGCTCCCAACGCCATCGAAAATAAAATGAAACAGTCTTACCAGTTTCAATGGCTTCAGGAATCAAATTGGGATGAAGGAGATCGAAGAAGGCATCGAAAACATGACAGACGGGTAACGGCCGCCCCTCGTGCACCACTTAGTGTGTCGCTCTCGAGGGTGGCGCCATCGGCACCGACCTCCTCAAAAAAAAACTCCTATAGCAGGTGCGAGCCTCCGGTTTACACCCAGAAGTAATGAATGGTGAAGATTGACAAGGGAAGATCATCCCACACCTCTGGCCTGATGGTCCTCAGGACAACAGTTTGCAGCTGATTCGTGTCGGCAGGCCACACTCATGGGGTAATCCTATAGGCCTGCTGCAATTCTGCCCAGTCAAAATCATCTGAGAGATGAAAATTCTCTGCCATCCACATCTTCAGGTAGTTAAGAAGATTTACCCCCCTCAACACCCTCCAGCATACCGACTATATTGACATTCCCTGCCCGCATAGCATTTTTCACCGCTTCCAGTCTGCCCTGAAGCTATTGATTTTCTTTTGTAATGAGGGCTGCAGTGGTTTGTGCCGTGAGGGATCTTTTGTCCACTTCTGCCTCAGAGGAAGTCAGAGGTAATGGCTGCATCGTGGGTTTCAAGTTTGGTGAGGGTTTTTTTAATGTTAGCGTCCATCACCATCACCGATTTTGGGATGGCCTGCCACAAGGGTTCCTTTGAGGGCGAAGCTGCGGTAAGGCCAGGTGACTCCACTTCTCCCGCTCAGTTGATGCTGTGGTGCAGTAGGCCTCTGAACTCTGGGGGTTTGTTGCTGCGTGTTCTTTGTGCACCCCATAGCAAGTTTGGTATCGCTGGATAGCTAAGAAGCTGAGGTAGCTGCTGGTCCCACTTATTTTGCAGTATAGAGTCTGAAAACCACTTTCTGTGGCTAAAAAGGAGCTAGGTTTACAGAGCTATGGAGAAAGCATCCTGCCTGGAAACTGGCTCAATGGCGCCCCCCCCAAACCTTTTCAAGTGAGGAATATGTCATCAATGAACAATTTCCACAGGTCTGCTTTGTGGAAAAATTGCTTCACTGAATCAGAGTAGACATATTCCTCTTCCCACTTCTCCATGTATCTGTTGGCCAGACTCAGAAAACTGATTTGGCCCAGACATGGGGAAAAAAAGAATCTACCAACATGAGGAAGGGACTACTGGGCACCAGGTAAGGAATACTTATGCTAACAGGCCTCGGAGGGGGGGGTTAACACTAGCAGCACAGAAGGAATATGTATGCACATGGGCACTAGGAAAAGAGGGGGTAGCACTGCTATGGTTTAATGGGCACAGGGCCATCAGTCAGCCTGCGCTGTGCCGCAGCATTTTTCATGGTGCAGAGGTATGGTGCAGCCAGTTTAATGGCCCATAATGAGATGCGAATGCGTCATTTGTGACCTATTACAGAGTCATTAACATTTTCTTTTTTGAATATGGCTGTGTAGAGTACAAGCACTATCACATTTGGGATACACTATTGTTCTTACACTACCATGTTCTGCATGTTGGCCACATACATCTTTGTGACCAGCATTTATCTCTGATTTGAGCATTGGTTTCTCTTATTGTTGTGTGCTAAATGTGCATGGGGCAGTGAGGGTGACCTCCTGAAGTGGGCCCCCCTTCCCAATACCTCGAACTCTCACACGCTTAAGGATTCGTACCTCGGGGTGAGGCGCTGGCTAGCTGCTCTGTGCTGGGCAGAGCTCCACAAACTGGAGTTTCTCTCGGACTGTACCTATAGTAGCAGCACCGGTGCCTTTGTTCCTTTGGGTGCCAAAATTCAAACAAGACACAAGCACCTAATGGTTCAGATCAAGCCGTGACAATGGGCAGCCTTGTATAAAAGGCTGCAACTGCAACCTAGCAACAGCAGCTTGCTTCCCTTGGGACATTTATTTTGGATCATCAGGGGCGGCGAGATTGACCTCCTGAAGTGGGTCCCCCCCAATACCTCGAACTCTCACACGCTTAAGGATTCGTACCTCGGGGTGAGGTGCCGGCTAGCTGCTCCGTGCCAGGCTAACTTCCCCCGATGAAAGAACTGCTCCGGGACTGCAACTGTTCTCTTTTCCACACTAGGGCTGGAGCTCAGAGTGCCCGGGAATTTGTGCCATGAACTGGAGTTTCTCTTGGACTGTACCTACAGTCCCAGCGCCGGTGCCTTTGGGCACCAAAATTCAAACAAGGCACAAGCGCCTATTGGTTCAGATCAAGCCATGATACTGGGCAGCCTTGTACAAAAGGCTGCAACCCAGCAACAGCGGCTTGCTTCCCTTGGGACATTTATTTCGGCTTGTCAGGGGCGGCGAGGGTGACCTCCTCAAGTGAGTCCCCCCAATACCTCAAACTCTCACATGCTTAAGGATTCATTACTTGGGGTGAGATGCTGGCTAGCTGCTCCGTGCCAGGCGGACCTCCCCTGATGAAAGAACTGCTCCGGGACTGCATTTGTTTTTCCCTCCCACTTGTCCAGTTCCTTCCTCCCCTTAAATGCGCCTTTAGCCTTCCCATAACTTCTAAGGGGCCAATAGCATGGGGTCATAGGCTGCACATCAGCCTAAGTTTTCAACAATTTGCTACCCTATGAACTATGCTTAGTGAACTAATGTCTCTTGAGCTGTCTATATGCAAATATACGTACATGAGATGCCAATACGTATAAAAGTTTTTTTTCTCTTACAGTACCTGAGCTAATACTGTATCCTACCATGTAGCAGTCTGTAGAGCTGCTTTAGAAATGTTCTGTTCGACTTAGATGCTAGTCTGACATAAGGTCTTTATGCATAGTCTGATAATCTGTGATTTACCTTAACAGAACGTGTCATTATTATACTGTAGGATCAGATAGGTGCCTAATGCTAGTAGCTGGTTCAGGTAGTTAAAACCTGGTCTATCTGTGTGCCTCACTGGCAGAAAAGTGATCTTTATGTGTTCGTTTTCTCTCGGTGACTAATTCAGGTGTTCGACTCCCTTGTTACCCTCTAGCTGCACTCCTGGTTTTCCTCTTCTTTCACCAAGACGAGCCCCCTCCCAAAGCCATAGATGGCAACAAACTGTTTTCCGTCTATGGAACCTGTACCAAGGGACTGCCTGGGCCAAAGGACATTAGGCACTCCACAGCTAGGCCAGCTAATCTAGACTAAGCCCACCTGGGCCGATCCTCCCCTGCTCCTGGACAGGTTTATTTGCCCCTCACCTCTTTCAGTTGCCTTCCAGTCATGTCACCATGAGGTCAGTACCCTGACCAATGCCTGCCTATCCAGTTGCCCACTAGGCCAGGTAAGCCGTACCTTTACAATCCTAACAGAGGTTTACTCCTTGCCACTATTTATATTTTGTCCCTTCTCTGGGTGTACTGGCTCTCTTGTCTACGAGACCCAGACATCAAAGGACCACGGGGACCGGACACCCATACCATCGATCACTAATACTGCCCAGCTAGACAACCATTTGTCCATCCATAACATCTACGACCCTCTTCAATCAGGTTTTTGGAAAAGGCATAGCACCGAGACTGCACTGGTTTAGGTGCTCAATGATCTCTTGATGGCGAGAGACCAGAAAAAATGGTCCATTTTGGTCCTATTGGATTTGTCAGCAGCATTTGACACCATAGACCATGGGGTGCTGCTTGAGCACCTGAGATCCATCTGTGGGCTGTCAGGTCTGGTTCACAGATAGTTTACCTCCTTCCTCACAGGTAGAACTCAGAGAGTGGTGTCGGGGGTATTTTCCTCCGATCCTACCTCTCTGTCCTGTGGGAGACCTCAGGGCTCTGTGCTGTCCCCCATGTTGTTTGAGGTGTATATGCTTCCCCTCAGAGACATTGTAAGATGATATGGGCTGGAGTTTCATTGCTATGCCGATGATACCCAGCTCTATCTGTCTTTTGCACCTGACCAGAATGGAGCACTCTTGATGTTTAACAACTGTCTCGGCGAGATCCAGGGTTGGATGAGGTCCAGCTGGTTGAAGTTGAATTCTGGGAAGACGGAGGTGATGGTTGTGGATCCCGGCCACAGGATTGGGGGGTTGGGAGCAAACCATCCCTCAGGTTTATTCTTGGGGGATGTTGAGCTCCCTAACTCTGAACAGGTGTGCAACCTAGGGGTGATCCTTGACGATTGGCTGACATTGCATGTGCAGGTGTCGGCGGTTGTTAAGGTATCCTTTTACCATCTGAGGAACATCGCTAGGATCAATTACCTTGTTCCATCTGGCGACCTACCTATGCTGATCCACACCTTTGTGACCTCGCGTTTGGACTACTGTAACGCCCTTTACTTTGGGCTTCCTGGGGTTGATATCCACCCCTTGCAGCTAGTCCAGAACTCAGCTGCCCAGTTGTTAATGGGGATTCCTCATTCCTCCCACATTATACCAGTGCTGCGGGATCTGCACTAGCTGCCGGTTCAGTGGCGGATCACCTTTAAAGTCGGTTTGCTGACATATAAAGCCCTACATGGTTTGGGCCCTGACTACCTGAAAGATCTTCTGGTTCCTTACCTTCTGGAGTGAACGCTCCGCTCAGCCAACGAGGAGTTGCTAGAGATTCCGAGGGTAGTTTTAAAATCTTCTGGCACCCGAGCTTTTATGTTCGTGGCGCTGACCCTCTGGAATTCTCTACCCCGTTGGATTAGAGAGTGCATGACTGTGGGGGGTTTTAAACAAGGACTGAAGTCCTTTTTATGGAAAAAGACATTTGGAGATGGCATCGACATGGACTGAAACTGTTGATTTGTTCATTTTAATGTTTTTATGATGTTTTAATATGATGTTATTTTATTGTAATGCGCCTTGATTTTAGAAAGGCGCAATAGAAATAAAGATTATTATTATTACTACTGCCCCACCCCCCTCAGCACAAACTCCCTCCAAATTGCCTATGAATTCACTAAGAAAGAGATAAATTACAGTACACTTCTTCAGACCAGAAGGACACTCAGAAAAGATCTGCTCCCCTCGCTCAACCCAACTATACTTTGCCTGGTTACTGCATTATTGCTCCTTGCAGGCAATATTCAACTGAACCCAGGCCCCCCAACTACAAATCTCTCTATATCCTCTCCTCAGGACCAATCCTGGTTGTCCTCAAAGGGGCTGCGGATCACTCATATGAATATTTGCAGCCTTCAACCGAAGATGCAAGAAGTACAAGCATGGCTAGCCCTCTACAAACCGGATGTCCTTGCTGTATCAGAGACCTGGATTAAACCCCACATCCTCGGACATGAGGTACCTGCCGCAGGGTATGACTACTATTGAAACGACAGGGTAATCAAAAGAGAGGGTGGGGTGCTCATCTATGTGAAGGACACACTAAGTTCCTCACAGATCTTCACGCAGTATAACACCTGCTCTGAGAATGAATCGATCTTTATATGTATCACCCTTGGCCGTGCTAAGCACCACACCATTGGGTGCGTATACAACCCCCCTAAGAATGCTCTTCAGTCTCTGGAGAAAATCACTAAAGCCTTAGCTAAAGACATCTCGACTGAACTCCTCATCCTAGGGGACTTCAACCTAAACTGGGCCCAGGACTCAAATATGACTCTCAAAGGCATGGTACAAGAAGTTAATCTTGTTTAGATTATCACTGAACCTATCAGAATGAACCACAAAACGGGTAATCACACCATACTAGACTGGGCTCTGGTGTCAAACACCTCTAATATTCAGATAGCAGGCACTATGGCTGATGCCCTGAGTGACCACTCACCAATCTTCTGTATATGGAAGAACAGGACAATTAGGATCCAACCTAGAATCCTCTCAACGTGTGACTACTCTAAATTCTCAGCCGAGCAATACAATACCTTCCTCAGTAACATCGATTGGAGCCCGCTAAGACATCTCCCAACTCTGGACGACGGTGTTGCCTTCTTCCAAAAATCTCTTGTGAGGGCTGCTAACCTTTTTGCTCCAATGAAGACTTTTCAAGCTAAAGGCAGATGCTACAAGTGGATCACTCCTCCACTAAAGGCCCTGATGATCAGCTGAGACAAAGCTTGGAAAAAGTTGAAGTGCTCCTCATTCCATGCTGACCTAGAGATGCTTAAAGCCCTTAGAAACCAATGCAAGTGTGCCATCAAACTTGCAAAAAGGGCATACGTCTCTCACCTCCAGAAAACTAACCTAGGCAACCCGAGGTTATTCTGGTCTCATATCAATGAGCTGTTAAAGGGAAAAAGTAAGTCCGTACCTGGCCCCATTGAGGTTAATGGACTGTTACTGAATGATGGGCCCCTTATTGCCTTGACCCTCAACCATCACTTCACAAACCTAGATTCCTTCAAGGCTGGACTCCCTGCCCCAAACATGGGGCCCAGAACACAGGTGTCACCCATCCTTAACCGTCCAACTTTTCATCTGAGGCTGGTCAAGGTGAAAGAGGTCCTCATCCTCCTAAAGTCCCTGAAAACCAGGGGTTCAGGAGGACCTGACGGTATCCACTCCAGGTTGCTGAAGGATGGTGCCCCAGCCCTCTCAAGGCCTCTGACCTGGCTCATAAACCGGTCCTTACTGGTGGGTACTGTCCCAGGCCAGTGGAAACAGGTCCATGTGGTTCCTATTCATAAGGGCGGACATCGGGAACACATTGGCAACTACAGGCCAATTTCCCTGCTTTGTATCCTGGCAAAAATCCAGGAAAAGCTGGTCTACGGGTGACTCCGTGACTATTTAGAGGCTCACTGGCTTATTGCCCCATTCCAAACACAAGACTGACACTGCCCTGATGAAGTTCTCGGTGGACATGCTCAAAGACCTTGACAAAGGGACCCATACTGGAGCGGTCTTCATTGATCTCTCCAAGGCTTTCGACCTGGTTGACCACAATCTACAGTTACACAAGCTGTGTAACATAGGTCTTGACCCCCATGCTCTCAAGTGGTTTGAAAGTTATCTAACTGTTCGTACTCAGAGGGTTAAGTGGAAGGACAAGATATTGGACCCACTTCCCCTAAAAGAGGGGGTATTGCAAGGGTCCATCCTTGGTCCCCTCCTCTTCTCCCTGTTTACAAAGGACTTGAATGGCCACTGTGGGGGCAGGGCTGTTGTTCAGTATGCTGATGACGCCGTCATCTACCAATCCTCTGACAACCTGGTGGGCCTTTGCCCACTCCTCCAAGAAGACCTGCTGTCAATGGAGAACTGGTTACTAGAGAACAGAATAGTTCTAAATACCACCAAAACCAAGGCCATGCTGTTTGGACCAAGATCGAACACAACTCTTACAACTTACCTCTAAATCTGGGAACCCATATAGAAGTGGTGGCCTCCCTAAAATACTTAGGCCTCACTCTGGACCATGGGTTCACACTAAAGAACCATGTTGACCAAGTTACCAAAATGGTACATGGGAAACTTGGAACCCTCTACCACTTCAAGGACCAACTGATCCCCAAAGCTAGGGTTGCTACTGCCTCTAGCATCCTCCTACCGACACTGACCTATGCCATCCCTGTCGTTCAGGGTATGGCAAAGCTTGAGATCAATAGACTACAGGTCTTGTACAACAAGGTGGTTCATTTTGCCACATAGTCCCACTCCAGGAGCCACCACTGTGACTCCCTAGCACTAATCAGTTGGCCTTCACTTGAAGCTCGCATCCAGTACCCTCTGTTTTGCCTAGCATACAAGCTAATTAGCTCAACCCCTCCACCTAGTCTCTCTGGACACATTGCCACCAAGCTAAACCCTCGCAACCTCTGGTCCTCTGGCCAAACTCTTCTAGAGGTTCCAGGAGTGAGGACCAAGATAGGGGGCAAGTTCTTTTCCTACACTGCCCCTTCCCTGTGGAACAAACGTACACCTGGGGTGCAGGAAGAAACCTCAATCAAGACTTTCCACACAAGGCTCAAGGCCCACATGATCACTGCTAGCACATGTCTATGCCATGGCACCTGATATCTCTCCTTCTTGCCCATCCAAGTACATGCCTCGACCTACCAAAAGCTGGGCACTCCAAATTTAATGCACCTTTTTTCTTATCTGGGTTCTCTATTTGACAAATGCTTGATGTTGTTAACTTCATTCAATTTCTGTGCGTTGCTTGTGTTCTCTGTCTTGTTTTTTCACTGATTGAAATGTTGTTAAATCTGAAACCTGTTACATAATATGTTATTGCTATGAGGTGTTTCAACTGCTACGACTTATTTGTTGTACTCTCACTGTATATCCTATTATACCATGTAATCCCGGGTCGCCCCTGAAAAAGGGACCTCTGGGGCTCAGTGGGCCTACCCGGTCACCAAAATGTAATAAATAAATGCATGGAGGCACTCTCACTCAGATAATAGTATTCATTCATTTTATTTTTCAGGCCACTGCAGGTCTTGCGCTAGTACAGCTATAGTGGACCAACAACTGGGCATGTGGTATATGGGCAGTGTCTGTTCCAATATAATTTTACTAGGCTACTGTGCAGTTTAGCACTTTGTGCTGCTTCTTAGTGTGAAACACTAAATATATACGAATAATATCTGGCACAAAGTCCACAACTACAAACATGTCCACCCTAAGTGCATAGAGATTTCATATTGTGGATGACTGTTGCTCTCATCTCTGTTATGAAGGCATGAAAATCACATTTGTATTGTTTTAAAACTGTTTAATGCTGTACCATTCATCATTTTATTTATTTTCTATTTTTTCCATACATTCACCACATACTGTAGTCACTTCAGATTTTTATGGAATGGAATTTTGAAAATACTCCTCAACACTTCCAGAACTCTGTCTCTTGTCTGTCAGCAGTGTGGAAATACCTCAGTCACTTTAATTATTCTGTTTTGAATATAATGATGATCAGCCCAATAAAGCCGACCTCAGACAAATTTACACAGAGATGCTGCATGACACATCGCTTGGTTTCTGAGATGAGTCAGTTGTTGTTGGTGGCATATTTTTAAGGATGAGCAAATCCAGGGGTGGATTTAGATTTTTCAGACTTCCCTTGGATTTGGATTTCAAAGCATTCCGTAGATTAGGCATATAAAAATAAAGAAAGACTGTTCAAACAGAATATGAATTCTTAAACTAGCAGTACCCACAGAAAAGAAAAATAAATGCAACAGAGAAACTATTATTTTCCTCTAGGTAAAAATATTCACTTATAAATTTGTTCGGAAGACCTAGGGAGGGGCTGGATGAAGAACTAGCAGCAGAATCCAAGTAGGTCTGCAGTCCCACCCTAAATTACTAGGTCAGGCTGCAAAAGGTCCTATGTGTTTCCTTACTGTTTTTCATTCAGTGACAAAGTGCTATGTAGTTTAATTACAGGAACTGAACTGTATATGCATGCCACCCCCACTACCACGGAAGACATGTTGAGCCCAAACAGATTAACAAGGATAAAGCTGGCAATTTAAAACATAAAAAAGTAGGACTTTACTACTTGCATTCTGGAATTCCCACTGCATTGACCAATGAGTGGGCAACGCGACCAAGCGACCCCCGACACCTGCTCCATCACAGAAATATGACATAAACAGGACACTATGTCATGCGATGTGTGAGGCAGGCACTGGTTGCCTCAGGGGGTGGGGGGAGCTTGATGCTCGCCTGTTCACCTGGTCACATGAAATATTTCTCAAAGCAATGAGTGACAAAGTACCGTAGTACACTCCAGGCTCTCCATTCCTGCTTGCCTCATGTTGTGCATCTCTCGCTCATGCTCTGCAAATAGTTGGAGTTACAAAGAAATGATTATTTTCCTCTATATACATTTTTTATACTGCCTGAGCCCTGGCAGGTGGCTTCATCCCTCTGAACGGAGGAACTCTCTCTGTCTGTCTGGGTCTGCCGCTCCTGTCCTAGGCAGCCCCTGATATTCCCCCACAGATTGCCCCCCATGGCGGGGCCGGGAGGAGGTTGCCGGCTTCTACCTCCCCCCAGAGACCCAATCCAGACTCTGGGGACCACTCCTGGGAGCAGCAGGCCATCACTGAGCCTGCTAGGCTCAATTTTTCTCTATTTTCTGCCATCCCCCCTCCCTGCTGACGTAGAGACGTTGGCTTCCAGCCTCCCGACCCGTACTGCCCTCCAGCCACCGCTAGAGGGCAGTTAGCGAGCAGGATGACTTATCTTTCTCCCCCCAAGAGAGGAGAGCAGTCCTCTGTCTGCTCAATCCTCTCTCCCCATGCTGACCCCTAGTGGCCCGAACTCATTCTCAAACCCAGGTTGCCAGCGTGGCGTGAGGTATAGCGTCCAGCGCCTCAACCTCCAGCGCCACTGGGCCAGCCCAGGAATGCTTATTTTAAGGACAGTGTAAAAAAGACCTGTGCTACTGGTGGGTGACCATGGCAGTATAGAACATAGGCTGACATTCCAGACTTGCAGCTAAAGGAAAAAAAAATGTGTTGGTGCGGTGGAGAAGATAGACACAGCGGGGATATAGCGGAGGGCTTCAGCTGGCAGAAGTACCATGCTTCAACTTTATCAATGTTGTTCGCTGGGTTCCGGATCTGGTGAGTGCTTTTCTGAAGCAAGACGTCTGCAGGCTCTGCCCTGCAGCCATAACAAGTGGGAGAAAAGAAGAGAGGTGCAAGATTGCCCAAGGGATAGAGAAAAGGATGTAGGATATAAAAAAACAAAACAATAAAACCCGACTATCAACGAGAAGAAGAAGGTGGGTAGTCTAGGTAAAGGGTTTGGCTTTTCTTTTAAAATCAGAGGCCAAGGCCATCTGGGCAACAGCCTCAAGAAGAGAGGAGAGGGGCCTGACCAGAGGGAGGAAGAGGAGGACTCCAGAAAGAACAAGCATTTGTCAATACCAAACGTTTGCTTGCTGGCATTGGCAGTGGTAGTGTAGAAGTTACAGAGCTGCGTAATAGGAATGGCAGTGAAGTATTAAACTGAAGCCAACCCCACCACCACCTTGCAGAGAGTGACAGGCATTGGGGTGTGCGTTCGGGTCGTCAGGCATAACGGCCACACCATTTGATTAAAACAAAGGAATAAAAAGTCAAAAATATAAAGAAAATAGTTGACAGTTGAAATGGTTAAAAAAAATAATCCCACTGTTGAAAGAAGTGGGCTTCCTATGTACCCCCTTAGGTAATCTGTTTGTTACTGCTGCTTAAGCTTTTAGTAGCATTAGACACGCCTACACTGATTTTCTTTTGTGCTGTATTTCTTATGTGCCAATGCTAAGACCGGCTGTTTGCATGACACCGATCATCAGGTTCTGCTGAGAGTGTGAGTGTCCCTGCTTGTGAGATACTGCTTTCTATATGTAATTTGAGTTTGCCCTGGTTAGTAATGAGTCATAATACAGCTTATTTTATTTATTTACTTTATTTGTTTCCTTTTTTGAAGTGCTGCACATAAAAGAAGCATTCGAGACAGCGAGTCTCACTGAAACCACCGTAGTTGGCGCTTCTTAGCAGTTTTGAAATGTTCACAATACTGCACATAAAAGTAGTATGAGAGGCTCCCGAGGGCTGGGATAGGGTTTTACTTGAATAATGCTGTCTTGTTTGCTGGATCCGTATCAGAGGAGCGTTTGTTGATCTCTGCTGTGATTTGAAAAACACGGCTCATGCCCAGGCTCACATTTGAAGCTCTTCATTGCCGCTGGCTTTAAATACATGAGGGATCAGAATTTACTTTAAAAATATATGCAGTTGCCATTCACTAAGAGATTTTGTGTGTGTGTGTGTGTGTGCGTTGTTCGGATGACGGCTCTGTCTAAGGAAGTCACTCTTCGGCCGAAGTGGTGCGGCATCTGACAGGCAGCATTTTTTCCCTGGTTTTAAATGCTTTGTGAGAGATACTATGGCATGGAATGTGGAGTTCTTCTATCATTTTTTAAGTTGGTCTTTCATTTTACTGTCAGTGCGATTGCCAAGTGACAAGTTGACAGCTGCCCTGAAGTGAATGCTGGTTGCTGCTATTGCGTGAGACTACGTTGGCACACTGATCTTTGTTGTAAGGTGTCCTGACTGGCCGAAGAGGTGCCGGTTGGCACAATATGTCCCGATAAGGACACGGCCAGAAGTACCTCTTGGCCAATCAGGACAAAGGAAATTGTAGACCCATTTTAATAATCTGTCCTAAATATTGCTTTCGCACACCAACAGCGCCATTGTGTGCTACATGTGCGAAAACACATTTTGGGCAACATATGAAAAATGGCAGCTGTACTGTTCATAAGGAAGTGTAATAAAATGGCAATGTTGAAAATCTGGATTGAAAATATTAAATTTGCAAACTTACGAGCATGCATAGGAACTGAGCAACGCACGCTCGTAAAACAGTCATTTTTAGGAATTTTTTCACCAAATTTTCAACATAGCCATTTTAAGACCTCTGCTCATGAACAGTGTCACTGTGATTTTCTTAATGTGTCCCATACATTGATTTTGCACATCGACTGCACCATTGTGCGCTACATGGGTGGAAACACATTTTGGGTGAGATGTGAAAAATGACAGCTGTACTGCTCATAAGGAGGTGTGGTAAAATGGCAATGTTGAAAATCTGGAGTGAAAATATTGAAAATTCATTGAAATTACGGCGTGCGTAGGAACTGCGCAATGCACGCTCGTAAAACAGTCACTTTTAGGAATTTTTTCACCAAATTTTCAACATAGCCATTTTAAGACCTCTGCTCATGAACAGTGTCACTGTGATTTTCTTAATTTTTCCTGTACATTGATTTCACACACACCATTTCGCCATTATGCTTCATGGGCGGAAAACACATTTTGGGTGAGATATGAAAAATGACAGCTGTACTTCTCATAAGAAGGTGTGGTAAAATGGCAATTTGAAAATCTGGAGTGAAAATATTGAAAATTCGCAAACTTATGAGCCTGCGTAGGAACTGCACGCATAGCGCTAAATAAAACAGTCATTTTTTGAATTTTTGCACCAAATTTTCAACATGGAGTTTTGGGACCCCTTCTCATGAATGATGTCACTGTCATGGTGTTATTCAGGCCCAAGGGTGATTTTGCACAGTGACTGCGAAATCACCCCTTGGGGCCCGAATAACGCCATGACAGTGACATCATTCATGAGAAGGGGTCCCAAAAACCCCATGTTGAAAATTTGGTGCAAAAATTCCAAAAAATGCCTGAGATATGCAATAAAGTTGAAAAACCCCTCTCTAGCCCATTATACAGCTTACCGGCATTTCCTCAGTTCGCGGTCGGCTTTGAAGAGTGCAGACGTGTTCCCGGTCCACCGAAGATTGTCGCGCCGAGCTCCGGAGGTAAGTATGGGGTGAGGGGGGTGTGGGGAGGCAGGGTGCGCAGTGGGTGGGTGCGGGTTGTGGGGGCTGGTAGAAGCGCGTGGGACAGTTTTATTTTGCAGGTAAAAAAAAAAAAAAACGGACGTGGGAGTCATTTTGCCACGCTGGGGTGGGCTCCCAGAGTGGCACAAGGGCGGCTGAGGGGCCATGGAGCCGACGGGGATTGGGCACCCTGCGGCCATATGATGAGTTGCCACGCTGGGGTGGGCTCCCAGCGTGGCACCCAGTACTCGGGGGGTCCAGGACAGTGGAGCCAATGGGGGACTGGGCACCCCCATCGGCTATTCTATGAGTTGCCACGCTGGGGTGGGCACCCAGCGTGGCATGTGGAAGGCTTTGGGGGGAGCGCAGTACAAGCCGACGGGGGACTGGGCACCCCCGTCAGCTATACGTGTGTGTGGGGGGGAGGGCAGCACGCAGTATGCATGCATTTCTGTGTGTGTGTGTGTGTAGGGGGAGCTGCGCATGAGCAGGCAATATCTTATCGCTGCTCACTGAAGCATAGCTCCCCCTTTCAACTGTATGCCATTGCATTTTGGAGCTTGTCATAGACAGATCCGGCAGGCATCGGCTTACAGGGGCCGCACCTGCCAACACACTGACTGAATTGGAGGAGGAGGTGACACACCTCCGAAATCTCGGATGATGGCACTATGTTTCTTGCACATGCGTGCAAGCAAACATAAAAACCTAGAAAAAAGAAGGAAGGGAAGTGGAAAAACCATAGGACCCTATAAAGAAAGTCAGAGGAGGGGAAAGAATGGCAAAAAATGGAGCCCGGCTGGTGGACCGGAATTGGAAACCAAGAGGGCCCCAGAAAGAGCAGTACTCTGAAGAGGGCTAGGAGGCTACATGCATAGATGCTCGTGCTAAGCATATCTTGTTTTCTAGAGAGATGCTACAAACAAGGTAATGAAGAACAAGAAGTGATCATAAAGGGCTTCCTGAAAGTAAGAAGGCCACAATGCTTGGCTATAGCAAACTATAAGGCTATTGGGGAAGGATGACTTCTTCACTCCAAGTCTTCTTTATTTAGGTATTCTGAAAAAGATACAGACAAAAAGATGCGGAAGGATCCAGATATGGATGCTTTCTGAAAAGTGATTTATCCCTTTTACCCCTTTCTGTGTTTTGTTTTTTTTTGTAAAAAAAAAAAAAGAAAAAAACAAGGGGGTTACCCTGGGACTTACAAGGAGGATGAAAGGAATAAATGAAAAACACTGTCTGGTCTCAGACATGAGAAGAATAAATTCTGAGAGAAGAGGGGGAGGGGAAAAGAAAAACAAAGATTTCTCCCCCTCCCCCTTTGTTTTTTTCTTGTTTTATAAGATGGATAGGATATGAACTATTAGGACCCGAGTCCCCCTCATTTCTTTAAAAAAAAATTTTTTTAAACAAAACATATGCCCAAGGGGCAAGAAGAAGAATAAACAAAAGAAAAAGAGGGTGGGTTGCACAGAGAGCTGGCTCTCAGACAGTGGGGCATGGTGGCCAGGTTGTGATGATAAATGGTGAAGATATTCTGGAAGATCAACAATTACAGTGAGTATATGATTTCTGTATCTTCCAAGAATCAATCTTCACCATTTATTACCACATCTGGGTCAGAGTGCCAAGCTTACAATCCAAGAAGGGCGTTTCTGGCTCACCCTGAGGGAAATGGCTGATACCTAAACCTCCTGAGGGGGATGAACACAGAGAGACAGGGACCTCTCATGGGTCTGGCAAGGCCCGAGTCTGGTCCGAGGCAGGTGGAGGCTCCTGTGGTCTGGGTGCACGAATTCACCCCCCAACTCATGCCTGACCCTGCGGGAGAACAAGTGGGTCCCCTGGAAATATGAGAACAATACCCTACGCTGGGCCAAGCAGGCAACAACCTGGCGAAACGAAGCTGCCATCTGCCAAATGTAGACTGCTGTTCCCACCAGCCTGGATGCTACCTCACTGGTGTCATAAGATGCCCTTGACTGGTGCCTCACCAGCTCCAGGCCCTGGGTAGAAAGGCAAATGGCCTGTATGGTTGCCTTGCAATCTGGGAAGGATGATAGGAGCTAACCCAGCATCACCCACAGGTACTTGCCATAGGTTGCTTAATGTGCTTGATGTGCTGCAATACAAAGCATGGTATGTGCTGCTGAGAACATTCTACGACCCCAGACATCAAATTCTGCACATTTTGAGTCTGGAAGCGGTCATGCTGTGGGCGTCTATGCCCAGAGAGGTGTCCAGAAGCTGGATCCCAGACAGGAGGGATGTGGCATGGCTCCTGGAGGCATCATGGGTGTGCAGTACCTGTGTGAATGTCACTCTGGGCTAGAGAAGGAGCAGAGAGACAGAGCCAGACATCCCTAATTGCCTCCGTAAAGGGCCAAGACCACAGCGGGATGACTGCAGAGTAAAAGCTGAATTCCCTGAAGAATAACAGCACCAGGTAAGCAGGGTTGCAACTTCCAAAATGGGAAATTCCTAGCTGCCTCATCATCCCCACCAAGAACTGTTGGTACAAAGTGTACCCACTGCCGGAAGACAGATGCAGGAAAGTATCCCCTTCCTCAGAGGAGGAAGTGGAAGATGAAGAAGAGCTGGAGTCAGGGGAGTGGCAGTGCTGGGGTTTCAGGCCAGGAGATGGCCTGATCTAGTGACCTGAGGTACTGAGGGAATGCAGTCCCCGAAGCTCTGAACTGTTCCCAGGTCAGGGTCCCTGTAGGACCCAAAATGCCTGGGAGAGAAGGAGGAGGAGAAGGCAGAGGAGGGTCATGGATGAGAAGATGCAGAAGACTTTGTGCAGGGGGACAGCATGGCAATCCTTTTCACTAGAGTGTTCAACACGCGAGGAGTGGTCTAGGTGCTGCCCTTGGGGGGAAGCCCCCTTGGTTGGGAGAGAAGAGTCATGAAAGTCCCACAGTGTGGCCCCAATCCCCAGCAATGATGGCCTGCCATTTCCAGAGACACAGGGGCTCCAAGTCAGCACTTCAGCTCCTACCTGAGCTACCAACTACCCTGGGCAATGAGTGAGCCACTGACTGAGAGCACCCTGCACCCACCTCACCAAACAGAGCCCTGCCCCTTGGGCTAGGCATCTGAACAGGCCTCTTATCAGTCTCCAAGGGAGCAGGAAAAATGGCATTGTGAACAGTGCCAGAACCCCCTTTGGTGCTGTGGACAGCATTGACCCCCTTCCTGATACTGCTGTCAGCGCCGACACCCTCCCAGGTGCAGCAAATGGCACCGGAGCCATCCTTGGTGCTGCAGACAGTACCGAGAGACGATCGGGGAGTGGCACCACCAGCAACAGCACCAGGCAGAGAAGAAACTCCTGAAGACACCACTGACTCAAACAAAGGCCCAGAAAGACCCCCTTCATCAAAGAAGTCCTGCAAGGAGACAAAGTCCTCCTGATTCCGAAGCCCCAGGTTATCCGACTGCTCAGGGGACGAGATCCAGAACACCAACGCAGGATGCCTAGAAGGCCTGGCCCTGGAGGTTTTCCCTCTCCCAACACCGCAAGCAATGTCAGAAAGGTGACCTGACCTTGTGGCCAGCTTCATTTTGCTTACCAGCATCGGCCTTAGTGCCCTGAGCTGAGGCATCACTGGACTACAATGCCAAGGTGCCCAACAGTGCAGGCCCAGCATGTAGCTTCAACATCACTACCAGGGGCATCTGCTGCCCCAAAGGTGCCTGGACTGGGAGGAGTGCTCAGTTGGCCCCCCAGAGGAAGGCTGACTGTCTACCTGACCCCTCCCCCAGGCTCTCCATCTCAGCAAGGCAAGGATTAGGAGAAGCCTGGTCTCCCTAAGTACATATAATACTGGGGAGGGGCTCAGGGGAAGAGACTAGGGGCCTTACCTTGGAGTCCCAGGCACACGGCCTGGCTCTGAAAGTGGGAGGCTGACAACCCCACATCATTGTGTGGATCTCTAGGGTGCAGAAGTCCATGGAGGAGCAGGTGTCACAGTGGTCACTATCACAGTCAGTTCCAAGGCAGGTCTCAACAGCAGTCATGTCAATCCCAGACAGACATAGGTTTCTCACAGGGGCATTGGCACATGGAGGGGGCTATCCTTCTTGTTCTTATGCTCCTGGGAGTTGGATATGACTTAAGCAGAAAATAACACAAGAACAGCTAAAAAAGACACTTGGTGCCATTGGACAAAGACAGGTGAAAAAATGGCACCAAAAAATGGCTGAGACAGCAATGAGTAGAAAGAAATGGCAGCAAGAGGTGTGATGCAGTACAAAAAGGCTTGAAGCTGCAGCTCCCTGTGACATGGTTGAATAACGCCCTGTCCCATTTGTTATTCAGAAAGAGATAAATGCATGAATCTGTTCTATTCTCTCCTTTTCTGTCTCTTGTCTGTCTGGTTGCGCAACCAAATGTTCTTGTGAGACCTAGGAATGGATCACTCTGACAGTCTCACAATTTTCCGCCTCTCGCTAGCTCTCTGTCTTCACTTGCTGTTTCTATTGTTCCCCACTTACATATCTGTGGTTATAAAATATATATGAATCTTTGTGTGAGACTGGGATCCCTTGGTTTAAAAATATATAGTTATACTGTTGAAATGATTGCAAAAATCTGTTTGGAATTTAGGGGGTTAACCTGAGATGCAGTCTGAGCTCCTATCAGGCTTGTTTGCAAACACTTTTACAGAGCTGTCGGCAGGAGGCCATCTTGAGACACTGTTCTATTTGAAATTGCAAGCCTGCTCTGCAAAGAAACTGACAAGAACTCTGATACTTTTTGTGAGAAACAGGATGTCTCCTTAATGAGTTCAGGATGAAGAAGTTAATTGTCAGCAAAGACTTGTTATAAAAAGAGCAGCAATCTTTTGCTGGGGAGAGACTGAAACTTGGAATTAGAGATACCTTCAGATGAGGGACTTTGTTTTCTCTGTACTGCCTTTGTAAATAGTTACACCTAACAACTTTTATTTTTATTTTACTGTTTCTGATAATAATAAAATGTTACTTGTGAATTTTACAACTACTCCTGGTCTTCCTACGTTTCTTGACCTGTGCCTCAATGACAGATGGTATTAAAAGTGGGATTTCGACGTGCATACTCTAGGTCAGGAGTTTTGTGCATGGGTACTAGACCTGGTGCCAGGGAAGCATAGCAGAAAGGTATGGATTCTGCAGCAGCAAGCCTAGAAGTGATTACCAGAAAAATGGCAGCCAAACTAGCAGAGACAGAAGTCCAAGCTGAGACTACACAGCCAGCACCAGTGATGGAAAAAGAACAGGCAGTGACAGAACCTGAAAGCTTGACTGCCTTTTTCAAATGGTGGGCTACACAACAAAAAGAGATGGAGAAGCAGAGAGAAAAAAATATTCAATGTTTAGAGGCACAGAGAAAAGAAGAGATGCAGCAACTTATGCACAGAAAAGAAGAGATGCAGTGACAGGAGCAGCGATGGCTAGATGCCTCATGAGCTATCAAAGCTGGAGGATCTGGCATAGGTCCAGCAGAGCAACAAAACACATACAACTTAAAAGACATTAAACTTACAAAGTTGTGTCCCTTGGATGATATTGAAGCATATCTGACAACTTCTGAAAGGGTTGCCACAGCCTGCCAATGGCCAAAGCAGCAATGGGCAATTAGACTGCTACCTACCCGACAGGTAAAGCCCAACTTACATACAGCAGTATGGACACTGCACTGTCAAAAAATTGTGATCTGGTTAAAAGAAATCTTGAAAAGATATGACATCTCAGGAGAGAACCACAGGCAAGATTCCGGTCTCTGAAGTACAACTCAGTCGACAATCCTTGAGAAGCATTCATTTGACTCAGAGAACTCCTTATTAAATGGCTCCAACCAGAGGGCAAAACACTTCCACAGATCACCAAAACATTTGTAAAGGAGCAGTTCATCAGCATCCTACCCACAGATGTACAGCTTTGGGTAAAAGAACACCCAACCAGAAAGTGGGGAAAAGGTTGTTTCTTTGACTGAAGACTACCGAATGGCCAGACAGATGTCACAGCAGCGAGGTAACAGCCAAGCACTGGTAAGACACTCTTTTTCCCATTTAAACTCCAAATCTGATAAGCACTCTGGTAGGGGTAAGAAATCTGCACCCAAATACTTTATTTGCAATAACTGTAATAAGCCAGGTGATATTGCAAGAAATTGCCATAGCAAGAAGAGTGACACCGGAGCAGATTTTTCCTTAGCAAATTGGGGCAAGTACTTAACAGATGTGAAGGTTGGGAGATAAGACTGTGAAGGGACTTATACGTTCGGGAAGCAGACAGACCCTAGTGCATATTGAAGTGCTGGGAAAATAATGTCCAAAAGGACCAGGTACTGGTGTCATCTGCATCCATGGGGTGTATTCGGAAGTAGACAGGGAGGAGGGAGGGTCACTGGAAACATTTTAAAGCTTGCAGAGACAGATTAGCCAGGGAACATCTGGGCAGACTGGGTGAGCCAAACGGTCCTTTTTGCCAACAAACTCTATGTTTCTAGTAGAGTTGTTAGTGTAATGTCTGAACAGAAGGAGGGTCTCTCCGACAGAGTTGTACACCCCTAGTACTACATTGCAGTATCAGCTATGGATATGAGAAAGTTCTTGATAAATGTCAGGCAGTGGATGTGGTTTAGCTTGACCTGAGCAAAGCGTTTGATAAAATGCCACACAAGGAACATGTCCTTAAATTGCGTTAAGTTTGGTTACACTCACCAGAAGACAAAACAGTCCCACAGATCATCGACACACTTGCAGTGGAGCAGTTCATCAACATTCTGCCTACAGATGTGCAGCTTTGGGTAAAAGAACACCGACCAGAAAGTGGGGAAAAGGACATTTCTTTGGATGAAGACTACCAGATGGCCAGACAGATGCCACAGCAGCAAGGTACAGCCAAGCACTGGTAAGAACCTTTTTTCTGATTTAACTCCAAGTCTCATAACAACTCTAGTCAAGGTAACAAATCTATACCCAAAGACTTTATCTGCTATAACTATAACAAGCCAGGCCATATTGCAAGAAACTGCTGTAGTAAAGGAGGATAACACAGGAGCAGATTTTTCCTTAGCAAATTTGGGCAAGTACTTAACAGATGTCAAGATGGGAGATAAGACTGTGGAAGGACTTACAGATTCAGGAAGTAGACAGACCCTGATGCATGTTGAAGTACTGCAAAAACACTGAGCAAAAGGACTAGGTACTTGCGTCATCTGCATCCATGAGGACACTCTATACTATCCCACCACCCAAATGACTGAATATTAATAGAGTGTCACACCAAATGAAAGTGGGGGTAGTACCTAAGTTACCTGTACCTGTGATTATTGGAAATTAATTTCTAGGATTAAGTGAGTTAATCACAGAGGAAGTAAAACCTGCGGTTTCAACAGCTGTGATGACTAGAGCTCAGGCAAAGCAAAGCTCAGATGCTGGGGACTCTTTTCCTTTTGGTGATTTTGATTTGTACTTGTTTGAGCATAGCCCCAAGATCAAGAAGTCCAGAAAGCAAGAAGATGCCTGAAGAAACAGTGGCAACAAAAGACTGATGGACATAAAGGGTTAATATAAGACAGTGCTGAAACTAAACTAAACTGATTGTGATTTTGTTTCAGAGCAAGCTAACAATGTTTCTCTCCAGGGCTATTTTAAGCAGCTGGGACTGAAACCAAAACAGGGTGAACCAATGTTTAAAATTGTAATGGGTTGCTGTAAAGAGTTTGGTTTAAACCTCAGACACAGGAACAGATACAACTGGTTATAACATAGAAGTATAGATCTGAGTTTTTACAGATAGCACATGATAGTCCTATGGCTGGTCACTCGGGCAAGGGTTGCACCCTTGCCAGATTGCTGTACAAATTTTACTGGCCTGGAATTCATGAAGATGTTGCTACTAATTGTAATTCTTGTGCTGAATGTCAGAAAGTAGCCCCAGTCACTAGAAAAGACCCTGGTGCCCCTACCCTTAATAGATGTGTATTTTGAGAAAATTACAATGGATGTGGTTGGCCCCTTAGACAAAAGTTAAAGGGTAGCCGATTCATTTTGGTAGTACATGACTATGCTACTCAATACCAAAAGGTAGTTCCTATGCATACTGTCACAGACCCAAAAATGTCAGCAGAGCTTGCCAAATGTTTCAGCAGGGTGGGTATACCTAAAGAGATTATTACTGAACAGGGTAGTAATTTTGGTGCTGCATTGCTGAAGGAGCCATACCAACTACTAGGTATCACTGCTGTAAGAACCTCCTGTTATCACCCTTAGACAGACGGTCTTGTTGAGTGTTTTAATTAAACCCTAAAACACATGTTAAAAAAGGTTTGTATAAGGGGAAGGGAAAGACTGGAACCAATACTTACCTTTCCTGCTTTTTGCTTACAGAGAAGTGCCACAGACATTAACAGGTTTTTCACCATTTGAAATGCTGTATGGTAGACAACCTAGAGGGCCACTAGATGTAATAAAAGAAACATGGGAAGACAACCCCGCTCAGAAACAATCTTTTTTTTTTTTTAGTCTTTGGTAACTGGGTAAGGCCCACTAGGCACAAGTGCCTGTTTTCAGGGGTGACCTGGGAGCACTGGGGCGGTTAAGTGACTTGCTCAGAGTTACATAATATGCAAGTGGAGGTTGTGAGAATCAAACTCAGGTCTGGTCTGCTGGATGTATCAAGCTTGTTCACACCTCATTTGTACCAAGCTTGTTCACACCTCATTCCTCTAACCTCTAGGCTATACTGCCAGCCCAGGGTACACATCTATTATATCTTATATGTGTACCCTAAGAAAGGAGCTGGCAAAATATTTTGAAATTTCCCATAGTAATCAGGAAGAGGCCCAAAACCAGGACAAGGTGTATTACAACCATGGGGTAAAAGAAAATGTTTTTGAGCCAGGTGAAAAGGTCTTGCTACTGTTACCCCTACAGAAAATAAACTGTTAATGAAGTGGCAGTGGCAAGAGCCTTATAAAGTGCTTAGATGTACTGGCACAGTTAACTATGAGACTGAGACCCCGATAGGAAACATCGTACTAAGATATACCATGCTAGCCTTCTGAAGTTGAAAAATCACCACAGCCTACTTTGTTAGTTTTACCAGAAACTTCTACAGAATATACTGATATAGCTTATGACAGACTGAAACAAACTGTAACTGCTGATGCTGTAAAGGTGAATGTTTCCTTACCCTTCAAACAAACCACAGAAATTCATAACTTGGTAAAGACATTTAACAGTACTTTTACCACAGGACCAAGCTAAGCAAAAGGGGTCCAGCACATAATAGTGAAAGGGAATGAATGTCCTATCAGACAAAAGACATACAGGTTACCAGAGTGATTGAGAGTAGACATGGTTAAGGAAATACAAAAAATTAAAGAACTGGGTATCAAAGAAGAGTCGAGAAGTGCTTGGTCATCACTGTGGCGATTTGGCCTCTGCTGTGTAATATTACAGATATATTTTTGTAATATTTTTTCACTAGTTTTTGTTCATGCTTTAAAAGGGTTACATGCAGAGGAATTGGTTATGTTTCAAAGTTCCAAAAAGGCCAGAACTAAGGGCTGCCAAAAGATGCCCATGTTTTTTTAAAAGAGTTACACACAAAGGAATTGGTTATGTTTCAAAGTTCCAAACAGGCCAGAACTAAGGGCTGCCAAAAGATGCCCATGCTTTTTTAAAAGGGTTATATGCAGAGGAAATTAGTACTTTGTGATCTGAGAAAGGCTTACTTGCCAGGAAGCTGAAAATTACATTTCAAAGACAGGGTTATCGTAAAGTGACAGGAATGGAGAAGCTATCTCCCCCCATCATAAACTTACATACGAACATACGAAAAACATCAGCAGACAGATACAGGCCCTTAGGTGTATCGAGTCTGCTTAAGTGTGCAGCTGAGTTTACTCCATAGCTGCCCCCCCTCCCATTCCACCAGTTCCCCTTCCCCTGATCCTATCCCACCCCCTCTTAAAACTGTTCACTGATTTCAGTGACACCACCTCTTCAGGAAGTGTGTTCCACCCTGTCACCACCCTCTCTGTGAAGTAGTGTCTTCTCAACTCCCTCTTGAACTTGCCCCCTCCAGTCTCAGACTATGCCCCCTAGTGGCCCTCCCTCCCTCCCTTTTAAACATCTCCTCTGTGCTGACCCTGTTTATGCCCTTCATATATTTGAAGGTCTCAGTCATAACCCCTCTATCTCTCCTCTCTTCCAGGAAGTACATATTGAGCTCTCTCAGTCTTTCCTCATAGGGTTTCTCCTTCATTCCTGTTAGCATACTGGTTGCTCTGCGCTGGACTCCCTTCAGCAGCCTAATATCCTTCTTTAGGAAGGGATGCCAGAACTGCATGCAGTACTCCAGGTTCGGTCTGACCAGTGAACTGTACAGTGGCAGGCTAACCTCTCTCCTGGGTCCTGGTTAGCTGTCAGAGCTCCTGACACCAGCGACCTCTGCTCACTCCCTCCGCTCCTCGTCGAGGGGCCTCTTGGATGTTCCCAGGGTTCAGCTCAGGCCCTCAGGAGATCACGCATTTAGTGTCTCTGGGACGACCCTGTGGAACTTGCTACCACTGCTAGTCCATGAAGCCCCCTCAATTGAGGTGTTCAAGTGGAGGCTGAAGGCCCACCTCTTTGTCCTGGCTTTTGCAGATTGCTGAATCCATCCTGTTCTAGTCCCCCTATGTGACAGTCTGAAAGCCCTTTTATTATTTAAACTACTGCATTTAGTGTTTTATGAACTGTTATTGTTTTATTTATTCATGATTGTTTTATTTCTGTGTTCTTGTTTTAATCTCTGTTAGGCACCCAGAGCCTCCGGGATTGGGTGCCCTACAAATAAAATTGCCTTGCCTCTCCTCCTTGAGGTGATTCCCCTGGCAAAGCACCCCAGCATCTTGTTAGCTTTAGCTGTTGCCTTTCTGCACTGCGCTGAATGATTCATTTGCCCTGTTACGAGTACCCCAAGATCCTTCTCCTCCTCTGTAGTGCCCAACTGTATTCCCCCATTCTGTAGCTAAACTTGCAGTTCCTGACACCCAAGTGCATAACTTTGTACTTCTTTGTATTGAAGACCAGCTGCCACGTGTCTGACCATTGTACGAATCTATCCAGGTCTTCCTCCAGACCTAGCCAGCCCTCTGTGTTGTACACCACTGCACCTATCTTTGTGTCATCTGCAAACAGGCTGATCTTATTGTTGACCCCATCTGATACATCAGCAATGAATATGCCAAATAGCATCTGCCCCAGCACCAAGCCCTGTGGAACCCCGCTCGTCACAGCCCCTGGTGATGAGAGCTCCCCTATATGACAACTTTCTGCTGCCTATCACCCAGACAGTTTTTGATCCACTCTACTAACCTCTCTCCCACCCCCAGGTTCCCCAACTTGCCTATCAACCTCCCACGTAGCACTGAATCAAAGACCTTGCTGAAGTCCAAGTACAGGACATCCACTGCTTGACCCTTGTCTAGTGCTCTTGTTACCCAGTCATAGAAGTGCACCATGTTTGTCTGACATGATCTTCCAGAGACAAATCCATGCTGTCTGTTGTCCTGAAGACAATTTTCCTCCAGGAATGCTACAATCTCTCCTTGATGATGAACTCCATAAGCTTCCCCAAGATGGAGGTTAGGCTGACTGGCCTATAATTTCCTGGCTCATCCCTGGGCCCGCTTTTAAGGATGGGCACCACCTGTGCCATCCTCCAGTCCTGGGGTATGCATCTAGTCTCCAGGGAGGTGCTTAACAGGTCTGCCAGAGGTCCTACCAGGACTTCTGCCATCTCCTTAGCACACTCTGGGGTGTATGCCATCTGGATCCGGTGCCTTGTCCTCCCTCAGGGCTCTCAGACCTTCCAGTACCCTGCTCTCTTGGATTACCCCCTCTATGTTCTCCGCCCCTCGTATATTCTCTGCTACCCTCCCCTGAGGGATTGGTTCTATTTTTTCTCTGGTGAACACAGAACAGAAGTACTCATTGAGTGCTTCTGCCTGTCCCCCCCCCTTTTCAGCCCACCCCCACTTCCACCTTGACTCTAACAATCTGATCCTTGCGTTTTCTTATTTCCCTTATGTAATGGAAACAATCTTTCTCTCCTTCTGCTATCCCCTGTGCCAGCCTAAGTTCTTTTGCTGCCTTGGCTGCCCTGACTAATCTGGTTACCTCCCTCGATTTCGTAATGTAGTCCTCCCTATCCTACTCTCATTTGGTTCTCATGTATTTCTTGAAGGTGGTTCTTTTTTCCTTGATCTTCTCAAGCATCTTCCTGGATAACCAGCTTGGTCTCTTGGACTTGGACTTTTTCTCTTGGAGCTTTGAACAGGAGTGTGTGGCCTCAGTTAGGCCAACCTTGATAACCATATGTTGCTGGATTCTGGTGAGGTGCTCTCCCAACATGACCTTCATCCTCCTGAAGTCTGCCCACCTGAAGTCACCCTCATCCTTGTACTGCCTGTCTCCCTACTCATACTAAGGGAGAACCACACTTTGTGGTGGTCGCTCCCTGCCAGGGGGGCCTCCACCCTTACCTCCTTCACTCCCTCACTGTTTGAGAGCACTAAGTCTAGTATGTTCCCCCCTTTGGTAGGCTCCCACACCAACTGTGCTAGGAAGCTGTCCTGGAAGGCATCCAGGATGACCTGTTCTCTGGCGTTTGTGGTAGCTGGGGTACTCCACTCCACCCCTGGCATGTTGAAATCCCCAACTATCACTGTGTGCCCTTTTGCGCAGACTTTTCTTATCTGCTCTCCTAGCTCTTTATCTATCTCTTCACTTTGGGATGGTGGCCTATACACCACTCCAAGCCTTGTCCTCCTTCCCTTTAGGTTTTGTATCTGTACCCATAAGGCATCCATGCTGCCCTCCTCTCCATCTTCCCTGCTACAGGGAATTCCCTCCCTTATGTAAATAGCCACCCCTCCCTCCTTACTCTATCCTTCTGGAACAACTTGTATCCCGGGACCACTAGGTCCCAGTCCTGGTACTGGGTGGCCCATGTCTCACAGATGGCAGCTACGTCCACCTCTCCTTCTGCCATCAGTGTCTGCAAGTCAGCAGTTTTGTTTCTCAAGCTTCTTGCATTCAAGGAGACCACCCTCCAGTTTGTCCTTCCCCCATCTCTGCCTATCCTTAGTCCTCTCCTGAAACTCTCCCACTTTGGATTCTCCCTCCTCCCTTCCCTACTGGCCTGATTTGGGGGGGGGAGACCTGGCAGCCTCCCTTTCCTGGAGACTTAGCTCATCATCCAGCCTACTGCCTCCCCCCCAACCTAGTTTAACGGTATCCTGGTTGCTATATACTCCCCCAGTCTCTGCTTCAAGACTGCTGTGCCTTTCCTACTAAAGTGGAACTGGTCTGGGGTGTAGAGATTCTTGTCCTGCCATGTATCACCCCACTCCCCCACTGACCCATACCCCTTTGACTGACACCATTGCCCCAACCAAATGTTGAATTCCTCTATCCTCTGTTTCCTGACTGTGCTAGCCCTAGGTACTGGTAGAACTTAAGAAAAGGTGACTGAGCTCCCTGCCAACTTGCATAGTCTACCCACCTCCCTAAACCTTTCTTGGACCTCTGTGACTGTGCCCTCTGCCCAGGTGCACTACAGGGTTTGTCCTGTCCCTTCCCCACAACCTTCGGCAGAAATTACCCCTCTCCCTGCTGCCATGCCCAGCATGCACTCCACCCATATACATCCCCACTTCGTATTCTTACCTCCCCATTTCACACCTTTCAAAATTGAGTCTCCTAAGACTATGACTGTACCTTCCCCCCGCTCCCCGCCTGTTCTCCTCTCTCCTGGTCACAGTCTTGTTTATTATGATGATTGTCCTGCTCTTTTACCTCCCATATCTTCCTTTGGTCCCTCTCTTGCTCCTCCCACCTCCTTCCCATCCCCCAGTTGGCCTCACACCCTGTCTCCGCAGCCCATTCTTCCTATGATCCCCTCCTTCTCACACTGCTTGGACCAACCTCAGCGCTGCCTTCTCCCTCTCCTGCTGCTTGTCCTCCTGCTCCCCTCACCCTCTGCCCGATCATTCCTCTTCTGCCCCCCACTTGTCACCCCTACCCTTCCTTGCCCCTCCTCTACTCCATGCATCTTAGCAGTGCACCCTGCAAGTCCTCTCTCCCCTTTCTTGCCCTTCCCCCACCTAGAAGTTCCATTGTCTCCTTTACCCTGCTCCTCCCCTATCCCCTTCCTGTGCTCCTCTAGCTCCTGTTCCTCTAGGCTCCCCAACACTGAGAATTTATTATAACTATCTATGGTCCTGCCATGAGCCCCCCCCGGTGTTCTGTTTGTCACCTTACTTTCCTGCCTCCCCCTAGGCTTTGTAACCCCTTTGCTGTTGACCACTGTCCAGTTCCCTGACTCTGGTTCCCTTGGTCCTGGCTTGTATGGTAGTCTTGGCTCCATTAGTGCACCCCTGTCCCCCCCAGCCTGGCCCCTAGGCTGTCTGTATAAATTCTTTGGCTCCTTGCCATAAGATAGCCCCCACAGGTCCCCCCCATCCACAGCTCATCCATCTGAGGCAGTATAGTGCAGTGGGTTAAGGCTCTGAGCTGCAGATCTGGAGACCTGGGTTTGAATCTGACAGCCGCTTAGGTGCATACTGTGTGATCCTGAGCAAGTCACTTAACTTTTTTGTGCTCCCAGGTTGCATCTGGAAACAAGCTTTGGCTTAGTGTGCTACTCCTGTTTAAACAATGTTCCCTTTCCCTGTTCCCGTTCATTCCTCAGCCATGCAGTTTCTTCCCATAGCTGCCCAAGCTGTCTACGCACTAAGCATCCCCCAGCTCTCCATGCAATCCTCAGGAGTATGGCTGCTCCACAGGTATTGCATCCAACTATCCTCCCACTATCCCTTCTTGCTCCTCTTCCTTGGTCTTATCTTCTCCCTCCTCCTGGCCCCTCCATATCCCAAGTCTCCTACCAGTGCCCTTTTCCAATTTAATTGAGAAACCATTTCCAACTCCTGTCTTGATGACTATCAATCCCCTGTGCAGCCCTCAGTTACTATGGACAGATGTGTGATTACCTGGAGTGAGTTCTACACAGCATAAAGTTGTAGTAACCCAGGGAAGGTGGGATGGAGGTGGATGGGATTAAGGCCTCACCCTCCCTAAAGACCATCAGTCCCCAGCTCCCCCAACACACCGAAGAGCCCTCCTGGTCTGCCTCTCACCCCCTAGGCCATAGGCCAAAGTGAGAACAGACAGATCAAAGCGGACAGCTCGAGAGATAAAAAAAAAAAGCACAACAAATGGAAAAAAATCAGTTAGCACAGTACCAGAACACAGGATAAAAACGTATCTCAATCGGGTCTTCCACACAACCCCACTATTCCCTTCCTCTGGTGGGTTCCCCTCAGGAGCCACTCTCCTTTGCTAGCAGCCAGATCAGCTATAGTCCCTATCACCTCCTCTCCTGCCTCCACAGCCATTCAGTCAGCCCCCAACCTGGATCCCAGCACACATTCCTCCACCGAGGACTTGCCCCATTGGACGCAACTCCCTTCATCCTCTCCCCTTCACTCTGCTCTGCTGCATTTCATAGGAAACTTTTTCAAAGGAAAAGTGCTTCAGGTTCCAGGAACTATCCTGGTGTAATTTCATTTTATTAGGTGGCAGGAAGGAAAGGAATATCTACACTGGAAGTCTAGGTGAAGACACTTCAGGTGTTATAATTCATCTCAATTTAGAAGTCAGGAAGGATGAGGGAAGATCAAAGGATATTGGAACTGTAAGAGAATCTAACTAATCAATAATATGTCTCACTTAAAAATCTTGGCCAGAACAAGAGAGACCACTGCTGGCCCAAAACGATAAGGCCACCAAAGAGTTACAGACTGCATGGACCAAAGGGTATTTAAAGCCCTTAGATCAGGGCATGTTGCACACTTTTTCATGGGACACACTACCTGATACACCGAGCAAGTCAGACTAGACCTAGGACCACTGAATGCAAGACAGAACTGGGTCTTTGCAAACTCATTTATTTTCTGGACTGATCATCCATGAACTAGGTAGAAACTAGACAATTAAAAGTTTACAGTGTGTTTTTGATGCATATTTTCGAATTTCTGAATCTTTTGTATGATAATTATTTAAGTAATTTAGTAAAGCACTTTGCTTGTAAAGCTGCCTGTGAGTGCTTTTGTGTGTGTAAAGGTAAGAAGTTTATGCAGTTCTGAGACCAGCCTGTTTAATTGCTAAAGTGCTACCATTCACTACCAAGACTAGGATCCTGAAAGGGAAACCTGGGTGCCAAAAGTAGGGGAGATGCACATGTCTCGGGAGGAGTCTGTAAGGGAGAACTAGGTCACTGTACCACCTGTGGGAGAAAACACCAATCAGGGTTATGAAAGGCCAGCCCCCAAGAGATCATAACACCTGGTCCCCCCCAGCACAATAACCAAGAAACGTCCTCACCTGGCTAATAACTTGAGACTGTATTTTGCCCTTGCCCAGATTTTTAAGAGGAAGCCCTGGGACCTCATTGCAAGTGTTCAGTTGTGAACGCAGTGAGCACTATAGGAGGACATGAGGAGGGTATTCCTGTCCCCCCGTCATGGATTGCAGTTGGGGTGCGCACTGTGAGCTCAGTGGGCCTGGCCCCCAGGAGTGGGTTGGTGACAGTCACCAACGGTGATTGTAAATAAAAAAGAAGGGGGTGTAAGAATCTGCCTTGATTTTAGGAAACAATCAAGTGTCAGAATTTGACAGTTATCCTATTTCCAGGATAGATGATCTGGTGGACATATTGGGAAGTGCCAAGTACATCAGTACCCTCAATCTCACCAAGGGTTACTGGCAAATCCCCCTAGTTTAAGAATCCAGAGACAAAACTGCATTTGCCACTCCTATTGCATTCTATCAGTTCACCACCATGCTGTTTGGTTTACATGTGCACCTTCTACATTCCAGCGGTACATGGATGCAATTTTATTTCCTCACACTGGTTATTATGCTGCGTACCTGGAGGATGTTGTAGTGTCCAGTCCAGACTGGAAAAGCCACCTGGAACACCTATGAGCAGTTATCCAATCAAAAAGGCAGGTCTGACCATTAATCCTATCAAATGTGCACTGGGCATGCAGAAAATCAGATATTTGGGCTGTGTTTTGGGGAATGGAGAAATAAAGCCAGAGATTTCTAAGATAGAAGCTGTAGCTAACAGTTCTGTCCCTAAAACAAAGAAACATGTCAGGTCATTTGTAGGGCTGGATGGTTATTATCGGAGATTTGTTCCAACTTTGCCCAGTTAGCTACTCCCCTCACTGAACTTGAGAAGAAATGGTTCCCGAATAATGTGAAATGGACCCCAGAGTGTGATGAAGCTTTTTGGGCCATCAAGGCTGCATTATGTTCAGCCCCTGTTTTAAGAAGCCCAGACTTTGAGAAACAATATTTGTCACAGATAGATACATCAGAGGTAGACGTAGGTACAGTCTTGAGTCAAAATATAGATAGAATAGAACATCCTATTCTATATATCAGTAGGAAGTTGCATGAGACAGAAAAACAGGTTACTCACCTGTAACAGTAGTTCTAGGAGTGGTATATGATGTTCATCCACACTTTCTGACAATGCCTTTCCCTTTAAAACTTCACCGGAATGTCTTCAAGCTGGCTCCTCCTACCCACCTGGATGGTAACTCCCTCAACTCCGCCCCATGATGCCAGATCTTCCCCACTGGAAGCAGTTGTGTGTGCCAAAGCCAGGGAAGGTTGAGTGGGTCCGTGTGGATGAACATCATATACCACTCCTAGAACTACTGTTACAGGTCAGTAGCCTGTTTTTCTAGGGACGTGGATATGATGTTCTAGCCACACTTTCTGGCAGACTCCTAGCAGTTCTCCAGGAGGAGGGAGGCAAGGCGCACACCCCCTACTTAGGAAATAAGGATTGGAGAACTAAGGCCTGTAAACCAGCGGTGTGACTCAAAGTCAATGTGGTAACTGGAAATGAAGATGTGTGCTGACAACCAGGTAGCAGCCATGCTGGTTTCCTGGATAGGGACATCCCTGGAAGCAGCCCCCAAGGCAGCGGTATGGCCAGTGGAATGAGCTCTTAGCCCTATGGAAGTCTCCCTACCCACCAACCTATAGCAGAGATCAATGCAGGATACTATCCACCTGCCAATCGTCCACTTGGCTGCCAGTCTGCCAGGTGTGGCTTCAGTGTAAGTGACAAACAGCTGGCGAACCTCTCCCCCGAACTCCAGCCATGCGCTCTTTGTAATAAGCGAGTGCTCGCCTCAGGTCCAGAGTATGGAGCGTGTGCTCAGCCTCCGAGGTGTGATTGATGAAGTACACCAGGAGATTAAGCACCTGGTTAAGGTGAAACTCTGAAACAACCTTCGGGAGGAACTTTGGGTTGGGGTGAAGGATGATCTTGTCCCTGTGGAAGACCAAGTAAGGAGACTCCACCAAGAGTGCCTGGAGCGCATGCTCTTTCTGGCTGATGTGAACCACCTAGAAGGTGGTCTTCCATGACAGGTGAGACATCTCACACCTGTGCATCAGTTCAAATGGCTTGCCCATGAGCTTTGCCAGTACCAGCAACAAGTCCCAAGGTGGTGGTGGTGGTTCATGCACCGGAGA
The DNA here is from genome assembly GCA_016271365.2 of Neoceratodus forsteri. NCBI lineage: Eukaryota > Metazoa > Chordata > Ceratodontiformes > Ceratodontidae > Neoceratodus > Neoceratodus forsteri. Next base: position 283,978,767 of record CM057453.1, on the reverse strand, counting down.
GGAAATGTGGTTGAGGTTTTTTAAAGAAGTGCCAGACCACCTTCTCCTGTGCCAACTGCTGACTGGCCTATGCCCGGTAAGCAGAGATGGCTGCCAGGTGCACCTTGAGGGTCGTTGACCGAAGGCCTGACAGGAGGGACCACAGGTAATCAAGTGTGCTAGCCACCAGACAGAATAGAGGGTCCAGCCCCTTGCCCTGACACCAAATAGAGAACCTCTTCCATTTGAAGGCATAGCATTTACTGGTTGACTCGTTCTGAGATGCCTCCATGACAGTGAGAACATCTTCGGAGAGGCCCAAAGCCTGGAACTCTAGACGCTCAGGAACCAGGCTGTCAGGTGCAGGGATTGAAGGTCCAGATGGAGTACCTTCCCCTGATTGATGGAGAACAGGTCCGGGCAGAGAGGAAGATGCCTTGGGAGCCTGCTGCTGAGGTTGAGGAGATTGGAGTACCAAAACTGGCCTTGTTGACGTCCCCCACATTGTCAGAACACAAGAACACAGAATTAACCACCAAGCCCTCAGTTGAGGGTTGTTCTGTGAATCCCGAAAAGGAACCGGTAGGGACCGCATACCTGCGGGCCATGCAGGCCAACAGTGCTGGACAGGAAACAGGATACTGCCAAAGCTCCAAAGCAGGGCCAAGTATGGCCTCTGCCACCGGGAAGGGTTCACCAGGGGAGTCTCCTCAGTACAAGATCTCATTCAGAGGGTACTGGGTCTGTTTCTGGACTGGTTCCATTTTAAGCCGTGTAGATTCTGAGATCAGGCGGAGCAGGCCTGTAAAGGAGGTAGGGCCTTCATCCATCAAGAGACCCCCCCAACCAACTCCATGTCCACCGGACGGGAGTGTAAAGAGGAACCCTCTGACTCTGAGGAGTCATTGAAGAGGGGTCGACCACCAGAATCCCCACTGACCCTTCGCGGATGGTCAGGAGTGACGGTGAATGACAGCTGATGGGGAAGCCCCAAGGCCAGCCGAGACTCCGTGCCAGTCTTCAGCTGTTTAGGAGGTGGCTCCATGGGAAGTGGTGGAGACACTGGGGCTGGCTGAGCTGGGACCGATTTGGTCGGCTCCTGAGGCGGAGAAGGTGTCGGCTGTTGAGGCGACAGCGAGGTGATGGCCAGGGTAGAGGCCAGGACTGGCTTCATACTGGTGAACACCACCTACTGCCACATAAGATACTTGTAGCATTGACACAACTTGTGCCAAAGCCTCTCCTCACCTGAGGAGGATGAGGATGAAGAATAGCAGCAGCACCGCTTTCCAGGGCATCGAGAGCAGGAGTGCCGATGTTGGTGAGAACCACTCGACCCCTGGGAGTAAAACTGAGACCTTGACTGTGACCGGAGGCAGGGCTTGGAGGGTGTCAGCAAAAGCCTAGGCATCTCCGGGTCTTGGTCGATGACCAGAAGCGGCAAGTCAGCGGAACTATCCCTCCTTCTAACAGTCTGAGTCACGATCAGAGTCCTGGAAAGAGAAATGTCGGCATCCTCAGTCGACAACTGGTCGACCAGTTCAAGAAAAATCTCAGCTGGAAGATTGATCAGCATCTTGGCCAGCTGTCCTGATGCGGTTACCATGGAGTCTGTGGCCTGGCCCGAAGATTTGACCGAAGTTGGATCCGCAGAAACGTGGGAATCAGAAGCCCTCGACTGAGAGCATTCCCAATCCCACTATCGATGGTAAGACCATTTTTTGGTCTCTTTTTTCAGTTTGGATTTGTGCCCCGAAGAAGGGCCCTGACTGGGAGTCGGTAAAGCCTGGCACAATTCCTTAAATGACCCCATGAAGGAGGCGCCCAGAGAAAGTGGAATGAAGACCAAAGTTGATGAGGTGTGAGCTGCGGCCTGGGCTGCTGCCTCCTCAAATGCCGCTAGCTGTTCGGCGGATCCCACAACCGTGGAGACCACCCGATGGGCATCTATTGATTTGACCAGAGAGTTACATTCACTCTGCCATCCAAGAGTAAGTTGGGCATGATGGTCATCAAGAATGGCTGGGTGAAAGGTGTGACAAATGTCACAGGCCTGGGGATCATGCTCATGTCCTAGGCAGTAGACGCATGCAGTGTGCAGATCTGTTCGGGACATGTTTTGCTCACAAGGACATCAGAAACCCGGAGTGGACTTGACTTCATCCATCATGGTCGCAAGAGAACTTCGAGCCTGAAGACAAATTTTTTTTTTTTAATTTAGAAGTAAATCCATAGATTTAGAAGCAAAGGGCCTACTCAGTGTGAGAACGATAAGGAGGGAACCTGCTTTTTCCAGCAGAAATAAAGATGTGGGGTCATGGGGCAGAGCCGAGGAAGTTACTACCCGGGTGGGTGGGAGAAGCCAGCTTGAAGATGTTCCAGCAAAGTCTTAAAGGGAAAGGCACTGCCAGAAAGTGTGGATAGAACATCATATCCACGTCCCTAGAAAACAGGTACTCCACCACTGAAAAGGAATGTCTTGTGGCAAAGTGGATGGAGTCCCTTAATTTTATTTGCTAGGAGCCGACTTTGTACTTATAACAGATCACTATCCTCTCTGTTGGAGTTACCAAATAGGGGATAAAAATTCCAGAATCACATGGTGGTACCTGGCTCTACAGCCAATTAAATTTGAAGTGATGCACAAATCTAGGAAAGAGAATGTCAATGCTGATTTTCTGCCAAGATATGGATCAGGTATTGAGAATTCTGTAGGTTGAAAAAACAAAACATTTGAGTTTAAACTTCTCTGTTTGCTATACTGCATATGCACTGAACTGTAAAGGTTATAAGCGAATGTTAGAAGAGAATTAATAGAAAGTTTTGGAAACCTGTTTTTTTAAAACAGGTTCCCTCTTAAAGAGGGGGGTATGTAACAGGGTTGAATAAGGCCCTGTCCCATTTGTTATGCAGAAAGAGTTAAATGCAAGGATCTGTTCTATGCTCTCCTTTACTGTCTCGTCTGTCTTCTTGTGCAACCAAATGTTCTCGTGGGACCTAGGAATTGACAGTCTTGCATTTCTCTGCCTCTCGCTGTCTCTCTGCCTTCACTTCCAGTTTCTGTTTATTCTTCCCCCTGGCGTATCTACAGTTATAAAATATATGTGAATCTTTGTGTGAAACTGTGATCCCTTGGTTTGAAAATATATACAGTTGTACTGTTGAAATGATTGCAAAAAGCTATTTGGAATTTAGGGGGTTAACCTGAGATGTAGTTTGAACTCCTCTCAGGCTTGTTTGCAAACTCTTTTGCAGAGCTATCAGCAGGAGGCCAGCTTGGGACACTGTTTTATTTTCAAGCCTGCTCTGCAAAGAAACTGACAAGAACTCTGATACATTTTGTGAGAAACAGGATGTATCCATAATGAGCTCAGGATGAAGACGTTGTCAGGCAAAGACTTGTTATAAAAAGAGCAGCAATCTTTTGCTAGGGAGAGACTGAAACTTGGAACTAGAGATGTGCTCAGATGAAGCACTTTGTTTTTTCTGTTTGTACTGCCTTTGTAAATAGTCATACTGAACATTTGTAATTTTTATTTTACTGTTATTGATAATAACAAAACGTTACTTGTGAATTTTGCAACTACTCCTGGTCTTCCTATGCTTCCTGACATGTGCCTCGATGACACTCCCACGAAGTCACCTTGACGGCAGGAAAAACAGAACTGAGATGTGCAATGGACCAATATCAGTTACTGGCCAGTCCATGAGCATCACGTCATACGTCTGCCTCAGGGGCAGTGCCATCACTGACGTTGGCCCCCTAGCTCTAAGCTCTGAAATCTTCAGCTCCTGCAGGGTCCCAGTGCCTCTGGCACACACCCAGATGTGGTAATAAATGGTGAAAATTGATTCTTGGAAGATCAAGGAGCCACATTTGTGACCATGCTTTCTGCAGGAGAGCTGGAGGTGACGGTCTAAAAAGTAAAAACTATGAAGGCCCCAGGGCCATATGGATATGAGGTGGAATTTTATAAACTTACTTAAGAATTTATTCAGCCATCACTCTTGAAGACTTTCGACAAGACTCATTTGGAAGGCCCCCCTGCCCCACCCATGGTCACAAGTAACTATTTCTGTTATTTTAAAACCAGATAATAACCCCTTTACTTGCCCCCCTACTGACCCATATCAGTATTAAATACTGATTATTTATCTATTATGTATTTATTGAATTTTGTTGACCGGGTAGGTCCACTAAGACTAGAAGTCCCTTTTTCAGGGGCGACCGGGGGGGTGGTGGAATACAGATGGGAACCAACTGAAATTGAACCAGATTAAGCTGTTGGTGGTATTTCTAGTGAATGGGGGAAATTTGGCCAGGACACCAGGGAAATTCCCCTACTCTGTAGGGAGGGGTTTCCGTTGGCGACAGAATGGAGGATTCAGTTGGGACTTGGTCTGACTGCACTGCAGACCTCCTCATCACCTTTCCACCAACGATGCCTGACGACGTATATTCACAGGGTTTGACATTGGAAACTTGCCAGAGAGAGATGCAGCCGTCGATACAAGCCTTACCGGAGCGTTTTGACTCCGTTCCTGGACCTTCACGTAGTACACTAGACGAATTGGACACCAAGCTTCCACCACCATTGTTTTTGATGGAACGAAGTTCCATGAACGCAGAGAGTGCAACACCGCTACTTCCCCCAGCACCTTCCGGTTCTTGCTCGAAGGCAAACTTTGCGACTGGGGATTCACGGACTGAACAAGTTTCCACTTTAATTTTGGATCCTTTTGCTCCTTCAGGGCTCCCTGAACCTAAACCTTGTGCAGTCACCACCTCTGCGAACCCTACCACTACAGACCTGTTATGTTCCCGCTTTGGATTACATGCACAGTCGGCTGTTTCAGAAAAATCCTGGACTACATCGGATGCCTTATCCAAGGCAGAGTTGACTCAATCTACACAAGGGACATGGATTCCGGATCCTACCTGGGACGCGGCTAAACATAGTGTTTTACACTCCTCTGCCAGGCCTGCCACGTTCATAAGCTCCAACGAGGTACCAACTATTGCTACTGTTATGGACAATGTTGTATTGAAACCTGACTCGAGTGAAACTGTACATTCTTGGAGGGACATTATGGATGCTGCAGATCAGGGTATTATACATACACCCCGAGAGAATGCAGATGTTAAGGAGGCACCTCTTATCTCATTGAATGTAACACCTACTGCCCCCCCCCGTGGTCCTACTTCCACTACTACTTTTTCATCTCAGGGACCCACTGTTTCCCCCTCCTTTGCCATTTTAGACTCACAACCAGACCCCATTCCCTCTTTAGAGGATCCTGGGCTAGGCACGTCTAAAACATTGATCCCTATCTTGGACAAAAGCCCCATAGAACAGGCCTCTGGTCGGACACCCATTCTCTCCGACCTCTTTAAAAATAAACTCGAACAAGGCCCCATAGAAATGCAGTCCACCTCCGTTATAGAGGTGGACTGAGTTTCCTGATAGGTATTATGTAGCTCGGGCCCTTCTTAAAGGCGTGATGCACTTTCAAGCCTATGACATATATGCCCTGATACATATCTCGGGGGAAGAGACTTTTGATGTTAGTTGTAAAACCTCTACTGGGTTAGACCGTTTCTGGCATTTATATACCTCACAGAAGAATAATCCCGTTTGGACCCCTTTTTCTGTATTACCTTTGTCCAAACCTACAATACGTACTGTTACGATTATGTTTAGGAACGAAGGAGTTAGTATCAGTGATATTTATCATTGGTTACAGAATCACTGTAATGTCCTTTCTCCTCTTGAAGCTATCCTGGACGCTGATGGTCTATGGACTGGTGGCTGGAGGTTTCGGGTGAAATTGTTTCAAGTAAATTCGGAAGTTGTACACCTACCCAATAGTTTCTTTCTCGGTAAAGACAGAGGGGTTTGTTTCTACGGAGGCCAGCCTAAGGCTTGTTATAAATGTGGTGCGACCACACATTTAAGTAGTACCTGTGACTTACTAAAATGCAGTCTTTGTGGGGGATATGGGCACCCGGACGTTTCTTGCAGGAATGTGTTTAGATGTAATTTATGTAATGAAACAGGGCATGTATATCACCAACGTCCATGGGCTAGTAAAAATAGGTCTGAGGGTTGGAACTCTGAAGCCTTAGTACAGAAAGCACAAGCTAAAGCACAAGAGCATATTACTTCCCAGACCGCTGCTTCCGACCCTCCCATACCCCCGAGCTGCCTATTTCTGTTCCTCCTGCACCCTTAGGGCCACAAGTCTCTATACCACTTACAGGATCAGGTTACCCAATTGAAAGCTCTAATGACCCTCCTACCAAGACTATGCTTTCTCAGCCTACCTTCACTGCCAATGTTGATAAAGAGGGATTTCAAACAGGCAGACGGGTTACTAGGGCCGCTGCCCGGAAATCTCTTAAACCTCCTGATATCCCCCTATCCAATACTTTTGATTGTTTAAAAGGGGACCGGGAAGATTCTGATGGGGATTCTGACATATCTGCTATACCATCTGATGTAGATACCCCTGCAATTAAGCCTCCTGATGTTACCAGGAAAAAACTAACAAAAACGAAAAAGGGTGGTAAGAAACAGAAAAACATGACAGTGACTGATGGGAGTGGCTAGCCCTGATAAATCTGCTGATGGATATTCGTATAGCCTCTCTAAATGTCTGCAGCCTAAAGGGCTTTAATAAGAGAATGGGCTTTTTGCATTATGCCAACTCCCTTCCCTTGGATATTCTATTGTTATATGACATACAACAATTGAAACAGGGATGGTATAAAGGCCCCTCTTTTTGGACGTTTGGGGATGATGCGGCAGATGGTGTGGCTGTTCTTTTTTTTTCGCCCCCGGTTTCCATCACCCGCATTATTGATATACACCCTGGTAGAGCGCTTGTTATTGATTTCACCAAGCACACATTATCCTTTCGGGTTATAGTTATTTATAGTCCACAAACTAAAGCAGCCCATATAGCTTTGTTGGATTTAATCAAGCCATTTTTATGTACACGTAAACACATCTTTTGGGGTGGAGATTTTAACTGTTCCATTGATACTAAAGACAGGATTTCCTCGGGGAAAAAAGTTTATTGTGACTCCCTAGCTTTGTCCACTTTGGTAAAAGATGCCGGGTTGATAGATGCATACTGTTCTCTCCACTCCGATGCAGGATATACATATCATAGAGCAGTATATCACACCAGAATAGATTATTTTTTTATTTCTCGCCACTGTTTCCCACGCCATATCTCAGTACTTCCTAATGAGATTTCAGATCATTGTCTTCTTATTGGTCATTTTTTTATTGGATCCCCTATTGTGTCTATATCTTATCACTCCCAGTGGAAACTAAATAATTCTTTATTTACCCCATCTGTCCAAACTCACTTACACTCTCTCTTCCAAGCACGAATATCGGTTATAATTTGTTACGATTCTATGTGGGAATGGTGGAAAGACACGAAGAAAGATCTGGGCATTTTTTTTCAGGCTTTAGGGAAAAAGAATGTCAGGGAAGATTATCTTACATATTTAACATATCGCAACCAGTTATATAAACTAATGTCTCTTCAAACCACATCCTCGGTTGATTATTCGTCACAAATATCTAGAGTAAAAGCCTGCATGTTTTCTCACCAATATAATAGTGCTCGAACACTAGATTACATTATGCAAACAGGTACTTCCAGTTCCCTGTCTGCCGATCCCTTTTATGCTTTCAAAGACAGACTTCATTCGACTGTTATGTATGATTTAAAAAATACTCACGGTAATGTACTGACCTCTATCCAAGATATGTTATCAGTCACATCCGATTATTTACAGACCCATTTTTGCACTGTTCCTAGCTCTCTTCAAGATATATCCCACCTTTTGTCGGCCCCATTCCCTCAACTTCCTGCTCACTCAATTCCTGCCCTAATCAGAAGGATTTCTCAGGAAGAAGTTGCCAGTGCTATTTCCCGTTTACAACTGAAGGTTTCTCCTGGGCCAGACGGACTAACACATGAATTTTATAAAACGTTCCAAGTAAGTCTGTTAGAAATTTTGACTCAGGTCTTTAATTATGTTCTGGATAATATGGATTCAGCGTCAGAGTTTGGTTTATCCATTCTGAAATTCTTATATAAAAAAGGAGATATAGTCTCTCTTGCAAATTGGAGGCCACTACATCTCCTAATACAGATTATAAGATTCTTTCTAAAATTCTTTGTTCTCGTTTAAGAATAGTTGCACCAGATTTGATAGATACGGCTCAAACCTGTGCTATACCTGGTAGAACCATTCACACGAACCTTTTCTTATTACGTGAAATTTTTGAAGCAAAAATGCATGATAAGATATCTGGTTATCTTTTTGTCCTAGATCAATCAAAAGCATTCGATTCTGTACATCATGACTTCTTATTACACATATTGACACTGTATGGTATTCCTGACCGGTTTATATCTTGGATTTCACACATGCTCTCCTTAGCCTATTTTTTCCCTGTGATAAATGGTTTTCGAGGCCCAACCCTCTTACAAAGGGTAGGACTCCGTCAGGGCTGCCCCTTTAGCCCATTGCTATATGTTTTTGCTCTAGATCCCATCATTAGACAGATACAATGGAATCCAGATATTATGGGCATTACACCTCACCCCAGTTTACTACCTGTTAAAATCTCTGCTTATGCAGATGATGTAGTCTTATTTTGTCTAAATCATTCTTCAGGTGATAAAGCTATTCAAACTTTTCAATCTTTCACATTAGCATCTGGAGGTAAGCTTAATCTCGAGAAAAGTGTATGTATCCCATTACAGTGTATTACTACTGATACAACGGTAATGCATGGTATCAGGATATGTACTACACCCCAGAAAATCCTAGGGATATGGTTTAATACACCGAATGATACTACCTATAACTGGGAGAAACGCTTGGCTCTAGGTGATAACAAAGTCCGCCTCTGGAAGACATGGAGACTGAGTAAGAAGAAACGGGTTATGGTGATAAAAAATTTTTTATCCCCGATCTTTTTATTTTTCAGTCACATTTATGGCCCGCCTAAACACTTAGAAACAAGGTTGTTTAGCCTTTTTTTTCAAATGTTATGGGGCAGTCGTCTAAATCCTGTTAAGAAACATATTACTTATTTGCCCCCGAATCAGGGCGGTTTAGGAATGATAAACCCTCTGTTTTTTTTTTCTTTCTTTTTTTTTAAATCACATTTTTCAGAGCCATAAATATGTGTTAACTGTTTGTGACTCCTGGGTAACTAAAGCTGTGGATTCTCTAATGTTAGCTTGGATTGACCTTCCACCCATAGCCTCCCGCATGTCTACCACTCCGTCTTATATTATTGATAGTATTCGTACCCTCAGATCCTGGAAAATTAGTAAATCCTCTATATTAGGCCTCACTAGGAAACAGTTATACGTTTAATTTTTAAACATTGATAAACCAATATTACAACTTCCACTATGCTCTCCATCCCATATGACATTTGCACTAAATATTCTCAGGGATAAAAGAATCCCAGCTCATATGTGGGATGTTTCTTGGTTATGCTGCCATGGTAAACTACAAGTTTGTGGTAACTTAAAACATAAATCAGCACAAGAGAGGTATTATCCCAAACCACTTTGTGTTAACATTGAAGAATCTATGGAACATTTTTTTCTTTTCCTGCACAGATGCCCTCTTGTTTTGGAAGACCCTAGCAAACAAATGGAAATGGCCTTTTCTGAGTAGGATCACATATTCAGTCCTTATTCTGGGAGTTTTTTCTGTTTTTTGGACTGCATTCCACCCCAGTACCTTGAGGGTATTGTTCACTGCACGCAAATATTATATGTGGCAAGCTAGATGTAAATATGTTCTACAACAGGTACCGACTTGTCCACTGGCTATTATTAAATGTATTGAGTCCACAGTTTTGAACCTACAAGAAGTGGAATTGAAATGTCTTTCTCCTACACAATTTGCATCCTATTGGACTGGTATTACCTTTCTGACTTGATTAGGAACGATAGTTTTTTTTTGTTATAACAGCTATTTATTTTCTTTTCCCTCACCTGTATTATAATGAATTTCACAACCTTTCAATGTTCCAGTATATACTTTTATATTGTTTACTTTGTTTTGTTTCATATTTCATGTACCTGATGTTATGTATTTTTCAATAAAAAATTCCCCTACTCTGTCGGTAGGGGGCTTTGCTGTCTGCTGCAGAGTCAGTCTCTGCTAGTTCGGTCATGGAGAAGGACGTGGAGGAGTGTGGTGCGCTGGCTGCACCGCTTGTGCCTGAAGTTGTTTCAATGGAGATGATTCCTGTTGCTGATCCTACCTTAAGGGCTGCTGTTGTGCTTTCTGGGCCTGTTTTGGATCAGGTTGCTGTTATGACGATGGAGGAGTTGGATTCGGGACCTCCTTTCTCTCCTATACAATACGCTACAAGTACTGATGTCGCTTCTACACCATCTTGTACTGCTGTTTCTGCCATATGACCCTTAACGGGGGAATTGCCTTCTACAATGCTCCTGAGTGTACCAGGACGTCTTTCGGGAGTTGTCAGGTTACATTGACAGACCAGAATACTCCCACGTCGGGTGTGGCAGAGGAACGCTCAGGAGCTGCTTTCGTGCAAACGCCAGTGATGTTTCAAACCGAACACCTCAAACAGGATGGTGTTTCCACATTTTCTTTTGCTGCTCCTCAACGTACTTTTAAACTGGCAGTCCCGTGGAAGGGATGGGCGGACACGGTTCTGGACAACATGGAGCAGTGGTGGGTGGATCATTCTCTCAGGGTGGTGGGATGGGTGCGATCACCTGTCTCCCAGCAGTGGACCTCTGGATTTGCCCCAATACGTATTCCAGGAGTGAAAAATTACTGTGAAGTCCCCGCTACCTACTGCTGTGATCTCTCAGACTGTGCAGGGTTCCTCGGGTGATGTATCTGACTTACATTTAGATACTGATTTGGAATTGACTCCTGATCCTAAACTTGCTTTTCCTTTTAGGGCTGTATTACCTCCTCAGGATTTTAAGTGTATTGCTTCTTTGTCCCCTGCTATTTCTGGTGGTTGCCCTCCGGGGGTTCCCCCCTTTACCTCCTGCTACATCCTCCACCCGTTCTTCGGGAAGTGATAACGCTACCTCTTCTCGGGGAGATAAAGCTAGCTCTTCTAAAACGTATGCTTCCTTTTTTAAGAAAAAGGTGCTTCCAGCTAAACGTCATAATGCTGTTGTTATTGTGTATAAGGTAGGCCTTGATGTGTTTCCAGTTAGGGAATATGTGGGGAAAATGCTGCTTAAGCATAGTTTGCAGTTTTTAGCCACTGAATTGTATGCTCTCATACATGTCTCTGGAGAGCGTTCCTTTGACATCAGCTTTAAATTACAGGCTGGTTTAGAGACCTTTTGGAGCAGGTATGGGACGGTGAAGAATACTCCACTATGGGCCCCATTTGAGGTCATCCCTCTTACCAGACCTGCTCAGAAGTCTGTCACAGTCCTCTTTCGCAATGAGGGTGTCAGTGTGACTGACTTACTTTTTTGGCTCAAACAATGGTGTACTGTTTTGGGGGCCCCTGAGGCTATTTTTGATAGTGAAAACATTTGGACGAGGGGGTTGGAAGATTAGGGTTATTCTTCAGGAATTGAATGGTTCTTTACAACATTTGCCAAATTCTTTTTTCTTGGGGGGTGACTGTGGTGTTTTGTTTTACCTGGGCCAGCCCAAATCTTGTTATAAATGTGGTGCTCCGGGACACCTTAGTAGTGTCTGTGACAAAATCCATTGCTCCGTGTGTGGTAAACTGGGTCATATGTCCATGCATTGTTCAGAAACTGTCAGTTGTAATTTATGTGGCCTTTCTGGTCATTCTTATGGAGAATGCAAACAAGCTGCTTCTTCCAAATCTGGTTCTGGGGATTTGGAGGAACAGAGATTGATGGTAGCACTTGATCAGAGGGCACATGTACGGTCTGGGGACACACCCTTGCCATCAGATCCTCTAACATCTTCTGATCTATCAATGTTGTCCCCCTCCTGAATTCTGTTCCGACCTCCCCCTGTAGTTCAGGTGACTCGGGAGGCCCCTGTATCAGTGGAGACTGCTGAGTCCTCTCCTATCGCTTTGGCCCTTCCACTGCAGGGACCAAGGACTTTGCTTGTCCCTTCTTCTCCTGACATGCCGCCACCCCTCCCTCCCAAAGACCCGGTCATCGACCTTGAACAACGGGTGACATGCTGCCGGAGTTGGAGGCAGCCAGCCCCCAAGGTTCATAAAATCTCAGAAACCCAAACTTCCAATCGCTATCAACCATTGCTTTTGGAATCTGATTTCCTGGATAAAAACTCAGAAGTCTCATCGGAGGGTTCTCACTGTGCTGATCTCTGCTCTGATTCTGAATCCAGTGAGTTAGGTGATGTTCATGAGAAGGTTGCGGGTCCCCTGAAAGGGAAGCCTACCCCTAAAGGGAGGAAGAAACGGGCCTCTGGTGCTGGCAAATCTAAGTCACTTAAACCCCCTTGACTTCTTTAAATGAGCCTTTCTGATCGGCTGACGTTTTTGACAATTAATGTCAATAGTATTAAAAATCCACAGAAACATGGTGGAGTCTTTTCCCACTTAATGTCCACCCATGTGGATGTTATTTTTCTGCAGGACACTAGATTGCACATGGCCCTTGAGGTTAGCCATGCTAAACGCGACTGGTACAGGGGTCCTTCTTACTGGTCTATTGGTTTGGGTGCATGGACTGGGGTGGGGATTCTATTTAGTTTACCTTTTCAGCTCTTAAAATTGATAGTTTTGGTGCCAGGGAGGGTTCTTTTGTTGGATGTTAAGGTGCGTAACACCTATTTTCATTTCATTAATGTTTATGCACCACAACTGAAAGCTGACAGAGTAGACATTTTTCTTCTGCTTCGGCCTTTTCTTTTCTCTGCACAAGCTGTGCTTTGAGGCGGTGACTTTAATTGCGGTCTCACGCTTCAAGCTCGTGGGAGTGGCACCTCTACCAAAAAGATTTTTTGTGACATGTCGGCCTTACAGTCTACAGTTCACTTAGCTCACTTAAAAGATGTCTATAAATCACTTCACTCCAGGGGGATACCTACATTTCAGAGGGGAACACATGCTACCCATATAGACTTTTTTTTTCTCAGTAAACGGATTCCTGTACTAGCAGCCCAGGTGGACTCTGTGGCTTATTCTGATCACAAGACTCTTTCCGTGGAAGTGGGTGCATGGGACCCCCCTCACGGCCTGGACCTTTGGAAATTTAATACATTATTACTCTCCAGGGGTTCAATACACCAGCAGATATTATATTTGATAGGTGGGAAAAAGACTTTATTTCAGTTGTTTGACAATCCTTTTCTCTGGTGGGATTGGCTTAAATCTGATTTACAGACCCTTTTATTATGTGAAAGTAAACATGTCTCGGATTCAGAGAAGTTCAGATATCAGATGCTCAGACAACAGCTGCAGCAATTGATGAGTTTAGCATATACAACCAAACATGATTATGGGGATCAGATTCGGCTTATTAAGCAGCAAATGCAGGAATTTCAGGAGAAACAAATGGCATCCTTGACTATGCAACAGCGTTTTGGTACACAGGGGTCTTTGGTGGAGGTTTGCCCTTTTCTTAGTTGTTCCTCATGAATTCAGCATAAAACCATGTCAGCTGTATGGGATTCTGATATGTCGACTGTTACAAAACAATCAGATATTATATCAGTAGTGTCTAAGCATTTGGGACAGCAGTTTGATACACAGCTTACTGATGCTGCTGCCTTCTCCCACTGGTTTCCTTTCTTAGATATTCCTGCCCTCTCTGGGTCTGCGGTCGCTGCCCTTACCTCAGCTATTTCTCCCGTAGAGGTCTTAGAGGCAGTTGCTGCATTACCCAAACAGAAGGTACCGGGCCTGGATGGCCTTCCATCGGAATTATATGCATTAATTATTCCTCATATTTCTCAGGAATTGGCCCAGGTTTATAATTTTATGTTACATGAGGGATATTTTCCCATTCACACAACTATGGGAGTGGTAACCTTATTATACAAGAAAGGAGCTCAGGAAGATTTGGATAATTGGAGGCTGATTTGCTTGTTAAATGTTGATTTTAAAATTCTTATGAAGATATTGGCCCTCCGCTTATCTGTGGCTGCATCTTGTGTTATTTCCTGTACCCAATCTTGTGCTGTCCCGGGCAAGGTGATAACAGACTAACTTCTAGTACTGAGGGAAGTTTTTGAATCCGGCTCATTTGCTTCCACCACTGGCTTGGTGGTATCTTTAGATCAGAGAAAGGCTTTTGATTCTGTGGAATATGGGTTTTTATGGATGACTCTCCGACGATATGGTATTCCAGATTCCTTTATTGCTTGGTTGCAGGCTATTTATCGTTGCATCTTTATTAAACCACTGATGAATGGGTTTTTGGGCCTTTGGTTCTGGTAAAAAGGGGTGTCCGTCGGGGTGTCCCTTAAGCCCTTTGTTATTTATTTTTTGTATTGACCCTTTACTTCGGTTATTAAATGACATTCGTTTTTTTCTCCAGTTTTGATTTCTGGTCGTCATGCCCCATGGACTGCTGCTGCTTATGTGGATGACATTTGTCTACTTCCAAAATCGGCCACTGATTTGGATAGAGTGCTCGAGTTTTGTACTCTTTATGGTACTGCTTCTGGTATACGTCTGAATAAAGACAAATGTGTCCTCAAATGTTTAGGATTGGCTCTTTGTGCCACTCATATGGCCGGTATACCAGTAACAAAAGGTCCTATCTCTATTTTAGGGATTGCCTTCAATACTGGTAGACAGGATCTTTTTAATTGGGATTTGAAGCTTGCACAAGGGAAGGCGTTGGTAGAAGGTTGGAATAAGTGCACTATGGGGAAGCTTAAATGGGTACACTTGATCAGGACTTATCTGTTGCCTTTATTTTTATATGTGAGTATGATTTTTCCTCCTCCTAAAGAGTGAGACGCTACTCTTTCTGGTTTATTTTTCCAAGCAATTTGGCGTAGTAGATTGAACCCTATTAAACGTAACATATTGTACCTAAGGGTGGCAGATGGCGGTTTGAACATGATTAATTCGATCCTATTTTTGTTTATCCAATTTTTGTTTACTAATCTTTATCCTATTTGTAGTGAGCAGACTACTGGTTGGTCACCTTTCTTTAAAAATCAGATTCGGGCCTGGTATGGTGGTTGGGTTTCAAATACCTTGAAAGTTTTTAAATCAGTTCCCTTTTCTCCTGCTTATTATAGACTTATTTTTGTGCGCCTTAAAAGTTGGGGTATTACATCTCAACTTCTACTGCATTATTCAAAGAAATTGCTGTACTCTGTGGAGCAGGACAAATATTTTAGGGAGCCTATTACTCTGCCTTCATGCCCCCCTTCTTCGACACCTGATATTATGCGATTGTTTCATAACACCCGAGTGCCTTGTAAATTCTGGGATGTTCAGTGGCTTTGTTGCCATGAAAAGTTACATATTAAAACTAATCAGAAACATAAAGCTTTAGATGAAATATTTTGTAGTAGGCCTCAGTGTTTGGCACAATCCGAGACCATGTCTCATTTATTTTTTACGTGTTCTTTTATTCACTCCTTTTGGTCTTATGTGGCTACTTGTTGGAATATGTTACCTTTTCAGACGGTCTCTTATGAGACATTGATTTATGGTACCTATGGCAGAGAATGGTCTCCTTGGGACTCTGGTACCTTATCCGTGTTATTCTCCATTATTAAATGGTATATTTGGAATGCTCGTTGTTTGTTCACACTACAACAAAAATTACTGACATATGATGATATTGTGGGGAGTGTTTGTAAGGAAATGCGCTGTTTGTATCATAAAGAAAAAGCTTACCAAACTGCTATGTATATTCAAACTGTATGGCACAATCTTCCTTGGATAACTGATTCAGATGTTCCTGTTACGTGAAGTTGTGATTTTGTGTTTTCTTCTTGTTTTTGCATGTGCTTGTTGTTGTGATGATGTACAATACTTAATAAAAACAAAATTCCCCTACTCTTCTCCGGGGGATCTGGTGTGCAGCAGAAGGAACGGAGGCCCACAGTCCGGTTTTGACTGTTGTTGGAGGAGGTTCTGTTGCTGGAGCTCTGGAGCTCTTGTGTGAGATGCCTACAGTAACTGAGGATATTTTGCCAGGAACAGCTTAAGATATTGCTTCGGAACATGGAGATAATGGTAATGTTACGCAACATGACATGGATGTGATGGATGATGACGATAAATTGCAAAGGGAATTAGAAATAAAAAAAAACAGCTATTGAAGATGATTAATGTGGCTAAACGGGACTTTGTAGTGTGTCAACAGAAGTTGGAGGACGAAAAAAAGAAAAGGAAGGTCTTTGGCAAGTCCCTTGTCCACTGGTCATAAACGGCTGCCTCTGGGAATTAATGAAAATTACGTACCTACCGTAATTCTTGATATTTCTGTGTATCTTCACCATTCATCATATTTGGGTAATGTGGCCGGAGGTCACGACCCCGCGGGAGCTTTTTTTTTTGGGGAATAAGCGGAGTCGACACACCATTGACGCCGCCCTCAAGGCCGATGCACTGCATGGTGCTCGCGGATTGGCCATTGGGTGTCATCGACCCCGCACTCCCACCAGTTCTGAGTCACCATAGAGTAAGAAAAGGTTGGGAGGAAGGGACAAGGGAGTCCAAGGAACAGATAAAGGAAAAGATAAACAAACTAAAAGGAGAAATAAATGACTGACAGGACAGAAAGAGAGCTGGAAATCTAAGGGGATTGGGAAGGGGCCCCAACCCCTGGAAGTAGAAGAGGAGGGAGGGAAGGAGGGAGGGAGGGAGGAAAGAATTAGAAATAAGGATGTGGGGGGGGAGGAAACATACCCTGAAGCCTTGACCTGTCTCCAGATTGTATAGAAACTATGAAGGAGTAGCCAGAAGGCTACACTGCCAGAATTCAAGGCACAGAATCACTGGCAATAAACTCCAACATAAGCAGAAGCAGCTATTATGGAAGAAAAAACAGGATTCAGGGCTGTACCCCCCCCCCCCCGAAACCAAGTTTGGTGGTAAGAAACAAGTTTCTTAAATTAATTTGAGGGTTGAGTCCCTAAGGACAAGAATGAGGGAGAATATCAGAAAGGAAGAAAGAGAGGGAGAAAAGAAGAAAGGGCAACCACCAACCCCCAACCCACAGGGGTGGAGCCAAGGCACTGAGGAAAGAAGTGCCCTCTCCTCTGATCACTCTTGCCCCTGAAGAATGTAAAACATCCCCCTGTGTGCCCAAGGTCACCCTGCTCCTGACTAACGAAAAGGAACGGGGGGGAAGGAGGACACGGAGGGGGACCCAGAGATTGAGGCCCCAGGGGGATGGAGGGTGGGATTGAGATGAATGGTGAAGATACACAGAAAGATCAAAAATTACAGTAGGTACGTAATTTTCATATCTTATCTCTGTCAATCTTCACCATTCATCACCTTTGGGTGAGTACCGATCCCCCCCCAAAGGGGGCCCTGGACCTTAAAGGACTAAGTCCCTTAGCTCTCAGTGGGTGGCACACCGAGAGAGAGAACCTTCATGGGTCTGGAGAGGCCCGAGATTGGGGAAAGTGAGATGGGGACCCTATGGAGGGGGCAGGAAATTGCCCCAATGCCTACGCCGGGCCAAGGGTGACAACTGGGAGAGACATAGCCATGCCGTCTGCCTAGTGCAGATCGCTGTCCCTATGACCTTGGAAGCTACCTCGTTGGCATCGTAAGATGCCCTCGCTTGGTGCCTTGCTAGCTCCAGGCCATGTGCAGAGAGTGCAATGGCTTGTCTGGTTACCTCCGTATCAGGCATAGAGGCTAGTAGTTGACCTAGCATGGACCACAGGAACCTATCACAGGTAGCGTAGTGGGCCTGATGTGCAGATATTCAAAGAAGCAACCACACCGAGTAGAAAGTCCTCCTCTCCCAAAAGTCAAAATCCAGGGAATCTGCATCTGGGGGCCAGTCACGGTGAAGGGCGTGAAGCCCATCGAGAGTGTCCAGTTGCATCAGTCCTGACTGAGGATGAGGCAAACTATCTGGAGACTCTGGGGGGGCACAATACCTCTGGCAGAGATCCCTAGGGGCTGGGACTCCAGAAAAGGGTCTCTGCCAGAAACGCAATGACACTTCCCAAAAGGGAGCAGGCCAGGGGGCACCACAAGGGTGTCTGCACTGAAATTGCCTAGGAAGGCACGTGTCTAGTGCTCCAGATTGTGCTGAGTGGGTGGGGTGACATGCAGGTCCTCCAACATCCTCATGAGAAAACGTTAATACAGTACTTCGCAAGATCAGCAGCAGGGGAGATGTGGACAGAGGGTTTCTCTCCTCCCGAAAGAGAAGGATGAAGCGGAGGACCTCATAGATTCAGTGGCTGGTTGCTCAGGGGAGGTTGGAACACCTGCCTGTCCATGGTCCTAACATAAGGGGGAAAATGAGTAGCTACAGCAGGGTTTGACAAATCCAATAGCCCGACGTCCCGGGCTATCACTGCACAATCAAGGACAAGTACTTTGTGTGGAGCCAGTAGCCTGCGGACAAGTAGTGCCATTTAAAATAAAAAACAAAATTTTTCTGTCTGCTGTTCTCTTTCTCACCAGTAGGGTGCTGCATGCCGAGTCCAACTTCCTCGGGGTGTGTGACAGACCAGAGCGCCGGGTAGCGGAGTTGTGACGAGGAGCCCGGGAATGCAACATGTGTACCGTCGCGCAGGGGGAGAGCGAGAGCGGGAGAGAGAGGAGCCGACAAAGCTGAAGAGTCGTGAACCAGGGAGTCGAGTGGCAGGGAGAAGCAGGTCAGACCACCAGAAAAAGCTCAGGTAATGCAGGGGAGGGAACCTAGTGGCTGTGTCAATGACTTGAGGGCCGGCTCATGAGTAGCATCAAATGCGCTTTTTATCTTTCACTCCATCATGGGGAAAGGATGTGGGTGGCTGTCTGCTTTACGATGGAAAGTGTCAGCTGTTGCCATTTGAGGGGAGACCTCAGCTGCTTTGCAGTCAATTCTGGGCACAAAAATTTCTGAAATAAAAAAAAACAACTGAAAATTGGTGATGGAGACCGACTGACAGGTGGTGAGCGGGGGGGGGGGCAGGAGCTGCGAGGTGCGCTCATCAGTAAGATCGGGTCTGCCAACTGCCTCTCCAACACTGACCAAAAATGACAGGAAAAAAGTGAACAAAGAAAAGTGTAGTGTGTGTGTGTGATCTGGAAGGCAGGGTTTGAAGGGTACTAGAGGGAGAAGGACATCTCCATGGAGGGGAAAGGACATGCAGCTGAGCAAGAAAAAAAAATAGCCAAACACTGCTTAAGGCAATAACAACGCATTACAGTAAGGAAAGAGGGACAACTCTGACCTGTATTGTCTGAGAGGAGGAGAGGGTCATCAGGGTAGGACTTTGTTTTGCCTGGAAAAAAGTAAAAGCAAAGAAAATAAAAAAAAACAAGAACTGACCAAAATAATAAAAAGGCAACAGCTGCCTAAGGGACCAAAAGAAAATATTACAAAAAAAGACAAGGAAAGGGTAAACCAGACCAAGCAGTACTGACTCAGAGGATAGAGGGTTGGGCTTTGTTTTGCCCAGGAAAAGTAAAGCAAATACAGTGAAAATGTAAAGAACAATAACTGATCAAAACAAAAAGGCAAAAAGTGCCCAAGGAACTAAAACAGTGAGTGGTCTCCTGTCCTAGCCCTACTCCTGATAATAGTTCTGATTTCTCACTGTCCTTCTGATTATTCTAATATTTCTCTTGTTGTGATACTTGACTCAGATTTGAGCCTGTGTTAATTTACTAGAAAAATGAAGAAAAACAAACTTTATTTTTCCTGTTTTCTGATAGCCTAAGCTGGCATCTACATAGTATTAATAATACAACCTCCCACACTATGTACTTTGTTGGCACATTTGTTTTTTTAAATTTTCCCTTGAAATACAGCCTACCAACCATGGACTACCACTCGAAACACTGGGACTACCATTTTTGGCTAGGCCAGTTGTCCTGGACTAGCACATAATTTTAAAATTTATCGATCCCTGAGCTACAGCCCTGAATTGCTCCCAGGAGAGAGGTCCGCTAGGAACAAGAATGCCTGGGAGAGCAGGAGAAGGTGGCAGAGGAGTGGGGGCAGAGCCGACAACAGGAATTGACTGTCCTCTGTCTGGTCAAAAGAGTGCACCTGGAGCCCCAAGGGAAGAGGAAGCTCCGGAAAACTCAACAGCCGACAGCTGATCAGCCATACTGGAACTGCCTAGGCTGTGCCCTGAAGAATCCCCCCTGTGAGGTGACCGGGGCCATGGAACTCCAAAAGGACGGTCCCCTACCTCGAAAGAACAGGGTTCTCTCGAGGAGACTGAGAAGGAAGGGTGGAGGTCCACACTACGACTCCTTCCCGAACCTGGGTGGGTCCCAGAAAAGGGTCGCCATGTCAAACCCCTACCTCTCGGCCCCTCAGAGTCCGATAGAGCCCTTCTCCTCATAAATGCCAGCCTAGGCAGCTGTCAACTCTGGCCAGTCCCTGAAGGGACTATCCAGGGAGTAGCACCCTCTCCTCCTGTGGGTGCTCTGATTGGCCCCAAAGTTGGGCGATCCAGGCACACCACCTGAGGGGGTACCACCACTGAGGGGTCAGAAAATCCTCTGAGGCTAGGCTGCAGGACAATAGTGGTCTGCCCTACTGCCTGCTGGTCAGCACCCCTGACCTTGGACCTGGGGGCAACTGCCCGCTCCTCAGAGGGAGCTGGTTCCGGTCAGTTGAGGACACTACCAGGGTGTCCACGTGAGTGGCCAACTCCAAATAGTCAGACAGCTTGTCTGACTCAGAGTCCAACTCTGCCTCTGAGGAGGTGAAGACCGAAGTCCGATGCCAACCAGTATGCAGACGTCCACTGCCATCCCGACCGAAAGGGGAACCAGTCCGGGTGACTGTACCGGAGTCAGCGCCGATGCCCCCAACTGCACTGTGAATGGAGCATGAAGAAGACATGGCGCTGAGGACAGCAGCAGCATCGGAGCCAGTGCCTGTCATGGCACCGTCCTGACCCACGTGGCTCCAGGGATGGCGACGGCGACAGCTCCAACAGCTCTCTTGGCACCATGAACAGCGCAGAGAGCAGTACCCCCACGGCACTGTGTCCCCACCGGACACCACAGGCTGCACCGCAGAGCTAGATACAGTTTGATAAAACCAGCCTCGGCACTGCCGAATGGTGCCGAGGCAAGAAACAGTTGAGGACGCCGCCAGAATTCCCCATGGTGCCGCTAGCACCGCCGGCACCGCGAACGGCACCGAGTGACAGACCGGCACCAACCACAGAGCCATCAGGGCCCACAGCACCGCGAATGGTGCAGAGGCCCAAGATGGCACCGATGGACGGTGTCGAGGACGGTGCAGACTCAGGCTTCCCAGCCCAAGGAGATGACACTGGGGGAGCCTTCACCCCCGAAGGGGTGATTGCCAATGCGGTGCCTCCTGCCTGCCCCCCAGGGGGGATGGACTGGGTCTCCTGCACCACAGAAGGGGCTTCTGCAATGGCAAGGCTACTAGGAGCAGAAGTCCCCTCCTCCATGGTCCATATAGAATCAGGATGGGACCCGGAGGAAAGGCAGAGAGACCGTGGCTTGGCCCAATGAGTGTGTGCCCCTTCCCCGAAAGTCGTCAGAGCTTGTCCAACTTTCCACGCGCGGTGCTCGATGACACGATGGTCCATGGAGAAGCAGGAGTTGCAGGAATCCATGTCATGAAGTGGACCAAGACACGCAAGGCAATGGTCATGTTGGTCGGAGATGGAGTACTCTTGCGCTGCATGGGCGCCAAGCAGACAGGGCCACCCTGCCTTTTTAACGATTTCTTACTCCCCCCCGACCGAGACATGACCTACGGTAAAACAAGCAGAACAAAAGACTCGATGTCACTAACAAGTAAAGAAAAGGAACAGTCTTACCAGCGGCGTCGAGTGGTGGTGAAAACGGAACTGGCAGGATAGAGAGACGGCGTCAAAGATATTTCGGCGTCAACGGTTTCTCAGCATCGAAGGCTTTTCTATCAAAGTAGGCCTCTTGTGCAGCTAGCTTCCCACGAGGTGCGACCTCTATGGCAGGAGACGAAGAACTGGCAGGAGGGCGGGTTTGACAGTACCTAATGGCCAAACCACGAGTGCCGCCCATCCAAAAAAAAAAACCTCCTGCGGGGTTGTGACCTCCAGCCACATTACTCAAAGGTGATGAATGATGAAGATTGACGCAAATAAGATTACTAGATTTCAATAAAGAGGTAATGCAAGAGCCAGTACAGATTGCTGACCTGAAAGAGATAAAAATAGTACTCAGGTACCAGAAGGAAATGCTTTGGAATGGTCTCTGGGAAATGCGCTACAATGGGCAGGCTGGATTTTACAAAACGACATCTGGGTACCGGACCCTGCTATCCTGCTTCCCCAGAATGATTTCTTATGCAGCAACAAATTTCAGAAAATGAGGCAATTAGCTTGCCTTGTATGAATAGTTCAGTTTCTTCAAAGTCCCTTCCAGATCCCTCTGCAGCTGCGCGACATGGAGGAGAGGCAGATGGAATCTAGACTGTGCCAGATGCAGTTCTTGGAATCTCTGAAGACGTGGGGCAGAGTAAGAAGTGTCCCGTGTTACCTGAGGATCCACTGACTAACAGGAACAGTGATGGTACCTTACGAAAGGTGACCGGTGTTTCAACTAAGCAAGGTACTGTTCCGGTTTTAAACTTGACATCGCAAACGGGGGGAGGGGGGGCTCATGGTCCGAAATCGTATGCAGGCCTTTTTTAGAAAACCCACTGAGGCGGCCAAAAGGTGATTCTTAGTCCATCTGTGATACAGAGGTAAAACCCCAGTGGTCCCGGACCGGCTCTGGGTGGGGAAGACTTTGTTGAAAGATAGTATGGGTTTTACACCGGCAGAAGTATACGCTTTCATTCATTCACCAAGAGATCATAATTATGATATAAGCTTTTGTATGATGCTCTCGGACAAATTATGGAAGCTCTACTATGAAGTCAAGGATTTAGAAGTTTGGCAGGACTTCCTAGCTATTCCAATTACGAAACCCACTATTAAGACCGTTACAATTTTGTTTCAAAACGAAGGTGTCAACATTGCTAATATTACCTTCTGGTTAGAACAACATTGCACTACATTTGATCATCCTAAACCAATAATTGATGACAATGTTTTTTGGACAGGGCATTGGGCTGTACGTGTACAACTTAAGCATACTGATTTAGGCATTCAACACCTACCAAGTTCTTTTTTTCTAGGGCGTGATAGAGGCATTATTTTTTATGCTGGACAGCCAAAGAGCTGTTATAAATGTGGTTCTTTAACTCATTTGAATAGCGACTGTGATCAGGTGAAATGTTTTCATTGTGGAATGTTGGGCCACACAGCAGCTCAATGTGAAGCTCCGTAGTTATGTAAATTGTGTGGGAATACAGCTTGTTCTTATGCCAAATGTACATGGGTGACACAAAATGGTGATGAGGCTTCAGAACAAGAATATTTTTTGAGTCAAGCCAGATGCCACCCGTGGTAAAACCTTTCAATCCGAGACTGATTTTTGGTTTCGAGGTGACGTAGAGGTAACAGGGAAGGTATGGGTGATAGAACTCAGGTTCCCCTGGTTAGATCAGCCTCACCCATGGCAAGCCCAGTAGTGGTCCCCCAGATGCCTAAGGGTGGGAATACTGTTATACTTATCCCGGTGGTTCTGAAGAAAAGGATACACCATATGCTACCCCACAGGGTCCCCACCCCCACCCCAAATGGGTCAAGAGTAGCCTGAATCGAAGTTCTCCTTGTAGTTTACACCTGGATGATTCAGATCTAGAATGCCCCACAGAATCCTCCAGACCACTGGAGATGGTTCAAGAAGTGGGAGAGTTTTCCTCTCTTCAAACAAATAGTGTGGGGTCTGGAGATAAAGCAAGTGTACCTCTGTCCCCTTTGCCACTTTCCAACAGATTTGCCCCTTTTATGTCTTGGGGGGGGGGGGACAGGTAGAACAAGAGCACCCTATGGAAGAAGGGGAGACTAAAAAAAGAATGTACCAGACCTGGGAACAAGAGATAAGGCCTTACAAGCCCGCAAACCTCGTATCTTAGAAGCACAAAAGAGAGTCACAAGATTGAGTGGTAAACAAATAAAACCACCTCCCTGAGCCAATTGTTTTAAAATTAGCCAGTCTTGATATGAATAGTGTAAAATTACTAAGAAACGCTTGACTACTTTTGGCATTTTGCATTCTTTACAGTCTGATGTGATATTTTTGCAAGATACTCGATTGCATACTTTGGGGGAAATTGATCAAGCCTCCAGAGACTGGGGATGGGGAGTATCTTATTGGTCTCTGGGAGAAGAGACCTGTAGTGGGGTAGGGTTTTGTTTCTCAACTATAGAGATTAATATGCATAGGACGGTAGACATAGACCCTGGGTGAGCTTTTTTGCTCGATGTTGAAATTAGAGATCTGCCCTGTAGATTGTTAAATGTATATAATCCCCAAACAAAACTACTGAGAACAGAACTGTTAAAGAAAATTCAGCAGTTTTTACATACCAGTAGGCAGATCTTTTTTGGGGCGGATTTTAATATCAATTTCCTTCCAAAAAAAGAACAGGGAAAGCAATACTGTGACAAGACATTCCTTAAGCAGATCCTAAATCAAGCAGGATTGCAAGATGCACATGCTAGTGGGACAGACACACCTAAGCCTACGTTTTTTAAGGGGGCACTTTCCTCAAGGATTTATTTTATTTTAATAAAACAAACATTGCAAATAGATACCATATGTGTTATACTGATAGAAACTTCTGATCATCTGCTTACTGGCATACACATTGAGCCCACCCGAAACATGTAACTGGAAGGGGGTTTTGAAGACTTAATGCTTCCTTGTTGGAAGATAAAACCATTCTTACAGATTTACATATTATTGTACAGGACAAACTATCAACAATTTTTCTGCATTACGACATAGGTCATTGGTGGGAAGAACTAAAATGCTGTTTAACTGTTTTTTTTCATATGATAGGTCGATCACACCCCATACTCATTGGGCCAAATATAGGGAGCTTCGGTATGAGCTGGGTGCACTATTGACAAGGCAAGCTACTGAAGGTATAAACCTTAGTGAGGATATTAATCAGGTTAAGCAGGAAATGGGCGATTATCAATACAATAGATTTCGCTCTCTCCAGAAAGAACAAACTTTTGGTACACAGGGAAAAGCTGAACAGATAAATCCTTTTTTGGCAAGTCTAAGTAGAAGAGAGAAACATATTTTTATGAGCCTACTATCTCCGGTAGGGATAGAACAGAGGGATAATGAGGGTATCATGGGGTTTTTAGATGTTCATGTGGAAAATACTTTTGGTTTTCAAATAGAGGATTCACAGTATACGGCACAAATTTTAAAAGCAGCTGCACTTCCACAGGTGACAGAAGCCCAGTGGGACTCCTTGATGGGTACCTTTACAATTATAGAATTAGAGACGGTGATCCGTTCATTGCATAACAATGTTTCTCCGGGTTCAGATGGTTTACCAAGTGGATTATACAAAGTTTTGTGGGAGGTTATGCAACCAGAATTGGTTCAGCGTTATCATTTTTTTTTAACAGAGTACTATTTACCTACACAGTTTTATGAAGGATTGCTGTTTTTTTATATAAATCTGGGGGTCGGGAAGTTATAAAGAATTGGAGGCCACTTACGCTGTTAAACACCGATTTTAAAATATTTGCTACATTGTTAGGCAACAGACTGTTGAAAGTAATGGCAGATTCAATTTGTCCTATGTAATTTTGTACAATCCCAGGGTGACGTATATCAGAAGCTCTTTTACTTTTGAGAGTAATTATGGGGAAGACAAGTAATGCAGATGTATCAAATGGGGAGGGTGGCTATTTAGTTAGCCTTGATCAGGCCAAGGCATTTGATGGGGTTTCCCCACTCTTTTTTGTGGGATTGTCTGGGTGCATATGGCATTCCAGCTGAATTTATACACTGGGTGCAATTATGCTATTCTTTGGCATATGCTGTCCCTTATGAAAATGGGTGGCGAGGAGCTAGTCATCAGATCCTTAAAGGGGTGTGGCAGGGGTGCCCGTTAAGCCCCCTATTATGTGTTTTTGCCTTGGACCCTATGTTATGAATTTTGTGTAGTTCCCCCCCTTGATTAGTGGTGTGAATGGGTATTTTGAGCAGCAATGTAAAGTGATCACCTATGCGGATAATTTGTGCATGGTGTTAAAGGATGGTACCTCTCTAATGATAGCATGCAACCTAATACAAGAAATTGGGAACATTTCTGGTGCTAGCTTAAACATGCAGAAAACTAAAGTTTTCAGGTTGGCTGGTTTTCCAAAAACTCAGGAAATGATGGGTGGGTTTCAGGTGGCAATGATGCCATGCCGCATATTTGGGATTTTTTTGGGTGGAGAGGATATGGCGCTATATAACTGGGAACAAGCTTTAGCAAAAGGCAAGG
This sequence comes from Neoceratodus forsteri, assembly GCA_016271365.2. NCBI lineage: Eukaryota > Metazoa > Chordata > Ceratodontiformes > Ceratodontidae > Neoceratodus > Neoceratodus forsteri. The sequence goes on along the minus strand of CM057453.1, from coordinate 283,952,241 downwards.
CTAAAGTAGCTATATGGAACATTTAAAAAAAAAGAGGATATTTTATCTTAATTTTTGGTACTGATTTTTTTGTATATTAGCGCGATATTTTTAATACCAAAATTGGTGGAAACGAATTTGTTATGGGTTTTCTTTGGGTGTTTCTGGGGTAGCAGGTTAAACCCCATCAAGAGAAATGTATTATATCATTGTTTTAAAGAAGGAGGGGTCGATATGTTAAATCCTGTTTTTTTTTTTTCAATTTTTTTATATAATAATTTATTGCCACTTATGAGAAACAGCACACAGATGTGGGGAAACTAGAGACTCCCACTTCTAAAAGGAGGTTTGGGAGAATTGAAAGAGAACGCCTTTCTCCACAAAAATAAACGGTGTCCTAGGTTATCGAAAAAATGGTAGGGTGTATTTGATAAGATAAAATTATGAGGAACAGGATACGAACAAGTGTTGACAAGATCATAAAGAGCACTATATGTGGAAGTTTTAGATAATTGTTTTAAGGATAATTGTTTTAATTTGCTGCCTTTACTGTAGTTCTCCAAACCCATATGTTGGACTATATTACGGGTGTTTGAATCCTCGAACACATGTGGGACACCACATGGCTAGGAATACATGGAAGGGTTACCGTAAAAGGTAATCAAAAACACAAAGCTTTACATGATCGGTATTGTCCAAGAGAGGATTGTATCATGAACATAGAAACAATGAATCATTTGTACTTCCAGTGTTCCTATGCTATCTGTTTTTGGGAGGTGCTAAACAACTGATGGAAAAGAGGGTTTGATATCCCCCCACAGCCTGAACTGCTATTTTATGGTATTCACTCTAGGGAGAGAAGGAAGGGGAGTTTAAGCACTCTAAGAATCGTGCATGTGCATCTTTTGTATTGGCTGTGGATCAGCAGATGCCGTTTGGTACTGCAACAGCAGTTTATTCCGGCATTGGACTTAGTCCACATTTTGACGACTGGCCTTAGAAAACTGAAAATGGTTGAATGTAAGATATATGATGTGCAGGAATGGGATGAGCTATGGGAACATTATGACTATATATAAGATTAAATGTTGTTGTTTTTTTTCCCCCTTTCAGTTTAGATAATTAATTTGTGGGCGGGTACTATGAGAGGGTATTTCTGTATGCTTATTGTATAAGTTTGTTTCTTTTGTTTGTTTTTTTCCTGTGAAGAAAGGGGAAGGGCTTGGTTTGAAATGGGGTAAAACTGTATGACGAAACTTTTTGGAGAGAATCACAGTGTGATGCAATAGTTCTTTTTTGTTGTCAGTTATAATTTTGGACATTGCAGTTTTTTTATGTGCATTTGTTTTGGTTTCTTTAGTGATTCTTATGTCAACGATATTGTTTGATGAAATATTCCTTTTTTTATGTGTTTGTTTTTTTTATTTCTTGATTTATGAATTAGTATGATGTACTACTGACTACTTATGATTTGTTCATTATGATTTAATTAAAAATTCCCCTACTCTTTTTCAGAAGTGCCATAGGATCTTTAACGTCCACCTGAACAACTGAAACTCATAGCTTCCATTACACTCAGTCTATGGAGACCAGGCAACAGCTCCCATTTAGCTGGGAACTTAACAAGCTAAAATACCTGGGGATTTATGTTGCCTACTCCAGCATGAGTGTCAGTCAAGATAACTATCTGCCCTTCACCCAACAGCTTATGCAGGATTTTGGTAGATGGAATACTCTGCCGTTGAGCCTCATCTGAAGGGTGGAAGTAATGTGAATGGTAACACTATACTTGTTCCATAATATCCCCCTGCATCTCCCTCTGTCAATATGGCACATCTGGAATACAGAAATCTCCCGATTTGTGTGTGGGTGTGGGGAGACAGAAACACGGCATAAAATTGTAGATATTACTCCTACCAAAAACAACAGGGGGCCTGGCCCTCTCTATCTCCATCTCTATTACTAGGTAGCACAAATTAGATTCATGTTATACAGACACTTGGGTAAGGCACTTACAGCCTAGCTTGAACTGGAAAGGAAGTTCCTCCCGAGCACAGAATATATTAAAAATGTTTGTCATAGCCACAGGAGTTTGTGTCGGTGGCTGTTGCCGCAGGAGTCTGTCAGCAGCCGTAGCTGCAGGAATTGGGGAGAGTGGCCATTGCCACAGGAGTCAGGAAAAGCAGCCGTAGCTGCAGGAGTCTGTGTCTGTGGCCGTTGCCACTGTCGGGACTGGGCTCCATCTGGGAGTCAATCAGTGAGCGCTACAAAAAGGCGCCAAGTTTAAATGGGTCTCTGTGGCTATAAAAGCAGAGACCCAAGGACTTTCAGCTTCTTGAGAAAAGTGTCCGTAGCCGCAGGAGTTTGTATCGGTGGCTGTAGCCACAGGATTCTGTCGGTGGCCATAGTCGCAGGAATCGGAAAGAACACCATTGCCACAGGAGTCAAGAAGAGCGGCCATAGCCGCAAAAGTCTGTGTCGGTGGCCATTGCCACAGTCGGTACTGGGCTCCATCTGGGAGTCAATCAGTGAGTGCTGCAAAAAGGTGCCAAGTTTAAGCGGGTCTCTGAGGCTATAAAAGCAGAGACCCAAGGACTTGCAGCTTCTTGAGAAAAGCATCCGTAGTCACAAAAGTTTGTGTTGGTGGCCGTAGCTGCAGGAATCGGGGAGAGCAGCCATTGCCGCAGGAGTCAGGAAGAGTGGTCATAGCCACAGGAGTCTGTGTTGGTGGCCGTTACTGCAGTTGGGACTGGGCTTCATCTGGGAGCCAATCAGTGAGTGCTACAAAAAGGCACCAAGTTTAAATGGGTCTCTGTGGCTATAAAAGCAGAGACCCAACGACTTGCAGCTTCTTGAGAAAAGTGGCCATAGCCACAGGAGTTTGTGGCGGTGAACTCTGCTGCAGGAGTCTGTCAGTGGTTGTAGACGCAGGAATAGTGGAGAGTGGCCATTGTCACAGGAGTCAGGAAGAGCGGCCGTAGCCACAGGAGTCTGTGTCGGCGGCTGTTGCTGCGGTCGGGATTGGGCTCCATCTGGGAGCCAATCAGTGAGCACTACAAAAAGGCGCCAAGTTTAAATGGGTCTCTGTGGCTATAAAAGCAGAGACCCAAGGACTTGCAGCTTTTGTGAAAAATATCCCACCCTCCCAACTCCACTAATTAAATACTCTCTCTCTCTGGGCTCCTCTCTGTGGAGTCTGCTCCAGTGAGAGAAGAGTGGAGGCGGAGAGGCATTGGGAGGAAGTTCTTAAGGGAGCAAGAAGGACTGAATTGGGGAGTGGTCTAGCAGGGATAGGAGATGGTTGCTTGATCTAGGAGCTCCTCACCCATCCACATATTATTTTAACCATCCTGCCTCTATTTGCACTAAAACAGCAAAAAACTGAACACACAGCACTCGACTATGGCCTCTACATCGAAATCGTCCAAAACTCATGTGGAAATAAACTTTAAACAGTTAGGAGACCACTCAAAGAATCCAAGCCTGGATGCTCCTGCTACTCGAGGTAACTTGAGGCCAACTACAGAAGAAATAGACCAGGCTGAGAGGGAGAAAAGGGCAGCTTCTGATTCTCCCTACCAAGTCCTCTAGAAACTATTTAAATATTGAAAATGCGAACTTACAATGAAGAAGCAGGCGGGGTTTGAAAATATGTCATCGCAGCTCCAACATTTGCAACAGACAGTAAATACTGTCACTGAAACAGTGGATCAACACCAGGTGCGCTTGCAGGAGCTGGAAACCAGAACTAGCACCCAAGAGGACGACCTACCCCAAATTTCATCGGATTTGCAAAAAACACTACAAGAAATAGCCAAAATTAAAACAAACTATGGATGACCATGAAAACAGAGAGCGGAGGTGCAACGTGTGACTGGTTGGCATCCCAGAGGGGTCGGAGGGGACTGATTGTGCCCAATATATCAGAAAATAGTTCTGGCAAGCCCTAAAACTATCTGAGCATATCTTTCTTGAAATTCAACATGCGTATTGCTCCCCAGGCCCTAAGCCTCCACCAGACCAGCATCCTCACCATATTATAGCTACATTTTTGAGGCACCAGGATTGGCAGGCTGTCCTGGAGGTGGTGAGAAAAGCAGGCACGATCATGGTCAAGAACTCCAGGGTGAGCATCTTCCACGACTTCTCCAAGGTGCTGCAGTCCCAAAGGTAGACCATTCAGCCGGTCAAGAGGAAGCTACATGATCTAGACTGGCCTTTTGCATTGGTGTACCCTGCAAAACTAGTGATTTATAGATCGGGGACAAGACAACTAGCATTCACCAATCCAGATGCAGCATTGGCCTACATTAAGGAACAGGAGAAAAAAGCAATGAACCAAGAAGCCCCCAACCAGGACAAACAAGAACTGTAATCTATTTGCAACTTGCAGGTACTGTTTAAAAGTTGAACCTTGGACGGGAGGCTGGGGGGGGGACTGATAGGTATCGCATCCTACAACACTGCGGTGGCCTATAAGGCAGGTCCGCGACACCTCCCCTCCCTGCCTCACTGTCTGTTGCAATCTGGACTGCATTGCAGTTCTGAAAGACATGGGGCTTTGGTTCACCTTTCATATCTGATCTAAATACAGTCGGAAATTATATGGGACAAAATGTGGACTTGAAAACTCATAAAACATTTTACATCAACCTGGATGTTTGAATCTCTTCAGTTTAATGTTGGCTAAGTTAGAGGTGCAATCTCAGTTGAGAGCTTTTTGCCCTCGGTCAGTTTATTTGCCAAACAAGTTTAGCCTCCAGTCATTAGGACCTGAGGCAGATATTTTCTAGAAGGTTTTTTTTTTCAACTTTATACAATAGTGATTACAGGGGGATGACTATTTGTTGCTTTGTTGGTGGGTGTACGGGGGCGGGATGGGATCCTATAGGAGGAGGATACCAACATGATACTGTCTTATGTAGGCAAGACATAACCTCCGGATATCTTGCAATATTCTGATTTAAGTCAGAGCTAAAGGAGTTTACTTAAAATGGGGGGGCAGCTGAGCACTCTGCACTGAATGGTTGTGCACTCTATAGTCAAAACTGAAACACGCATAGCGAGAGTGAGTTGGGGATATCTTGACGGTGGTCTTGCCATTGCAGGCCCTTAGCAGCCCTCTGTGAGGCTGGGCCTCGGACCCTCACCTTCCCCAGTGCCCAAAGTTAGCATGTCATTCTGCTCTAAGTGTACTGACTATACCGAAGGAGGAGAGGCCCTAGTTACAAGAGCTTAGGAGTCCTACGAGTACATGAAATGGGAGCCCATCCCCTCCTTGGTGACCCCTGTTTAGCGGGGTGCAGAGTGTTCCCCTCATTGTCAGAAGGCAGGAGAATGGTTAAACAAAACTGCTGTTTTAAAAAAATATTTTCAAAAGGATTGATGGCCCAGCTCCATCCACGAAAAGGAATGAGAATGTGGGGCTTTAACTTCAGGGGTCAAGGAAGGGGGGGGGGAGGTTACTGCACTAGGAATAGGGTGTTTGTTGTTACTTTTAAAATTTACACTATGGCTATTTTCAGTTGGAGAGTTCCTCGGAGGGCTCGCAGGGAGGGAAATTTTACTCCATGGGGTCTGTCTGCAATGAAGACAAAATAACCTCCGTTTAAGTTGGGGATACAAATGGGGGGGACCAAGGGGAAAGTGGTGTTTATGCAATGGGGAGAGGGTTTTTCCTGAGTTTTTTGAGGGGATCATTGTTTATAAGATAGGGGTGTTAAGGGAAGGGGGATATTGGTTTAAAATGAAAAACCTGTTAACCAGCAAAAATAACAACCATCTCTTTTGTACAGGGATTTTCGTGGAGAGGACAAAGAATCAGTTTAATAATGACTATGGTATAAAATGGGTAAGATAACCTTTCTGACATGGAATGTCAACGGTCTTAAAACAGTGGTGAAATGAAAAAGAGTCTGGACTTACATTAGGAAATCAAAGGGGGATGTCATCCTTTTGCAGGAATACCATATGACCCAAAAAGAAGCAGACAAACTTACATCTTCCTGGGGTGGTAGCCTACTAGTGGCCCTTTCAACCCAAGGGCCAGGAGGGGTGGCAATATAATTTTGGCCATCACTTAGGATAGAGATCCATTCAGTTGTTGTAGACCCTCAGGGCAGATATCTTATTGTAGATGGTTCCCTGGAACAGGTACGCCATACCCTGGTATCCAGCTACGGGCCCAGTTTTGATTCTCCAGACTTTTTTTATCACTTTTTGGTGGCCCTGGCTCCATACATGGGTACCTTAATAATTGGGGGTGATTTCAATACATATTAGGACCCAGTCCTGGGCCACTCTGGCCTTAGATGTAGGTCACCCCCAAAAAGTGTAGAGGCTTTGAATAATATGATGAGGGAAAGGAACCTTGTGGAAATTTAAATATCCACAAGATAGGGAATATTCCTTCTATTCCCACTCCCATAAAGTTGAAACAAAACTGGACTATTTTTTTTTTGCCCTGTGAGCACCCTGGGAGAGGTGGTGGAAGCCTGCTATGGGTCCTTTTTAATTTCAGATCACGCCCTCAGCTTATGGTGTCCATGCAGATAAACCCAGGTGCCCCCTGACTCGCCAGTGGAGAATGGACCCCACACTACTGTTGGATTCTCAATTTGTGGCATCCATTTCAACTAGGTTCTCGGAATTTATTACCCTTAATGACACCGGGAAGGTATCCACCCTCGTGGTCTGGGATGCTATGAAAGCATACTTAAGGGGAGAGGCAATTGCATACATGGCTCATGTTAGGAAACAACAAATTCAAGGAGAGAAGGCTCTAGAAAAAGAGGTTAGAGAACTGGAGATACAAAACATGGCACATGGTAGCATGAAAAAAGTCAGGACCCTGGCACATTTGGAGGGTAAACTTAACCAAATGTTATCTTGCTGGATAGAGAGAGACCTCCTAATCACACACACACACACACACACACACACACTCATATTTTGAAGGGGACAAAGCAGGAAAATTCCTTGCCTGGTAAATTAAGCAAAAAAGGGTGGAAAGGACTATCTTAAAAATAGAAAAAGGGGACAGTTCTCTCACAACCAATCAAAAAGAAATTAATACAATGTTCCGTTTATTTTATCAAGATATGTATACTTTCTAGGCCCCGGGAGACCTCTCTCCGGAGGTTTTTTAGGCCACAATAAACTACCGAGGTTATCTCCAGAAAAGGTGGAACAGTTAGACTCCCCCATTTAACTCGAGGAGCTCAGGTGGTCAGTGTGGTCCATTAAAAGAGGGAAAGCACCTGAACCAGATGGCATCCCATCCGAGTTTTATAAGGTTGTCTGGGACACCTTGGGCCCCTTGATGTACAAGATGGTGTCTAAGGCTTTTGAAGTGGGTGCTCTCCCCCAGTCATAGCTTATGGCCACAATTACAGTGCTCCCCAAACCCGGTAAAGATCTTCGGAAGTGTGGTTCCTACAGGCCAATCTCTCTGTTTAATGCAGATTACAAAATCATGGCCAAGATACTGGCTGAGTGGCTGGAGGGGGTACTTCCAGGCCTGGTCCATCCAGATCAGGGTGGTTTTGTGAGGGGAAGGCAGGTTAAACATAACCTGAGATGGGCAATCAACATCATCCATCAGTGGTCGGGGAGAGGGGGTAGTGGCAGTCAGGGCCTTCTTGCACTGGATGCAGAGAAGGCCTTTGACCATGTTGAGTGGCCCTTTATGTTTTCAGTCCTCCAAAAATTCCAGTTTGGCCCCAATATTAGATCTTGGATTGGCTCCTTCTACACAAAACCCATGGCACAGATTTTAACAAACGACACCATGTCCACTTCCTTCTCCCTGACCAGGGGTACTAGACAGGGCTATCCTCTATCCCCCCTTCTCTATGTCCTCACTACAGAAGCACTTGCAGTAGTTATACAGAATCATAAAGATTTAGGGGGTCTTTGTTGGAAGAGAGTAAACCACGTGATATCCCTATTTGCTGATGATATCCTATTATTTTTAGATAGGCTGGAAAAAGCTCTCCGTGCTCCCTCCCTCCTATTTTCTATACACGGCCCAGTGTCAGGGCATAAGAGCAACTGGAGCAAATGCGAGTGGATGCCCTTGGGTGCCCGGAGGGACCCAGTAGAGGTGGCTCGGGCACGGATCGCTCCAATGACCAAACTTAAATATTTGGGAGTTAAGCTTACCAATAAGGTGTCTAAGCTAGAGGAAGTCAATTTCAAACCCCTGATACAAAACGTTAAAAGTGACTGTACAAGATGGCAGGCTCTGCCTCTGACCTTGGTGAGGAAATTGAACTTGGCCAAAATGTGAATTCTGCCCCAGTGCCTTTACATGTTCCAAACTATCCCCACCCAGGTCCCTTTGAAGTATATAAAAGCCTTGGAGGGGGCGATAACTTCATTAATTTGGCAAGGCAAACATCTGAGAATTAAGAAAGAAACATTACGGCATCCAGTGAGGAAAGGTGGTTTGAGCCTACCCAATCTGTATCTATACCATATGGCCACAAAATTAACATTTGTAGAGGATTTATTCCCCAGGAAAGCCAACGAGCGAGCATGGGCAGAACTGGAGGAGGTGGAGGGAGGATTATATCACGCTTTATTGACTCCTGCCCTGGCTAAATAAGACTATGCAAAAATTAAGAACCCTCCACCAGTAAGCTAGTAAAGATATGGGTCAAAGCTGACAACAGGCTGGGACTGTTTGATACACTATCCTCAGAAGCCTCTATAAGAGCCACACTAACATCACAGGAAGATATACCCACTGGTGTAGAGGGAGTAATAAGGGAGTTGGCTGAGAGGAGCCTGAAATTCCTCTCTCAGTTATACGAAGAAGAGGCCATGTTGGACATTCCTCAGCTTCTTGGGAGATATGGTCTGAAGGTCTCTCATTTTTTTGTGTTTTGTAAAATCAGCACCAGACTCTTATCAGATGGGAAACTGAGATCTCTTGCCCGCTTTCCTCTAGAAGAAATCTTTGCCATGATTTCCCCTCTAACCAGAACCCGTCCACTGAGTGTTACAAACTATTGCTGGGAGCCATCCCTGATCCACTTGCACAACTCAAAAGAAGATGGGAGACAGATATGGGAATAAATAGCCTCACGGGGGGAGATTGGGACAATATTTTAAAACTGGGCATGGAGTGTTCTGTTAATAACAGATTACGAGCCGACTTGGTGGCGCTGAGGGTTGGATGCCTTACCTCGCGCTGCGCTGAAGACCCAGATTCGGAAACAACCTTGGGTTGTCGGGGTGCCAGCATAGGGGAGGGTGGGAGCAGGACTGAGCGAAGGGGTCACCTACCCCGTGGTTCCACGTCACGGATGGGGTCCAGTGATAGGCGCAGGTGGCAGCGGTGTGACCGTATAGGGGGCCCGCAAGGCATGTGTAAGCATGCCTTCACACACGTGTGTCACGTTGGGGATGCATGGGAGTAGGACTAAAAGGGAAAAAGCCAAAAGTATGTACAGAAAAAAAAATAGCAGACTATAAGCCATACACATGAACTATCTACATCGAGTCTATTTTACTCCTGTTCTCACACATAAAATAGACCCATCGGTCTCAGAAACATGCCCAAAGTACAATGTTCACACTGGCTCCTTTTACCATTTAGTTTGGGCATGCCCCAAAGTAAGAGTTTATTGGACGGAGATCAATAGGATACTGGCGCGTGCCTTGAATATTCCAGTAAACCTAGACTCTGGCAGAAATATTGCTGGGGCTCCCCAGAAGCTGGGGCCAAGGGAGGAAGGAAGGGTATCCCCTTATGGCTCTAGGGTATGCTATAGGAAAGAGGGTTCTAGCCCTGCACTGGCATCTGGACACCATCCCCATGGTGGCCCAATGGGCCCAATCCTTACTTCAATGCATGAAATTGGAACACGTGCAGTACTCAGTGAGAAACTAACTAGACAAATATCACTGTATCTGGGACCCCCTAGAAAAAGCCGTACAGAGCGACTGGTTTCCTACATTCTGAGAAATTAGGTCCTCTGAGACATTGACATTCTTGGTCATACCATATCATATGGGTTAGACCACCCAAATAGGGTCATAGAAATAATACCTAGGTTAGAGCCAGTGATTTTGAAACTGATTTAATTTGTCCTAAGACATCTACAAGATACGAGACAATAATAAGAATGGCTCCACGGTAGAACTGTTAATTGATTAGTAACCTATATGTGTAATTGATTAGTACTTTGTATCGTACTGGTCTGAACAAACTGGAATGTACAAATGTATACTATATTAAGTATGTACATTTTGTTATGATCTGTTTGCTGGTTTTACTTAATTACTTAAAGTTTACAAAAAAAAAAAGGAGGACTGAATTGGTTGAGTACCAAAAATCTTAATGTCTGAGGGGGAAAGGGATAAGGATAAAAGGGAGGGCAAGGGGTAGAAGGCATCCTTAGTCTTTGTATTTGCCAATATGACATTTTTAATTGGGCATTTGGATGGTGTACACATGTATTTATGACTATATGTACTTTATGACACTTTTTGCACTAATAATGTAATTAGTTTGTTTCTGTAAGATATGCAGTTTTGAGATTAACAGTTTTATTCAACAATCAATAGCATTTGAAACCTAAAGAGTTGATAGAAGCTGTATAATGGGTGATTCTTAGACCTGCCCGCCAATCAATAGGAATAGGTATATCACAGGTATGACACTGAATCACATGGTATGGCTTTCAAATAAAATGGTATGAGTTATGGCTGGCCTGCCGGCGCAGCAGTTGGATTTCCACTTTTGACACCAGCAACCTGGGTTTGAGAACGAGCTCGAGTTGCTGGAGGCCAGCCGGGGAGACAACTTGAGCACTTACCACTGCTAGTTGTCTCCAGGAGAGAGAGGGAGGCTGCAACCCGGTGTTGGGCAATCGCTGGTGGAGGCCAGAGGTAGGCATCGGTTCACTGCCGGGCGGGTGCGTGGCAGACGCCGGGTTTGTCTTGACGCCTGGACGTCACGCACCTCAAGAAACCAGGAAATATCACTCGCTAGCCGCCGGATGACGGCTCTGTCTCCGGATGCCTCCAGTGCCTTCCCGGGGCCTCCTTCTCCTCGGCAGCATCCCCAGGCCCTACAAAGTGTGTGCTGGGGTCGTCCCTCTTCCCCCGGTGCTTTCCCCCTCAGAGAAGGGGGATACGTCGGGATATCCAGGGGGATCGGCTGCAATGTGAGGATCCAGAGGAGGACTGGATAAGGACAGTGGGGCTGGGGGGGGGGACTTGCAGAGCCTGAAGGAGTGGGGACCAGTGAGCACGGGGGCAGAAAAATAGAATTAAAAAAAATGGTATGAGTTTATTGGATTCCCAGCCTTTGATAAAGGACTCCAGGAGTCCGCAACATGTCAGGCAGGGGTATCGTCTGTATGTCTTTTTTAATTTTGTAACAATAAAATGAAGTTTTAACAGAAGTACCACTTTGGATTTTTTGTGCCCTCTTATGGGTTAAGTGAGTGCCAGAAAACTACAACAAGTAACATTGGTGAGTTTCTAGAGCACCACGCTCCTTGTGTGCACTTCTTTTGGTTCTCAGTAATTTGTTAGAAGTGTTAACGCACAGGTTGCTGTCAAGGGCAAAAAGAAATGGACTTGAAAATAGACTACAGTCCAGTTTAAATCGATCTAACCAAAGCTGGTCTGCTGGCGCCCAGTGGTGGCGCTACTGCTCATGATAATGGAGTGACCCTGGATTACGACAGCGAGCCTGGGAGTCAGAGGCTGGCTGGGGTAGAAAGGCTCGAACGTCTCTGGACTGCTTGCCTTCTCGGGAAGCAGGAGGATGAGGCTCAGTGCTTGACTGACCTCGGGCGGAGGCCTGAGGTACAGCAAGTGCTCAGCCACTGGGTGTTTATGTGTGTGTGAGACGGATGTCATCAGTTGCCACTATGATGCCAGGGCGCTCGTCATGCCCAGAGAAGGAAATGGAAAAATGGCTTCCTGTGCTCTGGGAAGACGGAGTGCCAGCACAGACACTCAATGTCCCTTGCCTGTCCCAATCGTTAGCCCCGACGAAATCTAAGTGTTCGGGGTATACGGGCCCCTCCTTGTCCCTGCCTGATGGGATACCAAGGCTACATGGGGGGGGACTACCACGGGCTACAGGCAGGAAGGAACAGGAGCAGATGCCAGGCTTCTCCCAATGGGGCAGGGGGGAGCATAGAAAGTAAAAAAAAAAATCAATCTTAACCCTTGATGTGCAAAACACAAGGGTTAATGCACTCCAATCATCTACGTTACCTTATTGTGGACTACAGACAAAACCAGTAATTACTGAACAAAATGTCATTGGATAATACTCCAAATTTAGTCTTTGCCAGTTTCAGCATGGAACACGCTATGAACCCTTTGGAATACGTTGACAGACTCTTGACTACAGTGGCAACAGCAAACCCTTTCCTAATGGAAGATAACAGAACAGCACCCTTTCCACCAGAAGCCCAGTCCCTATTAGAAGCTTTTCGAGATCTTGAAAAAAAAAAATCACACATCAGTTGGGATGTATTTATTGGAACAGTACCAACTTGGAGGCATATATCCAAATTAAGAGGGTACCATGAGGTTTAAGATTGATCAAAAATCCAGCTTGCGGGACTGAAAACTCAGAATTCATGAAGGAGTGGGAAGCCATATTAATGGAGGCAAGTGCTAAGTTAATGCAGCTGATTATTAAATGCAGTAAACTTAAAGCCCAAGAACTAAAAGTATTGAAATTTAAAAATCATGAAGAATTTGATAGACTTAATAAACGACTTCTAGAATCCATCAAAAAACTGGATAATGAACTGCAGATGGTAAAGCGGGCTAAATTTGCAAGAGATAAAGGAGATTATGAAAGGGGGAATGTTTTCAATTGGAAAAAGGTCACCCCAAAAAGCATTTTAAGACCTAATAAAAACGTTTCATTCGATTTTAGCACTGATCAAAGCGAATCAGAGAATGAAGACACAGCAAGGAGACCTTTTTTCCCCAGGGAGCAACATACTACGGACCCTCCACCAATGGCACATTCGTCCGCACAACAGTACACCCCCCCACCACCACCTCGGAGGAGTCCTCAATTGCAGAAATACAACTGTCAATATCACAGAGGAGGGGCAAGAGAACAAGGAGAGGAAGGAGACAATGAGTATGGCTGCAGGAACAGTTACTAACAAAACCAGAACCAAGGGAGATTTTCAAACAGGAGGCTCTTCAAGGGACGGGGACAGCAGAGGTGGTAAGCAACTCCAGAATAAACACGCAGATTGTTAACCTATTGATGCATGAACTTACAAAGCCGGAAACTGAATTATTGAAGAAAGGACTAAGTTTTGCATCCACCAGAATGATTGAAAGAACACAAACTTTAGTTGACCTTAGTCTGAGCTGCAGAAAAGTAAGCCTTACAGCTTTTTTTCACAAAAGAAATATCACAGCCAGCTCCAATAATATCACGGACATGTCTTTTAAGAACTCCTTCACCTTCTGTGCCCCCCACACAGCCTCAGTAGCTATCTTTAAAGAACTGATGGAGAATGACTTAGAAGCTCTGTCCGACTCCCCACAGTCCCACCACTTCCGTAATATAAGCAGAGAGGAGAAACGAGCTATTCTGACTTTACAAAAAGATAATTTAATAATAAAACAAGCAGACAAAGGTGGAGCAGTGGTTCTGATGAATAAAGACATGTACTGTATGTCAGAGAGGTGCTTAGACAACTAGGAGACCAAAACTTTTACACTCAACTCACCTCTAACCCTACCTGGGAATACAAATTTAGAATTGATGAAACCATACAAGAAGCATTTTGAAGGGGTGAAATTGATTTAAAAACCAGAGATTTTCTTACAACTAAAAATCCAATTAGATCGACTTTCTATATCCTACCCAAAGTATATAAAACCTTGTACAATCCACCAGGCAGGCCGACTGTTAGTGGGATTGGGTCCCTCACTGAGCCTCTTTCGCAATTTTGTGACGCGTATCTTAGACCCCTGGTGCCCAAACTACCTATGTACCTGAGAGACACCAAGGATGCACTTAAATTGACTAAGGACATAATAATGGATGAGGACATGTTGCTGATAACAATGGACATCGAGGCTTTTTACACAAATGTGCCCCATACCGGGGCACTAGATGCAGCTGCTTATTTTTTAAACAATAGCACCAAGCCCGATGCACCTCCAGTAGAGTTGCTTTTGAAACTGCTAGAGTATGTATTGAAATGTAATGTATTTCTATTTGATAACACCATGTACCAATGAAATGGGCAGACGTTTAAAAGCAGCCCTGGAGAAGGTAGAGGTTATGGAGGGGGTGGAGGAACAGTGGGGGAGACTAACAGGAGCCATTCAGGAGGTAACTAACCAATGCATTAGGATAGTGGCCAAAGGGAAAAGAAGAAAGAAACCACTATGGTTTTCTAAAGAGGTAGGAGACAAAGTAAGGGCTAAAAGAGCAAGTTTCAGGAAGTATAAGGGGACCCAAAGGGGGGGAGGAGGACAGGGAGGTGTACCTTGAATGTCTCAGAGAGGCAGGGAAGGCTGTTAGGAAATCCAAGGCACAGACAGAGCAGGATTTAGCGTGGTCTATGAAAAAAGGGGACAAGACATTCTATAGGTACATCAGCGATAGAAGAAAAAACGCGGGGGATTGTGAAGCTCAAAGGGGAGGAGAGAGAGTGTAAGGAGAGGGATCTAGACAAGGAAGAAATACTGAATTAATACTTCTGTTCAGTATTCACAGAGGAGGGAGAGGGTCAAGGACCACAGTTGGGGAGCAGAGGCAGTCGGGGGGGGGGGAATGGACACCAGTCCATTCACAGTGAAAAGAGTTCTGGAGGAACTCACAAAGCTGAAGGTGGATAAAACCAAGGGGCCAGATGACATACACCCGAGGATATTAAGGGAGCTGCAGAGGGAACTAGCAGCACCTCTGGTCACCCTGTTCACCAAGCCACTCAACAGAGGCATGGTTCCAGAGGACTGGAGGAGGGCGCATGTAGAACCACTGCACGAAAGTGGCAGTAGGGTGGAAGCGGGGAACTACAGGCCAGTCAGCCTCACCTCAGTGGTGGGGAAGATCATGGAGACACTGCTGAAAGAAAGGATAGTGGCACACCTGGAATCCACTGGTGCCCAGGATCTGAGGCAGCATGGATTCACATCAGGAAGGTCTTATCAAACGAATCTGATAGACTTTTTTGATTGGATGACTAGGGAAGTGAATCAGGTGGGGGACGCAGACATTGTCTACCTGGATTTTAGCAAAGTCTTCAATACTGTCCCACACAGAAGGCTGGTTAACAAGATGAGTAGTCTGGGCATGGGGCATAAGGTGATACAGTGAGTTAGAAACTGGCTAACAGAGAGAAGGCAGAGGGTGGTGGTAAATGGGATACAATCTGGGGAGAGAGGGGTGACCAGGAGAGTGCCACAAGGATCAGTACTGGGACCAGTCCTGTTCAATGTCTTCATTAGTGACATTGCAGAGGGGCTGGAAGAAAAGTTCTGCCTACTTGCAGATGACACCAAGATCTGCAACAGGGTAGATACTCCAGAAGGGGTGCCGATAATGAAGAGAGACCTGGAGAAGCTTGAAAGATGGTCAGAGGTGTGGCAACTGAAGTTCAATGCAAAAAAGTGCAAGATAAGGCACCTGGGTAGGGGGAACCCTGGGGAGATCTACAGGATGGGGGGGGTGCTGACCATCACCAAAGAGGAGAAGGATCTAGGGGTTATCATATCTCATGTCCTGAAGGTATCAAAGCAGTGTGCAAAGGCTGTAGAGAGGGCCAGTGGCATGCTGGGGTGCACAGGTAGAGGTATTACTAGTAGGAGGCAGGACGTGGTGATGCCATTGTATCAAACACTAGTAAGGCTTCACCTGGAGTACTGTGTGCAGTACTGGAGACCACACATGCGTAAGGACATAAACATGGTGGAGGCTGTCTAGAAAAGGGTGACAAAGATGGTGCATAGTTTGCACCACAAAACATATGAGGAGAGACTAAGACACCTCAATATGTACTCACTGGAGGGGGGGAGGAGAGGAGAGAAAGGGGCAACATGATAGAAACATTTAAGTACCTCAAGGGCATAAACAAGATGCAGTAGGGAGACATTTTCCAGTGCAGAAAAGATAACAGAACAAGGGGGCATGATATGAAATTGGAGGGGGGGGGGATTAAGAGGTAATGTGAGGAAGTTTTTCTACATGGAGAGAGTGGTGAACGCTTAGAACAGTCTGCCACAAGAGGTGGTAGGGGCAAGCACAATGGAGGGGTTTAAACATGCCTTGGGACAAGCACAGGGAAACCTTGGGCAAGAAGGGAGTGATGAAAAGCCATTGACCACTTAGGGTGAGTGGATGCATACATATATAGAGCCTGTGGGCACGGATGAGCTTAGCGGTCCTTATCTGCTGACAATTTCAATGTTTCTCTGTTTCTATGTTTACTCCCAAATCAAGGGCACAGCGATGGGTACTACGTTGGTGCGCCCCTTCTTTAGTGAACCTATATGTTGGGAAGTGGGAGGGGGAAACTGTTTTATGCTGAGACCAGAATCCTTATTTCAACAATATCACACTTTGGAAGCGATATATTGACGATATTACAGTTGTCTGGCAAGGCAGTGTAACAGAGTTTGAAAACTTTCTAGAATGGCTGCATCACACCAACACACATCTGAAATTCACATACCAGAGAAGTTGGGAAGCTATTACACACTTAGATTTGAAACTGACAAAGAACATGAAAGGCAGAATAGAAAGTGATATTTTTAGTCAAGAATTTGACGGAAACACTATTCTTCTAGCAAATAGCTGCCACCCACCTCAAGTAGCAAGAAACATCCCCATAGGCCAATTTTTGAGAACAAGACGTAATTGTTCTGGTATGGATAATTTTGAGAAGGGGCGATGGAGCTTACTGCTAGATTGTTACAAAGTGGTTATAGTCAGGAAAAAGTGGAGACAGTAAAAACTAGAACCAGAGAGACAGAAACCGTGAAGAACTATTACAGGACAACAAGAGCCCAACAGAGGACAACAGGTTCAACTTCGTAACTACTCGGTCCAAGCTAAAGAAGCTGAATCTATCCTTCTTAAAGATCAAATGCACACCTATGTCATAAAAAGCTTGCATTCACTTGAATTCACATCCCTGTGTCATGAGTAGTGTTTCCTGAAAATATTATGCTGTTTGGTTTTGTGGTTTTCTTTAAAACAGCATCTGTTAATGTGCTCTGCAGTAACTTGAAAACTGGAGAAACAGTAAAGGCGTTTCTGCCCGTCAGTGAGCAATGACATCATACCTGTCCTGCCTGCTGCTTCTGCAATTAAGTCCCTGATTGACTGAATAAGCTGTTGCAGTCCCTAGTTACAGCAGTCTTTTTTTTTTTAAATTCTTTATTTATCCTCCCCGGGCCGCCCGCCGCCCGGTATTATCGGCCCGGTCACGGACCACGAGCTCCCACTCCTCACATCAGCCACGAGCCCTCCGCAAGCCCCGTGGCTTACCCCCCACGGCGGGGCTGCGGCACTCCCCGTGCATGCCGCAGTCATCGAATTAGGTCAGGAGGCTGGCCTGAGGAGCTAGTGGAGCCGTGGCAGGCTTCATGGAAGGCGGCAGGCAGCTTCCTTTTCCTGATTTTCGAGGAGGCGGGGTCATGCAATGGCGCCTAGCGTCTGCCCGCCTCCCTAAGCGTGCTGGGCGCAGCAGCGTAGGTGCTCCTGGCCTCCGCTGGAGTCCCCATCGCCCGGATGCTACCTATCCCTCCCCGGAGAAGGAGAGGCCATCAGACGCTCAATCCTTCTCCCGGCCAGCCCTCCGGCGACTCAGGTCTGTTTCCGACCCGGGTGCCGGCGTCGCAAGCGGAAATCCAACCGCTGCGCTGACGACCCGGCCTTTAGTTACAGCAGTCTGTAGAGCTAATTGTTTTTCACTCAGAGTTCGTTACAAACCCATCTGGTTTGTGTTTAGAGAGATACGCTTAAAATCTTTCTGTTCTCATAAAAAAAAAAAAAAAAATGATCATTTGGGGTTCAGTGCTGAACTGGAGTGGTATGAGTGAATCGGTGAGAACATTTTCTGCATCACAGCTCTCAGTGCTGGCATTAGAACTCTGCATTCTATTCTGGCTATATAACACTGGGTTGTTTAATGGATATAAAATAAACAACATTCCATCAGTTCATAGAAGCAACGTGTATTTAATGTAGCCTCAATAAATATGTTTATGTTCATGTGATAACAATTTTGTTTCCATGTCAGATTGACAAATGTGTGTCTGCCACACTCTGCTATTTCAGGAACATGTACTGTATGAACTCCTAACATTCAGTTCTTTGAGGTTTTCAATATGGAAATACATCATGTATATGCAGAACTAGAAATACTATATGGCATCCTGATGCTCCTATCTTCTGCCTCTCAGTTGATGCTGTTGCACCCTGCTTCCCTCTGCCCCCCGCCCCCACAGTCAGGGCCAATGCACTCTGTTGCCTACTTTTCCTGCCCCCACAAACAGGGTTAATATGCTCTGCTAAGCTCTCGAGTCCCAGGCCTCTGCCTCCACAGTTTGGGCTGCTGTACCATGCTGCCCCAGGCCACCAAAGGTGGGGCTTTTGTTGCACTCTACAACCCACTTCCATTGCCCCAAATGGGCAGGGCCGCTGCACCACGTGCACCCCGGCGCACAGTCAGGACTGCTGTATCCTGATGCCCCACTGTGTCCTGCACCACAGCCAAGGCTTCTGCATCATGTTGTCCTCTGTCCCCTGACATCACTGTGACCTGCTGCACCATAGAGCCTCTTGCCTCCATAGTTAAGAGTTGTTGCACCATGCTGCTCCCTGCCACTAGAGTCAGATCCTTTGGTACACTGCCGAAACTACTCAAAAGACAAAACAAATAAGCATTTGTCAATGCCGAATGTTGATTGCGTTGGTCTGTTGAGCTCGCTCACTGCCCCTGTGTCACTCACTCATTCTGTTTCTTCCGGTGCTGCAGGCTGCTCTTTTGTACTGGGCTCCTGCCCACGTTGGCATGTTTTTCTGCCCACAAAGAAATCTGCAGCTGTCCCAACAGCGCTCTGTTGAGGTGGGTCACTCCCATTCTCTCACTCGCTCATTCTGTTTCTGCTGGCGCTGCAGGTTGCCCTTTTGTACTGGGCTCCCACCTCTGTTGGCAGCTTTTTCTGCCCACAAAGAAATCTGCAGCAGTCCTGACACAGGTCCGTTGAGCAAGCTCACTCCCCCTCTCTCGCTTGTTCCATTTCTGCCGGTGCTGCAGGCTGGCCTTTTGTACTGGGCTCCTGCCTTCGTTGCCGCCTTTTTCTGCCCACAAAGCAATCTGCAGCAGTCACGATAGAGGTCTGTTGAGCTTGCTCACTCCCCCTCTCTCTCTCGCTCGTTGTGTTTCTCCCGGCGCTGCAGGCTGCCCTTTTGTACTGGGCTTCTGCCTACGTTGGCACCTTTTCCAGCCCACAAAGAAATCTGCAGCTGTCCCGACAGAGCTCCGTTGAGGTCGCTTTCTCTGCCTGTCTCACTTGCTCATTCTGCTTCTCCTGGTGCTGCAGGCTGCTCTTCTGCACTGGGCTTCTGCCTACATTGGCATGTTTTGCTGCCCACAAAGAAATCTGCAGCTGTCCCGACAGAGCTCCGTTGAGGTGGGTCACTCCCCCCTCTCACTCGCTCATTCTGTTTCTGCTGGTGCTGCAGGCTGCCCTTTTGTACTGGGCTCCTGCCTCTGTTGGTGGTTTTTTCTGCCCACAAAGAAATCTGCAGCAGTCCTGACACAGGTCCATTGAGGTAGCTCACTCCCCCTCTCTCACTTGCTCGTTCCGTTCCTGCCGGTGCTGCAGATTGGCCTTTTGTACTAGGCTCCTGCCTGCGTTGCCGCCTTTTTCTGCCCACAAAGAAATCTGCAGCTGTCCCGACAGAGCTCTGTTGAGGTCGTTCACTCAGCCTGCCTCACTTGCTCATTCTGTTTCTCCTGGCACTGCAGGCTGCCGTTTCATAGTGGTCTCCCGTCTCTGTTGGCACCTTTTTCTGCCCACAAAGAAATCTGCAGCAGTTCCGACAGAGCTCCGTTGAGCTCGCTCACTCCCCCTCTCTCACTCGCTCATTCCATTTCTGTTGGCGCTGCAGGCTGCCCTTTTGTACTCGGCTCCTGACTGCGTTGCTGCCTTCTTCTGGCCACAATGAAATCTGCAGCAGTCACGATAAAGCTCCATTGAGCTTACTCACTCACTCCCCCACTCTCACTTGTTCATTCTGTTTCTCCCGCCGCTGCAGGCTGCCCTTTTGTACTGGGCCCCTGTGTGCATTGCTGCCTTTTTCTGTCCACAAAAAAATCCACAGCAGTCCCAACAGAGCTCCGTTGAGCTCACTCACTCCCCCTCCCTCACTCACTCGCTCATTCTGTGTCTCCCGCTGCTGCAGGCTGCCCTTTTGTACTGGGTTCCTGCCTACGTTGCTGGCTTTGTCTGCCCACAAAGACATGTGCAGCAGTCCCGACACAGCTCCGTTGAAGTCGCTCACTCCCCCTCTCTAACTCGCTCGTTCTGTTTCTCCCAGCGCTGCAGGCTGCCTTTTTGTATTGGGCTCCTGCCTGCGTTGACACCTTTTCCTGCCCACAAAGAAATCCACAGCTGTCCCAACAGAGCTCTGTTGAGGTCGCTCACTCCCCCTGTCCCACTCGCTCATTCTGTTTCTCCTGGTGCTGCAGGCTGTCCTTTTGTACTGGGCTTCTACCTCTGTTGGCATTTTTTTCTGCCCAGAAAGAAATCTGCAGCAGTCCCGACAGAACTCTTTTGGCCTCACTCACTCCCCCTGCCTCACTCGCTCATGCCGTTTCTGCCAGCGCTGCAGGCTGCCCTTTTGTACTGGGCTTCTGCCTGCGTTGCTGCCCTTTTTTGCCCACAAAGAAATCTGCAGCAGTCCCAGCAGAGCTCTGTTGAGCTCATCCCCCCCCCCCATTCTGTGTCTCCCGCTGCTGCAGGTTGCCCTTTTGTACTGAGTTCCTGCCTGCGTTGGTGGCTTTTTCTGCCCACAAAGACATCTGCAGCAGTCCCGACACAGCTCCATTGAACTCGTTCATTTCCCCTCTCTCACTTGCTCGTTCTGTTTCTGCCAGTATTGCAGGCTGGCCTTTTGTACTGGGCTCCTGCCTGCATTGCCGCCTTTTCCTGCCCACAAAGAAATCCACAGCAGTCATGACACGCCTCCGTTGAGCTCACTCACTCCCCCCTCTCTCACTCACTCATTCTGTTTCTCCTGGCACTGCAGGCTGCCCTTATGTACAGGGCTCCTGCCTACGTTGGTACCTTTTCCTACCCACAAAGAAATCCGCAGCTGTCCCGACAGAGCTCCATTGAGGTCGCTCCCTCCCCCTGTCTCACTTGCTCATTCTGTTTCTCCTGGTGCTGCAGGCTGCCCTTTTGTATTGGGCTCCTGCCTCCATCAGCATTTTTTTCTGCCCACAAACAAATCTGCAGCAGTCCCGACACAGCTCCGTTGGCCTCACTCACTCCCCCGGTCTCACTTGCTGTACTCAGCCCCTGCATGCATTGCTGCCTTTTCCTGCCCACAAAGAAATCCGCAGCAGTCCCAACAGAGCACCGTTGAGCTCGGTCACCCCCCCAGTTGCTCGATCCTAATCTGTCGCAAACACTGATTGCTGACAGCGACTGCGGTATTCTGCGCTGGAAATGCGGTAACACATTTTGGCCAGGATGTGAAAAATGACAGCTGTACTGTTCATAAGGAGGTGTGAACAAATGCCAGTGTTGAAAATCTGGCGTGAAAATATTACTAATTTGCAAACTTACAAGGGTGCGTGGAACCTGCACAACACACTCTTGTAACACAGTCATTTCATGGAGTTTCATCACAAAATTTTCAACATAGGCATTTTAGGACCTCTGCTCATGAACAGTGTCAGTGTGATTTTCTAAATATGTCCTGAACACTGATTTCCCACAGCGATTGCACTATTGTGCTCCGGAAGAGCAAAAACACATTTTGGCCAGGATGTGAAAAATGACAGTTGCACTGTTCATAAGGAGGTCTGAAAAAATGCCAATGCTGAAAATCTGGCATGAAAATATTGCAAATTCGCAAAGCTATGAGCGTGCATAGCAACTGCGCAATGCACGCTCGTAAAACAGTCATTTTTTGTATTTTTCCCACCAAATTTGCAGTATAAGCTTTTTGAGAGTCCACCTCATGAACACTGGCACTGTCATTTCGTTAATCAGTACTGAAAGGGGATTACACATAGTGACCGCAAAATCACCTTTCGGGGCCAAATAACACCATGACAGTGCCAGAATTCATGAGGAGGCGTCCCAAAAACCCCATGTTGAAAATTTGGAGCCAAAATTCAAAAAAATGCCTGAGATATGCATCAAAGCTGAAAAAAACCCAATTTATTCCATCGTACAGCTTACCAGCATTTCCTCAGTTTGCGGTCGGCTTTGAAGGGGTGCAGACGTGCTCCCTGTCCACCGATGATGGTGCGACGGACTCCGGGAGGTACGTATGCCGGTGGGGTGTGGGGAGAGCAGGGTGCGCAGTGGGTGGGCGCGGTTGTGGGAGGGGCAGGGAGACCGTCGAGGACCATTTCTTTTTACAGGTTAAAAAAAAAAGACATCGCAAGACCATTTTTGATTTTACAGAGGCATATGGCATGCTGGGTGGGCCCCAGTGTGCCAACGGAGTCTTTTTTTGGGGGGCAGCTGTAGCCGAGGGGGATTGGGCACCCCCATCGGCACACAAAAAAGGGGGGGTGTTTCATTTTGCCGACGGGGATTGGGCACCCCTGTCGGCACACAACAAAAGGGGAGGGTGACAGTATGCCGACGGGGATTGGGCACCCCGTCGGCAGACAACAAAAGCGGGGGTTACATAATGCAGACGGGGAGTGGGCTCCCCCATCGGCAACATAAACCTTGGGTCACTGAAGCCAACGGGGATTGGGGGTCCCATCAGCAAATAAACACGGTGGGGGGCACATGCTACCAAGGGGGATTGGGCACCCGTCGGCGGGGGGGGAGGTTAATATTGTTTGTGAACACGGCAACAAGCTGCTGCCATGTTCACAAACAATATCAGTGTTTCAAGGTTCCGCCCTGCAGTGACAGGTCGCTCCCTCATTACAGTGAATGGCTGACACTGCAATGACGAGGCAGCCCCTGATTGCAGCGGCTAAAATTTTACAAGCTGGTGGCACGCTGACTGAACTAGTGTCAGCAGCAGCATGCCACGGCATTGGGGGAAGTGGGCCAAGCCTTTAAAGACTGTGGGGGCATTGGCCATAACAGTGCCGCGCCTCCACAACCTACTTCTGGAGAAAGCTGCGGCAATACTGTATGTTTCTTGTGCATGTGCACAATCAACATAAAAATACTTTCCTATTGTGTTATAGGGTGGGAGACAGAGGGTAGCAGGGTGCAGGAGCCTCAACTGTTTGTGCAGGAGGTAGCAGGGTGCAGTAGCCCTGACTGTGAGGAGAAGTCAGTGGGCTGCAACAGCCTCAAATGAGGGCAGGAGACGGGGCTTTTGGGCCAGGGGAAAGGGGGAAGCAGAGAGCTGCTGCCTAAACTGTCAGGCAGGAGACAGGGGCATCAAGATGCCATAGAGTATTTCTAGTTATACACATACATGATATATTTTCACACGGAAACCTTTTAAGAACTGAATTTTATGAGTTCATACAGTACATGTTCCTGAAATAGCAGTGTGTGGCAGAAACACATTTGTCAATCTGACATTAAAACAAAATTATACTAGCATACTAAAATGCCAGCAGAATAGGCCTAACGGTCTTTCGTGTCTGCTCGTTTGGTCAGCCACCAACCTGGAAGCTGACCTTGCTGCCCCCTCGCCCTCTCTGGCTTCTCCCTTCCCAGTCCTGGATATTCTTGCTGCACTGGTTTTTGCTTCCAGAACCCTTCCCCTGTACCTGTCCCACCCCATCCTGAACCCCTCCACCGTTTCTGCCTCCACCAGCCCTCTGGGCAGCACATTCCATGGCTCCACCACCCTCTCAGTGAAGTAGCACCTCCTCCTTTCTCCCCTGAAATCTCCCCCCCTACAGCTTCCACCCATGCCCTCCAGTTGCCCCCATCCTTCCTTGAGCACCCTGACTGCTCCTCCTCTATTTATCCCTTCATGTACCTGAAGACCTCTATCATGTCCCCGGTCCCTTCTCTCTTCCAATGTGTACATATTTTGCTCTTGAGCCTCTCCCCATAGGTCCTATCCCCAAGCCCCAAATCATTTGGTTGCCCTCCTCTGGACCCTCTCCAGGAGTTCAATGTCCCTCTTTAAATGTGGCTCCAAAACTGCACGCAGTACTGAGGTGCAGCCTCATCAACAGTTATACAGTGGGAGTATCATTTCCTCCTTTTGGAGGTGAGCCCCCTAGTGATGCAGCCAAGCATCCTGTTGGCCTTTGCCACTGCCCTACAAGTCTCTGAGTTATTCATCTTGACATCCACCACCACCTCCAGGTCCCTCTCTGCCATCGAGACTTGCAGCATTCCCCCCTCAGGGTGTATACTTGGCCTGGGTTTCTAGCTCCCAGGTGCAGTACCTTGCATTTCCCTGCATTGAACCTCAGCTTCTGCTTTCTAGACCACCTTTCCAGAGCCTCCAGGTCCCCCTGTAGGGCCACCCTGCCCTCCTCCCCATCCACCACCGCTCCCAGTTTTGAGTCATCCGCAAAGAGACTCATTTCACTCCTGATACCCTTCCTTATGTTAGAGACGTAGGTATTGAACAGAAGGGGCCCAAGTACCGATCCCTGAGGGACTCCACTAATGACCCTCCTTGAGGATGAGACTATCCTGCCAACCACGACCCTCTGGGTCCAGTTCTGGAGCCAATTGCCTATCCATCTGATCATCTGGTTCCCCAACCCCATTTCTCCCAGATTATCTAACAGACCCCGTGAGAAACAGAGTCAAATGCCTTGCTGAAGTCAAGAAAGAGGATGTCCACTGGTCTACCCAGGTCCAAGGCACTCGTCACCCAGTCATAGAACTCCACAAGGTTTGTCTGACACGATTTCCCCGGGACGAATCCATGCTGTTCATCGTCCAGGCACCCCAACTTTTCCAGGTCCCCCCAGTCTCTCCTTGACAATGCCCTCCATCACCTCGCCCACCACTGATGTCAGGCCGACGGGCCTGTAGTTCCCTGCCACCTCCTTTGATCCCCCCCTTGTGGATAGGCACTATATGCGCCACCTTCCAGTCCTGGGACACCCACCCTGTCCTCAGAGAGATGCTGAACAGCTCCGCCAGGGGGTTCGCCAGGACATCCGCCAGTTCCTTCAGCACTCTGGGATGTAATTTATTCAACCCTGGTGCTTTTTCCGTCTTAAGGGACCTGAGGGCTTCCCTCACTCTCTCTCTGCCGTGATTTCCACCTCTGCTACCTCGTCGCCCTGCTTTGCCTTCCCCCCGCCTGCCAGTGACCCCCACTCCCCAGACCCGCTGATCGGTAAGGGTCCCCCCCTCCTCAGTTTCACCATCTCCTCCCATGTATGATGCAGCCCCCCATTTGCCTTGGTGAAAACTGAGGCAATGTACTCATTTAGTACCTCAGCCTACTCCCCTGGGTCTTGTGCCCATCCCTCCCCTGTTTTAATCCTGCTAATCTGCCCCTTCACCCTTCGTTTTTTCCCAGTGTATCTAAAGAATGCCTTGCTCCCTCTCCTAATTTCCCTGGCCAGGTTCTGCTCCTTTCTTGCCTTAGCCGTCCTCACCACCCTAGTGATGCTTCTGACCATCAGCTCATACTCCCCTTGGTCCCTTTCACTCCTTGAGCACTTGAATTGCCTATAGGCCGCCTTCTTTTCCCTCACCACCTCCTGAACCTCCCTGGTCCACCAGCAGGGTTTTTGTGCCCTACCACATTTTCACCGTACTCTTGCGCAGGTGCTGGTAGCATTCTGCACCCCCCTCCTGATGATTTCCCACCTACTGTCAGCGTCCATGTCTGGCCCAATCCCATCCAAGTGCTCCTTAAGGATCCTTCCCATTTCCTTGAAATCCACAACCCTGAAGTCAGTTACCTCCATCTTTGTGCGGCCTTCTACCCCTCCTAGGTTCAGGCAGAACCAGACCTTGGCATGGTCGCTCCCCGCCAATGGGTCCCTTACCTCCAGACCCCCAATCTGGTCACTGTCTGCCAGGACCACATCCAGTATCCGCTCCTCCCTGGTTGGTTCCCCCACCTGCTGAGTTAGGAACGCATCCGGAAAGCCATCCAACAACCTCTGTTCCCTGGCCACCAAGGATGTCATAGTCTCCCAGTCTGTTCCTGGCATGTTTCAGTCCCCCAACACCACCACCCTTCCCCTTCCCAATCTGCAGTGTCTCCCAACATCTGCCACCAGACTCTCCTCCAGCATGGGGGGGTCTATACACCACTCCTATTTTTACTCTCTTGCCCACCCTTATTATCAAGGTGACCCAAATTGCCTCCACAGTTCCCTCCACCTCCTCAACTCCTCCTATGGCAATACAGTTTTTGACTATTATTGCTACCCCTCCTCCACTTCCCTCCCCCCCGTCCTTCCTGAACATGGTGTAACCCTCCAGGTTCAGGTCCCAGTCGTGCGCTGCAGTGGCCCAGGTCTCAGTGACCACTGCCACATCCACCTCTTCCTCAGTTAACATCGCCTGGAGTTCAGGCATTTTATTGCCCAAGCTCCTGGCATTAGCAAGACTACCTTCCACCCTTTCCCATACATCCATTTCCCTGCTCATGTTCCGTGGGATTCTGTCTTGCCCGGTCCGCGACCATTTAGTCGGCCTTTTCCTGCATTCCTCCAGCTCCCCAGGAGGGTGGAGACAGGGTCCCTCCTTTATCAGACCCCCATCGACAGCCTTTTCTCCCATCCCTCCCCCCTTCACAAGTTTAAACACCACCTTTCATCAATGAACCCCTCTATTTTCAACTTAAGGATTTCCTTCCCCTCTGAATTGAGATGGAACCTATCTCTAACATACAGCCCCTTATCCTCCCAGGTCTCCCCCCAATCCCCCATCAACCCATACCCTTTGGCCCCACACCACTCCCTGAGCCACTGGTTTATCACCCTAATCTTCCTCTTGTGTTCCCCACTAGTCCTTGGCACTGGCAGGATTTCCGAGAAGGAAATTGTGCATCCTATATCATGACAGACCCTGGCAAGTTCCCTGAACCTTGCCTGTATCTCTAGTTCACTATTTCCTTCAATGTCATTGGTACCCAGGTGGACCAGTATGTCCGGAGAACCTCCACAATCCTTTGCCAGCTGATATACCTCATGCTTGGCGCTGTGCACCAATTAGTCCAGGGAAGCATTTTGTTCTAACCAGGCAGGCTTCTCCTTCCCTATCCCATTTGATCTCCCTGATCATGGAATCACCCAACAGGAGCACTCTGGCCACCCCTTTTCCTCCATTTCCACCCCTTCCATGTCCCTCATCCTTTCAACCGGCCCCTCCCCCCAGCCGGCTCCTTGCTCCTCCCCCCCATCTGGGTGCCACCTGCCATCCCCTCCTATTTACCTGGCCACCCTCCCTCCAATCCTATGCCCTCTCATCCTCCTGAGTATCCTTCTGTACCTCGCTACCCCCACCATTCCTGCTCGCGACTAGTCCTTCCCCCCATCTGCTAAACTGGCCTGGCTCGTCCTCCCTTCCTTTCCGTCTCTGTTCAGCCCCTCCTTGCTTGTCGTGCTCCCCTGGCCTAAACCCTCAGCTCCCTTTACGGTATCCTCCTTGTACTTCTGGTCCTTCTCCTTGCCCCTTCCACCCAAGTGGTTCTTTTCCTTGTGCTTTCCTCCCTCTACCCCGTCATCCTCCTGCTCTGATCCCCTGCCCCCCCCCATTTTCCTGCATTCCAAGTTCCCCCATGTTCCTTCTGCTATCCAGCCCCTGCCTCCTACCCCCTACTCCCTTTCCATCTCTAACCGCCCCTGTCATGGCTACATCGCCCCCCTCATCCTCAAGCAGAAGAAGAGAATTGAAGCGGTTACTGAGCTTAAGGTTCGATCCACCTCTCCCAGTTGCTTCCTTCTGTCCAGCCTGAGCCATCTGCCTACTTCCCTGAGAATGCCCTCCCTTTGTCCCCCATCTATGAGGGTCCCCAATTACCTGCCTGCTTCCTTCAGTTATCCTCCTTGTTGAGCCCCATCTGTCGGGTCCTCCATGAACTCCGAGTACTCTCCTGCACCCTTTCCCTATGCCCCTGCCCCTAGTGCTTGGTGGAACCCCGTGGGAGAGCACCTGCCCTATTTCCCAACCATACCTCCCCCCTTCTCCCAGCTGTCTCCTAAGCCCCTCAACCTCCTCCCTAAGCTGTGCCAGCTGGTAGCACACTAGGCAACCACTGAACTTCCAAGCCCAGTCCAGTATCATGGCTGCCCCACACCCTGTGCACTCCACCACCCTCCCAAAGATGCCGGCCCTAATGACATGTGGTCCCATCCCCCTCCAAATAGGTTTCCTTGGGTGAGCCACCAGGTTCCCCACTAGTCCAAGACTTCTAAACTTGCAACACTTGAGTGGCTGAACTTTTCTCCACTTGACTATTAGCCTTAAGAGTTTGCTCACAGGGAAGTTTGCAACTCCTAAACTCCTCCTCCCAGCCTTAAAGCTCAACCCTCAGTGGCTCTTCCTGTATTTAAGAAAGGCTAATGCAAGCGGTGGGTGGGAGGGTTTTCCAGAAAGTTCTTAAGGAGTTAGGCCAATTTTAAAACACAATTTACAAACAATAACAAATTACCACACTAACATATTTATTAAGGCTACATTAAATACACGCTGCTTCTATTAATTAATGGAATGTAGTTTATTTTATATCCATTATACAGCCAGAATAGAATGCAGAGTTTTGATGACAGAGAACTGAGAGCTGTGATACAGAAACTGTTAGTTCTCACAGATTCATTCATACCACTTCAATTCAGCACTGAACCCCAAGTAATCATCCTTATATGAGAACAGAAAGATAGATTTTAAGCATCTCTCTCTAAACACAAACCAGATGGGTTAGTAATGAACTGAGTGAAAACAATTAGCTCTACAGACTGTTATAACTACATAGAAACATAGACTTTGAAGGCAGATAAGGACCGCTTGGTCCACCTAGTCTGCCCATTTCCCTACCTACAGGATAAGCGGCAGATCCTAGTTAACCAACAGCCTATTTCTTCCTACCCCCCACAAGAATTGCCTTATGTCTGTCCCATTCATTCTTGAATTCTCCCGAAGCTTTAGACCCCACAACCTCCTCAGGAAGGCTGCTCCATATGTCCACCACCCTCTCTGTGAAAAAATATTTTCTCATATTGCCCCTGAGCCGTCCCGTCTATCTTCAAATTGTGTCCCCCTGTTCTTGTACATCTCTTTTTCTGAAAGATGCTACCCTCTTGGACTTTGCTGATTCTACTGAGGTACTTAAAAATTTCTATCATGCCCCCCCTCCCTCCTTTCCTCAAGGGTATACATATTAAGCTCCTTTACTCTCACCTCATATGGCTTCTCTTGCAGACCCTGCACCATTTTAGTTGCCCTCCTCTGGACTGCCTCCACCCTGTCTATGTCCTTGCGGAGATGGGGTCTCCAGAACTGGATGCAGTACTCCAGATGGGGTCTCACCATCTGTACAGAGGGATAACAACTTCCTGTTTTCTGCTGGTGATGCCTCTCCCTATACATCCTAGTATCCCCCCAGCCCTCCCTACTGCCTTCTCACATTGCTTGCCAACTTTAAGGTCATCTGATATGATTACCCCCAGGTCCCTTTCCATTTTTGTTGCTGTTATTACCCCCCCCCACTGTGTAATCTTCCCCTGGGTTTTGTTTCCCAGGTGCATTATTTTGCACTTCTTTGCATTGAATCCAAGCTGCCATACTTCTGACCATTCCTCCAACCTTGCCAAGTGCCTTCTCATCCTTTCCACGCCTCCTTGTGTATCAACCCTGTTGCAGATCTTTGTGTCATCTGCAAAGAGGAATACTTTTCCTTCCAGTCCCTCTGCAATGTCACTTACAAAGGTATTAGAAAGGACTGGACACAGTACTGAACCTTGCGGTACCCAACTAGTAAAAACCCCCCCTTCTTCAGAGTGGACTCTGTTTACAATTACCTTCTGTGTCCTGTTGTCCAGCCAATGTTTTACCCAGGCTACCACCCTGGGACCCACTCCCAGGCTGGTTAATTTGTTAATCTTTTGTGTGTGACTTGCTAAAGTCTAGGTAGGCCATGTCCACAGCCCCTCCCTGGTCTACTACTTTGGTCACCCAGTCAACGAAATCAATTAAGTTCGTCTGACATGACCTTCCCGGTGTGAACCCATGCTGCCTTGGGTCCTGTGCCCCACTGGCCTCTAGGTACTCAACAGTTCTTTCCTTCAGAAGTGATTCCATCACTTTCCCTACCACAGAGGTCAAACTGACAGGTCTGTAGATTCTTGCCTCTGTCTTGCTCCCACTTTTGTGAAGGGAAATCACATCCGCCTTCCTCCAGTCCTCAGGTACCACATCATCCTCACGTGATGCACAGATCGCACTAACAGCTCTTCTTGCCTGCTCCCGCTCACCCGGGCTATTTTCTTTAATTCTTTAACAGTTCATAGGCTAACTTTTCTAAATATTTAATTCTACCGTTGCGTTTTTGTTTCGGGTGGATGCAGGTAAACTTTCTGTTAGGTATTTTCTGTTGAAATGGATGCAGAGATGCATCAAAGTCTCCTGTGTCATACACCTCCTCAGACTCCAGACAAGGTCCCAAAGAAATCTAAAGGCCACAATGCTGTCTTGGGTCAGGCTCCTTCTAAGACACAATGGACTACCCCGCTCTCGGAGGAATGATTTTTACTGGAACTGCAACCAATTAAGGACTCACTTACCACCCTTGCTGCAGAACTCACTTCACTCCAAAAAGACATTAATGACACATCTCGGAGAGTTGGTGATGTGGAAGCCAGGTCAGTATCCCTTGAGAAATGGCGAGAGTGGCTGGAGCCTGAAGTCTCTTCACTCCGTCAGTGTCTGCACAAGATGGAATTGAAGCTAGAAGATCTTGAGGGTAGAAGTAGGTGGAACAACCTGGTGATTTTAGGACTTCCTGAGGATGCAGAAGGTTCCACGCCTATTATATTCACCCAAATGTTGTTAGACAAGCTGGCCGGGACCATCACCTAATGGGCCGCAATATGTGATAAAACGGACGCATCGGGCTTTGAGCCCTAGACCTCCACCTGGTGCACCTCCTTGGCCCCTTATTTTACGTCTCCTAAACTACCTCGACAAACAACATGTGTTGGCTAAGCTCAGGGACATTCAATCTATCACCTGGGAAGGTCATAAACTCTGGGTTTCACAAGATCTTCCAGCTACTGTTAGACAAAAGAGGGCATCTTTTCACCCAACCATTTCTAAGCTCATATCAGCTGGGATCAAATTTCAAATGTTATATACTGCCCGGTTGCAAGTTCGTCTGCAGGATACTTGGCACACATTTCAGGACTCTGCTCATGCCTCCAAGGAGCTTCAGTCCATCCTTCCTGATCTGTTTAAAGCTGGCTGATGCATATTTCACGTCATGACTACATAGCTGTCAGTTAAACTAAGTGCGACATCGGCTGCTGATTTGCGACTTCTTGGTTTTCTTCCCAGAACTTTATTTCTTTGGAACTTTGATGGCAGTTCATGGTTTCTATGAGCCTCTACAGGAGCTAGAGTTACAAGTGGCAAGAATTTTCTTTTCTTTCCAGGGATGTCTTCATGGACTCTTGGGTGATTTCAACCCTGTAACCCTACACAGAGTTATTCCTTCAGTTGGGGTCCCTTATTTTGCCTTTCTTTGTTGCTTTTCCTGCATTTCTCAAACGGAGTGATGACTGACCTTCAGGACCCAGAACCAATAGACACTGTTCTGAAGTTATCGACTGCCACAAAGGATTTTTTTTTTTGACTTGCCGTGGGCTCCTTCCTGCATCAGCAGACCTAAATCTTTCAGTTCTACATAGATGCAGGACCTCAGCAGGGACTCCTTTTATCTGTGTTCCTACATATGTTTCCCCCTATTGCGCTCCAACACCTTTTGGATTAGCAAGACAACTTGTATTGCATTGTGTACTGGTTCTGCAACCTCCTATTGGCTACACTGTTAATTTCCTTCTTATTTGTAATTTAGGGGGGTTATTAGCTCGAGAATATTCAGAGGTTTGGAATACCAGTCAATTTTTTTTCATTAACTCTTGTTGTTTACCTAGAGCTCATTACCTTGTTGAATTTAATGTTCAACTGATATTTACTAGTTACTCTTGTACACAATTTCAGACATATCGTTCAGCTCTTATGTACTGAACTACAGTGCTTTTTGTCTGTGTTCCTATATTATAGTTTGCTACTAACAGTGTTATGTACCTTTATAACTTATTGGTAACCCTGGTATAGTACCCCAAGGTAGATCCAGGGTGGGGTCCACCTCTGCGTACCTAGTAATTTTGGATGAGTGAGGTTCTCCTCCCTAAGGACCCAAGTTTAGACAGATTCATAGTTCTTCTTAGGCTATTATAGGTGTTTTAGTACTGGGTGGGTGGGGCAGCGATCATGGGGCTAGGTATGGCATTGATCTTTGGTGCCTTCACGAACCAATTAGAAGGGGGGAGGGGGTTTGGGGTACTTCTAATTGTTGGTGTTATTGGAGTTTTTTCTTGTTGGCTGCATGGGTTATTACTTAACTGGGGGTGTTTCATCTTGATCCTCCCATTACTATGGTTGTGTTACTATAGGGAGGGGGGTTGGTTGAGGATTGTTGGGCCTTGGGTGGGAGGGTGGGCACCACCGGAGGAATGGACTGGAGGGGGGAGGGCACTCCCGGGAGATGGATACTGTCAGAGCAGTCAAATATCACTTAGATGTTTACTTCCCTACACCTACCCATGCTTTCTGATTTCCAACTACAATATCACAATGACTACCTATAAGTTCTGTACCTGGAACATTAAGGGTGCCCAGTCCCCTACTAAATGGACTAAGGTCTTGCTTCATTTACAGAAATTACAGGCAGATGTGGTCTTCTTGCAGGAGACCCACTTACTCCCATCCCAAGTCCTCCTTTTTAGGCGGTTCTGGGCGGGACATGCATTTGGAGCTGGCTTGGACACCCGTAAAAAAGGGGGTAGCTATCTTAATTGCTCTGAGTGTCCCTTTCCACCTCCTCCAAGAGGTTACAGATCCACAAGGTCGATATATAATTCTCCGCGCTTTACTGGGCCACTTGGAAATCATACTTGGGGCTGTTTATGGTCCCACCTCTGATGAGCCCCATTTTTTCACCACCTTGATGTCCGTCCTAGCTCCGTGGATATCCCACCCCATTGTACTTGGGGGAGACTGGAATTTAGTCCAGTCTAATGATCTTGACAGATCTGGCAAGGCCCGTTTGGCACTCTTTCATGGCCAACTGGCTCTCCGGGAATTGACAGACTCCGTGGGATTGGTTGACCCATGGAGGGCCTTGCATCCTGATACTCGGGATTTCTCTTTCTACTCCCTTCCACATAATTCCTTTTCTCATATTGATTACTTTTTAATAGGGGCAGAGTGCATTCCTGGGGTTATATTATGTCATTACTCAGCCTAGGTAATTTTGGACCACCACCCTACCCTTTTGCATCTCCAGCTCACCTCCTCTCTGAACAGAGATAAATTTTGGAGCCTAAACAATCAATTACTTAAATCCGGTGTCCTGCTACAACATCTTCGATCCTTTATTTCTTCCTTCATGGAGATTAACTCCCCCTCCATGCCTACTCTGGATATATTATCCGTTTAGCAACTACGCGAAAGAAACAAACCTCTGCTACCTTATCCTCTCTGTTAACCTAGATACGTGCCCTAGAGGAACGGATTTCCCAGACCTCCCCCCAATCTGAGTGGGAATGATTGAAAAGTCTCCGCTTTCAATACAATGCCATCTTAGGGGAAAAAGCGGAACATCTCCTGCTTCGTTTGTAGGTAAAATATTTTGAACAGGGAGAAAAAGCAGGAAAACTGCTTGCCTTTTGGTTACGCTCCCAAGTGTCGGATAGAATTATAGCCTCTATCCATACTGAATCCGGCTCTCTCCTCACTTCCCCACGAGATATTAATTCCTTCAGAATTTTTTATTAGAATCTATATGCCCCTCCATTCTCTTTTTCTTCAGCCTAGGTAGATTCCTTTTTGCAAGATGTGCCTCTTCCCCAGCTGACAAATTCACAAGTTACCGTTTTACAAGCTCCATTAACTCTAATAGAAATGACTCAAGCTATTGACTCTCTGGCCACAGGCAAAGTGCCTGGGCCGGATGGTTTTACCACTAATTTTTACAAATCCTGTAAAGACCAGTTGGCTCCTATTCTCTTAGATACCTATAATCATATTTTTACGAATGGTCTTTCTGATTCCTCTCTCATGGCAGCAACCACAGTGGTCCTACTTAAACCTGACAAGGACCCCCTACTTGTCTCCAACTACAGGCCAATATCTCTTATTAATATTGGTGTGAAAATTTTGGCTAAAGTTTTGGCATGTAGGTTGGGACTTGTGTGGGACTCCATCAGCAGAGAACAAGTCAGTTTTGTTCAGGGTAGACTGTCGGCTGACCACCTTAGGAAGCTGTTCTATCTCTTTTCGGTATCCAGGGACTCCTCTGCTCCTGCAGCCTTGGTGTCCCTGGGTTGAAAGCACTCGATTTCGTGTTTCATGGGATTACTTATTTACCCTACTTCCTAAATATCGTATTCCTCAAGCAATTATTCAATGGATCAGGGTGCTGTATTCTTTCCCGACAGCCTGAATCCTGTGTAACGGAGTATTATCATCAACATTTCCCCTTCACCAGGGCACCAGACAGGGCTGTCCACTCTCTCCCTATTTATTCAATCTTTTCTTGGAACCTCTCATTCACGAAATTAATCTTTCCCCTCAGGTTTCGGGCATCACAATTGGCCGAACAGAATACAAGCTCTCTGTCTATGCAGATGATATTTTGTTATACATCTCTTCCCCTGCCACGTCCCTACCTGCTGCCCTTCAGATTATCTCTCAAGTTGGTGCTCTTTCTAACTACAAGTTAAATCTTACTAAAACGGAAATTATGCCTCTGAACAATGTTACCTTCCAAGCTGATACTGCACACCTCGGTTTGATCTGGACGCCAAATAAACTGAAATATTTAGGAATTTATCTTAGTACCTCTCCCTCTAAAATGCATCGTTTTAATTTAGATTTCCTAGTGACCAGTCTTAAAGTGGATCTAGATCGTTGGTCCTTACTTCCACTGACATTACGGGGCCATATGAATATCATAAAAATGAATATTCTCCCTAGACTACTGTACCTGCTCCAGATGTTTAACTCGGCCCTTCCCCAATCACGGTTTAATCAGGTCCACTGACTTCTCTCTTCATTTTTATGGCATGGTAAGACAGCACGAAGAGCATTATTTAAGCTTATGCGCACTAAGTTGGATGGAGAATTGTAGGCTCCAAACTTTTTCTTGTATTACTTGGCCCTCCACCTCATTCGACTTTCCTACTGGGTGAGAACACCAAAAGGTGACTCCACTAGACAGTATATTCCGCAATGGGTGGACACTGAATGTTCTCTGTGTTCAGAAAATGGTTTGGATATTCACTCCCTACCTTATTTCCCAAAGAAGAAACTTCCCCCGTCTCTACAAGATTCCCCTCTGGAAGCGTCCCTACACTTGCAACTCTGCTCTTTTTTTAAAGTCTGTCCATACAAAGACATATCCCAACCATTGTTTGGGAATCCTGATTTCCATATAGCTGAACAGTTTCTCTCTGAGAAGTTCTGGCCCTGTATGGGGGTGTGATCGGTTGACGATCTTACCTTCAATCAAAAGCTGTTATCCTTCCAAGATGCCCGTATCAAGTATCACTGGCCCACCTCCTTGTGTTTTAGATATTTCCAACTTTCACATACGCATCTGCAACATTTTGGCAGTGGTCCATGGCTTAGTCCATTAAGTACCTTAGTTGTCCCTCTCATTCGTCAGGCTCCTGTCTCACATAAAATTTCATATTACTAACGGGCGCTACAAGATTTCCTGGCTATCAATGAGCGACCAAGAGTTTATTGCTGGGACCACTCCCTTCCACCATCTGATACTCCCAGGAACTGGACCACTATCTGGAAACACTTTTATAAATTTATCAAATGGGACAAATACCGCTTTATGTAGTTTAATATTATTCACAACCTGTACTATACCCCCTGTTCGTCTGCATAAAATAGGTAAACTCCCAGATGACCTCTGTTCTAGGTGCGGTAAAGAGCCTGGCAATTTACTCCATATTCTATATTCCTGTGAAAAAGTGGCCTCTTTTTGGAACTCTATTCGAACCCATCTAGATCCCCTCTTGGGACTGAATAATGCTTTCCTCCCTGAAATACGGGGGACTATACTAACATCTTGGCTGGGAATCAGAAACCACATATAGTCTTAATTTCTTTATGTGCAAAGAAAGTTATCCTGCAACATTGGCTTGATAAAGGGATACCTCAATATCTTGAGTGGCACAAGGAGATATTATTTGCCCTGCAAGCCGGGCACCTTATTGCCAGTATGGCTGGCCGACTATCACATTACCAAAATATTTGGGAATCTCTCCAGGATCTACTGACAACCTAAACAGTCCTATTATAATACAGGTACCTCCTTGCCCTGACAGTTCGGATCATTCCAACTTGTTCTATTCTTCTGGGTATCCTCCGGTGGAGGGATAGGAGGGGTGTTTGGGGGTAGTAGTGGGGGGAAGGAATGTAAGATTTTATTTTAATCGTACACCGTTTAGTTTATTCTTGTCTCTGTTATAGATCACTAGTGTAACCATATTCTACAAACTTTTTTGGAATATGGTTCCTTCTTTTGGTGTGCTAAATAAAGCTTATTCAATTTGAAAAAAAAAATGGTAGTCAGTGGTATCACTAGTTCTCCCCTTAATTCTTTTAGAATTCTGGGGTGAATCCCATCAGGTCCCATTGCTTTGTCCACCTTCAGTTTTAGGAGTTCTTTCAGAACCCTTTCTTCTGTGAAAGGACTGGGATCGACCCCCCTATCCAGAGTGCTTCTGTTAACTGGATTAGGTACCTCCCTCTCCTCCTCTTCTGTGAATACTTAGCAGTAGTATTTGCTCAGTATCCCTGCTTTTTCACTGTCCCTCTCTGCCCAGCCATCGTCCATTCTATTCAGCCTCACTATCCCTCCCTTTGTCTTTCTACGCTCCCTGATGTACCTGTAAAATGTTTTATCCCCCTTCTTAACCGAGTTGGCTATCTTTTCCTCAGTTTGAGCCTTTGCTATTCTGACTTCCCTCCCTGCTTCCTTCTGCCTTAACTGGTACAGTTCTCTGCCCTGCTCCTTCTGTGTTTCCTTATACTTCCTAAATGGTATCTTTTTCTCCCTAACCATCCCTGCCACCTCTTTTGAGCACCATAGTGGCTTTTCTTTTGTTTGATTTGTTTATTTGCTTCATACAAAGGCTTGTTACCTCTGTG
Source organism: Neoceratodus forsteri (assembly GCA_016271365.2). Lineage (NCBI taxonomy): Eukaryota > Metazoa > Chordata > Ceratodontiformes > Ceratodontidae > Neoceratodus > Neoceratodus forsteri. The sequence continues at coordinate 283,914,690 of CM057453.1, read as the reverse complement.
ATGGCAGTTCTGATGTTTCCCATTGTTGCTCCACCCTCCTTCTAGCCTGTTTGCTAGTGGTTTTCTAAGGCACTCTCCCATCTTGCCAGAGTCAGCCCTACTGAAGTCCAGTACCCTCACTTTTGTATGGCTTGACTCTGTAGCTGAGTTTATCGTGAACCACACTGTTTGGTGGTCACTTGTTCCCAGATGGCTACCCACTTCTAGATCTGAGAGCCTCTCACTATCCCTATTTGAGAGCATGAGGTCTAAGATGGCTCCCTCACGAGTGGGTTCCAAAACTAGCTGTCTGAGGCATGCCCCCTGTAGGGCATTGAGAATGGCCCTGCTCTTGGATGTGGCTGCAGCAAAGGTGCTCCAGTTAACATCTGGCATATTCAGGTCCCCCATCAACAGTATCTCCCCTTTCTCTGCCATTCTAAGGATGCCTTCTATCATATCCTTGTCCATTCCTCCCCTGAGATGGGGGGTCTGTATACAACCCTGTGCAGATTGTGATGCCATTTCCAGTCTCTAGGTGACCCACAGTGCCCCTCTTCTCCCTGTTTACTCTTTTGTTCCATTGCTTTATCACTTTCCTCCACAGAGAGCTACTCCTCCCCTCTTCTCCCCATCTCTTCTGTAGGTTGTGTACCCTGGTATGTTAACATCCCAGTCATGGTTCTCTGTGTACCATATTTCTGTGACTGTTACGATATCCAGGCATCCCTCTTCCATCAAGGCCACCAGTTCAGGGAGCTTGTTGCCCAGACTATGGGCATTGGTACTCATTACCCTCCATTTCTTGATGGCCTTTCCCCTTTTTGCCCCATTACTGTCCTTAATGCCTTTGTCATTTTCTCCATTTACCCCTGCCCTTCTCCCTATCAACGTCTCTATCTTGGTGTTTACCTCACTTACTACCCTGATTTTTTTGGGGGGGGGGCTAGGATTTCCCTGCTCCTTTCCAGTACCTCCCCCTTTGGCTAGTTTAAAAGCTTGCCAATGAAGCATTTAAACCTATCACCTAGGATTCTGGTTCCCCTCCTAGACAGATGCAGACCATCAGTATAGGCCTGCATCACTCCAGGTGGACCCCCAATCCCCAGTGAAGATAAACTCAAGCTCTGCACCAGTTTTTCAACCACTGATTGAATCCCATGGTGTGGAGTACCCTAGCCTCACCCATGCCATAGACAGGCAGCACCTCCGAGAAGGTTACTGCGCGTGCTACTTGTCTAAGGCCCCTCCCCAACTCCACAAACTCTTCTTGCACTGCTCTGATCCCTTTCTCAGCCAGGTCATTTGTTCCTAGATGGACAATGACATCCAGCTCCCTCCCCCGTGCAGCTACTCCAGTGATCCTGAGGATTCACTCCCTGTCCTTCCAAGCCATGGTGCCAGGCAGGCACCTTACTTGCCTCTCCCCTTCCTCCCCAGTTCTGCCCTCCTAACATGGAGTCCCCACCAGGAGTTGTTTCCTTCCCTGTGGGTCCCATGCCACCCTCCTGTGGGTCTCCTTTGTGGAGGTTCCCAGCATCCTCCTTGGTCTCCATTGTGGGTGCCTCCATAGAGGAACCACACTTTGCCAGAATGGCATATGAATTGTGGAGAGGTACAGCTGGAGGGATGCACCTCTGCTCCACCACCCTCACCCTCCCTGGGCCACTGTGGTCCAACCATTCCTCTTTCTTGGCAACCTCTGAGGCAACGGCAGTGGCCCTGGTGGTCCCTGGGTGGGAGAGGAGGACCCCCAAATCCTGGTCAACTCAGCCTGAAGATGAGCAACCTCCTCCCTCAGCCCAGAGAGGTGCCTGCAGATGGGACAACACTGCATCCTCCAGAACGTCTTCCGGAAGACTGTTGCTCCACAGTCACTGCACTGCACCACTCCCACCAGGTCTTATTTCTGGCCCCTTTAACTGTTGTTTTGAATACTTACTCTTTCCTCTGTTTATTTTTTTTTTTCTCCCTACTTACTTACTGCCTGTGCCCTTTAAGCTCCTAATCGGAACATCTTATTGTACCTCTATATAAAACTTATGTACGACCCATTATGGACTACAGTTCACAATTTTGGTCTCCGTATTTAAAAAAGATATCAGGTTATTAGAAGGGGTACAAAGAAAAATAACCAGATGTAGTCCTAGACTAAAAACAAAGCAATGTCACTTTAGACTGAAGGAGACTGGACTACATACACTTGAGGCAAGAAGACAAAGAGGGGATCTTCTTTTGCTGTATAAACTAATACATAGTGATTTTGGTCTACAAGAATTTAATATGAAATATAGTAATACAAGGAGAAATCTCCGTTCTCATAACCAGAAATTATGGGTTGAGAACACTAAAACCCTTAAAAGGGATCAATATTTTACAATTAGAACTCCTTTGGCATGGAATAAACTCTCTCAGGATGCAATAAATAGTCCCTGTCTGGAATTTTCTAAAAGATATCTAGACTATACTTACTACAACAGTAATATATTAGTGCAATTATCTCATACATGTGGGAGACATATTAAATGGGCCTGTTGGCTCCCTTACGTCATTAAAATCCTAGTAATCCTAGTAAACTAGTAATCTTCCTGTTCTGAGACTAGAAGTTCCTATATTTCTCAGTAGTCTCCTTACTTGCTCTGAGTCAGACCTCCAGCAGCTGGGGGGATGGAACAGCGTAGTTAGTCAATCAGGAACTTAACTGCAGAAGCAGCAGGCTGGACACGTATGATGTCATTGCTCACTGACAGGGACAGAAACATCTTTACCGTTTCTTTGCTGTTTTCAGTTACTGCAGACCACATTAATAGATGCTGACTGAAAGAAAACTGCAAAACCAAACTGCATTATATTTTCAAGAAACACTAATCATGACACAGGGATGTGTATTCAAGGGGATTCAAGCTTTTTATGGAACATGTGCATCTGATCTTTAAACAATGGCATGTCCTATCAGCTGATCCAGTTTTGAGAGACTTTAGTAGCAACCCACCCAGGATGTGCCACAAACGTTCCCCTATAGTAAGGGATTTACTTGTACATAGCCACTTTAAAAATAATATGGGCAGAACCATATAAATGGATGTTTTAAATGCAAGAAATGTGTACCCTGCAAACACAAAGAACAAAAGAAAGAGTTCACGAGTTGTAACATCACACGTAGTTACACAATTAGACAATGCACTGCCTGCAACAGTGAGGGAGTCATTTACCTGGCAACCTGTCTTTGCTCAGCTTTCTATGTGGGAAAAACCACTCAAAGCTTCAAGACTAGGGTTTGTGAACATATCAGGGTGATTAACAAAAAAAGATCTCACTTATGCTACTGCTGTACTGTAGTTGAGACATACTCAGATCAGTCACACAGTTTAAGTTTACAGCCATAGATAAGGTCGGCTGTGACCCCAGAGGCGGAGACTTTGACCATCTTATGCTACTGAGGGAGAATTACTGGATCTTGACTTTAAAGCTAACAAAAAAACGAGTCTCAATATCCAACTTGATGTGCGACCATATTTAAAAAGGATAAGAATTGAGCCTTGATGAATATCCCTTTTATATACATAGCATAATTACCAGGAACAATGTTGGATAGCGATAGTTTTACACATGATGTCATTTTTGTTATTTGCTTTTGAAGCCGTTTGCCATCACAGCAGTTTTTCATATGTCTCTACTATACGTGTGTTGTATTCATGTTCATTCTACATTGATATACTGTGTTCTTTGCCTGGAGCAGTAGAATGGAATGCTCTTCTTTCGCTAGCGGTCATAAGGTGTAATGGGCACCATCAAGATATGAAAATTACGTACCTACCGTAATTCTTGATCTTCTTGGACGAGTCTCCACCACTCATTCACACTAGTGGGATTAGCGCCGGAGGCACTAGGACTCATCGGGAGCAAACTTTTTGCTGGAGGGTCGGCGCGAGAGACGGCGCCGTGAGACACGGGCGCCGCGAGCAGCGGCTCGAGCGTAGCATGACTATCTCGGCGCCAACCCTCCAACCGCCTCACACCTTTTTACCAAGGAGGTGCAGCGCAACTAACGTAAAGAGTAAACCTAACCATAAACACGGACATAAGATAGTCCGTACGACCCGTGTAAGAAGGGTCAGCAAAGAAGTCCTCACGGCCTAAAGATTTGAGGGAGTGAAGACCAACACAGCGGTGAGCTCGAGGATGGAGGGTGGGCGTGTGAATGAGTGGTGGAGACTCGTCCAAGAAGATCAAGAATTACGGTAGGTACGTAATTTTCATATCTTCCTGGACATAAGTCTCCACCACTCATTCACACTAGTGGGAGAGTACCAAGCTGATAATCCCCCAAAAGGGTGGCAGGAGAGCCAGAGCTCACGCGTCTAAGATAGAAGCCCATTAAGGATAGTTCTGCCGAATGCGGAATGTCGCCTGGCATGAACATCCAGTGCATAGTGCTTAACGAAGGTATGCACTGAGCTCCAGGTGGCGGCGTTGCAGATATCTGCAATTGGAACATTGCGAATTTCCGCTAGGGATGCCGCGACCGCCCTAGTAGAGTGAGCGTACACTCTACCTTCTAATTTAACTTGAGCCATGGAATAGCAATGTCGAAGGCATGCCACTAACCATGATGAGATGCATCTGATAGCGACAGGTTGACCCAGCCGGGTGTCGCTGAAAGAAACAAAGAGTTGCTGAGTCTTGCGAACATCCTTGGTTCTATCTAAATAGAACCGCAAGGCTCTCTTAACATCCAAGGAATGAAGAGCTCGTTCCCCTTCATTTTGGAAATTAGCGAAGTAAGCGGGAAGTACCAGAGGTTGGTTTAGATGGAATTCTGACACAACCTTGGGAAGAAATTTAGGATGAGTACGGAGAACTACCTTGTCTTTATGGAATACAGTATACAGAGGGTCCGTAACCAGGGCATGTATTTCAGAGACCCTACGGGCTGAGGTAATGGCCACCGAGAAGGCAGTCTTCCAGGTAAGAAATTTCAGCTCACAGGTAGCTAGGGGTTCGAAAGGCTTCCGAGTGAGCATGTCCAGCACCAGGTTAATGTCCCAGGCTGCAACTGGACGCTTAACAGGGGGTCTGGTATGAAGAATCCCCTTAAGAAATCTCTTCACCATAGGTAACTGAGCCAGAGTCAAGGACGAAACCGGCTCATGGAACGCTGAGATGGCACTAAGGTGAACTTTAACTGTGGAGTACTGAAGACCTGAGTTAGATAGGTCCAAAAGATACTCCAGAACCTTGTCAGGAGGACAGGAAAAGGGATTCCAAGAGGACTTTGCACACCAGAGAGAAAAACGTTTCCATTTGGAGGCGTACGTTTTCGGTGGCTGGCTTCGAGCAGCCAGAAGGATGTCCGAGACTCTACGAGAGCGTTGAACCGATTCACTTCTATCTCTTCAGGAGCCAAGCATGAAGGTGAAGTGATTTCAGGTTGGGATGGACCAACGAACCCTGGGTCAAAAGATTGATTGCAAAGGAAGTGGTCTCGGAGAGGCTGCCAACATACTGTTGAGTAGAGGAAACCATAGTTGCGAGGCCAGGAGGGAGCAATGAGAATCATCTTGGTCCCTAGACTGAACTTGAGGAGTACTTTCTGGATTAGAGAAAGCGTGGAAAGGCGAAAGAAAGCGCTTGTCCACCGCAGCCTGAACGATCCTGACAGAAAATGCCAGGCCCTGGATTTCTGGAGCAGAAGAGAGGCAGTTTTCTGTTCAGTGGGGATGCAAAAGGTCCAGGTCTGGAGTTCCCCACTCTTTGAACAGGGACCGAGCTACGGCTGGGTCGAGAGCCACTGTGAGGTCTGCCTCCGCTCTGCTGAGGTGATCTGCTAGGGTCGCTTTGTATACCTGGCAGATAAACCGCTGAATCAGAGACTTGTGCTCCAAGCACCACTCCCACACCCTCATTGCTTCCTGCAAAGGGATAAGAATGAGCACCGCCTGCTTGTTGATGTAATACATCACAGCTTTGTTGTCCGTTTGAAGGAGAATGTTCTTGTGACAAAGGACATCCTTCAGAGCTCGGATCGCATAGAGGACCGCTCTCATTTCCAGGACATTTACGTGGAGATGAGTTTCGAACTGAGTCCATACACCTTGAGTGTAGAGGGAGAGACAGTGAGCTCCCCATCCCATCAGCGATGCGTCTGTGGTGATGGAGATCTGATGATCCGGAAGAGCAAAGGGAAATCCTTCCAGGAGATTGCTCTCTTGAGACCACCAGGTGAGAGACCTTCAAGGGGCTGCGCCACCCTGATGGGATAAGACTGGGGTGAGGAGGTCGGAGACCACTGAGTGGAGAGCATCCATTGGGTGGTTCTCTCAAGTGCAACCGGGCCAGGGTACAGTGAACACCGAGGGACGCCATGGAGACCTAACATGCTGCATCGAGAGAGCTGTAACCGACTGGTTCTCCTCGATGTAACGGGCCATCCGGAAGGATGTCGAGTCTTCTGTCCTCTTGGAAGGAAAGCCTTCATGGAAGAGGTGTCTAGAAGCTGCCCTAAGAAAAGGAGCCCTGGGAGGGCTGCAGTTGAGATTTTTTAATTCAGCAGAACTCCCATGGGCGTGAAGGCGAGAAGTCGTTTACGGCTTCCAAAGTCCCTTGGCTGGAAGGGCTTGCAAGAAGCCAATCGTCCAGGTAGGGAAACACCAGAGTCCGCTTCTGAGATGCGCCAGCGAACTGCACAACACTTTGTAAAAATCACGGCCGAGGATAGCCCAAAGGGCAGGACTCTGAACTGATAATGCTGACCCAAAGCTACAAAACCTGAGGAACCTATGGGTCGGTGGACGGGGATATGCTGGTAAGCATCCTGCATATCCAGAGAGGCCAGCCAGTCGTTGTTGATGCAGCAAGGGTAACAGGGTACGGAAATCATTTTGAATTTCTCCCTGGGGAGGAATTTGTTCAACTTTCTGAGGTCTAGGATGGGCGCATCCCCAGATTTCTTTGGAACCAGAAAGTAATGGGAGTAGAACCTGTGTTCCGTAGATGCGGGGGCACCAGTTCTATTGCCCTGTTGTTCAGAGAGGCCACGGATCTCGGCGGTGGGAGGTCTGACTGGGAGGCCGACAACCTGGGTTATCTGCTCAGAGACACCCGGGTTTCAAGAAATTGAGAGAATAACTCGCGACTATCCGAAGGACCCATTTGTCCGGGTTATGGACTTCCGCTGGTTGTAGAAGTACATCATGACCTCCACTGGAGAGAAAAGTTCCACCGGCAGTGTGGATGGAATCTCAACAACTCATATGGTGGCGCTGGGGCTTTAGGCCCCGCGCTTGCTGTGTCTTCTTTTGAGGTTGGGCAGGTTGGCTTTTATGGAAGCTTCCCCTGCCTCTGCCTCGAAGGACTGACTACTATGAAAACTGACGTCTGTTCACATGCCTGCGAGAGGGGCAGGCGGAGGTCTGCCAATTTAATGGCCGATCTAGTCTTCTGAGTGGCCTCTAAGGCTTGCTCCACCTGAGGCCAAAAAAGATAGGAGCTATCAAAAGGCAGCGCCATTATCTGCTGCTGAGCATCATCGTGGAAGCCAGAAGTACGTGAGCCAGGAATGGCGCCGAGTACAAATCCGCGGTTGCTGAGCGAAAGCAGTGTCGAAGCGCCCATGGCAGCTTTGACTTGTTGGTTATTGACCCAATACTTAATAACGTCAGAAGAAGCTCTGACTTGGAGTCCAATCTGGAAGAGCTTCAACCATTCTTTTCATAGAGTGCTACAGGATATACTCATACTGAGAAAATAGCCTTGATAACTGGCAACACGATACTTAGAGTGGAGGCAAAAGACTCTCTTACCTAATGTATCTATCTTACGAGACTCTTTTACAATAGGTCGAGCTGTAGTAGTTTGAGGAAGGACTACCTTGTCATTCTCTGCCAGGACTACAATAGGATCCGCAGCGTTTTGGGATGCCAAAATAGGGACTATCCTTGGGAGCTGAATACTTTTATCAATGGATTTAGCCACTGAGGGAATAAGAGCAGGATTATTCCATACCATTTGAGACAGCCTCAAGGAAGGCTGGATCGAGGAGTCAAATCCGTAGGGATCTCCGAAGCATGAAGGTACTGGAGTCTTAATATCTTCCCAGGATCGATGTCTGTAATCTGGAGAGAAAGAGTGGATCTCAGGTTCTTCAACAGAGACTTAAAGGACAGGTTCTTGACCACAAGCTCTGTAGCAAAGAAAGATCCTGTTTCCTCCACTTCATCACCCAACCGAAGGTCTGGGTCAGGCTCAACATCATCTCCTGATGGTCCAGGAAGGACTGTTTGGACAGGAAAGAAGTGAAAATTAGGAGAGGAGGAAATAGCAGAAAAACAAGGAGAGTCCCCGAGGGCCCCCGGCGCCGAGACGGCAAAACGGGCCGAAGATGGCACCAAGGAGGCGCACGGTTTCTGCAAGAGCTCTTCGGCGGCGCCGTGGATATCGAGAGCGTAACGGGCGCCGCAGAAATCGGGCGGTGTCGCGAGAGCACGCGGCCGCAGATGGCGCCAAGAACCAGCGGCACCGAAAACGGCGCCGATAAGCTAACAGACTTGCGAAGGTAATCGAAAAGCCCCAGGAACCTGGAAAGCAAGAGAAGGAAAAACCAGGAGATAAGGGCACGGTGCGCCTCGCGCCGCAGCCATGTGGAGGGGAAACACCAAAGCACGGAGTCGTGGGTTCAAGAAGGCGCCGCGAACTAGGAAGGTCCAACTGCCTCTACCTGACGCCGGATACCCGAGGGCTCCGAGGGGCAACCGAAAGCCAGGCAGAAGAAACTAACCTCCGAGCCCATCGCCCATAAGAGCAGCCCACTGATGAAATTGCTCATCTGGAGCCCTACCTATAGGCGGAGGGGCTCGATGTCGAGGACGACGACACCGGAAGTTGGCGACCAAAGAAAGGAGACCGGCAACCAGCAACGATAATAGACCGTTGACGCCAGCAGACATACCAGAGGACTAATTTCTAGTGATGCCTTCTTTTTGGACCTGTGGGTCAAGAAGAGCTAGAGGCCGAACGGTGCCGAGAATGCGACTGGCTATTTTATGCCGGCGGGGACGCCATCCCCCGGCATCGGACTGACCGCTGTCGGAACCCCGCTGAGGAGAAGGAGGCTGACCGACCCAGCCCGCTGACTGAACAGCTTTCATACGAAGTCTCCCTACCGTCACCTGACCTGCTCATGGTCGACTCCGTCCAGTAGGCCGAGACTTCTTCAAGTAAGTTAAATTTAAAATATTAGAAAAATTTTACGAAAATAGAATAAAATTAAGCGATACTACTATCGTGATAATATAAAAAAAAACAAACTGAAAACTATGCGCTAGTTTGAAGTTTGACTCCCGACAGGCGAGCGACGTCGTAACTGAAGCGCACTCGACGGCGGGAAAAAAGGAACTGAGGCGGTTGGAGGGTCGGCGCCGAGATAGTCATTACCGCCGAAATGCTGCTCAAGGGCGCCACCAAGGGCGCCGCTCTCTCGCCAACCCTCCAGCAAAAGTTTGTTCTCGATGGTCCTAGTGCCTCCGGCGCTAATCCCACTAGTGTGAATGAGTGGTGGAGACTTATGTCCAGGAAGATTCTGCATTATTGTGAACTTCGAAGCATCCATCTAGTTCTAACATTGGAGTAACTTACTCGTTACAAATAAGACACACTTCCCAGGAATGGTTTTTTTCTCACTTTTTCATCCTTTTTGCTCCTCCACCTCCTTTCCTACTTTAACCTCTTTTTCCTCCCACCCATTCCCTCCCTTTATCTGTCCCCTTTTTTCCCCTTCCCCTTCCCCAAACCCAACCCCCATCCCCCGCCTCCCCTTCATCCTTGGATAAACTCTTTCACCCTTCTTTCATCCCTAGTCTTTGTATTTGCCAATATGGCATTTTAATTGGGCATTTGGATGGTGTACACATTTATGACTATATGCATTTTTTAAACGTTTTTATAGGACACTTTTTACACTAATAATGTAATTAGTTTGTTTCTGTAAGATATGCAGTTTTGAGTTTAACAGTTTTATTCAACAATCAATAGCATTTTGAAACCTAAAGAGTTGATAGAAGCTGTATAATGAGTTGTTCTTAGACCTGCCCGCCAACCAATGGGAATAGGTATATCACAGGTATGACACTGCATCACATGGTATGGTCTTCAAATAAAATGGTATGAGTTTATTGGATCCCCAGCCTTTGATAAAGGACTAAAAGAGTATGAAACATGTCAGGCAGAGGTATTGTCTGTATGTCTTTTTTTATTTTTGTAACAATAGAATGAAGTTTTAACAGAAGTACCATGTTGGAATTTTTGCATCCCTTTTATGGGTTAGGTGAGTGCCAGAAACCTACAACAAGCAACATTGGTACATTTCTAGAGCACCACACTCCTTGTGCGCACTTCTTTTGGTTCTTGGGAAGAAAGGACCCAGTGAGGAAGGGAAGGAGGGTGAGGCTGGGAGAGTACTGGGGGTGGGGGCATCTCAGATAAGGGGGGCAATAGGGGAGGAGGCATGACTAGGGTAGACGGTGGGGGCATAGCAGAGGGAACAGATCGGCCAGCAGGGGCGGGGGGCATAGCAAAGGGGGTAGACCAAGCCAAGAATATGCAGGACAGGGTGGATTTTTAAAACATGATTGTGCAGGGGTATAAATGTGTGAAAGGGGTGGGGTCTTAGTGATGGGAGACGCAATCTTAAAAGGGGTCAGATGGGGAAGTAAAGGGGAGTGGTATAGTAGAATATGGGTGAAATCAGTCCCTGGTTTGACAGCGGATAGGCAGGGCAGGGCAGTCTATTCTCAGGTGTGCAAGGCGAGGAAGGGAGAAACCACATGTAGTGGTGCACTTGGGTACAAATGACTCGGGGGGGGGGGACATGGTCGAGTTGGTAAGGGAGAGGTTTGAGGAACTGGGGAAGCTGTATGAGGAGGCAGGGAGATCAGTGGCCTCAGAAGTGCTCCCAGTACCCAGGGCAAGTATGGCGAAGAAAGAAAGTAAGGTTAGATGAATTCAACATTTGGCTGTGAGAGTGGTGTTGAACCAAAGGGTATGGGCTAGTGGGAGGCTGGGAAAACATCTGGGACAACAGTGAAATGTTCGCAAGAGACAGGCTACATTTGAGTAAGGTGGGGGTATGAAAAAAGAGGCTGGGGAATACATAGCAACTAAGGTGGATTTAAACTAGGTGGGGGGTAGCGAGTGTGCAGAAGGGATGTAGGGCCGCTGGAGAGGGTAACCAAACAAGCTTAGCCCCCAAACTAGCAGGGAGGGTATCAGAGAAGGGTCGCGGGGGGTGGGGGTTAAGAATGGTGAGAAATGGGTTAAGGAAGGGAAAGGAAAAAATTGGAGGGTGGTCTTCCTGAATGCAAGAAGTCTGGGGAACAAAACAGCTGCGTTACAGACTCTCTTGGCAGTGCGGATGGTGTACACTGTGGACATCATGGAGACTTGGGCCACCCAATACCAGGACTGGGATCTGATGATCCCAGGGTATAGGATCTACAGAAAGGCTAGGGGAAAGGGGAAGGGGTGGCGATTTACGTAAGGGAGAGGATAAGGTGTGCAAGGAAGGAGGAGGGGAGGACAGAGGCATTATGGATGCAGTTCCATGACTCAAAAAATAGGTCACTTAGTGGCGTGGCCAACAGCCGAGCTAGAAGCAGCATTTCCACTGAGTTCTGTGGCTCTTAATTGCAGATATTGAACTTTTAATGCTGTACTACAACCTTTTCAAATTAAACACACTCTATATGAAAGCAGAGCTTTGGCTGATTTGACCGATACCTTTCTGGACCTTCTAGGCAAAAAAAGCTAGAGTTATGGGCAAAGCTAATAAAACTGGAGCTGGAGGAGATGGTACACAGGCCAGAACACCTAAACTTGGTACTAGTAAAGAATCTACCTCGACGGGAGAAGAAGCCGAGTTTCAGCCAACAAACACTGCAATCCTGAATGCCATTCAAAGTTTGGATAAAAAAAATGCAGGACTTTCCTGCCCAATTTAAAATGTTAGACACAAAGGTGGGACTCCTAGACACCGAAGTAAAATCCACCTCAAAAACAGCAGAGTCGGAGCTCGTAGTGACTACAGGCCTAACGAAGGAGAATGGAGTTCCCAGGAGGAGACTGGAGAATCTGGAAAATACAACCAGAGTACAGAATTTGCATACATTAGGGCTCCCCAAGGGCATTGAAAGGGATAACCCAAAAGTTTCTTGCTATCTTGTTCAAAGACGCTCTGCAGGTCCCTGATACAGCACCTGTCTTAAAAGCATATTGGATAGCCCTCGTGGTGGAAGAACTCGAACAGTGACTAACGAACTCCCACTGCGTACGCTCCTCATGGTACTGGCAATGATGGTGGATAGAGATGCCATCTTTCTTCAAGCAAAGAGAAATGGCACTTTGGAATGGCAGGGTCACAAACTGCATTTCTTCCCGGACCTCAGCTATGCTACTCAACATCGTCGGAAGAGTTTTGATGGGTGAGACAGCGGCTGAGGCAGCTCGGAGTACACCACATGATGTTGATGCCTGCCAGCCTGAAAATCTTTTATGGAGACAAATCCTACCAATTTGTGGATGCAGGAGAGGCAGCCAAGCTGGTTGACCACCTAGAGAAGGAGTTTAGATCGAAAGAAGATGGTCCAGAAGAGGAATCAGAGGATAGTGAGTGACACAGTGAGGGGATAAGGATTGCAACCTTGTAAATAACACTGCTGTGCCTCAACTTCCTACATTCCTGCACCACAACTGGTAACATACTTCATTAGTGCATTAAAATTGGGGTTTTCTATTGCTGGACTTGGGCCATGGAGAATGCAGGTTCAGGAGGTGTGGGCAAAATGGAGGTCAGTGCTATTGACTCAATGTGCGCTGTAAATGTCCTTATCTTCCCCATGATGGTATTCTAGTGTTCACGCCAGCACTACTGTTAAAGAGAGGAACAGCGCCAGAGTTCTGTTGCTCCGAAGCTCAATCTGGGCTGTATTTGGACTTTGCAACAGTAAGTCAAAGTTCGGACAGTACTATATTCTTCTGTAGTGGACTTTAACAAAACTGATCATTGTTCTTATTTTGTCCCTATGAGGTGTGCTAAGCTATGTTAAAGAACGGTCCCACATTTACAGGAGAATTAGTTCTGTGCTTCTAAATCAGGGACCCTCTGTATTACAGCATAACGTAAACTGTTTACTATTTGTTCAGTGTTACAAATCTATATTTAGAGCTGCTGTTCTTTTACCAAATTATTGAAGTTCATGTCTTTAGGGGGTGGAAAGTTGGAGTACAGTTGTGGAAGCCAGGAGATTGCTGCTATCTTAATTTACTGGTTAATTCTTTAGAATGGCTTAAGGGGAACTATACTCAAATCAAAGGGTGCACAATCTTTTTTATCCATCTATGCTTAGAATCCCCCTGCTTATGGCAGTAAATGGCTTTATGTTTGAGCATATATTCTCTTTTACATTTGTTAGAAGTTCCCCCCAGTGTAGTACCAACATATAGGGGCATATCAACTCCTTACTGTAACAATGTTGTAACCACTTGTGGTATTGTATTTGACTTTATTATGCCTGCCTATGTGATCTATGTACTGTGTATTGTATACAGTTAAACTAATAAAAAAAAAAAATAGGTCACTTAGGATGGGAGTGGTGTACAGGCCACCAACTCAAGCAGAGGACTTGGACAGGGAGTTAGTGGAGTAGATTAGGAGGGTCTGCAGGAGGGGTAACACCGTGATTGAGGGGGACTTCAATCTACTTGGAGTGGACTGGAGCACCCCAGCCACCTCGAGTGCTAGGGAGCAGGTCCTCCAGGAAGCATTCCTGGACAGCTTCCTGACACAGATGGTAAACGAGCAGACTCAGCTGAGAAAAATGCTGGACCTAGTACTGTAATGAGGAGGCTGTAAAGGAACAGGAGGTGGAGAACTCGCTGGCTGGGAGTGACCACCACTTGGTGTGGTTCACGTTCAACATGGGCAGGGAAAAGTACAGTTATGTAAGAACTTGCCGTAAGAGTAGATCTTCTAGAGAGGTTCCTGCAGTAGGTCATAACATGTATGACTGCGCCACCTGGCATCAGGACCACACATCAAACGTTTGCTAGCAATGTCTGGTGGGGGACCGCCCACCCGATGTCACATGATGGATGTCAGCGTGACCCTATATAGTGGGCTGTCCCTGTGCCTGCCTTCCAGTTCTCCAGGAGATCCAAGGAGGATGAGACAGGAAAAAAGGATGTAATCATGGAGTCCAGTTCAGAATGATCTGTAAGAAATACAGAAACTGGGGAAAGAGAGAGGGAAAGTGTGGCCTACTGCAGGAACCTCTCTTGAAGATCTACTGTTATGATAAGTTCTTACGTAACTGTACTATCTTACTTCGAGAGGGTTCCTGCAGTAGGTCATAACACGTAAGACTGAATCCCAAGCAGTCACTCTGAGAGAGATCGAGAGAGTCAGGGGAGGAGGAACAACTGAAAACAGACCAGGACCGGCCTAAGACAGTAGGCCTTGCAGGATGGCGAGGCTAAACCTGGCCCTATGCCTAGAGGCAAGTTTCCAGACTGTAATGCTTCGTGAAGGTATGGACCAAACTCCAGGTTGCTGCCGCACAAATATCTGCTGCAGAAATGTTCATGAGGAATGCTGTCGAAGCAGCCATGCCTCTGGTAGAGTGACCTCTGACCTGCCCCGGAAGAGGTTTATTGTACTTCTGGGTGCAGTTGGCCAGCCATTTGGAAAGACACTGCTTAGAAACTGCCGACCCCAAAGATTTGGGGGCAAAGGAAACAAAAAGCTGATCTGACTTGCGTGTGTCTTTGGTCCTGTGGACGTAACAACACAAGATTCTATGTACATCCAATGTGTGAAGTATAGTCTCACCCCTCTTAGAATGAACCGGACAGTATACTGGGAGTTCAGCCATCTGATTAAAGGTGAACTCGGAAACCACCTTGGGAAGAAACTTAGGATTTGTACACAGGACCGCCCAGTCCTTGTGAAAAATCAAATAAGGCTCCTTATGCATCAGGGCCTGAAGCTCGGAAATTCTTTGAGCAGATGTAATAGCAACCAAAAAGAGCACTTTCCAAGACAGGTAGCGCAAATCACAGCTTAACGCCAGTTCAAAAGGAAAGAGTGCAAGCTTCTCTAAAATAAAATTTAGATCCCAAGATGGGGTGGGGTTATGGATGGGGGGTTTCAAATGGAGGATCCTTTTCAGAAATGTTTTTGAGACCTCCAGCTGAGCAATAGGTTTCCTGTCTACAAAGGAGTGACAGGCTGAAATAGCTGACAAGTGGACCTTAAGGGAGGAATAGCCTAAACCAGAGTCAGACAGGTGCAAGAGGTACTCCATGACCTGAGGAGCTGAGCAAGTGAAGGGGTCCCAGCCCTTGGATGCGGCCCAGATGGGTAAACGCTTCCATTTCATCGCGTATGTGGACCTGGTGGAGGGTTTTCTGGCTTCCACCAGGACCTGAACGACCCTCTGGAAAACTCCAAAGCATGACACAATTATCTCTGAAGGAGCCACACATGAAGATGCAGGGTCCTGAGTCCTGGATGCACTAGTCTGCCCTGATCCTGTGTCAACAGATCATGTTGAAGAGAGAGGGGAACTGGGAGTTCCACTGCCAGCTGCTGCATGAGTGGGAACCAAATCTGCCTCGGCCAGAGGAGGGCTATGAGGATCATCTGAGCACCCTCTGCTTGAAGTTTTAGAAGGACACACTGTAGAATGGGAAAGGGTGGGAAGGCGTACAAGTACTTCCCTGTCCAGCAGGGCGACAACGCATCATACCAGAAAACACCAGGCTCTGGAATGAGCGAGCAAAAACTGGGAAGTTTTGCATTATATAAGGAGGCAAAGAGATCTACTTATGGTCATCCCCATCGGTGGAACAATAGATCGGCCACTTCCTGACTCAATTCCCATTTGTGAACTTGGGACAATGTCTGACTGAGGCTGTCCACCAGGATGTTTTTGATGCCTGGGATGTGCACGGCCGTGAGAAATAGACCATGTTGGACTGCCCAGAACCACAACCATATCACCTCTCTGCACAGGGGGGATCACAGGGTGCCTCCCTGCTTGTTGATGTACCAGACTACAGACATATTGTCCATCTGAACTAGCAGTATTCCCATCAACAGGATGGGCTGGAATGCCTGCAAGGCATACAGCACAATCCTCATCTCCAACATATTTATATGGAGAGAGATCTCCAGCTGAGACCATAATCCCTGTGTTCTGTGATTCCCCAGGTGGGTTCCTCAACCCAGACCAGAAGAGTCTACAGTGAGGGTCCATAATGGAGGAGCTGTCCTGAAAGGTAACCCCCGATACAATTTCTGAGGATCCTGCCACCGTACAAGGTCTTTTCTGAGTGCGCTGGAGACTAGGACTGGATGATGTAGGTCACCCGAGCGCTGATCCCACCAGACGTGTAGTGTCCACTGGGTGATACTCATGTGTAATCTGGATAAGGGAACTGTGGATATGGTCGCCACCATGAGGCAAAGAAGGCGTAAGAATGCTCTGGCGTGAATATGCCTGGAGGAAAGGACTAGACTGACCTGCTCTCTTAGAGTGTCTGTTCTGTCCGGGGGCAGGAAGGCTCTGTACTCGACCATGTCCAAGATGGCTCTGATGAATTGAAGCCTCTGGAAGGGGATTAGGGATGACTTGGGGAAGTTGGCAGTAATCCCCAGTGGGGAAAAAAGGTCCAGTGTGAAGGAAAGAGATTCTTCTAGGTTGGCCCTGGATGGGGCCACGAAGAGCCAGTTGTCCAGGTAAGGAAACACTGCAGATCCTCGACGGAGTAAAGCCACTGCCACCACCACTAGGTACTTGGTAAAGACCGTGGGTGCCGAAGAAAGGCCAAAGGGGATGGCTGTAAACTAGAAGTGCTCCCCCTGGAAAAGGAAACGCAGGAAACAGTGGTGGCCTGGGAACACTGGAATATGAAGGTAGGCATTCTGCATATACAGTGCGCAAAGCCAGTGGTCCTTCTGCAGAAGGGGCAGAAGACCCTGTACAGTCAGCACGTGGAACCTTTTGTACTCCACGAAAAGGTTCAGTTGGCTGAGGTTCAGGATGGGTCTGAGGTAGCCCGTCTATTTCGGGACCAGGAAGAAATGGGAGTAAAACCCTTTTCCTCTCTGGGATGAAGGGACTGGCTCTATAGCTGACTTCTGTCTTAGAGCCAGGATTTCCTCCTCAACCAGCAGTGCCTGGTTTGGAGAGTACTGGAAACGACCTGGAGGGGAGTTTTGGAGGAACTCCAGAAACTCTTTAGTGTGTCCTCTTGAAACTACTTGTAGGACTCACGCTTCTGAGGTGATGCCCTTCTACTCCTACACGTGGAAGGTGAACCTTTCTCCTCCTGGCTCCACATTGGAGGGTGAAGGAGGGGGAGGGCT
Organism: Neoceratodus forsteri; assembly: GCA_016271365.2. Taxonomy (NCBI): domain Eukaryota; kingdom Metazoa; phylum Chordata; order Ceratodontiformes; family Ceratodontidae; genus Neoceratodus; species Neoceratodus forsteri. The sequence continues at coordinate 283,897,292 of CM057453.1, read as the reverse complement.
GGATGAGTCAGGAAGCAGAGGGACGGGGGGGGAGCCCCCCTGGTCGCTCTCTGGGTTTTTGAGGCAGGGGGAAAGGAGAAGAGGACCCCATAGCTTTTATTTTGGCACCTGTTGAAGGGCTGTTTACCCTGCCTCTTGTTTTGGCGCCAAAAAGGCTGTTTCCTCTGAAAGCCCATTTGGTACATTGACTTGACAGATCTCAGGGCTTGGCTGCTATCCTTGAGACCCGTAATTAAGTTCTTGGTGTCTCCCCCAAAGAGGACTGAACCTCTGAAGGGAGCATCCTGGATAGCTAACTGGACATCCGCGGAGAGTCCAGAAATGCGTAGCCAAGCATATTTTCTGAGGGAGACAGCTGTGGCGGAGGAGCGAGCCACCATGTCCACCGAATCGTAGGTGGCTCCGGGCGCATGTCTGCAAGAGATTTTGGACAGGGCAAGTCTTTGGTCAGTTCCTCCTTGAGGTCTGAGGCCTCCATAGATTGGATACGGGCCTCAAGCCTGACCACAGTTGCTTTCTGAAAAGAAAACATGTGTGCGCCACGTAGTTGAGGGAACTGAGGGTGCATGTAGAGAATGAATAGATGTTCTTTCCAAATTGGTCGAGCTGCCGAGACTCCTTATCTGGAGGATAGGTGCTCACATGTTTTGGTGTGGTTGAACGATCATGAGCAGCTGCTATAACTATAGAGTCCACCTTGGGATGACAGTCCAGAAAGGAAATACCCTCAGGCGCATGGTAGATCCGGTCTGCCTTCTTTGGGATGGCTGGGATAGAGTGTGGCAGCTGCCAAATAGTAGTGGTGAGGTCCTCGTGGGGGTCTGTCCATGGGGAGACAGGGATAGGAGAAACAGTCTCCAAGTCTAGGTGCTCCGCTAGACATTTTTCCTTTTCGGGTCCTGCTCCTCTGTAGTCTGGCTGTTGGTTTGTTGGATAATGTGGAGGAGCTCAGTAAAACAAGGATCCTCCAGAGGGGATTTGGGCGATTCTTTGCCCTTGGCCACAGAGGACTGCTCATCTGATGTGGCTTCTGAGGAATCCTCCTCAGAGTCTGATGAATCTCCTCCCTCAGGGATTCCAATCCCCGGCAGGGTGACCTCCTAGGGAAGTGCACCCAAAATGTGCACCGTGCATAGTAGATAGAGCTGACAGGTGACATGGAATGGGGAGGGGGGAGAGACCATTGGCCCGGCAGTCATTGTTCTAAGTCAGAAACCAGCTGGGATCTGGCATCCTTCCACCAGGACTGTATAAGGGTTTGAAAGTCCTGTTGAGGTGAAGGTAGAGGAGTAGGGGTGGGCTGTGGGTGGTAAAAAGGTGTGTCCAACACTGAATACTGAGAAGGAGGATAACCCTGATAATAGGGGTAGCTAGGGGTCTGATACCCAGGGTGAAAAGTCTGGGGAAAAGAACCCATCATCTGACTAGACGGTGGATAAGCTGGCATCTGGGAATGCTGAATAAGGATGATACCCTGGTGGATGACCTTGTTCAGTCAGGGGTCTTGAAGGACCTGGAAAAGGATCCTGTGCTGGGTTGGCCGACATCACAGGAACAGATGTCGGGATAGTCAGTGTCCAGGGATCTGGCATTGGGCCTGGTATAGTAATAGCCTGCATCAGGGGCAAACATAAAGGCTCTGAGGGAGGTTGTAGAGAGTGTCCAGAGGTGCCCCCATGCGTCAGAGATGGGGCGCCTGGCGATGGTCCTGATGGCAGAGCCATAGGTAGGTCTGATGGAGGGCGAATGATGCCAGGAGCCCTCGTGAGAATGGGGTCTGGTGTCGGTATCCCAGGTAGGGTATCCATGGGAGGGACCTGGGGCACAGCTGCTGGAGTGGGAGAGGAAAAGACCACATCCAGGGGGCCCACTTCCTCCTCCACCACAGATGTGATGTCTGGGTTAGGAGGTTCCACCAAGGAAGGTGAAGAGGAAGGTTCCTGCCCAGGAGGGACCTGGGAGGAGGGCTGACCAAGGGAGTTTGGTGGGCTCGACCGGGCGTCGGGTGAGGTGGTGTTATCCCCCAATGGGTGAGCTACATCTGGGCGGTCATCCGAAACTTGAGTGACTGGCTTATCGGGCGATAGAGGGGGGGACCCTTGACTGACTTATCGGTCTGTGTCATACGAATCCCTGCCTGTTTTTTGGGATCCGGCTTATCGACTATCAAGCAGGCACCGGAGGAGCCGGGGTCCTACTTAGCGGTAGAAACCAGACGTTCGTTAGAGGAGCTGGCGGATGACTTACCAGTGGAGACAGGCTAAAAAGAAGCAGAGCAACCTGGAGAAGTCCCGGATGCGGCCTGGACAACCACAAGGGCAGGCGATGGGGGAATGGCCCTTGCTGGTCAAAGGCTTGCCGGAGGTAACTTGGTCCCGATCCTCCGTACGTTCTCATTCCCTGTGCTTCTCTTTGTCCTTCTTTTTCTTCTGTCTAGACTCTAAAGAAGGGGAAGAAGCATTATCCCCTCAATTTCTGCATCTTCTTTTCAAGAGTGGCCATTCTGGACTTCAGTAAATGTGCCTCCAGAGCCTGCTGCCTGCGTTTCCATGTGGCCTGATTGAAGGGCTTGCAGTTGGGGCAGGCTGCGGCATCGCGGTTCAAGCCTAGGCAGAAGAGGCAGAGACGATGGCCGTCCTTGTGAGGGATCTCTGCACCACACTTCTCACACTTCTACTTGGTCTTTGAAGTCTGAGGTGGAGAAGACATAAAAGAATCAAAAATCAGACTGAGAAACTCATAAAACAAGATAGAAAACGGTGACTGACTGAGCAACGTTTACCGCGAAGTTCTTTGCGCAGGTTGATGGCGGGAAAGAACTGGAAGGCGGGCGCGGGGACCACTCACTATATAGGGTCACGCTGATGTCCGTCATGTGACATTGGGTGGGCGGTCCCCTGCCAGACATTGCTAGAAAAAGTTTGCTGTGTGGTCCTGACACCAGGGGGTGCAGTCCTACATGTTATGACCTACTGCAGGAACCCTCTCGAAGCAAGATCTATAGGTACAGCAACCAGGGTGGTTGACTTCAGACGGACGCACTTTGACAAGATGGGGGACATTTTGGAGGGGCACCTGGCAGGAACTCATCCATGCCTGGATGCAAGCCAAAAATGGAAAATTATCAAAATGGGGCTGGTGGAGGCTATGGGGTCATGTATCAAGACACAGAGCAAGAAGGGATGGGCTAAGAAACCAAGCTGGTTGAATCAGCAGGTCTTGGAAGGGGTTAGGCAAAAAAAAAAAAAAAGTATTTAGGAGGTTCAAGAAATCTGGGAGGGGAGAGGACAGGGAAGTGTACGTAAAGAAGTTCAGAGAGGTAACAGGCTAGTCAGGAGGGCCAAGGTTACCAGAGAGCTGAGGCTGGCACAGGGCATCAAGGACGGGGAGAAGAACTTCTTCACATACATAAAGGAGAGATGGAGCTGCAAGGACCAGATAGTGAGGATTAGGAAAGATTCGGGGGGAGGGTGGAGACAGGGGAGGAGCAGGCAGAAGCATTAAATGAGTACTTCTGTTGTGTGTTCACAAAGGAGAAGGGTGGGCAGATAGCTCGAGGGATGGGGAAGGGGGTGACGAGGTAATTATAGAGGGCAGGGTGCTAGAGAGTCTGAAGGCACTGAGGGTGGATAAGGCACCAGGAACAGATGGCATTCACCCCAGGGAGTTGAAAGAGCTAGCAGAGGTCCTGGCAGGGCCACTGGCTGACCTGTTCAATACATCCCTAGACACAGGATGTGTACCACAGGACTGGAGGATGGCTCATGTGGTGCCCCTCCACAAAAGTGGTCCAAAGGATGAACCAGGCAATTACAGACCAGTAAGCCTCACATCCATTGTTGGGAAACTAATGGAGACAATCCCGAAAGAGATGCTGGTGACCTTTTTGGAGGACACTGAACTCCAGGATAGTCAGCAGTATGGATTCGTCTCAGGAAGAAGATCCTGCCAGACCAACCCAGTTGATTATTATGACTGGGTGACGAAGGAACTGGACAAGGGCCATGCAGCGGATGTCCTGTATTTAGACTTCAGCAAGGCCTTTGATTCGGTGCTTCATGGGCAGTTGTGGGGAAAACTGGAATATGTGGGGGAAGGATAAAGATGGTGAATTGGATCAGGAATTGGCTGAAGGGGAGACAGTAACGGGTGGTGGTGGTGGTGGGACTCTCATCCCCAAGGGCTGTGATGAGTGGGGGTCCACAGGACTCGGTGCTGTTTGGGCTATTCACAGCAGACATCTCACAGGGCATCAGGAGTAAGATCAGTCTGTTTGCTGATGATACCAAGATGGGGCGGTGGTCGATGACTTAGTAGGGTGGCAGGGGCTCCAGGACGACCTGAATAAGCTGGAAGAGTGGCTAGAAACGTGGCAGTTGGGGTAAAATGTTAAGACGTGCAAGGTACTGCACTTCGGGGCAAGGAACCCAGGGAGGAGCTATCAGTTGGGAGGGTGGTTATAACTGGGAATATGAACAGCTCGGCTCAGTGCAAGAAAGTGGCAGTTAAAGCCAACAAGATGCTAGGGTGTATAGCAAGCAGAATCTCCTCCAGAAGTAGGGCGGTGATCCTGCCTCTGTACAGGTCACTGGTCAGGCCACACCTAGAGCACTGCATGCAGTACTGGCACTCATTTCTGAAGAAGGATGTCAGATTACTGGAGGGAGCACAGCGCAGGGCAACGAAGATGATCCGGGGATTGGAGGACAAAACCTACAAGGACAGGCTGAGTGAATTAAATATGTACTCACTGGAGGAGAGGATGGATCAGGGGGATGTGATTGAGACCGTTAAATACTTGAAGAGGGTAAACAACATGGGTACAGAAGGGGTATTTAAGTTGAGGAGGAGGAATATGAGGGGGCATAGTCTCAGATTGGAGAGGGGGAGATTTAAGATGAGACATTTTTTCACTGAGAGGGTGGTGGCTAAATGGAACACTCTACCTGAGGAGGTGGTATCCTGTAAGACGGTGGACAATTTTAAGAGGGGATGGGTGAGAGGGAGGGTAATGGTAAGGAGGGAAAGGGGGTGGGGCAGTTGCAATGTAAGGGTGCTAGCTGCACATTCGACCAGACTTGATAGACCATGAGGCCTGTTTCTGCTGGCAGATTCATATGTACTCCTGTATGAGACCGCCACCAAGATGGTAACCCTTGCTTGAATCACCAGCTATTGATATGACAATCTATTAGGCAGTCTCTATACCTTATTTCCTTTCTGGCTCTGATCTGCCCTATTCTCTTACTAGAGTATTTCCCACCAGTGATGGTGGACCCAGGCTACCATAATTGAGGCCAATATTCCCTACAATATATCCCACAAATGGTCATGTATTCAGGACTTTGCTGATTTGCAGACCACCTGTACTCTAAGTCTGCAGGAATTCTTCAGATAGCTGCAGATTCTTCCTTTTTACCAGTCCCTTCCCTTGAGGGCTCGTGCCACTGCATCATACTCTGCAATTATAACTTACTTCCTCTCTTTCTTTAAAACTGGGCCTTCCTCTCATACAATCTCCCACCTTTATCAAGCTCTCCAAGGCACCATGGGAGAAACTGCTTTGGAAATAGCTCAGCGATGGGAGGAGGAAATACTGTAGGAGTGGCTCTCTCACCAGAGATCTGGCACTGAGCATGTCTTGCTGCTGCAAAGGTGAGCAGCTCCCACCAGTGACAGCAGTATAGTTGGAAGCAACTAACCCATTATTTTAAAACACTGACTATTACGGCCCAGTTCTCCCCCTACATTCAGCCTTTTGTTGGCATAACTGCAAGGAACCCTGAGCAACACATACCCATATAATGTGGGCTTGCCCAGTGCTATTCCCCTTTTTTCAGGACCTGGACACGCAGCTTACAGAGATCTATACAGATCCCTCCAGCCATCCTTAGATCACACTTATTTTTGCAATTCCCACGGGGACTCTGGGACTGCTTTGCCTGGTACCTGTCCCGGATTCTCCTGACAGCTGTGAAAAAGCTGATCACATGCTGATGGCTGATGACCCTACCACTGGACATGCTGTCCTGGTGTAATTTGGTGGGCTAAATTTACACTATGGAAAAAAATCACTTTTTCCCTCAATGACCACAGAGAAAGAACAGTTACGTAAGAACTTACCGTAACAGTAGATCTTCGAGGGGATCCCAGAGCTCAGGTTACGCCATAGGAACCTTCGCCATCAGTGAAGGGGAATCCACACACAAGATTTTCAGCAATACAACTGGGGCTGCCCACGCCGTCGACGTCCGCTAAGGTCAGCAACCCTATAAAGGCACGGGTGGCCTGACTCCCTCCTCAGTTCTTTCCCTCAGGGGACGAAGGGAGCAAGTCTCATGCCCTGGGGAACCGAGGGGAGACTGAGGGACCCAGCTATAGATAAACAGGATAGAATACAGTAGATAGCCAGGTCCTGAACAGTGGCCTCAGGAAGGGGGATGGTGGGAAGGAAATCATGCCTGATGACTGAGATCCCCGCGAAGATCTACTGTTACAGTAAGTTCTTACATAACTGTTCTATCTTTTTCAGGGGTATCTCAGTCATCAGGTTACACCATAGGAACAAATACCAAGCAGTGACAGGATCAAACAGACTGGGAGCCGGAGGTTGGAGCTCCCTAAGCTTAAGATAGGAGTCCTTACAGCACATCTCTGCAAAATCCTACATGGGCTCTTGAGGCAATGTCCAGACTGTAATACTTGGTGAAAGTGTGGACTGTACTCCAGATGGCAGCTGCACAAATGTATGTGGCTGAGACCCTTTTGAAACAAGCCACTGAGGTAGCCAAGCCTCTGGTGGAGTGAACTTTGACAGCACCAGGCAATTATTTGCCATACTTATTGTAGCAGAACAAAATGCAATTTGCCAACCATTTGGATTAACGTTGCTTAGAAACTGAAGCACCCTCTCTACTTGGGGTGAAAGAAACAAACAACTGCTTAGACTTTCTGGACTCCTTAGTTTGAAGCAGATAGTACTTCCGCGCACATCTTGTGTGTGAAGCAGTGCTTCCTCTAGATTGGCACGCTCAGGAAAATAAACAGGAAGGTGGATACACTGAGTGAGTGTAAAATCTGAAACCACCTTGGGCAAAAACTTAGAACTTTTGAACAAAGACACCCTGTCTTTGTGAAAAGTCAAATAAGGCTTCTCACACTAGAGGGCCTGAAGCTCCGAAATCCTTCGAGCAGAAGTAACTGCAACAAAAATAACGCTTTCCAAGTGAGAAAGCGCAAATTGCAAGTCGTGATTGTCTCAAAAGGAGACGGTCAATTTTTCCAAAATAAAATTCAAGTCCCAAGCTGGGACGGGGAACAGATTGGGGGTTTCAGATGCAGGATGCCCTGAAGGAAAGTATAGGAGACATCCAGCTGAGCAATCGTGCGGTCACCCACAGGCTCACGAAAAGCAGAAACAGCTGAAAGGTGGACCTTGAGGGGAGGAATACTGGAGGCCTGAGTCAGACAAAGAAATCAGGTAGTTCAGGACATGCTTCACAGGACAGGTGAAAGGGTCGAGGGGATGCTTGGCAGCCCAGATGGCAAACCGCTTCCACTTCATAGCATGTGACACAGGCGGAAGGCTTGTGGGCAGCCACCAAGACATTCGCCACCCTGCTAGAGACCCCAAACCTGGCGATGGCTACGTTCTCAGGAGTCATGCATGCAGACAGCGGGACCTGAGATTGGGATGGACCAGGGTCCCCCAATCCTGGGTCAACAGATTCCTGCAAAGAGGCAGAGGGGCCAGGGGTTTCTCCTCCAACTGCTGAAGAAGGAACCATATCTGGCGGGGCTGGAATTGGGCCCACCAGAATCTTGCTGGCCGTCACCATTTGCAGCTTGATCAGCACCCTCTGTATTACTGGAAACGGAGGGAATGTGTACAGATATCTCCTGCTCCAAGAGAGGGACAATGCGTCTCACCAGAAAAACTCCAGGCCCTGGATCTAGTGAGCAGAAATTAGGCAGTTTTGGGTTGAGTGGGGATGCAAAATGGTATAACTCAGGACAATCCCATCTATCAAACAGACCTTCTGCCATGGATGAGAGAGGCTCCCATTTGTGCATGCTGGACTGAGTCCTGCTGAGACTGTATGCCAGGGTGTTTAGAACATCTGGGACGTGGACCACAGAGAGTGTCAGACTGTGCCCCCTGCCCAGTACCACACTCGCATGGCCTCCCAGCAAAGGGGGTATGAGCGAGTCCTGCCCTGCTTGTTGATGTAGTAGACTACACTCAGATTGTTTGACTGCAGCAGCAGCTGGCCTGGAGCAAGGTGTCAATGAAATGCCTGCATGGCATACAGCACCTTTCTCATCTCCAGGACGTTGATATGATAGGCAGCTTCCCACTGAGATCAGGAGCCCTGGGTTTGAAAGGGACCCAGGTGGGATCCCCAGCTCAGACCTGACACATCTGTGGTGAGGATCTGTTGGGGAGAGGAAACCTGGAAAGGGACTCCCTGAAGAAGATTCAAGGAGTCCATCCACCTTTGCAAAACTTTGCAGATTGGAGAGGAGACCAGGACTAGATGGTCCAGCTCATCCGTGCAATGGTTCCACTGCACTCTGAGGGTCCATTGAAAGATGTACATGTGAAGCCTGGCCAGTGGAACTGTGGGAACGGCCACAGCCATTAGACCCAAGAGCCTAAGATATAGTCTGGCAGGAATGTACAGACTCTGAGCTACTTCCTGAGCCTGAACTATAAGGGATTCTGCCCTGTTTTGGGGTAAGAAGGTGAGTCCAGAACCGCTCTGATGTACTGCAGTCTCTGGGACAGTACTAGAACAGACTTGGGCAGGTTGACTGTTATGCCCAAAGAGTGGAAAAGCTAGAGAGTACGCTCCAGAGTCAGTAACAGCTGATCCCTGGACAGGGCCTTGAGAAGCAAATCAACCAGGTAGGGGAAGATGTACTTCTCTCTTCTGAGAGTTGCTGCAACTGCTGCTAAGCATTTGGTAAAGACACGGCGCAGAGGATAAGCCAAAGGGCAGCACCTTGAATTGGTAATGCTCGGCCTGAAAGGCAAAGCAAAGAAACCTCCTGTGAGAAGGAAAGACTGCAATGTATAGGTAAGCATCCTGCACGTCCAGTGAGCATAGCCAGTCCCTGATCTTGAGAAGGGGCAAGAGGATTGGCAATTACCATCCAGAACTTTTTGCACTGGTCAAAGAGATTGAGGTCCTTGAGATCCAAAATGGGCCTCAGATCTCCGGTCTTTTATGGACCAGGAAGAACCTGGAGTAAAAAGTACAGTTACGTAAGAACTTACTATAACAGTAGATCTTTGAGAGGAGCTTTTGCAGCAGGTAACACCTTTAGGACTAAGCTGCCAGGTGCCAGGACCCCAAGGAAAACTTCTAGCTAGCAGTATCCAGTTGAGGACTGCCCCCTAGGTCGGCCCGCCCCCGACGTCACGTATCGTATAAAAGGGGTGGTCCCCCAAACCCATCCCCAATTTTTTTCCCGCTGGAGACCCAGGCAAGTTGGTAAGATTTGAGAACCAAGGAGGTTCCTCTAGAACAGGAAGTAAAGGTATCTAAGATGGAGAAGTAGCTACCAGAAAGGAAGGAAGGAGGGAGAGGAAAAACCATACCTGCTTCAAGAGCTCCTCTCGAAGATCTGCTGTTACAGTAAGTTCTTACGTAACTGTACCTTTTTACTTTGAGATTTGCTCTTGCAGCAGGTAACACCTTTAGGACAAAGTCCCAAGAAATAACTGAGGAACCCTAAGTAGGAGGGTGGAGGCAGAAATCTTCCAAAGAAATTAGGACAGAAGGCCCTGAAGGACTGCCAGTCCAAAACCTGCCCTGCAGCAAGAAGCAATGTCCAAACTGCAGTGCTTCACAAAGAAAGATGTGGACAGAACTCCAAGTGGCTGCTGTGCAAATGTCAGCAGCAGACACATTGTTCAGTGAGGCAAAGGAAGCAGCCATGCCATTGGTAGAATGACCTTTGATTGAGCCCGGCAAGGGTTTGTTGTGCTACTTGTAGCAGAAAACAATGCAATTAACCAACCATTTGGACAAACATTGTTTAGAAACAGGAGCCCCTATCATGCGGGGGGGTGAAAGAAATAAAAATGGTCACTTATGCAAGGGTCTGGTTCACTCTAGGTAATAACGCAGTGCTCTGTGAATGTCCAGAATATGTAATAAGGCCTCTCCCCGATATGAGTACTCCTGGGTAATACACTGGAAGGTGGATGTCCTGATTCAAAGTAAACTCTGACAACACCTTTGGAAGAAACTTAGGATTCGTTCTCAAGGACACCCTGTCCTTGTGAAAAACCAAATAAGGCTCCTTACACATCAGGGCTTGGAGCTCAGAAATCCTTTGAGCAGAAGTAAGGGCAACTAAAAATAATGCTTTCCACGACAGAACACACAGCTTGCAACTTGCGGCAGATTCAAAGAGAGGCAATGTAAGCCTTTGCAGAACAAAGAGAATATCCCATGGCGGGACAGGGCCCCTGATGAGAGGTTTCAGATGCAAAATGACCCATGGGATGGTATGGGGAAGGTCCAGCTGGGCAATAGTATTGCCCTCAATTGGCACATGGTAGGCTGAAATGGCAGACAAGTACACCTTTAGCGAAGAGTAACGGAGTCCTGCATCAGATAAAGAGAGGAGGTATTCTAATACCGAGTTCACTGGACAGGTAAACAGGTTTAAATGCCAAGTGGTGGCCCAAACGTAGAACCACTTCCATTTCATAGTGTAAGTTGCCCTGATGGAGGGTTTCCTGGCTGTCACCAGGACATCTGCTACTCTGGGTGATACTCCAAATCTAGAAACTGCTAGGTCTGCAGGAGCCACGCATGGAGATGCAGAGATCTGAGATCCGGATGCACTAGGGTCCCTGCTCCTGGAAGAGCAAGTCTAATCAGATGGGCAGGGAGACTGGAGGCTCCACAGCAAGCTGCTGAAGCAGTGGAAACCAAATCTGACGTGGCCAGATTGGTGCCACAAGGACCAGATCCGCCCCTTCCGACTGCAGCTTGAGGAGGACCCTCTGCAGTAGAGGGAAGGGAGGGAATGCATACAGGAACCTCCCCACCCAGGAGAGGGATAATGTGTCTCACCAGAAAACACCAGACCCTGGATCTAGCGAGCAGAAACTGCGCAGTTTTGCACTGGATGGGGAGGCAAACAGATCCAGTTCTGGATGACCCCATCGAAAAGGTCCTCTACCACTGAAGGATGAAGCTCCCACTAGTGGGCCCTGAACAGAGAACAGCTGAGACTGTTGGCCAGGGTATTCTGAACGCCTGGGACGTGGACCGCTGATAAGTTTAGCTGATGATCCACTGCCCAGGTCCACACTTGCATGGCTTCTCTGCAAAGTGGGTAAGAATGAGTCCCCCCTTGCTTGATGATGTGAAATGCCACTGACATGTTGTCAGTCTGAATCAATAGGGGGCCAGACAGCAGTACTGTCTGAAAGGCCTGAATGGCATACAGAAAGTACAGTTACATAAGAACTTACCGTAACAGTAGATCTTCGAGAACAGCTCTTGCAGCAGGTTACACCATTAGGACTGAAGCCGTCAGGCGCCAGGACCCCACGGAAATTTTCTAGCTAGCTATCTTCAGAGGGACGCCCCGCGTCGGTCCGCCTCCGGCGCCAGGCGTGGTACATAAGGGGCGGTCCCGCAATCCCCAGTACTTCCGCCTCGGAGACTCCGGCCGCATCACGATGACATCAGAAGGGAGACCAAGGATCCACCATCAGAAGGCAATAAGGAACAAATTCCGACTGGATCAAAATAAATTTGCTCATTTCCCAAATGACCCCCAGACTTCTTCGCTCGTTATTTATTTGAAAAATTTTTTTTTTTAAACGAGCCATGTCTCTTCCAAGGGGGATATGGTGGGCGGGAAGGTACCTGCTGCAAGAGCTGTTCTCGAAGATCTACTGTTACGGTAAGTTCTTACGTAACTGTACTATCTTACTTCGAGATACAGCTCTTGCAGCAGGTTACACCATTAGGACTGATTCCCAAGCAGTAACGCTTGCCCAAAAGAAACTTTGGGAGGAGGAAGAGGAAGAAACAGAGAAAAACCAAACCAAATCCTAACTCAGGACAAGAGGCCTTACAACACCGCTAGGCTGAAACCGCCCCTTCGCCTAGAGCTATATCCAGACTGTAATGCCTGATAAAGGTATGCACAGAGCTCCAAGTAGCTGCAGCACAGATGGAAGAGACTGAGACATTTTGAGTGCTGCAAAGGAAGTAGCCACACTCCGGTAGAATGACCCGGATGGAACCCGGGAGGGGCTTTGCCTAGACTGATAACAGTGTGAGATACACTGCACAAGCCAGCGAGATAAGGATTGCTTAGAAACCGGTTGGCCTCTCATTCTCTGCGCAAAAGAGACGAAGAGCTGGTCAGAAGCCCGAAAGGGTTTAGTTCTGTTGAGGTAATACCTCAGGCTGCGGTGAACATCCAGAGTGTGGAGCAAAGCCTCCCCTCTATTTGAATAACTCGGGAAATAGACCACAAGGTTGATGTCCTGATTTAAAGTGAGTGCCGAAACCACCTTAGGCAAAAACTTCGGGTTCGTCCTCAGAGATACTCTGTCCCGGTGAAAAACCAAATAAGGCTCTTTACACATGAGGCATGAAGCTCAGAAATCCTTCTGGCTGAAATAGCGGCAACTAAAACAACGTTTTCCACGACAGAAAAGCGAGCTCGCAATCTGCGGCTGGTTCAAAGGGAGGAAGCGTGAGCTGTTCCAGGACAAAAGGAGATCCCATGGAGGAACCGGGTCCTTGATAGGAGGCCAAGGTGTAACACTCCCCTCAGAAACTCCCAAGAAGCGTCCAGCTGAGAGCAATAATCGCTGCCCACCGGCAGGTGTGGTAAATCGCGCACAGGTACTTTAATAGAGGAGAGGCCAGCCCTGACTGGAATAGGGAAAGGAGGTAGTCCAAGACTGCCCGACGGGACAACCTAAAGGGAGAGGTCCGAGCCCGTGACCATAAACAAAAACGCGCCATTTCATGGCGTATGTATATGTGTTGCCGGCTTTCTGGCCGCAGAGAGGACCTCGGCAACCTCTTGTGAGACCCCATGTCGCAAAATGGCTATGTCTCTAGGAGCCATGCATGCAGGTTCAAAGAGTGAAGATCCGGATGCAGCAATGAACCTCTCTCCTGAGACAGAAGGTGGGAGCTGAGCGGCAACGGGAGCGGTGGTTCCCGGGATAGCTGAGCCAGCAATGGGAACCAAATCTGTCTGGGCCAAAATGGAGCTACCAGAATCATCCGTGCATGCTCCCTGCGCAGTTTGAGAAGAACTCTCTGGATCAACAGGAAGGGAGGAAAAGCGTAAAGGAATCTGTTCACCCAGGAGAGGGACAACGCGTCTCGCCAGAAAACAACAGGCCCTAGATCTAGCGAGCAAAAATTGGGCAGTTTTGCGTTGGATGGGGACGCGAACAAATCCAGTTCTGGAGTTCCCCATCGAAGGAACAGATCCTCTGCCACCTCCTGAAGAAGTTCCCACTCGTGGACTCTGGCCTGGGAGCGACTCAGACCGTCTGTGATCGTGTTGTCCACACCAGGAACGTGTACAGCGATCAAGCTTGCGCCGTGTCCGATTACCCAATCCCACACTCTCATGGCCTCCCTGCAAAGGGGGTAAGAGTGAGCGCCTCCTTGTTTGTTGAGGTAATACATCACCGCCGTGTTGTCCATCTGAAGCAGGATAGTGCAGGCACAGAATCATGGACTGGAAAGCCTGGAGTGCGTGAGGACGCTCTCATCTCTAGGACATTGATGTGGAGATGAGCCTCCAGCAGGCTCCATACACCCTGAGACTTCACCCCATCCAGGTGTGCTCCCACCCGAGACCTGAGGCGTCCGTGGTGAGGGTCATCTCCGGGACGGCGATGCAAAGCGGGCGCCTTGGAAAGCGACCAGGGGGCTAACCACCATGCCAATCCAGATCACCCGTTTCGTGATCCTGACTGGATGCTGCAAATGGTCCCGCCTCTGGTCCCACTGCCTTGAGCATCCACTGCATTATTCGCATGTGAGTCGCATGAGAGGGACCCGTAGGAATGGCGCCAGCCATGTGTCCAGTGAGCGAAGGACCCGATCTGGCCGGAGCGGTCCGATTCGTTGATAGGTCCTCTATAGCGACCTGATGTGTTCCGCCTGTCGGCGGCTGGAAGCCCTTCCCTGGACCGTGTCCAGCACTGCACCTATAAACTGCAGGTTCTCGGCGGTGCACCAAGACAGACTTCTCCTGCTTTAAGAGAATCCCTAGCAATCCGAACAGATCCTGAGTGTCCTGGATCGCCTGCAGAAGCGCCTCTCTGGAGACGGCCATGAGAAGCCAATCGTTGAGGTACGGGAACACATAGTGGCCCTTTCTCCTCAGAGCAGCTGCCACGACTGCCATGCATTTGGTAAAGACCCTTGGAGCGGATGACAGTCCGAAAGGGAGAGCCCGGAACTGAAAGTGGTGGCCTAGAAACTCGAAGCGCATGAACCTCTGATGCGCCTGAGCTATGGGGATGTGCAGGTAGGCATCCTGCATGTCTAAGGACGCTAAATAGGCGCCTTGTTTTAGCATGGGGATCAGACCTGGAAGGGTCACCATGCGAAATCTTTAGTATCGCGACTGATAAGTTGAGGTACGCTAGGTCCAGAATAGGACGGAGGTCCCTATTTTCTTGGGAACCAGGAAGAAGTGAGAATAGTACCCTAGTCTCTCTGGTTTCCCAGGACATGTATCGCCCCTTGCTTAGGGCGCGATCATTTTCGTAAATTAAGGCGCCGTGCTGACCCGAATACGGGACAGCAGAGGAACCTCGAGGGTGGCTGTTCTGCGAACTCTAAAAGTGGCTGATGCTGACCAACTGACAGCACCCACCTGTCGGGTGGTAACTGCCTGCCATCCCGATAGGAAGTTGCAATGCGACCCCCACCATAATATCCGCTGATCCTGGGGAGGGGCCGGAAGAAGTCATGCTGTGGCGGCGGAAGGGGCCATGACTGGGAGACCTCGGAGTCACGCAGACCCTGCTGACGGGCTGCTTTCCCTGGGTTCTTCGGAACCGGAGCCCTCTGCTGTGTGCGGAACGGGCTGCTGCCTCTGAGTCCGCCCATGAAAACGCCTTGGTGCCTGCGAAAAACAAGCCTCGGCCGGTACATTGCCTGGACCGACCGAACCGCCTTTCCGGCCTCTTGGATTTGGTAATGATCCTTCGGATGGGATGCCAAACAAAACTTCTCCCTCAAAGGTGGCGTCCATAATATTTTTCTGGACGTCCGGGGTGAAACCGGAGACATGGAGCCATGAGTGCCTCCGGAGGCAAACGCCTGATGCTGCCGCTCTGGCCGAAGAGTCCGCAGAGTCGTATGCGGCTCTAAGAACTTGGGTCCCCACGTCTGAACCCGTGCGGAGGAGCTGAAGCATCTCCTCCTTCTGCTCACCATTAGGCAGCTTCTCAGCCACCTCTAGGCCCTGTTCCCACAGGGCATTCTGGAACTGCACCATGTGGGTGAGATAATTCAGGGACCTAATGGCACAAGTAGCGGATGCGTACGTGCGCCTACCCAAAGAGTCCGACTGCTTGGACTCAGGGTCCGGTGGCAGGGTGCTCAGATGCTGCGGCCTCCGAGACCGGTCATGTGAGGCTGTAATGACCAGAGAATCGGCCAGAGGATGCTGTGACAGGTACTGGTCCTCCCTGGGAGCCCTGTACAAACAGTCAGCCTTCTTCGGCACTGCCGGTAGCGAGTGTGGATGCTTCCACGCAGCCTTGGTGACGTCCACAAAGGTGTCCACCAAGGGTGGCACCACCACAGGCATAGGGTCCTTCTGCCGAAGGTACTTGGCCAGGCGTAACCTCTCGGGGTCCAACTCCTCAGCTTCCCACCCCATGTTCTCCTGGATATGACGTAAAATACCCATGAACGAGGTGTCATCCGGAGGAGACCGTGGAGTCTCACGTGGGTCCGGTGAAGGAAGAGAGACTGGAGACGGGGATCTTGAAGTGGAATAAGCTGATCCCGTGTCCTCCGTCAGCGGCCAATGACGACGCGTCTTCTGGATCTCTTGGGGCTGGGCGATCCAGAAGAGGAAGATCTCCGCGGAGGTCTCCTCTTGGAATGGCGAGCCCTGGGAGGGGATTCAGGCTCCCTAGGGACAGACCGGGCGACCGACCTCACTGGCGAAGGTGGGGCTGGGGCCGGAGTTTGAGTAGGTACAGGAGGAGGAGGAGGAGGAGGAGGAGGAGGAAGGACTGCGGGTGCCACATCCTTCCTAATGATGTCCCACCAATACGTGAAGAGGTCCTTCACCTCCGAAAGCGACAGTCCCGACGTCGGCTCCGCGAGGGCCTCGGGCGGCAGCGAGGGACCCCTAGGAGACTGCTCGAGGCCGGGAATGCCCGTCTGGTCTTCGGGCTGTGTCGATTCCTCCTCCGTGAGGGACTCCTGCCCGACGGCCGTCGGAGGCGCAGGAGCCCTCTGCTCAGGCAGAGCGGACGTCGGGCCCCCCACCGACGTCCGATGCGAAGACGAGGCCAGACAGCGGCTCCAAGGAGCGATGGCGTCACGGCAGGCGGGCGGTCTGGCGATGCGGGTCCACGGTCTCTTCAGGCGTCAGATCAAGAGTCTTCGGGGGGCACGAGGAGGACCGGGCGTCGAGGCGGGAGCCCGACTTATGATGATAGTGGTGGCGTTCCTGGACTTCGCCACGGCCTTGGGGTGGAGGAAGGCGGCGGCCTGACGGTAGGAGCCTGAGCAGACTTGGGAGCTGGAGCCGCGGCGGGAGGAAGGAAGGCCCTGGGCGGAGGACCCGGTCGACGGAACCAGACTGCGGGACTCGAGGCCGAGCCGCGACCTGGGAAGATCCTTCCTCTCCTCTTCTTCTGCGTGTTTGTGGAAGATTCCTCCTTCGAGGACATGGCCCGAGTTTTTCTTCTAACAAGAACGCTTGAAGGGCCTTCTGCCGGCGGATTCTGGTGCGGCTGTTGAACCCTTGGCACAGGGAGCAGGCCTTGGTGTCGTGGTCTGGGCCCAGGCACCGAATGCACGCGGAATGCGGGTCCTTGAAGGGGATCTGTTTTCCACACGCGCACTTAGAAGGATGACCGGAGGTCGGAGAGGACATCAGCGATGATCAATTCTTGAAATTCTTCAGTTTCCCAAAGGAAGTTCTGAGAAACCACGCGTCATGGCACTAGACAGTGACCAGAGGGTCGAGGCATGCAGTTCGGTGGGCGGGAAAGAACTGGATTCTATGGGACCGCCTCTATGTACCAAGCCTGACGTCGAGAGGCGGACCTGACGTCAAGGGTCCTCACAAGATAGCTAGTTAGAAAATTTGTGAGGTCCTGGCGCCTGACGGCTTCAGTCCTAATGGTGTAACCTGCTGCAAGAGCTGTATCTCGAAGTAAGATAAATTGTTCCAGCGCCACTGCAACTAGGTGTGGGGGGGGGGGACACTAGTACACAGCCATATGATCGAGTACTAGAAAAAGGGGGCCCTAAGAAGCATGCAACCTATTTTCGGAAAATAGAGATAGATAAGGAAACTCCTTCTGACTCCCTGGACTGATAAGGCAGGGCTTGAAATTGGTACCAGTGCACCAGTCAATGCTGGTAGATTCCAAATCAGGCTAGTAAATTTTCCTCTAACTAGCCCTGGTCTTGTACTTGCAGAAGGCAGTGTTTCAAAGAACACCTGCTAGGCCACTGGAAAGACTGAGGGTCTAGAGGACTTTCCCAGACACTAACCCTGCTGGTTGGTGGCTCCAAAACCAAATTCAACCTCTGAAGAGAGTCCCAAAATAGGGGACACCACAGAAGAAGAGAATCAGAAAGAGTTCCCTCAGAAGATAAGGGCAAAGCTCTACTCGCCCTCCTCTCAGATCGAACCCTCTGTGGCTGCGAGAAGGAACAGAAGGTCCTGAAGAACAGGGGGATCCAGCCCCAACTGGCTCGGGGGAGAGGGAGACGCTGAAGAAATGAGGCCCACTAGGGAAGGTGGGCGGATTTGCAATGAATGATGAAGCTACAAGAGAAGATCAAGAATTACGGTAGGTATGTAATTTTCATATCTTACCTTGTCAATCTTCACCATTCATTACTGTTGGGGGAGTACCAAGCCCCCCGAAGGTGGTCTAGAACATCTCTGAGGGAACAGGATCCTCAGTCTCCTGCTGGTGGAAAACAGGAGGAAGAGACCCAAGCCGTACTACACTGACAAGTCTAAGGCTAAGGAGAGCTAGAAGGTGCCCCCTGAAGATGAGGGGATGGAGGAAACCCCTGAAGAAGCCTCCTAGCCCTGCTGGAAAAAAGGTGGGTCCCTCGGAAGGTGGAGTGGATCACCCTACGCCAGGCCAGGGGTGACAACCTCGATAGACAAAGCCACGCCATCCGTCTAATACAGATCGCTGTCCCCGCAAGCCTGGAAGCCACATTACTGGCTAAGATGCCCTTGCTTGGTGCCTTGCCAGTTCCAAACCTATGGCGGAGAGGGCAATGGCTTGTCAAGATTGCTCTGAATCAGGCAGCAATGCAAACACCTGAGCTAGCATTGACCACAAGTGCCTGTTATAGGCAGCATGGTGTGCCTGATGTGATGTAATACACATCAATGCACGAGAAAACTCTTCACCCACACCAGTCAAACTGCAGAGAATCTGAATCCGGTGGTCGGTCGTGCGCCAGGTGCCGATGCCCGGAAGGAGTATCTAGGGACGTCAAGCCTGAAGGAGGGAGAGAAACCTAGAGACTCACATGGGGCACAATACCTCCTCTTGCAATCTGCCCGGGCTGGAGAAGAGTCGGCTGGAGACAGCCTGGTGCGGACAGACGGTTCCTGGAAGGGAACAGGCCAGGATGGCATTGAACTCACTGAGGAATTCACGTGTCTGTCGCTCGGTCCTGTCTCTTCTGACGTAGGAGATACAAAGATCCTAAACCATCCTCAAAAGGAAGTGCTGATATTCAGCAAAATCAGCATCAGAAGAAAGGTGAATATTGGGTTCCTGTCCCTCCGAAGAGGGAGTGGAGGAGGACGAGGAACTCGATTGTCCAGAAAACTCCTGCGGCGGAGGGGACAGGCGAAAGACATGTTTGTTCATGGCCCTGACGTATGATGGGAAGGCCGCTGCAGTGGCTCTGAACGTCTCCCAGGTTAAGGGCCCTGTAGGACCCACATGGCCTGGGAGAGAGGGGGGTGGCTGCAGAGGGATGGCAGAAGGGCACCTGAAGGGAAGTGCCTGACCTCTGCCAGGGCTGGAAACCAGGGAATGGAGCCCAAACTGCAGGGATCCCTGAGATCATACCGGGTTGCAGACAGGAAATCTGAAGATGTGAACTCTGGAAGAGCCCAGATGGGGAATCTCCCCTGTGACGCGCCTGGGGTTACATGTGTCCAGAAGGGCAACCCTCAGCACTGCCACCAGAGGGCACCCTGGAACCTGAGGAGGAAAGACCAGGCTCAGCACTGTGACTCCTCCCTGCTCCCCATAGGGTGGCAGCGGTGCACCGCCACCCCTCGCCACGACCCCTCAGATGCCCTCCTTCTTGACCCCAGTGGGGAAGTAACCTGATACATAAGTCCCCCCAACCCCGAGGGAGGCCACAGAAGCAAGAGTCTCCAGTCCCCCCGGGAGAGTGCAGCAGCACCAACACTGGCAGCAGCCGCAGACCCTCCAGAGGAGAAAACCCCCTTCCCATTCTTCGAGCCATCACCCCGAAGAGACCCCTGGCCACCCCGGCCGAGGGATCCTCAGAAGCAGACTGCTCCAGAGACTCAGGAATGGGGTGCTCGGCCGCCTGACACCACACCCCAGAGAGACTTCCGATCCCGAAGAATCAGGCAACTAGTTCGGATCCAAATCTGAGTCGCCCCCCTCCGAAGAGGAGCTGACCAGAAGGACCTCAATACTGGCCACCCCCAGAGTTTCTTTAGAGATGGCGCCGCAAACGGCACCGTCCCGGGACGTGGCACAGCTGGTGGCGCCAGATGGGCCCACTACGCCATCCACAGCCCCGGAACCCAGCGCCAACCCACCCACAGCCGTGGCCGAGTCCCCGGTGACGAACCCAAAACGCCACCGCCAGCGGTGTCACACGAGGCACTGACACCGCAAACGGCACCGAGGTCTGAACCGGCGCCACATGCAGCGCCATCTTGATCACCAGCACCGTGAACGGCACCAGGATCCGAAAGGCTGCCGCAAGGTGGCATCAAGGGTCCACCATTGCCGGGCCCAGCAACCATGGGCTGCGACACTGGGGAAGCCTGCACCTCGGATGAGGTGACTGCCGAGGTGGTGTCGACGACGCAACCCCAGGAGGAGCCACACCACTCCTCTGACACTATGAAAGAGGCATCCTCCTCGGCAAAGCTAGAAGATGAGGAGGCCTCCTCCTCACCAGACCGTATAGGCCCGGGAGGGGACCTGGAGGAAGGGTCTAAAGATCTGGCCTGGGAGACCCAAGAGAGATGTCATCCTCCGAAAGTCGGTGAGGCCCTGTCGACTTTGAACGTGTGGATTTCCAGAACGTGATGGTCCACGGAGAAACAGGCATTGCATCTATCCATGTCATGGTTAAGTCCTAGGCACCATAAACAAACATCATGCCGGTCCATAACAGAAAAATGCCGGACACAGGAGCACCAACGCATGGGGGCCTGGCCCGCTTTCGACTTGCGCTTAGCTCCCGAATCGGACATGTTGCGAAAATAACTGAAGCACAATAAAGATCCGGTGCCGTTAGAAAGAGCGGACACTACGGCATTCAGCGGCGTCGAGGATAACACAGATAAAATGAAGAACGGCCACCTCGCATCACGCACTGCATCATGCCTGTGGGAGCGAGACCCCAAAAAAAAAAAAAAAAAAGCTCCCGTAGTGGGTGTGCGCATCCGGCTTACACCCAACAGTAATGAATGGTGAAGATTGACAAGGGAAGATCATAATACACAGAGAACCACGACTGGGATGTTAACATACCAGAGTACACAATCTACAGGAGGGACAGGGAGGGCAGAAGAGGAGAAGTAGCTCTCTATGCAAGGGAACAGATCAAGGCAATGGAACTAAACAGAGAGGAGAGGAGGCACTGTGGGTCACCCTGGAGACAGGAAATGGCACCACAATCCACATGGGGGTTGTATACAGACCCCCATCTCAGGGGGAAGAAATGTACAATGAAATGATAGAAGGCATCCTTAAAATGGCAGAAAAAGGTGTTAACTGGAGCACCTGTGCTGCAGCCACATCCAAGAGCAGGGTCACTCTTGATGCCCTACAGGGGGCATGCCTCAGACCTAGTACTCTCAAACAGGGACAGAGAGAGGATCTCAGATTTAGAAGTGGGTAGCCATCTGGGAACAAGTGACTACCAAACAGTGTGGTTCACGATAAACACAGCCATAGAGTCGAGCCATACAAATGTGAGGGTAATGGACTTTAGGAGGGCTGACTTTGGCAAAATGGGAGAGTGCCTCAGAAAAGCACCAGCAAATGGGCAAGGAGTGGAGGAACAATGGGGAAACATCATAACTGCCATCACAGAGGCAAAAAGCCTTTGTGTGACGCAAACAAATAAATCAAAATGAAGGGAAAAAAACACTATGGTTCTCAAAAGAGATGGAGGGGAAGGTTAGGGAGAAAAGGATAGCATTCAGAAAATATAAGGAAACAGAAGGAGCAGGACAGAGAACTGTACCAGTTAAAGCAGAAAGAAGTGAGAAAGGCAGTCAGAATAGCAAAGGCCCAAAGCGAGGAAAAGATAGTCAACTCGGTTACGAAACGGGATAAAACCTTTTACAGGTACATTAGGAGCAAAAAGAAAGACCAAGGGATGGATAGTGTGGCTTAATAAAGGGAAGGGTGGGTGGGCAGAGGGTGACTGTGAAAAAGCAGGGATACTAAACGAATACTTCTGCTCAGCATTCACAAAAGAAGAGGAGGGGGAGGTACCTAATCCAATCGATAGAAGCACTCTGGATAGGGGGGTCAATACCAGTCCATTCACAGAAGAAATGGTTCTGAAAGAACTCCTGAAACTAAAGGTGGACAAAGCAATGGGACCTGAGGGGATTCACCCCAGAATTCTAAAAGAACTAAGGGGAGAACTTGTGACAACCACTGACTACCCTTTTTAACAAATCATGGGAGGATGGTGTGGTACCTGAGGACTGGAGGAGGGCAGATGTGATTCCCCTTCACAAAAGTGGGAGCAAAGCAGAGGCAAGAAACTACAGGCCTGTTAGTTTGACCTCAGTGGTAGGGAAAATGATGGAATCACTTCTGAAAGAAAGAATTGTTGAGTACCTAGAGGACAGAAGGGCACAGGACCCGAGGCAGCATGGATTCACAGCGGGAAGGCCATGTCAGATGAATCTAATAGATTTCTTTGACTGAGTGCCTAAAGCAGTAGACCAGGGAGGGGCAGTGGACATGGCCTAGTTAGACTTTAGCAAAGCATTTGACACAGTCCCACGAAAAAGATTAATATAGAGGATAATGTATGATCCTCTATCGTTAACCGGTCAGTTAACAGTCGAGAGGTTTGCCAGGCGACTTTTACGTCGCCATAGGCAACCTCGAGACTGTAAATGACCGTTGCCAACAGAGGACCATACATTGTTTTTTATAGTGTATGGTCCCACCTCAAAGGCTGCTTACTTTTCCATAAGTAGTCACCACACGGCCGCTAAATTCAGCCTAACACAGCTGCTGTTCGTAGCGTCGGTTCCCGTCGAGAAAAAAAGCGGCACATGTGCAGACCACTCTGCTGTTGTTAACTCATCGATATGACGAGGATCGATAGGTTAACAACATATCTACGTCACATCGATAGGTTAACAACCTTAGGAAATGATGATTTCCTAAGGTTAACAGCGTTCTAACATACATTATAAACAAGTTAGCCAGCCTGGGAGTGGGTCCCAGGGTGGTAGCCTGGATAAAAAATTGGCTGGACAACAGGACGCAGAGGGTAATAGTAAACGGAGTCCACTCCAAAGAAAGGGGGGTTACTAGCAGGATACCGCAGGATTCAGTACTGGGACTGGTCCTTTTTAATGTTTTTATATCTGATATTGCAGAGGGAATGGAAGGAAAAGTATGCCTCTTTGCAAACAACACAAAGATCTGCAACAGGGTTGATACACAAGGTGGGGGTGTGGAAAAGATAAGAAGGGACTTGGCAAAGTTGGAGGACTGGTCAGAAGTATGGCAGCTTAAATTCAGTGCAAAGAAGTGCAAGCAATACACCTGGGAAACAAAACCCAGGGAAGAGTACACAATTGGGGGGTACTAAAAACAAAATGGGAAGAGACCTTGGCGTGAGTCATGTCAGATGACCTAAAGGTAAGCAAGCAATGTGAGAAGGCAGTAAGGAGGGCTGGGGGGGCACTGGGATGCATAGGGAGGGCATCACCAGTAGAAAACAGGAAGTTGTTATCCCTCTGTACAGACAGTTGGTGAGACCCCATCTGGAGTACTGCGTGCAGTTCTGGAGACCTCATCTCTGCAAGGACATAGACAGGATGGAGGCAGTCCAGAGGAGGGCAACTAAAATGGTACAGGGTCTGCACCAGAAGCCATATGAAGAGAGACTAAAGGAGCTTAATATGCATACCCTCGAGGAAAAGAGGTAGACGGGGGGACATGACAGAAACTTTCAAGTACCTCAAGGGAATCAACACAGTCCAAGAGGGAAGCATCTTTCAGAAAAAGAGATGTGCAAGAACAAGGGGGCACAATTTGAAGATAGAGGGGGGACGGCTGTGGGGCAACGTGAGGAAGTATTTTGTCCTGGAGAGGGTGGTGGATGCATAGAACGGTCTTCCTGAGGAGGTTGTGGGGGAATTCACAAATGCATGGGACAGACATAAGGCAATTCTGGTTGGGGGGGTAGGAAGAAGTAGGCTGTTGGTTAACTAGGCTCTGCAGCTTATCCAATAGGTAGGGAAATGGGCAGACTGGATGGGCCAAGCGGTCCTTATCTGCTGTCAAAGTCTATGTTTCTATGTTTCCTTATTTACTGAAAAAATGATTTATTCTTCTTGATCCCCTGCGCAACCCCGTCTTCCAAACTGGGCTTGGCCTGAGCAGTCTTGGTCCTGCATTCCTTCTATAATGTTGTATATCATACTGCCACTGCTCTGTTGCCAGAATCCTTCCACTTGTACACCCTCTATTTCTTCATTAACTTCACGAGAAATTCTTTGAACTATGGAGTCCTCTGATTAGCACTCATTTCATATGGGGACACATCTAATCACTGGTCTTAGTATTCTGAAAACTGCAGTACTGAGCAGTCTGAGTAAGTATTCAGAATACTGCATTTACCTGAAATGGAAAATATATTCCAGTTAATTACCTGCTTTTACATGTAACTCAGTACACTGAATAAGCTTCACTCCAGGCATGCTCAGTACACAGTTTTGTGACTGACTGAGGGTCTTTCTACACTACTTATTCCAAACAGTAAGCATGCTGTGTTTTATGTCCCATTACACTGCCATCATATTCGGAATACTCACGTTTAGATGACTGGAATATATATTCTGAATACTTAGTATGCAGAATAATACTTGAATACCACCAGCAACCTAAAAGTAGGTATACCACATATAATCCAAAATTAGATACCATATATAAAATGCAGGGCTAGTCCTGGAAAATTGCCACAACAGCCGACTAATTATAGTGAATGTAGGTTAAAATAAGGGTATAGTCTTGACTTGCCCAATAGAAGCCTTCAGAAATCCATTTTTATGGTGGGTACGGATTATATTATTATTACCAAAAAAAAATCCCATGCAGCAGCAAAACTAATACCAAGAATGGACATAGTCAGAATATATGATATACAGAAAACATACATTATTTACATAAAAAAGTTTAATAATCTCCAGACATACAGTAAGGTTACAAACTAGCCTTTTCACAAGAACAAATAGTATAAAATACTGTACAAAAGAAATCTTTGAGTAACTGTAGATTGCTGAAGGTAAACAAATCCTCAAGAAATTGCTTGCTGTTACAGATTTACTTAATGAGTCACCCGGAGAGGCTTAAATTCAGGTCACTAAGTCTAAGTGTGGAGACAGTAGTTTCAAATGTGCAAATTCCCACAGCTGTTTAAATGAAATATCTTCACACTACACACTGTACATAGTGGTTATTAATCCTTGCATATGCCATGCTTAGTCACAGCAGCAGGCAGACACTGGATGTTAATGGGTAGTAGGATTTTCACTGGGAAAGGCTGCTATGCTCAAGGGAGAAGGGGCACTGGCATGCAGGTAAACAGCTGTTGCTCATATTACTGTGAAACTCTGGATGCAGAAAATAGGACAGGCAGTAAAACCGGCCTGTAAAGAGACTGCCCATAAGGAAATCATGATACAATACATAGTGTTTTTTCTGTTATCTGAAAACGTTTTCAACATCAGTTGATCACAATTTTATCAGAACGTTTAGAACAGCTTTTTGTAGCTGCTGCAATCAGACTCGCGCTCTCACCACCGAACAACAGCTAACTGAAGTGCGTACTGAGCTGCAGTCTCAGCTAATTCAATCATAAAAAATAAAGAGTTAAGAACTCGCTAGTTCACACGCCGCGTTAGCGCTGTGACATCATTGAAGTTCTTGAGCTTTGATCTTGTGCCATTGATGTCACAATACTAATTAGGTGTGTGAACCAGCTTGATCTTAACACAACTGTGGGGGGGGGGGTCTTCTTGATATTAAAGCAGCAGTGCAATGAAAAATGTTTTTTTCAAAACAGCTAGCTTCAGCTACAATTCCTAAAATATTGGTATACCTGACAAATCTACTTTTCTTTTTTCTTTACTCTATTTATGCTCCCCTGCTGACCGATCCCCATCCACCAGTCCCCCCAGCCCTGTTACTCCGGCGTCTACTAGAAACACAGAAAGTGATGGCAGATGGGGACCAAAGATCCATCTAGTCTGCCCTGAGCCCTACCCCCCTACTTAGAATTCCTTCTATACAATCCCCTTGTGTTTATTCCAAGCTGATTTGAATTCCCTCACTGTTTTGGAGTCAATGACTTCTGCAGGTAGGCCATTCCACGGATCAGCCACCCTTTCCGTGAAGAAAAACTTAACACATGTTGCCCCTGAATCTTCCTCCTTTTAATTTCATATCATGATCTATTGTCCTCATGGAGCTATTGACTAGGAAGAGCTCCTGGTTGGGGATTCTGTTTATACCCTTCAGATATTTGAATGTCTCAGTCATACCCCCCCCCCCCCATTTCTGTGCTGCTCTAGGGAGTACACGTTGAGTTCCTCTAACCTGCTTTTGTATGGCGATTCATGGAGACCTTGTATAATTTTAGTTGCCCTCCTCTGCACTGTCTCCAATCTATCTATGCCCTTCCTGAGATAAGGCCTCCAGAATTGGACACAGTACTTGAGGTGGGGCCTTACCAGGAACCTGTACAGCGGCAGGATCACCTCCCTCCTTCTACTTGTTATGCCCCTTCCCATGCATCCTAGTATTCTGCTGGCCTTTTGTGCTGCTTTTTTGCACTGGCAGCCTAATTTCAAATCGTCTGAAATGATAACCCCTAAATACCACTCTTGCCAGATGGCTGCTAGTTTCTCCCCTCCCAGATAGTAGTCCATCCCTGGGTTGCTCCTGCCCAGATGCATAACTTTGCACTTTTTCACACTGAATTTTAACTGCCACGTATTGGACCATTTTTCCAGCTTGAGTAGGTCACTTCACATTTGCACCACCCCCTCTGCAGTGTCCACTCTGTTGCAGAGCTTCGTGTTGTCTGCAGACACACCTTCCCACTCAGCTCCTCTGTGATGTCTCTGATGAAAACTTTGAAGAGCAATGGTCCCAGGACGGACCCCTGTGGCACACTGCTGGTCACCTCCCTATCCCCTGATGCTATCCCATTTACCATCACCGTTTGAGTTCTCCGTTCAAGCCAGCTACTCACCCATGATACCACTTCCCACCCTACGCCTGTATGCTCGAGCTTATTTAGCAGCCTTCTGTGTGGGACTGAGTCGAAGGCTTTGCTAAAGTCAAGACAGGTAACATCCATGGCTCCCCCCCCCCGGTCCACAACCTTAGTAACGGGTCAAAAAACTCAATCAGGTTTGTCTGGCAAGACCTTCCCACTGTGAAGCTGTGCTGCTTGGTGTCCTGCTGACCAGTTTCCTCCAGAAATGCTATTATTCTTTCTTGAGCAGCAATTCCATCATCTTTCCCACCACTGAGGTGAAACTGACCAGGCGGTAGTTTCCTGCATCCTCCCTGCTACCACTCTTATGTATGGGGATCACTATTGCCCTTTTCCAGTCTGGGGGAACTGTTTCTTCTCTCAGGGATCTACTAAATAGATTCACCAGAGGTGCGGCCAATTTGTCACTAAGTTCCCTAAGTATATGTGGGTGGACTCCATCTGGACCCATGGCTTTATCTACCTTCAGTTTTTTTTTTAATGCTGTCCTTACCCTCTCTACCGTGAATGGGCTTGTGTCTACCCCCGTTTCGTGATTTTTTATCCCCCTTTGGGGTGGGTCCATTTCCAGGCACTTCCTTTGTAAAGACACAGCAAAAGTACTCATTTAAGACGTCTGCCTTTTCTCTGTCTTCTTCTACCCTCCTCCTGTCCTTGCTTATGAGCCTGACAATACCCCCCTTGTTTTTCCTTTTGTCACTTATGTACCCAAAGGTCTTTTTGCCTCCTATTACCCCCTGCACTATCTCCACCTCAGTTTGCGCCTTTGCCGCTCTGATCACCCTACTTGCCTCCTGAATCACAATCCCTTTTTAATCTATTTCAAATTGCTATATTTATATTTAAGCATTGTTACTGATTTTTTTATGTTGTTTCTCATTATGTTTTGTTTTAACTATTGTTAGGCGCCCAGAGCCTCTGGGATTGGGTGCCCTACAAAAAAAATTGCCTTGCCTTGCCTCCTTCAAGTTGCTCTTGTATGTCTCCCTAGCTTTGTCACTATTTGAACCCTTGTATTTTCTGAATGCTAGTCTCTTTTCTCTCACTGCAGCTGCCACTTCTTTTGTAAGCCATAGTGGATTCCTTTTTTCCTCACCTTACTGACCAGGACCAGTCTGGAACATCACCATATGCAGCTTCGGAGGTGTCCAGCTGGCCGGGTGCAAAGCCTATGATGGACTGGTGTCATCCCACCGGTCGGCAATGTTTTTCCATGGTTTTCTTCCCTGGTGCAGAGATAAGGCGTGCAATGACGCCAGTGGTGGTGCCATGTACACTCCCGTGCACGGCTCGCCAGATGTCTGCTCTGCCTCTGCCCTCCATGTTGGTAGCATCAGTGTGCCAACCCCCCCAGCTTCCACTAGGGGCCAGGCTAACACCGACCGCTGGTCCCCTCCCTCCCCAGGAGAGGAGAGTTGTCCTCTGGATGCTCGATCCTCTCCCTCCCCAGCCAGCCCCCATTACGAACACGGGTTGCCGGCATGGCAGGAGGTAAGGCAGCGATGCCTCAGCCCTCCACCCCACTGGTCCGGCCAGGCAATTCTACTTTTCTAGGTACCTCCTATGCTTTGGTCCATAAGTTTCTTTTTATGTTCTTAATCGTAACCCTTACCAGGTTTACCAATGGTATTTCTAAGCCAAATGTGGAAGCCATCTTTTCTCTTGAGAAAAAACTAAATTAAAACATTTATAAAATACTCAAATGTTGGTGGAACTAAGCTGGCCAGCCGGTGCAATGGTAGCACTATAAACTGCGACAGCAGTGACCGAGAATTCGCGGAAGCAACCTTAGGATGCTGGAGGGCCTGCTGGGGAGGAGGATCGAGCATCCAGAGGGCTGCCCTCCTTCTCCAGGGAGGGGGGTCTGTGCATCCTGCCGCTTTACTGTCACTTGGGTGGCCATGGGTGGAGGGGCAACGGGAATGCAAAAATACATGGGGGAGGGCATTGGATGAAGTTTGGAAGTGGTGGCATGTCTCAGCATCCCTGCCTCCTTGGACTCCCCTGAGTGCTGGCGCTCTCACAGTAAAAAAAAAGAAAATACATCACCCTGGCTGCCGGTAGAGGACACTCAGCTACCCCTAGCCTCCAGAACCAGGCTCCTCGATGGATCACCCAGACCACCTGACGCACACTTGTGGACTGTGGAGGTTAGGGGTTCCCTCCACTCCCTGCCCAGGGGGGCAAACTGTGGCTGGATGGGGGTCTGTCTGGTGGGACTCCAGAAGGGAGTTACCTGGGGCGGAGCAGAGGGATCCACAGCGTAGCGTCTCTGAAGAGTGGCAGTCGGGGGGGAAGGGAGAGTAGAGGGCTACAAAAAGAGTAAATACAAAAACAAACAAACAAAAAAAAACAATTGTTGGTGGAACTAGAAAATGTTACCACCAAATAAAACTGGAAGATGCCTGGACAGTAAAAATGAGGTAAGGTCAAATATTTTGCCTGTTTTCATTGCAAAGCTGCTTTAAGGATGGATCTGTTGGTTCCAATGGGGCCCTTAAAGAGCTAGTGTAGTGCCTAAAACTAATATTAGATTTTAAAAGCAGCCAACCATTACCTTTTGTATCTGACATACTTTTTATTTTCCCTTTATTGAATTAGAAGATTGTTTACCTGATGTTATTAGGTGTGATGTGCGGAACAGCTCTTAGCCTGGCAGCTGACATATCTTGCTGCACTGTCCCACACTACATCATCAACATTGTAACCTCACTGACTGACATCACTGATACTAAGGAACAGCAAGTGAGTGATTGCCAGGTCATTCACCTGTGATGTCACAGTCAGTGAGATCACAATGCTGATGATGTACAGCAGTGTGGGGCAGTAGAGTTAGATATATCAGCTGCCAGGCTAAGAGCTGTTCCACACATCCAGCATATTATTATCACATATAATACTTTCTGATGAACAAAAGGAAAAAGAAAAATACTTCCAGAAATAAAAAAGTTACAACTGACTTCTACTTAAAATTTGTATTATTTTCTTGTCTGTCTGTTTTGGCTCCACTAGCTCTTTAATGGGCAAGTTGTGCTGTATTCATATTTACAATATGGCTTTGAGTTCAGGTTTGCTGGACCAAATAAAACTGAAATAATTAGATTTAAGGCACTGTTAATGTGCTTATTATAGAAAAGGTGGAAAAATGACTTCCTTAAAGGGACACTGTCAACTCCCTTAGGCCTCAAAGTTTCCCTAGTTTAAAAACATGTTACAACTGTTCACACTTTGTAGAGACTGCTGATGTAGCCGATTGCTTGATTCTGATTATTTTTTTTCTTTTAAAAAGTGAAAAACAGACTGCCACCATATTGGTGTTACCACACAAAAACATGTTTATTTACATTCCTTGATACTGTAAGCTTCTACTGCACCTTTCCTGAACTTGAGAACACCCCCAACACAGTCTAGCCACTCCTTATGAAGAAGGAGTAGAGGAGACTATTGCTTCATGAGTGGCTGCACTGTTGAGTTGTTTCTAATGATCAAGGAGTATGCAGTAAGAATAGGTTCAGGACTTTAAACAAAACAAAGGAGGTTATAACCATACATCAGCATGCATTTCAGTTCCACTAAGCAAGGAGGCAGATAAAGCAATCAGCAACACCAGTGAATTTTAGAGAAGGTAGGCAATCATAAAACGTGTTTTTAACTAGAAATAGCATGATGCAAAAAAAGCTGACAGTGTCCCCTTTAAGCATTAGTTGGCTTCTGAGTCAGACTGCTAGTCACTGGTTTTACAGCTGTATAACAACTCTAAATTTACACACTGGGCCACATTCAGTGACCCTTTACACACAGTTTACCAATCTGTTTCCATATTAATTTTAAGGTATTGCTGGAAATGACCCAACATGTACTGTATAAACTTAAGAATCTATACAAAAATTGCCCAGCTGGTTGCTGGTGAGAAGTCTCGTTTAACAAACTTTTCATTGCAAAGCACAATATATCATAAAGCTTCTACTTGTCAATTTTAACCTTTATTCCTGTCAAATGTGAATCCACAGTTAAAGGAGAGCTCTGTGATGTAGAAAAAAGTGTATATCTGCCCAGGGTACAGCCCTGCCAGAATCCTTAATTGTGCTGCTGCCAAGGAAAGCCTGGCGGAGATCCCAGAATCAGCTGTGAGAGAAGGTGGGTCCTAATGATTTGCAAATGCAGAGACAGAAAGCTAAATACAACTGAACAAGCACAGGATAGGCATTGCCAAGACAGAATGAAAATGAGGGTTACTCACCTGTAAATGTAGTTCTAGGAATGGTACATGGTACACATCCACACTTTGGCAGCACCACACCGTGATGTCAGATCCTGCATGCTGGAAGCAAGGATCCGTGTGCCACTTGCCAAGGGTGGTCAGATGGGTCATGTGGATGTGCACCATATATCACTCCTAGAAAGTGCGGGTACGTAAGAACTTACCGTAACAGTAGATCTTCGAGGAATGTCTCTTGCAGTAGGTTATTACTCTTGGGAGGTTCCAGCAGAGGGCACTGTCACATGGCAGCTTCTTCTAGCAGTCTTTCTCCAGGGACCACACACATATGACATCACTTCCTTGCTCTGTATATAAATGTGGGTGGTTCCTGGTATCCTCTGTTCCCTGCCGGTTTCAGCTTGCAACAGCGAGGACCAAGGGAAACCAAGGTACCAATGGGCCCCAACCCTAAGTCCTTATATCAGGATTTTTTCCCTGTTAGAGAAGGCAAGGGGACGGAGGGCGGGATTGTACCTACTGCAAGAGACATTCCTCGAAGATCTACTGTTATGGTAAGTTCTTACGTAGCCGTACTATCTTCCATGGAATGGTTTCTTGCAGCAGGTTATTACTCTTGGGAGATTACCAAGCAGTTATGTCCATGTGGGAGGACGATTATGACTGAATGCCCTGCAGGACTGCGTGGCCGAAGGCCGTTCTATGCCACGAGGCAATGTCTAGGTTATATTGCCTGGTAAAGGTATGGATGGTAGACCAGATGGCAGCATTGCAAATATCAGTGATGGAGGCACCCTTAAAACAAGCTGCAGTGGCTGCTACGGCCCTGGTGGAGTGGGCTTGAACATGACCCAGTAAGAGTTTGTTGTATTTCTTGTAACAAAAGGTAATGCAATGTGCTAGCCAGCAAGAAAGTGTGTGCATTTAGCCACTGGAAGGCCTTCACAGCCGGGAGCAAAAGGTTACAAAGAGTTGTGGTGTTTTGCGAAGGGACTTTGTCCGGTCAGTATAGTAACGCAAAATGCGATGAACATCCATTGTGTGCAGAAGGTGTTCACCTGGACTGGAGTATTCAGGGTAGAAAACTGGTAACTCCAGGGACTGATTTAAGGTCTGTTCTGAAACAACCTTTGGCAAAAAGAAAGGTTGGTAAGGAGGACAACTCTGTCCTTATGAAATGTAATGTAAGGTTCCTTGCACACGAGAGCATGGAGTTTGGAAATTAAGTGATGGCAACTAAAAATAATGTTTTCCATGAAAGGAAATGGAGATCACAAGTAGCCGCTGGTTCAAAGGGGTCCACTGTCAGTTTTTCAATCATACAATTGAGGTCTCATGGAGGAATGGGATGCCATATCAGTGGTTTCAGATGTAATATGCCTTTCAGAAACATTTTTGATAGATGATGTTGATACAAAAGGTGGCCATTCAGCGGTTCGTGGAAAGCAGAGATGGCGGCCAGGTGGACTTTGATAGAGGAACAGCTCAGGCCCTCTGCAAATAGGGAGGCCAAATAATCTAAGACCCTTGTAAGCGGGCAGTAGTAAGGGTCTAGTGACTTGGATGCTGACCAGATGGAGAAGCGTTTCAATTTAAAGTTGTAGGTCTCTCTGGTGGCCCGCTTGCGGGCTGCATGCAGGACATCAGCCACTTGTGTGGAGACTTGCACTCTATTTATGAAAATGTCTTCAGGAGCCAAGCATGAAGATGCAGGGTTTTCAGACTGGGATGCATCAGGAAGCCTTGGCATTGAGTCAAGAGGTCCGGTCTGAATGGCAACTGAACGGGTTCCGCTATTGAGAACTGTTGTAGGAGCGGGAACCACGCCTGCTGGGGCCACATGGGAGCTATGAGGAGCATCTTGGCCGGCTCCATCTGTAGTTTGAGTAATGTTTTGAGTAGGGGGGGGGAGGCATACAAGCAGAGTCCTGTCCAAGGTTGGGACAGGACATCTGTAGAGCTTCCCCTTACGTTCGGGATAATGGAGAAGTATTTGGGGAGTCTGTGATTCTTTGGGGAGGCAAACAGGTCTATCTGAGGAGTGCCCCAGAGAAAGAAGAGGTCCTGTAGGACTGAGTCGTGTATTGTCCATTTGTGTGCTGAGGATTGATGACTCAGACGATCCGCCAAGTGATTCAGACGGCCCAGGAGGTGAGCGGCCGTGAGTCTCAGTCCTTGTTTTGCAGCTGTTCTCCACACCTGGATTGCTGTCCGGCAGAGGGAGCGAGAGTGAGCACCTCCTTGTTTATTGAGACAGCAGACTATCACTATATTGTCTGAGTGGATTAGGAGAAGGCCTGGGGTTATGTGTGGGCTGAATGTGTGCAGAGCAAGAAGGACTGCGCGCATCTCCAGCAGGTTGATGTGGCAACGAGATTGGTTGACAGGCCACTTACCCTGCATTTGATATGGACCTAGATGGGCTCCCCAGCCTTCTAGAGAGGCATCTGTAGGCAGTATCTGTTGCGGAGGAGGCCTGCAGAAAGGGAGACCTTGATTGAGGTTGGAGCGAAGCGTCCACCAGAGAAGGGCATGTTTGAGGGCAGAAGTTACCCTTATGGGGTTGTCGAAGTGCCCAGCTTTTTGGCACCAATATTCTTGTAGTATCCACTGTATATGATGCATTTGCAGGCGGGCAAACTCTACCGTTTGGATGACCGCTGCCATATGCCCTAGAAGACGGAGCAAACAGCAGACTGTGACTGCCTGTTGTGATTGGATCTGAGCTGCTAAATGGATCTATGCATCCTGACGCACCAAAGAAAGGAAGGCCTTGGTGACCATCGTGTCCAATGTTGCTCCGATGTATTGGAGTGTCTGGGACGGGTCAGGATTGGACTTGGGCCAGTTCACCGTGATCCCAAGGTCGAGGAACAACTGAAGGGTCTCTGACAGGGAGGACAGCAGGTGTTCCTTGGTGTCTGCTTTTATTAGCCAATCGTCTAGGTATGGGAATACGAAGTGACCTCGTTTTCTCAGAGCCACTGCAACCACTGCTAGACATTTTGTAAAGATTCGTGGAGCGGAAGAAAGGCCGAAAGGCAGGGCTCAGAACTGGTAATTTTTCCCCAGCAGACGAAATCTCAAATATTGCTGGTGGGTGGGATGGATGGGGATGTGCAGGTGTGCATCTTTCATGTCTAATGTGCACATCCAATCCCCTTGGTTCAACAGTGGTAGAATGGATGCCAAGGTCACTATTCGGAAATGCTTGTACTAAATATAATGGTTTGAGTTTCTTAAATCCAGTACTGGTCTGAGATCTCCTGTTTTCTTGGGTACCAGAAAGAAGTGGGAATAGAACCCTTGTTGTTGTGATGGGACTGGGACGATGGCCTGCTTTGTGAGCAGAGCCTGGAGTTCCTCCTGCGGTATGGATATATGATCTGAAGGATAGTGAACTATCCGAGGAGGGAAGGAGGGTGGTGTCTCCTTTAGTTCCAATATGTGTCCCATCTGTATGATCTGGAGTACCCATGCGTCTGTTGTTGTTTTGTTCCAGGCCTCTAAATGGTGGGCAAATCGACCCCCTACTGACTCTGAGGCCGGGTTGAGGAGACAGGGGGAGAGCCCCAGGAAGTCACTGTGAGCTTGACTTGCCTGCTCCACCTGTGGGGCAGGCGTGGGACGGGTGCGTGGCAGTTGAGGCACCTCTTGTGGGTTGTCCACGGCCCCGAAAAGTACCCCTTCTGGCATACCTGTATCTGTTCCCTCTTCTGTTGAAGTATGGATATTGTGTACATGGTGTATGGTACATATTCTGAACCATATGGCCCGAGGCCCGAAGGCTGTCGAGAATGAGCTGAGTGCCAGGGCAGAACAGTTTGTCACCGCAGAACGGGCGTTGGCCACCTTATGTTGGATATCCAGAACCAGTCTGGAGACCCTGAGCCAGGCATGATGGTGTAATGTAACGCCTGTTGCCAACAATCTGGTTGATGTATCCACACGTCATAATCAGACCTGAGAAGGTGGCAGGATAAGGATGTTATAGTTGTCAGGGTTTGGAGTATTTCCTCCTTTTCTGGGGAAGGAGGTAATTTATTTATGATGTCTATTGTGGAATTACTCAGTGTCTGCTGATATTTAACCATATGGCCCATGTAATTTAGGATTCATATGTTCATGGTGCCAGAGGTAAAACCTTCTTGCCCAGGTAATCAATATGTCTTGATTCTTTGTCCAGAGGCAGGAACTGGTACGTTTAGGTTTTCATACAGTGGTGGGCAGCTACAATGACCACTCAGACAGCCGCTGGAACCGTGGACAAATATTGGTGGTCTAACAGAGCCTGGTATAAAAGGTCAGCTCAGTGGGACGGCCGAATGGTGAATGCTGATGCCAGGCATCTGAAATGGCATTTTGGCAAGTTGGGATTAATGGAGGTATGACCAGATAGGTTCCTCTGGTAACTCGAGGTATTTGGCCATGTCCTGTCCTTGCTTATCTTGTTCTGTAGTGGAAAACTCCATTACTTTTTATATTTGTATCATCATGTTCAAGAAAGATGGGTCAGTCAGGGGCCGAGGTGGCCCTAGAGGCCAGGAGGTCCTCGTCAAATGACGAAATTATGGAGTATGGAGACTCCGGTTCCTGAAGGTCGATATCAGGAATTTCTTCCTCATAGAAGTCCTCTGGAAGGTCCCCCAGTAAATCAGGTTTGTCTTAAAGATAGTCCTCGGGGGGGGGGGGGGAGATGACTAAGCTGGAGGATCAGGGTCAGGATGAAATCGCTTGGGAGGCGGAGAGGAAGAACGTTGTGAGGCGTGGATCGGCATTTGATCCGGAGATGGACGGTACCCCATAGAGTGTAGTATAGTATGAACAATGCGTTCTATGTCCAGGACTTGTGAGGGTGGAAGGTTCACAGTCCGGGGCTGAGTAAGTGTAATAATTGGGGTGATAGAGGGAACTGGGCGTTTGGGGGGGGTCTGGGTGAGCACCTGTGAAATATAGCCCTAGGTCCCTTTGAGTTTGTGCTGCACCCCTATATGACGGCACCTGTGTAGGTTGGGGTGTGGGTGTGTGTGGAAAAGTGCAAACAATGTGGGTTTGCCACAGGGAAGGTGACCAGGGGTCGATGTCAAGGTCGGAGAAGAATCCCCATAATGGTAAAGGGGTGCACTAGAAGCCGCAGGGTGGTGAGCAGCTGTGTCACCAGTGGCCACTGACAAAATTGCCCTTTTTAAAGGTGGGGGAACAGTGGGACACACTGTCCTCAATGTGTAGACAGGTGCCGTCGACGAGAGAAGATGCAGAAGGCGCTCTGTTGATGGGGGAAGCAGCCCGTCGATGAGGAATGTAAAAACACTCTGTCGGCGCGGAAAGCAGCTTCTGTCGATGAAAAAGGCTGTTTTGCACTTGCCGACGAACGCTCCGTCGACGGAGTGCATTTGGCTGAAGTTGCCGTCGATGTGCAGTGTGGGAGGGTGTGAGAGAACGATTTTTCCTTTTCCCTTCGTTGCTTGGAGCGAGACCCAGTCATTGGGGAGCCCTTGGAACAAACCCCCTGGGACTGCTTAAATAGGGAAAACTGTTGTTCCACGATTATGGATTGTATTTGCTGCAACCTTCTTTTCTTGGTTGCTAAACTAAACTCCTGGCAAAAAGCACAGTTAGTGGTGTCGTGTGTGGGGCCCAGACACCTCAGGCAATATAGATAATTATCAAATCTGTAAATCTTCCTGCCACAAGGGCAGGAATGAAATAAAGCTTGCTTCGTCTTTGGAGATCCTTTCTTAGACATTCATTTTTCTCGTCGATGACTGCTACACAGAAGACTGAGCTAGCTGCTGTGTGAGCTGAAGCCGGTGGGAAAGTGAACAGAGGATATTAGGAACCACCCACATTTATATACAGTGCAAGGAGTGATGTCATGTGGGTGGTCCCTGAAAAAGACTGCTAGAATAAGCTGCCGTGTGACAGTACCCTCTGCTGGAACCTCCCAAAGAGTAACATACTGTGAGACAATTCCAGAAGATCTACAGTTACAGGTGAGTAACCCTCATTTCTAGGGATGTGGATATGGTGCTCTATTCACACTTTGGCAGATTCCTAGCAATTCTGGGAGGAAGGTGAAGGCACACACCCTGTTTGGGAAAGGGATTGGAGAACTGAGGCCCCAAAATCAGCATCCAGGCAGGACTCAAGGTTGGTGTGGTAATGGGAAATGAAGGTGTGTGCTGACTTCCAGGTAGCAGCCCTGCAGATTTCCTGGATAGGGATGTCCCTGGATGCAACCAATGAGGCAGCGGTATTTCTGATGGAATGAGCCCTAAGCCCTACAGGAGGCTCCCTACCAGCCAACCTACAGCAGAGGTCATTGTAGGAGACAATCCACCTGCCAATCATCCACTTAGCTGCTGGGCTGCCAGGTGTGGCTTCAGTGTAGGTGACAAAGAGCAGGCGAACCTCTCCCAGAACTCCAGCCGTGTGCTCAGTGTAATACGCACAATCTCACTGCAGGTCCAACGTATGGAACTGTGCTCGTCCTCTGAGGCTGGGTTGGTGAAGTACACCGGGAGGTTAATCACCTGGTTAAGGTGAAACTCCGAAAAAACCGTCGGGAGGAATTTCGGGTTGGGGCAGAGGACAACTTTGTCCCTGTGGAAAAACAAATATGGAGACTCTACAGAGACCGCCTGGAGCTCACTGATCCTTCTGGTGGAAATGATGGCCACCAGGAAGGCAGTCTTCCACGACAGGTGGGAGATGTGACACCTGTGTTTTGGCTTGAATGACTTCCTCATAAGCACTTCCAGTACCAGCAACAAGTCCCACAGGGGTGGTGGTTCACGCATCGGCAGGGACAAGTGGTGAAGGCCCTTCAAGAAGTGCCCGACCACCTTTTCCTGCACCACTGTCAGCATACTGGCCTGTGCTCGTTAAGCCAAGATGGCTGCCAGGTGCACCCTGAGGGTTGTCAACCTCAGGCCTGACTGACAGAGGGACAACAAATAGTCCAGGATGCTAGCCAAAGGGTAAGACAGAGGGTCTAACTCCCTGCCCCGGCATCAACTGGAAAATCTCTTCCACTTGAAGGCATAGCACTGGGGAGTTGACTCTTTCTGAGAGGCCTCAACCACATGGAAGACCTCGTCGGAGAGACCCAAAACCTGGAACTCTAGCCGCTCTGGGACCAGGCTGTCAGGTGCAGAGACTGAAGGTTCAGGTGGAGGACCCTACCTTGAGAGCAAGAAGGCAGGTCAGGGCGGACAGGCAAGTGCCACGGAAGCCTGTTGCTGAGGCTGAGGAGACTGGGGTACCAGAACTGGTGTGGCCAGTGAAGAGCTACCAGGATCATCTGCGCCTTGCCCCTCCATATCTTGATCAACACCTTGTGGATCAGGGAAAGGGAGGAAGGCATCTGAGACCCAGTGTCCAGGGCTTTGCGAAGGCATTCCCGTCAGTGTCCAGCACAGAGGGCAGGCATAAAACAGCTCCAGCTTCACTTTCTCCTGGGAGGCAAACAGGTTGACCTGGGGAGCAGGTGATCGACTACCTCCTGGTGAAGAGACCACTCGTGAGACGCCTTGCCCATTCGGCTGAGGACATCCGCCAGCTGGTTGGAGGCACTGGTCACACGGATCGCCAGGAGATCAGTGTCCAGATGGCATACAAGGGACATGGTGCAGAGAGCTTCCCGGCAAAACTGGAGGGAATCCGTTCTGGCTTGCTTATTGAAGTAGTACATGGTCATGGTGCTCTCGATCTGGACCTGCATGAGACCCTGCACAACCGGAGCGGAGGCCGTCAGAGCAAGATGCATGGCATGGAGCTCCAGCAGGTCGATGGGACATCGAGACTCCTTGGGGTCCAAGAGCCCATGGGCCCTGTGGTCCCCCAAGTGGGCTCCCCATCCCATCAGAGACTCAGTCGTGAGAGTAACTGTTGGCTCTGGGTGGCTGAATGGGATTCTTTCCTGCAGATGTTCTGGTACGAGCCACCACTGGATGGCATCCTACACTGGCTGCGTCACCGTGATAAGCTAGTTGAAGTGACCGAGGTTCTAAGATCACTGATGGGTCAGCTTCTACTGCAGGGGGCACATTTGCCACTGGGCCCACTGGATCATGTTGGTGCAGGACCCCATGTACTCCAGCAGCTGCAGGAAGTTTCGGGCAGGGCACGAGTACCCAACCTGAAGTGACTGGGCAAAGTACATAACATCTGCCACTCTGTCCTCTGGGAGTTGAGCCTTGGCCTGAAGGGAGTTGAGCTCCACACCGATAAAGTGAATCACCTGCGAGGGGCGGAGTTCTGACTTGGTCGGGCTGACAAGAAGGCCTAAGGCTGAGCAAGTCTGGAGGCCAGATCCCTAGACCGCTCCACCTCCTCCCAGGAAGAACCGGCAATCAGCCAGTCATCCAGGTAAGGGTACACCTGAACCCCATGTTGCTGCAGGAATGCTGCCACCACTGCTATGCACTTGGTGAAGACACTGGGGGCCAAGGAGAGGCCAAAATGGCATGGCGTGGAACTCATACAGCACCCCTTCCAAACAGAACCGAAGGAACCGCTGGTGGGACAGACAGATCGGGATGTGGAAGAAGGCATACTGGAGGTTCAGAGAGCAGAACCACATGTCCTGCTCTAGGGATGGTATGACCTGGTTCAGGGAGACCATCCAGAACTTGCACTTCCTCAAGTACTGGTTAAGACTGTAAAGATCCAGTATGGGCACCAGCCCCCGTCCGTTTTGGAACCAGAAATATCTGGAGACAAACCCTGGACCGACCATGGAACACAGACAACAGGCCACAAGCGCCTTTCTGAAGAAGCTAATGAAGTCCTTTGAAGAGGTTGAGATACTCAACCATGCCCAGTGCGCACAGTGAGCCTTGGCAGCCACGGACCTGGCGCAGGGAGTTGCCGATGTCCAAAGCCATCTGGAGCTGTTGTTTGGCCACTGATCATCCCTAGTCCTGTATCATCTGACTGCCAACTGCAAGTCAGTGGGAAGACAGGGAATAACCTGTTCCAAGACTCCCACTAGCGCATGGGAGAAGCTGGCCATCATGATGGCCGAACCAGCCTGCCAAAGGCCCAGGGAGGAGGTGGACTAGACTTTCTTCGCTGCACTGTCCAGCTTCTTGGACTCCTTGTTGGGGGCTTATCGACATCCCCGATGTTGCCCGTCCACCGAAATACTGAGTCTGCCACCAGACCTTCAGCTGAAGGATGATTGGTGAACCTAGGCAGAAACCTAGTAGGTACTGCATACTTATAGACCATATGGACCAAAGGCACTGGGCAGGAGGCTGGCTATTGCCATAGCTCAAGAGCAGGGCCAAGAATGACTTCTGCCACCGGGAATGTGACCCCCAGAGAGTCATCCCTGTCCAAGATCTCAGTCAGGGGCACTTGGCCCGCTTCTGGACCGGCTCCAATGGGATCCCCATCAACTCTGAGATCAAGTGGAGCAGAGCC
Source organism: Neoceratodus forsteri (assembly GCA_016271365.2). Classification (NCBI taxonomy): domain Eukaryota; kingdom Metazoa; phylum Chordata; order Ceratodontiformes; family Ceratodontidae; genus Neoceratodus; species Neoceratodus forsteri. Next base: position 283,856,630 of record CM057453.1, on the reverse strand, counting down.
CCGAAGGAGGCTGGTCCATGTTCTGTGGCAAGCTCCTCAAAGGACACCCAGCTGAAGGCTGGATTTTGCTGGCAGTGCATGGAGGTGTCCTCAAAATCTGAGAACTCCTCAAACATCACCCTGGACCCAAGCTCCCCTTGAATAACCCGCGGCTCATCCAAGTGGAATATCTTCACTGAGAGCCTACTGGTGAGTCCGGAAGCAGAGTGAGCAGCCTTGGATGGGGCCCTGTGCAAGGGCTGTGGAGGTTCCACCTGAATAGGTGGATGCTGGCGTTGGCTCGACCAGAGAAGCTCTGGAGGTTGAGGTGGGGCTTGGCTGTGGCTGAGGATCCACTGTTGCCTGAGTTTATGGCAGAGCCTGTCATCATCCAAAGACAAGGAAGAAGAAGAGGTGTGACAGTGCCTCTTGGTCAACGGCCAAGAGTGGGAATGCCGAGATTCCCTCGATCTCGACCGAGCGCCCAATCAAGACCTTGACCGATGATGGTCAGGTTGTCAGGAGGAGAGCACAGGGAAGGCTCCATGAGACTGACCAGAGCCAGGCCCAAGGAACCTCCAAGTGGTTGAGTATCTGTGAGGAGACAGCCAATTTGGCTGATCTACCCAGCCCCTCCTGAGAAAGGCCATCAGGACCGGAGTTTTTGATAGCAAGTCGTCCCCACCGTCCTCCGACAATGGGTTGATCAGGTCAAGGAATATTTCGACGGGTTGGTTGACCTGCGTCTCGACCAGCAGGCCTGATGGGGATACCAAGGGGCTAGCTGCCTGGACGGGGACCACAGAAGCATTGTCCAAAGCTGATCGACAACCGTTGAGCTAGATGCAAAGTTGTAGGAATGGAAAGAGCGAGCTCGCTCCTGATCCCATGACCTGCGATGGAACCTCTCTGGCGTGGAGGCGTGTGAAGACTTTGACCCTTGGGAAGGGCCCTCCCCGTGGGTAGGAAGGGACTGACATAAATCCCGGAATGTTCCGGCTAATGAAGTGCCCAAGCCCACCGGACGTAGCGTGGAGGCCGAAGCCATGCCTGCTGCAGCCTCTTTGAAGGTGGCAAGATGCGCCGCTGAACCCGCCACAATGGAAACCACCTTATGGTTGTCCTTGGATTGAAAGGGAGGGTCCCATTTATCTGGGTGGCCTAAGAGAAGGAAGGCATAACGGTCCTAAAACATGTAGGGATGAAGGGACTGGTACAGACTGCAAACCTGCAGATCGTGATGGGCCCTGAGGCAATAAACACACAAGGCATGAGGATCTGTGTGACATCTTCTAGGAACAAACAGTGCACCGCTTGAACCCCAGACCCATTTCTGGTCATCATGCTCCATCTGGAGAAAGACAAATGGTTTTTATATATATATATATATATATATATATATATATACACACACACACACACACACACACACAGTATATGACAAAGAACCTCTGTGCGTAAACACTGAGGCAAGGGTTACCCCAAAGGGCATTTGGCTGGGAAGCCAAGTTTCAAGAAGATACAAAATCACACATGCCCACACAATGCAAAGCATCATGGGCTGCATATGCAAATCACCACAGAATGTTATGCTGGTTCAACTTTAAGCAGAATTGCATGGTGCCAAAAGGTCTCTCACACAGTTTGCAAAGGGTGCTAACAGATGACATAAACAGGTGTTTTGTCCTACCAGGACTCATCAGTATGCCTCATCTGTTTGACACCCCAGTGGAATGAACCAGCTACCCTAAGACAGTCTGTCTGGGTTATGTTGTGGTGAACCCATTAAAATAAAAACTATTTAAAAGACAAAGAACCTCTGTGCGTAAACACTGAGACAAGGGTTACCCCAAAGGGCATTTGGCTGGGAAGCCAAGTTTCAAGAAAACACAAAATCACACATGCCCACACAGTGCAAAGCATCATGGGCTGCATATGCAAATCACCACAGAATGTTATACTGGTTCAACTTTAAGCAGAATTGCATGGTGCCAAAAGGCCTCTCACTCAGTTTGCAAAGGATGCTAACAGATGACATAGACACCTCTTTGCAAACTGTGTGAGAGGCCTTTTGGCACCATGCAATTCTGCTTAAAGTTGAACCAGCATAACATTCTGTGGTGATTTGCATGCTATGCAGCCCATGATGCTTTCACTGTGTGGCATGTGTGATTTTGTATTTTCATATTTCATATATATATATATATATATATACACACATACACACAACATATGTTTGGGAATAAATTCATGGATAAAAAGTAGTATCTGAGGCAGGTCATGGAGATATCACTATGACCATGAAGATATCATTGATATCTCCATGTTCCTATCGTCATAGTGATATCTCCACGTTCCTATACGTCACTGAATTGAAACTGAAAGTCTGTCACTGTACATTGCCCCGTCTCCTCTGTTTAAAACTTGCCCCCCCACACACCCCAACTTCTATTTGGTTGATCCTGCCAATTATTTTTTCTAAAAATGTAATTTAAGCACTTATCTGGTTGATCCTGCCACTGTGATAGTCAGCAGAGCATATTACTTTCACTTTCCCCTTCAAGTAAGCGTGACCGTGAGGTGTGAAGATCGACCCTTAGGACATTACAGTAGTTAATAATAAGGCTCTGCACCCATTCAGTTAAAAAAACTGTGCAATTCTATTTTTAGCTCTGAGAAGTGCCGACTATGTTCAGAGACAGGTGTGAGTCGGCAGGCGTCATGGGAAGCAGCAGCGAGGCGGCATGAGGTCCTCATGCTGGCGCTGCTGACTCTGTCTGTCTGGTCATGGTGGCAATTTCCTGGAGTCAAGAGTGCACCGGTTCAACTAAACAGTTAAGCTCTCTGTTGATAACTACTGTAATGTCTAATCAATCTTCACACTCGATCACAAGAAAGTGAAAGTCATGATATTGAATGCAGAGATCAACAAAACTCTTGATGTTATATTTGAAACTGGTAGATCTACCATATATATGTTTTTATTTTGAGAACATTATCCCTTGTGTTCTGGGTTGTGGGTGTGTTTTGATTTGTGTTCAGGGAGGGTTCCATTACAATTCAGCCCAAACATATGTTTGCATAAACAGAATATGACATGGCCTGAGTGAAGATATCATATTTATCTTCACTCGAGGCCAATGACATCAAGATATCTCACTCGTGGCTTCGCCACTCGTGAGATATCATGATATCATTGGCCTCTCGTGAAGATAAATATGATATCTTCACTCAGGCCATATCATATATATCTATATATTTTTTTTTGCAAACAGTATATACGAAGTTGATGACCGGTTGGGTCTACATCACATGAAGCTGTGAATGAGGAGACCTGATGCTTCCAGCGGAAAGTAATATCTGATGTCACAGGGTGGTGCTGAGGGGAAGAGCTTGGCTTGAAGCCCTTCCAGCAAGATTAAGGGAAGTGTGGATAGTGCACCATATCCACATCCCTAGAAATAAGAACCACGACACAAAATAACAGTGCATGGTGTCAAGAGAGGGACAGTTATCAAAACTTTGCAACTTGCCCACTTCTCAATGATTTTCCTGAGGAAGCGGCACTTTTTCAGGCTTTAAAAGAGCGCATCACCTGCTGAACACTTTGTGAAGTCAGCATCTTGTGAATCTGGCAATCTTTTAAATTCATTTGCAAAATTAAGTTTGCCAACCTACGCATCTCTACCCACCACACCACAATCCTAACCAAAATTACAGTTCTGCTACTCAAGTTTCAGTTTGACTAGCAACTAGTGCAATAGTATACTGTCTTGACTGTTTGTTGTGATTCAGTGTTTGTGTTCATCCAATCCAGGGCTTTTTTTGCACAAACCCTTCCACTATCCAGTAAGAAATGGTCTGAGATTCAAGTCCAATGACACTGCTTTCAAAAGGGCATTTCCCAATCTGTGCCTGTTGCAAAAATCCTTTGAAAATACTGCCTGAGGTTTCAAGCAGTGACAGGCTACTGCCTCTATTACTAAATCACCACCCCATAGCAGTTTGTATTAATTTTTTTATTAGAGGTATTTTCATTAAACAAGCTCTACTGCTTAGATTTTTTAGGTGGCAAAGTGATTATAAAATACAAAACTGAATCACAAAATTCATAAAGGTTCTTATTACAGTGAACCTGAACAGTTTTTATTTTGAAGGAAGCAATAAAACATGCCAGGGTGTCTGGTTATTGGTGAATAACTGCACGACTCGAGCATGTTGTTAGGCATGCGCCGAGCCTTTTGAATACCAAAGAAAGGGTCAGTTGATTCACCATAATGACACATTCCTGATGTGTCATAATGCACTATAACGTGTAAGAAAAATCTCACATAGGTTACAAAAAATATATATATATAATATATATACTTAATATGATATTTATTTTCTGTAGTTGTACATGGAGAAAAATAAAGTTTCTGTCAGAATGGTAACAGCATTACTTCATGAGACCAAGTAAGCTACTTATTAGCATATTTTGGAACAGATGTGACTGCAAATGAATTTACTTTTTGTTTTATACACTACTTACACGGTGCTAAGGCTGGCAAGTGATGGTGTGGTTTGGGTAAGAGAGGCAGGCTGGAGCAGTGATTTTGAGATAGAAGCAAAACCGTGAGATCTTGGTAAGCTGACATGAGGGTGCACACTGATATGGTCATACATTTCTGCAGTACACAGACAGGCAACTTGTAAGCAGAACAGGCGTGTAATTATGGGAGAACAATTACATGGCTATACTGGTGTTTTAGCCAATCAGATGTCCTGATTTTTTTTTGTTACACGTTCTAAGTGGATTTAAGAGTGAAGTGGAGGCTGATTATGCTGTAGAAACTGTTACACTGAGAAGCAAGCATGTGGAGATTACAGCTCAACATGTTATACTTTCTTTGGTCACTTATCACCATTGGCCTTTTCAGAACTGGCACAACTTTGTATGCTGGATTTTACAGCAAGCTATAAATGTTAACTCTTGTACTGATGCTGTGTAAATAATACCTGACTCATAGGGCCCTGACTGTAATAGCAGGACTGTTATGAAACACAAGCCTTGCATATCGTTTTTGTTAATGTTCTGTAAACAAGCTGCAGTAAAATTGGTTTCTTTACTGAAGGGATGACATTCAAGGAAACCTAATGCCAAGTCTGTCTCTGCTGAAATAGCTACTGCAGTGTTCAGTTTCTCATTGTGAAGCCAGTAAATAGCTGAATGACAGATAGTGGCTCAAATCTTCTCAAGATCCACCATGGAGGCTGCTTTTCTCCTCTGTGTTGTAATTTTACTGAGCTGCAACGAAAAACATTAACCATTAAAAACTGATTGCTAAGGCCCTTGATCATTCTGTCTCCTCAGTTTACAAGAGATCTGTAATCCTTATATTAGTAAAACAATACATTTATTTCTATGAGGCATGTCTCATTCTGGGTATCAAAAATGTTTTACAGAAAACAACTGCAAAAGAACGAAAGGGATTTCTAGCATTTGTGAGGAGATAGAAACTAGTGAGAAGAAGCTGAAGACAAGCAGTCCTTTTATTTGGGTGTGGGGGGATAGCCCTTGGCAAATCTGGAGACAGAGGAAGAGAATATAGTTGGTGATTTTTTTGTTTTCATCCTGTACTTTTGCCCCCAGTAACTACTGTGTTCTGACAAGCAACCTCTCAGTCCCAATGTCACCTGCATCCCCCATGGCGGGGTCCTTGTAGTGGTGCTTCCCCCCATTGGCACTTGTCTAGGTAGGGGGTTGGCTCTGCAACGTTGGTCTCGAGTGTACTACAGCAGCCATCACCCAAACAGCATTGTGGATATTTCTCCCAGTTAATGCTTTTCTTGAGAGAAGCAGACATGCATCTTCTGTTTTACCCTTGACCTTCTCTCCTACCCAGTGGTGCAGCGTACAGGCCATTATAGGCGTAGCATGCATGCAGTGGGCACTAAAGCATCCTTCCGTGAAGGAGCAGGTTCCCAACAGCACCACCCACAGACTGCATCTTCCTGGCCTCCTGTACACGGGTTCTTGAGTCAACTCCCAAACCCAGTCGCCTGCTTGGAAGGGTAATGCGGTACTGTTGGTGACTTTCACAGCAGATATTACACTAACAGAAATTTTACACATCTGTCCCAGGGTTGGGAATGACTAAGAAAGCAATCACAGCACGTGCCTGTTGGTATACAGCGGCACCAGCCCCAATTGCCGCCCCAGTACCTTTTGTACTGAGGAGGATCTTAGGAGCACCTCTATGCACTAACTAAGGGCATGAGACAGCCCTGTTTGCTTGTATAGCAAAGGCCAGAAGAAAAAATCATTTACATCCCAAACCACCAGAAAAGGGTGGAAAACAAAAGCACAATACTTACCGAAGGTGGCTCACGGCAACCTTTGAAGACGATATTCAGGAAAATCAAGAATTACGGTGGGGAATGGGGGTTGGGGGGCAGGCTGGGCGAATGCCCGACCATCATTTCAGCCAGACTTCTGTTGGGAAATTGCAACTCCTTTCTTTCTCTTTTTTTAAATCCTCAACTACTGTCGCCCCCATCATAGCGCTACACGTTCATTCCCTTCTCGCTCCTCCCCCGATGATCACATCTCACTCCAGTCTGTCTGACATGTGTGCACATTGTGCCTGTAAAGCAGCTGTGCTATAGTAAGTACTACAAGTCTACATGTCATGTTTATCGGCATAGACAGACAGGTAGGGGAAGGTGAGTGCAATGTAATTTCAACAACTTGTGTCAGTGGCTCAGTAGGTAGCACACTCGCCTCTGAGGCGGGAGATCAGATGGTTGTGGGTTCAGTTCTCACATCTGGCACTTGGGTTAATATCCCAATACTGACACTGTAGTGCAGCATAAGGGGTGATGCACTTTTGAGGTGCCGTCTTTCAGATTAGGCGTTAAACCGAGGTCCCATCTGCCTGGATTGGTGGTAGTTCAGGTGGATGTTAAAGATCCCATGGCACTTACCGAAAAAGAGTAGGGGAATTTCCCCGGTGTCCTGGCCAAATTTCTCCCATTCACTAAAAAATACCATCAACAGCTTAATCTGGTTCAATTTCACTTGCTTACCATCTGTATCCCCCCCCCCCCGGTCGCCCCTGAAAAAGGGACTTCTAGGCCTAGTGGGCTTACCGGGTCAACTAAATTCAATAAATAAATAAATAAAACTTACCACATGACTGTTAGTGGACCACTGTTACAGTCATGTGGTAAGTTAGTAGACCCTACAGGCTATACAGCGCATGTTGGTAGTTGTTAACGTGCGCCGTTGGTGTCGTCGTCCTCATTCTTGAGAAGCGAGAGAGTGGAGTGCGGTGTATCTGTCTGTTTGTTGTACAAAGTGGCTTGCCTCGTTGCTGCTTGCACTGCACTTAAGTTAAATTCATCAGTAAGTCACAATCTTTCTTGAAGTGACTACAGGTGATTTTAAACTTAGTACTGCAGCGCACGTTAACATAAACGGTTTAAACTGTGAAAAAAATTATTCGGCCCATTTGATTTTAAAATGACGATGTGGACTTCGTCTGGCAGACGTTTACACTGAGTGAAGTGACTGAAGTTACTGCCTTTACTGATATGGCCACCCAGGAAGTCAAGTGTCGTGACTTGCATTTTACAATGGCTTGAAGTCACTCATGACACTTGAGTTCCCTCCCTGCCATTGTCTCGTCATCGATCCAATCCTCCCATCAGACCCATTAGGCCAGTGTGAGAGGGCACTGTTTTCAAGGAACCCTCACAGACAAATATTTTGCATGGACACCAGTTTTGAGGGAATACATTCAACTTTACTTTAGCAAAGACACAAAAGAAAAATAAAGGAGTTTACATTCAATCTGATGTACAATTTAACACAACAGATTCTCAATGGTCAGTCTGTTTGTTGCTTCAGACTCCCAGCTATTCATCTTTTCACACTCTCTTTCCTGGTCCTTTTATGGGGCTCCCATGTGTGTCTCAAAACACTTTCTCCTGAGTGTCTTACCAATAGCCTCTGCAACCAAAAAGCAAGCCTGAGATCTTAAAGGGACAGTCCTAAAGCAGGCAGGTTTTTTTTTCATATCCCCCATAGCTCCAAGCCTCCTGCTAACACCTTTCTTGTGGTGGTGGTTTGGGGATGATGGGTGTAGAGCACATACTACTGTCTCAAGAGCTGAAGGACTGCATTGTTCTCCAGTGTTTGCTATTTCCATCTAGGCACCTGCTTTGGAAGAACTGTAAGCCCATCTCATCAGGAGGGCACGGTCTGCTACCCTGTTTTTACCTGCACTACAACTTAAGGACTCCTGATACCGGCATGTGGGGCTCCAGAAGGAGCCGGCGGCGGTGACATCATCTGGGAGGCGGGGCTGCTCAGTTTAAAAGCTAACGCTACCCACTCAGAACAAGCGGTAGTGCGAGCGCCACTCCCTAAGAATATTTCCTGTTATATGGTTGCTCTGATCTACCACTCATTAATTCTTTTTATCTCTTATATTTAAGGTAATACTATTTTAACTTGTTTTTAAGTGTATAAGTAATAAGGCTTCTTAAATTTTAGGAAGGGACAACCATTTTATATTATTGACCTGGAAACTGATTGAAATGTTTTTCTATTTAATAATTTGCTGTACTCTGTGTTCTCAACCCCCCCAGTTGGGCCAGCTATTGAAAACGTTACTCTTTTCACCTTGCCCTGGGTCAGATTACTAATTCTTTTCCCTTGCTTAATAAGGCTAACATATCCACATTCAAAATGTCAAATGTACCCGGGATTTGGTTTTGGTTGTCAACTTGTAATATTTGTAATTTACTAATGCCATCCTTAGCTCATAGTTCTGATTTAGGTTTATCCAGGGAGCTGTCAAAGAAAGAAACTATTTAAATAAGGTTATGTTAAGAAGAATGCTGCTACTGCTTTTACTAACCTCTGGGTCTGTTCATCCTCACCCAGGTCTTCCTCACCTTTCTGGGTTAGACATCTCCCTATTACACTCTTCTGACACCAATGCTGCCCATAAAACTTCAGTTCTTAAAGTAGTTCACCTAATATTGAGTTTACTATCTAAATGGAATTGTTTTGTAGTACGAGTTGAACAGCATAAATCTGACATAATCACACTCTCTGAAACGTGATTTAACAGCAACATTACTGATTCAGAGTTAGTATCCCAGGACATACATTTCTTAGACAAGACAGGGCTGACGGGGGGCACTGATTTATGTTAAAATAAGCTAAAGTTCACCTCTTTGGATCTTTCTTGTGAAAACTCAGGCTATGACTTAACTACAGTTGATATTCTTCTAGGACAAAATAAACATCTTACTATTAGTTCCCTCTATATACTGCCAGGATGCTTTAAAATAGGGTGGAACTTGGTACTAAGGCTAAAAGAACCCCCCAAAATAGGAATGGATCCTATTGGGCAACTTCAATAAAGACTGGGGTTCTGAACAAAACAGTAATTCGTGAGCTTCTTATGGATCTAGGCATGCAACAAATTAGAGATGTAACCAGACAAAAATTATAAAACTGGAAAAGGTACCATTTTAAACTGGATTGTTGTCCCATTCAACAATAAAGTCCTAACATCAGCTGTCATACCTGATATCCTTAGTGACCACAGCCTAGTATATTGTGAGCGGTCAGCCAGATCCAGTGGAAGTCCTCTAGGCTCATCCAGATGCAGGAATGTAAAACCCTTGACTCTAAGGTAATTAATGAGGCCTGTGCCCAGCTTAACTGGGTTCCCTTAGAATCTGTCCCCCACCTTGGCAGGCGCGCAGCTAAAGGTTCAGAGGCGGAGGGGCTCCGAGCGCATCAGCGGGGCGGCGGCATCCGCCTAGCCGACCGGGGATCAGGAGGCCGGGAGAAGCAGGCGAAAGCCGAGCGCCTTCGAGGTTCAGGAGGCGGAGGGGCTCCGAGCGCCAGCGGGCGGCGTCCGCCCTGCCGACCGGGGATCCAGGAGGCGCGGGAGAAGCAGGCGAAGCCGGGCGCAGCCCACAGTTCAGGGAGGCGGAGGGGCTCCGAGCCGCCAGCGGGACGGCGGCGTCCGCCCTAACCGACGGGGATCCAGGAGGCCGGGAGAAAGCTGGCGAAAGCAGCGCCTTCAGTTCAGGGGCGGGAGGGGCTCCGAGCCGCCAGGACGGCGGCGTCCGCAACCGACGGGGATCCAGGAGGCAGGAGAAGCAGGCAGAAAGCGGAGCCAGCCTGAGTTCAGGGAGTGGAGGGCTCCGAGCCGCCAGAGGGACGGCGGCGCCCGCTAGCCGACCGGGGATCCAGGAGGCCGGGAGAAGCAGGCAGAAAGGTACGGGCAAAGCCGCAAACCAATCGGAAAGCGACCGCTGTCTCTGCCTTGCTTCCGATTGGTGCGCCTTTCCCATAGACTTTAGCTGGGCTTTGCAACACTATTCTGGCGGGATTTCTGTTATTTTTCATTTCTTCTCAATTCCACCTAAAAGAGCTGTTTACTCTTGTAATGTGCCCGATTTAAGGTTGTTTTATTGTATTTTAAGATAGTGTTTACAGTCTTTTGAAATTCTGTGTAGGCTAGGCAGCTAGGCGCCTAACCCCCATACCCTCCCAGTCTTTTGTTGTGTAAATCCTGAATTTTAGCACCTTGTGCAGATTACTGCAATAAAAGGTACCTGCTGACTGCCTTCTCCTCTGTCCCCACCTTGTAGCAGGCGCAGCCTAGGAGTTCAGGGAGGCGGAGGGCTCCGAGCCGCCAGCGGCAGCGAGGCGTCCGCCTGGCCGACCCGGGATCCAGGAGGCTGGGAAAAGCAGGCAGAAAGGTACAGGCAAAACCGCAAACCAATCGGAAAGCGACGCTGTCTCTGCCTTGCTTCCGATTAGTGCGCCTTCCCATAGACTTTAGCTGGGCTTTGCAACACTATTCTGGCGGGATTTCTGTTATTTTTAATTTCTTCTCAATTCCACCTAAAAGAGCTGTTTACTCTTGTAATGTGCCCGATTTAAGGGTTGTTTATTGTATTTTAAGATAGTGTTTACAGTCTTTTGAAATTCTGTAGGCTAGGCGGCAAGCCGCCCCCAATACCCTCCCAGTCTTTGTTGTGTAAATCTGAATTTTAGCACCTTATTGCAGATTACTGCAATAAAAGGTACCTGCTGCTGACTGCCTTCTCCTCCTGGCCCCACCTTGTAGCGGCGCCTTCGAGTTCAGGGAGGCGGAGGGGCTCCGAGCCGCCAGCGGGGCCGGCGGCGTCCGCCTAACCGACCGGGGATCAGGAGGCGGGGAGAAGCAGGCAGAAATGCAACAAAGCCCATAAACCAATGAGAGCGACCACTGTCTCTGCCTTGCTTCCGATTGATGCGCCTTCCCATAGACTTTAGCTGGGCTTTGCAACACTATTCTGGCCGAGTTTCTGTTATTTTTAATTTCTTCTCAATTCCACCTAAAAGAGCTGTTTTACTCTTGTAATGTGCCCGATTTAAGGGTTGTTTTATTGTATTTTAAGATAGTGTTTACAGTCTTTTGAAATTCTGTGGAGAGCTAGGCGGCTTAGGCGCTAACCCCCCATACCCTCCCAGTCTTTTGTTGTGTAAATCCTGAATTTTAGCACCTTGTGCAGATTACTGCAATAAAGGTACCTACTGACTGCCTTCTCCTCTGTCCCCCACCTTGTAGCAGGCGCAGCCTCGGAGTTCAGGGAGGCGGAGGGCTCCGAGCCGCCAGCGGAGACGGCGTCCGCCTAACCGACCCGGGGATCAGGAGGCCGGGAGAAGCAGGCAGAAAGATACAGAGCAAACATAAAATTTTGCCCGCCCACCTCCCCCTCTGGGTTGATTCTTTTATACACTTTCTCCCGCCATTTCCTAATCTAGCCCACAACTTTTTCCCTTCCTCTCTTAACCCTTACCTAACCTCCACAATGCTACTCTGCTTCCTTTTGCTCCTGAGACCTCTCTTCTTCCCCATTCCCATATGATAATCATGATATACCCCTTGCCATGGTGAATAAGGTAGTGAATATGGTCTGCCCACCCTGCCATCCCCAATGGACACCCACCAATTCCTTATTTATTTCCAACCACTTTTACACTGCAACCCTGGGAATCCCACATAAAGTCTCTCTAACAATACAACATGCCTCAAGCACTTTACATGCATCCTGGCTTTATATTAACCCATTATGCCTGTCCATCAGATTATTATGTCAGATGAATCTCATACCTATATAACGGGACCTTCACCCACTATACAGTGGCACCCAAGAAGAGGAGAAATGCTCTGACCACCCCTATCCCTTTCACTTGGTGTCCTCCTCAAATTAATCTTCTTCCTTCTGATCTGCATTGGTACTATTGAAATAAATCCTGGCCCCACTGAAAGTTTTTATCCCTGCTGATCTAACCTCCATAAATGGCCTAAGTTTCCTTCACTTCAATGCTTGCAGCCTTCTAAAAAGTTCTCCTTAATACATGCCTGGGTTGGACATACTCTACCTGACTTCCTGGTTATCTCTGAAACTTGGCTCAGACCTACAACAAACGACAGTGATATAAATCTTCCCAATTATCAGCTCTTCAGATCAGATCGCCCTTCCAGGGGTGGTGGGGTGGTCATATACATTAAGGACACCATCTCTGCACCCTGCCTCATCAGTACATCCGAACCAAAGGAATTTGAATGTTTGTCAATTAAAATATCCCTTCCAAATTTGTCTTCATTTAAATTGATTGGCTGCTATAGGCCCCCCTCTGCAGGCCTCAAACTCCTATCTCACCTAGGATCAATACTCAATCTAGGCCCTGAAGATACCATCATCCTTGGTGATTTGAATTTAAACTGGCTATCTAATGTATCTGCACCACTGGTAACCTTCTGTGACACCCATAGATTCACACAATTAATCAAAGATCCAACCAGGATTAACCTAAAAAATTCTAGCAACAGCTCACTCCTGGATATTATGTTGGTAAACAAGCCTCACTTATATTCACATGCAGGAGTACTACCGAGTGATGTAAGTGATCATTGTCCTATAGCTGGCATAAGATCTACATTCAAACCATCCAATCCTGCAGAATTTGTCCTCAAAAGGTCAAAAAAGAAATTCAACATCTCAGGATATCTCCATGATTTGTGCAATACAACATATTGGCAAGACTTTTACCTTACAACCTCAGTTGAAACAGCTCTCCAGATCTTAAGGACATCATCACTAATGCTCTCAATATTCATGCACCAATCACCAGTATCAGAACTAAAGTAAGATCTTGTCCTTGGTTCACTACTGACCTTAAATCAGCCTTGTTAGCCAGAGACAAACTTTTGAAAAAGGCAAGAAAAACAAAGGATACCAGAGACTGGCTTCAATTCAGAAAAGCAAGAAATTCATGTACAAAACAAATAAGAATTGCCAAAGCTGCCTATTATAGAGCTGAATTAGATGCTTCCTACAATAACCCATCCACACTCTGGGGTACTATAAAGGGAATTCTGGGCAAAAACTCTACCCCTGCCTTAATCTCCAAACTGCTACTAAATGACACAGAAATTACGGGCAAGCAAGAAATCCTAAACACCTTCAATGACCACTTCGCCACAGCTGGCCTAGCATTTGACTCCTCACCTGCAAGTCTCTTGAGATCATCTTTGAACCTTCAATCCACTGTGGGACAAAAGGCTACTTCAACATTCTCCTTCAACCCAATATCCTTGAAAGAAGTAGAAGACCTCCTATCTAATTTAGATACTTCTAAGAGTGCAGGTACAGACTCCCTGGATCCCTACTTCCTTAAAATAGCATCACACGCCTTATCTGCCCCCCTCACTCATCTCTTCAATCTTTCCCTAGCTACTGGATCCATTCCCTCCACTTGGAAAACAGCTCAAGTAGTTCCACTACTTAAATCTGGTGATCCCACGGACCTCAACAATTACAGGCCCATTTCCATCCTACGGTACTATCAAGATGCTTGAAAAATTAGTAAACTCACAGTTAAGGGCCTATCTGGATAAAAACAACCTCCTAAATCCAGCACAATCGAGTTTAGATCAAGGCATAACACCATCTCTGCCTAGCCAAAGTAACTAATGACTGGCAGATTGCCTTGGACAAGAAGAATTGTACCTGTGCTGTGTTCCTGGACTTGGTAAAGCATTTGACACAGTGGATCATGAATCATTACTCACCTCCCTTAGCTCTCTAGGCCTGGATTCTCTCTCACTCAGCTGGTTTAAGTGCTATCTATCTGATAGGTCACAATTAGTAAAAATGAAAATTACCTATCCACCTTAAAACCACTGCTAAGAGGTGTACCGCAAGGCTCTATTCTTGGCCCTATCCTCTTTGCCATTTATATTAATAATATCGATGCCAACCTCTCTCAATCTAACATTCATCTGTTTGCTGATGATACTGTATTATATGTCAGTAATCCCTCATTACCTAAAGCCTGTAAACTGTTACAATCAGAATTCTCCATCCTGCAACACAATCTATTGGAAAAAAAACTACTTCTAAATGCCAAAAAAACAAAAGCTATGCTTTTTGCCACAAGGTTGCTCTGCCATTACCCATCACCCACCACCCTACAATTATTCACCTTACTTGGAGAAGCTGGAATTTGTGGACAAGTTCAAATATCTTGGAGTCTGGATTGATAATAAGCTCGACTACTCTGTCCATATTGAAGAGCTACTAAAAAGTTGAGACAAAGGCTTGGCCTATTTTACAGGATAAAACACTACCTTACCAGAGACTCCAAACAAAGATTAATCCAGGCATCATTCCTATCCCTCATTGACTATGCTGACTTTCTCTATGGCCATTGCTCACTCTCCCCTTAAATAAGCTGGACACCCTGTATCATAGATCCATCAGATTTATTACTGACCTTCCCTCTAGCACCCATCATTGCTCTCTTTATATGGCAGTTAATTGGACATCACTACAACACAGAAGAAATAGGAATGCTGCAATCTGGATCTTCAAAGCTTTATCAGGCAAACTCCTCCTATATCACAGACTGTTTTACGAATTACTTCTAGGCCATACACCTAAGGATCAGTAAACTCATCATGTTAAGGTCCCCAATGCCTGTACCGGTTTGGGAGGCCGCTATCAGCTACTCCATTGCAGTTACTTGGAACTCACTCCAAAAATCTATGAATCTCAATACCCTCTTACCCTTATCATCCTTCAAAGATTATTCTCCACCATATTTCCAGAGTTCTGCAATTGCTTTCATAAGGCCTAATCTTCCATCAACCTACCCCCCCCTTACGTATTCCATTATGTTAGTTCCTTCTATTATCCAATCAGCTGCTATCTCTTATAAAAGCCATATAGGCATTATTTGTATACTATACTAGCTATATCTATTCTCTCCTTTTCCTACGGGTTAAGTGATTTTACTGTACATTGTATATATGTAAATTGTTGTAAACTCTCATTCTATGTCATTGTACTGCTGTTCATGTTTTTCTTGTCTATGTAAAAATACTTGTACTCTAATGTGTATGACCACTCAGGTCCATCTTGTAAATGAGCTACGCTCAATGATGTTCGCCTGACTAAATAAAGATTTT
This sequence comes from Neoceratodus forsteri, assembly GCA_016271365.2. NCBI lineage: Eukaryota > Metazoa > Chordata > Ceratodontiformes > Ceratodontidae > Neoceratodus > Neoceratodus forsteri. The sequence goes on along the minus strand of CM057453.1, from coordinate 283,841,115 downwards.
GATTGATTGATTTTTGATTGAATCTATCAGTGACACTGATTCTTTCCTAGATTCCTTGTATACTGTCTACTCCAGAATAATAGAAAAAATTGCCCCTTTAAAGAAGATGCGTGTTAGAGCATGTAAAAATAGGTGGATCAATCAAGATCTGCTTCAACAAATGAAATTAAGGGACAAAGCCTGGAAAAATACAGGATAAATAGGAAACTAGTTCTTCACAAGACTATAAAATGCTCAAAATAAATATAAAGCAAATGTCAGGAAAGCCAAAAAGCAATACTGCTTATCCCAACAGAAATAATGCTTTGGCAACTCTAAAAGAACCTGGCAGGTTTTAAATAGCCTGCTAGGAAGAAAAAAAGAGAAACAACTTTTTTTTTTTTTACTAGAAGAGGGGATCAATTGATAAGCAATCCTAGTCTGGTATCAGAAACTTTTAATACATTTTTGGTACACTTGACAAATTTACAATACAACTTCAACCAGTTCCAGTAAACATGTCAATATTAGAAGTAAACTCTGACCCTCATCCTAAATTTCACTTTAAGACTATCTCTCCAGAGCGATTAAAAAATTTATCCTAAAACAATATCCTAGTCTTCCTTTAGCTCATGATAACACTGATTATAGGGTCATCAAACTTGGTATTGATTCTTTTCTTTTCCTTTATCAGTCTTATTTAATTTTTAAGCTACGATATGGCATTTTCTCTTCCAAATGGAAAATGGCAACCATTAACTCTTGTTTTAAAAGGTGTTTTATTTGTTTATTTATTTCATCTAGGATTACAATACCTTTGAGCGAGGCTCTTTTGCAAAGGTTCCACGTCAGCGTGTGCAACACTCATCATTTTAGTTACAAACATATAGTCATTGACTTACAGACATACAATAACCAGTACAAAGGCATGAGCTATGAGCAAGACAAGGGAAGGAGGGAGGGAGGTGGGGGCAGTGAGGGTGGGAGATCGAGGGGTAGGAGGTACAGGGGTGAGGGGAGTCTGGGAGGTGGTTGGGAGCAGGAGTGGACATACGGGGGCAGGCGGGCGGGAGACAGTGCAGCCAGGGGGCCATGTCGAGGAATATGACAGGTAAGGTGCTAGGGGTGCAAGACTGATTGTAACTGCTGGGTGCTGGGGCATGTGCAGCTGGAGCAGTGGAAATGTTAAGCTGGGCAATCACAGGATACAAGCAGTGAGGCGCAGCTTGGACTTGAAGAGGCAGAGTGTTGTAGTGGTCGCTATGTCGCTGCCAAGACAGTTGAGCCAATTGGATGCCGATGGCGAATGATCTTTGTCCTTGGGTTGTAATCCTGCTACAGTTTCAAATTATCTCCCAATATCATGCCTAGCCCCTTTATCTAAAGTTCTGGAGAAATAGTCTGTGAACAAACTACTGAACATCTTGAAAGTTATAATCAACATGGCTTCAAGCTGAAGCACAACAATAAGAGCGGCCTTGGTGAGGTTCACTGGCTGCATCTAGAGTTCCCTCGATAGAGGGCACTCTGTCACAGTCATTTTTGTGGACCTCACCAAGGCCTTCGATTTGGCAGAACACTCTTTGGTGCCTGCAATTCTTTCTCAGTTAAATTTTTCACATAATAGGTGTCATAAAACGATTGAAGGTGTGGAATCCTCACCCAGAGGGATCCACTGTGGAGTCCCTCGGGGATTTATCCTGGGCCCGTTGATTCTTTCCATGTTTATGAACTCTGCCCCACAATGCTGCACTCAAACATCTATTATTCTCTATGCTGATGATGCTGTTTTAGACAGCGTCAATCACAAATCCATCTTTGCTATGGAAAATGTACAGATCGATTTTGTACATTTCCAGAACTGGCTTATTTCAAAATGCATGGTGCTAAACTCAAAAAAGACTAAGACTACGCTTTTCACGGGCCCAGGAGAAAACCAGAAAAGTACAGTTACGCAGAACTTACCGTAACAGTAGATTTTCAGAGGAGCTCTTGCAACAGGCTGCACCATAAGGACTATGCCACCAGGCTCTAGGACCCCACGGAAATATTCGTAGCTAGCAGTACCTGAGTAGGGACCGCCCTCTGACATCGGACCGCCTCCAATGTCCGCCAATGTTATAAAGGAGCGTCCCCGGCCACCCTCCCCAGTTCACAAGACGGAGACCCGCTAACAAACAATAGAGAACTCAAGTGAATAGAATGCCATGCCAAGGATAAGAAAAAGGAGAAAAGGACCGGGAAGGAGGAGGAAATACTGCTGCAAGAGCTCCTCCCTAAGATCTACTGTTATGGTAAGTTCTTATGTAACTGTACTATTTTACTTTGGTGGAAACTCTTATAGCAGGCTACACCATAAGGACTGAGTACCAAGCAGTACTAATTGGATCCCAAACAGGCTGGGAGGTTAAGACTTCAGTAGTGGGAGGCTTCAAGACAAATGGCCCTGAAGCACCACCAAACCAAACCCAGCTCTCCGACGGGAAGCAACGTCCCGGCTGTAGTGCTTCACAATGGTGTGCACCGAGCCCGAAGTACCTGCTGCACAGATATCTGCTGCAGAAACATTCCGAAGTGCTGTAAAGGGGGCGGAAACACCCCTAGTGGAATGACCCTTAACCGAGCCTGGTAAGGGCTTGTTGTATTTACTGTAGCAGAAGGTGATGCAATGGGCTAGCCATCTGGACAGTCTGCTTTGCCAGAGGTGCCTCAGGGTTCTCGGGGCAAAAGAAACAAAAAGCTGGTTGGACTTTCTGAAAATCTGAGTGTAGTTAATGTAGTACCTAAGCACTCTATGTACATCCAGAGTGTGAAGAAGGGCCTCCCCTCAATTAGCATACTACAGATAATAAATCACAAGGTTGATGTCCTGATTAAGGGTAAACTGGGACACCACCTTAGGTAGGAACTTAGGATTAGTCCTCAAGGACACCCTGTCCTTGTGGAAAATTAAATATGGCTCTTTAGCCATCAGAGCCTGAAGCTCGGAAATCCTCCGAGCAGAAGTAACAGCAACTAAAAAGGGAGGCAATGTAAGCTTCTCTAACAAAAACAAAAGATCCCAAGGAGGGATGTGATACCTAATGGGAGGTTTAAGATGAAGAATTCCTCTCACAAATATTTGGGCCAGATCCGTCTGGGCAACATATTTACCATCCACCTGCGCATGATAGGCAGAGATTGCATAAAGGTGCACCTTGATGGAAGAATAGTGGAGGCCGTGTCTGACAGGAGAGGAGGTACTTGAGGACAGCATTCAGTGGGCACAGAAGGGTCCAGACCTGACTGAAGGCCCAGCAAAAGCATTCCACTTCATGGCATAGATAGCCCTAGTGGAAGGTTTCCTGGCTGCCACCAAGACCTCGGCCACTCTGGAAGAAACTCCAAAATGAGATGTGGATATGTCTACAGGTGCCAGGCATGCAGATGTAGGGATCAGAGGTCTGGGTGAATCAGCCTGCCCTGCTCTTGTGACAGTAATTGGAAAGGCAGGGGACTTAGAGGTTCCACCGTCAGCTGCTGCAGTAGCAGGAACCATATCTGACAAGGCCAAAGCAGAGCTATGAGGATAATCTCCGCTCCTTCCACTTGGAGTTTGAGCAGAACTCTTTTGCAGAAGAGGAAAGGGACGGAAAGCATACAAAAGCCTCCCTGTCCAGCAGAGGGACAGTGCGCCTCGTCAGAAAACACCAGGCCCGTGACTGAGCACGCAGAAAATACAGGTTACTCACCTGAGACAGGAGTTCTCGGGTGGTATATGTTGTTCATCCACACTTATTGGCAGGTTCCTTGCCGCTTTAAATCTTGCCGGAAGGTCTTCAAGCTGGCTCTTCCCACCCACCCGGGTGGTAAATATCGCTCCAGCCCCAGCGCCAGATCTGGCCCGCTGGAAGCCAGGTTGCAGCGTCAAAGCCAGGGAGGTCTGGTGGGTTGTGTGGATAAACAACATATACCACTCCTAGAACTCCTGTTACAGGTGAGTAACCTGTATTTCTAGGGACGTGGATATGTTGTTCAATCCACACTTACTGGCAGACTCCTAGCAGTTCTCTGGGAGGAGGAAGGCAAGGTGCGTACCCCCTAATTAGGGAATAAGGACTGGAGAACAGAGGTCCCAAAACCAGCATCCCAGCATGACTCAAGGTCGATGTGGTAGTGGGTAATGAAGGAGTGTGCTGACTTCCAGGTAGCAGCCCTGCAGATTTCCTGGATAGGGACATCCCTGGAAGCAGCCACCGGAGCAGCGGTATGGCGGGTAGAATGAGCTCTTATCCCATTGGGAGGCTCCATGCCTGCCAACCTATAGCAGAGATCTATGCAGGAGGTGACGCACCTGCCTATCGTTCGTTTGGCTGCAGGTCTCCCACGTGTGGCTTCAGCGTGGGTGACAAACAGCTGGAGAACCTCTCTCCGAACTCTAGTCGTTCGCTCCTTATAATAAGAGAGCGCTCTTCTAGGGTCCAAAGTATGGAGCCTATATTCGGCCTCCGAGGTGTGATTGGGGTAGAAAACCGGCAGAGTCAACACCTGGTTAAGGTGAAAATCTGACACCACCTTCAGACCAGATAAGGAGACTCAATGGAAAGCGCCTGGAGCTCTCCCATCCTTCTGGCTGACGTAACAGCCACCAAGAAGGCGGTCTTCCACGACAGTTGAGAGATGTCACACCTGTGCATCGGTGCGAATGGCTTGCCCATGAGCTTAGCCAATACCAGCAGTAGATTCCACGGAGGTGGAGATTCTCACACCAGAGGGGATATGTGATCAAGGCCTTTGAAAAAGCGCCCGATCACCTTTTCCTGTGTCACCGACTGCTTTCCGGCCCGCGCCCCGTAAGCAGAGATTGCTGCCAGGTGCACCTTAAGGGTCGTTGACCGAAGCCCTAGCTGAGAAAGGGACCACAGGTAGTCCAGAATGCTAGCCAAGGAACAGGAAGAAGGGTCCAACCCCTTGTCCTGACAACAAATGGCAAATCTCTTCCATTTGAAGGCATAGCATTTTCTGGTCGACTCATTATGGGATGCCTCACGACGTTGAGGACCTCGCTGGAAAGACCCAAGGCCTGGAACTCTGGCAGCTGAGAACCAGGCCGTCAGATGCAGGGACTGAAGGTCCGGGTGGAGAACCTTCCCTTGTCGACTGAGGAGCAGGTCCGGGCGGGCTGGAAGCCGCCCGGGAGCCTGGAGCTGAGGCTGAGGAGATCTGGGTACTAGTACTAGGCGGGGCCAGTCTGGGGCTACCAGAATCACCTGCGCCTTGTCCTCTTCGCCTTGAGAAGCACCCTGTGGATCAAGGGAAATGGAGGAAGAAGCAGAAGAGGCCAGGGTCCACGGCCTCGAAGGCATCCCTGAGCCAGCCCTGCTGAGGGCGGGCATGAAACAGCCTCAACCGCATTCTCCTGGAGGCGAACAGGTCCACCTAAGGTAGCCCCAATGGGAGAACAGATCTAGTACTACCTCCAGCAGGAGAGACCACTAGTGAGATGCAGCGCCTATCCGGCTGAGGGCATCGGCCAGACTGTTGGAGGCTCCTGCTACATGGATGGCTAGGAGATCCGCCTCCAGGCTGATCACGAGAGACCAAGTGCAGAGAGCTTCCTTGCACAGGGGCAAGGAGTGCGTCCCGCCCTGTCGGTTCAGGTAGTACATGGTCGTGGTGTTGTCCATCTGGACCTGGACCACTTGACCCCGAACAAACGGAGCGAAGGTGGTGAGGGCTAGTTGGACCGCTCGAAGCTCCAGCAGGTTGATGTGGCATCGAGACTCTGGGGGACCAGAGGCCGTGGGCTCTGAGCTCCCCAGATGGATACCCAACCCACCAGAGAGGCGTCGGTCATCAGAGCTGGACAAATGGGATACCCTCCTGCTGATGAGCTGGAATGAGCCACCATTGTAGTCTGTTCCTCATCTACTGGGTCACCATCACTGGCTGGTCTAGAGGACCGGAGCGTTGTGACCACTGGCGGGCCAGTCCCTATTGCAGTGGATGCATATGCCAGCGGGCCCAACGGACCACTCTGGTGCAGACCGCAATGAGGCTCAGAAGGCGCAGGAAGTCCCGGGCAGGGCGCAATTGCCCAACCAGAAATGATTGGACAAAGGAGGAAAGGACCTCGGTCCTGTCCGCTGGGAGCCGGGCTCTGGCTCGAAGAGAGACGAGCTCTGCCCCGATGAACTTAATCACCTGCGATGGCATGAGTTCCGACTTAGTCTCATTGATGAGGAGGCCAATCTGAGAGCAGACCTGGAGGGCCAGATCCCTGGACTGCTCCACCTCCAATCTGGAGGGGGCTGCAATCAGCCAGTCGTCCAGGTAAGGGTACACTCGGACCCCTCGGCACCGCAGGAATGCTGTCACCACTGCCATGCATTTGGTGAAAACCATGGGAGCTGGAGAGAGGCCGAAGGGCATGGCCCGGAACTCGTAAAGAAATCCCTCTGCTCGAAAGCGGAGGAATCGCTGGTGAGACGGACGGATTGGGACGTGAAAAAACGCATCCTGAAGGTCCAGAGAATAGAACCACACGCCTGGCTCCAAGGATGGAATGATCTGAGCCAGTAAGACCATCCTGAAGGTGCGAGACCGTAGGAACTTGTTCAGGTCGTGTAGGTCGAGAATGGGGCACCAGCCCCCCGTCCGTTTTGGGACCAGGAAGTACCTGGACACAAACCCTGGGTCTGGAGGGGGGTCCGCCACCTCGCTGATCACCTCCTTCTGGAGGAGCAAAGCAATGTCGGCTTGACAAGCCGACAGAGAGGCTGCGGAACCCGTAGCGCCCGTGGAGTGGCGGCTTGATGGGGGGGGAGATCTGCCGATTCACAGCAGACCCCTGCCTACCACTTCCAACACCCAGCGGTCCGTTGTGATAGCGGACCATGCGGAAAGGAAGTGGCGGAGCCATCCCCCCACAGAGGAGTGACGAGGTTGGGGGGGACATCCCTCAACCCATCACTGGGCAGGCTGGGAGGAAGGACCGGCCAAGGAACCGCCTGGGCCTTTCCCTCCAGGCTTCCTGCTGGAGGAAGCAGCAGGCTTGGCTTTGGGGCACCAAGTGTGGGCCTGCTGGCCCTGATGCTGGTGTTGCTGGGCCGGACGTGCCGCAGGGGCTGAAGGGCGAAAGGGGTTACGCTGCTGCTGATGGCCTTTGTCCTTCTCGATCTGTTGGAGATGACCCTCCACCCAGGGCCCGAATAAGTCGGTACCCAGGAAGGGAATGTCTGCCAGCTTGTGCTGGGTATCTGCCGTGAAGGTGGAGATCCGCAGCCAAGCTCTGCAGCGCATGGCCACTGACCGGGCACATGAATCAGCAATGTCCAACAAAGTTTGGAGCTGCTGTTTAACTGCCACCCTTCCCTGATCCCGCACCTGCTTGACCGTCGTCTGAAGGTCAGCCGGGAGATGAGGAATCACCTCATCCAGGGAGCCCAAAAGGGCATGTGAAAAGTGTGCCATCAGAACGGCCGAGCTAGCCTGACGAAGGCCTAGGGAGGAAGCAGCGTATACCTTCCGCTCTGGTGGTCCAATTTCTTGGACTCCTTATCGGGTGGATTGTCCACATCCTGGGCGTTCCGAACGCCGGAAAATGCTATCGGTCACTAACCCCTCTGCAGAGGGGTGCTCCGAGAATCCGGAGAGTGAACCGGTAGGGACCGCATACTTTCGAGCCATCCTGACCGAAGGTGTGTGACAAGATGCTGGCCGCTGCCACAACTCCAGGGCCAGGCCAACAATGGCTTCGGCCACAGGAAAGGCCTCCATAGAGGAATCCCCTCGGTCCAGTATCTCCGTGAGGGGATACTTGGCCCGTTTTGAAACGGGTTCGAGCTTCATCCCAGTGGACTCTGAGACGAGTCGAAGCATTCCCAAAAACGAGGATGGGCTCTAATCCACCGACTGACCCCCTGCAGACTCCAGATCGAGTGGCCTGGAGAACAAGGAGGAGTCGTTGTCAGACTCCGAGGAGTCTGCGAACAGCTGCTGAGTGCCTGAGCCACCCTCCATGTGCCGAGGTCGATCGGGAGTGAGGGTGACTGACAACCTATGGAGCAAACCCTGACGCGACCGAGAATCCTTGGTCGCGGCCCAGTCTTCGGCTGTGGAGGCACAGGTTCCACCACAATGGGTGGAGCAGCCGTTTTGGCTGAACAACTGGCACCGTGGCGGTTCCTTGACTACAAGGGGTTGTTTCAGCCGCGCCGGTGACAGCCACTTAATGGCCGGAGAAGGCGATGGAGTCGGCTTGTTACCGGACAGTAAGAGCTGCTGCCACATTAAGTCCTCGTAGCACCAACTCAACTTGCGCTGGAGCCTATCCTCTGAAGAGGACGATGAGGATGAGCGGCGACGCCACTTTCCATGGTGCTGAGACTGCCGACGTTGGTGGGATCGGCTGGACCTGGAAGACGACAGAGACCGAGACCTTCAGGGATTCGAGAGTGGGTCTGAGAGGAACGGGAAACCCGCTCCTCCTTGGTACAGGAACCTAACTGGAGACTCTGGCACAGGAGGCACAGGCAAGTCCTCGGTTTCCACCAGGAAACAGGTGAAGTAGGGTTGTCGGCATCTCCAGTCGACAAGCCTTCCGACGGAGTCGAGAAAAATCTCGACCACGTCGTGGAGTGTCCTGGCCGGCTGACTGGCTGAGGACATCGTGAGTTAGCAGCCTTCACACAACTCCTCGACCGAAGTCGAAAGTCGACGGTCGGTGAAGGGGACTCTCATGCTCCAATGAAAGTGAGACGGTGGGACTTACCTTTTGAGTCCTTCTTCTTGGACTGACTGGAATGTCCCAATGGTCCTTCTCCCTTGGTGGAGAGGGATTGACAAAGTTCCTTAAAGAGAGCTGTATAGGAAGAGCCCAAGGAGGTGGGATAAATGCCGCGACCGAGGAGGAAGAAGCAGCAGCCTGGGCGCTTCCTCCTCGAGAAGCGATCATCTACACCTCCAACTGTTTGAAACCGCGCCCGCCCAGACACCATGGCGTCCTTTAACTAACCGACATGTACCGTTTCTCAGGGCACCCCAAAAGAAATGGAGCAGCACGGTCCTCCAAGACCGAAGCCGAGAAGAAGCTGCACAATTCGCAAGCCTGCGAATCGTGGCCGAGCCCCAGGCAGTAGACGCAAGTGGAGTGCGGATCGGTCCGGGACATCTTCTGCCCACAGAGGCACCAACGAAAGTCAGGAGTCGATTTGTCCATTGCAGCCACGAGGGAAGTCGAAGACCGCAGTCTTGTAAATTTTAGAATTAGTTTCAGGTTAATCGAAGAGTGTGGATCCAGGACTAAAATGCAGAGCACTAAGGAGGGAACCTGAGCTTCCAAGCGGTAAGGAAGATCGGGCGTCATGGGGTGGAGCCGAGAGTTTTACCACCCGAGTGGGAGGGAGGAGCCAGCTTGAAGACCTTCCGCAAGATTTAAAGCGTCAAGTAACCTGCCAATAAGTGTGGACTGAACAACATATCCACGTCCCTAGAACTGGACAATTTTGCATTCGCACGGACATGCAGAGAGGTCCAGCTCTGGATGACCTCATCTTTGGAAGAGGTCATCTGCTACAGATGGCAGGGGTTCCCATTCATGAGCTTTTGACCGAGACTGGCTTAAGGCATCGGCCAAGGCATTCTGGATCCCTGGAACATGAACTGCGATGAGCAATAGGCCATGGTCTACAGCCCAGAACCACACTCTCATAGCCTCCCAATAGAGGGGGTAGGAGTTAGTTCCTACCTGCTTGTTGATGTAATAAACGACCGACATGTTGTCTGTCTGCACCAACAGGGGACCTGGATGGAGGTCTGGGAGAAACGCTTGTAAAGCGTACAGAACTGCCCTCATCTTAATATGGAGGGTCAGTTCCACAGAAGACCATGTACCCTGCATCTGATGATTTTGAAAATGAGCTCCCCAACCCAGGCCCAAGGCACTGGTTTTGAGAACCTGAGAAGGGGCTTCTCTCCGAAAGGGGACTCTGGACTCCAGATTCTGGGGGGAAGCCACCGAGAGAGTCTGTACCACTGCTCCGGAGATCAAGACCGACTGGTCGAGATCGTCATCCCTCTGATCCCATTGCACACTGAGGGACCCTCATAAACAGGCGTGCTGAGAGAACAGTCACTATGGTCGCAGCCATATGGCCTAGGAACTAGAGCGTGGTCCGAGCTGGGACCTGGTGAGCAGCTGCAACTTTGTGGGCCAAAGAGCTAAGGCATACTGCCCTGTCTGGCAGGTGGAAGGCCTTACCTTGCTCAATGTCCAGGATTGCCCCTATGTATTGTAGCCTCTGACATGGTTTAGGGAATGACTTGGCCATGTTTACGGTGATCTCCAGGGAGCTGAAGAGACTGAAGGTATCCTATAGAGCAGCCAAACGCCGATCCCTTGTGGCGGTGGTCAGAAGCCAATCAATGAGGTAGGGATAAACAAAGTGTCCCTGCCTCCTTATGGCTGCTGCCACTACCCCTAGGCACTTCGTGAACACACGCAGTGCTGAGAAAAAGCTGAAAGGGCAAGGCCTGAAACTGACAATGCCTTTCCTGAAAGGAGAACCTCAGGAACCTCCTGTGAGCCAGAAGCACCAGAATATGGAGGTAGGCATCATGCATGTCTAGGGAGCAAAGCCAGTCCCCTTGATGCAACATGGGAAGAATGCCTGGCAAGGTGACCATCCTAAACCTCTTGGCTACTATATAATTGTTCAAGAGGCTCAGGTCCAGAATCAGGTGCAGGCCTCTGTCTTCTTGGGAACCAAGAAAAAACAGTAGTAGAAACCTTTCCTCCACTGTGGGGCTGAAAGCGGTTTCTATGGCCTTGACTAGTACGGACTGTACCTCCTCCCCAATGAGCTCTGCATGGGAAGGGAGTTTGGACCCGGGGGGATTGTCGGGGAATCTGCAGGAATTCCAGCACGTGACCCGCTTTATCAACACGGAGGACCCACACATCGGTAGTGATGGTGGTCCACCCGTCCGAGGTAAAGCGAGAACTGAACCCCTACTACCTCTCCCCTCGGCAAGAGGTGGGGGGTCAGGCAAGAAGTCAGGCGCTGGAGCCTGGGGTGGGCAGGGAGACCTGGGAGAGACTGGTGTTCCGAGGTCCCTGCGCTCCACCAGGTTGAGAGGGAGCTTTGCGGTGAAAGTTGCCTCTCTCTCGCTGTCCTTTGGGCTTCTGCCCCCCCACCCTCAAGTGACGAAAATGAAAATTACGTACCTACCGTAATTATGATCTTCCTGTGTATCTTCACCATTCATCACAGATGGGTTATCTGGCCGGAGGTCAGGACCCTGCGGGAGCTTTTTTTTTTTTTTTAAAAGGTAGGCGGAGCCGACAAACCATCGGCGCCGCCCTTGAGGCCGACGAACTGCGTGGCGCTCGAGGGTTGGCCGTTAGGCTGTATCGACTCCGCCTGCCTGCCAGTTCTGAGTTGCCGGAGAGGTAAGAGGAAGGGATGGAGGTTGGGACTAGAGAGTCCAAGGGACAGAAAAAGGAAAGGATGTCTGAACTAAAAGGAGAAATAACGACTGAGAGGACAACAAAGGAGAGGTTAGACTAAGGGGATTGGGAGGGGCCCCAATCTCTGGAGCGGAAGAAGGGAAGGGTAGGGTGGGAAAGAATTTAGGAGAGAGGAGAGGTATTAAGATATCTGAGACCCTTTCCGCCACCAGATTGTATAGGAACTGCAAGGAGTAGCAAAGCTGTCTCGCCAGGATTCAAGGCACAGAATGACTGGCAAATACTCCAGAAAACAAGAGTCGCATTTCTGGAAGAAGGACAGGGTACAGGGATTCAGTACTCTCTCAAGAAAAGATGTTTGGTGAAAAGGTTGTTTTTTTAGGAGAAACAGTTGGATGGAAACCAGGAGGAGGAGAGAAGGAGGGCAACTACCAACTCTCACCCCACAGGGGTGGACACAAAGTAGTAGAGAAGGATTGCCCCTAAGCTGTCCACTCTCCTTGGAAAATACTCCCCTGTGTGTCCCTACTTTACCCCACTCCTAAGGAGGAGGGGGTCACAGAGAGGGAGGGGGACCCAGAGACTGAGGCCCCAGGGGATGGTGGGTGGGGTTGAGATGAATGGTGAAGATACACAGAAAGATCATAATTACGGTAGGTACGTAATTTTCATATCTTATCTGTGTCAATCTTCACCATTCATCTGAAGATGGTGATACCAAGCCCCGAAGGTTGTTCTTACACCCTAAGGGACAAAGTCCCTAGCAGCCTCAGTGGTGACACACTAAGAGGGGGAAACTTCAGGGCCTGGAGAGGCCCGAGAGTGGGGAGAGAGAGACGGAGTTCCCCCGGAGGGGGAAGGAAGTTGCCCCGACAAGAGCCGTCTCACTCTGCGGGAGAAAAGGTAGGTTCCCTGGTGGGCGGAACTAATCACCCTATGCCGGGCCAAGGGTGACAACCGGGAAAGACGTAGCCATGCCAATCGCCTAGTGCAGATTGCTGTCCCTACGACCCTGGTAGCTACCTCGTTGGCGTCATAAGATGCCCTCGCTTGGTGCCTTGCTAGCTCCAGGCCACGTGCAGAGAGTGCGATGGCTTGTCTGGTTTGCTCCGAGTCAGGCAATGAAGCTAGGAGCTGACCTAGCTTGGAACACAAGAACCTGGTGTAGGCTGCATAGTGGGCCTGATGAGCAGAAATAGAGAGGAGTAACCGTGCCGAGTAGAAGGTCCTCCTCCCCCAGAAATCAAAATCCGAGGAGTCTTGATCTAGGGGCCGGTCACGGTGAAGGGCGCGAAGCCCATCAGGAGTATCCAGGTGCTTCAAACCAGACTGTGGATGAGGCATGGAACATGGAGACTCCGGGGGTGCGCAATACCGCTGGCTGAAATCCCTTGGGGCAGGAACTCTGGAGAAGGGCCTCTGCCAGAAACGCAGCTGCGCCTCCCGAAAGGGAGCCAGCCAGGGCGGCACCACAAGGGTGGCCTCGCCAAAATCACCTAGCAAGGCGTGCGCCGAGTGCTCAGGATTGCTGACAGTGGAGTGTGAAAGGTGCAAATCCTCCAACATCCTCACGAGGAATCGCTGATACTCAGAGAGATCAGCAGCCGGAGAGATGTGGACAGAAGGTTCCTCTCGCCCTGAAGAGGGGGATGAGGAGCTGGAGGTCACCATGTGCTCAGTGGGTGGCTGCATGGGGGAAGGTTGAAAAACCTGGCTGTCCATTGCCCTAACGTAACCAGGGAACCGGGCAGCCACCGCTCTGAACTCCTCCCAGGTGAGAGGGCCGCTAGGACCGAGGATGCTTGGGAGCGCAGGAGAGTGTGGCAGAGGGATGAGGGCAGAGCCGAGAAGAGATGTCGGCTGACCTCCACCTGGGCTAGGGAGCGGACCGTGGGCACTCGTGGAAGAAGGTGCCCCGGAAGACCCCACAGCCGACAGCTGCACAACCACACTGGTACTGCCTTGGCTGCGCCCAGAAGAATCCCCCCAGTGAGGCGACCGGGGCTGTAAAGGTCCAGAAGGACGGTCCCCTGCCTCAGAAGAATGGGACTCTCTCAAAGAAACCGAGGGGGAAGAGTGGAAATCTGCACTACGGCTCATCCTAGGGCCCGGGTGGACCCCAGAAAAAGGCTGACGCGCCGATCCCACACCCCTCGACCCCTCGGAGTCTGAGAGAGTTCTCCTCCTTGAGAGGGCCAGCCTTGGTAGCTGGCATCTCTGGGCAGCCCCCGAAGGGGATACCCAGGGAGCAGTACCCTCCCCCCTGCAGGTGCCTCGATGGGCCCCAAAGTTGGGCGATCAAGGCACACCACTGGAGGGGATACCACAACTGAGGGATCGGTGAAACCCCCAAGACCAGGCTGCAGAGCTATGGTGGCACGCACCACTGCCTGCTGGTCAGCACCACTGACCCTAATCTCGGGAGCCACCGACCTCTCCTCAGAAGTAGGCTGGCTCCGACTCGTCGATGAGACCACCGTGCTGCCCATGTCCGCAGCCAACCCCGAGGGGTCCGACTGCACGTCCGACTCAGAGCTCGACTCCGTCTCCGAAGAGGCAGAGTCTGAGGCTCTGAGCCAAACCGTAGGAGGGCGGGCAGAACTATCCCTACCACCGGGCCCAGATGCCACCGCTGTGCCCGAGTCGGTGCCAGTACCCCCCGCAACCCCACGAGTGGGATCCGAGGGAGGCACGGCTCCAGCCCGAGCCAGAGGTCCAATGCCAGGACCAGTCGTGGCACCATCTGATCCACTGGCACTGGGAGCGGCACCAAGGACAGGGACGGTGCCGATGACAGCCCTGGCGGCACCCTTGGCGCCGAAATCGACACCACCAGTTCCCGCGCGCAGCGGCACCGGGACCGTGCGCAGCACAGCCGACGGCCCCAAGGCGACCCAGCGCTGAACACGGCGCCACCGACGGCACCGACAGATGGAGCCGGCGGCCCCACGGCACCGAGCATTGAGGACATGGCGCCGAGGATGGCACCGGGCGAGACATGGCAAAAGGGCGGCGTTGAGTGGGTCTCATGGTGCATGAGCGGCATCGACCAAGCCCGGAGCCAGCGGCCAAGTCAGCGCCCGACGGCGGCTGGCCCGCCAGGGCCCACGGCGCCAAGGCTCAGATGGGCCGAGGATGGCGCCGACCCGCCTTCCGAGCCGAACGACACTGGAGGAGCCTTCACCGGCGGGCGATTGCCATGGCGGCCGCCTCCGCCCGCTCCGGGGAAGCGGGGCGGGCCTCCTGTGCTGCGGAAGGAGCCTCGGCAATGGCTAGGCTACAAATAGCCAAGGCTCCCTCCTCCTTGGACCATATAGAACCGGGAGGGGACCTGGAGGAAAGGCAGAGAGAGCATGGCTTGTCCCGATGAGTGCGAACCCTACCCCCGAAAGTCGTCGGAGCTCGCCCAACTTTCAACGCGCGCTGTTCGAGGACCCGGCGGTCCATGGAGAAGCAGGCGTCGCACGAGTCCATGTCGTGAAGTGGGCCAAAACACGCAAGACACCGGTCGTGCTGGTTGGTGACGGAGAATTTTCGGCCGCATGGGCACCGTTGCATGGGGGGCCGACCCGTCTTCGAAGACTTCTTGCCCTCTGACCGAGACATGACCTAAGGAAAAAAACACCAAAACAGACTCGACGTCGCAAAATTCAAAAAATAAGGAAAGATCTCACAAGCACGCCGAGTAGAGGCAGAAAACAGAACCAGCAGGAAACCAACGGACTTAACGCCAAGGAATAGGATGAAATCAGGCCACATCTTCTTCAACCTTCCCATGAGGCGACCTCGATGGCAGGAGGCGAAGAACTGGCAGGCAGGTGGAGTCGACACAGCCTAACGGCCAACCCTCGAGCGCCACGCAGTACGTTGGCCTCAAGGGCGGCGCCGATGGTGTGTCGACTCTGCCTACCTTTAAAAAAAAAAAAAACTCCCGCAGGGTCCTGACCTCCGGCCAGATAACCCATCTGTGATGAATGGTGAAGATTGACACAGATAAGATCTGTCAACGCCTGCCTGGGGTCTGATCAGATCTGTACAACTGATGCACAGACTGAATGGCCTTAGCCGAGTCCTGAAGGTCCGAGATAATTTTTTCGATGTCTGGACTGAAGAGCACAGACTCATGGAATAGGGCATCTATGATGGCATCCTGAAGGTGGGGTTTAAACTTGTGAAGGGGGGGATGGGAGAAAAGGCTGTCGAGGGGGGGTCCGATAAAGGAGGGACTCAGTCTCCCCCCCCCCCCGGGAGCTGGAAGAATGCGGGGAAAGGCCGACGGTGAGAGGTACTGACCGGGAAAGACGGAATCCCATGGAAATGGAAGTATACGGAAAGGGTGGAAGGTAGTCCTGCTAAATGCCAGGAGCTTGGGCAATAAAATACCTGAGCTCCAGGCAATGCTAACTGAGGGAGAGGTGGATGTGGCAGTGGTCACTGAGACCTGGGCCACCACAGGGCACGACTGGGACCTGAACCTGGAGGGTTACACCATGTTCAGGAAGGACGGGGGAGGGAAAGGGAGGAGGGGTAGCAATAATAGTCAAAAACTGCATTGGCATAGGAGGAGTGGAGGAGGCAGAGGGAACTGTGGAGGCAATTTGGGTCACCTTGTTAACAAATGGGGGAAAGAGGGTAAAAATAGAAGTGGTGTATAGACCCCCTGCACTGGCAGAGGAGCTGGAGGAGAGTCCGGTGGCAGATGTTGGGAGACACTGCAAATTGGGCAGGGGAAGGGTAGTGGTATTTGGGGACTTAAACATGCCAGGAATGGACTGGGAGACTATGACATTCTCGGTGGCCAGGGAACAGAGGTTGTTGGATGTCTTTCAGGATGCGTTCCTAACTCAGCAGGTGGGGGAACCGACCAGGGAGACGCAGATACTGGATATGGTCCTGGCAGACAGTGACCAGATTGGGGGCCTGAAGAAAAGGGGACCTGTTGGCGGGGAGCAACCATGCCATGGGCTGATTCTGCCTGGACGTAGGAGGGGTAGAAGGCTGCACAAAGACGGAGGTAACTGACTTCAGGGGGGGTGGATTTCAAGGAAATGGGAAGGATCCTTATGAAGCATTTGGATGGGACTGGGCCAGACATGGACACTAACAGCAGGTGGGAAATCATCAGGAGGGGGTTGCAGGATGCTACCAGCACCTGTGCAAGAGTAAGACGAAAATGTGGTAGGGCCCATAAACCCTGCTGGTGGACCAAGGAGGTTCAGGAGGTGGTGAGGGGAAAGAAGGCGGCTTATAGGCATTTCAAGTGCTCAAGGAGTGAAAGGGATAGAGGGGAGTATGAACTGATGGCCAGAAGGACCACTAGGGTGGTGAGGGTGGCTAAGGCAAGGAAGAAGCAGAACCTGGCCAGGGAAATTAGGAGAGGGAATAAGGGGTTCTTTAGATACATTGGGGAAAAATGAAGGGTGAAGGGGCAAATTAGCAGGATTAAAACAAGGGAGGGATGGGCACAAAATCCGGAGGAGCAGGCTGAGGTACTAAATGAGTACTTTGCCTCAGTTCTCACGAAGGAAAATTGGGGGGCTGCATCATACATGGGAGGAGATGGTGAAACTGGGGGGCCCTTGCCAATCGTCGGGTCTGAGGAGAGGATGGGCCATCACTGGCTGGAGGGGGGAAGGAAAAGCAGGGGAATGAGGTAGCGGAGGTGGAAATCACAGCAGAGAGAGTGAGGAAAGCCCTCAGGTCCCTTAAAATGGAAAAAGCACTGGGGCCAGATGAATTACATCCCAGAGTACTGAAGGAACTGGCGGAGGTCTTGGCAAAACCCCTGGTGGAGCTTTTCAGCATCTCTCTGAGGACAGGGTGGGTGCCCCAGGACTGGAAGGTGGCACATAGTGCCTCTCCACAAAGGAGATGAAGGGAGGTGGCGAGGGAACTACAGGCCGTCAGCCTGACATCGGTGGTGGCGATGAGTGGGCATTGTCAAGGAGAGGCTAGGGGATCTGGGAAAGTCGGGTGCCTGGACGATAGACAGCATGGACTCATCCCGGGGAAATCGTGTCAGACAAACCTAGTGGAGTTCTATGACTGGGTGACGAGAGCCTTGGACCTGGGTAGACTGGTGGACGTCCCCTATCTTGACTTCAGCAAGGCGTTTGACTCTGTTCCTCACGGAGGTCTGTTGAATAAGCTGGAGGAAATGGGGGTGGGGAACCAGATGATCAGATGGATAGGCAATTAGCTCCAGGACTGGACCCAGAGGGTCATGGTTGGCAGGACAGTCTGATCCCCAAGGAGAGTCATTAGTGTGGTCCCTAAGGGATCAGTCCTTGGGCCCCTCCTGTTCAATGCCTATGTCTCTGACATAAGGAAGGGTATCAGGAGTGAGATGAGTCTCTTTGCGGATGACTCAAAACTGGGGGCGGTGGTGGATGGGGAGGAGGGGAGGGTGGCCCTAAAGGGGGACCTGGAGGCTCTGGAAAGGTGGTCTGGAAAGAGGAAGCTGAGGTTTAATGCAGGGAAATTCAAAGTACTGCATCTGGGGCCAAGAAACCGGGCCAAGTACACCGGGGGGAAGCTGTGTGTGTTAAATGCTACAAGTCTCGATGGCTGAGAGGGACCTGGGGGTGGTGCTGGATATCAAGATGAACAACTCAGAGACTTGTAGAAGGGCAGCGGCCAAGGCCAACAGGATGCTGGGATGCATCAGCTAGAGGGATCACCTCCAGAAGGAGGAAAGTGATACTCCCTGTATAACTGCTTGGTGAGGCTGCACCTCAGTATTGCTTTCAGTTTTGGAGGCCACACTTAAAGAGGGACATTGAACTCCTGGAGACGGTCCAGAGGAGGAAACCAAAATGATCTGGGGCTTGGGGACAGGACCTATGGGGAGAGGCTCAAAGAGCTAAATATGTACACATTGGAACAGAGAAGGGACCGGGGACATGATAGAGGTCTTCAAGTACATGAAGGGTTAATAGGGAGGAGCAATCAAGGTGCTCCAAAGGAAGGAGGGGCAACTAGAGGGCATGGGTGGAAGCTGGAGGGGGGAAGATTCAGGAGAGAAAGGAGGAGGTGCTACTTCACTGAGAGGGTGGTGGAGCCATGGAATGCGCTGTCCAGGGGGCTGGTGGAGGCAGAGATGGTGGAGGGGTTCAGAGGGAGTGGGACAGGTACAGGGGAAGGGTTCTGGATGCAAGTCCTGTGCAGTGGAAATATCCGGGACTGGGAAGGGAGAAGCCAGAGAGGGCGAGGGGGGCAGCAAGGGCAGCTCCCAGGGTGGAGGCTGACCAAATGAGCAGACACGAAAGACCATTAGGCCTATTCTGCTGGCATTTTAGTATGTTAGTATGAAGGTCCTGACTAAATCTAGAAACTTGAGCCAAGAGTACCTCCACATACAAACCCCTCGCTAGTGCCCTGCCTGCTGAATCATAGGAGGACTTTAAGACGGCTTCCACATCCAAACCGGACCGGAGCATGTCCAAGATCTCTGTTTTGTTGTCAGAATTGGGCTGTCTTTTGCAAGCTCAATGACCTTGTTCCAGAGTGACTTCTAGTACTGCACCATGTGTACCAAGAAGCTGAGCTACCAAATGGTACAGGTGGCCGAGGTATAAACCTTCCTGCTGAACTGATCAAGACGTCTGGATTCCTTGTCCGACTGCTGGGAGCTCGTGTGCAGAGGCTGTTTGGTCCTGCCATGGGCAGCCGTCAGCACGACCTAGTTCAACTTGGGCTGTTCGCCAAGGAATGGCTCGTTCATCGGGGTACGATACAGCCGGCTGTCGAAGGGTGCCTCCAGGCTAGCCTGATGGCGTCCTGAAAGGGTGCCACCAAGGGTGGTACAACTAAGGGTTTAGGCTCATTTATACCCAAGAAATGAGCCAGCCTTTTTCTCTCTGGATCTAAAGCCTCAAGTTTCCCACTGGTTCAAAAACTGGATGTGACGCATCACATCCAAGAATGCGGGATCATCCGGGGGAGAATGGAGCAAATCTCCCAGAGGGTCAGGGTGGTGGGGAGGAGAGGAGAGGAGGAGAGGAGAGGAAAACTCCCCTGAGGATCTGCTGGAGGCAGAAGAGTCAGAGTCGGATGACCTTGAGGAGGATCTGGAGCGTGAATGCTGGTGTCGCCTCCTGTGATGCCTGAAGGACGATCTCGAATGATGTCCACGTCGCCCAGAAGACCTGTTGTCCGACAGAGAAAGAGATGTTTCCCTGTGGGGAGGTGACAACCACGGGGGCCACGGAGGCTGCTGCAGTGAGTCTACTGGGAGAGGGTGAGGCATGGGAAGTGGGGGTTCCTTGGGGATAATGTCTTTCTTGACCATGCCCCACCATGAACAGAAAAGGTCCTTGACGTCAGCCAGAAAGACCATTGCTGGAGCCGATGGGCCTGGCATCTCTGACGTGTCAACAGGCCCCTCGGGCAGCGGACCTGATGGCTTGTCGGGAGTTGACAGATGCTCAGGTGACTAAGGTTTCTCTGGTGTCTGATCCTGGGGTGGCAACGGAGCTGACGGCAGGTCGACTTGGCTGACTCCAAGACAGAGGGTTGAGGCGCTGGACGCCACACTGGAGACCCGGGTTCAGGAATGGACTCGGGTCGTTCGGGGGAGGTAGGGATTAAGCATCCAGAGGACTTCTCTCCTTCCTCGTGGAAGGGGATTTGTGCTGCATGCGTCAGCACAACAGGTGGGGTTGGCCTGCACCCAGGGTGCCTGGCTACCTCCGTGGACGTGGAGATAGCTGCTGCGCCCATTGCATGGGTGCGGGTGTGGGAGAAAAACAGGAGAAAAAAGGTACCTGGACCCGGCAGGACCCGTAATGGCTCTGATGGCCCAGAGGATGCACCCCTCCAAGGTTGGGGATTGTAGCCCCTGCCGGGTCTGCGGCGGTGGCAAAAATACTGTGATAAAAAAAAAAAGTCGGGTGTCGGGGGAGGTATTTCCTTGGCCGGCAGCTGTGCCCCTCCTGAAGGCACCTCGGAGTGTCTTATTCTGCTTATAAAATGGGATCCCCAGTAAAATATTAAAAAAGTGCACATAAAAAGAGTAAAACAAAATATGATATCGGAAAAAACAAACAAAAATAGTCCTTGTCATTCATTGTGTTGCTCTGGATATATGTTTGGTGAATATTAAAAAAGGGACTGTGATGTCTGTTTGTTGCCTCACAAAATCCTCTAGAATATGGCCCCCATCCACACACACAATCCTTTAGAATATCCCTTTTCTGTTTCCCGACTGGGGGCCTTGTGTGCAAATGCCTTTCAGGAACCTCTTAAATAGAGGCAGCTGAGCTAAAGAGATTCTGTACAGGCTCATGGTGTGCTGAAACAGCGACAGGTGGACCTTAACTGTAAAGTATCGCAAGGTTGCATCAGAGAGGTCCAGCAAGTAATCCAAAACTCTGTTTGACAGGCACTGGAATGGATCTATATGGGATTTGGAGCACCACCAGAAAAAAGTTTCCATTTGGCTATATAAGTCTTTCTGGTAGAGGGCTTATGAGCAGCCAAGAGAATCTCAGAGATCCTCCGAGACGCATTATACCTGACTGTGACAGGGTTGAATAGGACCCTGTCTCAGTTGTCATAGAGAGTTTGAATGCAGGGATCTGTTCTGTTCTTTCCTTTCCTGTCTCTTGTCTGTCTGGTTGTGCAACCAGATTTTCCCGTGAGACCTAGGATTTGATCACCCCGACAGTCTCGCAATTCTCTGCCTCACTGTCCCTCAGTCTTCCCTTGTTGTTTCTGTCTTTTCCTCCCTTGCATATCTGCTGGTATAAAAACACATGCAAATCATTATGTGGAAATGTAACTGATATTGGGATCCCTTTGTTTAGAAATTATATAGTGTACTGTTGAAACGTATATAATTATAATTTGAGATGACTGCAAAAAGCTATTGGGAACTCAAGGGGTTAACCCAAGAGCAGTTTTAAGACCTTTTTCAGAAGAGCTGTGAGAAGGGGCCTCAGTTCTGGGACACTGTGTTCTTGCTGCACCTGCCTGACACTTACAAGAACATTGGAAATTTACAAGGACATTTAGAAAAACAGGATGCTTGTTGGGGGGTTTGTAAGGACTTATAAAACTGAGTTGCAGTTTCTTGCAAGAGATGCCCAGAGATTGAAGAAAAACTAAGATGGATCTTCTCTGTTTATTCTGCCTTTGTAGATAGTTATACTGAACAAGTTTACTTTTTTATGTTACTGCTAGTACTAATAAACACTTTTTACGAATTCTACAACTGCTCCTGGTTTTTCCTATGCTTCCTGACCTGTGCCTCAACAACACTGCCCACTTCTATCTCTTCAGGAGCCAGGCGTGGAGATGAAGGGAGCGAGGTTGGGTGAACCAGGGACCCCATGTCAGGAGGTCAGTCCAGAGGGAGGGCTCTCAGAGGGCTGACTGACAAATTTATTGAGCAGAGGAAACCGTATCTGTTCAGGCCAACATATAGGGTGATCAGGATCATTTTGCCCCTTGTGCCTCCAGCTTGAGCAGTACCCTGTGAACTAGAAGAATAGGAGGAAATGCATACAGAAAGCGATTTGTCAACCACAGCCTGAATGCATCCAGATTGAAAATGCCACGTTCTGGATTTCTGAAGCAGAATCAAGGCAGTCTGGCGTTGAGTGGGGACACAAAAAGGTCCACATCTGGGGTTCCCCACTCGTTGAAGAAAGACTGCACGACATCTGATGCCAACAACCAATTCTGAGGATTTGCTTCTGTCTGGCTGAGCTCTTCTGCTAGATTGTTCTGAGCCACTGGTAGATAAATCGCCTGGGTCAGAGCATCCTGTTCCAGACACCATTCCCACACTCTCACTGCCTTCTTGCAAAGAGGATAAGAGTGTGATCCTCCCTGTTTATTGATGTAGTACATGACAGACTTGTTGTCCATCTGAGGAGGACTATCTTGTGGCAGACGAAGTCTACCAGGGCCCAGAAGGCGTAAAGAACTGCTCTCATCTCCAACACACTGATGTGGAGGTGGGACTCTGTAGGGCTCCAGACTCCCTGAGTGTACCGGCCCTGACAATGGACTTCCTGTCCCAGCAGAGATACATCTGTGGTAAAGGTTACCTGAGGCTCTGGTTGAGAAAAAGGGAGACCCTGGAGGAGACTGTCCTCCTGCGTCCACCATACAAGTGACCAATGCAGAGGCTTTGTCACCGTGATGGGATAAGATTGAGGATACATTGCTGGAGACCACTATGTACTGAGCATCCACTGTGTAGTACCCATATGTAGCCGGGCCAGAGGTACCGTGAAGGCGGAAGAGTCTATGAGGCTTAACATTCGCTGCATGGAGTGAGCTCGAACTGACTTGTGCTCCATGATGAATTGTGCCATCTGAAGGATAGATTCCCTTCTGTCCTCCAGAAGAAAGGCCCTCACCCTGGTGGTGTCCAGGAGGGCTCAAATAAAGAGAAGCTGCTGGGAAGGTTGGAGCTGCAACTTCTCCAGATTTAGCAGGACACTCATGGAGGTCAGGAATTGAGACACTGTGGCCACTGCTTGTTCCATGTCTTGCTTGGATGAGCTGGCCAACAACCAGTCGTTTAGATAAGGAAAAACCTGGAGCCCGAGCTTCTGAAGGTGCACCATGAGAACTGTAAAGCACTCTGAAAAGACTCGAGGTGCTGAAGTCAGGATAGCTCAAAGGGCAGGACCCAGAATTGGTAATGCCGACCCAAAGCCACAAAGCGGAGAGACCTGTGGTGGCTGGGGTGGAAAGGAATGTGCTGGTAGGCATCCTGCATGTTCAGGGTAGCCAACCAATTCTGCAGCTTGAGGAGTGGCAGCAGGGTCCCTAGGGAGACCATTCTGAACTTCTCCTGCTATATGAACTTGTTCAGTTTGCTGAGGTCGACCCAACTTTTTCATAATGAGGAAATAATAGGAATAGAAGCCTGTGTTATACTCCTCCTCTGGCACTACTTCCACTGTCCTGTTGCTCAAGAGGCTTGCAATCTCCTTCATGGGAAGGTTCAACATGGGCGCTGAAGGGTGGGGCTGCTTCCTGGGTAGATAATCCGGAGTGAATCCCACTGATGGTAAACTGAGTCAGGCGCTCACCAGAGAGGAGAGAGGTCTGCCTTGGACAGCTGAGGCAAGACCGGGGCAGGAATTTCAGACACTGGCACTGGGTGCTTTTGGGGCCTGTACCTTTGGTAGCGCTTTCTTTTGTGGCTGCAGAGGCTAAGACTTGATTTAAGCTCCCTTGCCTTTGCCTTGAAAGGACTGCTTACTGTGAAAAAAACTCATCCCTTTTCCCTCTGGGGGTCAGAAGGGGGAGGTCATGAAGCCTTGATAGCCGTTCTGGTCTTCTGAGATGCCTCAAGGGACTGTTCTACTTGTTGTTAGACGTCGTCGGAGAAACCAGACATCTGAAGCCAGGAGTGTCTTCTAATACAGATTCTTGCAGTAGCAGTAGCAGAGTGCAAGGCAGTGTCAAAGGAGTCCACGGCTGCCTTCAACTGGTAACTGTTCCAACTCAATGCCATAGGTAACGGTCTAAAGTATCATATGCTTAATGTCCGACTCAGGCAAGGTCTCCGCAAGACACTTGAGAGAGGTCCAAAGGGCACACTCATATTTGGAGAAATGCCCCTGGTAGCTTGCTATCCCCATGCTAAGGGTAGCTGCAGAAAATGCTCTTTCCCTTTCAATATTTTCATCAGTGACATTGTAGAAGGACTGGAGGATAAGGTTTGTCTGTTTGCAGATGACGCCAAGATCTGCAACAGAGCAGATGATCCAGATGGGGTAGGCAGAATGAGAAGAGATGTGGATAAATTGGAAAAATGGTCAGAAGAGTGGCAAATGGGGTTTAACGCAAAGGAGTGCAAGATCATGCACATAGGGAAGTGAAACTCTGAAGCCACCTATAGGCTGGGAGGGGAGATGCTGGCAATCACAAGGGAAGAAAGAGACTTGGGCATCATTACTACCGATGACCTGAAATCATCCAAGCAGACCACTAAAGCAGTAGGTAAGGCTAGAGGGATGTTGGGGTGTATTAGTAGGGGTGTCGCAAGTCATAAGAAGGAGGTAATAATCCCTCTTCACAAGACACTGGTTAGGCCCCATCTGGAGTACTGCGTGCAGTACTGGAGACCGCACCTGCACAAGGACATTAACAAAATGGAGGCAGTCCAGAGAAGAGCAACCAAAATAGTGCAGGGACTGCATCAGAAAACACATGAGGGCAGATTAACGAAGCTCAATATGTATACCCTAGAGCAAAAGAGGGAGAGAGGTGATATGATCGAAACATTCAAACATCTTAAGGGCATTAACAAGGTGAAAGAGTCTAACATGTTTCAATATAAGAAAAATAGCAGGACAACAGGATACAGCATGAGATCAGAGGGAGGCCGATTAAGGGGCAATGTGAGGAAGTTCTTTTTTCACAGAAAGGGTGGTGGATGCATGGAACAGCCTACCTCAGGAAGTGGTGGATATGAATACAGTGCAGGACTTCAAACAGGCATGGGATAGGCACAAGGGAGCAATACAGATGAGTATGAATAGATAGACCATTGACAGAATACAGGCCAATGGCACATTCATAAGGCAGAAAAAAAATGGGTAGACTGGATGGGCCTTGCAGTCCTTACCTGCTGTCAACTTCTATGTTTCTATGTATCTTACGTGACTCCTTATTGATGGGATGTGCTGTGACCTCCTGAAGAAGAATGGACTTGTCATTCTCAGTCAGAATGACAATCTTGCCAGCAATAGGCTGGGAAGCAAAGACAGGCCTGTCCTTAGGGGCAGTATACTTATGGCCCATCTGGCAACAAACAGAGGGACAGATGAAGGCTTAGCCCACACTTCGTCAGAGAGTGTCTCAAATGCAGGGGAATAGGAGGTATAAGGTTGACCAACATGGTGGAAATGCTGAGCCACTCCAGATGGA
Source organism: Neoceratodus forsteri (assembly GCA_016271365.2). Classification (NCBI taxonomy): domain Eukaryota; kingdom Metazoa; phylum Chordata; order Ceratodontiformes; family Ceratodontidae; genus Neoceratodus; species Neoceratodus forsteri. The sequence continues at coordinate 283,815,791 of CM057453.1, read as the reverse complement.
GACGTTCCCTGGGTCAATGGCAAAAGGCTCAAAAGCAAGAGTTGCATATATGTTGCAAGAACAGCTTAAAAAAGAAAGATTCTCCTGTGGTACGGAGGAAGGGCCTGGGGCTGAATTATCCAAGCAGTAAAAGGAGTAATTGTCGCCACCCTCTGAAATAATGAGGCGGGGTCAGACTCATCCACCTCCCGATCCTCTCCTAGAAGAGGGCTGGGAGATGGGTGGATCTCAAACTGCCTAGCCCAACTCTAGGAGTCAGAAAGACAGGTGACACCGGCACCAGTAGAGAGGCAGCCAGCACCGTCCCCTGTGCTGGGTAAGGGAGAAGGCATCGGCAAACAGGGTGTCTGCTTGGCAGGAGCCTTAGGCTGAGGGGTGGATGCAGCCCTGCTCATCCCCCTTCTGCCTCTCCCTCTGAAGAACCCCCTTTGAGAAAAAGAAGAGGAGGCATGTGCCTGGTAGAAAGGCCTGTGAAAAGGCCTGCACCTGCCCTAGACTGCTGCCTCTGAGGAGTTGCCTGCCTCTCCTTGGCCTGGGCACTCCTATAAGTGGTCCTGTATTCATCCATTTACTTCATGTAATTCTCTGTCTGTTCCCCAGAGAATTACCCACTACAGGAAAATCCATGGCCTTAGCCTGGGTGTCCTGCCAAAGGCTAGCACATCTGAGCCAGGCCATTCTCCGAAGAGCCACAGATGTAGCTATGACTCTTGATGACAAATCATTGGAGTCCACAGCAGCATGAAACTGCACCTTTGATGCCTCAATCCAATCAGCAGCAACCCCCACCAGCTCCTTGGCTAGCTGGGGGGGAAGTCTGTTTAGCCAGTGCCAGTACAGTGTCCCACCTGGACTTCTGGTACCTGGCTGTATAGGCCATATAATTAGCCTGCCTGAGTCCCAAAGATGATGCCAAATACTGTTTCTTTGCCATGGCATCTATCTTCCTGGAATCTTTGTCTGGGGAGTGTGAAGCCAAGGGGATGTTTGCCTTGTCACAGGCAGCAGCCTGCACTACCACAACATGGCTGCATTGTTGGTAAAGAAATTACATATCCGAGCCTGACAAGGTATACCTCTTGTCCATTCTTCTGTCAACAGGAGGTACAGAATTAGAAGATCTAAGAATTTTTAGTGTCTGTTTCCCAAATGACTTATGAAGGGGAATAGACAGTCTCTTACACTCTGGGATGTCCATCATCTCTATGAAGTCAGGCTCCTCTTGATCCTCTACAGCCTCCTCAATAGGAAGCTGGAGGATTTGAGCTACTTTTCTGTAGAACAGAAAGTGGGGAGGGGACTCAGAAAGCCTAGGAGAGGAAACACCAGAAGGTCTGTCTGGGGAGATGTCCGGTTCCACAGGCACATCCAGACTTTCACCATCGTAATCATCCTCTTCAAACTCCCCCTCCTCATCTAACTCCGGTTCGTAAAAATCTTCAGGGGAATAATCCTGAACTGGGGGAACCGACCAAACCGAACCTCTGCCAGAAGGCATCGGATCGGTTGGAACGGACGGCCGATTCCACAACACGAATCGCTTTGGCTATTTCTTCAGTGGTCGGAACATGCAGCTCTGGATCCAACCGGCCGATTTATTCTTTCGTTTATTTTTCATAGGAATCGATCCCTCAGGATCGACTCTCCTCTTGCCTGAAGCAGTATCGCCCTGGTCAGAAAGCAATCCTTCTGGTTCGGTAGGAACCGAACCGGGCTGGCCTTCCGGGACAGCGGATTTCTTGGCCTCCTTATCCCTAAATCTACCTAACCTTTTATCCAGGGTAGATTTAGGGAAATTCTTACAAATTTGGCAGTCTGAATCGAGGTGGTCAAACCCCAGACAGTAAACACAGGTGGTGTGGGGATCGGCCTTAGCAAACATCTCCCACACACACTGCAGTGTTGAACCCAGTGGGCCTTTTTTCTTGGGTTTCTCAGGCGTGGCCAACCTAACCAACTACCCTTATATGGCAACAGCCAGGAAAAGACTCCTATCGGTTTCACACCGCGTGTGATGAGGGAAAAACCTCTCAAATTACAGTTTTTTTTTTTAAGCAGATGACGGACGGTAACCCACACTAACTTTTCCTTACTACAAGATCGTTCAGCCAGACCGATGGGAAAATTTACAACTTCCACACAGCTACAATGCTAAGTACTTACGGTACACACAGACAGAGTCTCAACCGAAAATGGAACGAAAATCGGACTACAACTGAAACCTTAAACCCAAAGAACCAAGCTGAAGGAGAACTCTCCAGAGCGACTGTTCAGTGTGGCGGAGTAAAGAATCTGATGGTTTGGGTTTGAAAGGACACAGACAGAGTTTTCAACCAAGCTCGAGCCCAACGTTCTATGCCTGACATAGAAATTAATCCTTCACTCTCCGGGGCAGTTCAAGAGCTGGAGCGAACTGTAAATTGTCAGAATACAGCAAGACTTCTTGTTGTTTGAAAGCAGCACTTGCTTCAAGAGCCCCTCTTGAAGATCTACTGTTCTGGTAAGTTCTTACATAACTGTACTATCTCACTTTGAGGGGGCTCTTGCAGCAGGTAACACCATTACGACTGAGTCCCAAGCAGTGAAAGGACCGACTCCGGTCTGCTGGGGGGAGGTAGAAGTCAGAGTGAGGCTCTCAAGAGAGCAGGCCCTGCAGGACTGCCAGTCCAAAACCTGCCCTGCGCCTAGATGCAATGTCCAAACTGTAATGCTGAATGAAAGTGTGGCCAGAACTCCAAGTGGCTGCTGCACAAATGTTGGCAATGGAAACATTTCTGAAGGAAGCCAAAGAAGCAGTTGGGCCCCTGGTAGAATGGCCTTTAGCCGTGCCCGGTAAAGGCTTGTTGTATTTGTGGTAACATTAAACAATGCAGTTAATCAACCATTTGGACAAACATTGTTTTGGAACAGAAGCCCCTTCTTTCCTCGGGGCAAATGAAACAAAAAACTGATCAGTTTTTCTGATGGCTCGGGTGCGGTCCAAATAATAGTAAAGCACTTCATGGACATTCAGAGTACGTAGTAAGGCCTCCCCTGGATTTTAATACTCTGGGTAATACATAGGCAGGTGGATGTCCTGATTCAGAGTAAACTCAGACACCACCTTCGGAAGAAAATGAAAATTATGTACCTACCGCAATTCTGATCTTTCTGTGTATCACCATTGGGTACATGGCTGGAGGTCATGGCCCGAGGAAACCTTTTTTTTTTTTTTTTTTAGGTAGGTGAGCTGGACGACCATCAGCACTGCCCCTCGAGGCCGACGACCGCGCGCGCCGCGGGCTGGCTGTTAGGTGCCGCCGACCCGCCTGCCTGCCAGTTCTGAGTCGCCGGAGAGGTAAGAGGAAGGGAGGGAGGGTGGGACAAGGAAGTCCAAGGACAGGAAAAAGAAAAGATATAAAACCAAAGGGAGAAATAACGACTGAGAGGACAGAAAAAGGAAGTTGGAAACTAAAGGGATTGGGAGGGGCTACAATCTCTGGAAATAGAGGAGGGAGGTAGGGTGGGACAAAGAATTTAGAAGATAGGAAGAGGGGGGAGAAGGTTAATACATCTCAGACCCTGGTCCATCTCCAGATTGTATAGGAATTGCAAGGAGTAGAGGAGGCTTCTTGCCACAATTCAAGACACAGAATGGTGTCAAAACTCCATCTGAGCAGAATTGGCTATTCTGAAAAAGGACAGGGCACAGAGAATTAACACCTCTCAAGGAAACATTTTGGTGAAAAAGGAGTTTTTTTTTGTAATAAAGGATAGCCCAAAGGACTGAAGAAAAATAAGATGGACGGACGAGGAGGAGGAAAGAATGGAGGGCAACTACTAACCCCACCACGCACGGGGTGGAGCAAACACACTAGGGAAGAAGTGCCCCTCATGCTGACCACTCTACCCAGAACATAGTCCCCCTATGTGCCCCTGTTTACCCCACTCCTAACAAGAAAGGGGGGGGCAAGGATGGGCAAAGAGAAGGAGGTGGACCCAGAGACTGAGGCCCCAGGGGGATGGAAGGTGGGGTTGTGATGAATGGTGAAGATACACAGAAAGATCAGAATTACGGTAGGTACGTAATTTTCATATCTTATCTGTGTCAATCTTCACCATTCATCACCACTGGGAGAGTGCCGAGACCCCCCCCGAAGGGAGTTTTCTTTTACACCCTAAGGGACAAAGTCCCTCTAGCTCTCAATGGGTGACACACTAAGAGGGAGAACCTTCAGGGCCTGGAGAGGCCAGAGAGTGGTAGAGTGAGACGGGGACTCCCCAGAGGGGGAAGGAAGTTGCCCCGACAATGTCTCGCCCACGGGGAAGAGATAGGTTCTCTGGTGATGGAGTTAATCACCACGCCTGGCCAAGGGTGACAACTGGAAATGAGCAGCCATGCCGTCCGCCCTAGTGTAGATCGCTGTCCCTACGACCCTGGTAGTAACTACCTCGGCTGGCACTCATAGGATGCCCTTGTTTGGTGCCTCAAGGCTCCAGGCCACGGCAGAGAGTGCAATGGCTTCTCTGTGTAACCCCCTTGTTACCCGGGGTTACTAGAATCCCAGTAAGACCTAGTGGTAGGCAGGGAAGGCAGCTTGTGAAACTCCAGTTAAATGGATTTCACACTGTCTCACTCTGTTCTCAGTCTCAGCTGAGACTGAGGGATGACATCACCACAGAACTGTCGCAGCTGCATGAGCCACAATGAAATCTGCAGCAGGGAGTTGGAATAGAATGTTGGGAGGTTTGAACAGTAGTGAGTAGGTCAGTTGGTGTTGGGAGCTTGCTGTGAAAGCAGCACAGCAGCTCTATGTAGGCTCTAGGAGCCTCAGCCCTGACAGAGGGCTACATTTAGGTAAAGGGTGTGTCTCCACCAAAAGAGAGACACAGAAGCAGTTTAGTAAGTGGTGGAGCCGCTGATTGGTCTCAGTGCCCCTCCCTTCAAGGGATGGGGCAGGAAAGGGTTTCCTGCATATTCCTGGGGCAAACCCCCTGGTTCTGCTACTAGTGGAGAAGCTGCCTATTTGTTCCAGAGTTTTTGGGAAACAAGAAGATTTGTGAATCGCCTGTGGGGCACCTGCAACCAGAGGGTGAGTGTCTGCTCTTCCTGAAAGGGCCTATGTTTTTCACCCTGGGACTTGTGTGACATGTGGGGATTGGACTACTGAAATAGTGAGAGGCCTAGAGTAATAGGCTTAGCCAAAAAGTAAAAGTATGTTCAAGTCCAGCTCTATTGGGAAGTCAAAAGACATGTAGAGGAGATGTGACATACGTCTACCCAGTAATCTACATTGCACAAGCTTTCAGAAAAGAGTTGTTTAGTTTCCAGAGAAATGGCGGGTATGGATTGTGGGAGCTGGAGGTGGGAGACCCCCCATCTTTAGTGACCAGGTCCACCTCTATGGATTTGCTCTGTGGATTTCTACTTTGCCTCATGCACTTGGCCAGTGATGAGGGAAGTACCCAGACGTGGGATTGGAAGGAAAATTCCCTCTAGGAGTCGAAGGCTCTAAGGTGGTTTGGGGAGCCACAACAGAATAACTGGTTCATTTCCCAAAATGGACCGTGGATCAAGTGGCCGGGGGGGGAGCCGGGCCAGTGGGGAAAACCCAAGTAGTGTACAAGTCGGGCTGTGTACCCAAAGCTGCGTGCAAGTCCGGGCTGTGTGCCTGGTGGGTTCAGAGCCTGAGGGCTGGAAATAGTGATAAAGTGTTCTGTTATCGCTACTCTGCATTACCAGGAATGTAGCCCGTGGGAATCCGTCTCACGCTTTGTTTGTTCAGCTTGGATGTGAATAAAAGCCACATTGAAGAATCCCATTCCTGGTTCTGGACATTACAGTTACTGCTTCCTGTGTTCGATTTACTTGGTGCCCCTGTGCAGAGTAGCCAAACCTAGGCCCCTGTGCTGAGTAACCTCATCCTCCCCGAACCCAGTCCCCACCAGGTACTGCTGTCAGCTTCAACAGCATGCCACCTGTCGTTTTGCTAAAAGGCAGGGGTGAGGGGTTACAAAAATGGAGGCACCGCTTTGGATTTTAATTCTGGAAAGGAAGGTGCTTGGGCAAGGGGCTAGCGTTTTGGCTATCTGGCAGTGGGTAGCCCAAAAAGCTGAAGCAAATTAACTAGTGTGTTGCTGTGTGCTGTGGATCTTATGCTGCTGTTTAAAATGCCAACTGTTTACCAAGGAGCAGTACAGCCAAAGAGTGTGCCCTTGTCCTGCATCAAATTGTTTACAGCGTTTTTGCCTGCTTTTAAAAAGAACTGTGGTAAAGAAAAGTGTGGAAGACTAGGGGTAGCAACAGGAAAATTGTGCCCTGGACGTTGGAAATGCTTTTAAAATGAACTGTGGTAAAGAAAAGTGTGGAAGACTAGGGTAGCAACAGGAAAATTGTGCCCTTGACTTGGATTGTTGGAATTTGTTTTAATGGTTGTTATTTATTGTGTTGGTGGTAGGTATAGCATGTAGAATTTTATTGTATAATAGTAGAGTTTTTAGAGAGTGTTTTTTGTGTAGGTATTTTTCTTCTTCCTACTTGCTCTTTGCTTTCTTGCTTTCTTTTACTTTTCATTTGCACCCTTTTGCCCAGGAGTTTACCTTTTCTCTGTTGCACCTTCTTAGGTCTCTGAAGGGAGAATTGAGGGCGGGCGGGGACACCCACTACATAGGGTCACACCGACGCCTGTCACGTGATGTCGGGTAGGCGGTCCTCGCCTGACACTGCTAACTAGTTTCCACGTGGTCCTAACACCTGACTGCTCAGTCCTAATGGTTATTACCTACTGCAAGAACCTCTCTTGAAGATCTACTGTTACGGTAAGTTCTTCAGTACCCCCACCCCCGGTTGTACATGTTTAGTTTCTTTAGCCTCTCCTCATAGGGCTTTTGATGTAGACATTGTACCATCTTGGTAGCCCTCTTCTGGACAGCCCCTACTCTGTCTGTGTCTTTTCTGAGATGTGGTCTCCAGAACTGGACACATTACTCCAGGTGGAGTCTTACCAATGACCTATACAGGGGCAACACCATTTCCCTCTTCCTGCTGGTAATACCCCTACCTATACACTGCAGCATCCCACCAGCTCTCCTGGTCGCTTTGTCACATTGTCTGGCCACCTTCAGGTCATCTGAGAAGATTACCCCAGGTCCCTCTCCTGTTTGGTCACAGGTACTTCGGTTGTACACTGCACCCCGGTGTTTTGACCCAGTTATATTATTTGCACTTTTTTGCATTAAACCTTAGCTGCCAAACTTTTGACCACTCCTCTAGTCGTTTTAAATCTCTTTCCATCTTTTGGCCCACACACACACACACACACACACACACACACACACACACAGAGTGTCTACTCTGTTGCAGATCTTGGTGTCATCCGCAAAGAGGCAGACATTCCCTTCCCGTTCCTCTGCTATATCACTAATGAAGGCATTAAAGAGAACTGGCCGCTGTGGTACCCTGCTGGTCACTCCCCCTCCTCAGAGCGAACTCCATTTACCACCACCCACTGCCTCCTATCCCCTGACTAGTTACCTACCCAGGTTACCAGCTTATTGCCCACCCCCATGCTGCCCAACTTGTTTAACAGCCTCCTATGTGAAAGTGTCAGAAGCCTTGCTGAATTCCAGGTGGGCCAGGTCCACCGCCCTTCCCTGATACAGCACCTTGGTTGCCCGTCAGAAAGATCCATTAAATTTATTTGGCACGACCTCACTTTGGTAAAGCCATGCTGCTTTGGATCCTGCAGTCCGTTGGATTCCAGGTGTTCCACAATTCTTTCCTTTAAAAATGTTTCCATCAGTTTCCCTACTACAGATGTCAGGCTGACAGGCATGTAGTTTCCCACTTCCTCCTTGCTACTATTTTTGTGAGGTGGCGCTACGTCCACTCTACTCCAGTCCTCCAGGACCATGCCATTCTCCTGTGAACTGTTAAACAAGTCTGCCAGGGGTGCAGCTAGCACCTCCCTGAGTTCCTTCAGCTCTCTTGGATGCACCCCTGTGTCTGCCCCTCATAGCTTGTCCACACTCAGATTAGCGAGTGCATCCTGACCCTTTTCTCAGAAAAGGGATGGTGTCCACTTCCTCCCTCCAAGCTCTTGGTGCTTATTTGTGGTCCCTCCCCTTCCCTATCTACTGTGAACACTGAGCAGAAGTATCTGTTTAAAATGTTTGCCTTTTCTTGGTCCTCCTCTGTACAGCTCCTCCCTCCTTCTTTAATCATACAATCCTTTTCTTTGTCTTCCTTTTCTTGCTAATACAGGAGACAGTATAGCGTAGTGGTTAAGAGCACTGAGCTGCAAACCTGGAGACCTGGGTATGAATCCCATCAGCTCCCACTTACATACTATGTGACCCTAAGCAAGTCACTTAACTTTCTTGTGCTCCCAAGTCACACCTGGAAACAAGCTGTGGCTTAGTGTGCCTTCCTAGTTAAACGTAGTAGTAAAAACATTTTTATTTATACAGGCACTGGTTTGGCAAGAACCTTGCACTGTTAGGGATATACATACTCTGTTTACTAGGTGCTCCTTTAGATGTTAGGTACAGAGAACATGGTTTCACATATAATTACAGAGATAAGGACAAGGTTAAAACATGACGACTAAAACACATTAATGGAGATACAACTGAAAATATACAAAACACCACATCACAAGGTTGAGTTAGTAAAACATAGGTTTATCCTAGTATTGAGTACAAATATGTGCTGAATTTAATTTATTAAGGGATTTAAATGCAGTGGCCGTTGGGTCCAGATCCCACAGGCGATTCAGCAGATTATTCCAGATATCTGCGGATTTGTACCCAAAGGCCATCTTCCTATAATTGTTTCTTACCCTTGAATCACCAGAGTTTTGTTATTGTTCTTAGGCAAAGTTAAGATTAGTCCGACTTAATGAATTTACAAGCCTTTGAGCCTCCCAAATTTCAATATTTTAAATAACATAATCTCCCAGGCTGTCTCTTTTGGACTGTAGAGAATTCCAGTTAAGTCTTTGCTACAGATCACAATGATGAGTGTTTAGATCACATTTCACAACACATCGGGCTACTTTATGATGAGTTGCATCAAGTTTATGTCGTAATTTTTTATTTGAATGAGTGAATACATGGTCTCCTATACTCCAGCAAGGGATGATTAGCTGGTTTGCAACCGTCAAGTGGTCCTTTTTGTCATTCAGTGTGTGACTCATCTTAGTGTCCCTAATTTCATGGTTATTTTTTTGGCTAGAGTATTTATATATTTTTCAGAGGTAAGATTTTGATCAATTTCATTTCCCAGGTACTTGTATGATGGCATCTGGGTCAAAGTTTGATTGCTTTTGGTCTTGACTTCCAGTTTTGTTTCTTCCTGAACTTTTCCTAGAGTTTGAACTGAATAGCATAGTTTGCATTTTTATTTACTATTCAAAATTGACTTATTAGTTAAGAACCATTTTGAAGATGATCAAACTCAGCTTGCAGCTTAGTTTCAGCCTCTTTATGATCAGTTCCTTTTGCTACTAATATAGTATCATCTATATATAATATTGTATTTGTATGGATAATGTAATGTGGGAGATTATTTAAATAAATGAGGAACATCAAAGAGCCCAAAATGGACCCCTGAGGTACTCCTTGGATAATCTGGGCTAAATTCGAATTTCTACCGCCCCCACAGTTACCATTTGGGAACAGTTCTCTAAATATGAGGTGAACCACCGTAACGGTTCTTCCATGATCCCAATTTCTTCCAATTCTTGTGTCTGTAACTTGTGATCTACTAAATCGAAAGCTTTGGACAGATCCATGAAGACCACGACTACGGCTCGTCCTTCTCCAAGAGTAGAGGAGAGGCTATCTGATCTTAAAAAAAAAAAAAAAATTCGTGAGGTGTCTCTCGTGGACTGACCTTTTCTGAAACCAGATTGACAGGTGTTAATTTCTGTATTTTTCCAAATAGTTCATTAGCTGAGAATGGACCAGGAGTTCCATGATTTTGATGCTATTGATAGTAAGGCAATAGGCCTGTAATTTGATGGATTTGAAGCATCTCTTTGAATATGGGGAACAGTTTTAGCTTGTTTCCATTTTTTGGGAAAAAACCTGTCTTAAGCATTAAACAGATCAGTTAGAGGTTCTCTTACAGAATCCTTCAAGAATCTTGCCTTAATATTCAGCCCACAAACCTTGTTGTTGTTTTCAGTTTATTTATTGCTACTATAACTTCACTTCTGCTTATTTTCCTAAATCTGAAACATGGTAGATTTTGACTTCCACTAGTTACATTCCTTGCCTTAAGAGGTTTATATTTTGTTAAGTTACTGGACTGACTATCCAGATTTCCCTTTCCCTAATATGCCTGAAAATGTCTTGTCGCCTTCAAAGCTGTCTGGGCTATTCTTTCTTCAGCTTGCACCTTTGCACTCCTTTACTGCTTTGCCTGCCTCCTCCTTCACTCCAGATTCGCCTCCTGTCCTCCTTTCTCTAGGTCCCATTATACCTTCCGAATGCCACTGTTTTTGCCCTTATCTTTTCTGCCACTTCCTCAAGAACCATAACGGTGTCCTCATCCTTCTGCCTTTGCTTATTTGCCTGATGTACAGGTTTGTTACCTTTACTGTGCCCTTTTAATCTGGCCTATTTGCCTCCGCCTCACCCAGGACCTCCCTCCTCCCAGCCAGTTCCTCTCAGAGGCGCTCTCCATCTTTGTAAAGTCAGCCTTCCAAATCCAGGACCATGCCTTTGTGCAGTTGGATTCCGCTGCTGCTGTTACATTAAACCATATTAGCGATGTTCACTGGTTCCAGATAACATCCCACTCTGATGTCTTCTGCACTGTCCCTGCTAGTAAGTACCAGGTCCAATATTGCCCCCACCCCAAGTGGGTTCACTAACTAGCTGCCTGAGGAATGCCCACTGCAGGGAGTCCAGGATGTGTCTGCTTCTAGCTGATGCCACAGGGTATCCAGTGATGGGCAACTCAAATTGAGCGACCAATTTGACTGCCTGTAAGGATTGCAGAGCGAGTGAGGGTAGGGAAGGAGCGAGGAAATAGTGAATGGATAGCGATGAAATAGCTAAGGAGGATAGGTAGATTAGGTGAAGAGGGTTTTTGAGGAGGTACTGCCGAGCTGCTCAGAGTGGCGAGTGGTAGGGTCACGGCTTGGAATGTTTGTGGACCCGGTTCAGATCTGGGCATGGGCTTTATGGTTTCATTATATTTGGTAGATAGCATAATTATTCTTGCAATGTGAGATGGCCCATTCACGATATTGTTGCCCCACACCCCAGGTTGCCCTCCCCAGCGCTCGACCTCCCTACTTGTGTCTCCCTCCCCTCAGTTGCCCTCACGTTTCTCCCACCCTGGACATGCGCCCCCACTGGAGTTGGTTATTTAACTGTAGGGGGTACAGCCCCCACATTGCAAGTAGGTAAATCTTCTGCGCTGTATAAAATCTTACGCTTTTGTAGCTGTGTTTGCATTCGGGAGTGTACATCGCTGATTCGATTTTCAGCGATTATACACTGCTGTGATGGCAGTCGCTGTTTAATGGTCGCCATGACATGGAACCATGCAGCAGCAGGTAGGCTCCACTTTCACATCAGGCATGTTAAAGCCCCCACCAGCACCACCTCCCCTTTCTTAGCCATTTTGCCCATGTCTTCCAACATTTCTTTGTCTAAGTTCTCCCCCGTGTTGGAGGCCTGTATTTCATTGCCATCCGAATGGTGGCTCCGTTTCCTGACTCAGGGTTGACCCACAGCATCTCAAACCCAAGTTCCCTGTACCTCCATCGCTTTTATGTTTTACTTAACAAAAAACACCACTCTCCCACCTTTCCTTTCTACCCTGACTTTTCTAAACATCGTGTAGCCAGGTATGACCTTTTCCCAGTTATCGCTGTCAGTGCACCATGGTTCGGTGATGGCCACAATATCTAGGTCTGCCTCGGCCATGGTGGCCTCCAGGTCTTGTATTTTATTTCCTAGAATTCTAGCATTGGCACATACGGCTGTTCAGATTTCATTAGTTCTACTTTTGTCCCTTCCCATGTTTTCCAGCTGTTCCCCCCCCCCCATCCTCTCCTTTTCATATTGTCTGCTTCTCTTCCCCCATTTCCTCCCATGCTAATCCCTTGCTACCTTGATTGTCTTCCATTCTGGTGGGAATCTTTTCCCTCAGGATATCTCTAGCATCCATCACAGCTGGGGGGCGGTTTCTGCCACCTCTTTGCCTTCCACCATCACCCCTGCCCTTGGCTAGTTTAAATGTCCGTCGAAGTAACATTTAAACCATCCACTGAGGACTGCGGTTCCCTTCCTGGTTGGCTGCAGGCTGTTCCCCAGGTACAAGCTCTGATCCCGCCAAGTGGAGCCTCAGTCCCCAATGTAGCTATACCCCTCCTCTCTGCACCATTCCTTCAACCATGAGTTGAAGGCCTTAGTGTGGAGCTCCCTCTCCTTCCCCCTGTTGTAGACAGGCAGCACTTCCATAAAGGCTACAGTGCATGCTACCTGCTTAAGACCCTTCCCCAGCTCCCTAAACTGCTCCTGTCCTTTCCAAAGGTAGATCATTGATCCTGTGGTGGACAGTGACATCTAGTAGTGACTGACAGTACCCCCACCCCCAATACTCACTCCTGGGTTCCTATGCCATAGGTGCATGATTCTGCACTTTCTAGTATTGAACACCAACTGCCATGCTCTTGACTACTCCTCAAGTTTCCCAAGATACAGATTTTGGTATTGTCTACAAAAAAGCATACTGCCCCTTCCAGTTTTTCTGCAATGTCATGAAGATGTTGAAGAGAACTGTCCCAGTACTGAACCCTGCAGCTGGTGGATTCTCAGACCACCCCTCGGCCAAAGGACTGGTCTCTAACTCTGTCTTCCATAAATCCAGTGGGCAGGGGTCATGGACAAGCCTCCGGACAAGGAGTCCAAAAAGATTGATCATGCCACTGAAAAGGTGTATGCTGTGGTGTCCTTGGGTCTTTGTCAGGCGAGTTACTCCATCATGGTGGCCAGCTTTGGGCAGTCCCTCTTTGAAGTCCTTGATGAGATCCTCTGTGTTGATCTGCAGTTGGTGGTGAATTTGGTCTGGGACCAAGGTATCGCTGGCTAAGCACCAGCTCCAGATGGTCTTGAAGATGGGCAATTTCTGTGCCTGTGCCATGACAGCAGCTGTCTCCATGCACTGCAGGGCCTGCTGCGTTTGTCCACCTTTTCGGCAAACTCTCAGCACAAGCTGGCCGATGTCCCCTTTCTGGGGACATACCTCTTTGGCCCTGGGGTGGAAGGACATCTCAAGCATATAGAGAAGTCCATTGCCACTCTTTATTTCTGTTTCATTGTCTCAGAAGCCTGGGAGAAAGGCTTTCCAGTATCATTCCTTACAGTCACAGCCTCCTCAGCAGCAGCCCAGTAGGGGCAGCATCAGGCCTTGTGTTTGAAACCCAAGTTCAGCGGCCAGGGCCCCAAGCAAGTTGGGGGCAGCCAGTGGCCCTGCAAATTCTGTACAGTGACAGGGTTGGGGGATGTCTCCTCCACCCATCCTGTCTACCCTGCAAGTCGGGGGTCGGCTGTACCACTTATTGCCACGTTGGTCCGCTCTCACAATGGCCAAGTTGATGCTCTAGATGGTAGGCAGAGGCTGCCTCTCAGTTTCAAAGCTCTCTTGCATTAACTGACTCCATTGTGCTCTGGAATCCATGGTGTCACAGGACACGCTCTCTGCCCTTTGGGAGGACATCACTCAGCTCCTCATGAAAGGAGCCATAGCCCACACCCCGGACACCCTGCCAGTTAGGATTATGTGTCTAGGTACTTCCTGGTTCTGAAACAGACAGGTCGGGGTGGAGAGAGCTGGCAACCCATACTGGATCTGCATGAGCTAACCAGTTAATATGGAAGTACAAGTTCAAACCCCAGGAAGTCTTACTGTATTCTGTCTTGTGCAGTATGGTCTCCCCATAAGACTGCTCCGGAGCCGAAATGGGTAATAGAACTGATGCTATTATGGAAAGTTAGGCTTCAGCTTGGTTTTCAAACCACTATCACTGGTAAACACTCAACAGCTGTCAAATTCTTTAATCCGCTTCCTAGTACAGATCCCTCAGAGACCCTCCTTCATCCTTCTTGAAGATTTTATTTTCTCAGTTTTCTGAAGTAAATTTTATTCTAGGGACATGGATATGTTGTTCATCCACACTTTTTGGCATGTCCCTTCCACTTTAAGTCTTGCCAGAAGTCTTCAGGCTGGCTCCTCCCACCCACCCGGGTGGTATAACCCTCGGCTCCGCCCCATGACGTCAGATCTTCCTTTCTGCTGGAAGATACAGGTTGCCTCCCTCGTGCACCTGCATTTTGTAGGCCCTGGCTCAAAACCTTTGGTTATTCTGAAAATCCGTCTAGTTCGCATCAGCGATCAACTACTTACTAGCAGTTATGGAAGACAAGTCTTCCCTGGTTCGTCGATAGTCCCGTGCTTAGCCAGAAGATGTCCTTTCAGATCCCACACACGCATGTAATGTACTGTCTCGGTGTCGACCATGACACCTCGAAACGCGATTTGTGTCTCGCTTGTCCATTATGATGCCCCGATAACCATCTCGCACACCTGAAGTTGGGGAAGCTGGAGAAATGGAACCCTCCGGTGAAATCCAAGGAGGCTCGGTGGGCGGTTTCTGCGGCCGCAGGCTCCACCAGCAATTGAACGATGCAAGCATCTGAAGAGGAAGCAGTTAGGGCTGCCGAAACTACTCGGAGCTTCTTCTGCTCCACTCAACCTGGCCCGCCTTCCTCGGTTCCTTCAGAGAGTTGTGCCAATCTCCCGACCAAGGAGAGGGTCCTGCAGGCATGCACTCCTCTCGATCCCATAAGCGGGAGAAGGATCCGGGATCGTCTTCGCCATGACGGAGATGCTCTTGGGCGAGGGAGAGATCTTGGTCCCAGGAACATGCAGTCCCAACCGGTCAAGTTGCTCTTGCTGCTGGCTTCTCGCTTTGCCGTCTGGTTAGTCGATCGAACAGTCAATCGACGATGTAGAAATCATCATCGACCCTTTATCGCCGACTCCGGTCTACGATTCTCTCGATCGAACTCCAGTCCTGACTTTCCCCAACGAGGAGACCCAGCCTGCTGGAACTCCAATCGAGGAAGTCGTCCCCGACCCCAGGATATCGCTGGTCCCACCAGCGTCTCCCAAGTGACTTGAGTCGGCCTGTCTGATCTCGATCGAGGTCTCTGACCCCCTCGACCGAAAGGCCGAGGAAGAGCCATAAACGCTCTAAAAAGAGGCGATGCCATCGGTCGTCCTCCTCGGATGAGGAGAGGCTCTGGCAGAAACTCCGGCGCTACGAGGACCTCATGTGGCAGCAGCTGATTTTGACCGGGTATAAGCCGACCCCATCTTCTACCCCAGCTGTTACTTGGCTTTTGCCTCCTGGGCCGAAGCTGACTATTTCAGAGCTGATCAAGTCGGTTCCCCACACGCTGAGCCGAGCAACCTCCGGTTTGGCCAAACTGGTCTCTCCTCCTGGTGGACCACCACCCAAGCAGCCTGTGGGAGGGCTCCTTCTAAGAAGACAGGCTGGACACTGGGCTTCCTGGCGTCTTTCAGTCACGGTCACCCCAGACTGTCCTCAGCGGGTCGTGGGTGACCTGGGTGGTTGACCGTTGTATCCGGATTCCTCAGATTCGGATGTGACCAGCCTGCATTCTCATCCCAGGGATGACGAATCGGCTGGTGGGTTATAGATAGAGGAAGGTTCTTTTCAGGGCATTCTTCGCCTCATCTCTGAGTTCATAGGGATGCCTCTGGAGCCAATCCAGAAAAAGGCAGAGTACCCTCTCACGGACATATTCAAGAGGGGGTACTCAAGGAGGCTTTTTCCTGTGGCCGAGGCCATTGTTGGCCTGGCCTAGAACTCTGGCAGCGCCTCTGCCTCTTGTCCAGCACCATCTGCCTGCAAGTATGTGGTGCCCATGGGGTCCCTTGCGGGTTCACAGAGCACCCTTCAGCCGAGAGCCTGGTGACCGCCTCTGTGTTCAGGCGTCCTGGCAGTTCTGCTTGATACTGCCCGACCTCCTGAGAAAGAGTCCACGCTTTTGGGACCATTCAGCCAGGGAGGTCTATGCACTTTCTTCCTTGGGCCTTCTCTGGGCAAGTTCGGTCATCAGCATGGCACACTTCTCCCAAGCCCTTCTTAGGTCTTTTGATGAAGTCCTCCCACATCTCCCCGTAGACATGCAGACCACAGTCAAGCAGGTCCAAGATCAGGGCCGAGCTGTTGCCAGACAGCAGCTTCAGATGGCCCTGGACATTGGGGATTGTTGTGCCCATTTGATGGCAGCCGCAGTTCCTCTCATCACAGGGCTTGGCTGAGGCTCTCCTCCTTCCAGATGGATACTCAGCACAAACTAGCTGACGTGCCTTTCCTAGAGACCGACCTGTTCGGCCCAGGAGTGGCTGGTCACCTTCAGCGCATTGAGCAGTCCAGTGCCACCTGGGACGCTACTTCTGCCAAGGGTTCTTCGGGCAAGAACCAGCAGAAGAAAAAGAAGCCTTTTTGGCATTGTTCCCCACGGCCCAACAGCCTCTTTTCAAGGAGGACAACAGCATCCGCAACAACAGCGGTCTCAAGCTTAGCACCCTTGGCCCAAGCCCGAGCCCTCCCAAACCCATAAAGGAGGCCGAGGTTCCGGTCCTGGATCCTCCTCTTCCAAGCCTGCTCAGTGACGGGCCGGGGGCTGCCAACCCCTCTCCCTTCACGCCAGCTCTGGATCCTCCCATGAGGTTCCGACTCTGCCACTTCCTTTCCGCCTGGTCCGCTGTCACTTCAGACAGGTGGGTTCTAGAATTGGTCGGTCAGGGACTGCCTCTAGAATTCAAGCAATACCCTCCGAGCCGAGCCTGTGACCCTTGGGAGGAAAGAGTATCTGCTTAGACTCAGTCGGCTCTTTGAGACGCATCATCGCTCAGCTCCTCAAGGAGGCTGTAGCTCCAGTGGCGGATCCTCCAGCAAACCCAGGCTTTGTCTCCAGGTACTTCCTGGTGCCCAAGCGGACAGGGGCTGGCGCCCCATTCTAGATCTGCGACCTGAATCAATATCTCAGGTCATGCACATTCCGGATAGTCACTCTGTCCCAGATCATACCATCCTTGGTTCTTTCACATCCCAATCCGTCCGTCCCATCAGCGGTTCCTCCGCTTCAGGGTCGAAGGGACCCTGTGTGAGTTCCGAGCCATGCCATTCTGCCTGTCGTCGGCCCCTCGGGTCTTCACCAAATGCATTGCAGTGGTGGCGGCCCATCTCAGGTGTCAGGGAGGTGGGGGGAGGGTCAGGATTTATCCTTACCTCGACGATTGACTCCTAGCAGGATCCACCCAACAGGTGGTGGAGAGGTCCAGGGACCTGGTCCTCCAGACTTGCTCCAAGCTTGGCCTCCTGATCAGCGAGGCCAAGTCGAACTCGTGCCTCCCAGGTGATGGGCTTTATAGGGCAGAGCTCAACTCTTGTCAGGTCAGAGCTCGGCTCGGTGGACAGGGCAGAGGTTCTCTTCTCCTTTGCCCAGTCATTTCTGGTTAGGCAATTACACCCTTCCCAGGACTTTCCTGGCATCCTGGGTTACATGGCAGCATGCACCTCAGTGGTCTGTTGGGCCGGTTGCAATGCGCCTCCAGTGGGAGCTGGCCTCCCAGTGACTCAGCGCCATGGTAATTTTTACCAGCTGATCACTGTAACCCAGAAGATGTGTGACGCCACCACTGGTGGACCGCCCCAGACCGTTGAAGGATGGGATCCCGCTTTGAACATTCTGGAGCCGACAGTTGTCCTTACAACTGATGCCTCTCTCGTGGGCTGGACAAAACCTCCTCCGTGGGATCTATTGCTGGTACTGGCAAAGCTCATGGGCAAGCCATTCGAACAAATGCACAAGTGTGCCTTGTCACACTTGTCATGGAAGACGGCCTTCCTGGTGGCTATCACGTCTGCCAGAAGGACAGGGGAGATCCAGGCGCTTTCGTGGACTCCCCTTATCTGATCTTCCACAGGGACAAGGTTGTCCTTCGCCTCACCGAAATTCCTTCCGAAGGTGGTGTCAGAGTTTCACCTTAACCAGGTGTTAACTCTGCCGGTTTACTACCCCAACTACACCTCAGACGCCAAGTACAGGCTTCATACTTTGGACCCAAGACAGGCTCTCCTATTATAAGGAGAGGATGGCTGAATTGGGAGAGGTGTGCCAGCTGTTTGTCCACCCACGCTGAAGCCGCTTCTGACAGACCTGCAGCAAAACTGACTATTGTATGGTGGATTACATGCATCAGTCTGTGCTATGAGTTGGCGGGCAAGGAGCCTCACAGAGGTATAATAGCTCATTCTACCCGCCATACTGCTGCATCGGTGGCTGCTTACAGGGACATCCCTATCCAGGAAATCTGTTGGGCTGCTACCTGGAAGTCAGTAAACACCTTCATCACCCATTACCACATTGATCTTGAGTCATGCCGGGATGCTGATTTTGGGGCCTCGGTTCTCCAATCCCTGTTTCCTAAGTAGGGTGTGTGCGCGCCTTGCCTCCCTCCTCCCAGAGAACTGCTAGGAGTCTACCAAAGAGTGTGAATGAACAACATATCCACGTCCCTAGAAAAACAGGTTACTCACCTGTAATGGTAGTTTTAGGAGTGGTATATGTTGTTCATCCTCACGGACCCACCCGACCTCCCCGGCTGCAGACGCACAACACCTGGCTTACAGCGGCCTAAGATCTAGCGTCATGGGGCGGAGCCAAAGGTTATTCCACCCGGGTGGGTGGGAGGAGCCAGCTTGAAGACTTCCCGGCAAGTCTTAAAGTGGAAGGGACATGCCAAAGAGTGGATGAACAACATATACCACTCCTAGAACTACTGTTACAGGTGAGTAACCTATTTTTTTTTTCTGTTCATTTTAAAGCACTGTCCTTGCATTTACAGGTAGATTAGTGTAGATTTAGTGTTAAATCTGGTAAGTTTTTCGCTTTCTTCACAGTTCTTTAACCAGGGGAACCCGATATTTATTTGTGTTTTAAAATTTCATTTTGAAATTGAAAACCCTTTGTGGACCAGTTACTTTATTTAAAGAGGAACGGGTACACTTCTGCCTTACGCACCAGCAGAAACAGGCCTCATGATCTATCAAGTCTGCTCAAGTGTGCAGCTGGCACCCCACTTGTAGCTGCCCCTCCCCTTTGACCCCTCACGCAGATGAGTTCTAACTGACCTTGAACCAGATTAAGCTGTTGGTGGTATTTCCAGTATTCTCGTTTTTTTCTCGGTCGCTAAACACAAAAAAAAAAAAAAAGAGAGAGTGGAAGTTTGTTTTTCTAGTGGGCCTACAAAAAGACCTACTTTGTTTTTTTTTGTTGAATATGTCACTTGCTAAAAAACAAACTGGCCCAGGGGGTTTTCAGCATTGCACAGAGTGTGGGGAACCATTTGCTAAAGCTGATCCTCACTCGGTTTGTGTTGTCTGTCTGGGGTTTGAACACCTTCAGGCAGATTGAGAAATTTGCAAGAATTTTCCTCAGTCAATGCTTGATAGATGATTGAACCGACTGAAGGAAAAAATGTCCAAGAAGGCTGCTGACCCAGTTGCGGACAAAGAATCCTCCTCTCAGAAGGAGAAACCGGCTGAACAACCCTCTTACTAGGGTGAAGGTTCCTTGGGGGCACAGGAAACCACCTCTGAACCGCAGTTTCTACAAAGAAGAAAAGGAAAAGCACTGGTTAAGGAACCGGAACTCGAATGTTCCAGCGGTTCCAACTGGAGAGGCTATAGCGATGCTATAATCTAGGTGGTAAACTGCCATCAAGGGTCGCGGTTCAGCGTGCCCTGTTCCCAGTCCCCGGTTCAGCACCTTGGTTCCTCCTTGGTTCCTGGCTCACTGGAAACATTTTCTGAGGTTTATGGGGAGGATGATGATTTGGGGGATCCTTCTGAACCAGAGGTCTCCCCTGATCCTCATCGTCCTGATTCTCCTGATAAGGGAGCTGAGGATTTTACATCTCATTTTGCTTTCTCGAAGCAAGAGGCACAGACCCTGGACCTCTCCACCCAAGAATCCACCGAGGAGGAAGAGGAACCAGATTATATGGAGATGATGGCTATGCCAGCCACAAAAGGCTGTTGTTGCCCATTTGTAAGTCCTTAAAAGACCAGCTTAAAAATTCCAGACACCCACCTATCTCCAGTGGACAAGAGAATCCTAGCCATGAAAGTGCAGTGTAGGCTGCTGCATGTGATAAGGCAGGGATTCCCTGGCATCACATCCACCAGAAAAGGATTCTAGAAGAATGGACTCCATTGCTAAGAAGTCCTACGTGGTGCCTCTTGGCCATCAGGCAGGCAACCTATATGGCCAGATACCAGAAGAGTCTCTGGAACACTGTTTTGGAAATAGCCAAGGCTTGTCCTGGTCCCATGGCTTTGGATTTGTCTGAAGTCACAAAGAGAGGCATAGAAGCTTCCATGCCAGTTTTGCATGGCAGTGGATGCAATGACATTGCTGCCAGGCAATGGCAACCTCAGTGTCCCTCAGAAGATTTGCCTGGTTAAGGGCCACTAATTTGTCAAAGGGCACACAGACAGAGGTGCTGGACTTCCCTTGTGAGCCTGCGTCTCTCTTTGGAGAACAAACAGAGGCTTACATGAAGAAGATAGATGAGTATAAGGTGGCTTATAAGAGTGCTGCTGCCAAGGAGAAGGCAGCAACACCACAGAAGTACCAAGGAAGAGAGGGGGGTAAAACCCACTACAGGCATCACCAGCCTTCCAGCCACAGAGAGGGTACTTCAGAGGCAGGGGCAGAAGGGGCGCAGGCCGAGCTGGCCCCAGCATCCAGCAAGCCACACAAACCAAACAAACCCCCTGAGAGGTCTGTAAGGGTCGCCTCCTCACTCCCAGTAGGAGGCAGTATGGCCTGACCCACTTATCTCCAGGCCTGGGAATCCATCACCACAGACAAGTGGGTCTTGGAGATAGTGGGCCTGGTCTTGCACTAGCCTCAAACTTTCCCAAGCTGGGGTCAAGAGTTTTCAGACCTGCCGCCTAATAGAGCAAATTTGTTGGAGGAGGAAGCAAGTTGATCCTGAAAGCAGTAGAGCCAGTTCCCTTGCACAGCAGGGAAAAGGTCTCTACTCAAGATACTTCCTCACTCTAAAGAAAATAGGGGAGTGGCGACCCATACTGGATCTCAGACATTTAAACAAACATTTGACAGAACCAAAGTTCAAAATTATTACTCTGACACCATCCTCCCTACACTCCAGAAGGGAGACTGGCTGGCATCCCTGGATCTAAAGGATGCTTGCTTCCATATTCCCATCAGGCAATCACACAGAAAGTACCTCAGGTTCAGATTGTCGTCAGGCCATTACCAGTTCAGGGCCATGCCTTTCGGCCTCGCAGCTCCAAGAGTGTTCACCAAGTGCCTAGCAGTTGTAGTGGCACACCTAAGGAGGCAAGGGTCCCAGTCTTCCCATACCTGGACGACTGGCTGGTGGTAGGTCAGTCCCCCCCCCCAGCAGGTAAAACGGGCACTAACCATCACTCAGGATACCCTGGGCATACTGGGTTTCCTGGTAAACCAGAAAAAAGTCAGTTCTGACACTAGTTCAGCTCCTGGAGTTTATAAGGGCAGAACTCAATACATGGAAAGGAAGAGCCTTCCTCCCTCAGGGAAGAGCAGACGGTCTTATTCAGCTGGCAGACTGTTTTCAGCTTCATACCCCCAGACCAGCAAAGCATTTCCTTCAGCTGTTAGGGCACATGGCTGCACCAACAGTATCAAGATCAAGATTCCAAATAAGGGACATTCAGTTCCATCTCAGGGCTCACTGGTCTCAGGAAAGAGACTCCCTGTCAAAGATGGTACCAGTCACAGGAACCCTCCTTCATGCTCTGCAATGCTGGCAGGAAAAAGTCAACCTCACGGAAGGCATGCCCTTCCTCCAGCAGCAGTTTTGACGACAGATGCCTCCCTCCTAGGATGGGGTGCCCACCTGGGGAGCATACTGTTCATGGTACCTGGCTCCAGGAAGAGTCACTGCTTCACATGAACCTGCTGGAACTCGGGGCAGTTTTTCCGGGCATTGAGTCCTTTGCCTCTATGCTACAGGGCAAAGTGGTTCAGGTCCGGACAGACAATGCAACCACAATGTACTACATCAACAAACAAAGGGGCACAAGGTCCTCTCTCCTGTGCACAGAAGCCATGAAGGTATGGAACCTGGCTTATTCCCTGGGAATTTCCCTCTCAGCAGTCTGTCTCCCAGGGAAGGACAGTGTCTTAGCAGATGCCTTCAGCAGAATCAACCAGAACCACCTGTAGTGGTCACTAAAACAAGCAGATCTTGACGGTTGTGTTCAGAAGGTGGGGCACCCAGAGATGGACGTCTTCACAGCCAGACAATCACCAGCTGCCACTGTTTTGTTGCAGGCCCCTGCACTGGGCACAGTCCTCTGGATGCACTCTATTGGATTGGACAGGAAGTTCCTGTATGACTTCCCACCATTTCCCTTGTTGCTCAGAGTACTGAACAAGCTCAGCGTCCAGCCAGCAACAGTGATTCTTATTGCTCCAGACTGGGCCAGGCAGCCTTCATACACTCACTGCTGACCCTGTCAATAGCCAGACCAATCTCCTGCCCAGGAGGCACAACATACTGACCTCCTCCCAGGGCAGAGTTCTGTACCCCAATCTCTAATCCCTCAGACTCAGAGCGTGGCTCTTGAGGACCTAGAATATGCTGACCTGCACCTCTCGGAAGGGATGCTAGAGGTCCTTGGTGTTTAGAAAACCTTCACCAGAAATACCTATTCTTCTAAATGGAAGAGGTTTTCTGTTTGGTGTGGGCAGAAACAGACCACCGCCAGGCCGGCCTACCAGTAGTCTTGGACTATCTGGCACACTTACATTCCCTGGGCCTTCGGCCCTCCACTCTTAAGGTGCATTTAGCAGCTGTCTCTGCTTACCTTTCTGCCGGGAAAGGGGCATCTCTAGCTGCCAGCCAGGTATTCAGAAAATTTTTCAAAGGTCTACTGCACTTGCATCCTCCTCACAGGGAACCCACCCTTGCATGGGACCTTAACATATGCATAGGCCAGCTAATGCAGCCACCTTTTGAACCCATGCCTCAGCAGAGCTTAAGTATGTTACAGGGAAAACAGTGTTCCTGGTAGCCATCACCTCAGCCAGGAGGATCAGTGAGCTCCAGGCCTTGTCCACAGAGCCAGACTACATAGTAGTCCACAGGGACACAGTGGTCCTTAGGACTAATAGGAAGTTCCTTCCTAAGGTGTTCTCAGACTTCTGCCTTAACCAGTCCATGACTTTGCCAGTCTTCTTTACTGACCACTCAAGCTCAGGATAACGCAGACTGCATAGTCTTGACATTGAGAGCTATTAGCTACTACTTGGATCACACAAAAGGACACAGGCAGGATAGGATCCAGCTCTTCCAGACCTGTGGGGAAGGGCAAACCCGCCTCAAAGAGGACCATTGCCCATTGGATTGTTGCCTGTATCCAATTTTGCTACAGCAGAGTGGGTAAGGAGTCTCCTGTAGGACTGGGGGGCCCACTTCACAAGGGGTACAGCTGCTTCTATAACAGCTGCAAGAGATATCCCTTTGTTAGAAATCTGCAAAGCAGCTAGCTGGAAAACCGTTCATACCTTCACCAAGCACTACAGCCTGGATACTCAGGCTAGAAGTGATGCCATGTTTGGCACAGCAGTACTGCAGATCCTGTTTCCTAAATAGGTTCTCTACCCTTCTCCAAAGGTATTGCTTGGGTAGTCTGCAGAAGTCGGAATACAGTAAGATTTCCTGGGGTTTGAAAAAACAATTACTTACCATAGTAATCTTGTTTCTTCCAAGGGAATCTTGCTGTATTCTGAGCTCCCACCCTTCCTCCCCTACTAGAACCTGTAGGCACTGCAACCCAGCTGTTCAGATCCTATGGGTGTTTCTTTTTTGGGCTTAGTGACTCGAGTCTTGGTGTGGCCCACATTTTTAAATAGAAGGGGAATAGTTGGTGTTGGGTGTGGTTAAGTTAATTATTAGTATAGTTTAGATAGCTTGTTATTAGCTTTGCTCCATAGGAATCTGATGGTTGTAGAGTGTTTACTAGGGACAGTGGTTTGAAAACCGAGCTTGAGCCTAACAGTCCATGTTAGCATAGGTTCTATTAACCATTTCAGCTCCGGTGCAGTCTTATGGTGAGACCATACTGCAGAAGTCAGAATATAGTAAAATTCCCTTAGAAGAAACAAGATTGCTTTGGTAAGTATTTTTTTCTTCTGGATGGTCACTCTGGATCAGATCAGTACTTCTGTGGAGCAGGGCATATGATTCTACTCCAGGGATCTCCAAGAGGTATTTTTCCACATCCCAATCTGTTGTTCTCACCGCCGGTACCTCCAGGTACGGGCAGAAGGGGTACTGTACCACTTTCAGGTCATGCCTTTCAGTCTGTCGTCTGCTCCCAGGGTCTTCACCAGCAGCACAAGGGCATCAGGGGGTGTCCTTGTCTGGATGACTGGCTGATAGCCGGGTCATCGAAGGATATTGCTGAGAGGTCCAAGGATCTCTGGCCCTTCAAAGCTGTCACGACTTGGACCTGTTGTTCAATGCAGACAAGTCTGAACTGGTTCCGTTGCAGGCGATTAAGTTAATTGGGGTAAAACTAGACTCCCTGCAGGCCAAGTCTCATCTCCTTGCAGATCAGGCATGGATCTTACCTTCTTTGCCTGATCATTTCAGGTCGGCTCTTGCACCGTGTATGGGATTTCCTACAGCTGCTGGGGTACATGGAGTCTGGCACCAGCATGGTCCATTGGGCTTGCTGGCAGATACGCCACCTGCAGTGCAAGTTGGACTTTCGGTGGTCTCAGAGCACCTAGGTCATTTGGACCAGCCAGTATGAGACGCCATCCAGTGGTGGCTGGACCCAGAACATCTGGAGGAAGGAATCCCATTTATCCACCCAGAACCGTCTGTCACGCTGATGACAGACACGTCCTCTGGTGGGTGGGAATCCACCTGGGCCATATAGATCCCTCAGTATCTGGTCTCCCTGAAGCTCCATCACCACTTTAATCTGCTGGAGATCCATGCAGTGTGGCTTGCTTTGATGGAACTCGCCTCCGCATCAGGAGTCAGGTCATCCAAGTCCAGATGGACAACACCACGATAATGTTCTACCTGTACAGGCAGGGTGGAACACCCTCCCTTTCCTGTGTTGGGAGACCCTCCGCACCTGGACTCTGGGCGCAGATCTTCTGGCAATCACTGTCACAGGAGTAAACAGTCAGCTGGTGGACATTTTCAGCCAGGTAGGAGCGACGTTGCATAAAAGGTCCATAGATCAGGAGGTGGCGAACCAGCTGATCTTACTTCATGGAAGGTTCTTGCAGCAGGCCAACACCGGTAGGACTAAGCCACCAGGCGCCAGGACCACATGGAACACTTTCTAGCTAGCAGTCTGCCACGGGGGACTGCTGATGTCGGCCTATCCTATAAAGGTGGGCAGTCCCCCACACCTACCTTAGTTCTTTTCCCTACCGTCGACCCTCGCACGTCAGATCTTGGTGGATGCTGCAGCTACAGTTGACTGCCATTATTTGTGTTTGCCACACTTTATTTTCCTTTTTCTCAAGTTTCTGGCATCAAATTTTCAGTGTTTCAGCTGTCAGGTTTGTATTTTCAACCAGCCTCATTTTCCAACCACTCCGCAAAGTGTGCCTGCAGCAAACAGATTCCTGAAAAAGATGGCCACTCTGCACATCTCATCTGCCTAGACCCCAGCCACAACACCAAAGTCTGCCGGATGTGCCAGAAATTCAACCAGGCCACTCAGAGGCATCGTCTTAAGACTCTGGAGAGCCATCTGATATAGCAGAAGTTGGTTGCAATGGAAAAGCAGCTGCAGCCCAGGAGCTCTTCAGCCTCGATGGCACAGTCATCCGGGGCTTCATTTTCTTCTCAGAAATTCGGTGGGAAGCACAAGCACCGGGACAAACACTGTGTCTGGACCATCTGCTTCCCTCTCGCAGTCACCCCAGGAACCCTCGACCATGTCAGGGTCATCCTCCCATGGGGGTTGGCCCAGCCAGCTCTCTCTTCTGCCGGGCTCCCCGGTGGCTCAACTGCCTGCCCTCATTGCCATACCTGGGGACTGGGACTTTGCTTCCTGTCACCCAGCCTCTGACGCTCAGGCCCATTTCATCCTTGGGCTCTCAGCCAGTCGGCTTGGACAGTGCTGGTCTCCGGTGTCGGTTCCTCCACCGTAGCCCACCTGGCCAATACACTGCCATCGGTCCCTTCTTGGGGCGATGTCAGTCACAAAGGCAGCACCCTGCAGTAGGCTCGCACTCCTTTTACACGGCATTGCCTCTGCCTTCACCTGGGAGGTCCTTCCCCAGGTGCCTGCTTCTCTGGCTGAGCCTGCGCCGCGGATCCTTCTCCTGGATGGCGCCCACTGGGCCACGCCAGTACTGCCACTGCCCACAGGCGCCAGCATTGCCCTTTGCAGCCCACACAGCAGTCGACACCTGCAGCCCGCCGCAGAATCCAAGAGGTCCTATTGCAGGGTACCCTACATTGGCCCCGCTGCCGTCATACCCTTATCCAGCACCTTATCACCCTTACCCGCCGGTATACAATTTTCCACCTCCCGTGGACTACAATGCCCTATTCACAGTGTGGTGGTACAGGTGCAGACCCCTGTTCCTCAAGGGCTGCCTCAAGCGTCCCACCGACCACCCCCAACCCGGACCCAGCAACCCCTGAATGTTGGGGTTCTCTGGGTCTCGACCCGATGTTGGCTTGGATGAGCACTTGCTGCGGCATCTGCGAAGACAACAAGACCAAAGGGATGACTTGGATTGTTTGGGTCTTCCTCCCTGCCAGAGGGAATCTTGGGATGGCGAAGACCTTCCTACGGTGATTTCTAAATCCTTCTCCCCAACAGCCATCATTTATGGACGTCATGTGCCACATCCAGTCCATTATGGGCTGTGAAGCGGAGGAGCAGGACCCAGAGGAGGCATCACCTGGCTGTTTATTTAAGGTAGCGGGATTCCTCCCGGTGGTGGTGCCACCCCTGATTGACTTCTGTGAAGACATCACCAGGGTGGCATGGAATCACCCCTCTTCTACTCCTCCGTTGCCTAAGAAGGTAGACCACCTTTACCATGCCCTTGCTGATAAACCATTTTTTAGGGGGCCACCTAAAGTTGATTAAGTGGTCATAAATGCGGAGCATAACCATACCAAAGGCAAAAGCGCCTCGGTGCCCTCCCGCGCATGGAGTCAGGCAGTTGGACCACCTGAGGTGGCAATTTTCATGTCCGCTACTCTGGCTATCTGGGCCATCAATTACCTGGCCCATAGGGTCCAGTATCAGAATGTCCTCTGGGACCAAGCCAGGGACCTGGTTCAGTCCCTGCCGATGACCTCTGGAAACAACTTGCCCAACTATTGAAGTCTGTTTTGACATTGCTTTAAGCACATTCTGTGAGCTGCTCCAATGCTTGTGGGTGAGAGGCGGCGGCTGGGGTTTGCCTCCAGTGCCATTCATGGCTCCGGTTATCTGGGTTCGCCTCAGATGTGCAGTCCAGCATTTTGGACACCCCTTTCAGGGTTTTCCGTCCTCTTTGGGGAGATGTTCAAGACATAATTCCACCCTTCATAAGTCAAGTCAGGCTCTTAGGACAGTACATTCACTCTGCCATACTCAGGCCGAAGGCTGTCGAGAATGAGCTGAGTGCCAGGGCAGAACAGCTTGTCACTGCAGAATAGGATGTTGGCCACCTTACGTTGGACATCCAGAGCCAGTCCAGAGACCCTGAGCCAGGCGTGCCAGCATAATGTAATGCCTGTTGCCGACAGTCTGGTTGATGTATCCACCACGTCATAATCAGACCTGAGAAGGTGGCAGGATAAGGATGTTATAGTTGTCAGGGTTTGGAGTATTTCCTCCTTTTCTGGGGAAGGAGGTAATTTATTTATGATGTCTATTGTGGAATTACTCAGTGTCTGCTGATATTTAACCATATGGCCCATGTAATTTAGGATTCATATGTTCATGGTGCCAGAGGTAAAACCTTCTTGCCCAGGTAATCAATATGTCTTGATTCTTTGTCCAGAGGCAGGGAACTGGTACGTTTAGGTTTTTTCATACAGTCGTGGGCAGCTACAATGACCACTCAGACAGCCGCTGGAACCGTGGACAAATATTGGTGGTCTAACAGAGCCTGGTATAAAAGGTCAGCCTTGCGGGGGACGGCCGTAATGGCCGAATGCTGATGCCAGGCATCTGAAATGGCATTTTGGCAAGTTGGGATTAATGGAGGTATGACCAGATAGGTTCCTCTGGTAACTCGAGGTATTTGGCCATGTCCTGTCCTTGCTTATCTTGTTCTGTAGTGGAAAACTCCATTACTTTTTATATTTGTATCATCATGTTCAAGAAAGATGGGTCAGTCAGGGGCCGAGGTGGCCCTAGAGGCCAGGAGGTCCTCGTCAAATGACGAATTATGGAGTATGGAGACTCCGTTCCTGAAGGTCGATATCAGAATTTCTTCCTCATAGAAGTCCTCTGGAAGGTCCCCAGTAAATCAGGTTTGTCTTAAAGATAGTCCTCGGGGGAGATGACTAAGCTGGAGGATCAGGGTCAGGATGAAATCGCTTGGGAGGCGGAGGGAAGAACGTTGTGAGGCGTGGATCGGCATTTGATCCGGAGATGGCCGGTACCCATAGAGTGTAGTATAGTATGAACAATGCGTTCTATGTCCAGGACTTGTGAGGGTGGAAGGTTCACAGTCCGGGGCTGAGTAAGTGTAATAATTGGGGTGATAGAGGGAACTGGGCGTTTGGGGGGGGTCTGGGTGAGCACCTGTGAAATATAGCCCTAGGTCCCTTTGAGTTTGTGCTGCACCCCTATATGACGGCACCTGTGTAGGTTGGGGTGGTGTGTGTGGAAAGTGCAAACAATGTGGGTTTGCCACAGGGAAGGTGACCAGGGGTCGATGTCAAGGTCGGAGAAGAATCCCATAATGGTAAAGGGGTGCACTAGAAGCACTAGGGTGGTGAGCAGCTGTGTCACCAGTGGCCACTGACAAAATTGCCCTTTTAAAGGTGGGGAACAGTGGGACACACTGTCCTCAATGTGTAGACAGGTGCCGTCGGCGAGAGAAGATGCAGAAAGGCGCTCTGTTGATGGGGAGCAGCCCCGTCGATGAGGAATGTAAAAGAGCACTCTGTCGGCGGGCAAGTGCAGCCTTGTCATTTAAAAGGCTGTTTTAATTTGCTTTATCGACGCCCCCGCCGACGGAGTGCATTTGGTCAGTGTTGCTGCCGGAAGGTGGTGTGGAGGAGACCATTTTTCCTTTTCCTTCGTTGCTTGGAGCGAGACCCAGTCATTGGGGAGCCCTTGGAACAAACCCCCTGGGACTGCTTAAATAGGGAAAACTGTTGTTCCACGATTATGGATTGTATTTGCTGCAACCTTCTTTTCTTGGTTGCTAAACTAAACTCCTGGCAAAAAGCACAGTTAGTGGTGTCGTGTGTGGGGCCCAGACACCTCAGGCAATATAGATAATTATCAAATCTGTAAATCTTCCTGCCACAAGGGCAGGAATGAAATAAAGCTTGCTTCGTCTTTGGAGATCCTTTCTTAGACATTCATTTTTCTCGTCGATGACTGCTACACAGAAGACTGAGCTAGCTGCTGTGTGAGCTGAAGCCGGTGGGAAAGTGAACAGAGGATATTAGGAACCACCCACATTTATATACAGTGCAAGGAAGTGATGTCATGTGTGGGTGGTCCCTGGAGAAAGACTGCTAGAATAAGCTGCCGTGTGACAGTACCCTCTGCTGGAACCTCCCAAGAGTAATAACATACTGTGAGACAATTCCGAAGAAGATCTACAGTTACAGGTGAGTAACCCTCATTTCTAGGGATGTGGATATGGTGCTCTATTCACACTTTGGCAGATTCCTAGCAATTCTCTGGGAGGAAGGTGCAAGGCACACACCCCTGTTTGGGAAAAGGGATTGGAGAACTGAGGCCCCAAAATCAGCATCCAGGCAGGACTCAAGGTTGGTGTGGTAATGGGAAATGAAGGGTGTGCTGACTTCAGGTAGCAGCCCTGCAGATTTCCTGGATAGGGATGTCCCTGGATGCAACCAATGAGGCAGCGGTATTTGATGGAATGAGCCTAAGCCCTACAGGAGGCTCCCTACCAGCCAACCTACAGCAGAGGTCATTGTAGGAGACAATCCACCTGCCAATCATCCACTTAGCTGCTGGGCTGCCAGGTGTGGCTTCAGTGTAGGTGACAAGAGCAGGCGAACCTCTCCCAGAACTCCAGCCGTGTGCTCAGTGTAGTGCACAATCTCACTGCAGGTCCAACTGATGGAACTGTGCTCGTCCTCTGAGGCTGGGTTGGTGAAGTACACCGGAGGTTAATCACCTGGTTAAGGTGAAACTCCAAAAACCGTCGGGAGGAATTTCGGTTGGGGCAGAGGACAACTTGTCCCTGTGGAAAACAAATATGGAGACTCTACAGAGACCGCTTGAGCTCACTGATCCTTCTGGTGGAAATGATGGCCACCAGGAGGCAGTCTTCCACGACAGGTGGGAGATGACACCTGTGTTTTGGCTTGAATGACTTCCTCATAAGCACTTCCAGTACCAGCAACAAGTCCCACAGGGGTGGTGGTTCACGATCGGCAGGGACAAGTGGTGAAGGCCCTTCAAGAAGTGCCCACCACCTTTTCCTGCACCACTGTCAGCATACTGGCCTGTGCTCGTTAAGAAGATGGCTGCCAGGTGCACCCTGAGGGTTGTCAACCCCAGGCCTGACTGACAGAGGGACAACAAAAAGTCCAGGATGCTAGCCAAAGGGTAAGACAGAGGGTCTAACTCCCTGCCCGGCATCAACTGGAAAATCTCTTCCACTTGAAGGCATAGCACTGGGGAGTTGACTCTTTCTGAGAGGCCTCAACCACATGGAAGACCCTGCCTGGAGAGACCCAAAACCTGGAACTCTAGCCGCTCTGGGACCAGGCTGTCAGGTGCAGAGACTGAAGGTTCAGGTGGAGGACCCTACCTTGAGAGCAAGAAGGCAGGTCAGGGCGGACAGGCAAGTGCCACGGAAGCCTGTTGCTGAGGCTGAGGAGACTGGGGTACCAGAACTGGTGTGGCCAGTGAAGAGCTACCAGGATCATCTGCGCCTTGCCCCTCCATATCTTGATCAACACCTTGTGGATCAGGGGAAAGGGAGGGAAGGCATACGAGACCCAGTGTCCAGGGCTTTGCGAAGGCATTCCCCGTCAGTGTCCAGCACAGAGGGGCAGGCATAAAACAGCTCCAGCTTCACTTTCTCCTGGGAGGCAAACAGGTTGACCTGGGGAGCAGGTGATCGACTACCTCCTGGTGAAGAGACCACTCGTGAGACGCCTTGCCCATTCGGCTGAGGACATCCGCCAGCTGGTTGGAGGCACTGGTCACACGGATCGCCAGGAGATCAGTGTCCAGATGGCATACAAGGGACATGGTGCAGAGAGCTTCCCGGCAAAACTGGAGGGAATCCGTTCTGGCTTGCTTATTGAAGTAGTACATGGTCATGGTGCTCTCGATCTGGACCTGCATGAGACCCTGCACAACCGGAGAGGCTGCAGAGCAAGATGCATGGCATGGAGCTCCAGCAGGTCGATGGGACATCGAGACTCCTTGGGGTCCAAGAGCCCATGGGCCCTGTGGTCCCCCAAGTGGGCTCCCCATCCCATCAGAGACTCAGTCGTGAGAGTAACTGTTGGCTCTGGGTGGCTGAATGGGATTCTTTCCTGCAGATGTTCTGGTACGAGCCACCACTGGATGGCATCCTACACTGGCTGCGTCACCGTGATAAGCTAGTTGAAGTGACCGAGGTTCTAAGATCACTGATGGGTCAGCTTCTACTGCAGGGGGCACATTTGCCACTGGGCCCACTGGATCATGTTGGTGCAGGACCCCATGTACTCCAGCAGCTGCAGGAAGTTTCGGGCAGGGCACGAGTACCCAACCTGAAGTGACTGGGCAAAGTACATAACATCTGCCACTCTGTCCTCTGGGAGTTGAGCCTGGCCTGAAGGGAGTTGAGCTCCACACCGATAAAGTGAATCACCTGCGAGGGGCGGAGTTCTGACTTGGTCGGGCTGACAAGAAGGCCTAAGGCTGAGCAAGTCTGGAGGCCAGATCCCTAGACCGCTCCACCTCCTCCCAGGAAGAACCGGCAATCAGCCAGTCATCCAGGTAAGGGTACACCTGAACCCCATGTTGCTGCAGGAATGCTGCCACCACTGCTATGCACTTGGTGAAGACACTGGGGGCCAAGGAGAGGCCAAAATGGCATGGCGTGGAACTCATACAGCACCCCTTCCAAACAGAACCGAAGGAACCGCTGGTGGGACAGACAGATCGGGATGTGGAAGAAGGCATACTGGAGGTTCAGAGAGCAGAACCACATGTCCTGCTCTAGGGATGGTATGACCTGGTTCAGGGAGACCATCCAGAACTTGCACTTCCTCAAGTACTGGTTAAGACTGTAAAGATCCAGTATGGGCACCAGCCCCCGTCCGTTTTGGAACCAAGAAATATCTGGAGACAAACCCTGGACCGACCATGGAACACAGACAACGGGCCACAGCGCCTTTCTGAAGAAGCTGAGTGAAGTCCTTCCGAAGAGGTTGAGATACTCAACCATGCCCAGTGCCGCACAGTGAACGCAGCAGCCACGGACCTGGCGCAGGAGTTGCCGATGTCCAAAGCCATCTGGAGCTGTTGTTTGGCCACTGATCATCCCTAGTCCTGTATCATCTTGACTGCCAACTGCAAGTCAGTGGGAAGACAGGGAATAACCTGTTCCAAGACTCCCACTAGCGCATGGGAGAAGCTGGCCATCATGATGGCGAACCAGCCTGCCAAAGGCCCAGGAGGAGAGGTGGACTAGACTTTCTTCGCTGCACTGTCCAGCTTCTTGACTCCTTGTTGAGGGCTTATCGACATCCCGATGTTGCCCGTCCACCGAAATACTGAGTCTGCCACCAGACCTTCAGCTGAAGGATGATTGGTGAACCTAGGCAGAAACCTAGTAGGTACTGCATACTTATAGACCATATGGACCAAAGGCACTGGGCAGGAGGCTGGCTATTGCCATAGCTCAAGAGCAGGGCCAAGAATGACTTCTGCCACCGGGAATGTGACCCCCAGAGAGTCATCCCTGTCCAAGATCTCAGTCAGGGGCACTTGGCCCGCTTCTGGACCGGCTCCAATGGGATCCCCATCAACTCTGAGATCAAGTGGAGCAGAGCCCCGAAGGAGGCTGGTCCATGTTCTGTGGCAAGCTCCTCAAAGGACACCCAGCTGAAGGCTGGATTTTGCTGGCAGTGCATGGAGGTGTCCTCAAAATCTGAGAACTCCTCAAACATCACCCTGGACCCAAGCTCCCCTTGAATAACCCGCGGCTCATCCAAGTGGAATATCTTCACTGAGAGCCTACTGGTGAGTCCGGAAGCAGAGTGAGCAGCCTTGGATGGGGCCCTGTGCAAGGGCTGTGGAGGTTCCACCTGAATAGGTGGATGCTGGCGTTGGCTCGACCAGAGAAGCTCTGGAGGTTGAGGTGGGGCTTGGCTGTGGCTGAGGATCCACTGTTGCCTGAGTTTATGGCAGAGCCTGTCATCATCCAAAGACAAGGAAGAAGAAGAGGAGTGCTGACAGTGCCTCTTGGTCAACGGCCAAGAGTGGGAATGCCGAGATTCCCTCGATCTCGACCGAGCGCCCAATCAAGACCTTGACCGATGATGGTCAGGTTGTCAGGGAGGAGGCACAGGGGAAGGCTCCATGAGACTGACCAGAGCCAGGCCCCAAGGAACCTCCAAGTGGTTGAGTATCTGTGAGGAGACAGCCAATTTGGCTGATCTACCCAGCCCCTCCTGAGAAAGGGCCATCAGGACCGGAGTTTTTGATAGCAAGTCGTCCCCACCGTCCTCCGACAATGGGTTGATCAGGTCAAGGAATATTTCGACGGGTTGGTTGACCTGCGTCTCGACCAGCAGGCCTGATGGGGATACCAAGGGGCTAGCTGCCTGGACGGGGACCACAGAAGCATTGTCCAAAGCTGATCGACAACCGTTGAGCTAGATGCAAAGTTGTAGGAATGGAAAGAGCGAGCTCGCTCCTGATCCCATGACCTGCGATGGAACCTCTCTGGCGTGGAGGCGTGTGAAGACTTTGACCCTTGGGAAGGGCCCTCCCGTGGGTAGGAAGGGGACTGACATAAATCCGGAATGTTCCGGCTAATGAAGTGCCCAAGCCCACCGGACGTAGCGTGGAGGCCGAAGCCATGCCTGCTGCAGCCTCTTTGAAGGTGGCAAGATGCGCCGCTGAACCCGCCACAATGGAAACCACCTTATGGTTGTCCTTGGATTGAAAGGGAGGGTCCCATTTATCTGGGTGGCCTAAGAGAAGGAAGGCATAACGGTCCTAAAACATGTAGGGATGAAGGGACTGGTACAGACTGCAAACCTGCAGATCGTGATGGGCCCTGAGGCAATAAACACACAAGGCATGAGGATCTGTGTGTGACATCTTCTGGGAACAAACAGTGCACCGCTTGAACCCCAGACCCATTTTCTGGTCATCATGCTCCATCTGAGAAAGACAAATGGTTTTTATATATATATATATATATATATATATATATATACACACACACACACACACACACACAGTATATGACAAAAAAACCTCTATGCATAAACACTGAGGCAAGGGTTACCCAAAGGGCATTTGGCTGGGAAGCCAAGTTTCAAGAAGATACAAAATCACACATGCCCACACAATGCAAAGCATCATGGGCTGCATATGCAAATCACCACAGAATGTTATGCTGGTTCAACTTTAAGCAGAATTGCATGGTGCCAAAAGGTCTCTCACACAGTTTGCAAAGGGTGCTAACAGATGACATAAACAGGTGTTTTGTCCTACCAGGACTCATCAGTATGCCTCATCTGTTTGACACCCCAGTGGAATGAACCAGCTACCCTAAGACAGTCTGTCTGGGTTATGTTGTGGTGAACCCATTAAAATAAAAAAACTATTTAAAAGACAAAGAACCTCTGTGCGCAAACACTGAGACAAGGGTTACCCCAAAGGGCATTTGGCTGGGAAGCAAGTTTCGAAAACACAAAATCACACATGCTTCACTAGTGAAGCATCATGGACTGCATATGCATAACACAGAGCTGGTTCAACTTTATAGTTGACGTGCAAAGGCCTCTCACTCAGTTTGCAAAGGATGCTAACAGATGACATAGACACCTCTTTGCAAACTGTGTGAGAGGCCTTTTGGCACCATGCAATTCTGCTTAAAGTTGAACCAGCATAACATTCTGTGGTGATTTGCATATGCAGCCCATGATGCTTTGCACTGTGTGGGCATGTGTGATTTTTATTTTCATATTTTCATATATATATATATATATATATATATATATATATATATACACACACATACACACAACATATGTTTGGGAATAAATTCATGGATAAAAGTAGTATCTGAGGTAGGTCATGGAGATATCACTATGACCATGAAGATATCATTGATATCTCCATGTTCCTATACGTCATAGTGATATCTCCATGCTCCTATACGCCACTGAATTGAAACTGAAAGTCTGTCACTGTACATTGCCCCGCCTCCTCTGTTTAAAACTTGCCCCCCACACACACCCCAACTTTATTTGGTTGATCCTGCCAATTATTTTTTCTAAAAATGTAATTTAAGATTATTTATTTGAAAGTTGATTTCGTATGTCAGAATGATGATATATTATTTTCCCTTTCTGGCGTGATTGAAGTGGTGTAGAGTCGGATTTTGGGACATTACAGTAGTTATTAATAAAGAAAGTTTGGCATCTATTCAGTTAAAATCTGTAGTACTTATTTTAGCTTTTGTACCACACCATGTTCTGTAGCATAGGCGTGAGCTCTGCAGCGCCATAGAAGCAGTAACGAACGCCGCGAGTCCTCCCGTTTCTATGAGCGCTGACTCACACTCTGTCTTCTGAACATAGTCGGCAATTTCTCACAAAGTAAAATAGAATTGCACAGTTTTTTTAACTAAATGGGTGCAAAGCTCTTTATTATTAACTACTGTAATGTCCTAAGGGGTCAATCTTCACACCGCTCGGTCACGCTACTTGGAAGGGGGAAAGTGAAAGTAATATGCTCCGCTGACTATCACAGTGGCAGGATCAACCAAATAACATTATTTATATTTTGAAACTGGTAGAATCTACCATATATATGTTTTTATTTTTGAGAACATTATCCCTTGTGTTCTGGGTTGTGGGTGTGTTTTGATTTGTGTTCAGGGAGGGTTCCATTACAATTCAGCCCAAACATATGTTTGCATAAACAAGAATATGACATGGCTGAGTGAAGATATCATATTTATCTTCCTCGAGGCCAATAACATCAAGATATCTCACTCGTGGCCGCCACCGTGAGATATCATGGTATCATTGGCTCTCGTGAAGATAAATATGTTATCTTCACTCAGGCCATGTCATATATATATATATATTTTTTTTTTTTGCAAACAGTATATGCAGAAGTTGATGACCGAGTTGGGTCTACATCACACGCAGAAGCTGTGAATGAGGAGACCTGATGCTTCCAGCGGAAAGTAATATCTGATGTCACAGGGTGGTGCTGAGGGGGAAGAGCTTAGCTTGAAGCCCTTCCAGCAAGATTTAAGGGGAAGTGTGGATAGTGCACCATATCCACATCCCTAGAAATAAGAACCACGACACAAAATAACAGTGCATGGTGTCAAGAGAAGGGGACAGTTATCAAAACTTTGCAACTTGCCCACTTCTCAATGATTTTCCTGAGGAAGCGGCACTTTTTCAGGCTTTAAAAAGAGCCGCATCACCTGCTGAACACTTTGTGAAGTCAGCATCTTGTGAATCTGGCAATCTTTTTAAATTCATTTGCAAAATTAAGTTTGCCAACCTCGCACATCTCTACCCACCACACCACAATCCTAACCAAAATTACAGTTCTGCTACTCAAGTTTCAGTTTGACTAGCAACTAGTGCAATAGTATACTGTCTTGACTGTTTGTTGTGATTCAGTGTTTGTGTTCATCCAATCCAGGGCTTTTTTTGCACAAACCCTTCCACTATCCAGTAAGAAATGGTCTGAGATTCAAGTCCAATGACACTGCTTTCAAAAGGGCATTTCCCAATCTGTGCCTGTTGCAAAAATCCTTTGAAAATACTGCCTGAGGTTTCAAGCAGTGACAGGCTACTGCCTCTATTACTAAATCACCACCCCATAGCAGTTTGTATTAATTTTTTTATTAGAGGTATTTTCATTAAACAAGCTCTACTGCTTAGATTTTTAGGTGGCAAAGTGATTATAAAATACAAAACTGAATCACAAAATTCATAAAGGTTCTTATTACAGTGAACCTGAACAGTTTTTATTTTGAAGGAAGCAATAAAACATGCCAGGGTGTCTGGTTATTGGTGAATAACTGCACGACTCGAGCATGTTGTTAGGCATGCGCCGAGCGCCTTTAAACCCACGAAAGCAAAGGGCAGTTATTCACCATAATGACACATTCCTGATGTGTCATAATGCACTTATAACGTGTAAGAAAAATCTCACATAGGTTACAAAAAAAATATATATATATAATATATATACTTAATATGATATTTATTTTTCTGTAGTTGTACATGGAGAAAAATAAAGTTTCTGTCCAGAATGGTAACAGCATTGCTCGCGAGACCAGAAGTAAGCTACTTATTAGCATATTTTGGAACAGATGTGACTGCAAATGAATTTACTTTTTTTTGTTTTATACACTACTTACACGGTGCTAAGGCTGGCAAGTGATGGTGTGGTTTGGGTAAGAGAGGCAGGCTGGAGCAGTGATTTTGAGATAGAAGCAAAACCGTGAGATCTTGGTAACCCAGACATGAGGGTGCACACTGATATGGTCATACATTTCTGCAGTACACAGACAGGCAACTTGTAAGCAGAACAGGCGTGTAATTATGGGCAGACAATTACATGGCTATACTGGTGTTTTAGCCAATCAGATGTCCTGATTTTTTTTTTTGTTACACGTTCTAAGTGGATTTAAGAAGTGAAGTGGAGGCTGATTATGCTGTAAGAAACTGTTACACTGAGAAGCAAGCATGTGGAGATTTACAGCTCAACATGTTATACTTTTCTTTTGGTCACTTATCACCATTGGCCTTTTCAGAACTGGCACAACTTTGTATGCTGGATTTTACAGCAAGCTATAAATGTTAACTCTTGTACTGATGCTGTGTAAATAATACCTGACTCATAGGGCCCTGACTGTAATAGCAGGACTGTTATGAAACACAAGCCTTGCATATCGTTTTTGTTAATGTTCTGTAAACAAGCTGCAGTAAAATTGGTTTCTTTACTGAAGGGATGACATTCAAGGAAACCTAATGCCAAGTCTGTCTCTGCTGAAATAGCTACTGCAGTGTTCAGTTTCTCA
Organism: Neoceratodus forsteri; assembly: GCA_016271365.2. NCBI lineage: Eukaryota > Metazoa > Chordata > Ceratodontiformes > Ceratodontidae > Neoceratodus > Neoceratodus forsteri. The sequence continues at coordinate 283,777,184 of CM057453.1, read as the reverse complement.
TTGTGAAGCCAGTAAATAGCTGAATGACAGATAGTGGCTCAAATCTTCTCAAGATCCACCATGGAGGCTGCTTTTCTCCTCTGTGTTGTAATTTTACTGAGCTGCAACGAAAAACATTAACCATTAAAAACTGATTGCTAAGGCCCTTGATCATTCTGTCTCCTCAGTTTACAAGAGATCTGTAATCCTTATATTAGTAAAACAATACATTTATTTCTATGAGGCATGTCTCATTCTGGGTATCACAAAATGTTTTACAGAAAACAACTGCAAAGAACGAAAGGGGATTTCTAGCATTTGTGAGGAGATAGAAACTAGTGAGAAGAAGCTGAAGACAAGCAGTCCTTTTATTTGGGTGTGGGGGGATAGCCCTTGGCAAATCTGGAGACAGAGGAAGAGAATATAGTTGGTGATTTTTTTGTTTTCATCCTGTACTTTTGCCCCCAGTAACTACTGTGTTCTGACAAGCAACCTCTCAGTCCCAATGTCACCTGCATCCCCCATGGCGGGGTCCTTGTAGTGGTGCTTCCCCCCATTGGCACTTGTCTAGGTAGGGGGTTGGCTCTGCAACGTTGGTCTCGAGTGTACTACAGCAGCCATCACCCAAACAGCATTGTGGATATTTCTCCCAGTTAATGCTTTTCTTGAGAGAAGCAGACATGCATCTTCTGTTTTACCCCTTGACCTTCTCTCCTACCCAGTGGTGCAGCGTACAGGCCATTATAGGCGTAGCATGCATGCAGTGGGCACACTAAGGCATCCTTCCGTGAAGGAGCAGGTTCCCAGCAGCACCACCCACAGACTGCATCTTCCTGGCCTCCTGTACACGGGTTCTTGAGTCAACTCCCAAACCCCAGTCGCCTGCTTGGAAGGGTAATGCGGTACTGTTGGTGACTTTCACAGCAGATATTACACTAACAGAAATTTTACCACATCTGTCCCAGGGTTGGGAATGACTAAGAAAGCAATCACAGCACGTGCCTGTTGGTATACAGCGGCACCAGCCCCCAATTGCCGCCCCAGTACCTTTTGTACTGAGGAGGATCTTAGGAGCACTCTATGCACTAACTAAGGGCATGAGACAGCCCTGTTTGCTTGTATAGCAAAGGCCAGAAGAAAAAATCATTTACATCCCAAACCACCAGAAAAGGGTGGAAAACAAAAGCACAATACTTACCGAAGGTGGCTCACGGCAACCTTTGAAGGCGATATTCAGGAAAATCAAAATTACGGTGAGGGAATGGGGTGGGGGCAGGCTGGGTAGATGCCGACCATCATTCAGCCAGACTTCTGTTGGAAGTGCAACTCCTTTCTTTCTCTTTTTTTAAATCCTCAACTACTGTCGCCCCCATCATAGCGCTACACGTTCATTCCCTTCTCGCTCCTCCCCCGATGATCACATCTCACTCCAGTCTGTCTGACATGTGTGCACATTGTGCCTGTAAAGCAGCTGTGCTATAGTAAGTACTACAAGTCTACATGTCATGTTTATCGGCATAGACAGACAGGTAGGGGGAAGGTGAGTGCAATGTGAATTTCAACTTAACTTGTGTCAGTGGCTCAGTAGGTAGCACACTCGCCTCTGAGGCCGGGAGATCAGATGGTTGTGGGTTCAGTTCTCACATCTGGCACTTGGGTTAATATCCCAATACTGACACTGTAGTGCAGCATAAGGGGGGTGATGCACTTTTGAGGTGCCGTCTTTCAGATTAGACGTTAAACCGAGGTCCCATCTGCCTGGATTGGTGGTAGTTCAGGTGGATGTTAAAGATCCCATGGCACTTACCGAAAAAGAGTAGGGGAATTTCCCCGGTGTCCTGGCCAAATTTCTCCCATTCACTAAAAAATACCATCAACAGCTTAATCTGGTTCAATTTCACTTGCTTACCATCTGTATCCCCAGTCGCCCTGAAAAGGGACTTCTAGGCCTAGTGGGCTTACGGGTCAACTAAATTCAATAAATAAATAAATAAAACTTACCACGCATGACTGTTAGTGGACCACTGTTACAGTCATGTGGTAAGATGTCAGACTCTACAGGCTATACAGCGCATGTTGGTAGTTGTTAACGTCGCCGTTGATTATGCGTCGTCCTCATTCTTGAGAAGCGAGAGAGTGGAGTGCGGTGTATCTGTCTGTTTGTTGTACAAAGTGGCTTGCCTCGTTGCTGCTTGCACTGCACTTAAGTTAAATTCATCAGTAAGTCACAATCTTTCTTGAAGTGACTACAGGTGATTTTAAACTTAGTACTGCAGCGCACGTTAACATAAACGGTTTAAACTGTGAAAAAAATTATTCGGCCCATTTGATTTTAAAATGACGATGTGGACTTCGTCTGGCAGACGTTTACACTGAGTGAAGTGACTGAAGTTACTGCCTTTACTGATATGGCCACCCAGGAAGTCAAGTGTCGTGACTTGCATTTTACAATGGCTTGAAGTCACTCATGACACTTGAGTTCCCTCCCTGCCATTGTCTCGTCATCGATCCAATCCTCCCATCAGACCCATTAGGCCAGTGTGAGAGGGCACTGTTTTTCAAGGGAACCCTCACAGACAAATATTTTGCATGGACACCAGTTTTGAGGGGAATACATTCAACTTTACTTTAGCAAAGACACAAAAGAAAAATAAAGGAGTTTACATTCAATCTGATGTACAATTTAACACAACAGATTCTCAATGGTCAGTCTGTTTGTTGCTTCCAGACTCCCAGCTATTCATCTTTTCACACTCTCTTTCCTGGTCCCCTTTTATGGGGCTCCCATGTGTGTCTCAAAAACACTTTCTCCTGAGTGTCTTACCAATAGCCTCTGCAACCAAAAGCAAGCCTGAGATCTTAAAGGGACAGTCCTAAAGCAGGCAGGTTTTTTTTTCATATCCCCCATAGCTCCAAGCCTCCTGCTAACACCTTTCTTGTGGTGGTGGTTTGGGGATGATGGGTGTAGAGCACATACTACTGTCTCAAGAGCTGAAGGACTGCATTGTTCTCCAGTGTTTGCTATTTCCATCTAGGCACCTGCTTTGGAAGAACTGTAAGCCCATCTCATCAGGAGGGCACGGTCTGCTACCCTGTTTTTACCTGCACTACAACTTAAGGACTCCTGATACCGGCATGTGGGGCTCAGAAGGAGCCGGCGGCGGTGACATCATCTGGGGCGGGGCTGCTCAGTTTAAGCTAATACCCTCAGAACAAGCGGTGGTCACGGCGCCACTCCTAAGAATATTTCCTGTTATATGGTTGCTCTGATCTACCACTCATTAATTCTTTTATCTCTTATATTTAAGGTAATACTATTTTAACTTGTTTTAAGTGTATAAGATAAAGGCTTCTTAAATTTTAGGAAGGGACAACCATTTTATATTATTGACCTGGAAACTGATTGAAATGTTTTCTATTTAATAATTTGCTGTACTCTGTGTTCTCAACCCCCCCAGTTGGGCCAGCTGTTGAAAACGTTACTCTTTTCACCTTGCCCTGGGTCAGATTACTAATTCTTTTCCTTGTTAATAAGGCTAACATATCCACATTCAAAATGTCAAATGTACCGGGATTTGGTTTGGTTGTCAACTTGTAATATTTGTAATTTACTAATGCCATCCTTAGCTCATAGTTCTGATTTAGGTTTATCCAGGAGCTGTCAAAGAAAGAAACTATTTAAATAAGGTTATGTTAAGAAGAATGCTGCTACTGCTTTTACTAACCTCTGGGTCTGTTCATCCTCACCCAGGTCTTCCTCACCTTTCTGGGTTAGACATCTCCCTATTACACTCTTCTGACACCAATGCTGCCCATAAAACTTCAGTTCTTAAAGTAGTTCACCTAATATTGAGTTTACTATCTAAATGGAATTGTTTTGTAGTACGAGTTGAACAGCATAAATCTGACATAATCACACTCTCTGAAACGTGATTTAACAGCAACATTACTGATTCAGAGTTAGTATCCCAGGACATACATTTCTTAGACAAGACAGGGCTGGCGGGGCACTGATTTATGTTAAAATAAGCTAAAGTTCACCTCTTTGGATCTTTCTTGTGAAAACTCAGGCTATGACTTAACTACAGTTGATATTCTTCTAGGACAAAATAAACATCTTACTATTAGTTCCCTCTATATACTGCCAGGATGCTTTAAAATAGGGTGGAACTTGGTACTTAGGGCTAAAAGAACCCCCCCCCCAAAATAGGGAATGGATCCTATTGGGCAACTTCAATAAAGACTGGGGTTCTGAACAAAACAGTGAATTTCGTGAGCTTCTTATGGATCTAGGCATGCAACAAATTAGAGATGTAACCAGACAAAAATTATAAAACTGGAAAAGGTACCATTTTAAACTGGATTGTTGTCCCATTCAACAATAAAGTCCTAACATCAGCTGTCATACCTGATATCCTTAGTGACCACAGCCTAGTATATTGTGAGCGGTCAGCCAGATCCAGTGGAAGTCCTCCTAGGCTCATCGAATGCAGGAATGTAAAAACCCTTGACTCTAAGGTAATTAATGAGGCCTGTGCCCAGCTTAACTGGGTTCCCTTAGAATCTGTCCCCCACCTTGTAGCCGGCGCAGCCCTCGAGTTCCAGAGAGCGGAGGGGCTCCGAGCCGCCAGCGGGACGGCGGCATCCGCCTAGCCGACCGGGGATCCAGGCCGGGAGAAGCAGGCGAAAGCCGAGCGCCTTCGAGGTTCAGGAGGCGGAGGGGCTCCGAGCCGCCAGCGGGACGGCGGGCGCCAGCCTAGCCGACCGGGGATCCAGGAGGCCGGGAGAAGCAGGCAGAAAGCCGGCGCAGCCCTCGAGTTCCAGGGAGCGGAGGGGCTCCGAGCCGCCAGCGGGACGGCGGCGTCCGCCTAGCCGACCGGGGATCCAGGAGGCCGGGAGAAGCTGGCAGAAAGCAGGCGCGCCCTCGAGTTCAGGGAGGCGGAGGGCTCCGAGCCGCCAGCAGGGCAAGGGCGTCCGCCTAGCCGACCCGGGATCCAGGAGGCGGGAGAAGCAGGCAGAAAGCCGGGCGCAGCCTCGAGTTCAGGGAGTGGAGGGGCTCCGAGCCGCCAGAGGGACGGCGGCGCCCGCCTAGCCGACCGGGGATCCAGGAGGCCGGGAGAAGCAGGCAGAAAGGTACAGGCAAAGCCGCAAACCAATCAGAAAGCGACCGCTGTCTCTGCCTTGCTTCCGATTGGTGCGCCTTTCCCATAGACTTTAGCTGGGCTTTGCAACACTATTCTGGCCGGGATTTCTGTTATTTTTTCATTTCTTCTCAATTCCACCTAAAAAGAGCTGTTTTACTCTTGTAATGTGCCCGATTTAAGGGTTGTTTTATTGTATTTTAAGATAGTGTTTACAGTCTTTTGAAATTCTGTGTAGGCTAGGCAGCTTAGGCGCTAACCCCCATACCCTCCCAGTCTTTTGTTGTGTAAATCCTGAATTTTAGCACCTTATTGCAGATTACTGCAATAAAGGTACCTGCTGACTGCCTTCTCCTCTGTCCCCACCTTGTAGCAGGCGCAGCCTAGGAGTTCAGGGAGGCGGAGGGCTCCGAGCCGCCAGCGGCACGGCGGCGTCCGCCTAGCCGACCGGGGATCCAGGAGGCCGGGAGAAGCAGGCAGAAAGGTACGGGCAAAGCCGCAAACCAATCGGAAAGCGACCGCTGTCTCTGCCTTGCTTCCGATTGGTGCGCCTTTCCCATAGACTTTAGCTGGGCTTTGCAACACTATTCTGGCCGGGATTTCTGTTATTTTTTAATTTCTTCTCAATTCCACCTAAAAAGAGCTGTTTTACTCTTGTAATGTGCCCGATTTAAGGGTTGTTTTATTGTATTTAAGATAGTGTTTACAGTCTTTTGAAATTCTGTGAGGCTAGGCGGCATGGCCCTAACCCCCAATACCCTCCCAGTCTTTGTTGTGTAAATCTGAATTTTAGCACCTTATTGCAGATTACTGCAATAAAAGGTACCTGCTGCTGACTGCCTTCTCCTCCTGGCCCCACCTTGTAGCGGCGCCTTCGAGTTCAGGGAGGCGGAGGGGCTCGAGCCGCCAGCGGGGCCGGCGGCGTCCGCCTAGCCGACCGGGGATCAGGAGGCGGGAGAAGCAGGCAGAAAGGTGCGAAAAGCCGCAAACCAATCGAAGCGACCACTGTCTCTGCCTTGCTTCCGATTGGTGCGCCTTTCCCATAGACTTTAGCTGGGCTTTGCAACACTATTCTGGCGGGATTTCTGTTATTTTTAATTTCTTCTCAATTCCACCTAAAAGAGCTGTTTTACTCTTGTAATGTGCCGATTTAAGGGTTGTTTTATTGTATTTTAAGATAGTGTTTACAGTCTTTTGAAATTCTGTGTAGGCTAGGCGGCTTAGGCGCCTAACCCCCCATACCCTCCCAGTCTTTTGTTGTGTAAATCCTGAATTTTAGCACCTTATTGCAGATTACTGCAATAAAGGTACTTTGCTGACTGCTTCTCCTCTGTCCCCCACCTTGTAGCAGGCGCAGCCTCGGAGTTCAGGGAGGCGGAGGGCTCCGAACCGCCAGCGGAGACGGGCGTCCGCCTAACCGACCCGGGGATCAGGAGGCCGGGAGAAGCAGGCAGAGAAAGCAACAGCATAAAATTTTGCCCGCCCACCTCCCCTCTGGGTTGATTCTTTTATACACTTTCTCCCGCCATTTCCTAATCTACGCCCACAACTTTTTCCTTCCTCTCTTAACCCTTACCTAACCTCCACAATGCTACTCTGCTTCCTTTTGCTCCTGAGACTCTCTTCTTCCCCATTCCCATATGATAATCATGATATACCCTTGCCATGGTGAATAAGGTAGTGAATATGGTCTGCCCACCCCTGCCATCCCCAATGGACACCACCAATTCCTTATTTATTTCCAACCACTTTTACACTGCAACCCCTAGAATCCCACATAAAGTCTCTCTAACAATACAACATGCCTCAAGCACTTTACATGCATCCTGGCTTTATATTAACCCATTATGTCCTGTCCATCAGATTATTATGATTACGATGAATCTCATACCTATATAACAGGACCTTCACCCACTATACAGTGGGCACCCAAGAAGAGGAGGAAATGCTCTGACCACTCCCTATCCCTTTCACTTGGTGTCCTCCTCAAATTAATCTTCTTCCTTCTGATCTGCATTGGTACTATTGAAATAAATCCTGGCCCCACTGAAAGTTTTTTATCCCCTGCTGATCTAACCTCCATAAATGGCCTAAGTTTCCTTCACTTCAATGCTTGCAGCCTTCTAAAAAAGTTCTCCTTAATACATGCCTGGGTTGGACATACTCTACCTGACTTCCTGGTTATCTCTGAAACTTGGCTCAGACCTACAACAAACGACAGTGATATAAATCTTCCCAATTATCAGCTCTTCAGATCAGATCGCCCTTCCAGGGGTGGTGGGGTGGTCATATACATTAAGGACACCATCTCTGCACCCTGCCTCATCAGTACATCCGAACCAAAGGAATTTGAATGTTTGTCAATTAAAATATCCCTTCAAATTTGTCTTCATTTAAATTGATTGGCTGCTATAGGCCCCCTCTGCAGGCCTCAAACTCCTATCTCACCTAGGATCAATACTCAATCTAGGCCCTGAAGATACCATCATCCTTGGTGATTTGAATTTAAACTGGCTATCTAATGTATCTGCACCACTGGTAACCTTCTGTGACACCCTTAGATTCACACAATTAATCAAAGATCCAACCAGGATTAACCTAAAAATTCTAGCAACAGCTCACTCCTGGATATTATGTTGGTAAACAAGCCTCACTTATATTCACATGCAGGAGTACTACCGAGTGATGTAAGTGATCATTGTCCTATAGCTGGCATAAGATCTACATTCAAACCATCCAATCCTGCAGAATTTGTCCTCAAAGGTCAAAAAAATTCAACATCTCAGGATATCTCCATGATTTGTGCAATACAACATATTGGCAAGACTTTTACCTTACAACCTCAGTTGAAACAGCTCTCAGATCTTAAAGGACATCATCACTAATGCTCTCAATATTCATGCACCAATCACCAGTATCAGAACTAAAGTAAGATCTTGTCCTTGGTTCACTACTGACCTTAAATCAGCCTTGTTAGCCAGAGACAAACTTTTGAAAAAGGCAAGAAAAACAAAGGATACCAGAGACTGGCTTCAATTCAGAAAAGCAAGAAATTCATGTACAAAACAAATAAGAATTGCCAAAGCTGCCTATTATAGAGCTGAATTAGATGCTTCCTACAATAACCCATCCACACTCTGGGGTACTATAAAGGGAATTCTAAAAACTCCACCTGCCTTAACCTCCAAACTACTACTAAATGACACAGAAATTACGGGCAAGCAAGAAATCCTAAACACCTTCAATGACCACTTCGCCACAGCTGGCCTAGCATTTGACTCCTCACCTGCAAGTCTCTTGAGATCATCTTTGAACCTTCAATCCACTGTGGGACAAAAGGCTACTTCAACATTCTCCTTCAACCCAATATCCTTGAAAGAAGTAGAAGACCTCCTATCTAATTTAGATACTTCTAAGAGTGCAGGTACAGACTCCCTGGATCCCTACTTCCTTAAAATAGCATCACACGCCTTATCTGCCCCCCTCACTCATCTCTTCAATCTTTCCCTAGCTACTGGATCCATTCCCTCCACTTGGAAAACAGCTCAAGTAGTTCCACTACTTAAATCTGGTGATCCCACGGACCTCAACAATTACAGGCCCATTTCCATCCTACCGGTACTATCCAAGATGCTTGAAAAATTAGTAAACTCACAGTTAAGGGCCTATCTGGATAAAAACAACCTCCTAAATCCAGCACAATCGAGTTTAGATCAAGGCATAACACCATCTCTGCCTAGCCAAAGTAACTAATGACTGGCAGATTGCCTTGGACAAGAAGAATTGTACCTGTGCTGTGTTCCTGGACTTGAGTAAAGCATTTGACACAGTGGATCATGAATCATTACTCACCTCCCTTAGCTCTCTAGGCCTGGATTCTCTCTCACTCAGCTGGTTTAAGTGCTATCTATCTGATAGGTCACAATTAGTAAAAAATGAAAATTACCTATCCACCTTAAAACCACTGCTAAGAGGTGTACCGCAAGGCTCTATTCTTGGCCCTATCCTCTTTGCCATTTATATTAATAATATCGATGCCAACCTCTCTCAATCTAACATTCATCTGTTTGCTGATGATACTGTATTATATGTCAGTAATCCCTCATTACCTAAAGCCTGTAAACTGTTACAATCAGAATTCTCCATCCTGCAACACAATCTATTGGAAAAAAAACTACTTCTAAATGCCAAAAAAACAAAAGCTATGCTTTTTGCCACAAAGAGTTGCTCTGCCATTACCCCATCACCCACCACCCTACAATTATTCACCTTACTTGGAGAGAAGCTGGAATTTGTGGACAAGTTCAAATATCTTGGAGTCTGGATTGATAATAAGCTCGACTACTCTGTCCATATTGAAGAGCTACTAAAAAAGTTGAGACAAAGGCTTGGCCTATTTTACAGGATAAAACACTACCTTACCAGAGACTCCAAACAAAGATTAATCCAGGCATCATTCCTATCCCTCATTGACTATGCTGACTTTCTCTATGGCCATTGCTCACTCTCCCCTTAAATAAGCTGGACACCCTGTATCATAGATCCATCAGATTTATTACTGACCTTCCCTCTAGCACCCATCATTGCTCTCTTTATATGGCAGTTAATTGGACATCACTACAACACAGAAGAAATAGGAATGCTGCAATCTGGATCTTCAAAGCTTTATCAGGCAAACTCCTCTATATCACAGACTGTTTTACGAATTACTTCTAGGCCACATACACCTAAGGATCAGTAAACTCATCATGTTAAGGTCCCCAATGCCTGTACCGGTTTGGGAGGCCGCTATCAGCTACTCCATTGCAGTTACTTGGAACTCACTCCAAAAATCTATGAATCTCAATACCCTCTTACCCTTATCATCCTTCAAAAGATTATTCTCCACCATATTTCCAGAGTTCTGCAATTGCTTTCATAAGGCCTAATCTTCCATTCAACCTACCCCCCCCCTTTCGTATTCCATTATGTTAGTTCCCCTTCTATTATCCAATCAGCTGCTATCTCTTATAAAAGCCATATAGGCTTATTATTTGTATACTATACCTGCTATATCTATTCTCCTTTTCCTACGGGTTAAGTGATTTTACTGTACATTGTATATATGTAAATTGTTGTAAACTCTCATTCTATGTCATTGTACTGCTGTTCATGTTTTTCTTGTCTATGTAAAAATACTTGTACTCTAATGTGTATGACCACTCAGGTCCATCTTGTAAATGAGCTACGCTCAATGATGTTCGCCTGACTAAATAAAGATTTTGATTGATTGATTTTTGATTGAATCTATCAGTGACACTGATTCTTTCCTAGATTCCTTGTATACTGTCTACTCCAGAATAATAGAAAAAATTGCCCCTTTAAAGAAGATGCGTGTTAGAGCATGTAAAAATAGGTGGATCAATCAAGATCTGCTTCAACAAATGAAATTAAGGGACAAAGCCTGGAAAAAATACAGGATAAATAGGGAAACTAGTTCTTCACAAGACTATAAAATGCTCAAAAATAAATGTAAAGCAAATGTCAGGAAAGCCAAAAAGCAATACTGCTTATCCCAACAGAAATAATGCTTTGGCAACTCTAAAAGAACCTGGCAGGTTTTAAATAGCCTGCTAGGAAGAGAAAAAAAGAGAAACAACTTTTTTTTTTTTTTTTTACTAGAAGAGGGGGGATCAATTGATAAGCAATCCTAGTCTGGTATCAGAAACTTTTAATACATTTTTTGGTACACTTGACAAATTTACAATACAACTTCAACCAGTTCCAGTAAACATGTCAATATTAGAAGTAAACTCTGACCCTCATCCTAAATTTCACTTTAAGACTATCTCTCCAGAACGATTAAAAAAATTTATCCTAAAACAATATCCTAGTCTTCCTTTAGCTCATGATAACACTGATTATAGGGTCATCAAACTTGGTATTGATTCTTTTTCTTTTCCTTTATCAGTCTTATTTAATTTTTCGCTACGATATGGCATTTTCTCTTCCAAATGGAAAATGGCAACCATTAAACCTTGTTTTAAAAGGTGTTTTTATTTGTTTATTTATTTCATCTAGGATTACAATACCTTTGAGCCGAGGCTCTTTTGCAAAGGTTCCACGTCAGCGTGTGCAACACTCATCATTTTTAGTTACAAACATATAGTCATTGACTTACAGACATGCAATAACCAGTACAAAGGCATGAGCTATGAGCAAGACAAGGGAAGGAGGGAGGGAGGGTGGGGGGCAGTGAGGGTAGGAGATCGAGGGGGTAGGAGGTACAGGGGTGAGGGGAGTCTGGGAGGTGGTTGGGAGCAGGAGTGGACATACGGGGGTGGGCGAGGCGGGAGACAGTGCAGCCAGGGGGCCATGTCGAGGGAATATGACAGGTAAGGTGCTAGGGGTGCAAAGACTGATTGTAACTGCTGGGTGCTGGGGCATGTGCAGCTGGAACGGTGGAAATGTTAAGCTGGGCAATCACAGGATACAAGCAGTGAGAGGCGCAGCTTGGACTTGAAGAGGCAGAGTGTTGTAGTGGTCGCTATGTCGCTGCCAAGACAGTTGAGCCAATTGGATGCCCGATAGGCGAATGATCTTTGTCCTTGGGTTGTAATCCTGCTACAGTTTCAAATTATCTCCCAATATCATGCCTAGCCCCTTTATCTAAAGTTCTGGAGAAAATAGTCTGTGAACAAACTACTGAACATCTTGAAAGTTATAATCAACATGGCTTCAAGCTGAAGCACAACAATAAGACGGCCTTGGTGAGGTTCACTGGCTGCATCTAGAGTTCCCTCGATAGAGGGCACTCTGTCACAGTCATTTTTGTGGACCTCACCAAGGCCTTCGATTTGGCAGAACACTCTTTGGTGCCTGCAATTCTTTCTCAGTTAAATTTTTCACATAATAGGTGTCATAAAACGATTGAAGGTGTGGAATCCTCACCCAGAGGGATCCACTGTGGAGTCCCTCGGGGATTTATCCTGGGCCCGTTGATTCTTTCCATGTTTATGAACTCTGCCCCACAATGCTGCACTCAAACATCTATTATTCTCTATGCTGATGATGCTGTTTTAGACAGCGTCAATCACAAATCCATCTTTGCTATGGAAAATGTACAGATCGATTTTGTACATTTCCAGAACTGGCTTATTTCAAAATGCATGGTGCTAAACTCAAAAAAGACTAAGACTACGCTTTTCACCGGGCCCAGGAGAAAACCAGAAAAGTACAGTTACGCAAGAACTTACCGTAACAGTAGATTTTCCAGAGGAGCTCTTGCAGCAGGCTGCACCATAAGGACTATGCCACCAGGCTCTAGGACCCCACGGAAATATTCGTAGCTAGCAGTACCTAGTGGGGACCGCCCTCTGACATCGGACCGCCTCCAATGTCCGCCAATGTTATAAAAGGAGCGGTCCCCGGCCACACCCCAGTTCACAAGACGGAGACCCGGCTAACAAACAATAGAGAACCGAAGTGAATAGAATGCCATGCCAAGGATAAGGAAAAAAGGAGAAAAGGACCGGGGGAAGGAGGGAAGGAAATAACGCCTGCTGCAAGAGCTCCTCTCGAAGATCTACTGTTATGGTAAGTTCTTATGTAACTGTACTATTTTACTTTGAGTGGAAACTCTTATAGCAGGCTACACCATAAGGACTGAGTACCAAGCAGTACTAATTGGATCCCAAACAGGCTGGGAGGTTAAGACTTCAGTAGTGGGAGGCTTCAAGACAAATGGCCCTGAAGCACCACCAAACCAAACCCAGCTCTCCGACGGGAAGCAACGTCCCGGCTGTAGTGCTTCACAATGGTGTGCACCGAGCCCGAAGTACCTGCTGCACAGATATCTGCTGCAGAAACATTCCGAAGTGCTGTAAAGGAGGCGGAAACACCCCTAGTGGAATGACCCTTAACCGAGCCTGGTAAGGGCTTGTTGTATTTACTGTAGCAGAAGGTGATGCAATGGGCTAGCCATCTGGACAGTCTGCTTTGCCAGAGGTGCCTCAGGGTTCTCGGGGCAAAAGAAACAAAAAGCTGGTTGGACTTTCTGAAAATCTGAGTGTAGTTAATGTAGTACCTAAGCACTCTATGTACATCCAGAGTGTGAAGAAGGGCCTCCCCTCAATTAGCATACTACAGATAATAAATCACAAGGTTGATGTCCTGATTAAGGGTAAACTGGGACACCACCTTAGGTAGGAACTTAGGATTAGTCCTCAAGGACACCCTGTCCTTGTGGAAAATTAAATATGGCTCTTTAGCCATCAGAGCCTGAAGCTCGGAAATCCTCCGAGCAGAAGTAACAGCAACTAAAAAGGGAGGCAATGTAAGCTTCTCTAACAAAAACAAAAGATCCCAAGGAGGGATGTGATACCTAATGGGAGGTTTAAGATGAAGAATTCCTCTCACAAATATTTGGGCCAGATCCGTCTGGGCAACATATTTACCATCCACCTGCGCATGATAGGCAGAGATTGCATAAAGGTGCACCTTGATGGAAGAATAGTGGAGGCCCGTGTCTGACAGGGAGAGGAGGTACTTGAGGACAGCATTCAGTGGGCACAGAAGAGGGTCCAGACCCTGACTGAAGGCCCACAAGCAAAAGCATTTCCACTTCATGGCATAGATAGCCCTAGTGGAAGGTTTCCTGGCTGCCACCAAGACCTCGGCCACTCTGGAAGAAACTCCAAAATGAGATGTGGATATGTCTACAGGTGCCAGGCATGCAGATGTAGGGATCAGAGGTCTGGGTGAATCAGCCTGCCCTGCTCTTGTGACAGTAATTGGAAAGGCAGGGGACTTAGAGGTTCCACCGTCAGCTGCTGCAGTAGCAGGAACCATATCTGACAAGGCCAAAGCAGAGCTATGAGGATAATCTCCGCTCCTTCCACTTGGAGTTTGAGCAGAACTCTTTGCAGAAGAGGAAAGGGACGGAAAGCATACAAAAGCCTCCCTGTCCAGCAGAGGGACAGTGCGCCTCGTCAGAAAACACCAGGCCCGTGACTGAGCACGCAGAAAATACAGGTTACTCACCTGAGACAGGAGTTCTACGAGTGGTATATGTTGTTCATCCACACTTATTGGCGGGTTCCTTGCCGCTTTAAATCTTGGAAGGTCTTCAATGGCTCTTCCACCCACCCGGTGGTAAACTTCGCTCCAGCCCCATGCGCCAGATCTGGCCGCTGGAAGCCAGGTTGCAGCGTCAAAGCCAGGGGAGGTCTGGTGGGTTATGTTGGATGAGCAACACTATGCCACTCCTAGAACTCCTGTTACAGGTGAGTAACCTGTATTTCCAGGGACGTGGATATGTTGTTCAATCCACACTTACTGGCAGACTCCTAGCAGTTCTCTGGGAGGAGGAAGGCAAGGTGCGTACCCCCTAATTAGGGAATAAGGACTGGAGAACAGAGGTCCCAAAACCAGCATCCCAGCATGACTCAAGGTCGATGTGGTAGTGGGTAATGAAGGAGTGTGCTGACTTCCAGGTAGCAGCCCTGCAGATTTCCTGGATAGGGACATCCCTGGAAGCAGCCACCGGAGCAGCGGTATGGCGGGTAGAATGAGCTCTTATCCCATTGGGAGGCTCCATGCCTGCCAACCTATAGCAGAGATCTATGCAGGAGGTGACGCACCTGCCTATCGTTCGTTTGGCTGCAGGTCTCCCACGTGTGGCTTCAGCGTAGGTGACAAACAGCTGGAGAACCTCTCTCCGAACTCTAGTCGTTCGCTCCTTATAATAAGAGAGCGCTCTTCTAGGGTCCAAAGTATGGAGCCTATATTCGGCCTCCGAGGTGTGATTGGGGTAGAAAACCGGCAGAGTCAACACCTGGTTAAGGTGAAAATCTGACACCACCTTCAGACCAGATAAGGAGACTCAATGGAAAGCGCCTGGAGCTCTCCCATCCTTCTGGCTGACGTAACAGCCACCAAGAAGGCGGTCTTCCACGACAGTTGAGAGATGTCACACCTGTGCATCGGTGCGATAATCGCCCATGAGCTTAGCCATCTCAGCAGTAGATTCCACGGAGGTGGAATCTCACACCAGAGGGATATGTGATCAAGGCCTTTGAAAAAGCGCCCGATCACCTTTTCCTGTGTCACCGACTGCTTTCCGGCCCGCGCCCCGTAAGCAGAGATTGCTGCCAGGTGCACCTTAAGGGTCGTTGACCGAAGCCCTAGCTGAGAAAGGGACCACAGGTAGTCCAGAATGCTAGCCAAGGAACAGGAAGAAGGGTCCAACCCCTTGTCCTGACAACAAATGGCAAATCTCTTCCATTTGAAGGCATAGCATTTTCTGGTCGACTCATTATGGGATGCCTCAACGACGTTGAGGACCTCGCTGGAAAGACCCAAGGCCTGGAACTCTAGCCGCTGAGGAACCAGGCCGTCAGATGCAGGGACTGAAGGTCCGGGTGGAGAACCTTCCCCTTGTCGACTGAGAGCAGGTCCGGGCGGGCTGGAAGCCGCCCCGGGAGCCTGGAGCTGAGGCTGAGGAGATCTGGGTACTAGTACTGGCGGGGCCAGTCTGGGGCTACCAGAATCACCTGCGCCTTGTCCTCTTCGCCTTGAGAAGCACCCTGTGGATCAAGGGAAATGGAGGAAAGGCGAGAAGAGGCCCGGGTCCACGGCCTCGAAGGCATCCCCCTTGCAGCGAGCCCTGCTGAGGGGGGCGGGCATGAAACAGCCTCAGCTTCGCATTCTCCCTTGAGGCGAACAGGTCCACCTAAGGGTAGCCCCAATGGGAGAACAGATCTAGTACTACCTCCAGCAGGAGAGACCACTAGTGAGATGCAGCGCCTATCCGGCTGAGGGCATCGGCCAGACTGTTGGAGGCTCCTGCTACATGGATGGCTAGGAGATCCGCCTCCAGGCTGATCACGAGAGACCAAGTGCAGAGAGCTTCCTTGCACAGGGGCAAGGAGTGCGTCCCGCCCTGTCGGTTCAGGTAGTACATGGTCGTGGTGTTGTCCATCTGGACCTGGACCACTTGATCCCGAACAAATGGAGCGAAGGTGGTGAGGGCTAGTTGGACCGCTCGAAGCTCCAGCAGGTTGATGTGGCATCGAGACTCCCTGAGGGGACCAGAGGCCGTGGGCTCTGAGCTCCCCCAGATGGATACCCCAACCCACCAGAGAGGCGTCGGTCATCAGAGCTGGACAAATGGGATACCCTCCTGCTGATGAGCTGGAATGAGCCACCATTGTAGTCTGTTCCTCATCTACTGGGTCACCATCACTGGCTGGTCTAGAGGACCGGAGCGTTGTGACCACTGGCGGGCCAGTCCCTATTGCAGTGGATGCATATGCCAGCGGGCCCAACGGACCACTCTGGTGCAGACCGCAATGAGGCTCAGAAGGCGCAGGAAGTCCCGGGCAGGGCGCAAATTGCCCAACCAGAAATGATTGGACAAAGGAGGAAAGGACCTCGGTCCTGTCCGCTGGGAGCCGGGTCTGGCTCAAGAGAGACGAGCTCTGCCCGATGAACTTAATCACCTGGCATGGCATGAGTTCCGACTTAGTCTCATTGATGAGGAGGCCAATCTGAGACAGACCTGGAGGCCCAGATCCTGGACTGCTCCACCTCCAATCTGGAGGGGCTGCAATCAGCCAGTCGTCCAGGTAAGGGTACACTGGACCCCTCGGCACCGCGAGGAATGCTGTCACCACTGCCATGCATTTGGTGAAAACCATGGGAGCTGGAGAGAGGCCAAGGGCATGGCCCGAATCGAAAGAAATCCTCTGCTCGAAGCGGAGGAATCGCTGGTGAGACGGACGGATTGGGACGGAAAAGCATCCTGAAGGTCCAGAGAATAGAACCACACGCCTGGCTCAAGGATGGAATGATCTGAGCCAGTAAGACCATCCTGAAGGTGCGAGACCGTGGGAACTTGTTCAGGTCGTGTAGGTCGAGAATGGGGCACCAGCCCGTCCGTTTTGGGACCAGGAAGTACCTGGACACAAACCCTGGGTCTGGAGGGTCCGCCACCCGCTGATCACCTCCTTCTGGAGGAGCAAAGCAATGTCGGCTTGACAAGCCGACGGAAACTCTGTGGAACCCGTGGCGCCCGTGGAGTGGCGGCTTGATGGGGGGAGATCTGCCGATTCACAGCAGACCCCTGCCTACCACTACAACACCCAGCGGTCCCGTTGTGATAGCGGACCATGCGGAAAGGGAGTGGGGAGCCATCCCCACAGAGGAGTACGAGGTTGGGGACATCCTCAACCCATCACTGGGCAGGCTGGGAGGAAGGACGGCCAAGGAACCGCCTGGGCCTTTCCTCCAGGCTTCCTGCTGGAGGAAGCAGCAGGCTTGGCTTTGGGGCACCAAGGTGGGCCTGCTGGCCCTGATGCTGGTGTTGCTGGGCCGGACGTGCGCAGGGGCTGAAGGGCGAAAGGGGTTACGCTGCTGCTGATGGCCTTTGTCCTTCTCGATCTGTTGGAGATGACCCTCCACCCAGGGCCCGAATAAGTCGGTACCCAGGAAGGGAATGTCTGCCAGCTTGTGCTGGGTATCTGCCGTGAAGGTGGAGATCCGCAGCCAAGCTCTGCAGCGCATGGCCACTGACCGGGCACATGAATCAGCAATGTCCAACAAAGTTTGGAGCTGCTGTTTAACTGCCACCCTTCCCTGATCCCGCACCTGCTTGACCGTCGTCTGAAGGTCAGCCGGGAGATGAGGAATCACCTCATCCAGGGAGCCCAAAAGGGCATGTGAAAAGTGTGCCATCAGAACGGCCGAGCTAGCCTGACGAAGGCCTAGGGAGGAAGCAGCGTATACCTTCCGCTCTGAGTAGTCCAATTTCTTGGACTCCTTATCGGGTGGATTGTCCACATCCTGAGCGTTCCCGGAACGCCGGAAAATGCTATCGGTCACTAACCCCTCTGCAGAGGGGTGCTCCGAGAATCCGGAGAGTGAACCGTAGGGACCATGACTCGAGCCATCCTGACCGAAGGTGTGTGACAAGATGCTGCGCCACACAACTCCAGGGCCAGGCCAACAATGGCTTCGGCCACAGGAAAGGCCTCCATAGAGGAATCCTCTGGTCCAGTATCTCCGTGAGGGATACTTGTCTGCTTTTGAACGGGTTCAGCTTCATCCCAGTGGACTCTGAGACGAGTCAACATTCCCAAAAACGAGGATGGGCTCTAATCCACCGACTGACCCCCTGCAGACTCCAGATCGAGTGGCCTGGAGAACAAGGAGGAGTCGTTGTCAGACTCCGGGGAGTCTGCGAACAGCTGCTGAGTGCCTGAGCCACCCTCCATGTGCCGAGGTCGATCGGGAGTGAGGGTGACTGACAACCTATGGAGCAAACCCTGACGCGACCGAGAATCCTTGGTCGCGGCCCAGTCTTCGGCTGTGGAGGCACAGGTTCCACCACAATGGGTGGAGCAGCCGGTTTTGGCTGAACAACTGGCACCGGTGGCGGTTCCTTGACTACAAGGGGTTGTTTCAGCCGCGCCGGTGACAGCCACTTAATGGCCGGAGAAGGCGATGGAGTCGGCTTGTTACCGGACAGTAAGAGCTGCTGCCACATTAAGTCCTCGTAGCACCAACTCAACTTGCGCTGGAGCCTATCCTCTGAAGAGGACGATGAGGATGAGCGGCGACGCCACTTTCCATGGTGCTGAGACTGCCGACGTTGGTGGGATCGGCTGGACCTGGAAGACGACAGAGACCGAGACCTTCAGGGATTCCGAGAGTGGGTCTGAGAGGGAACGGGGGAAACCCGCTCCTCCCTTGGTACAGGAACCTTAACTGGAGACTCTGGCACAGGAGGCACAGGCAAGTCCTCGGTTTCCACCAGGGAAACAGGTGAAGTAGGGTTGTCGGCATCTCCAGTCGACAAACCTTCCGACGGGTCGAGAAAAATCTCGACCACGTCGACGGGTGTCCTGGCCGGCTGACCTGGATCGGGACATCGTGAGTTAGCAGCCTCATCATAACCCTCGACCGAAGTCGAAAGTCGACGGTCCGTGAAGGGGATCTTCTATGCTCCCAATGAAAGTAGACGGTGGGACTTACCTTTTGAGTCCTTCTTCTTGACTGACTGGAATGTCCCAATGGTCCTTCCCTGGTGGAGAGGGATTGACAAAGTTCCTTAAAAGAAGCTGTATAGGAAGAGCCCAAGGAGATGGGATAAATGCCGCGACCGAGGAGGAAGAAGCAGCAGCCTGGGCGCTTCCTCCTCGAGAAGCGATCATCTACACCTCCAACTGTTTGAAGACCGCGCCCGCCCAGACACCATGGCGTCCTTTAATCTTAACCGACATGTACCGTTTCTCAGGGCACCCCAAAAGAAATGGAGCACGTCCTCCAAGACCGAAGCCGAGAAGAAGCTGCACATTCGCAAGCCTGCGAATCCGTGGCCGAGCCTCAGGCAGTAGACGAAAGTGGAGTGCGGATCGGTCCGACATCTTCTGCTCCAGCTGAGAGGCACCAACGGAAAGTCAGGAGTCGATTTGTCCATTGCAGCCACTTAGGGAAGTCGAAGACCGCAGTCTTGTAAATTTTAGAATTAGTTTCAGGTTAATCGAAGAGTGTGGATCCAGGACTAAAATGCAGAGCACTAAGGAGGGAACCTGAGCTTCCAAGCGGTAAGGAAGATCGGGCGTCATGGGGTGGAGCCGAGAGTTTTACCACCCGAGTGGGAGGGAGGAGCCAGCTTGAAGACCTTCCGGCAAGATTTAAAGCGTCAAGTAACCTGCCAATAAGTGTGGACTGAACAACATATCCACGTCCCTAGAACTGGACAATTTTGCATTGCACGGACATGCAGAGAGGTCCAGCTCTGGATGACCTCATCTTTGGAAGAGGTCATCTGCTACAGATGGCAGGGGTTCCCATTCATGAGCTTTTGACCGAGACTGGCTTAAGGCATCGGCCAAGGCATTCTGGATCCCTGGAACATGAACTGCGATGAGCAATAGGCCATGGTCTACAGCCCAGAACCACACTCTCATAGCCTCCCAATAGAGGGGGTAGGAGTTAGTTCCTACCTGCTTGTTGATGTAATAAACGACCGACATGTTGTCTGTCTGCACCAACAGGGGACCTGGATGGAGGTCTGGGAGAAACGCTTGTAAAGCGTACAGAACTGCCCCTCATCTTAATATGGAGGGTCAGTTCCACAGAAGACCATGTACCCTGCATCTGATGATTTTGAAAATGAGCTCCCAACCCAGGCCCAAGGCACTGGTTTTGAGAACCTGAGAAGGGCTTCTCTCCAAAGGGGACTCTGGACTCCAGATTCTGGGGAAGCCACCGAGAGTCTGTACCACTGCTCCGGAGATCAAGACCGACTGGTCGAGATCGTCATCCCTCTGATCCCATTGCACACTGAGGGACCCTCATAAACAGGCGTGCTGAGAGAACAGTCACTATGGTCGCAGCCATATGGCCTAGGAACTAGAGCGTGGTCCGAGCTGGGACCTGGTGAGCAGCTGCAACTTTGTGGGCCAAAGAGCTAAGGCATACTGCCCTGTCTGGCAGGTGGAAGGCCTTCTTTGCTCAATGTCCAGGATTGCCCTATGTGATTGTAGCCTCTGACATGGTTTAGGGAATGACTTGGCCATGTTTACGGTGATCTCCAGGAGCGAAGAGACTGAAGGTATCCTATAGAGCAGCCAAACGCCGATCCCTTGTGGCGGTGGTCAGAAGCCAATCAATGAGGTAGGGATAAACAAAGTGTCCCTGCCTCCTTATGGCTGCTACCATTACCCCAGGCACGTGAAACACACGCAGTGCTGAGAAAAAGCTGAAAGGGCAAGGCCTGAAACTGACAATGCCTTTCCTGAAAGGAGAACCTCAGGAACCTCCTGTGAGCCAGAAGCACCAGAATATGGAGGTAGGCATCATGCATGTCTAGGGAGCAAAGCCAGTCCCCTTGATGCAACATGGGAAGAATGCCTGGCAAGGTGACCATCCTAAACCTCTTGTACTCTATATAATTGTTCAAGAGGCTCAGGTCCAGAATCAGGTGCAGGCCCTCTGTCTTCTTGGGAACCAAGAAAAAACAGTAGTAGAAACCTTTCCTCCACTGTGGGGCTGAAACGGTTTCTATGGCCTTGACTAGTACGGACTGTACCTCCTCCCCAATGAGCTCTGCATGGGAAGGGGAGTTTGGACCCGGGGGATTGTCCGGGGGAATCTGCAGGAATTCCAGCACGTGACCCCGCTTTATCAACCGGAGGACCCACACATCGGTAGTGATGGTGGTCCACCCGTCGAGGTAAAGCGAGAACTGAACCCCTACTACCTCTCCCCTCGGCAAGAGGTGGGGGGTCAGGCAAGAAGTCAGGCGCTGGAGCCTGGGGTGGGCAGGGAGACCTGGGAGAGACTGGTGTTCCGAGGTCCCTGCGCTCCACCAGGTTGAGAGGGAGCTTTGCGGTGAAAGTTGCCTCTCTCGCTTGTCCTTGGGCTTCTGCCCCACCCTCAAGTGGCGAAAATGAAAATTACGCACCTACCGTAATTATGATCTTCCTGTGTATCTTCACCATTCATCACAGATGGGTTATCTGGCGAGGTCAAGGACCTCGCGGAGCTTTTTTTTTTTTTTTTTAAAGGTAGCGAGCCCGCCAACCATCGGCGCCGCCTCGAGGCCGACGAACTGCGGGCGCCGAGGGTTGGCCTAGGTTGTATCGACCCGCCTGCCTGCCAGTTCTGAGTTGCCGGAGAGGTAAGAGGAAGGGATGGAGGTTGGGACTAGAGAGTCCAAGGGACAGAAAAAGGAAAGGATGTCTGAACTAAAAGGAGAAATAACGACTGAGAGGACAACAAAGGAGAGGTTAGACTAAGGGGATTGGGAGGGGCCCCAATCTCTGGAAGCGGAAGAAGGGAAGGGTAGGGTGGGGAAAGAATTTAGGAGAGAGGGAGAGGTATTAAGATATCTGAGACCCTTGTCCGTCACCAGATTGTATAGGAACTGCAAGGAGTAGCAAAGCTGTCTGCCAGGATTCAAGGCACAGAATGACTGGCAAATACTCCAGAAAACAGAGTCGGCATTTCTGGAAGAAGGACAGGGTACAGGGATTCAGTACTCTCTCAAGAAAAGATGTTTGGTGAAAAAGGTTGTTTTTTTTTTAGGAGAAACAGTTGGATGGAAACCAGGAGGAGGAGAGAAGGAGGGCAACTACTAACTCTCACCCCAGAGGTGGACACAAAGTAGTAGAGAAGGATTGCCGACCAAGCTGTCCACTCTCCTTGGAAAATACTCCCCTGTGTGTCCATACTTTACCCCACTCCTAAGGAGGAGGGGGGGTCACAGAGAGGTTGGGGGACCCAGAGACTGAGGCCCCAGGGGGATGGTGGGTGGGGTTATGATGAATGGTGAAGATACACAGAAAGATCATAATTACGGTAGGTACGTAATTTTCATATCTTATCTGTGTCAATCTTCACCATTCATCACAGATGGGTGAGTACCAAGCCCCCAAGGGGTTGCTTTACACCCCAAGGGACAAAGTCCCTAGCCCCTGTGGGTGACACACTAAGAGGGGGAAACTTCAGGGCCTGGAGAGGCCCGAGAGTGGGGAGAGAGAGACGGAGTTCCCCCGGAGGGGGAAGGAAGTTGCCCCGACAAGAGCCGTCTCACTCTGCGGGAGAAAAGGTAGGTTCCCTGGTGGGCGGAACTAATCACCCTATGCCGGGCCAAGGGTGACAACCGGGAAAGACGTAGCCATGCCAATCGCCTAGTGCAGATTGCTGTCCCTTCGACCCTGGTAGCTACCTCGTTGGCGTCATAAGATGCCCTCGCTTGGTGCCTTGCTAGCTCCAGGCCACGTGCAGAGAGTGCGATGGCTTGTCTGGTTTGCTCCGAGTCAGGCAATGAAGCCAGGAGCTGACCTAGCTTGGAACACAAGAACCTGGTGTAGGCTGCATAGTGCCTGATGAGCAGAAATAGAGGAGTAACCGTGTCGAGTAGAAGGTCCTCCTCCCCCAGAAATCAAAATCCGAGGAGTCTTGATCTAGGGGCCGGTCACGGTGAAGGGCGCGAAGCCCATCAGGAGTATCCAGGTGCTTCAAACCAGACTGTGGATGAGGCATGGAACATGGAGACTCCGGGGGTGCGCAATACCGCTGGCTGAAATCCCTTGGGGCACGAACTCTGGAGAAGGGCCTCTGCCAGAAACGCAGCGACGCCTCCCGAAAGGGAGCCAGCCAGGGCGGCACCACAAGGGTGGCCTCGCCAAAATCACTCCTAGGCAGGCGTCACCGTGCCTCAGGATTGCTGACAGTGGAGTGTGAAAGGTGCAACCTCCAACATCCTCACGAGGAATCGCTGATACTCAGAGAGATCAGCAGCCGGAGAGATGTGGACAGAAGGTTCCTCTCGCCTGAAGAGGGGATGAGGAGCTGGAGGTCACCATGTGCTCAGTGGGTGGCTGCATGGGGAAGGTTGAAAAACCTGGCTGTCCATTGCCCTAACGTAACTAGGGAACCGGGCAGCCACCGCCTGAACTCCTCCCAGGTGAGAGGCGCTAGGGACCGAGGATGCTTGGGAGCGAGGAGAGGTGTGGCAGAGGGATGAGGGCAGAGCCGAGAAGAGATGTCGGCTGACCTCCACCTGGGCTAGGGAGCGGACCGTGGGCACTCGTGGAAGAAGGTGCCCCGGAAGACCCCACAGCCGACAGCTGCACAACCACACTGGTACTGCCTTGGCTGCGCCCAGAAGAATCCCCCCAGTGAGGCGACCGGGGCTGTAAAGGTCCAGAGGACGGTCCCCGCCTCAGAAGAATGGGACTCTCTCAAAGAAACCGAGGGGAAGAGTGGAATCTGCACTACGGCTCATCCTAGGGCCGGTGGACCCCAGAAAAGGCTGGACGCTCCGATCCCACACACCCTCGACCCCTCGGAGTCTGAGAGAGTTCTCCTCCTGAGAGGCCAGCCTTGGTAGCTGGCATCCTGGGCAGCCCCGACGGGGATACCCAGGAGCAGTACCCTCCCCTGCAGGTGCCTCGATGGGCCCCAAAGTTGGGCGATCAAGGCACACCACTGGAGGATACCACAACTGAGGGATCGGTGAAACCCCAAGACCAGGCTGCAGAGCTATGGTGGCACGCACCACTGCCTGCTGGTCAGCACCACTGACCCTAATCTCGGGAGCCACCGACCTCTCTCAGAAGTAGGCTGGCCCGACTGCCGATGAGACCACCGTGCTCCATGTCCGCAGCCAACCCCGAGGGGTCCGACTGCACGTCCGACTCAGAGCTCGACTGCCTCCGAAGAGGCAGAGTCTGAGGCTCTGAGCCAAACCGTAGGAGGGCGGGCAGAACTATCCCTACCACCGGGCCCAGATGCTACCACAGGCCCGAGTCGGTGCCAGTACCCCCCGCAACCCCACGAGTGGGATCCGAGGGAGGCACGGCTCCAGCCCGAGCCAGAGGTCCAATGCCAGGACCAGTCGTGGCACCATCTGATCCACTGGCACTGGGAGCGGCACCAAGGACAGGGACGGTGCCGATGACAGCCCTGGCGGCACCCTTGGCGCCGAAATCGACACCACCCGGTTCCCCGGCGCCGCAAGCGGCACCGAGGACCGTGGCAGCACAGCCGACGGCCCCTAAGGCGGACCCAGCGCTGAACACGGCGCCACCGACGGCACCGACAGATGGAGCCGAAGGCCCCACGGCACCGAGCATTGAGGACATGGCGCCGAGGATGGCACCGGGGCGAGACATGGCAAAGGACGACGTTGGAGTGGGTCTCATGGTGCATGAGCGGCATCGACCAAGCCCAGCCAGCGGCAAGTCAGCGCCCGACGCCGACGGCCCGCCAGGGCCCACGGCGCCAAGGCTCAGATGCCGAGGATGGCGCCCGACCGGCCTTCCGAGCCGGAACGACACTGGAGGAGCCTTCACCCGGGGGCGATTGCCATGGCGGCGCCTCGCCCGCTCCCGGGGAAGCGGGCGGGCCTCCCTAAAGGGCGGAAGGAGCCTCGGCAATGGCTAGGCTACAAATAGCTAAGGCTCCCTCCTCCTTGGACCATATAGAACCGGAGGGACCTGGAGGAAAGGCAGAGAGAGCATGGCTTGTCCCGATGAGTGCGAACCCCACCCGAAAGTCGCCGGAGCCGCCTAACTTTCAACGCTGCTGTTGAGGACCCGCGGTCCATGGAGAAGCAGGCGTCCGCACGAGTCCATGTCGTGAAGTGGGCCAAAACACGCAAGACACCGGTCGTGCTGGTTGGTGACGGAGAATTTTCGGCCGCATGGGCACCGTTGCATGGGGGGCCGACCCGTCTTCGAAGACTTCTTGCCCTCTGACCGAGACATGACCTAAGGAAAAAAACACCAAAACAGACTTGACGTCGCAAAATTCAAAAAATAAGGAAAGATCTTACCGGGCGACGTCGAGTAGAGGCAGAAAACAGAACCAGCAGGAAACCAACGGACTTAACGCCGAAGGAATAGGATGAAATCAGGCCTACAATCTTCTTCAACCTTCCCATGAGGCGACCTCGATGGCAGGAGACGAAGAACTGGCAGGCAGGTGGAGTCGACACAGCCTAACGGCCAACCCTCGAGCGCCACGCAGTACGTTGGCCTCAAGGGCGGCGCCGATGGTGTGTCGACTCTGCCTACCTTTAAAAAAAAAAAAAACTCCCGCGGGTCCTGACCTCGCCAGATAACCCATCTGTGATGAATGGTGAAGATTGACACAGATAAGATCTGTCAACGCCTGCCTGGGTCTGATCAGATCTGTACAACTGATGCACAGACTGAATGGCTCAGCCGAGTCCTGAAGGTCCCAGATAATTTTTTCGATGTCTGGACTGAAGAGCACAGACTCATGGAATAGGGCATCTATGATGGCATCCTGAAGGTGGGGTTTAAACTTGTGAAGGGGAGGATGGGAGAAAAGGCTGTGGGGGGTCCGATAGGGAGGACTCAGTCTCCCCGGGAGCTGGAAGAATGCGGGAAAAGGCCGACCGGTAAGGTACTGACCGGGGAAGACGGAATCCCCATGGAAATGGAAGTATACGGAAAGGGTGGAAGGTAGTCCTGCTAAATGCCAGGAGCTTGGGCAATAAAATACCTGAGCTCCAGGCAATGCTAACTGAGGGAGAGGTGCATGTGGCAGTGGTCACTGAGACCTGGGCCACCACAGGGCACGACTGGGACCTGAACCTGGAGGGTTACACCATGTTCAGGAAGGACGGGGGAGGAAGGGAGGAGGGGTAGCAATAATAGTCAAAAACTGCATTGGCATAGGAGGAGTGGAGGAGGCAGAGGGAACTGTGGAGGCAATTTGGGTCACCTGTTAACAAATGGGAAAGAGGGGTAAAATAAGTGGTGTATAGACCCCTGCACTGGCAGAGGAGCTGGAGGAGGTCCGTGGCAGATGTTGGGAGACACTGCAAATTGGGCAGGGAAGGTAGTGGTATTTGGGGACTTAAACATGCCAGGAATGGACTGGGAGACTATGACATTCTCGGTGGCCAGGAACAGAGGTTGTTGGATGTCTTTCAGGATGCGTCTCCAACTCAGCAGGTGGGGAACCGACCAGGAGACGCAGATACTGGATATGGTCCTGGCAGACAGTGACCAGATTGGGGCCTGAAGAAAAGGGGACCTGTTGGCGGGAGCAACCATGCCATGGGCTGATTCTGCCTGGACGAGGAGGGTAGAAGGCTGCACAAAGACGGAGGTAACTGACTCAGGGGGTGGATTTCAAGGAAATGGGAAGGATCCTTATGAAGCATTTGGATGGGACTGGGCCAGACATGGACACTAACAGCAGGTGGGAAATCATCAGGAGGGGGTTGCAGGATGCTACCAGCACCTGTGCAAGAGTAAGACGAAAATGTGGTAGGGCCCATAAACCCTGCTGGTGGACCAGGGAGGTTCAGGAGGTGGTGAGGGGAAAGAAGGCGGCTTATAGGCATTTCAAGTGCTCAAGGAGTGAAAGGGATAGAGGGGAGTATGAACTGATGGCCTGAAGGACCACTAGGGTGGTGAGGGTGGCTAAGGCAAGGAAGAAGCAGAACCTGGCCAGGGAAATTAGGAGAGGGAATAAGGGGTTCTTTAGATACATTGGGGAAAAATGAAGGGTGAAGGGGCAAACTAGCAGGATTAAAACAAGGAGGGATGGGCACAAAACCTGAGGAGCAGGCTGAGGTACTAAATGAGTACTTTGCCCTCAGTTCTCACTGAAGGAAAATTGGGGGCTGCATCATACATGGGAGGAGATGGTGAAACTGGGGGGGGACCTTGCCAATCCGCCGGGTCTGAGGAGAGGATGGGCCATCACTGGCTGGGAGGGGGAAGGAAAAGCAGGGGAATGAGGCAGCGGAGGTGGAAATCACAGCAGAGAGAGTGAGGAAAGCCCTCAGGTCCCTTAAAATGGAAAAAGCACTGGGGCCAGATGAATTACATCCCAGAGTACTGAAGGAACTGGCGGAGGTCTTGGCAAAACCCCTGGTGGAGCTTTTCAGCATCTCTCTGAGGACAGGGTGGGTGCCCCAGGACTGGAAGGTGGCACACATAGTGCCTCTCCACAAGGGGAGATGAAGGGAGGTGGCAGGGAACTACAGGCCCGTCAGCCTGACATCGGTGGTGGGCGATGGAGGGCATTGTCAAGGAGAGGCTAGGGGGGATCTGGGAAAGTCGGGGTGCCTGGACGATAGACAGCATGGACTCATCCCGGGAAATCGTGGTCAGACAAACCTAGTGGAGTTCTATGACTGGGTGACTGAGCCTTGGACCTGGGTAGACTGGTGGACGTCCCCTATCTTGACTTCAGCAAGGCGTTTGACTCTGTTCCTCACGGAGGTCTGTTGAATAAGCTGGAGGAAATGGGGGTGGGGAACCAGATGATCAGATGGATAGGCAATTAGCTCCAGGACTGGACCCAGAGGGTCATGGTTGGCAGGACAGTCTGATCCCCAAGGAGAGTCATTAGTGTGGTCCCTAAGGGATCAGTCCTTGGGCCCCTCCTGTTCAATGCCTATGTCTCTGACATAAGGAAGGGTATCAGGAGTGAGATGAGTCTCTTTGCGGATGACTCAAAACTGGGGGCGGTGGTGGATGGGGAGGAGGGGAGGGTGGCCCTAAAGGGGGACCTGGAGGCTCTGGAAAGGTGGTCTGGAAAGAGGAAGCTGAGGTTTAATGCAGGGAAATTCAAAGTACTGCATCTGGGAGCCAGAAACCCGGGCCAAGAGTACACCCGGGGGGGGGGAAGCTGTGTGTGTGTGGAAATGCTACAAGTCTCGATGGCTGAGAGGGACCTGGGGGTGGTGCTGGATATCAAGATGAACAACTCAGAGACTTGTAGAAGGGCAGCGGCCAAGGCCAACAGGATGCTGGGATGCATCGCTAGAGGGATCACCTCCAGAAGGAGGAAAGTGATACTTCCCCTGTATAACTGCTTGGTGAGGCTGCACCTCGAGTATTGCTTTCAGTTTTGGAGGCCACACTTAAAGAGGGACATTGAACTCCTGGAGACGGTCCAGAGGAGGGAAACCAAAATGATCTGGGGCTTGGGGGACAGGACCTATGGGGAGAGGCTCAAAGAGCTAAATATGTACACATTGGAACAGAGAAGGGACCGGGGGGACATGATAGAGGTCTTCAAGTACATGAAGGGGTAAATAGGGAGGAGCAATCAAGGTGCTCCAAAGGAAGGGGAGGGCAACTAGAGGGCATGGGTGGAAGCTGGAGGGGAAGATTCAGGAGAGAAAGGAGGAGGTGCTACTTCACTGAGAGGGTGGTGGAGCCATGGAATGCGCTGCCCAGGGGCTGGTGGAGGCAGAGATGGTGGAGGGGTTCAGAGGGAGTGGGACAGGTACAGGGGAAGGGTTCTGGATGCAAGTCCTGTGCAGTGGAAATATCCGGGACTGGGAAGGGAGAAGCCAGAGAGGGCGAGGGGGGCAGCAAGGGCAGCTCCCAGGGTGGAGGCTGACCAAATGAGCAGACACGAAAGACCATTAGGCCTATTCTGCTGGCATTTTAGTATGTTAGTATGAAGGTCCTGACTAAATCTAGAAACTTGGAGCCAAGAGTACCTCCACATACAAACCCCTGTGGCGGCTGCCCTGGCTGCTGAATCATAGGAGGACTTTAAGACGTGCTTCCCCACATCCAAACCGGACCGGAGCATGTCCAAGATCTCTGTTTTGTTGTCAGAATTGGGCTGTCTTTTTGCAAGCTCAATGACCTTGTTCCAGAGTGACTTCTAGTACTGCACCATGTGTACCAAGAAGCTGAGCTACCAAATGGTACAGGTGGCCGAGGTATAAACCTTCCTGCTGAACTGATCAAGACGTTTGGATTCCTTGTCCGACTGCTGGGAGCTCGTGTGCAGAGGCTGTTTGGTCCTGCCATGGGCAGCCGTCAGCACGACCTAGTTCAACTTGGGCTGTTCGCCAAGGAATGGCTCGTTCATCGGGGCACGATACAGCCGGGCTTGGTCAAGGGTGCTCCAGGCTAGCCTGATGGCTGCCCTGAAAGGGTGCCACCAAGGGTGGTACAACTAAGGGTTTA
The DNA here is from genome assembly GCA_016271365.2 of Neoceratodus forsteri. NCBI lineage: Eukaryota > Metazoa > Chordata > Ceratodontiformes > Ceratodontidae > Neoceratodus > Neoceratodus forsteri. Next base: position 283,747,594 of record CM057453.1, on the reverse strand, counting down.
GGCTCATTTATACCCAAGAAATGAGCCAGCCTTTTTCTCTCTGGATCTAAAGCCTCAAGTTTCCCACTGGTTCAAAAACTGGATGTGACGCATCACATCCAAGAATGCGGGATCATCCGGGGGAGAATGGAGCAAATCTCCCAGAGGGTCAGGGTGGTGGGGAGGAGAGGAGAGGAGGAGAGGAGAGGAAAACTCCCCTGAGGATCTGCTGGAGGCAGAAGAGTCAGAGTCGGATGACCTTGAGGAGGATCTGGAGCGTGAATGCTGGTGTCGCCTCCTGTGATGCCTGAAGGACGATCTCGAATGATGTCCACGTCGCCCAGAAGACCTGTTGTCCGACAGAGAAAGAGATGTTTCCCTGTGGGGAGGTGACAACCACGGGGGCCACGGAGGCTGCTGCAGTGAGTCTACTGGGAGAGGGTGAGGCATGGGAAGTGGGGGTTCCTTGGGGATAATGTCTTTCTTGACCATGCCCCACCATGAACAGAAAAGGTCCTTGACGTCAGCCAGAAAGACCATTGCTGGAGCCGATGGGCCTGGCATCTCTGACGTGTCAACAGGCCCCTCGGGCAGCGGACCTGATGGCTTGTCGGGAGTTGACAGATGCTCAGGTGACTAAGGTTTCTCTGGTGTCTGATCCTGGGGTGGCAACGGAGCTGACGGCAGGTCGACTTGGCTGACCCGGACAGAGGGTTGAGGCGCTGGACGCCACACTGGAGACCCGGGTTCAGGAATGGACTCGGGTCGTTCGGGGGAGGTAGGGATTAAGCATCCAGAGGACTTCTCCTTCCTCGTGAGGGGATTTGTGCTGCATGCGCCAGCACAACAGGTGGCTGCTGGCCTGCACCAGGGTGCCTGGCTACCTCCGTGGACGGAGATATGCTGCGCCCATTGCATGGGTGCGGTGTGAGAAAACAGAGAAAAAAGGTACCTGGACCCTGCAGGACCTGTGAATGGCTCTGATGGCTCCAGAGGATGCACCCTCCAAGGTTGGGATTGTAGCCCTGCCGGGTCTGCGGCGGTGGCAAAAATACTGTGATAAAAAAAAAAAGTCGGGTGTCGGGGGAGGTATTTCCTTGGCCGGCAGCTGTGCCCCTCCTGAAGGCACCTCGGAGTGTCTTATTCTGCTTATAAAATGGGATCCCCAGTAAAATATTAAAAAAGTGCACATAAAAAGAGTAAAACAAAATATGATATCGGAAAAAACAAACAAAAATAGTCCTTGTCATTCATTGTGTTGCTCTGGATATATGTTTGGTGAATATTAAAAAAGGGACTGTGATGTCTGTTTGTTGCCTCACAAAATCCTCTAGAATATGGCCCCCATCCACACACACAATCCTTTAGAATATCCCTTTTCTGTTTCCCGACTGGGGGCCTTGTGTGCAAATGCCTTTCAGGAACCTCTTAAATAGAGGCAGCTGAGCTAAAGAGAGATTCTGTACAGGCTCATGGTGTGCTGAAACAGCGCACAGGTGGACCTTAACTGTAAAGTATCGCAAGGTTGCATCAGAGAGGTCCAGCAAGTAATCCAAAACTCTGTTTGACAGGCACTGGAATGGATCTATATGGGATTTGGAGCACCACCAGAAAAAAGTTTCCATTTGGCTATATAAGTCTTTCTGGTAGAGGGCTTATGAGCAGCCAAGAGAATCTCAGAGATCCTCCGAGACGCATTATACCTGACTGTGACAGGGTTGAATAGGACCCTGTCTCAGTTGTCATAGAGAGTTTGAATGCAGGGATCTGTTCTGTTCTTTTCCTTTCCTGTCTTGTCTGTCTGGTTGTGCAACCAGATTTTCCCGTGAGACCTAGGATTTGATCACCCGACAGTCTCGCACCTTCTCTGCCTCACTGTCCCTCAGTCTTCCCTTGTTGTTTCTGTCTTTTCCTCCCTTGCATATCTGCTGGTATAAAAACACATGCAAATCATTATGTGGAAATGTAACTGATATTGGGATCCCTTTGTTTAGAAATTATATAGTGTACTGTTGAAACGTATATAATTATAATTTGAGATGACTGCAAAAAGCTATTGGGAACTCAAGGGGTTAACCCAAGAGCAGTTTTTAAGACCTTTTTCAGAAGAGCTGTGGAGAAGGGGGCCTCAGTTCTGGGACACTGTGTTCTTGCTGCACCTGCCTGACACTTACAAGAACATTGGAAATTTACAAGGACATTTTAGAAAAACAGGATGCTTGTTGGGGGGGGGGGGGGTTTGCAAGGACTTATAAAACTGAGTTGCAGTTTCTTGCAAGAGATGCCCAGAGATTGAAGAAAAACTAAGATGGATCTTCTCTGTTTATTCTGCCTTTGTAGATAGTTATACTGAACAAGTTTACTTTTTTTATGTTACTGCTAGTACTAATAAACACTTTTTACGAATTCTACAACTGCTCCTGGTTTTTCCTATGCTTCCTGACCTGTGCCTCAACAACACTGCCCACTTCTATCTCTTCAGGAGCCAGGCGTGGAGATGAAGGGAGCGCAGGTTGGGGTGAACCAGGGACCCCTATGTCAGGAGGTCAGTCCAGAGAGGGAGGGCTCTCAGAGGGCTGACTGACAATTTATTGAGCAGAGGAAACCGTATCTGTTCAGGCCAACATAGGGTGATCAGGATCATTTTGCCCCCTTGTGCCTCCAGCTTGAGCAGTACCCTGTGAACTAGAAGAATAGGAGGAAATGCATACAGAAAGCGATTTGTCAACCACAGCCTGAATGCATCCAGATTGAAAATGCCACGTTCTGGATTTCTGAAGCAGAATCAAGGCAGTCTGGCGTTGAGTGGGGACACAAAAAGGTCCACATCTGGGGTTCCCCACCGTTGAAGAAAGACTGCACGACATCCGATGCCAACAACCAATTTGGAGGATTTGCTTCTGTCTGGCTGGAGCTCTTCTGCTAGATTGTTCTGAGCCACTGGTAGATAAATCCGCCTGGCCAGAGCATCCTGTTCCACACCATTCCCACACTCACTGCCTTCTTGCAAAGAGGATAAGAGTGTGATCCTCCCTGTTTATTGATGTAGTACATGACAGACTTGTTGTCCATCTGAGGAGGACTATCTTGTGGCAGACGAAGTCTACCAGGGCCCAGAAGGCGTAAAGAACTGCTCTCATCTCCAACACACTGATGTGGAGGTGGGACTCTGTAGGGCTCCAGACTCCCTGAGTGTACCGGCCCTGACAATGGACTTCCTGTCCCAGCAGAGATACATCTGTGGTAAAGGTTACCTGAGGCTCTGGTTGAGAAAAAGGGAGACCCTGGAGGAGACTGTCCTCCTAGTCCACCATACAAGTGACCAATGCAGAGGCTTTGTCACCGTGATGGGATAAGATTGAGGATACATTGCTGGAGACCACTATGTACTGAGCATCCACTGTGTAGTACCCATATGTAGCCGGGCCAGAGGTACCGCGAAGGCGAAGAGTCTATGAGGCTTAACATATCTGCTGCATGGAGTGAGCTCGAACTGACTTGTGCTCCATGATGAATTGTGCCATCTGAAGGATAGATTCCTCTGTCCTCCAGAAGAAAGGCCCTCACCCTGGTGGTGTCCAGGAGGGCTCAAATAAAGAGAAGCTGCTGGGAAGGTTGGAGCTGCAACCTTCCAGATTTAGCAGGACACTCATGGAGGTCAGAATTGAGACACTGTGGCCACTGCTTGTTCCATGTCTTGCTTGGATGAGCTGGCCAACAACCAGTCGCTTAGATAAGGAAAACCTGGAGCCCGAGCTTCTGAAGGTGCACCATGAGAACTGTAAAGCACTCTGAAAAGACTCGAGGTGAGAAGTCAGGATAGCTCAAAGGGCAGGACCCAGAATTGGTAATGCCGACCCAAAGCCACAAAGCCGGAGAGACCTGTGGTGGCTGGGGTGGAAAGAATGTGCTGGAGGCATCCTGCATGTTCAGGGTAGCCAACCACCCTGCAGCTTGAGGAGTGGCAGCAGGGTCCCTAGGGAGACCATTCTGAACTTCTCCTGCTATATGAACTTGTTCAGTTTGCTGAGGTCGACCCAACTTTTTCATAATGAGAGAAATATAGGAATAGAAGCCTGTGTTATACTCCTCCTCTGGCACTACTTCCACTGTCCTGTTGCTCAAGAGGCTTGCAATCTCCTTCATGGGAAGGTTCAACATGGGCGCTGAAGGGGTGGGGGCTGCTTCCTGGGTAGATAATCCGGAGTGAATTCCCACTGATGGTAAAACTGAGTCAGGCGCCCCCTACCAGAGAGGAGAGGTCTGCCTTGGACAGCTGAGGCAAGACCGGGGCAGGAATTTCAGACACTGGCACTGGGTGCTTTTGGGGCCTGTACCTTTGGTAGCGCTTTCTTTTGTGGCTGCAGAGGCTAAGACTTGATTTAAGCTCCCTTGCCTTTGCCTTGAAAGGACTGCTTACTGTGAAAAAACTCATCCCTTTTCCTCTGGGGTCAGAAGGGGAGGTCATGAAGCCTTGATAGCCGTTCTGGTCTTCTGAGATGCCTCAAGGGACTGTTCTACTTGTTGTTAGACGTCGTCGGAGAAACCAGACATCTGAAGCCAGGAGTGTCTTCTAATACAGATTCTTGCAGTAGCAGTAGCAGAGTGCAAGGCAGTGTCAAAGGAGTCCACGGCTGCCTTCAACTGGTAACTGTTCCAACTCAATGCCATAGGTAACGGTCTAAAGTATCATATGCTTAATGTCCGACTCAGGCAAGGTCTCCGCAAGACACTTGAGAGAGGTCCAAAGGGCACACTCATATTTGGAGAAATGCCCCTGGTAGCTTGCTATCCCCATGCTAAGGGTAGCTGCAGAAAATGCTCTTTTCCCCTTTCAATATTTTCATCAGTGACATTGTAGAAGGACTGGAGGATAAGGTTTGTCTGTTTGCAGATGACGCCAAGATCTGCAACAGAGCAGATGATCCAGATGGGGTAGGCAGAATGAGAAGAGATGTGGATAAATTGGAAAAATGGTCAGAAGAGTGGCAAATGGGGTTTAACGCAAAGGAGTGCAAGATCATGCACATAGGGAAGTGAAACTCTGAAGCCACCTATAGGCTGGGAGGGGAGATGCTGGCAATCACAAGGGAAGAAAGAGACTTGGGCATCATTACTACCGATGACCTGAAATCATCCAAGCAGACCACTAAAGCAGTAGGTAAGGCTAGAGGGATGTTGGGGTGTATTAGTAGGGGTGTCGCAAGTCATAAGAAGGAGGTAATAATCCCTCTTCACAAGACACTGGTTAGGCCCCATCTGGAGTACTGCGTGCAGTACTGGAGACCGCACCTGCACAAGGACATTAACAAAATGGAGGCAGTCCAGAGAAGAGCAACCAAAATAGTGCAGGGACTGCATCAGAAAACACATGAGGGCAGATTAACGAAGCTCAATATGTATACCCTAGAGCAAAAGAGGGAGAGAGGTGATATGATCGAAACATTCAAACATCTTAAGGGCATTAACAAGGTGAAAGAGTCTAACATGTTTCAATATAAGAAAAATAGCAGGACAACAGGATACAGCATGAGATCAGAGGGAGGCCGATTAAGGGGCAATGTGAGGAAGTTCTTTTTTCACAGAAAGGGTGGTGGATGCATGGAACAGCCTACCCCAGGAAGTGGTGGATATGGAATACAGTGCAGGACTTCAAACAGGCATGGGATAGGCACAAGGAGCAATACAGATGAGTATGAATAGATAGACCATTGACAGAATAAGGCCAATGGCATATCTATAAGGCAGAAAAAATGGGTAGACTGGATGGGCCTTGCAGTCCTTACCTGCTGTCAACTTCTATGTTTCTATGTATCTTACGTGACTCCTTATTGATGGGATGTGCTGTGACCTCCTGAAGAAGAATGGACTTGTCATTCTCAGTCAGAATGACAATCTTGCCAGCAATAGGCTGGGAAGCAAAGACAGGCCTGTCCTTAGGGGCAGTATACTTATGGCCCATCTGGCAACAAACAGAGGGGACAGATGAAGGCTTAGCCCACACTTCGTCAGAGAGTGTCTCAAATGCAGGGGGAATAGGAGGTATAAGGTTGACCAACATGGTGGAAATGCTGAGCCACTCCAGATGGAGACGTTTCCCTGGGTCAATGGCAAAAGGCTCAAAAGCAAGAGTTGCATATATGTTGCAAAGAACAGCTTAAAAAGAAAGATTCTCCTGTGGTACCGGAGAAGGGCCTGGGGCTGAATTATCCAAGCAGTAAAAGGAGTAATTGTCGCCACCCTCTGAAATAATGAGGCCGGGGTCAGACTCATCCACCTCCCGATCCTCTCCTAGAAGAGGGGCTGGGAGATGGGTGGATCTCAAACTGCCTAGCCCAACTCTAGGAGTCAGAAAGACAGGTGACACCGGCACCAGTAGAGAGGCAGCCAGCACCGTCCCCTGTGCTGGTAAAGGGGGAGAAGGCATCGGCAAACAGGGTGTCTGCTTGGCAGGAGCCTTAGGCTGAGGGGTGGATGCAGCCCTGCTCATCCCCCTTCTGCCTCTCCCTCTGAAGAACCCCCTTTGAGAAAAAGAAGAGGAGGCATGTGCCTGGTAGAAAGGCCTGTGAAAAGGCCTGCACCTGCCCTAGACTGCTGCCTCTGAGGAGTTGCCTGCCTCTCCTTGGCCTGGGCACTCCTATAAGTGGTCCTGTATTCATCCATTTACTTCATGTAATTCTCTGTCTGTTCCCCAGAGAATTACCCACTACAGGAAAATCCATGGCCTTAGCCTGGGTGTCCTGCCAAAGCACATCTGAGCCAGGCCATTCTCCGAAGAGCCACAGATGTAGCTATGACTCTTGATGACAAATCATTGGAGTCCACAGCAGCATGAAACTGCACCTTTGATGCCTCAATCCAATCAGCAGCAACCCCCACCAGCTCCTTGGCTAGCTGGGGGGGAAGTCTGTTTAGCCAGTGCCAGTACAGTGTCCCACCTGGACTTCTGGTACCTGGCTGTATAGGCCATATAATTAGCCTGCCTGAGTCCCAAAGATGATGCCAAATACTGTTTCTTTGCCATGGCATCTATCTTCCTGGAATCTTTGTCTGGGGAGTGTGAAGCCAAGGGGATGTTTGCCTTGTCACAGGCAGCAGCCTGCACTACCACAACATGGCTGCATTGTTGGTAAAGAAATTACATATCCGAGCCTGACAAGGTATACCTCTTGTCCATTCTTCTGTCAACAGGAGGTACAGAATTAGAAGATCTAAGAATTTTTAGTGTCTGTTTCCCAAATGACTTATGAAGGGGAATAGACAGTCTCTTACACTCTGGGATGTCCATCATCTCTATGAAGTCAGGCTCCTCTTGATCCTCTACAGCCTCCTCAATAGGAAGCTGGAGGATTTGAGCTACTTTTCTGTAGAACAGAAAGTGGGGAAGGGACTCAGAAAGCCTAGGAGAGGAAACACCAGAAGGTCTGTCTGGGAGATGTCCGTTCCACAGGCACATCCAGACTTTCACCATCGTAATCATCCTCTTCAAACTCCCCCTCCTCATCTAACTCCGGTTCGTAAAAATCTTCAGGGGAATAATCCTGAACTGGGGGAACCGACCAAACCGAACCTCTGCCAGAAGGCATCGGATCGGTTGGAACCGGACGAGGCGATTCCACAACACGAATCGCTTTGGCTATTTCTTCAGTGGTCGGAACATGCAGCTCTGGATCCGAACCGGCCGATTTATTCTTTCGTTTATTTTTCATAGGAATCGATCCCTCAGGATCGACTCTCCTCTTGCCTGAAGCAGTATCGCCCTGGTCAGAAAGCAATCCTTCTGGTTCGGTAGGAACCGAACCGGGCTGGCCTTCCGGGACAGCGGATTTCTTGGCCTCCTTATCCCTAAATCTACCTAACCTTTTATCCAGGGTAGATTTAGGGAAATTCTTACAAATTTGGCAGTCTGAATCGAGGTGGTCAAACCCCAGACAGTAAACACAGGTGGTGTGGGGATCGGCCTTAGCAAACATCTCCCCACACACACTGCAGTGTTGAAACCCAGTGGGCCCGTTTTTTTCTTGGGTTTCTCAGACGTGGCCAACCTAACCAACTACTCTTTATATGGCAACAGCCAGGAAAGACTCTATCGGTTTCACACCGCAGGTGATGAGGAAAAACTCTGAAATTACAGTTTTTTTTTTTAAGCAGATAGCGGACGGTAACCCACACTAACTTTTCCTTACTACAAGATCGGTTCAGCCGAACCGATGGGAAAATTTTCACAATTTCCACACACAGCTACAATGCTAAGTACTTACGGTACCACAGACAGAGTCTCGAACCGAAAAAATGGAACGAAAATCGGACTACAACTGAAACCTTAACCGCGAAGAACCAAGCTGAAGGAGAACTCTCCAGAGCGACTGTTCAGTGTGGCGGAGTAAAGAATCTGATGGTTTGGGTTTGAAAGGACACAGACAGAGTTTTCAACCAAGCTCGAGCCCAACGTTCTATGCCTGACATAGAAATTAATCCTTCACTCTCCGGGGCAGTTCAAGAGCTGGAGCGAACTGTAAATTGTCAGAATACAGCAAGACTTCTTGTTGTTTGAAAGCAGCACTTGCTTCAAGAGCCCCTCTTGAAGATCTACTGTTCTGGTAAGTTCTTACATAACTGTACTATCTCACTTTGAGGGGGCTCTTGCAGCAGGTAACACCATTACGACTGAGTCCCAAGCAGTGAAAGGACCGACTCCGGTCTGCTGGGGGGAGGTAGAAGTCAGAGTGAGGCTCTCAAGAGAGCAGGCCCTGCAGGACTGCCAGTCCAAAACCTGCCCTGCGCCTAGATGCAATGTCCAAACTGTAATGCTGAATGAAAGTGTGGCCAGAACTCAAGTGGCTGCTGCAAGAATATTTCTGAAGGAAGCAAAAGAAGCAGTTGGGCCCTCGTAGAATGGCCTTTAGTCGTGCCGTAAAGGCTTGTTGTATTTGTGGTAACATTAAACAATGCAGTTAATCAACCATTTGGACAAACATTGTTTTGGAACAGAAGCCCTTCTTTCCTCGGGGCAAATGAAACAAAAAACTGATCAGTTTTTCTGATGGCTCGGGTGCGGTCCAAATAATAGTAAAGCACTCATGGACATTCAGAGTACGTGGAAAAGGCCTCCCTGATTTTAATACTCTGGTATTACATAGCAGGTGGATGTCCTGATTCAGAGTAAACTCAGACACCACCTTCGGAAGAAAATGAAAATTATGTACCTACCGCAATTCTGATCTTTCTGTGTATCACCATTAGGTACATGGCTGGAGGTCATAGCCCATGAAACCTTTTTTTTTTTTTTTTTTAGGTAGGTGGGCTGGCACTTTATCAGCACTGCCCCTCGAGGCCCGGCCTTTCTGCTGCCGCGGGTTGGCTGTTAGGTGCCGTCGACTCCGCCTGCCTGCCAGTTCTGAGTCGCCGGAGAGGTAAGAGGAAGGGAGTGGAGGGTGGGACAAGGAAGTCCAAGGGACAGGAAAAAGGAAAAGATATAAAACCAAAGGGAGAAATAACGACTGAGAGGACAGAAAAAGGAAGTTGGAAACTAAAGGGATTGGGAGGGGCTACAATCTCTGGAAATAGAGGAGGGAGGTAGGGTGGGACAAAGAATTTAGAAGATAGGAAGAGGGGGGAGAAGGTTAATACATCTCAGACCCTGGTCCATCTCCAGATTGTATAGGAATTGCAAGGAGTAGAGGGAGGCTTCTTGCCACAATTCAAGACACAGAATGGTGTCAAAAACTCCATCTGAGCAGAATTGGCTATTCTGAAAAAAGGACAGGGCACAGAGAATTAACACCCTCTCAAGGAAACATTTTGGTGAAAAAGGAGTTTTTTTTTTGTAATAAAGGATAGCCCAAAGGACGAAGAAAAATAAGATGGACGGGACGAGGAGGAGGAAAGAATGGAGGGCAACTACCAACTCCCACCCCACGGGGGTGGAGCAAACACACTAGGGAAGAAGTGCCCCTCATGCTGACCACTCTACCCAGAACATAGTCCCCCTATGTGCCCCTGTTTACCCCACTCCTAACAAGAAAGGGGGGGGCGAGGATGGGCAAAGAGAAGGAGGTGGACCCAGAGACTGAGGCCCCAGGGGGATGGAAGGTGGGGTTGTGATGAATGGTGAAGATACAGAAAGATCAGAATTACGGTAGATGCGTAATTTTCATATCTTATCTGGTCCAATCTTCACCATTCATCACCACTGAGAGTGCCGAGACCCCCCCCGAAGGGAGTTTTCTTTTACACCCTAAGGGACAAAGTCCCTCTAGCTCTCAATGGGTGACACACTAAGAGGGAGAACCTTCAGGGCCTGGAGAGGCCAGAGAGTGGTAGAGTGAGACGGGGACTCCCCAGAGGGGGAAGGAAGTTGCCCCGACAAATGTCTCGCTCTACGGGGGAAGAGATAGGTTCTCTGGTGAGTGGAGTTAATCACCCTACGCCTGGCCAAGGGTGACAACCGGGAAATGAGCAGCCATGCCGTCCGCCTAGTGTAGATCGCTGTCCCTACGACCCTGGTAACTACCTCGCTGGCATCATAGGATGCCCTTGTTTGGTGCCTTGCTAGCTCCAGGCCACGTGCAGAGAGTGCAATGGCTTCTCTGTGTAACCCCCTTGTTACCCGGGGTTACTAGAATCCCAGTAAGACCTAGTGGTAGGCAGGAAGGCAGCTTGAAACTCCAGTAAATGGATTTCACACTGTCTCACTCTGTTCTCAGTCTCAGCTGAGACTGAGGGATGACATCACCACAGAACTGTCGCAGCTGCATGAGCCACAATGAAATCTGCAGCAGGGAGTTGGAATAGAATGTTGGGAGGTTTGAACAGTAGTGAGTAGGTCAGTTGGTGTTGGGAGCTTGCTGTGAAAGCAGCACAGCAGCTCTATGTAGGCTCTAGGAGCCTCAGCCCTGACAGAGGGCTACATTTAGGTAAAAGGGTGTGTGTCTCCACCAAAAGAGAGACACAGAAGCAGTTTGTAAGTGGTGGAGACCGCTGATTCGGGTCTCAGTGCCCCCTCCCTTCAAGGGATGGGGGCAGGAAAGGGTTTCCTGCATATTCCTGGGGCAAACCCCCTGGTTCTGCTACTAGTGGAGAAGCTGCCTATTTGTTCCAGAGTTTTTGGGAAACAAGAAGATTTGTGAATCGCCTGTGGGGCACCTGCAACCAGAGGGTGAGTGTCTGCTCTTCCTGAAAGGGCCTATGTTTTTCACCCTGGGACTTGTGTGACATGTGGGGATTGGACTACTGAAATAGTGAGAGGCCTAGAGTAATAGGCTTAGCCAAAAAGTAAAAGTATGTTCAAGTCCAGCGCTTATTGGGAAGTCAAAAGACATGTAGAGGAGATGTGACATACGTCTACCCAGTAATCTACATTGCCAAGCTTTCAGAAAAGAGTTGTTTAGTTTCCAGAGAAATGGCCGGGTATGGATTGTGGGAGCTGGAGGTGGGAGACCCCCATCTTTAGTGACCAGGTCCACCTCTAAGGATTTGCTCTGTGGATTTCTACTTTGCCTCATGCACTTGGCCAGTGATGAGGGAAGTACCCAGACGTGGGATTGGAAGGAAAATTCCCTCTAGGAGTCGAAGGCTCTAAGGTGGTTTGGGGAGCCACAACAGAATAACTGGTTCATTTCCCAAAATGGACCGTGGATCAAGTGGCCGGCGGGGGAGCTGGGCCAGTGGGGAAAACCCAAGTAGTGTACAAGTCAGGCTGTGTACCCAAAGCTGCGTGCAAGTCCTGGCTGTGTGCCTGGTGGGTTCAGAGCCTGAGGGCTGGAAATAGTGATAAAGTGTTCTGTTATCGCTACTCTGCATTACCAGGAATGTAGCCCCGTGGGGGTCCGTCTACGCTTTGTTTGTTCAGCTTGGATGTGAATAAAAGCCACATTGAAGAATCCCATTCCTGGTTCTGGACATTACAGTTACTGCTTCCTGTGTTCGGATTTACTTGGGTGCCCCTGTGCAGAGTAGCCAAACCTAGGCCCCCTGTGCTGAGTAACCTCATCCTCCCCGAACCCAGTCCCCACCAGGTACTGCTGTCAGCTTCAACAGCATGCCACCTGTCGTTTTGCTAAAAGGCAGGGGTGAGGGGTTACAAAAATGGAGGCACCGCTTTGGATTTTAATTCTGGAAAGGAAGGTGCTTGGGCAAGGGGCTAGCGTTTTGGCTATCTGGCAGTGGGTAGCCCAAAAGCTGAAGCAAATTAACTAGTGTGTTGCTGTGTGCTGTGGATCTTATGCTGCTGTTTAAAATGCCAACTGTTTACCAAGGAGCAGTACAGCCAAAGAGTGTGCCCTTGTCCTGCATCAAATTGTTTACAGCGTTTTTGCCTGCTTTTAAAAAGAACTGTGGTAAAGAAAAGTGTGGAAGACTAGGGGTAGCAACAGGAAAATTGTGCCCTGGACGTTGGAAATGCTTTTAAAATGAACTGTGGTAAAGAAAAGTGTGGAAGACTAGGGGTAGCAACAGGAAAATTGTGCCCTGGACGTTGGAAATGCTTTTAAAATGAATTGTGGTAAAGAAAAGTGTGGAAGACTAGGGGTAACAACAAGAAAATTGTGCCCTGGACGTTGGAAGTGCTTTTAAATGAACTGAGAGACTTGCAGTGTAATGGCTATGTTAAATGGCTGAAATGGGCTCCCGACGTGGAGTCAGTTGAGAAAAAAAAAAAAAAGTTGCATTCTGCAGTTCAAATTTGCCTGCTTGACGATCGCCATGAGGAGAAGAGTACTCGCGAGGAAGAAGAGGCTCATTTGCATGGCGTCGTGTGATTGGTGGGCACTGCAATCGGTCCCGCCCCCTCAGCCAGCTCTACAGTGACTGCCCCAACATTCAAGAGGGAGTGTGAGTGGAGTGCGTGTACTGGCTAGTGGAGGAGCGTCCCGGAGTGTTAAAATCGCTGTAAACCCTGTAAAAGTAGATTTGCTTGTTTAAAATTGGGCTCAACCCGCTAATCGATCGTCTAAATTGCAAGTGTGGTGGTAGAGGAGACGATCGGCAGGACTGCCCACTCGTTTCTGTTCTGAGGCCTCCAAGACTGGCTGCAGGCCGTTTTCCCCATCGCAGCTAACAGCTACTGATAACAGTAAGTACCAACAGTGAAATTGCTCAAACAGTGATTTTCTGCCAAAAGCCATCTAAATATGTGTTCAGCAGTGTAGTCGCTTTGCAAGTAACGACTGTGTCAAGTCCTACCAGCAAGTGCAAGTCTGTTAAGCCATTGACTGTGTGCATAGTAATGAGTTCAGCATCAGTTTAAAGCCAGAGAGAGACTGTGAGTTGTAGACAAATGTGCAGCACTAGTTTAAAGGCAATCCTGTGCTTAAAAACCTGAAGCTTTAAGGGAACGTGAGTTAAAGAAATGTTTCCAGCATGTGAAAAGTCAGTGGAAAATCATGTAAATGTGTTTAGAACAAGAACAGTGCAAGTTTGTGCAGTTTGAGCAAAAGTTATCAGTAGTGTGTGTAAATCGGATGCGCAGTGGCTTGACCGAATTTCTGAATGTTGATGCACAGGAGTGCTGCCGCCGCCATTACAGGGTGGGGTAGTAAAGTAAACACAGCAGCAGAGGAGCCATTTTAAAAATGAAGAAGGTGTTCAGTAAAGTGGGACTTTCAGTTACAGTGAGCTTTTGTTTGTTTTTTCTGCAGTTATGGCCTCAGGACCAGCTCGCTACTCGGATCATGCCCGGGTTGCAGTAAATAGACTGAAGGATACTGAAAAGTGGTGCTACGGAGGACAACTGCCTCCTCATGTGGCGATTCCTGGTTTTCCAGTGCATGTGTGTCAAATATGCCTGAGAGCTGGAAGGGACGTCTTCATGATACCTCACTGTGCTGGATGCCTAGGAAAATATGGCTTGTATAAAGTGCCTCAAATTCGTTTGGCTCCCACATGGACGAAGGTTCAGGAATCTGCAGTTGGCAGCACACAGCACCAGGAGGAGCCGGTGGAAGAAGGCCCCTTGGGGGAATGTGGCACAAAGCTAGAGGGTGCAGAGTTAGAGACAGAACCAGAAGTTGAAGTTTCGGATGCTGGATCCCAGAAGGAAAGTTGGATAAAGCATCAGTAGACCCGGAGGCTAGCCCAAGTCTCATAGGAGAAGATGAGATGGGAGGCCTCTGAATGGGAGGTGTCGACCTCCGTGCCTAGTGATGAGTGGATAGTCTCAGGAGTGAGAACGACTGCTCACTCCTGGGCTCAGATATTTAGCGAGGAAGAAGATGAGGGGGAACCTATGTGGCCTTGTGAAAAAGGAACAGGTACACAGCCTCAAGATCTTGCCTCGGAGGAATGCATGGAAGAGAGTGGTGATGCCACTGCCCTGGCTATGCAGGAAGAAGAAGTCAGGGATCCGTTTTTAATTTCTTTAAGGATGCGAAGCTGGCAGAACCAGGACTGGCCACCCCCAAGCCAGGCCAGCGGTCTCAGGTTGACCAAAGCTAGTAAAAGAGGAGAGACTGGTTTGTAGAAAGGCAAATGAGATCTATGGGATGACCTTTCCTACCTTTCCTCGGAAAGTCTGGGAGGAGACTGAGAACAGCAGGAAATCCTGGATCTGGGCTGAAGCAATGAAAGGTGTGCATCCTGGGGCAAACAAGCATGTAAAGGACAAACTGTTTCGTGAGAAATATACACAGTGGAAGAGAGGCAGGACACTGTTTATGGACAGAGAGCGAATAGTGGACGGAGAGGGACGTGAAATCTCCCACTGTGTGAATTATGTGTGCCCAGACGGGGTAATAATTCAAGCTCCTGACCCCCGGTACTATCGGCCTCAGGGCAAGGACCCCCCAGCAAATGTGCCCATGCCTACTCAATGGAAAGCCGAGCAGTGTCAGTCAATACTGCCACACCAACCTGTGAAGTACCTTTATTGATCTGCCAATATGAACATCCAGGACTCAGGTGCCCCACATTCATCAGTTCTACAGTGTACTGGCCTTTCCAGAATCCATCGACTGGCCCACCAGATGACTTCAGATCCAGAGAGGACACCAGCCCAGCTGTATCCTGTTTCATCGCCTGGTAATCGGATGACGTCGGACCCGCTGTTTTCTTTTTGTTCCTGTTCTAAGGTTCCATCTCCAGAGATGACATCACCCCAGCAGTTCTCAGATGTGCCCTCCTGTGGTTCCCGGAAGATGTCCGCCCAGCTGTATCGGAAGAAATGCTGCCAGGGAGAGTCTTCGTCAGAGGTGCAGAACGGTTCAGAATTTTCCATTCTACGAGGGTCTGGTAAGTCCGAACTTTTCTATCTTTATGACATTGCAGTACACACCCTACACTAGCAGACTCCAAAATGTGTGAACTGTCCGCAAAGACTCTCCCCTTCGGGACTTTGGCCTGTTAGAACTGTGCTTCACCGGCTCCGGCCCAGGAGAGACTCTTTATTGACTAGCCTTACGGGCACTGTGGTCACTAGTTGGGACTTTTAAGGCACTCCATCCCCCCTAATGTGTACTGTAAATAATGTCGTTGTTTTCTAATGTAAATACTGTTTTTTCTACCTTTTCTAAAAAAAAATCTTTTTGGGATTCTTCAGTGTTTTGATGGTAGGGGTTTAGGTAGACTGTGTATGCAGATTAGGAGTGTGTGTTGTCTTTCTTTTTCTTGCAGGTGTTCCTGGAGAAAATAGAAGAGAAGACAAGAAGAGGAGGAGTGGCTCATCGGAGCTCCTCACTAGTACTTTAGTGTGTAGTGATTTAAAGTACTGTGGTTGTTGTTGTTACTGTATTAACCCTTTCCTTCCACAGGTGTGGTTGTGGGGGTAGGGAGGAGGCAGTAAAGTGATGTAACAATGTGGTATTATTTTCTTGGTGTGTGGTTGCAGGTTGCCCAAGGTCGGGGAGGTCCCCGGGTTGTTTTTGTTTTTGGGGTATTAAGTTGGAGGCAGACAGATTTCCCTAGAGAGCTGGGGGGGATAGACAGGCTGTGGTCCTGAATGGCCGTAGGGACTGCAGTGCTGATCTATTAGGGCTATGCACTGGACAGTTCTACCAGAGCCACTAGGCGGCCATAGTAAATGGGTAGTGTAGAGGCTGATATGTCAGCTAAAGGCCTCTAGGCCCTTAGTGTTGCCTGCCTGTGCTCGCACATGGTAGGAGGGGACTGATCACCTCCCCTCCGCAGGTAGCACATAGGGTGGGATGGCCTAAAGCCAGGTAAACAATGACTGCAGGCAGTCATTTTCCTGGTCAAGGGCGAGTGCAACCCCTTGTTACCCGGGGTTACCAGAATTCCAGTAAGACCTAGTGGTAGGCAGGGAAGGCAGCTTGTGAAACTCCAGTTAAATGGGTTTCACACTGTCTCGCTCTGTTCTCAGTCTCAGCTGAGACTGAGGGATGAATCACCATAGAACTGTCACAGCTGCATGAACCACAATGAAATCTGCAGCAGGGAGTTGGAATAGAATGTTGGGAGGTTTGAACAGTAGTGAGTAGGTCAGTTGGTGTTAGGAGCTTGCTGTGAAAGCAGCACAGCAGCTCTGTGTAGGCTCTAGGAGCCTCAGCCCTGACAGAGGGCTACATTTAGGTAAAAGGGTGTGTGTCTCCACCAAAAGAGAGACACAGAAGCAGTTTGTAAGTGGTGGAGACCGCTGATTCGGGTCTCAGTGCCCCCTCCCTTCAAGGGACGGGGGCAGGAAAGGGTTTCCTGCATATTCCTGGGGCAAACCCCCTGGTTCTGCTACTAGTGGAGAAGCTGCCTATTTGTTCCAGAGTTTTTGGGAAACAAGAATATTTGTGAATCGCCTGTGGGGCACCTGCAACCAGAGGGTGAGTGTCTGCTCTTCCTGAAAGGGCCTATGTTTTTCACCCTGGGACTTGTGTGACATGTGGGGATTGGACTACTGAAATAGTGGGAGGCCTAGAGTAATAGGCTTAGCCAAAAAGTAAAAGTATGTTCAAGTCCAGCGCTTATTGGGAAGTCAAAAGACATGTAGAGGAGATGTGACATACGTCTACCCAGTAATCTACATTGCCAAGCTTTCAGAAAAGAGTTGTTTAGTTTCCAGAGAAATGGCCGGGTATGGATTGTGGGAGCTGGAGGTGGGAGACCCCCATCTTTAGTGACCAGGTCCACCTCTACGGATTTGCTCTGTGGATTTCTACTTTGCCTCATGCACTTGGCCAGTGATGAGGGAAGTACCCAGACGTGGGATTGGAAGGAAAATTCCCTCTAGGAGTCAGAGGCTCTAAGGTGGTTTAAGGGAGCCACAACAGAATAACTGGTTCATTTCCCAAAATGGACCGTGGATCAAGTGGCCGGCGGGGGAGCCGGGCCAGTGGGGAAAACCCAAGTAGTGTACAAGTCGGGCTGTGTACCCAAAGCTGCGTGCAAGTCTGGGCTGTGTGCCTGGTGGGTTCAGAGCCTGAGGGCTGGAATAGTGATAAAGTGTTCTGTTATCTCTAATCTGCATTACCAGGAATGTAGCCCCATGGGGGTCCGTCTATGCTTTGTTTGTTCAGCTTGGATGTGAATAAAAGCCACACTGAAGAATCCCATTCCTGGTTCTGGACATTACAGTTATTGCTTCCTGTGTTCGGATTTACTTGGGTGCCCCTGTGCAGAGTAGCCAAACCTAGGCCCCCTGTGCCGAGTAACCTCATCCTCCCCGAACCCAGTCCCCACCAGGCACTACTGTCAACTTCAACAGCATGCCACCTGTCGTTTTGCTAAAAGGCAGGGGTGAGGGGTTACATCTGGTTTGCTCCGTGTCAGGCAACGAGGCTAGGAGTTGACCTAGCCTGGACCACAAGAACCTGTCATAAGCTGCAGAGTGGGCCTGATGTGCAGAAATGGAAAGCAACAACCATGCTGAGTAGAAAGTCCTCCTACCCCAGAAGTCAAAATCCGAGGAATCTTGATCTGGGGCCGGTCACGGTCAAGGGCGCAAAGCCCATCAGGAGTGATCAACTGCCAATCCGGACTGCGGAGGAGGCATGGAACCTGGAGACTCGGGGCGCAATACCACTGGCAGAGATCCCTAGGGGCAGGAACTCCAGGGAAGGGTCTCTGCCAGAAGCGCAACGAAGCCTCCCGAAAGGGAGCAGGCCAGGGAGGCAACACAAGGGTGGTCTTGCTGAACTCGCCTAGAAAGGCATGCGCCGAGTGCTCCGGATTGCTTATAGTGGCAGGGGTGAGGTGCAAGTCCTACAACATCCTTGTGAGGAAACGCCGATACTCAGCGAGATCAGTGGCTGGAGAGATGTGGCCAGAAAGCTGTTCTCCCCCAGAAGAGGGAGAGGAAGGGTTGGAGGGCACCGACTGCTCAGAGGGCGGTTGCTCGAGGGGAGGTTGAAAAACCTGTCTGTCCATTGCCCTAACATAAGCTGGGAACCGAGCAGCCACAGCCCTGAACTGCTCCCAGGAAAGAGGCCCACTAGGACCAAGGATGCCTGGGTGCCTGGGAGCGAGGAGAATGTGGCAGAGGGATGGGGGACAGAGCCGAGAAGAGATGTCGGCTGACCTCCGCCTGGGCTAAGGAGCAGACCAAGAGAACCTGAAGAAGAAGGTACTGCCTTGGCTGCACCCGGAAGAATCCCCCCAGTGAGGCGACCGGGGCCATATAGGTCCAGAAGGACAGTCCCCTACCTCAAAAGAATGGGGCTCCCTCAAAGAGACCGAGGAGGAGGAAGAGCGGAGATCCGCACTACGGCTTCTTCCAGAGCCCGGGCGGGCCTCAGAAAAAGGTTGCCATGCAGACCCCATGCCCTCGACCGGAGTCCCGAAGAGCCCCTCCTTGAGAGGGCCAGCCTAGAAGGGACAGCCCTGGCCAGCACCTGGAAGGAGCTATCCAGGGCACAGTACCCTCCCCTTCCCTTCCATAGGTGCTCTGATCGGCCACAAAGTTGGGCGATCCAGGCACACCACAGGCGGGGATGCCACTGCTGAGGGGTCAGTGAACCCACCAAGACCAGGCTGCAGAGAAATGGCCTGCACCACTGCCCGCTGGTCAGCACCCCTGACCCCAGTCTTGGCAGCCACTGACCCCACCTCAGAAGGGGGCTGACTCCGGCTTGTCGAGGATACTACAGAGCTGCCCACCGCAACAGTCAACCCCAAGGAGTCAGACTGTTCGTCTGACTCACAGCCCGCCTCCGCCTCCGAAGAGGTAGAGGCCGAGGCCCTGTGCCAGACCGCTGGAGGGCGCCTGGTGCCATCCCTGCCAAAGGGGGTGCCAGGAACCAAAACCATGCCCGAGCCAGTGTCCCCTACAGCACCGTGAGCAGAATCCACAGAGGGCATGGCCCCAGCCTGAAACACAGCTCCAGAGTCGGGACCAGCCACGGTGCAATCCGGTCCCACGGTGCCGAGGGCGGAGACAGCGTCGACGACGGCCCTGATGGTACCATCGACACAGAGGATGGTGCTACCCGGCCCCACGGCGTTGTGAATGGTGCCGAGGGCAGAGGTGGTGCCGAAGATGGCGCCGACAGCAGAATCTGGCACCCCCATGGCACAGAGTCCCGAGGACATGGTGCCGTGCTCAACCTTGGCACGGCGGATGGCGCCGAGGTGAGATGCAGACAAAGATGGCACCGTAGAAACTCCCATTGCGCCGCTAGCAGTATCGGTGCTGCGAATGGTGGGGCCCATGATGCCGTGAACGGCACTGAGGCCCGCAACGGCGGTGATCGATGGCGTCGAGGACGGCGCCGACGTGGGCCTCGCGAACCGCAGGTCCCACACCGGGGGAGCCTTCACCCTCGGCGGGGCGACCGCCGTGGTAGCGCCTCGCCCCGAAGGAGCGGATGGGCCTCCTCACCGTGGAAGGAGACTCGGCAATGGCCAGGCTACTAGTAGCCAGGGCTCCCTCCTCCTCGGTCTGTGTAGAACTGGGACGGACCGAAGGAGAGAAGGGCAGTACGTGGCTTGTCCCGAGCAGTCTTCCGACTCTCGAAGTCAGCGGAGCTCGCCCACTTTCCACTCGTGGTGTTCGATGGCGACCCGCCGTCCATGGAGAACAGGTGTCAGATGAATCCATGTCGGAAGCGGGCCAAGACATGTAAGGCAACGTCGCATTGGTCGGTGACAGAAAATTTACGGCCACAAGGCACCGTTGCATGGGGGGCCGTACCATCTTCAAAGTCTTCTTGCCCGCCGACCCAGACATGACCTACGAAGAAAAAAACAGAAAAAACAGAGCCTACGCCGCCAAGAATAAAATATATGGAAAGATCTTACCAGCAACGTCGAATAAGGCAACTAGAACCGGCAGGACATGGCACCGATGGACTGCGGCATGAGAAATAGCTGGAGAATAGCTTGAGAATGAACTGCGTAGGCGGTAGGCCTCAAATCGGATTTGGCTTCCCATGAGGTGACCTCTACGGCGGGAGATGAAGAACTGGCAGGCAGGCGGAGTCGACAGCGCCTAAAGGCCAACCTGTGAGCGCCATGCAATGTGTTGGCCTCGAGGGTGGTGCCGATGGTGCGTCGGGTTCTCCTACTACAAAAAAAAAAAAGGTTTTATGGGGTCATGACCTCCCACATGTACCCAATATTTTTTTTTTTTTTTTTAAACTTTAATTTTTATTAAGCTTTGCAGTACAATCTATTATGCCATAGAGAGTCTTCATTACATAAACAGAATAGCGTGCATATACTCATTGTATAGAATATTGCATTACTAACAAGTGTGGTATTTCCAGACATATGGGTACACAGCGCTGAGCAAGATCTTCAGTAATTGTGGCATATCTGCCACCCCAATTGGACTTTTAAAAAACATTAACTTATAATTTATTGTCCATTAATTATCAGATACTTATACCGGATCGTCCTCAGCCAAGACCAGGAGGATTACCCTAACCCATTACCCGAAGTCAGTTAGGCCCTCCGCTTGTAGCCACATCACCCACTTTGCCCATCTTCGGATATAGAGAGTGATCTTATTGTTTATTTTAAAAGTCAGCTTCTCCAAATCAGCAATGCCCTTTACTGTTGAAATCCAGTCCTGTTTTTTGGGCAGCGAGTGACTAAGCCACATCCTAGTTACGGCCTTATGAGCGGCAGTAGTTAGGATTGCCCATAAATACAATGAATCAGGCCCTCTAATGTCCAGTGCTGGGATCCCCAGAATTAATTCTTCCCAACCCACAGGATGGGTTAGTGAAAAGATTTTTTTTATAGCGGTTTTGGTGTCTGACCAGAATCCACACAACTTTGGACACTTCCAGAAGATATAGAGGTATTCTGCCTCCTCCTCCTCCCCACATCTCCTCCAGCAACTAGCTGACAAATTTGGGTTTCTTTTATTTAATGATGTAGGAGAGAGAAAAAAGCGGACCCTCACCTTCCAGGCAAATTCTTGCCAAAGTGGGGAATTGGTTGCCCTCCTTGCAATTTCAAAAACGGATTTCCAGTTGGGAGGGGTAGAGTTAGGGCTCATCTCCTCTTGCCACCTTTTTTTGATCTTGGAAAGAGGATCTCTCCTCATCGGTCTAAGAGCTTTGTACAGGAGGGAGATTAGGCCCTTTTGGTCTGCGGATGATTTTATCTGTTGGAAAGCTGCCAAAAGGGGTATAGCCCTATCAGGATCCCCCTCTCTCCTCTGAAGTGATGTTATATATGTTCTAACTTGCAGGAACCTAAAATGGTCCGAGTTTTTAAGGTTAAATTTGCTCTTGAGAGAGTTAAAATCCTGAACCAGCCCCCCCTGGATAAATTGCCCAAGATACTCCAGACCCAACCTACTCCACTGTTTGTATGCATGATCTAATCGATTGGGGGGAAAGTCTTCAGCCCAGGCCAGTCTTTTTAGGGGCCATAACAAAGGCAGCAGTTTATATTTTTTCCATAATCTATGGACTGCGCGAAGGGTCTCCCCACTGAACTGAGCCTGGGCATCGGATGAATGTGGGTCAGGAATGGTGTAACCACTCGATCTGCGAGAGGTAATCTGCCACCCCACTCCTCCTCTCCCCTCTCCATTCCCCTCCAACCAGAGGCGGGGCCAGGACTGCTCCACTGCAGTGCATTTTTCAATTGTACCACAAGGAAATAATCCTCCAGGTCTGGGAGGGATCTGCCCCCATCTTCCCGATGAGTCTGCAATATTGTAAGATTTATTCTGGGTCTCTTGTTGGCCCAGACAAATTTGGAAATCATTTTATGCCAAAGCTGGAAATGTGATTTATGTATATGTAGTGGAATACATTGGAACAGGTATAGAAATTTAGGTAATACATTCATTGTTATGGCTTGAATTCTAGAATGCATAGGCATATTGGATAGGGACCATCTTTCTATGTCCTTCGTGAGGGAGGCCGTTAGGGGGGCATAGTTTGCATTAAATAGTTTAGATAGCTGTTTAGTTATACGGACCCCTAAATATCTCATCCCATCAGCAGACCAGTTTAAGGGTAGAAGATGCCAGATGTCCTCAGAAGGGTTGAAAAAGAAACTAAGAGCTTCCGTTTTTGTCTTATTTAAAGAGTAGCCCGAGTGTTTCCAATTCTTCCAAGATGGGCCAGACCTGTACTATAGATTTGTGTGGTTGGGAGAGGCTCAACAGGACATCATCTGCATACAGCAGATTTTTTCTGCATGCCGCCCACCTCGATCCCTGTTATGTCCTTCGCCATCCTCACAGCCTGGCCAGAGGCTCAATATACAGGGCGAAAAATTAGGGGGAAAGAGGGCATCCCTGTCGAGTGCCCCTGCTCAGATGAAATCTATTAGACAGACCCCCATTTACCCTGACATATGCCTGGGGACCCGTGTATAGGGCTCTTATGGTACTTATGAAGGGTTCAGGAAAGCCTCTATGCTCAAGCACCGAGAAAAGAAAGTCCCAGGAGACCCTGTCAAAGGCCTTTTCGGCGTCTAGACTCAACAAACAAGCTGGGGTACGGGAACATTGGATCTGGTCTATCATGTTCAGAGCAGAACGTACTCCATCAGGGGCTTGACGTCCCATAACAAAGCTGGATTGGTCCGACTGAATTAACTCTGGTAGAATGGGATTCAACCTTGAGGCTATTATGGAAGTAAAAATCTTGTAATCTTAATTTAGTAGGGATATGGGGCAATAGGATTCACACTTTGAGGGGTCTTTACCTTCCTTGTGCAAGATTGTTATAGTCGCATATTGCCAGGAAGGAGGAGGAGGGCCTTCCCCGGTCCAGACGCTTGAAAAGACTAAGGAGTAAGGGGGTAGTTTCAAGGGCCAAAGTTTTATAAAATTCTGCCCCTAAACCTGCTGGCCTGGGCATTTGGCCGATTTAAGTCTTTTAATTATGGTACTACTTTCTTGAGTGATAGGTCTTGTCAGCATCCTAACAGTATTCAAGGGAGCAGAGGGAGGGTAGTGCCCAAATAATTTCTTTATCTTGTTTAGAGTTTTTCTTCTAAGTTGTACAGTTTCGAGTAGTAGTCAACAAATGCCTCTGCTATCTGCGTGGTCTGTCTGACTAGGTGACCAGAACAAGGGGACATTATTTTAGTTATTGTGGCTTTAGCCTTGATTGGCGGAGTCTGTAAGTGAGTAGTTTGATGCCACGAAGGCCTCCTCGTAATATTTTTTGTTTCAAATAAAACAAGGCTTTTTCTACCTCTGCCCTTTGAATATTTTGTAGTAGATTACTGAAAGTTAAAAGTTCCTATTCGGGAGTCATCCCACTTAATTTATTGGGCAGCTTCTAATTCTTTAATCTGAGACATTAAGTCTTGTTTTTGCCTCATTTCCTTTTTTTTGCGGGATGCTATTGCTATGAGCTTACCTCTTAGTGAGGATTTAATTGTGTGCCAGAGAATCTGGGGGGTAGTCTCCTGTCTATTATTTTCTTCTAATGTTTTCAGGCATTCCCTGAGATCCTCTAGAACTCCTTTGTCTTGGAGAAGAGAGGTGTTTAGCCTCCAATGTGTGGTATGTTTGGGCAGTCCGAGCTCCACCTCAAGACAGACAGGACTATGGTCCGAAAGAATAGTTGTGCCCACCCATATGGAGGGGAATCTACCTAATTCACTTGAAAATGTAAAAACATATCCAAGCGGGAAAACCCTAAACCTGGCAGAAACAAGTGTACTCCAGCTCTAGGATACCTCTCTCTCAGATGTCAGTCAGACCTAGTTGTTCTAACTGAGTTTTAACAGATCGGGCCTTAGCTGCATCCAGCTTTGGAATCTGGGAGGTTGAATCAAGGGCCCTATTCAAGATTATATTCCAGTCCCCACCCATTATTAAAATGCCTCTGGCCTTTTCAACCACAAGGTGGAGAATATTTGAGTACACTCTGAGCGGTGACCCAGGTGGAATATAAATGTTGGCCATAGTTACTTGGATGTCTTGTATAGATCCAATAACTATCAGATACCTTGCTTCAGGGTCTTCTATCACCTCCTGCTGTTGGAAGTGGAGAGACGCCGATAAAAGAATCGCCACCCCCCTCTTTCTACCTGCGGGAAGGGAGGAATGATACACCAGGGGGAAGGATTTTGATTTAAGTTTTTGGGCCTCCGAGGTGGAGAGGTGGGTCTCCTGAAGGAAGACTCCTCCACAACCATGGAACGCAACAAATTGCTGAATCCTTTTCCTCTTGATTGGGCTGGACGATCCGTTCACATTGAGCTACATAAACTTCGTAGAATGTTTAGCCATGGTCCAACCAACAAAAGTTAATTATCAGTCTCTGAAACCAGGACTCTGGGCAGTAACAGTTTAAGCCAGTAACAAGTCTGCAAAGCATCGAACTTTTTAAGTAGACATTAACTAAACAGAAAAACATTCATTTTAACTATTATACAACCAGACAATTGATCAGGCCTCTTCCAGTTTCGAGCCTTGAGCAGAATTGATTGTTGGTCAACCTCAGCTGGGACTCCTCTCGGCCTGGTTGTACCGTGATCTATGATTAGACTTCCAAGGGAAGACTGACTGATATTAGTCAGTGGAAGGGTGTCTGAATAAACAGAACACAGCAGGGCACCCAAGAGTGCAATGTGTGTTCCCTGCAGGGCCCCGGAATACCCGGCGTAAATGCCCTTCCTCCTATTGTCAGTGTGGAACCGCGTGAGTACCAGATTCCCAAGAGCCTCCCGCTCCCCACCCATCAAAAATGAAAGAACTAAAGGAGCACTGTGACTCCCGATAGCCTGCCCAGTATCAGTGCCTTGGACATCTTGCATCTGCAATCCCGTGTCTGTTTCCTGTCACATCCACCCACCCCCATCACCTCCCACCCCAGAAGCCAGACCCATAGAATGAATTCAGGTGGGCTGGTCCAAGCAAGAAAACTCCCACCACAACACACGCACAGCCGGGGAGATGGGCCCAATGCCCTCACACCTCATCCTGTCAATAACTCATGGAGGGAGAAGCATTCCCCAGCACCGCCTCCCCAGATAAATAGAAAGTTGTCCAACCCGCCTCCAACCCCCACTACCATCGAGCCAGGACCCCCGAATGCACAATAGCAGGAGGAGCCTCACGGCTATGTAAGAAGCGGGGTTCAGGAAGAAACTTAATCTTCGCAAGGACGTTCTAAAAGTTTGTAGGAGGGGAACTCCTCCTCTGGGGCACCCCAGAACCCCAGTCCCACAACTCCCATTCTCCAACCTCCGATCCTTAAATAATATTTATGTTTATGGCCTCAAATGGGCGTGTCCTGGCTTATTCATGTTGTTGCCCCTCCTATCTCCTCCCCCAGACTCCTACATATGTAACAATTGTGGTCTCATCCTCAATTAGGGGGGAGAATAGACAGGTAGAAGACGACCAAACCACCACTATTTTACTGAAAGGGAGAGCAGTCAGGCTACTGCATGATCAGTTGGATTGCTTTTTCACGCTTTCAACCAAACTGCTGCCACCTACCATTACAAAAAGTGAGCAGATCAACACCGCTATCATTCCCCAAGACCTCCCACAGAAGGCTGGCTGAAAGAAACGGTGGGCATATTCAAAGCATGTCTGAGGGAAGGGACAGGGAGAACAGGCTCATGGAGCCACGGCCTTTGCAGCGGGAAACTAGGCACACAGTCATGTTAGTACATCGCAGGCATAACGATGCGTCCCTATCGTCCCCATTGTCTAAGCATACTCAGACAAAATGAAGCAGTGGATCAAACGATTCTAAAAATGGATTAGATTCACAGAGCATTACCAAATTTTGAAAGAGGGGAATCGGATGTACACTAGGGCCAGAGTTATTGCAAGAAACTGAAGAACACAAGAACAGGGAGGGGCAGACAGTCCCTCATGAAAGTACAGTTATGCTGGGCGGTGAGTGTTTAGAGTACTTACTGCGATTCCAGCATACCCCGAGGACCGGGAGGGGAGGCCAAGAACCGCATGGGTATTGGGAGGTTGAATGCAGTTAACCTCGGAGGGCATCGCCTGACCAGAACCCCTCGGGGTGAGGGACCCCAAGACAATCCACTGCGAGACATCACTGAGGAGATGCTTCATGTGTCCGTAGGTCGCCAGGGTTGGAGCTTCCACCTCTCTACTCTCCGTCGCCAACTTCAGGTGAGAACATTTTGTTGATCGAGGCAGGGTCCCTAATTTCCAGGCACAGCCCGATATCTGCACGTAGGAAGTCTGTGGAAGCACACAAGATCCTGCTTTTGGCTATGCCCTTCTGAGCCACAGACCATGCCGAGGCCAAGAGATCTCGCCCAGCTTCTCTTTGTCAGAGGGGAGAGGATCCTCAGCTCCTCCAAATATGGGGCCGCTGACAAGAGGTCCTTGAAGATTCTAGTGCCTTTTCTGACATGATCTTTAGCCTTGCTGGGTGCAGGACTTGAGACTTGATGTTTCTTGCTCTCAGCTGCTTAACGATCGGCCAAATTGCCTTTCTGGCCTCTTGAACCTCTGCAGTGTGATCGATATCGACCGCTATTCTGTGGCCCTCAAATTCCAATGGGCCCTGTCGCCAGGCTGTCCGCAGCACCTCTTCCTTATTGCTATACAGGGTGAATCGAATCACAAAAGACCTGGGTCTGGCCTCAGGGTTGCTAGGCCTTGGTGCAAGCGATCTGTGGGCGCGATCGAGACTTAAATCCAGGTCTCCTGGGAGGTCGATAGCTTTCTTGAGGAGCTGTTGTATGAAGTCGATGGTGTTTGTAGAGCCCTCCTCTAAACCCTCAGGGACATCATGGATTCTAATATTTTGTCGTCGGCTTCTACCTTCAAGGTCATCAAGCCTATGCGTAAGTTCGCGGTCCCGCGCTAGAAGGTACAACAACAGCCTGTCTTGTCTATCCGTCTGCTCCGACACTGCAGTAAGCCCCAGCTCTATTTGGTCCGTTTTGTGATCTATTCTACTCAGGTCTGCACGGAGTTCCGTCAGAGTTCGGTCAATTTTAGAGACTGTACGCGCTGTTTGATGGTCTCTGACAGATCATCTTCACTAGAGCCTTCATGTTGCTCGGCCTGTTGCAGCTGCTTGGCGGTCCCCACTTCCTCGACAATTTCGGGGTCCTTGTCTTGTAATAAAGCTTTAAGTTTTTGAGCGGGGGTTAGATGGAGCTTCCCCGCCTTGTTTCTGCGTTGTTTAGCTGGGGATGCCATCATTTTGCAGGCGATTAACGATAGTATTGATCGGTGGGTAGCGAAGCAAAGAACTCAGACCACCATGTCGGTCACTGATGTCACCGGGAAGTCCCCATGTACCCAACGGTGATGAATGGTGAAGACTGACACAGATAATATCATAGGATTAGTCCTCAAGGTGACCCTGTCCTTGTGGAAAATTGAATAAGGCTCTTTACACATCACAGCCTGAAGCTCAGAAATCCTTCGAGCAGAAGTAACAGCAACTAAAAACAACGGTTTCCATGACAGAAAGCGTAGCTCGCAGTTTGCGGCAGGCTCAAAGGGAGGCAAAGTAAGCTTCTCTAAAACAAATAAAAGGTCCCATGAAGGGACATGATCCCTGATTGGGGGTTCAGATGCAGTATGCCCCACAAAAAAGTGTGGGACAGATCCAGCTGGGCAAGAGTCTTGCCCTTGATAGGTGCATGATATGCAGAGATGTCTGATAAGTGCACCTTAACAGAAGAGTAACTTAGCCCTGAGTCTGAGAGGGAAAGGAGATGCTCTAGAATGAGATTCTCTGGACAGGAAAAGGGATCCAGGTGGCAAGCGTTAGCCCATATGCAGAACTGCTTCCACTTCATAGCATAAGTGGATCTAGTGGAGGGTTTCCTGGCTGCCACTAGAACGTCTGCCACCCGGGGAGAAACCCCAAATCAGGCAACTGCTAAGTCTACAGGAGCCATGTATGAAGGTGCAATGACTTGACGTCTGCATGGATCAGGGTGTTCTGTTTCTGGGAGAGCAGACTGGAGCACAGAGGCAGGGGAATCGGAGGCTCCACCGCTAGTTGCTGGAGAAGTGGCAACTACATCTGGTGCAGCCAGTAAGGGGCTCTAAGGATCATTTCCGCCCCTTCTGACTGCAACTTATGCAGAACTCTGCAGCAATGGAAAGGAAGGAAAGGCGTAAAGAAACCTCCCAGTCCAAGAGAGGGACAACACGCCTCACCAGAAAACACCAGGACCTGGATCTAGCAAGCAAAAACTGGGAAGTTTTGCATTGGATGAGGACGCGAAGAGGTCCGGCTAGAGATCTTTGACTACTGAGGGAAGAAGTTCCCACTCATGTGCCTTGGACCAGGAACAGCTTAGGCTGTTGGCCGGCCAAGGTGTTTTTAACACCTGGAACATGCACAGCAGTTAGGTTCAGGTGATGCACTATGGCCCAATACCAAACTCTCATGGCCTCTCTGCAGAGGGGGTAAGAATGCATTCCCCCCTGCTCATTTATGTAAAAGACCACCGACATATCGTCCATCTGGATTAAAAGAGGTCACAGAAGCAGATTAGTCTGAAAGGCCTGCAGAGCATACAGGATCACCTGTATCTCCAAAACACTGATGTGGAGATGTTGCTTCAATGGCGACCAAGTCCCCTGAGTCTGATGGTCCGCCAGATGGGCACCTCAGCCCTGGCCCGACGCGTCCGTGGTCAGGATCTGTCAGGATGACTCTGACCTGAAGTGGCCCCCAGAGAGATTAGAGGGTTCAGCCACCACGCCGTAGTCTGTTGCACGGAGTTGGATACCAATGTTGGAAGATCCAAATCTTCTGTGCTTTGATCCCATTGGACCCAAAGGTTCCATTGGGCTACCCTCATGTAGTGAGTTGCCTAAGAACTGCTGTGATGGCAGTCGCCATGTGTCCCAGCAACCTTAGAAATGACCTGGTGAGATGACAAGACAAGGGACCTGGTGAGATGACAAGACCCACTGAGCTTGTGCCTGAAGGCATTCTGCCCTGTCTGGGGAAGAAGGGCTTTGCCTTGGTGGTGTCCAAGATAGTCCTCATGTACTGAAGTCTTTGACTTGGCCATGGGAAGGATTTGGGGAGGTTAAGAGTAACCCCAGATCCTGAAACAGAGTAAAAGTGGCCTCCATGGTTCTGAGGTGGGAGCGTCAGAAGCCAGTTGTCTAGGTAAAGGAAGACATAATGGCCTATCCTCCTTAAGGTCGCTGCCACTACTGCCAGGCATTTTGTAAAGACTTGTGGGGCCGAGAACAGGCCAAACGGTAGAGCCCGAAACTGGTACAGGTTTCCTTGAAAGTGGAAGCGAAGGAACCTTCTGGGGGGTGGAAACACCAAGATGTGAAGGTAACTGTCCTGCATGTCCACAGAACAGAGTAAATCCCCCTGATGTAGTAAGAGGAGGAGGCCGTGAAGTGTGACCATCCTAAACCATTTGTATTCTTTGAACTGGTTCAGGTGGCTGAGGTCCAATATGGCAACGCAGGTCTCCTGTTCTCTTGGGGACCAGGAATAAATGAGAGAAGAATCCTTTCCTTCATTGTGTCAGTGGAACGGGTTCTATGGCTTGTTTTCTCAGGAGCACTTGGATCTCTTCTTAGATAAGGCTGATATGGGCCTGAGGGTAGTGGGATGGAACTGGAGGTTTGTCCAGAAGAATCTCTGAAAATTCTAGAGTGTGCCTCTGTTCCACTAACTGCAGAAGCCACTGATACAAGGTTATTCTGTGCCAACCCTCTCAATAAAGAGAAAAACGACCCCCACTGCCTCCGCCCAGGGATTCGGCTGGGGGGAAAGGGGTCGGGTAAGGAGTAAGGCAGAGAGCCAGGGACAGGCTCTGTAGCTCAGGAAGTTCTGGGAGCAGAGCCTCCTGTTGCTTGAGAAGTAGCCTTCTCTTAAAGGCACTTCGGGCTGTTGTTCTGTGGGTTGCTACTTAGAGGTGTGATGAAAGGACTGCTGCTAGAATGATTTAGGCCGTGATTGGTACAGTGTTTCAATCGAATGGACAGCCTTGCCTGATTCTTGGAGGTGAGTGATTATATTTTGAGAATTCTTACCAAACAAGATGGGTCCTCTGAAAGGGGCGTCCAGAATCTTGGACTGGACATCTGGAGCAAAATCAGAGACTCTCAGTCAGGAGTATCGATGAAGGCAAACTCCCCTAGCCACAGCTCTGCCTGTGGAGTCCGCCAAGTCCTAAGAGGCTTGGAGAATGTAAATCCCCACATCCGAGCCCGATTTGAGAAGGTGCAACAGCTCAGCCTTTCTAGGAAGATCAGGCTGAGCTTGTGCCACCTCAAAGGCTTTCTCCCACAGGGCATTCTGATATTGAATCATGTGAGCTAGGAAGTTTAGGGCACGGACAATACAAGTGGCCGAGGAATAGACCTTCTTCCCAAAATGGTCTATCTGCCTGGAGTCTTTATCAAGAGACTGAGTGCTAAGGTGCCGGGCCACTTGGTGGTCATGGGCCGTGTTAATAATGGCTGAATAAGTCTAGGTGCTCCCCATAGAAAGGTTTGGCCTCGGGGGTATTATATGAAGCGATCTGCCTTCAAGACTTCACTGGTGTAGTGGATGGGTGTTTCCAAGTAGCTCTACTGAAACTCTTGAAGGAGTCAATCAAGGATGGAAAAACTAAGGGCAATGACTCCTTCTTACGGAGGAAAGCAGCTAGCTGATGTCGCTCGCGATCCACTTCCTTCATATCCCAACTCATGAGGGCCTGGATGCGTCTCATCACATCCATAAAAATCTGGTCTAGAGGAGACCATGTGGTGTCCCTGGGCTCTTCTGGATCCGACAGCAAGTCAGAGTCCCCGAATCATCATAAGATGAGGAGGAGGACTATCTCCCCCGACTCACCTGAGTCTGGTGAAGGAGAGGGTGATCAAGGATGCTTTGTTGGGGGTCCTTGAATGACAGACACCAGCTCTGTCTGGCTGTGGAGTAGGCTCCTTAGGAGGTGGTGCTGGGTCCTTTCTTGGGGGAGCCGGCCCCTTAGCATGACTGGAAGGAAGGTCCCGTGGAGACGGAGTTGGGACCCCCCCATCATTGAAATATGCCCACCAGGCTGCCAAAAACAGGTTACTCACCTGTAACAGTAGTTCTAGGAGTGGTATGTGTTGTTCATCCACACTTCTTGGCATGTCCTTTTTCCCTTTAAGGGTCGCCGGAAGTCTCCAAACTAGCTCCTCCCATCCACCCAGGTGGTATAACCCTTGCCTCCGCCCCATGAACCCAGCTCCTAGCCCGCTGGAAGCTAGGTTTGTGCGTCCCCAGCCGGGGAGGTCGGGTGGGTCTGTGTGGATGAACAACATATACCACTCCTAGAACTACTGTTACAGGTGAGTAACCTGTTTTTCTAGGATTGTGGATATGTTGTTCATCCACACTTCTTGGCAGACTCCTAGCAGTTCTCCGGAGGGAGGGAGGCAAGGAGCACACCCCCACTGATACTCACTTGGGAAATAGAGATTGGGGAACAGAGACCCCAAAACCAGTATCCCGGCATGACTCAAGGTCGATGTGGTAATGGGTAATGAAGGTGTTTGCTGACTTCCAGGTAGCAGCCCGAAAGATTTCCTGGATAGGGATGTCCCTGGAAGCAGCCACCGATGCAGCAGTATGGCGGGCAGAATGAGCTCTTATCCCTCTGAGAGGCTCCATGTCCCCCAACTCATAACACAGGCTTATGCAAGATGTAATCCACCTTGCAATAGTCCATTTTGCTGCAGGACTGCCAGAAGTGGCTTCAGCGTAGGTAACAAACAGTTGGCGAACCTCTCCCCGAATTTCTGCCGTCCTCTCCTTGTAATAGGAGAGGGCACGTCTCAAGTCCAGGGTATGGAGCCTGTATTCGGCCTCAGAGGTGTAATTAGGGTAGTATACAGGCAGAGTTAACACCTGGTTAAGGTGAAACTCTGACACCACCTTCGGAAGGAATTTCGGGTGGGGGCCCAGGACAACCTTGTCCCTGTGAATGACCAGATAAGGGAAGTCCACTGAAAGTGCCTGGAGCTCCTCTGTCCTTCTGGCAGACGTGATAGCCACCAGGAAGGCTGTCTTCCACAAGTGTGACAATGTACATTTGTGCATTAGTTCGACTGGCTTGCCCATGAGCTTTATCAGTACCAGCAGTAGATACCACAGATGTGGATGTTCACGCACCGGAGGGAATATGTGATCCAGGCCTTTGAAAAAATGCCTGACCACTGTCTCCTGCACCAGTGTCAGCTGAACGGCCCACACCCAGTAAGCAGAGATGGCTGCCAGGAGCACCCTAAGGGTTGATGACCAAAGACCCCCATTGGAGAGAGACCAAAGGTAGTCGAGAATGTTAGCCACTGGACAGGACAGAGGGTCCAAGCCCTTGCCCTGACACCAAATGGAAAACATTTTCCATTTGAAGGCATAACATTTCCTGGTCGATTCGTTTCTGGATGTCTCCACCACGGTGAGGACATCTCGAAAGACCTAAAGCCTGGAACTCTAGCTGCTCAGGTACCAGGCTGTGAGGTGCAGGATTGAAGGTCCAGATGGTATACCTTCCCTGATTGAGAGAGATCAGGCCCAGGTGTGCTGGGAGCCTCCAGGGGCCTGCAGCTAAGGCTGAGGAGATCTGGATACCAGAACTGGAGTGGCCAGTCTGGGGCTACCAGAATCACCTTCGCCATGTCCCTCCTCACCTTCAGGAGTACCTTGTGGATCAAGGGAAATGGAGGAAAGGCGAGAAGAGGCCTGGGGTCCACAGCCTCGAGAAGGCATCCTCTGCAGCGAGCCCTGAAGAGGGGCTGGCATGAAACAGCCTCAGCTTGGTGTTTTCCCTGGAGGCAAACAGGTCCACCATCGGTTTGCCCCAGTGGGAGAACAGGCTGTAAGCTACCTCTGGATGGAGAGATCACTTGTGGGATGTCTCGCCTAAGTGGCTGAGAGCATCCGCCAGATGGTTTTAGGCTCCTGCCACATGAATGGCTAGGAGATCCGCCTCCAGATGGCTGATGAGGGTCCAGATGCGGAGCGCCTCACTGCAAAGCAGATGGGAGTGTGTGACGCCCTGTTTGTTGAGGTAGTACATGGTCGCGTATTGTCCGCTGGGACTTGAACCACTTGACCCCGAGCTGAGGAGCGAAAGCTGACAGTGCCAGTCTGACTGATCTGAGCTCCAACAGCTTAATGTGGTATTGGGACTCCTCAGGGGTCCAGAACCCATGGGCCCTTTTGTCCCCCATGTGGGCTCCCCAGCCCATGAGAGAGGCATCGGTCGTGAGGATGGCTGTCAGTTCTGGGTGGACAAACGGGATCCCTTCCTGCAACCGATATGGAGCGATCCACCACTGAAGAGTGTCCCATATCTTCTGGGTTACAGTGATCAGCTGGTCGAAATGACCATGGCACTGAGTCCACTGGGTGGCCAGCTCCCATTGTAGGGGGCGCATGTGCCACCGGTCCCAACAGACCACAGAGGTGCATGCTGCCATGTAACCCAGAAGGTGCAGGAAGTGCCGGGCTGGGCGCAATTGCCCAACCAGAAATGATTGGGCAAAGGAGAAGAGAACCTCCACCCTGTCCGCTGGGAGTCGAGCTCTGGCTTGACGAGAATCGAGCTCTGCTCTGATGAAGCACTTCACCTGAGAAGGCACGAGTTCAGACTTGGCCTTGTTGATCAAGAGGCCGAGTTGGGAGCAGGTCTGGAAGACCAGGTCCCTGGACCTCTCCACCTCTTGCTGGGTGGGACCTGCTAAGATCCAATCGTCGAGGTAGGGGTAAATTCTGACCCCCCCCCCCCGACACCTGAGATGGGCTGCCACCACTGCGATGCATTTGGTGAAGACCTGTGGGGCCAATGACAGGCTGACCGGCATGGCTCAGAACTCGTATAGGGTCCCTTCGGCGCTGAAGCAGAGGAACCGCCAATGAGATGGACAGATTGGGATGTGAAAGAACACATCCTGCAGATCCAGTGAACAGAACCATGTTTCGCTCTAAGGATGGTATAATCTGGGACAGAGTGACCATCCAAAAGGTGCCTGACCTGAGATACTGATTCAGGTTGTGCAGATCTAGAGTGGGGCGCCAGCTCCCTGTCCACTTGGGCACCAGGAAGTACCTGGAGACAAAGCCCGAGTCTGCTGGAGAATCCGCCACTGGAGCTACTCCCTCCTTGAGGAGGAGCTGAGCAATGTCGTCTCGGAGAGCCGACTGAGTATGGATGGATACTCTTTCCTCACGAGGCGCGCCTCGGCTTGGAGGGTGCTGCTCGAATTCCAGAGGCTGTCCCTGACTGACCACTTCCAAAACCCACCTGTCCATGGTGATAATGGACCAGGCGGAAAGAAAGTGGCGTAGCCAGCCCCCCATGGGAGGACCCAGAGCGGGCGTGACGGGAGAAGGGTGGCAGCCCGCCCAGTCACTAAGTAGGCTTGGAGAAGGAGGATCCAGGACCTGAGCCTTGGCCTCCTCTGCATCCAACTAGTATAATAACGCATAATTTCTGTGAACGCCGAGGGTGTGTAGAATAGCCTCCCCGACTGGAAAGCTCAGAGTAATACACCGCAAGTGTATAGTCTGATTCAAAGTAAACTCAGAAACTACTTAAGGTAAAATCTACACCACTCTGTCTGTGAAAATCAAGCAAGGCTCCTTAGACGAGGGCCTGAAGCTCGGAAATCCTTCGAGCAGTGGTAATGGCAACTAAAAAGTGCGCTTTCCAAGAAAGATAGCACGTATGTCGCAACTTGCTGCTGGTTCAAAAGAAGGCAAAGTGAGTTTCTCAAGAATGAAATTCAGGTCCCACGGAGGAACAGGGTTCCTGACTGGGGGCTTCATGTGGAGAATCCCTTTCAGAAAAGTTTTGGAGATTTCCAACTGAGCCAAAGTTTTGCCATCCACTGGAGTGTGGTAAGCAGAAATGGCAGACAAACGGACCTTCAGAAAAGAACAGCTTAGGCCAAGGTCCGACAGGTGCAATAGATACTCCACGACTTGCAGAACAGGGCAAGAGAAAGGGTCCCGACCCTTGGAGGTTGCCCAAATTTCATTTCATAGCGTATGTGGTTCTTGTGGATGGCTTTCTGGCCTCCACAAGGACCTAAGCGACTCTATATGTCAGAAAGTGCCACATGTGAAGGTGAAGGGACTTGAGGCCTGGAGGGATCAGCCTGCCCTGCTCCTGGGTCAGAAGGTCCTGGCAGAGAGGAAGAGGAACTGGAGGCTCCACCATCAACTGCTGGAGCAGAGGGAACCAAATTTGGCGAGGCCAATTGGGGGCAATCAGAATCATGTGAGCCCCTTCTGCATGTAGTTTCAGAAGCACCCTCTGTAGTAGCAGGAAGGGAGGCAAGGCACACAAGAACATCCCTGTCCAGCAGAGGGACAGCGTGTCTCACCAGAAAGCACCACACCCGGAACTAGCAAGCAGAAACTAGGTAGTTTTGATTGGAAGGAGGTGAACAGATCGAGATCTGACAACCCCACAGATCAAAGATGCCTTCGACTACTGACTGCCTCAGTTCCCACGTGTGCCCTTGCCCTAATGCAGTTGAAGGTGTCCACCAGGACATTTAGAACTCCTTGGAAGTGCACTGTCAGAAGCTGTAGGCTGTGCTGAATCGCCCATTACCACACACGCATCAGCTTCCCTGCACAGGGGATAAACTGCATGCTTCCCTGTTTGTTCAGGTACCAAACCACACACATATTGTCCATCTGGACAAGGAGGCCCAGGGGAGAAGAAGGGTTTGGAATGCCTGAAGGGCGTTCAGCACAGCCCACATCTCTAGCACACTGATGTGTAGAGAGAGAGCTCCTGCTGAGACCAGGATTCCTGTGTCCTGTGGTATCCCAGGTGAGCACCCCAGCTCCGTCTAGAAGCGTCCGTTGTCAGGGTCTGAGCCAGAGAAGGGACCTGAAAGGGAATCCCTCTGGTGAGATTGGATAGATTCTGCCACCAAAGAAGGTCTAGACCCATGGGGCTGGACACGAGGATTCTGTGATCCAGGTCGTCTGATCTCTGATCCCACTGGACCCTTACGGTCCACTGCGTAACCCGCATGTTGAGCCTGGCTAAGGGGACAGTGGGGATAGCCACAGCCATAAGACCCAGGAGTCGTAAGATAGAATGAGCTATGGTCCATCGGCTGGTTGCCACTTGGTTGGCCTGCTGATACAAGGTTTCCTCCCTGTCCAATGGGAGGAATGCCTGATCCTGAACAGTACCCAGCACCACCCCAATAAACTGGAGGTGTTGGAACGGGACAAGGTGGGATTTGGGGTAATTCACCATAATGTCCACTTGCTGAAAAAGGTCCAGGGTAGCAATCAAAGAGGCTACAGGCTGTCTTTCGACGGTGCCAAAAGAAGTCAGTCGTCGAGGTATGGGAACGCATACAGGCCCTGGAAGCGTAAAACCACTGCCACCACCACTAGGCACTTGGTGAACATCCTGGGTGCTGAGGAAAGGCCAAAGGGGAGCGCCTTGAACTGAAAAGGTTCCCCCTGGAAGGTAAACCGGAGAAAGCGGTGGTGGGAGTGAAAGACTGGGATATGCAAGTAAGTATCTTGCATGTCCAATGCACAGAGCCAGTGTCCCTGGTGAAACGGTGGCAGCAGATTCGGCAGGGTCAGCATGTAAAATCTTTTGTACTCTACATACAGACTGAGCATGCTGAGGTCCAGAATCGGACAGAGGTCTCCCATCTGTTTGGGGACCATGAAGAAGTAGGAGTAATATCCCCTTCCCATCCGAGTCTGAGGAACGGGTTCTATGGTGGATTTTGCAGTATTTCTTCTTCTGTTTAGAGGAATGTGACCTTTTGGTAATGAGAGAGAGTAGATTTTATGGAGGTCTTTCTGTGAATTCTATGGTGGGCCTTGAGCTATTAGCTGAAGGACCCAAGAGTCTGTTATGATCACCTCCCAACTGGCCAGATGTTTGGTGAATCTGCACCCTACTGGTTCTTCCAGAGCTGGAGGCGGTGTGCCCTTCAAGTAGTCAGGAGGTGGGGGCGTTGGCGGAGTAGTGCTCTGGAAGCCCGCTGGGACTTGGCTGGAGTGGTGGTCGATGCCGAAGGAGCCTGACGTTTAGTCTGATGTCTAGTGGGCTGTTGCTTGGTCTAGTGCCTTTGCTGGTGATGAAGAGGCTGCTTAGGCTTAGAGCTGGAACAATACATGGACTGGACACAGCACAAGGCCTTGCCACTGTCCTGTAGCTCAGTTATGATGTCCTTGACGACACCCCCAAAGAGAAATGAACCTCGGAAGGGAGCATCCTGGATGACCGCTTGAACATCCTGGGCCAAACCAGATACCCGCAACCAGGAGTACCTATGCAGGCAAACTGCGGTAGTGGTGCACCAGGTAGAAATGTTTACTGTGTAGCCCTAAGGGCATGGTGGGAGGAAATTTCTGCTGTCCTGACTGGGCAATCTTAGTCTTTCCCTTGGAGTCAGGCAAGGCCTCAAACTCTGACTTGAGCTGGCCTAGGATTATAGATTTTGGTCCATGATCACGGTCCCTCGATAATTCAGGGCTCTAAGGGCCAAATTGGAGGATGAGTAAACTTTATGTCCAGACTGGTCCAGTTGCCACGACTCCTTATCAGGAGGAGAGGTGCTCACGTGCTTTGACTTAGCTATACAGTCATGAACCACATTAATGACCATCAAGTCCGCCTTGGGATGGGAACTGAGGTGGTCTTTGCCCTTAGGGGCCCGATACAATCTGTCAGCCTTCTTGGCGACCACAGCCACTGACAAAGGCTGCTGCCAAACTGTGGAGGCCAAATCCTCATGTGGGCCTATCCACGGAGGAATGAGAAGTGGTGACAGCTCTGGCATGTCAAGGTGCTCCACCAGTCTCTTGCATTGAGGGTCTTGTTCCTCAGTCTTCCACCCATTCGCTTCTCGAATCTTTCACAGGATCTCTGTGAAAGGATCCTCCCGGGGGTGGGGGTGGGGTTAGACAAACTTAGGAGAGTCCTTGGTCTTGGGTTCCTCCGGGGTGGAGTCTTGAAGCCCAAAGCAGAGGAGGAGGAGGAAGAGTCCGAGTCTGGGTCCGACAAAAGACTTCTGTTTGG
Organism: Neoceratodus forsteri; assembly: GCA_016271365.2. Lineage (NCBI taxonomy): Eukaryota > Metazoa > Chordata > Ceratodontiformes > Ceratodontidae > Neoceratodus > Neoceratodus forsteri. The sequence continues at coordinate 283,709,263 of CM057453.1, read as the reverse complement.
TGACAGAGCTCATGGAAGAGGGACCTCCTTAGGAGTGACTGTAAGGGCCCTTTCGTTGCCAACTACTGTGGTAGGGCATGAGGCCTGGCCTGAGGTAGAAGGACGAGACTCCACCGGCAAAACGGACCTAGGCATAGGATCCAGGAGGACTGGCGTGGAGGCCGCAACCGGCTTATGTCGGTCCAATTCTGAAACAAGCTGGGTCTTGGTCTCAATCCACCAAGACTGAAAGGCCGCCCTTAAGTCCACCTGAGGATGAGGAGGAGGCGGGAAAGGCTGATACCTCTGTGTGTAGCCTGTAGAATGATAACCCAGTGTCGGGTAATGATAGCCCGGTGTAATGTAGCTTGGCAAAGAATAGCCTGATGACAGATACCGTGGCGTGGGATATCCTGGCGGCTGGTACCCTGGCGGCAGATACCCTGAAGGGGGGTAGTGAGGCAGAGGAAAGCCTGATGTCAGAAGGCTGGGCGAAGGCCCCGATGCAGAGAGGCCTGATGGAGGCCGCAATGGCGGATAACCAGGCACAGGCCCCAACGGAGGGGCCGAGGGACCGGACGGGAACCCTGACAGAGAGTAGGAAGGGCCCGGTAACATCAAGTCTGGCACCGGACCCGCTGGGGCGGAGGGTCCCACCGGGGTCTGGGGCGGGGCAATGGGCCCATATGGGGGAGTCTGTGGTGCAGGAGACAGCGGCTCCCGAGGGAGGTCCGGCATAGGGCTTTCCGACTCCGGCACCAGGGTGGTGTCGGGCGGACGCTCTTCCAACTCCAGCTCAGGGTGAACATGAGCACCCGGAGTCTCCACTTGAGGAGGTGGGGAAGGAGGAGTCTGAGAGGGCGAGACCTCTGGGGAAGGCTGCAGCAGAAGCAGCAGCGGGTGCTGATCCAGAGGATCCATGTCAGGCCTGTTATCAGGGCCCAATGAAAGCACCGTGACTAGGCGGACGCCAGAGGAGCTGGCATGCCACAAATCAGCTGCGCCACAGGACTTGGACCCAGGAGTGTTGAGGGGTCTAAGAGTGGTGGAGCTCTCCGGGACTCTGGAAATGCCTGCTTGAACCATAACCAGCCTGGGAACCAAGGACTGCTCACAGAACAGGGAGTAGGCTTGTCCAGTGGAGTGATACCCACACTAACAGAGGCCGCCGACATCCATGGCTCCCTGAGCAGGCTGCAGGTGGGAAGAAGACCATCCCGGTGTTTCTCCTTATCCTTTTTCTTCTTGTGGGAGTTAGATGAACTCCCAGGTGATAAAGATGACCCCCGCAGCTTCTGCAGCTCTTTCTCCATGGAAGCCATTTTTTGTTAGATAACGTGGGCCTGCATGGCCTGTTGACAGTCTTTCTGTGTGGCCTGCTTGAATTTCTGGGAGGCTGCACAGTCCTCGGTCTTATGCTCTGGTCCCAGGCAGAAGAGACAGAGGGCATGGCTGTCCTTATGAGGAAGCTGTGTGCCGCAGGATTCACACTTGTTCCTATGCTACTTGGAAGGCGGCGGAGAAGGCATGCACAAAATTATTTACTTCGTGAGAAAATATGAAAATAAAATGAAATTGAAGAAATACTCAGACAAAAACAGTGGTCGACTGAAGCAGTGTTCTCCACGAGGTCCGATGTGCGCAGGTCAATGGCGGGAAAGAACTGGACGGCAAGTGTGGGAACCGTCCACTATACAGAGTCATGTGACATTGGGTGGGCGGTCTCCTGCCAGACACTGCTAGCTAAAGTTTTCCATGTGGTCCTAGTGCCTGACGGAGCAAGTCCTTATGGTTAGTACCTACTGCAAGAGCCCTCTTGATGTAGAATCTTGTAGTTTTATAAATCTGGAAGTTAATCTGAAGATTTAAGTGTGAGGGCCTACTCAACGTGGGAGTGGTAAGGAGGGAACCTGCTTCTTCCAGCGGAATGGAAGCTCTGGCATCATGGGGCGTGGCCGATGAGTTACCACCCGGGTGGGAGGAGCCAGCTTGACAATGTTTCCGACAAGATATAAAGGGGAAAGGCAACCTCCAGAAGTGTGGCTAGAACATCATATCCACGTCCTTAGAATTTGACTTTTTCCACAAACAAGCTCCATATCTATCTTCACAGGTTCCAAGGCAAGGGAGAAGACCTGCTCCCCAGCCTGTCCTGCATCCGTGCAGGTCAGGATCTGAGTCGAACTGGCCATCCAACACTGGTTGCAGCACCCTCTATTGATGAGTAGGGGAATTTTTTTATTATAATAACATCAAAAACAAATCAGTACAATCAGTGTTAAGGCACACAAAATATTCAAAATCAGAAGATAAAAAAAACCTCAAATAAGTATTACATTCATACATAGTCAAGGTTATTGTCAAAACCTGAATTGCAGCATACAAACTCAAAAGAAAAGAAAAACTAACGCACAAATCAGCATTACAGCATACAAAAATCCCCCAAAAGGAAACCAAAAGAAACCCCCTCCCCCCAGAAAGGCAAACATACACAGAAAGAACAATGCAGCATAAAAGTCACAGAACAAAAAATATACAGTAGTGTGTATTACAGCAGAACTATCATGACCCAACTGACATCCAGAAGTGCCTTGTACAAAAGAAAAAGAAAAAACAAATGTCAGAAATCCATGCACATGAAGCCCAATACATCTGGAATGTGTCCCGGGACAAAGAATCCTGCTCCTGTTTATAAATAGTGTTGAGGTCTGCTAAAATCTGACTCACTATGTGTGTGCCAGTATACGTTTTCTGTTGTAACAACTGAGCACATCTAGCCTGCCAGAAAAGTATCTACAGAGGGCAAAATGAGGTGAAGAGTACTAGGTGGTATTTAGAAAGTGTAACCGGAAGCAAGCCATACACTAACATCTCATATGATATGTGTGTGAGATAATTCCCTTTCTATTACGGAGCCAGAGAGTCCAGAAATCTCTACTAAAAGGGCAGTCGATAAAAAAATGTTGCATAGCTTCAATCTCATCGTGACAAGTATCCCTAAAACACAACCTCTCTTCTAAAGATTCATGCCGATGGTTACCCCTCACACCCAACCTCCCATGACAAGATAACCATGTCACATCCCATAATCTTGCGGAAGCCTAGGCCAGTAAGTTACCGAAAATGATGGTATTATCCAATTCCATACCATTGGCATCTAGTAATCTGGGGGTGTCAAAAAGAGGAGTGCAAAACACTGCAATACATCTGCTTTCTAGACTGAGACTGAATGGTCTGAGGGCCAAGTGCCACTGCCGAATTTTAAGAAATGTGGAAACATGAAAGAGGGCACACCATAGACCTAAAGTTCATAGGTATGCTTCAAAGAAGGACCAATCCATTTTGTACACAAGGGGTCACTAAGTCTACCATAACAGGAACCCAATGGGGGAAGAGGCAGCAGGGAGGAAATAAAAATTTAAGAAACAAACAATGAAAAACTCACAGGATTCAACTCTGTACTCCCATACAATAATCGAGGGATAAAAAACTCTTTATAGGGTTCAACCTAGAGCCCCAAAATCCTTGGAAAAACATTAACTTTAGCCTCTAAAACAAAAGGAAGGGGAAAACAGTAGCTACGTAAAACAAAGGTAGAACTAAAGATTTTAAAAGCAGGATATGTTTCTTCTTGGCAATAGTCCTTCCTTTCCAGGAATTAGTGAGGTGGAGACCCTTATCTAGTACTAAATTCCAGTTATAGAGGAATCATCAGAGTACCAAAATAGATTCCCAGAATTTAATTGGCCCATGCATGATGGGAATCTCAGCTATATAACTAGAGTCAGAAGAGGGCACAGAGCTCGGGAAAACATTTGCCATACTTTTATGGTGATTTAACCGAGAACCCAAGAAGGTCCCCAAATCAGAAAACAACTTATTGAATCCTGCAGAAGAAAGAAGGGGCGTGGTAAAGACACATAAATCATCCGCATATGCAAAAACAGTCGGGACAGAGTGACCACTCAGAAACAATAAGCCAAGTACAGCAGAGCAGGAAGCGAGATTTCTCAACAAATGGTCAATCTGAAAAAGATACAGGAGGGGACTCAGGGGGCAGCTCTGCCTTACCCCCCATTTGCCCAAAAACGCAGTACCAGGGGAACTGTTGATGTGTGGGGTAATCCATGCAGTATTATATAAAAGTGTGATCCAAGATACAAAGAGGTGAGGAATATGATAATATGCCATGACTTGAAATAAAAAGGAATGTTCCACCCGGTCAAAAGCTTTTTCTTGGTCCAATGAAAACAAAACAGCCCTATTTTCTTCTGTACAAGAATACACCACATCCCTGATGCTCCAATGGACAGAGTGTAAAATAGATCTATCTGGGATAGCACAGGTCTGTGCCTTTGAAATAACAATGTCCGAATGGGCAATAACCTGTTCAAAAATATTACAGCCAGAATCTTATAGTCTACATTAAGGAGACTCGGAGGTCTCCAGTTTTTAATCTCAGCCCTATCCCCTTTTTTAAAAATTAAAAGTACAATAGTATCCGAAAAATGCCTAGGTATGGAAAATGTGTTTAAAATATCATTAAATGCTATAGTCAGGGCCGGGGCACAAAGATCTATGAATGTGCGATATAGATCAGCCGTCAAGCTATCTACCCTGGAGAGGTACGCTGTTTTGTTTTTAATAACACTGCTGTTTCCTCAACGGAAATCGGTGCACAAGGGCAAGAAGCAGCTCCTCAGGAATCTCTGGTATGTCCAAGTCAGAAAGGAACCGACTAGGATCTAAGGTGTCAGAACTAGCACCAAACATCCCTTCCACATGGAGCTGTACTATGTACTTAAGGACGAAGGAACTATGTTTGCACTCCATAGTAGGGTCAGTAAAGCAGTCAGAAATCATTGAGGAAATTCTGTCAGAACTCTTACAGGGTCAATCAGCCTTAGAACCCTGTGTGCCACGCTGAGCCTCGATTTTCAAAGAAAGCCCTTGATCATATTGATATTTCTCCATATCAGATTTTAAGTCCTTGATTTGCCGGAGAGATCGAGGTGTGATTCTACAAGCCCTAAAAATAGTGTCCAAAACCTGCTTACGTAGCTTAGTGTATCTAAAATAATTTGATCGAGAACTAAATCTAGCAGTTCTCAGAAAATATCTCCAGAGATCAGCTTTGGTATCTTCTCACCAAATAACGGGGATTGATAATCATTCAACACAGAGATCCTGGCGTGCAACAATTCAAACACCCTTTAGAAATAAAGGAATCAGCTAGCAAAGAACTATTCAATTTCATCGGATGTACGAGGCCACCACCTGAAGAACATAGTAAAGCCACAGCCAAATGATCAGATGTTTCGCAAGGATCCACACAGGCCTGGGAAACTGTAATATGTTTAGAAAGAAAGAAAGAAAAAATCAATACACGTAGCGAGCGCTCCCCTATAATAAGTTTTAGTCCCTACCTTGTGGACAGATGTATATCCGTCTACTAAATGAGCAGAGTGAATTACGCTGGACAACGTGGCAGCATCACTAAAGATTCTATGGGCATTACTAGACCTGTCAGCAATGGAGAGAGTGCAACTGAAATCTCCCCCAAAATAAACCTGCTGAGTGGTATACAAATAAGGTTGTACTGTAGGAAATAAGGCAGACCTGGCCACTATACTTTGAGGGCATAAGTATTAATCAAGTGGAAAGGAAGCAAACCACAAGAGCCATCAACAAGGATAACCCTCCCAGGAAACACATCAAGTACTCTAGTAATCTTGAAGTGTCGACCAAAAAACAAAATACCCACCCCGTTGCATGCATCTTCCCCATGCGACCAAAAAGAGGACCCCACTGTCCGCCAGTTTCTAACCTGTGTAACCTCACACCTAGTTTTAAGCCTGATGTCCTGAACAAAATAAATATCCTGTTTTAAGGAAAGTAAAAAACCAATAGTAGAAAGCTGTTTACAAAAGGATTTCATACTACACACGTTCGGAGTGCAGCACCTAATTTGAGTTAGATTAGGCATAATCATAAGAAGTCACAAAAAAGACAGAGAGCTGCAATTGACCCCAGAAAAGAAAACATAACCAAAGAAAGGTAGCCCAAGTGAAGAGAGACCCTAAAAGTCAACTTTGAGGGAACTGTGTTCTCTGTATTTTCTCTAGCAGAGGGTTATCCTTGCCAGATTCCGAAGAGAACTCCATATGTGATAAAGAGGCTCTAGAGGAATCAAAATCCTCCTCCTCACCTTCAGTGTCACCCAACTACCGTCTCTTGGCCAACAACTGAAACTTGTTGCGAGTAATAATGGTGTTAGTGGGTGTATGAGACTCAGATTTAGGTTTACCTTTCCCTCGTTTGGCTGGAGGGACAGCAACAGAGGGCACTTCAACTTGGGGGGGGGGGTGCTATCAACCAAACCGGTGCCTGGAGAAGGGATGTGTCAGCCTGAGGAGAATGTTGCACAGACTCTAAAACCTGAGCAATAGTAGCACTGGTCCTGGGAGAGTGAGAGATAGAGGGTTCTAGGGGAAGGGGCACCTGCAAACAGGCAATGTCCAAACTGTCACCTGGCAACGGGTCTGGAACTACTAAAGAGAGCTCCTGTTGCTGTTTCTGTGCCTGTAACTGTGAGTCAGAAATAATGTTTGAGTGGTCCTGCAGGACCCTGTCAACTCTATTATGCTCTGCCCAGGGATATTGAGGGTAATTATGACCACGGTCCTCACATAAATTACAAAACTGAGCATTAGGACAACCTAAGCTGACATGACCATAAGTAAGGCACAAAGTACACCTGGGTTGGTTACAAGTGTAACTCAAGTGGGTTCTAGAGTCACACTTATGACAGGTGCATGGTTGCCCAGGATAAAAATAGATACACCGGTCCCAGCCTATGTAAAACAACCGGAATATGCATAACCCGTATTCAGTTTGTTTGAGCTGAACCTTTATCTTCCATCCTCCCGTCCAGACCAAATCCTCGTCAAAAATAGGGCGAGGGAATCCAACAAATCACACCTTGTTGAAGCCAAAACAGAACATCATGAATGTTAACCCTTCACTTTGAAACAACAAAGTGAGAACCTTAACCAGAGGTTTAGTAAGGGGAATTAACAGAAAGGAAGTCCATACTGGGGTGTGCTTTACCAACTCATATTGAGTCCATAACTTCTCCAAAGTCTGAAGAGTTTTGAAACTGACATCTTAAACAGTCTCGCCTGTAATATGAATAAAAGCAAACAACTCTGACGGGCTACTCCCCATAGTGTCTCTGAGCATACCTTGAAGAACAGTTCGTCGTGAGGAGGCCGCTGAGGAGTCTCCTAAGAATTTAAAATGGACAGTGTTCTACCTCTGAGCAGGCTCCCCAACAGATTTGAACAAATTAGACATCCTGAAGGTAGAAACCGAATCATCTGGAGCAGTGGCGGAAGGAAAAGTTTGCTGACTGGGAGAAGTGCACTGTTCGTCGGGGCCTGTTGATTGGGCAGCGGTATGCAAGGACTTGGCTGTGTGCTCGACCGAAGTGGTCAGACAGAGGAACCTGCAACAGGTTCTACAAATGAGGAAAAATCACTTGGAACCATGCTAGGCATAGCAGAAAAGTTCTCAGCCGCCGCTTCAATGATATCAGCAGCGGAATGGGTCCGGTGAAGTCCATGGTTGTCCCTCTGAAGAATGCCGCCAATCTGCAGCTCGTGAGGGCAGCCTGAAGAACAGGCAGCACCCAACTTAGTAGAGATCCTTGAGGTAGGTCGAGATGCACTTGTGAAGGTTGTGGAAAAATCTGTGATGCAGGAAATATCTCAGGAACTTGTCGAACCAACGTTTTAGGGGCAGCATCCACAGACTAATCAGCTTCAGGGAGAACATCTTGCAAAGATTTGTCTTCGTGTAGTAATTTTAAGAGAAATTGCTTATGTTAGGAGAACATCTGCCTCAACTGGGCTTCAGGAATATCAGCATCTTCTCGGCTGACCTGTAAGTCAGTAGTCTCCATCCCGTGTAAGTCAGTGGTATCAGTACAAACTTTATCAGTGGTAGCATCAGAAGAACGTAAGCCTTCTATGGTAGTCGGTGAAGCCCCAGAAACAACATCACACAAAGGTTCCTTCAGCAAGGTAGGATCCGTAGGCAGAGCAGAACCTCAACCTCCACCTCCTGCAACAGGACTGTCGGCAATCTTGGACAGAGGGACAAAGGTTCCCCCTGCTGACCGAGTAGGGGAATTTCCCCACTGTCCTGGCCAAATTACCCCCATTCACCTAAAATACCACCAACAGCTTAATCTGGTTCAGTTTCAGTTGGTTACCATCTGTATTCCCCAGTCACGGTCAACAAAATTCAATAAATAAATACATTTTCTTACTGTACTGGTTGTTTGCCCTGTACCAGGGGACTTCCCCAACCCACCCGTCAATGAAGTGTTGCTTAGATACTCCTTGTCTAAGAAATCTAGAAATTGAGTTATATTTTCATGTATTTATGTTCAACATCTACAACGTGAGTGTCAGTAGTGATTAAACCCCACTCTTCTTTTTTTTTCTAATAGTACTATGGATGTATGTATAATGATGCACTCTGTTGTGCGAATAAAATTTGAATATAAAAAAAATAATACCAACTAGAAGAGAAATAAACTTCTTCAAGCAAAGATATGAAGAGAGAGCTCCGGGGCAGACTTGCCCAGTCAAGTGCAGAAATTAACTGGACTGGCTTACAGCAGCACTCTCTTACTACAATCTGATAGGCTAATTCTTTAGCATTATTAGCATAAACGCCACCACCGGGGCAGCTGAACCCAGCTAGTCAAGCATACTGAGGGACTTCTGGGGTGAGAAAAACAGGTTACTCACCTGTAACAGTAGTTCTAGGAGTGGTATATGTTGTTCATCCACACTTCTTGGCATGTCCCTTTCCCCTTTAAGGATCGCCGGAAGGTCTTCAAGCTGGCTCCTTCCACCCACCCAGGTGGTATAGCCCTCGGCAGCGCCCCATGACACCAGATCTTAGCCCACTGGAAGCCAGGTTTGTGCGTCGCAGATGGGGAGGTCAGGTGGATGAACAACATATACCACTCCTAGAACTACTGTTACAGGTGAGTAACCTGTTTTTCCAGGGACGTGGATATGTTGTTCATCCACACTTCTTGGCAGACTCCTAGCAGTTCTCCAGGAGGAGGGAGACAAGGCACACACCCCATACTTTGGGAACAGAGACTGAAGAACTGAGGCCCCAAAACCAGCATCCCGGTGTGACTTAAGGTCGATGTGGTAATGGGTGATGAAGGTGTTTGCTGTCTTCCAGGTGGCAGCCCGACAAATTTCCTGGATAGGGATGTCCCTGGAAGCAGCCACCGACGCAGCGGTATGGCGGTAGAATGAGCTCTTATCCCTCTGGGAGACTCCTTGCCTGCCAACCTATAGCAGAGATCAATGCAAGATGTAATCCATCTTGAGATTGTCTGCTTTGCTGCAGGTCTGCCAGAAGCGGCTTCAGCGTAGGTGACAAACAGTTGGCAAACCTCGGCCGAATTCTGCCATCCTCTCCTTATAATAGGAGAGAGCCTCATCCCAGGTCCAGAGTATGGAGCCTGTACTCGGCATCCCGAGGTGTAGTTTGGGTAGAACACAGGCAGAGTCAACACCTGGTTAAGGTGAAACTCTGACACCACCTTTGGGAAATATTTCGGGTGGGGGCGTAGGATAACCTTGTACCTGTGGTAGACCAGATAAGGGGAGTTCACCGACAGCACCTGGAGCTCCCCTGTCCTTCTGGCAGACGTGATAGCCACCAGGAAGGCCGTTTTCCATGACAAGTGTGACATCTCACACTTGTGCATCAGTCTGAATGGCTTGCCCATGAGCTTTGCCAAGATCAGCAGTAAATCCCACGGAGGTGGAGGTTCACACACCGGAGGGGAAATGTGATTAAGGCCTTTGGAAAAGCACCGGACCACCTTCTCCTGTGCCACCGTCTGCCGACCGGCCCGTGCCTGGTAAGCAGAGATGGCCAGAGGTGCACCTTAAGGGTCGAAGACTGAAGATCTCCTTTGGACAGAAACCAAAGGTAGTCTAAAATGCTAGCCACTGTACAGGACAGAGGGTCCAGGCCCTTGCCCTGACAACCAAATGGAAAATCTTTTCTATTTGAAGGCATAGCACTTCCTGGTCGACTCCTTCCTGGATGCTTCCACTACTGTGAGTACATCCTCGGAGAGACCCAAAGCCTGGAACTGTAGCCGCTCAGGTACCAGGCTGTCAGGTTCAGAGATTAATGGTCTGGATGGAGGACCTTCCCCTGACTGACAGAGATCAGGTCCGGGCGTGCTGGAAGACGCCTCGGGAGCCTGTTGCTGAGGCTGAGGAGATCTGGATACCAGAACTAGCATGGCCAGTCTGGGGCTACTAGGATCACCCGTGCCTTGTCCCTCCTCACCTTGAGGAGCACCCTGTGAATCAAGGGAAATGAAGGGAAGGTGTAGAAGAGGCCTGGGGTCCACGGCCTCGAGAAGGCATCCCCCTGCAGCGATCCCTGCTGAGGGGGGTGGGCATGAAACAGCTTCAGCTTGGTGTTTTCCCTGGAGGCAATCAGGTTCACCATCAGTTTGCCCCAGTGAGAGAACAGGCTGCAGCCTACCTCTGGATGGAGAGACCACTCATGGGATGTCTCGCCTATGTGGCTGACGGCATCCGTCAGTTGATTTGAGGCTCCTGCCACATGGATGGCTAGGAGATCTACCTTCAGTCGGCTCATGAGCGTCCAGCTGTGGAGTGCTTCCCTGCACAGCAGCCGGGAGTGCGTCCCACCCTTCTTCTTGAGGTAGTACATGGTCGTGGTATTGTCCGTCTGGACTTGAACCACTTGACCCTGAAGCTGCTGAGCAATTGCTGTCAGTGCCAGTCTGACTGCTGTGAGCTCCAACAGGTTGATGTGGTAACGGGACTCCTGGGGGGAAGGGTGTCCAGAACCCGTGGGCCCTGTTGTCCCCCATGTGGGCTCTCTAGCCTATGAGAGAGGCATCGGTCATAAGGATGACCGTTGGCTCAGGGTGGACAAACATGATCCCTTCCTACAACCAGTCTAGGATGGTCCAGCACTGGAGAACATCCCGCATTTTCTGGGTCACAGTGATCAGCTGGTTGAAATGACAGTGGCGCTGAGTCCACTTGGCAGCCAGCTCCCACTGAAGGGGGCGCATATGCCACCTTGCCCAATGGACCACGGTGGTGCAAGCTGCCATGTAACCCAGAAGGCACAGAAAGTCCTGGGCAGGGCGCAATTGCCCAACCAGAAATGACTGGGCAAAGGAGGTGAGAACCCCTGCCCTGCCCGCCGGGAGCTGAGCTCTGGCTCGGCGAGAGTCGAGCTCTGCCCCGATGAAGCACATTACCTGAGAAGGCACGAGCTCGGCTCTGCTCTCTTGATCAGGAGGTCAGGTTGAGAGCAGGTCTGAGGGCCAGGTCCTTGATCTCTCCACCTCTTGCTGGGTGGGACCTGCCAAGAGCCAGTCATTGAGATAAGGGTATACCCTGATCCCTTGACACCGGAGATGGCTGCCACCACTGCCATGCATTTGGTGAAGACCCTTGGGGCCGACGACAGGCTGAAGGGCATGGCTCGGAACTCGTAAGGAGTTCCCTCTGCTCTGAGGCGGAGTAACCGCTGGTGAGACGGACAGACTGGGGCGTGAAAGAATGCATCATGAAGATCCAGTGAGCAAAACCACGCTTTGCTCCAGGGGTGCATGATCTGGGACTGAGTTACCATCCGAGAGGTGCGCGGCCTGAGATGCTGATTCAGGTTGTGCAGATCTAGAATAGGGCGTCAGCCCCCCGTCCACTTCAGGACCACGAAGTACCTGGAAATGAACCCTGGGTTGACTGGAGGATCTGACACTCAGACCACTGCCTCCTTGAGAAGGAGCTGGGCTATGTCATCTCTCAGAGCTGACTGAATGTTGGCTCATACTCTCTCCTCCCGTGGGGCGTGGGCTCAGCTGGGTGGGTACTGCTCAAATTCTAGAGGCAGATCCTGGCCGACCACTTCTAAGACCCACCTGTTCATAGTAACAGTGGACTAGGCGGAAAGAAAGTGGTGGAGCCAGCCCCCCACGGGAGGACCCAGAGCTGGCATGACGGGAACGGGGTGGCCACCACATCCCATCACTGGGCAGGCTTGGAGGAAGAGGGTCCAGGGCCTGAACCCCTGGGGAGGTCCAGGCATGGGCCGGGGGTGCCAAGTCTGTGCCTGCTGATGGTGTCCTCCCTGAAAGGAGGACTACTGGGCCGCAGAAGCAGAGTGTCAAAAGTCTTCTTCTGTTGCTGCTTCTTGGACCAGAAGCGCGTTGAGCAGAAGTAGCTGAGTCCAAGGTGGCACTGGACTGTTCAATTCGCTGAAGGTGACCATCCCACTTGGACCGAACAGATTGGTGCCCAGGAAAGGAACATCAGCAAGTTTGTGCTGGGTATCTGCCATGAAGATGGAAAGCCTCAGCCAAGCCCTGCGGCATGAGGCAACACGGCTGCCACCCCGAACGGGCACATGAGTCCCCAATGTCCAGAGCCGCCTCGAAGCTGCTGCTTGGCAACGGCACAGCCTTGGTCCCAGACCTGCTTACCATAGTCTGAAGATCCACGGGAGATGTGGGAGAACTTCATCCAAGGATCCTAGAAGGGCATGGGAGAAGTGCGCCATGATGACGGCCGAGCTTGCTTGACGGAGGCCTAAGAAGAGGCTGCAGACCTTCCTGGCAGAATGGTCCAGTTCTGGGACTCCTTGTCCTGGGGTCTATCGGTGTTGGCAGAGCTGTCTGTATGTCTGAACACAGAGGTGGCCACGAGGCTCTTGGCTGAGGGATGTTCTTTGAACCCCAAGAGGGACCCCATGGGCACTGCATACTTGCGGGCCATCTGGGCAGACGGCGCTGGGCAGGAGGCTGACAAAGCTCCAAGGCCAGGCCAACAATGGCTACAGCCACAGGAAAGACTTCCATCCAAGTATCCCCTCTCTTGAGAATGTCAGTGAAAGGGTACTCCGCCCATTGCTGGACTGGTTCCAGGGGCATCCTCGTGGATTCAGAGATAAAGCAGAGAATCCCTTGAAAGGACGTAGGGCCTTCCTCCATCAAAGGAACACCAGCTGACTCATCATCCTGTGGGTGAGAGTGAAGGTCGATGTCGTCTGAATCCGCGGTATCTGGATATAACGGTCAGTCATCAAGGTGGCCCTCAACATGCCTGGGGCGATCAGGCGTGAGTGTGACCGAGATCCTGTGAGGAAGACCCGGGGTGACTGAGTTCCCTTTGTAGGAACCCCTCCCAAAGGTTGTTTAGGCGGCGGCTCCACCACAATCGGTGGAGAGACCGATATTGGCTGAACCGGAGCGGGTTTAGCCAGCTCTGCGGGTGGGGAAACCGATTTCACCGGTTCCAAAGGAGTCTGCTTCGGTTTAGGAAGCGAAAGCCAAGTAATGGCCAGAGTAGAGACCGTGGTCGGCTTCTGCCCAGACAGGATCAGCTGCTGCCACATCAAATCTTCATAGCGGTGGCGGAGTTTCCGCTGAAGCCCCTCCTCATCCAAGGAGGACGAGGATGACCGATGCGGTCACCTCTTTTTGGAGTGCTTGAGCGCCTTCCTTGGCCTGTCGGTCAAGGGGGTCCGAGATCTCGAGCTGGATTAGACTGGCTGAGTTGGTTGCTTGGGAGACACCGGTGGGATCGGTGACTTCCCGGGATCAGGGACCGGTTCCTTGATGGGATCCCAAGCTGGCTGGGTCTCCTCGTCGGGAATAGACAGGATCGGGGTCCTATTAAGAAAGTCAGCGACTGGAACGGGCGACAATGGATTGAGAATGATCTCAATCTCGTTGATCGAGACTTCAGTTGTCTGGACAGACGGCAAAGCCGAGAAGCCAGTGGCCAAGGAGGCAATTTCGACCGAAGTCGATACTGCTGGCTACTGGGACCGAGATCGCTCATGATCCCAAGAGCGTCTTTGCCGAGACAAAGACTGATTTGGATCCTTATCCCTCTTATGGGAATGAGAGCCCGCAGGTCCCTTCATCCTTAGTGGAGAGACACTGGCACAACTCTCGGAAGGAACCCGAAAAGGTAGAGCCCAAGTTGAGAGGAACAAAAAACGACCAAGAGGAAGACTCTGCGGCCTGCGCTGCTGCTTCTTCGAAGGCCTGCATTCACTCCAGCTGTTCGATGGATCCCACAGCCGTGGAGACCACCCACTGGACCTCTTTAGAGTTCACTGGAGGATTCCGTTCTTCGGGCCTGCCCAATTTGAGGAGTGCGAGACGATCATCAAGGACGTTCGAGTGAAAAGCGAGACACATCTCACAAGTCTTGGTGTCATGGCCGACACCCAGACAGTAAACGCACGCGGTATGCGGATCAGTGTGTGACATTTTTTGGCCGCATGGGCACCGGTGAAACCCGAGAGAAGATTTATCTTCCATGATGGAATGATGAGAATCACCATCGCTAACTCGAACGAGTCGAAGTTTCGGAATAACTAAAGGTTTTGAAGCCAGGGCCTACAAAAAGCGAGAGCAAAGATTAGGCAATCTGAATCTTCCAGCGGAAAGGAAGATCTGAAGCGTCATGGGGAGCAGCCGAGGTTATACCTACCCGGTGGGTGGAAGGAGCCAGCTTGAAGACCTTCCGTGATCCTTAAAGGGAACGGACGAAGCCAAGAAGTGTGGATCAACAACATATCCACGTCCCTATAACCAGATATTATAAGGATCAGATGCATGTGGCAGGCCACATCTAACAGATGTTCTGAGGCCTGTGCATGTGTAGTGCATTATGTAACACAGAGAATCTGTGGATGAGTCCACATCGCTGAGGAGACATACTAAACTGTTTATGCTAAATCTTACATTTCTGCTCTACGTGCTGTACTTTTTTCTTACTGTAATCATATACCACTGGAACCCAACTCTAATCAGGAAGTCCTCAGACTGTGATACCTGCTGAGAAGTGCTAGCTGCCCTCTGTTCCGCTTGGGTTAGACGTCTTTGAAGCCTGTTGGCTTTCTCTTGATAGTCCATCATTGATTTTTCATACTGTTTAAATGAACAGACCCATTACAAAGGTTGAAAGACATCATAAACATACCACTCTATACTGTACTTATGAAAAAGGATTAAAAGTACTAAACACCGAATGAAACAATCAACAGCGGCGATGGGTGCTGGATTAATTCTGACATTTTGTATTTGAGTTTATAGTCTCCCAATACAGCTTTGGTATTTACAGTCCATCTAACTAGTATTCATTGAAAAGGAAAATGCTGCCCCTACTTAGCTGTAATTTCTTTTCTGGCAGTTACAATGTATACACTACAGTGAATTATCTCATTCCTGCAAGGGGAGACACATGAATGGAACCCTTGGGTTGAATCATCAACCAGCATTGTGTGTGCCATTCTCAGTTCAAGTATGGTACTTCAGATTCCGCAGTGCATGTTACAGTGAAAACTTGGATCTACACTGTTTAGTCCATTTTAGATTTTGTCCTCCTAGCCCCACTTTGAGCCTGCTTAAGCACTTTTTAACATTTCAAATAATTTCATTTTTATTAGGAACAGCCTTTGAGCACAAGTGCTTGTTTTCAAAGGTTCACGTTAAGTAAAAACAGGTTACTCACCTGTAACAGTAGTTCTAGGAGTGGTATATGTTGTTCATCCACATTTATTGGCATGTCCCTTTCCTTTAAATCTTGCCGGAAGTCTTCAAGTTGGCTCCTCCCACCCACCTGGGTGGTATATACCTCAGTTCCACCCCATGACGGCCAGATCTTAGCCCGCTTGAAAGTCAGGTTGTGTGCGCCTGCAGCCGGAGGTCGGAGGGTCTGTGGGATGAACAACATATACCACTCCTAGGACTACTGTTACAGGTGAGTAACCTGTTTTTCTAGGATCATGGATATGTTTGTCATCCACACTCTTGGCAGACTCCCAGCAGTTCTCTGGGAGCAGGGAGGCAAGGCACACACTCTACTTAGGAACAGAGATTGGAGAACTGAGGTCCCAAAATCAGCATCCTGGCGTGACTCAAGGTCAGTGTGGTAGTGGGTAATGAAGGTGTTTGCTGACTTCCAGGTAGCAGCCCGACAGATTTCCTGGATAGGGATGTCCCTAGAAGCAGCCACCGATGCAGCAGTATGGCGGGTAGAATAAGCTCTTATCCCTCTAGGAGGCTCCATGCCCGCCAACTCATAGCATAGACCTATGCATGATGTAATCCATCTTGCTATGGTCCATTTGGTTGCAGGTCTGCCAGAAGCAGCTTCAGCGTAGGTGACAAACAGCTGGTGAACCTTCCACGAATTTCCGCTGTCCTCTCCTTGTAATAGGAGGGAGCATGTCTCGTCCAAAGCATGAGCCTGTACTCAGCCTCCAGGTGTAATTAGGGTAGTATATCGGCAGAGTAAACACCTGGTTAAGGTGAAACTCTGACACCACCTTCAGAAGGAATTTCTGGTGGGTGCAGGACAACCTTGTCCCTGTGGAAGACTAGATAAGGAGTCCACCGAGAGTGCCTGGAGCTCCCCTGTCCTCCTGGCAGACGTGATAGCTAGCAGGAAGACCGTCTTCCATGACAACTGTGAGAGCTCACACTTGTGCATCGGCTCAAATGGCTTGCCCATGAGCTTTACCAGAACCAGCAGAAGATCCCACGGAGGTAGAGGTTCACGTACCGGAAGGGATATGTGATATAGGCCTTTGAAAAAGCGCCCGACCACTATCTCCTGTGCCAACGGCTGACCAGTCCACTCCCGGTAAGCAGAGATGGCTGACAGGTGCACCCTAAGGGTCGATGACGTAGACCCCCTTTGGAGAGAGACCAAAGGTAGTCGAGAATGTTAGCCACAGGACAGGACAAGGGGTCCAGACCCTTACCCTGACACCAAATGGAAAATCTTTTCCATTTGATGGTGTAACATTTCCTGGTCGATTCCTTTCTAGATGCCTCCACCACGGTGTAGACATCTTCGAAAGACCCAAAGCCTGAAATCTCACGCTCAGGTACCAGGCTGTGAGATGCAAGGATTGAAGGTCCGGATGGAAGACCTTCCCTGGTTCAGAGATATCAGGTCCGGGTGCGTACAAAGCCGCTCCGGAGGCCTGCAGCAGAGGCTGAGGAGATCTGGATACCAGAACTGGTGCGGCCACTCTGGGGCTACCAGAATCACCTTCGCCTTGTCCATCCTCACATTGAGTAAGACCTTGTGGATCAAGGGAAATGGAGGGAAGGCAGAGAGGAGGCCTAAGGTCCACGGCCTTGAAAAGGCATCCCCCCTGCAGCGAACCCTGCTGAGGGGGGCGGGCATGAAACAGCCTCAGCTTGGTGTTTTCCCTTGAGGCAAACAGGTCCACCTTCGGTTTTCCCCAACGGGGGAACAGGCTGTAAGCTACCTCTGGATGGAGAGATCACTCGTGGGATGTCTGGCCTAAGCGGCTGACAGCATCCGCCAGCTGGTTTGAGACTCCTGCCACATGGATGGCTAGGAGATCCATTTCCAACCGGCTCACAAGGGTCCAGATGCGGAGTGCCTCCTTGCACAGCAGACGGGAGTGCATGCCACCCTGTTTGTTGAGGCAGTACATGGTCGTGGTACTGTCCGTCTGGACTTGAACCACTTGACCCCAGGGCTGAGGAGCGAAAGCTGACAGTGCCAGTCTGACTGCTCTGAGCTCCAACAGGTTGATGTGGCATTGGGCCTCCTCGGGTCCAGAGTCCATGGGCCCTGTTGTCCCCCATGTGGGCTCTCCAGCCCATGAGAGAGGCATCGGTCGTGAGAACGATCGTCGGCGGACAAACGGGATCCCTTCCTGCACCGGTTTGGGGCGGTCCACCATTGGAGAGCGTCCCACATCTTCTGGGCTACAAAGATCAGCTGGTCGAAATGACCGTGGCGCTGAGTCCACTTGGCGGCCAGCTCCCATTGGAGGGGGCGTATGTGCAACAGGGCCCAACAGACCACTGAGGTGCTCACCGCCATGTAACCCAGAAGGCGCAGAAAGTCCCAGGCAGAGCGCAAGTGCCCAACCAGAAATGACTGGGCAAAGGAGGAGAGAACCTCTTCCCTGTCCACCAGGAGCCAAGCTCTGGCTTGACAAGAGTCGAGCTCTGCCCCGATGAAGCCCATCACCTGAGAAGGTACGAGTTCCGACTTGGCCTCGATGATCAGGAGGCTGAGTTGGGAGCAGGTTTGGAGGGCCAGATCCCTGGACCTCTCCACCTCCTGTTGGGTGGAACCTGCAAGGAGTCAATCGTCGAGGTAGGGGTAAATTCTGACACCCCCCCTGCGACACTGGAGATGGGCTGCCACCACTGCAATGCATTTGGTGAAGACCCATGGGGCCGAGGACAAGCCAGATGGCATGGATTGAACTGTGACAGGGTCCCTCGACCCTGAAGCGAAGGAACCGCTGATGGGACAAACAGATTGGGATGTGAAAGAACGTGTCCTGCAGATCCAGTGAACAGAACCACATGTTTCGCTCCAAGAAGTATGATCTGGGACAGAGTGACCATCCAAAAGGTGCGTGACCTGAGATATTGATTCAGGTCGTGGAGATCTAGAATGGGGTGCAGCCCCCTGTCCGCTTGGGCACCAGGAAGTACCTGGAGACAAAGCCTGGGTCTGCAGACGGATCCGCCACGAGAGCTACTGCCTCCTTGAGGAGAAGCTGAGCGATGCCGTTTTGAAGAGCCGACTGGGTGCATGTGGAAATCCGTTCTTCCCAAGGGGCTTGGCTTGGCTGGGAGGGTACTGTTCGTATTCTAGAGGCAGTCCCTGACCGACCACTTTGAGAACCCACCTGTCCGAGGTGATAGCGGACCAGGCGGAAAGGAAGTGGCGGAGCCGGCCCCCCATGGGAAGACCCAGAGCTGGCGTGACGGGAATAGGGGCGGCAGCCCTCACCCTGTCACTGAGCAGGCTTGGTGGAAGAGGAAGCTCCAGGACCTGAGCCTTGGCCTCCTCCACGGGCCTGTTGGGGTCCAGGCTTAGGCTGAGGGCGCCAAGCTTGAGCCTGCTGCTGATGCTGCTGTCCTCCCTGGAAGGAGAAGGACTGCTGAACCATTGGGGAAGAGTGCCAAAAAGGTTTCTTCTTTTTCTTCTGCTGGTTCTTGCCCAAAGAACTCTTAGCAGAAGTAGCGTCCAAGGTGACACTGGACTGCTCTATGCACTGTAGGTGACCGGCCACTCCTGGGCTGAACAAGTCAGTTTCTAGGAAAGGCACATCAGCTAACTTGTGCGGAGTATCCGCCGGGAAGGAGGAGAGCCTCAGCCAAGCCCTGCCAATAAGTGTGGATGAACAACATATTCACGATCCTAGAAAATATATTACAGTGAGCAATACAGAGCAAATAAAGCAGGAACTAGGAATTACAAAATTAACTATAGTTACAACAAGCTTGTTCAAACAGCGACGCAAGCAGTGGTCTTCTATAATGAGCCAAATTTGACATATTTATTTACTTGTTTTTGATACCAGGTAAGATACACTAGACATACATATACCTATTTTCAAGCACGACCTAGGAGAGTTATAGACTAACATCCTGTGGCATCTAAAAGCCCTTGATTCTGGAAAAACAATGGGGTCTATATTTATCGACCTCACAAAAGCCTTTGACACCATTAACCACCAAATCCTGCTCAGACACCTTAGAACCTTGGGACTGTCAGCAGATACCACCTCCTGGCTAAACAGCTACCCTTCATACATGACACAGTGTGTGAGGATAGGGGGTGTAACCTCAGATCTCAAAAAGGTAAGCCTAGGGGTTCCCCAAGGCTCTATCTTAGGGCCATTTCTCTTCGGCCTCTTCATTAACTCACTTCCCAGTGCCTTCATTGCAAAAATGCTGCTCTATGCGGACGACGCTGTAATCTCTGTGCCTGGCAGCCTCACATCGGAAATATCTCAAAACCTTCAGCAAAGCTTTGCCATGCTTGAGAACTGGTTCACCCAAAACAGACTCCTATTAAATTACAAAAAAACCAAAAGTATGCTCCTAACCCTGCCACAAGCCAAAAGGAATGATGAACACCTGACCATCTATAGCCAAAAAGGGGAGGGCATTGAACAAGTCTCCTCCTTTAAATATCTCGGGGTGCATATTGATGACACCCTATCCTTCGTATACCATATTGCCCATGTTGTCAAAACAGACAATATTACAACTAGGAATCCTCTATAGGCATAGGCAAGATATGAACCCTGAAGCTCTTAACCTGGTCACCAGAAGCTCCAGCCTGTCGGTCATGGACTATGCCCTCGCCATTTACACTGCTGCCTCAGACACTGCCTTAAAAGGATTAAAGTACTGATAGACAAGGCTTGCCGCCTGGTCCTGGGGCAAAGCACCAGACCCATACCTGCACCCTCTCACACCTCCCACTGGGTTGGCCTCTTGCACCTTAGGAATAAATATCAGGCTTGCCTAATTGGCAAAAGTCCTCCTTGGACCCCCCAACACCACCACCTCTCTGTTCCAGCACTCCTCTCCACTAAAGTCACTTGAGCTCAGCTAAGGGTGTGCTCCAGGTCCCTTTAAAAGAACCTGCCTCACAGCGCCACTCTCCTACTGTGGACCCACCTGGTTTAATGAACTCCCTACTACCACCTGGGAGTACACGAAAATTGCACCCTTTAAAAGAGAACTGAAAACCCTCTTTGCCAAATGTCCCTCTGTGACTGCAGCTAGCAAATACCTATGACCAATCACCTTCATAACTAACCCACCCCCTTGCCTACCCCCCCTTCCTCTCACTCCCTTTCCTCCACCCCCTCTCTGACAAAACCCGATGGTGACTACCACCACCTCCCTACCTTTTCTACAGCCCCTCCTAATTTTGTGACTAAGCCACCCCAGGCTGCTCCTCACCATGCCCTGAGCATTCATTTGCAAGACTCCTTCCCAGGTTTATATTGATACCAGCTCTATGTTGAAAAGCTACCAATCCTATAGTAATATTGCTGACACTGTAAACAGCCTGCTCAATCGCTACTCATTCAGCACGAATCATTTCCTTCGATGAGACGCTAACCTAGGTCCCATCTCTGGATTGGTGGTAGTTCAGGTGGATGTTAAAGATTCCATGGCACTTATCGAAAGAGTAGGGAATTTCCTGGTGTCCTGGGCCAAATTTCCTCATTCACTAAAAATACCACCAACAGCTTAATCTGGTTCAAGGTCAGCTGGCATTCATCTGTATCCTCTACCCCCGGTCGTGCCTGAAAATAGGCAGGATTTGTCTAGTGCACTTACCCGGTCAACAAAAACTAAATAAAAATAAATAAAATAAATAAACCTCCTCCTATCCTTGAATGTTAAGGAATCTGTTTTTGAATGTTATGTAACCTGTCTTGTATATTTTGTCTCTTGTCCACTCGACATGGAACCTTTGTAAAAGAGCCTTCTGGCTCAAAGGTGTTAATCCACAATCAAAATAAATAAAAAATAAACATATACTGGCAGACTCCTAGCAGTTCTCCAGGAGGAGGGAGGCAAGGTGCACACCCTCTACTTAGGGAACAGAGACTGGAGAACTGAGGTCCCAAAGTCAGCATCCCGGCGTGACTCTAGGTCAGTGAGGTAATGGGAAATGAAAGTGTTTGCTGACTTCCAGATAGCAGCCCTGCAGATTTCCTGGATAGGGACATCCCTAGAAGCAGCCACCGACACAGTGGTATGGTGGGTGGAATGAGCCCTTAGCCCTACGGGAGGCTCCCTACCCAGTAATCTATAGCAGAGATCAATGCATGATGTAATCCATCTGCCAATCATCCACTTGGCTGTAGGTCTGCAAGGTGCAGCTTCAGCGTACGTGACAAACAGCTGTCGAACCTCTCCCCGAACTTCAGCCATGCACTCTTTATAATAAGACAGCGCTCTTCTCAGGTCCAAAGTATGGAGCCTGTATTCGGCATCCGAGGTGTAACTGGGGTAATACACCGGTAGAGACTTCACCTGGTTTGGGCGAAACTCAGAAACAACCTTTGGAAGGAACTTCGGGTTGGGGCACAGGACAACCTTGTCCCTGTGGAAGACCAGATAAGGAGACTCAACAGAGAGCGCCTGAAGCTCCCCAATCCTTCCGGCTGATGTAATAGCCACCAGGAAGGCGGTCTTCCACGACAGGGTGTGGCATCTCACCCCAAAGGCCGGTTCGAATGGCTTGCCCATGAGCTTTGCCAGTAACAGCAGTAGATCCCATGGTGGTGGTGGTTCATGCAATCGAGGGGAATATGGTTGAGGCCTTTGAAGAAAGGCCAGACCACCTTCTCCTGTGCTACTGTCTGCTGACTAGCCCGTGCCCAGTAAGCAGAGATGGCTGCCAGGAACACCTTAAGGGTCGTAGACCGAAAACCCTTTTTGGAGAGAGACCAAAGGTAGTCGAGAATGCTAGCCACTAGACAGGACAGAGGGCCCAGGCCCTTGCCCTGACACCAAATGGAGAATCTCTTCCACTTGAAGGCATAGTACTTCCTGGTCGATTCCTTTATAGATGCTTCAACTAAAGTGAAGACATCTTTGGAAAGACCCAAAGCGTGGAACTCTAGCCACCCAGGAACCAAGATGTCAGGTGCAGGGATTGAAGGTCCGGGTAGAGGACCTTGCCTTGACTGACTGACAGCAGGTCCGGGCGTGCTGAAAGATGCCTCGGGAGCCTGATGCTGAGAAGATCGGGGTACCAAAATTGGGGGCAACCAGGATCACCTGTGCCTTGTCCTTCCTGACCTTGAGGAGCACCTTGTGGATCAAGGGGAAGCAGAGGGAAAGCATCCACCTGCAGCGAGCCCTGCTGAGGGTGCAGGCACAAACAGCTCAGCTTTGCTGCTCTCCCTGAGGCACACAGGTCGACCTGAGGTGCTCCACTGGGAGAACAGGCTGTGAACTACCTCTGGATGGAGAGACCACTCATGGGGCCTTGCCCACAAGGCTGAGGGTGAGGCCAGCTGATTTGAGGCCCTGCCACATGAATGGCTAAGAGATCCACTTCCAGTCGGCTCACGAGGGTCCAGATGCAGACAGCTTCCCTGCATGCCGCCTTGTTTGTTGAGATAGTACATGGTTGTGGTGTTGTCCGTCTGGACCTGAACTACTTGACCCCAAAGGAACGGAATGAATGCAGTCAGCGCCGGCTGAACTGTTTGGAGCTCCAGCAGGTTGATGTGGCATCGTGATTTCTCAAGGGTCCAGAGCCCTGAGACTCTGTGGTCTCCCATGTGGGTACCCCAGCCCATGAGAGGGGCGTTGGTCATCAAGATGACCGTCGGCTCAGGACGGACAAATTGGATCCCATCCTGAATGCTCTAGGATGGTCCACCATTGGAGAGCATCCCACATCTTCTGGGTCACAGTGACCAGCTTGTCAAAGTGAGACCTAGTTGCTGAGTCCACTGGCTGG
Source organism: Neoceratodus forsteri (assembly GCA_016271365.2). Lineage (NCBI taxonomy): Eukaryota > Metazoa > Chordata > Ceratodontiformes > Ceratodontidae > Neoceratodus > Neoceratodus forsteri. Next base: position 283,685,876 of record CM057453.1, on the reverse strand, counting down.
CCAGCTCCCATTGAAGGGGGACATATACAACCGGGCCCAATGGACCACGGAGGTGCAGGCCACCATGTAACCCAGAAGTCACAAGAAGTCCCGGCAGGGCGCAAGTGCTCAACCAGAAATGATCGGGCAAAGGAGGAGAGAACCTCCGCCCTGTCTGCCGGGAGCCTGGCTCTGGCTTGGCAAGAGTCGAGCTCTGCCCTGATGAAGCAGATCACCTGCGAAGGCACGAGTTCCTACTTGGCCTCGCTGACCAGGAGACCAAGGTTGATGCAGGTCTGGAGGGCCAGATCCCTGGACCTCTCCACCTCCAGTCTGGAGGGACCCACTATAAGCCAATCAGCCAGAGAGGGGTACACTCTGACCCCTCGATGCCGAAGAAAAAATTACTCATCTTAGTAATGTTGTTTCTTCTAATGGAGTCTTGCTATATTATGACATATGCAGTGAGTCCCAACCTTCGAACTGCTCCGGAGGTGAAAGAGTTAACTTTCCATGCCAGCATGGAACTTTGAGCACGAGCTCGGTTGAAAACTCTGTCTGTTGTTCTTCAAACTCAAACTGTCAGATCTTTACGAGCAAAACTCACTAAGGTTCTGTGTGGAAGCTGTAAACCTACACTAGCCAACTGGCTACTAAATATATGAACACATTTTTTGGTCCCAAAACAAAGACTCAAGTCAGGGGATCCAAAAAATGAAAAACACAACACCCAATCACCCCAAAAAGGAGGGGTGAAAAAACAAAGGTGGGCATCTACTAAGTGCCAACACTGCACTGCCCACCCACATCCCAAAAGCAGAGGTTCTGAGAGGGGCAGGCAGGGAGGTCATAATATAGCAAGACTCCATTAGAAGAAACAACATTACTAAGGTGAGTAATTTTTTCTTCAAACAACATGAAGTCTTGCTATATTATGACATATGCAGACTACACAGCAGTACCTCCATGGAGGAGGGACAGAACCTACTTAGGAAATAGGCTCTGAAGCACAGCTGTGCCAAACCGAGCATCACTCCTAGCCTGGATGTCCAGGGAGTAATGCTTGGTAAAAGTGTGAACTGTTTTCCAGGTAGCTGCTTGACATATCTCTAGGATAGGGATGTCCCTGGCAGCAGCCAGACACACAGCTGTACCTCTGGTAGAGTGAGCCCTCAGGCCTGAGGGAGGAACCTCACCCAGTTTTTCATAGCAAAATTGGATACAAGAGACAATCCACCTGGCAATGGATCTTTAGTGGCAGGTTCCTTTACCAACCTCACCATAAGTGAGGAACAGTTGGAGGAGGGAGTCAAACCTGTGACCCTTGGTACGCTCTATGTAGTAACTAAGGGCTCTTTGACATCTAAACTGTGCAGTCTCCTCTCGCCAGAGGAGGAATGGTCAGTGAAGTTACAGAGGAGAGACATAGATTGATTAAGGTGGAAGTCTGAAACCACCTTAGGCAAGAAATGGAAATTACGTACTTACCGTAATTATTGATCTTCTTGGACAGTCTCCATCACTCATTCACACTTGTGAGATAAGCGCCGGGCCTTAGGGCAGCAGAGGCCTAAAGTTTTCAGAAGGTTCGGGCGCCGAGAGAGAGGCCACGCATGCGCGGCACCGCAAGACTAGCTCGCGCCTGTGTAGGCTATCTTGGCATCGACCCTCCAACCGCCTCAGTACCTTTTCGACCAAGGAGGTGCAGCGTGACTAATGAGAATAACTCATCCTGAGTTTCTGGGCCTGAGAGGGCTCAGATGGCCTTTGCAAGAAAGGCTAAAGAATAATGTCCTCACAATCTGAATCATAGGACCGTGAAGACCAGGAAAGAAAACGAGTGAACCCAGGGGATGGTGGGTGGGCGTGTGAATGAGTGATGGAGACTGTCCAAGAAGATCAATAATTACGGTAAGTACGTAATTTCCATATCTTAAGTCTCCATCACTCATTCACACTTGTGGGAGAGTACCAAGCTAAAACCAACAACCCTGAGTAGGGTGGTAGGAGATAGGGTTCACTCAGAAAGGACGGCCAAGGACTGTCCTGTTAATAAAAGAGCTTATCTTGTAAAGAGCATCTAGAACATAGTGTTTACAAGATAAGCCCGAGTTGTAACTCACCACTTTACAGACAACTGCAATGGGCACAAAATGAAAGTCTGCCAGGAAACCACAACCACTTTAGGAGAGTGGTAAGAACCTGGCCTCACAATTTGGTCTAGGACCAAAAGTAGTAGTGTCAAAGATATGTACTAATGTAATGTAAAGGAACCTCAGGAACTGAAAGAGTTGGAGGTAAAGTCTACTAGTTCAGGGCAGACCGGAAAGTGCAGATGGGAACCCCCACTATCCAGTATGGTTGATCTGTAAACAACAGGTCCAGAAGCACTTGAACCCCTTACTTGGTGAGCATGGGGGTCCAGGTGGGGTCAGCCCATCAAGGAGAATGGTCTCCACTTAGTCACAGGATCTTCCGATGGAAGGCCAAGCACGACTTAGAAGCCTCTCGTGGTGGTCTAGTAAAATCAGATCCTACCCACTGTATATTCCAAGAGGAATAATTCTGCCCTTGTGTGTACAACTGTAGCAGCAGTTTCTGAACTCAGGGAAGAAAGGAAAAAGGTGTACAGGAGGATGTGTCCACTGCGGAAAAAAACATTCCAACAAAAAACCCAGGGGCTGGATTTCTAAGGTCAATAGAGGCAGATGTGCGTCGAGGAAGGACACAGCAGGACCAAGTTAGGGCTAACCCATTTGTTGAAGTGACTGAAAGAGGCAGTGACTCAATGCGGTGAGGCACTAGCCACTCTGGCTTTCCTGAAAGGAGTAGGAAAGGATTCTAGTTCATTTGCTGAAAAAGAAACATCACCATTCCCTCTCACACTTGAAGAGGATAGCTTCGTGAGCGACTGGCATGGACCAGAGCGCAGGAACCGAAGGTGTGTATATTTGAGAAGCTTCCTCAGAAAAAGGGACCTACTTGACCATCCGTCAAGAAGGAGAAAATCGCTTGTTAAATTAAGGCAAGGAAGCAGGAACTGAGTTCCGACTCTGTGAAGAGTCGCTTGCTGCTGTAAGGCTCTGTTCGAGAGAAGAAAGCCTGATAAAAGAATAGGAATTAACAGACTGGGCAGTCGCCTAGGTCTAGAAAATGTCTCTGAATGAGAGAAATCTCAGAGAAAGAGATGACCCATATCGTCGCTGGATCGACTCCCCGTAGGGAAGAAAAATCAGGTACTCTTTACGTATCCTGGAGACGCAGCGCCTCAGGGCTGAGGAGGAATCTGACTAGATCCCTCCAAAAAGGGCGGGTAATTTTGCTAGGCCATGTGCTGTGATAAAACACATATGATAGAAAACATTTTTTTTTTTTGGTCCGAGCCTAAGAAGGCCTTCAGGCTGCTCTTTTGAGGATTGTCTTGATACAAAAAGACGAAGATGTTCTCCATCTGAGTGTGGAAAGAGCCGGAGTGTCCATACTGAAATCATGACCAGACTAACAATCACCGCTGTAGAGAAGTTAACCGCCTCTGCCGAAGAAGCCACCGAAGAGGCAATATCACAAGGGGGCTATATACCGCTATCAAGGAGCGGAAGAGTCAGAGCGCCCCGACCATTAAATTAAAAAGTTACACAGAGTATAACTGTCTTGAGAATTGAAAAGTCTAGACGCAGAAGAGTATGTTCCACAGACGAGTGAAATACTATAGGACCCGCTACTGAGTAACCACTGAAAGGATTTTCCAACATGGACTCTGAAGATAGAGATGACGCGCCTCCAGTATATAAAATGAGCTGTCCGCACAAGCATTGAACAGAAGGACAGGGAAAGACTCATTTAGATGCACTTTACCCCAGAAGGACCTCCAATAGAGGTCTAGGTCAGAGCCACTAGAGACTCCACCATCAGGAGGATGTCGAGGAGCTTGGTACCACGTAGGGAGCAGAGAAAGTGCTGAGCAGAATGAGATTCCGCTGGCAGAACGGTACAGCAGAGTTCCACAGCAGAAAACCGCTGGATGACACAAGATCCCACATAGACCACCACTCACTAAATGTGTGGAAAAAATAATCCGCAGAACAGGAGTTCATTCTGCGGTAAACATCCCTCCACAAGTTCTGTGGAAATGAGTCTGAAAGGAAAAATGTGTCACTAATTCTGCCATACAGCACCCACTAGCACCCGTGTGACATCAGCAGCACTCGTGGCACAGGAGGGCACCAAGCAGTGCCTATGCCAACCTGGGCGATACCCAAGGGAAGCCATGGCAGTATCCGTAGGTACTCCCGGCACCCATGTAGCAATGGCACTGAGGGCACCTCCGACGCCCATGGCACCAATGACACCCATGGCAAGAATGGCACCCATGGCACCCGAAGGTACCAGCCCGCGGCACCCACGGGAATCAACCCGGTACCCAAGGCACCAGTGGCACCCATGGCACCTGAAGTATCCATGGAACCCATGGGTGCCCACAGCGTCACCTGCAGCACCCACGGGTGCTCCCAGCGCCACCCCTGGCACTCAAGGCACCCACAGGCGCCAGGCGCTGAGGTGCACGGCACCGCCCGTGGGTGCATGGCACTACTGACGGTGCCAACAACCAGTGGCAGCAAAGTGAGCACCCACGGCGCCGCACAGAGTGACGGTGCCGACCCACGGCGCCGACCATGGCCCCGAGCCACAGCGCCAAGGCTCCGATGCACGGCGCCGACCATGGCTCAGAGGCACGGCGCCGACCATGGCTCCGAGGCATGGCGCCGACCATGGCTCCGAGGCACGGCGCCGATCAAGGCTCCGAGGCACAGCAAGGCTCCGAGGCACGGTGCCGACCATGGCTCCGAGCCATGGTGCCGATCAAGGCGCCGAGCCATGGCTCCGAGGCACGGCGTCGACCATGGCTCCGAGGCAGGTGCCGACCATGGCTCCGAGGCATGGCGCCGACCAAGGCTCCGAGCCACGGTGCCGACCAAGGCACCGAGCCACGTCTCCGAGGCATGGCACCGACGTTGGCTCCAAGCCACGGCGCCGACCAAGGCACCGAGCCACGGCCTGACCACAAGGCACCGAGCCATGACACCGAAGGAAAATGCCAATGGAAATCCTGAAAAGGGAGAAGGAAAAGGGGTGCCGTGCCGGCCCCTGCATGGAAAAGGGAGAGGGAGGTAGGCACGAGGGGTCGACACGATGGCAAAGGCACCCAGAGGGCACCTCACCATATGTGAACCAATCAACCCGGCTCCGGTCCAACGGCTCCGAGGCCCAGAGGTCCCGAAATCAGGAACAGAGCCAGGAAAACTGGAAAGTCGAACCCCCTGCTCCATAGGAACAACCCAAAGGTGAAACTGCTCACCGGAGCGCCAGCGAGGACAGAGATGGAGCTCGGAGTCGAGAAAGCAGCCGTTAGGAGCGGGGCCAAGAGGAACCCACCAAAGTCGGTTCAGGCCCATCACCCCTCCAGACGAACATTCCTTGTGCAGACATACCAACGGGCAACCTCGAGCGGCACCGATTCTTCTTCCCCGAACGAGGAAGAGGAGCTCGAGGTCAAGCGGAGCCGGATCACCGGAACCGTTAGATTTGTCTGTCGAGGGCTGTCCCCCCGAGCACAGGACTGTCCGTAGTCAGACCCCTCCATTAATTAAGGGCGGCGGATCGGACACAGCCCCTCTGCCATAAAACTTTCAAACGAGTCCTCCTACTGCTACCGCTACTGCCTAGGGACGACTCGCTGATGGCAGGAAATAATTTCTTCTTCTTCTTCACAATCTTCTTCTTCATAAAATAATAAATTACTACTTAAATATTAAAACATTAAGCTGTTGTCGATAGACGAAAAACTTCGACTCCGCAGACGAGCCGACGGCCGACATCCAAGCGCACTTTGACAGCGGGAGAAAAGGAACTGAGGCGGTTGTTGAGGGTCGATGCCGAGATAGCCTACACAGGCTGAAGCAGTCTCAGCGTGCCGCTGCATGCGGGTCTCTCTCGCCAATCTTCTGAAAACTTTAGGCTCCCGCTGTCTCTAGCGCCCGCTATCCCACAAGTGTGAATGAGTGATGGAGACTTAGTCCAGGAAGATCTTTCTGTTAGTCCTGAGGACCACCTTATCTCTATGAAAGTAGATAAAATCAGGTTCCACTGACAATGCTTGTAATTCACTTATGCGCCTGGCAGAAGTGATGGCTACCAAAAACACAGTTTTCCAAGTCAAGTACTTAAGCTCTGCTGAAGACAAGGGCTCAAAAGGGGGTTGCATAAGCTGGGCAATGCAAATATTAAGATCCCAGGCAGGGCAGGATCCCTGAAAGGGGGGTTGGTGTGAAGCAACCCCTTGAAAAACTTGGAGAATACAGGATGAGCTGAAAGAGAAGAGGGTTTACCTGTTGATAAGAAAGCAGACACAGCTGCCAGGTGCACTTTTAGGGTAGCTGGTCTCAGCCCTAGAGTATTCAAATGCACCATATAATCCAGGACTGTGGGTAAGTCAGCAGATTCTGGGGAGATATGCTTGTCAGAGCACCATATGGAAAATCTCTTCCATTTGGAATTATAAGTAGCCCTGGTGGAAGGCTTCCTAGAAGCCTTCAAGATATCCAATACACCTTGGGAGAGGTGTAGGTCAGCAAACTCTAACTCTTCAAGAGCCAGGCCTTGAGATTGAGAGATTTAAAGTTCGGGTACCAAACTCTCCCCTGAGCACAGGTTAACAGGTTGTGATTCCTGGGAAGACACAGGGGAAGGTGGACTGCTAAGGACATAAGGAGTGGACACCAGGGCTGTCTGGCCCAATCTGGAGCAATCAGGATCATCTTGCAGGGTTGAGATCTGATTTTGACTAGCACCTTGAACAGAAGAGGAAGGGGGAAAGCATAGAGAAACTTCCCTTCCCAGCTGAGAAGGAAGGCATCCAGAGGGACTGAGCCCAACACTGGGGGCCTGCAGCAAAAAAGGGGAAGTTGGTGATTGTCTGGGGCTGCAAAAAGATCCATCTGCGGGGTGCCCCATCTGGCAAATACTACCTCCAGTACTAGGGGATCCAGTGATCATTCGTGATGGCCCTGGGAAATCCTGCTGAGAGCATCTGCCAGGACATTGTCCTTGCCTGGGAGGTGAACTGCAATAAGGAAGGTGTTCAGAGAGTAAGCCAGAGACCACAACTTCATTGCTTCGGTGCACAAGGCCATTTTGTGAATACCCTCGGGGCAGAGGTGAGGCCGAAGGGCATTGCTCTGAACTGGTAATGGCCTGAGGGCAGTTCGAATCTGAGGTACTTTCGATGGGAGCTTCTGATAAGAACATGGAAGTAGGCATCCTTGAGGTCCAGGGATGCTAGCCAGTCCCCTGGCCTTAGAGAGGGTAAAATAATTCCCCGTCTCACCATTTTGAATTTTGGTTTTAAAAGGTACTTGTTTAGGTATCTGAGATCCAGGATGGGCCGCCATTCTCCTGTCTTTTTTGGGGTAAGGAAGTACCTGGAGTACAACCCTTTGCCCTGGTGTAGGGGTGGAACCCTTTCCACAGCTCTGAGAGCCAGAAGGTAGAAACTTCTGTCTCTAGGGCAAGTGCCTCGATGGATTTGCAGGTGGAAAGGACCTGGTTCTCATCTTGGAAATTTTTGAAGCTGAGAACCAGTCCCTGGCTTACTACTTCCAGGACCCACTTGTCTGATGTTAAAGACATCCAGTCCTGGACAAAGTAAGCCAGCCTGCCCCTACAGGTAGTGGAGAATCGGCCCTGGCCACCCCATCAGGGTGCCTGCTTGGCAGGGCTTTAGGCTGAGGGGTAGAAGCAGGTCTGCTTGTGCCCTGTCTGCCTCTCCTCTAAAGAACCCCTCTGGGCTAAGCTGAAGAGGAGGCCTGGCTTGGTAAAAGGCCTATGAAAAGGCCTGCCCTGCCCTGGAAGGCTGCCTTTGAGGAGTGGCCTGCCTTTCCTTGGCCTGTGCACTCCTATAGGTGGTCCTATACTCATCCATTTTCTTCATGTAATTCTCTGTCTGCTCCCCAAACAGAGAATTACCCACAACAGGAAAATCCATGGCCTTAGTCTGGGTATCCTCTGACAGGCCAGTACATCTGAGCCAAGCCATTCTGAGAAGTGCCACAGATGTAGCCATGACTCTTGATGACACATCATTAGAGTCCACTGCAGCATGGAATTGCACCTTAGATGCCTCAATACCATCAGCAGCCACCTGCTCCTGCTCCTTGGCAAGCTGGACAGGGATTTGTTTTGCTAGAGCCATAACAGTATCCCATCTGGATTTCTGGTATTTAGCAACATAAGCCATATAATTTGCCTGTCTGAGTCCCAAGGATGATGCCATGTACTGTTTCTTTGCTATGGCATCAATCCTCCTGGAGTCCTTGTCAGGGGGGTGTGAAGCCAAGGGAATATTTGCCTTGTCACAGGCTGCAGCCTGCACTACCCCAACATGGCTGCATTGTTGTGTAAGGAACTCCAGATAGAGCCTAACAATGTGTACCTCTTGTCCATTCTTTTATCCACAGGAGGTATAGTGTGAGGAGTTTTAGAATTTTAACTGTCTGTTTCCAAAAGATTTATGCAAAGGAATAGACAGTCTCCTAGACTCTGGGATATCCATCATTTCTACATAGTCAGGCTCCTCTTGATCATCCACAGCTTCCTCCATAGGGAGCTGGAGGGTTTCAGCCACTTTTTTATAAAACATAAAATGAGAGGGGGACCCAGAAAGCCTAGGGGGAGACACTCCTGAAGGTCTGTCTGGGGAGATGTCCGGTTCAGTGGGCACATCCAGACTTTCAAATCCACAGTCACTTTCCTCATACTCCTCTTCCCCCCCCCCTCCGGTTCATAAAATTCCTCTAAATCATATTCTTGAACCGGTGGAAACCGACTGAACCGTATGTTTACCTGATGGTGCCGGTTCGGTCCGAACCGGGGAAAGCGACTGGACAATTTTAATCGCTTTGGCTATTTCTTCAGCGGTTGGAGAAGGAAATTTTGGCTCCAAACCTGCTGATTTTCTAGTCCTTTTGCTGGAACCCACCTCCCGAGGCCGGTTCCTCTCATGCCCGAGGAAGTCTCACCCTGGTCAGAGGAGATTCCTCCGTTCGGTCACAACCGAACCGGCTGGCCATCCAGGTCAGCGGACTTCTTGGCCTCCCTTTCCCTGAGCCTACCAACTCTCTTATCCAGGGCAGCTGCAGGAAAATTTTTGCAAATCTGGCAGTCTGCATTGAGGTGGTCAAACCCCAGACAATAAACACAGGTGGTGTGGGGGTCAGCCTTGGCAAAGGCTTCCCCACAAACACTGCAGTGTTGAAACCCAGTGGGCCCGGTTTTTCTTTTGGGTTTCTCAGACATAGTGCCAGCCTAACCAAACTTGCCCGCTTATGGCAATCCGCAAGCAAGACTCTCTTATCGGTTCCCAACCATGTCACGGTATGGAAAAATCTGCTAATGAAATCCGTTTTTAGAACCGATAAGAACCGGGAACCGCACTCTAAAAGACAGATTAATGTATTTACAACAACCTGATCAGTTCAAACCGAACTGATAATACCGTTTACAAGTTCCACACAGAAAGTAAATGTAAAACCTATCTAGTACTTACAATACCACAGACAGAGCTTGAACCGACCGGTTGCGGTTTAAATTCGGTTAAAAAACTGAAAAATTAATACTTTAACCGACAAAATGAACCGAGCAGAAGGAGAAATCTCTGGAGCGACTGTTCAGTGAGGCGGAGTAAGGAATCTGACAGTTTGAGTCTGAAGAACAACAGACAGAGTTTTCAACCGAGCTCGTGCTCAAAGTTCCATGCCTGGCATGGAAAGTTAACTCTTTCACCCCCGGAGCAGTTCGAAGGTTGGGACTCACTGCATATGTCATAATATAGCAAGACTTCATGTTGTTTGAAGATGGTCCAACGCCCCGGCAATGTATTCGGTGAAGACCCTGGGGGCCGATGACAGGCCAAACGGCATGGCTTGGAACTCGTATAGGGTTCCCTCTACCCTGAAGTAGAGGAACCTTCAGTAGGACGACGGATCGGGACGTGGAAAAATGTGTCCTGCAGATCCAGGGAGCAAAACCACATGTACTGCTCGAGAGATGGTATGATTTGAGACAGAGTTACCATCCTGAAGGTGGCGAGACCTGAGAAACTGGTTCAGGTCGGGCAGATCTAGAATGAGATGCCAGCCCCCGTCTGTCTCGGGACCGGGAAGTACCTGGAAACGAACCTTGGGTTGACAGGGGGATCTGCAACTCTGACCACTACCTCTTTGCAGAGGAGTTGGGTGATGTTGTCTCGGAGAGCCGACTGAGTGTGCACGGATACCTTCTCCTCCCATGGGGCGTGGGCTCGGTTTGGTGGGTACTGTTTGAATTGCAGAGGCAGCCCCTGGCCGACCAGTTCCAAGACCCACCTGTCCATTGTGACAGCGGACCAGGTGGAAATGAAGTGGCAGAGCCGGTCCCCCAAGGGAGGATCCAGAGTGGGCGTGACGGGCACAGGGGTGGCAACTCCCATCCCATCATTGTGCAGGCTTGGAGGAGGAGGATCCGGCTGAGGGACCACCAGGACCTTTCCCTCTGGGCTTACGGGCCGCCGAATCCCCTGACTTGGGCTGAGGGTGCCAAGATTGAGCCTGCTGCTGCTGCCCAGATTGGTACTGGGCCTGCTTGGCCGCAGGGGCAGAATGCCGAAAGGGCTTACGCTTCTGCTTTTTGGAACCTTGAGATTCCTTCTGGGCGGAAGCAACGGAGTCCAAGGTGGCACTGGACTTCTCGATGCATTGAAGGTTATCTTCAACCCCTGGACTGAACAAGTCAGTTCCCAGGAAGGGAAATTCCACCAATTTGTGCTGGGTGTCAGCTGTAAAGGTCGAGACCCTCAGCCAGGCCTTGCGGCGCATGGCTACTGTGGCCACCACCAAAAGGGCACAGGAATCCCCAACGTCCACAGCCATCTGGAGTTGCTGTTTTGCCACAGCCCGACCCTGATCCCGGACCTGCTTGACCGTAGTCTGAAGGTCTGCGGGGAGATGAGGAAGCACCTCACCTAGAGAGCCCAGAAGGTCATGGGAGAAGTGTGCCATGATGACAGCTGAGATCGCAAGACGGAGACCAAGCAAAGAGGCATCATAGACTTTCCTGGCAGAGTGGTCCAGTTTTTGGTTCTCTTTATCCGGAGGTCTATCAGTGCCTCCTAAATTGATTGAGTGCCGAAACACAGATTTGGTCACCAACCCTCAGTCGAGGGGTGCTCTGTGAACCCAGAAAGGGAGCCGATGAGAACTGCATACTTGCAGGCCATCCGGGCTGATGGCGCAGGGTGCTGCCAAAGCTCCAGGGCAGGGCCAACAATGGCTTCGACCACTCAGAAGGCCTCTGTCGGAGAATCCCCTTTTCCCAGAATGTCTGTCAGGGGATATCGAGCCCGTTTCTGAACAGGCTCCAAAGGCATCCCTGTGGATTCGGAGATGAGAGGGAGAATGCCTGTGAAGGACATGGGACCTTCCTCCGTCGAGAGACCCCCAAGCGAAACCTCATCGAACGGACAAGAGTGCAAAAAGGAGCCAAATCCTTCATTTGCTAGAGTTGTTCAGTGGAACCCGCAGCCGCAGAGACCACCCTACGGGCCTCTTTAGATTTGACCGGCGGGTTCCGTTTCTCCGGTTGGTCGAGCTGTAATCATGCGAGACGATCGTCCAACATGTTCGGCCGAAATGAGTGACAAAAATTACAGGCCTGGGTATCGTGATCGTGGCCCAGGCAATACATGCATGTGGCATGCGGGTCAGTGCGAGACATCTTCTGCCCGCAGGGGCACTGGTGGAACTCGGGCGAGGACCTGTCCTCCACTGCAGTCGCGACTGATGATCGATGCGGTGCAACTCTAATGAGTTTAAGTTTTGTTAAGTAATCCAAAGACTTAAGCGCCAGGGCCTACTCAATACGGGAGCAATAAGGAGGAAACCTGAATCTGCCAGCAGAAAGGAAGATCTGGGGTCAAGGGGCGGAGCCGAGGGATATACCACCTGGGTGGGTGGGAGGATCCAGCTTAAAGACTTCCAGCAAAATATTTAAAGGGAGAGGACATGCTAATACGTGTGGATAAGAAATGGAAATGACGTACCTACTGTAATTCTTGATCTTCTTGGACGAAGTCTCCACCACTCATTCACACTAATGGGATCTACGCCGGAGGCGCTAGGACCCAGTGGGAGCAAACATTTTGCAAGAGGGCTGGTGCCAGAGATGGAGCCTCGAGGAGTGGCGCCGCAAGCCTTGGTTCGAGCGGCAATGACTATCTCGGCGTGGACTCTCCAACCGCCTCAGTACCTTTTTTTCCGAGGAGGTGCAGCATAACTAATCTAGAAGGATAGCTTAACAAAAACCGGATATAAGATAGTCCGGACGACCCGTATAAGAAGGGTCAACAAAGAAGTCTTCACAGCCTGAAGATTGAGGGAGTGAAGACCAACAACAGAGGTAAGCTTGGGGGATGGTGGGTGGGCGTGTGAATAAGTGGTGGAGACTTCGTCCAAGAAGATCAAGAATTACGGTAGGTACGTAATTTCTATATCTTCCTGGACATAAAGTCTCCACCACTCATTCACACTGATGGGAGTGTACTGAGTAAATAATCCCCAGACAAGGTGGCAGGAGAAACCAAGAGCTCACAAATTTAGCATAGAAGTCCGTTAAGGATAGCCCTACCAAACGAAAGATGTCGTCTGGCATGGACATCCAGGGCATAGTGCTTGACGAAAGTAGCACTGAGCTCCAGGGAGCTGCATTGCAAATGTCTGCAATGGGCACATTGCGGATTTCCGCCAGGGATGCCGCAACTGCTCTAGTAGAGTGAGCATACACTCTGCCCTCCCGCTTATCTTGTTCCATGGAATAACAGTGGCGAAGGCATGCCACCAGTCATGCCGAAATGCATTTGATAGTGACAGGCTGACCCAGCCAGGTCTCGCTGAAAGAAACAAACAGTTGTTGAGCTTTGAGAATTTCTTTTGTTCTATCCAAATAGAAACGCAGAGCTCTTTTGACATCCAAAGAATGAAGGGTATGCTCTCCTTCATTTTGGAAGTTAGCAAAGAAAGTAGGTAGGACTAAAGGTTGGTTCAGAGAGAATTCTGAAATAACCTTAGGAAGAAACTTAGGATGGGTCCTAAGAACTACTTTGTCTTTACGAAATACAGTATACGGAGGGTCTGTGACCAAGGCATATATTTCAGAAACCCTGTGGGCTGAGGTAGTGGCCACCAGGAAGGCCATTTTCCAAGTGAGAAATTTCAACTCACAGGTAGCTAGAGGCTCAAAAGGCTTTCGAGTGAGCAGGTCTAGCACAAGATTAATGTCTCAGGCTGCGACTGGACATCTGATAGGAGATCAGGTATGCAGAATACCCTTAAGAAATCTCTTAACTACAGGTAACTGAGCCAGTGACAAGGAAAGTATTGGCTCATGATAAGCTGAAATGGCACAAAGGTGAACTTTGACTGTAGAGTACTGCAGACCTGAATTTGAGAGGTCTAAAAGGTACTCTAGAACTTTATTTTGTGGGCAGGAAAAAGGATTCAAAGAGGATTTTGCACACCAGAGAGGAAAAACACTTCCATTTGGCTGTGTAAGTTTTCCTGGTGGCTGGCTTGCGCGCAGCCAAAAGAATATCTGAAACTCTCTGAGACACTGAACCTGTTCACCTCTATCTCTTCAGAAGCCAAGTGTGAAGGTGACGCGACCTCAGATTGGGATGGACCACAGGCCCCTGGGTCAGAAGGTTCATCTGAAGGGGAAGCGCCTTCAGAGGGGTTTCCGACATACTGTTGAGTAACGGAAACCATATCTGTCAAGGCCGGAAGGGAGCAATGAGGATCATTTTGCCCCCCGGGACTCGAATTTGAGAAGTACCCTCTGAATTAATGGAAGAGGAGGAAAGGCGTATAGAAAGTGTTTTGTCCACTGCAGCCTGAATGCACCCTGCAGAAAATGCCAGGCCCTGGATTTCTGGAGCAGAAAAGAGGCAGTTTTGTGTTGAGTGGGGATGCAAAAAGGTCCAGGTCTGGAGTTCCCCACTCTGCGAATAGTGACTGAACTACGGTTGAGTCGAGGGACCATTCGTGAGGATCCGTCTCTGTTCTGCTGAGACGGTCTGGCAGTTTGTTCTGCACTCCCAGCAGGTAGACTGCCTGAATTAGAGCCTTGTGCTCTAGGCACCATTCCCACACTCTCATTGCTTCCCTGCATAAAGGGTAAGAGTGTGCACTGCCCTGCTTGTTGATGTAATACATCACTGCTTTGTTGTCCGTTTGAAGGAGAATGTTCTTGTGACAGAGAATGTCCTTCAAAGCGTGGACTGCATAATTGATGGCTCTCACTTCTAGGACATTTATGTGAAGCTGGGACTCGTCCTGAGTCCATGTACCTTGGGTGTGGAGATTCTGACAGTGAGCTCCCCACCCCGTCAGGGATGCGTCTGTGGTAACTGAAATCTGATGATCCAGGGGAGCAAAGGGATACCCTTCCAGAAGGTTGCCCTCTTGTGACCACCAGGTGACTGACCTCTTCAGAGGTTCTGTCACCTTGATGAGAAAGGACTGAGGGTGAGAGGTTGGGGACCACTGAGTACTGAGCATCCACTGAGAGGTTCTCATGTGGAGATGTGCTAGGCGTACAGTGAACACTGAGGATGCCACGAGACCCAGCATCTGTTGCATCGAGATAGCTCAAACTGAGCTGTTCTCTCTGATGTATCAGGCCATCTGTAGGATATCGCTCCTTCTGTCCTCTGGAAGAAAAGTTTTCGCACAGGAGGTGTCCAGAAGAGTTCCTATAAAAAGGAGCTTCTGGGAGGGCTGCAACTGCGATTTCTTGAGATTTAGCAGGACTCCCATGGACGTGAGAAAGTCTGAGGCTGTGGCTACAGCGTCGAGAGTTCCTTGCCTGGAAGGACTTGCTAGAAGCCAATTGTCCAGATATGGGAACACTTGTATTTCTGATTTTTCTGAGATGCGCTGCGAGAATTGCACAACACTTTGCAAAAACTTGTGGCTCCAAGGATAGCCCAAAGGGCAGGACTCTGAACTGATAATGTTGTCCCAGAGCTACAAACCTTAGGCATTTGTGGTGCTTTGGGTGTATAGGAATATGTTGGTAAGCATCCTGCATGTCCAGGGAAGCTAGCAAAGCGTGTTGATGAAGCAAGGGTAACAGGGTCCCTAGCGATATCATCTTGAACTTTTCCTTGAGAAGGAACTTGTTTAACTTTCGGAGGTTCAGAATGCGGCGCATGCCACCGGTCTTTTTCGGGACCAGGAAGTAATGGGAGTAGAAACCTGTTTTTGGTTGATCCAGCGGGACTATTTCTACTGCCCTGTTGTTCAGAAGGCCTTGTAGCTCAGCGGCAATAAGGTCTGACTGTATTGTTGACAGCCTGGGCTGTCGTTTGGGAGTACGATCCGGAGGGGTTTCTGAAAGGTTGAGGGAGTACCCCTCGTGGATTATCCAGAGGATCCATTTGTCTGATGTTATGGACTTCCACTGGTTGTAGAACTGAGTCAGACGTCCTGACACCACTGAGGAAGAGTCCCCCTCGGGCAGTTGAGGTGGGACCCGGGCCAGAAACTCAGAAGGTGGCACTGGGCGCTTTGGCCCCTTGTGCCTTCTGTTGCATTTTCTTTTGAGGCTGGGGGGCTTGGTTTTTGTTAAAACCTCCCCTGCCCTTGCCCCGAAAGGACTGACGGTTGTGAAATTGATGTTTGTTAACACTCCCCCACCCCCGACAAGGGGTGGGAGCAGGTTGAGTCGTTTTAATGGCCGACCTAGTCTTCTGTGTGGCCTCCAGAGCTTGCTCTACTTGAGGTCCGAACAGATACATACTGTCAAAGGGTAACGCCATGACCTGCTGTTGGTCATCATTCATGAAGCCCGAAGTGCGTAGCCAGGAGTGACAACAGGTACAAATGCCCACCGCCGCTGCTCGGGAAGCAGTATTGAAAGCGTCCATAACTGCTTTAACCTGCTAGTTGTTGGACTCGATACCCCTTGTTATGGTCTGAAGGAGCTCTGAACTAGTGTCCAACTTGGGCAGAGCTTCCACCATCTGTTTGAGCGAATGCCAAAGAACATACTCATATTGAGAGAAACAGCCCTGGTAGCTGGCAATCCGCATACCCAGGACAGAGGCAGCAAACGCTCTCTTACCTAAGGCGTCAATCTTACGAGATTCTTTGTTTATAGGCCGAGCTGTAGATGCCTGAGGAAGAACGGCCTTATCATTCTCTGCCAAGACTACAATAGAGTCCGCAAAAGCCTGGGAGGCCAAAATGGGTCGATCCTAGGGAGCAGCATACTTTCTGTCTATGGACTTAGCCACAGAAGGAATGAGAGCGGAATTATTCCATACCTTCTGAGAGAGCGTCTCAAAAGATGGTTGTACCAGGGGAGTTAAATCCATAGGGATCTCCGTGACATGAAGGTATTGGAGTCTTAAGAGCTTCCCAGAATTGATATCTGTAGTCTGGAGAGAAAGAGTAGAATTTAAATTTTTCAGCAGAGACTTAAATGACAGGTCTTTGACCACAGGCTTTGCAGCAGGATTAATTCCTGCTCCTTCAACATCATCACCCAGCCGAAGGTCTGGGTCAGGCTCAATATCATCTCCTGACAGCCCAGGAGGGACTGTATGGACAGGAAAGGAGTGAAAGTCAGAAGGAAATGGAGAAGAGAAAGGAATCAGAGTCGAGAAGCCCTGAAGGCTGGACGATGCCGCAGCAAGTCTCAGGCCCGAAAGCAAGGAAGTCAGCGCCATCTGAAACAGCCCAGCACATGGCGCCGACAGAGGCCATGGTGCCGAGGAAGCCCGCGGCACCGCAAGCAGCACCAACAGGGCCCGCAGCGCTGCGGATGGCACTGAAAGGCCACTCGGCGTTGACAACCCTAACGGCGCCGACAGGTGCAGTGGCGTCGAGAGACCCATCAACGCCGATGGCACTGAAAGTAATCCAGAGCTCCGAAAACTGCGATTTGAAGGAAAAGTAGGAGGAATATCAGGAGATAGAGTCATTGGTGTGGCCCCCTGTGCCGCAGCCATGTGAGGGGGGAAAACACCTGAGCGTGGAGTCAACGGCACCGAAGAAGGTGCCACGCGACTAGGGAGGTCCAACTGCCCTGCCTGATCCCTCGAAAGGCCCGAGGGCCTCGGAGTGACCAGGCCAGGCAGCTGTACCAACCTCCAAGCCCACTGCTCCATAAGTGCGGCCCACTGGTGAAACTGCTCATCGGAAGCCCTTTCAAAAGGCGGGGAAGGGCTTCGATGTCGAAGAGGTTGGTCACTGGAGACAGAAACCAGCGACTCCAGAAGAGGAGACCGACACCAGACTCCAATAACCGACCATCGACGTGCAGACATACCAGAAGGCGCCCTCGGGTGATGTCTTCTCTTTTTTGACCTGTGGGCCGAAGAGCTCGAGGCTGAACGGTGCCGATAGTGCGACCGTTTTCTTTTATGCTTTCGGGGGGACCGTCCATCCCCTCGAGCATTGGACCGCAGTTGTCAGACCGGAGAGGGTGGCGGAACGGACCAGCCCGGTTGACTGAACAGCTTTCACAATGAAGTCTCCCTACCGTCACCTGACCCGCTCATGGTCGACTCCATCAATGTAGGCTGAAGACTTCTTTTCTTTAATAAGCATAGTAAAAATTAAGCGGTACTTATTTCGAGATATATTACAAAACAATAAACTGAAAACTACGCTGCTAGTTTGAAGTTTGACTCCTGGAGGGCGAGCAACATCGTCACTGAAGCACACTCGACGGCGGGAAGAAAGGAACTGAGGCGGTTGGAGGGTCGACGCTGAGATAGTCACTGCCACACGAGCCGAGTCTTGTGGCGCCACTCCTCACGGCTCCATCTCTGGCGCCGGCCCTCTTGCAAAAAGTTTGCTCCCGGCATAGATCCCATCAGTGTGAATGAGTGGTGGAGACTTTATGTCCAGGAAGATCAACATATCCACATCCCTAGAAATATGCTTCCTATAACAATGTCCTTATCTTCTGACTTGTATTATATGAGTTGCTTTAAAAAACTAAAGTGGTAATCACAACTATTCTCTCACAGAACTACAGAGGGATCAATTCTTCAAGCGAAGTGGCAGAAAAGTATACTAAATTCAACACCCATACCCCAACCCCCCAAAAAAAGACATCCTCACTGTTTCAAAGGTATTCCTAGGATGAATCTTGGAACATTTACATCCATCTGCAACCTTATTCCAAAAATCTAGCCATGTCAGATTTAGATGAAATCTCTACAATGTCTGTCAGGTTGTTGTAGCAGAAAGTGACTTCCTACCATGAGAGTAATTATCTTACCTCTACTAGCTTCTCATTGGCTGCTTCTAGTTGAGAAAGCAGGTCCTGGGAATGCTGTTTCTGTCGACTCAGCTCACTTCTATCAATCGAAAACAAATACACAAAAGCACTGCTTAGTATAGTAGCAATACATTGTTCATAAACAACTCTTGGCATCATGAACTGCAGACAACTACAAGCCAGCCATACAGTGTTGACAAAGAAATTATGTGATGCTAGTTTAGTAACCTGTTCAGTCACACACTACCTTATCTACAGTACACATCTATTTACTAGATTTCCTTTCCAAAAAACCTAGTCTAGCCCTTCACAGTCAGGTATGCTAAAAATCAGCGATGCAGTCATAAAAGGAGAATTTTGAGCTTGGGGGTGGGTGGAAGCTCCAAAATGTCACTCTGCTTCTGCTGACTGAATTGCAGATTAAAATAAAGGTAAATGACTATTACTCACAAAGCCAGTACAAATTAAAAGGTGCACTGTTTGGTACCATGGCATGTTTTTGCTAAATCTGTCAGCTGTAGACGATGCCTTCTTCAGAACTCTCATGTGACATATTAATGTAGTATTGCTTGCAGCTATATTTTTCTGTTGAAAACACTGGGAAAGTGATTCAGTCACT
Source organism: Neoceratodus forsteri (assembly GCA_016271365.2). Lineage (NCBI taxonomy): Eukaryota > Metazoa > Chordata > Ceratodontiformes > Ceratodontidae > Neoceratodus > Neoceratodus forsteri. Next base: position 283,666,900 of record CM057453.1, on the reverse strand, counting down.
CTATAGATTACTCGTAACTGCAGCTGTTTTTCAGATCTTACAAAAGCAGCACTTTTAATGAATCCATGTTTCTTTTTTAATAAGCAATTACACTTTGCAAAGTATTCTGAATGCCTGGTCAAGAATAATTTGGGAGAGATCAAGGAATAATCTTTAAACACTATTAATGAGCTCTACTTCAATGGCTTTTCAAACATTATACAAATAGACACATTCACCAGAAAGATCAAGGATAAAGCTTAATTGCTTTGGGCCCTATTAACAGAAACTGATAAAAGGTTACATGGTTCCTAATAAGATATTGTCATACTGTCCTAATGTAACCCCTAGATGGCGCTATCCCAGGGGCTACTACCCCTGCCTGATTTGCCACTAACAGGTTGAGGGGCCTGGATCCAATGGCGGGTGCCTCCACCCAGAGGTCAGGGTTTGCAATAGTTAAACTAACTTGGTCACAGCCCTCTGGGACACTGCAACCCCCCTTTCTTCCCACTAGTGGCCCACACAATATATCAGAATTACCTTCACAGTATACACTTACCCCCAGGTCTGTTCCGGCACTGGGACCTCCTGTGAAATGAGATACAGTGCAACAATCACAGTACAGTACTTTAACATAGACAAATACCTCAGGCAGTATAACTTTGCTGAAACAAGCAGCTCTGATTTATTTAGGGGGATATAACAAGGACAGGGGGAAATCAGGTTAATTAGCTTATCACTCTAATAATCTACCTATGGCTCTGTGCACAGGCCTATCCCTATCAGTTACTGTCCCTGGGTACCCAAGCCCTAGTGGCTAGTCCAAACCGTGGCAGCTGGTAGGCCCTTTCACACGAGAAAAGGAGAATTAAACAGTCAGCAGTACAGTAATTCCATTTGGATTTAATGTGGCAATTCAACAGGAGCGACCTCTGAATTAGTACTCACGACCTCCAAATAAGATAGGGTCCTTCAATGTCAGCAGGGCTCACTTGAGGTACACAAACCTCTTCACACATCCATATAAAAGAAAGTACTATACCAGGCAGGCCGCATCTGTATCCCGATCGCAATTACTGCACAATACCGGAGAACACACAGCAGATTCAGTTCCTGACAGACCGAGTGCAATTTTCAGCAATTCTTCCAGTCTTCTACAGGGTGAGCCTGGTTTCTACTCTTCAGAGATCCTTTGATTCTTTTCACAGGACGGATTCAGTCCTAACAAGCTGTCACACAAGCTGCAGACCGGAACTCTGGGCCTTACACACGTTTTTTGACTAAAACTGCACACTGAAAAAGCACAGGGCTCCTTCCTTCTTCACTGCCAAAGCTCAACTGAACTCCAACTGACGAAACCGGGCACTTCCTTTGAGTTCTTCCCAGTTCTTGACTGGATTGGCTGTCACTCACAATAGACTGCTGCTGTTGGTCCAAAAAGGCACTGAAGTCTAAACTACATCTCCCAGAGTCACTGCCCATACAATCCTCTTGTGGCTGGCTCAGATTATGAGTCCAAGTTCTGATTACGTCCAATGCATCATTTTAGAGCTAGCTTACCCACACTGATTGGTCCAGTTCAGCAGTTCAAAACTAGAATGGGGAACTAGCAGACACAGTTCTGACTGCAAAGAAAGCAGGTTAGACAAACTGTAATTTCATTATTACTCTAAATAATTTCTGGCAAACAGTTACATCTTTCAGATAGGTTCCCTTTGCACTCTAGTGACTGCAAAAATGAAGTGAATTGGCAGCAGCTCAGTGGTACTCAGAGAAGCACACAGTCCCCCATACAAACTAATTATGTCTGCAAGCAGACAGCTCTTAAAGAGACAGTACCAGAGGCTCTAAAACACTCACTGATAAATGGCCTAAATGCAAACACCATTCAGGCTTGGAGCATTCAAGCAAGCTCCTGGAAGTCTTTTAGGAACCCCCATTTGCAGGGGTTTCACCCTTCCTGGCCTGGGAAAGCTTGGCGTCCCGCGTCAAGTAAGTACCCATAAGTTTCAACTGCAACCATATACATTTGCATTAGGCTCGCACATGTAATCATCAGTCAATATATCATTTTACCAAGAACACATTTCTGAAACATTGCAGTCGTCACTCTTTACACAGTATTACATACACATTGTACCATAACTCAAGTTATTACCTCTTGTACATGAAACCTGAAGAGAGGGCCTTCCCTATCAGTTACCTTTGGGGCTGGATGGGGCAAGGGCACCATACTTAGAAGGGCAACACAAGTAACTGAGTTAGCACTGATGCTCAGTTTGGGCAATGAGCTCGGGACACATACACTCCTTTATGGACAACATTGAGAGGCAAGTCCACAGGCCTCCCAAGTGAATCATAACTGAGGTGCACCACAGGCTTTACAGCTCGACCAGTCTTTCTAGGGGAACTGTTATAGTCTCTGCACTCTGAGCCTCATTTTCAGCATTGTCCTCACTTGTCAGGGGAGTCTCCATGGGGGTAGGAGGCTAGAACCTGGGGCACTTTCAGCTCCAGGAGTTACAGTTTCTGAGTCCACAACATTTGGCTCGCATGGAGAGCTTGGACACTGGCAGTGGACTGTCAGGGCACTCAAAATACTCTTCTTGTTCGGTGTATCACCAGTCTGCCCTAATTTATCATTTTCTCCTAAAGCTCAAACAGTTCAACCATGCACAATGATTCCATTTCATCTGATCTGATGCTTTGCACTTCACTTTCTGGGAGCATTGCTCCAGGGATGAAGCTGGGGCTGAACAGTCCAGAAGGCCCAGCTTTGTCTCCAGTATTGACTAGGGATTGCCTCAAACAATTGACTCAGTTCGTAAGAAGGATAGTATTCAAAGTCACTCTCACTTTCTTCCGATATGGACTGACAGTCATGCTCAACTGGGACTTGTGGAGGACACTTTAACTTTGCTTCTGTAGGTGCAGACTTTCTTGATCTTTCTTAGCAGCAGCTCTAGTCACTGGTCCAGAGGGGCATCTTCAGGGCTCAGACTCAATTAAGATTTGTCCAATGGGCAGTAAATGATTTCTATGCATTGTTTTTACATCTTTTGAATTATTCTCAGGCCTTACTTTGTACACTGGCAGATCATCTAGTTTGCCCACTACAATGTGAGGGAGATGGTGCCATCTGTCAGCAATCTTGTGCTTGCCATGCAGTCCCAGATTTCTTAGCAATACCCGATCTCCCTCCTGGAGTTCCTGAGCTTTCACCTTTTTATCATACCTTTCTTTGTTGGCCAGATTTCTTTTGGCAGCCATGGTTTGAGCCAGTTGGTACAATGAGTTAGCTGGCCTTTAACTTTGCACATACTGTAAATAGTTGTCAGCTTGAACCCCATCAGGAGAGACCCCAAAACACACATCTACTGGTAGTCGAGCTTCTCTTCAAACATCAACAGGCGGTAGGGGAGAATCCAGTGGCATCACTTTGGTGCAGTTATAAGCATGTACCAGGGTGCTAATTTGTTGGCTCCATCTAGGCTTGTCCTTTGGGTGCAGGGTGCCTAGCATATCTAGCAAAGTGCGGTTGAAACGCTCAGGCTGTGGGTCCCCTGGGGGTGGTAAGGAGTGGTTCTGGACTTTCGCGCTCCCACAGAGAAAGCATCTCTTTGATCAGACGACTCTCAAAGTCTCTCCCTTGATCAGAATGGATTCTTTGTGGAGCCCCATAGTGAACAAAAAGTTTTCTACAGTACTTTGGCTACAGTGGATGCTTTCTGGTCTTTGGTGGGAAAGCTTGGGCATATCTCGTGAAATTGGTGACCACCAGCACATTACTGATATTTCTTTGATCTGACTCCAAACTCAGAAAATCAATACAGACCAGCTCCATGGGTGCACTGGTGGTGATGTTAACAAGGGGGCAGCCCTCTGGGCAAAGCTTCCTCTGTAAGCAGCGACTACAAGTTCAATGTGTTGCTCCACATCAGCCCCCATCTTAGGCCAATAGAATCTGGATCTCACCAAGTCAAGTGTTCTGTCTATACCAAGGTGCCCCATGTGGTTGTGCAAGGACCTCAGTACTGAGTCTCGAAGGCAGTGGGCAGCACTAGTTGTTGTTTGTCTACTTGTCCCCTCTGTCTACTGTTTCTCTGTATAACAGTTTATTGATCAGTTTCAACTTAGGACCTTCTTTGTATAACAGTGCAGTTCTCAAATCAGTGGGCGTAATTTGGACACATCTTTTCCGCATAGAGGGCTTCTAAAGCTGCTTTGATCATGGATCGCGGGATTGAGCCCGCCGAATACTGTCATTGTCCAGCTGAGGCAGTGCACCAATGTCTATTGCAGAAAAGTGGCAATAAGCAGCAGGTATGCAATTCTCAGAGGGTCCCAAGCAATCCACCATGCAGTCCACTGCGTCCGTGGACATTTGTTCCTCCCTGTCAAACTTTCCGCAGAGTGCCCGAATGTCGAGGTTCTGCCAATCGGACCCAATCATTCTGGGAACAGGCCTCGGGAGAGAGCATCAGCATCTATGTGGTTCAGACCTGCTTGTATTCAGAGCATAGTCATATGTAGATAATGCAGAAAGCCACCTATGGCCAGTGGCATCCAACTTAGCTGAGGTCTGCACATAGGTCAAAGGATTATTGTCAGTTTTACTAGTATTTTAGCCCCATACAAGTACTCATGGAATTGGTCAACAATAGCCCACTTCAAAGCTAGGAACTCTAACTTATGTACAGGATAGTTCTTTTGGATGGGGTCAGGCTTCTACTGGCAAAGGCCACTGGTCTCAGGCCATTCTCGTGCTTTGGTACAACACAGCCCCAACCCTTGCAAGCTAGCATCAGTGTGCAGGACGTAAGGTTTTCTTGGATCGGCATAGGCCAGCACTGGAGCATGGGTAAGTTGATATATGATCTCATGAAAAGCAGTCTCACAATCAGGAGTCCAGCGGCCCCAAATACTTCACTTGGATGAAAATACACTCTTTTCAGTCTTGAGGGCGCTTGACTTTTGGTATTTTTGTGGGTTGGGGGATACCCTTGAGTAAGGTTAAGTAAAGGCTGGATCACTCTTGAATAGTCCTTGATGAAGCGTCTGATAACAACCACAGAATCCCAGGAATCTTTGCAGTTCTTTAGATTTTGGGCTGTGCCAGGTGGTCAAGGCCTCAACTTTACTTGGGTCGGTCTCTATTCCTCGGTGGATACTATGTGTCCCACATACTTTACTGATGTTTGAAAGAATTGACACTTATCAATGGACAGTTTAAGGCCAAAGTCCTCCAGTCGGTCCAATACCTTAAATAATCTGCTCTCATGTTCCTCCAGTGAGCTGCCAAACACAATAACATCATCTAGGTATACCAGGCACTCTAGTAAGTTCATGTCCCCACTGCCGCTCCATCAATCGTTGAAAGTGGCTGGGGCACCTGAAATCCCTTGAGGCATCCTCCACAATTCATAGAAGCCAAGCGGACAGATAAAGGCCGCTTCTCACGGTCCTCTCAGCTATCGGGATCTGGTAGTACCCACTGCGGAGATCCAGCACAGAGAACCACTTGCTCCGCTTAGGCAGTCCAAAGCATCCTGAATGCGGGCATTGTGTACTGATCAGGGATAGTCCGCCGTTTAAGATGCGATAATCCACACACATCCTTACTGTTCCATCTTTTTCCTCACTACCACAATGGGAAGCATAAGGGCTTCTGGATTCTTGTATTACACCAGCAGCTAACATCTCTTGCAGATGCCGTCTCACATCATCTATGTCAGCAGGTGCCAGGCGCCGAGACCTCTCCACGAAATGGTCTTTTCATCATGCAGCCGGATATTGTGCTCAGCTCCTGCACGCATCCTACATCCCATTCCTTTAAAGAAAACACCTGGTCTCTCTGGGCAAGCTTCTCACTGATCCTCACTTTCCATTCAGCTGGCAGCGGGAGTCGCCGAAATCAAACAAGTCAGGCGTTACTCTGTCATTTTTCCTGAACTCTTGCTGCTGGGTAGCACTGCAGTGTCTGCTACAATGCACATTAGCCAGGATGCAACCTCTGTTTACTCGAATGTCTCTTTCAGACACATTATGAACTTGGACCATTACCCTTCTGGCATAAGCATGGGCTCTAGCGGGCAAAATACTAAGCTTGACCAGCAGTCCTCTGGCAATTTTCCATCGCCTGGTGCATCCAACATTAATATTTTATTCTTAACATCCTTTCTGATACGGACCTCTCCCTGTAAGGTACACTGGGCATTTAGCGCCAGGATCAGAGACTCAGGATCCTTCTTCCATACAATTCCGACTCGGTTCCTCTGGTTCTGTTTTTCAGCATCTCTCTGTGCCTCATAGGCCTTCTTAATTAAAGCCGAACCTTAAAGCTCTACTAGTCTTTGACCCCTGTTTTTCATAACACAACTGTGCCAGCTCTTCCGAACATATGAGCATTTGTTCCAATCAACAAAGGGACACCATCATACAGTCCAGTGGGGGACACACTAAGGCTAGGGTCTCTACTTGTTCGCCACTCCAGCCACGGAGGTGGGGAAAGACAGCCAAATTCGGATATACCCGGAATAGGGGTAGGCCTTCTCACTTAACCCCCATACATGCAGTCCTTCTAATGGTTGTAAGGGTACTTCTGACAAATGCTTCTGATACCAATCCTGGAACATAATTGTCACTTGGGAGCCACTGTCTAATACAGCTCTTGTAGACACTCCATTCACCTTTACAGTGGTCTCCATGGAGGGACCCACTATTCTGGACCAGTCTGGAGAGGCGGTAGTGGGGGCCTGGGCAACTGACCTTGCACAAAAGGACGTGAATTAGCATTTTGGTGCCCTCACTGGGATCATGTGCACCTCTTAACCACTGATTTCTTCTCCAAGCTCTCCTTGTAGCCTATATGCAACTTTGTCAGTGTCTTTTGGGACTGGCATTCCCTTTCATGTGCCCATCTTTCCCACAATTATAGCAAAACATACTTTCTGGAGTTTGAGCTGGCCGAGCGCCACACTGGGAGCTAGGGCGGGGTATTACTAACTGGAAACCTGGGTGCCATCTCTGTCTGGGCGTGATAAGCATTTGGAGACATCTAGTCAGTTTCTGCACTTCCATGGTCAAGGAATTGAGTTTGGAGCTGTTATCAGCAGGAGATACATGGGTGGGTACCCCACCCCATAACAGATGCAAGTCGGATATAGGTCAGGGCCTGTACTTGCAGGCGTGGCCTTCATAAAGGGACTGTTTTGAATTCCGGATCTCTCAACAGTTCGCTCATGTGGCATATCTTTTCCTTGTCAGAGCACTCATCGACTGTCAACCTCTGCCCCTGAACTTCACTTGATGGGTCACCCTCAGTCACTCGGTCAGTAGCCACAGCTGTTGGTGCAGGTACCTCCCGAGGTCGCCTTTCTCAACTCCTCGAATTTCTCTCATTAACTCATCATAGGAGGGTGGGGATTCCAGTCGATTTGCCAGGCGTAACTGAGCAACAGCAGTTCTGAGAAGGGCAGACTTAAGGATTCTGTCCAGTCTGGTTCGGTCTAGTTCAATCGCTGGCAAACTACCCTTTCTGAGGCATTCTTGCAACAATTTTTCCAGCCGAGAGACATCAGACAACAACTCCCTTGGTACTGTTGTGCATTTCTTACTCTCCACCATAGGTCCTCATCAGAATCTGGGCTCCCATACACATTCTCCAAGGCCTCAAGATAGGCCTGTGCAGTCGCTTCAGGGTTACTGGCCCGTTAGCACGGATGGTAGCCAGGGCAGGACCTCGAGGCTCACTAACCCTCTTTCGCTCGCTCTTCCGAGCATTGCCATTCTAGCACTTGGGGGCAACATAGTTCATCCAGGTCTCCCAGTCATCCTCCCCTTGGGGGTGGGAGGGTGCCAGAGAAGATCCTCAACCTTCGTAAGAGTCGTGACTAATGGCAGGTGCAGAAATAGGAGTCTGCATTGGTTCAGCCACCATTACGGGCACTGGAGCAGGAGAGGGTGTTGGGGAGGAACACCCCAGGTGGCAAGAATAGTTTCTTCAAGTCCTCCACAGTTTTCCCCTCTCCCAGCAACCATTCAGCAAATTTCTCCTCAAAAGTTTCAGATAGTGGTGGGGCTGATTCCCCTGGGTCTTTACTGTCCTTAGTTATCACTCTCCAAGCAGTGAGGGCTCCCTCTGGGGTAATGGTCTGTGGCACTTTGAGCTATCTATGGGATCCTTAAACTCTACTAGGGCCAGGAAAGTGTGGGTGAGCAGATTAGCATGCCGACCCACCACCACAGGGTTTTGTAAACCTTCCACCTTGGAAAGTACTCCCTGCACAGTGTCCGTATTGATACCCAGGGGGATGTCCAGGATAAGCATAGCATTTTGGGGGTCGATCTCCCCAGTACACCACTCCACCAGCCGGTGCACAGCCACTTCTGTCGGGGTACCCATTTTTTTCTTAACAGTGGTTCGTAAATATGGCCACTAGAGGACACACAATCCCAGCGGTGAGCCTCAAGATGTAACCCCTAGATGGCGCTATCCCAGGGGCTACTACCCCTGCCTGATTTGCCACTAACAGGTTGAGGGGCCTGGATCCAATGGCGGGTGCCTCCACCCAGAGGTCAGGGTTTGCAATAGTTAAACTAACTTGGTCACAGCCCTCTGGGACACTGCAACCCCCTTCTTCCCACTAGTGGCCCACACAATATATCAGAATTACCTTCACAGTATACACTTACCCCAGGTCTGGTTCCGCACTGGGACCTCCTGTGAAATGAGATACAGTGCAACAATCACAGTACAGTACTTTAACATAGACAAATACCTCAGGCAGTATAACTTTGCTGAAACAAGCAGCTCTGATTTATTTAGGATATAACAAGGACAGGGGAAATCAGGTTAATTAGCTTATCACTCTAATAATTCATTTATGGCTCTGTGCAGGCCTATCCCTATCAGTTACTGTCCCTGGGTACCCAAGCCCTAGTGGCTAGTCCAAACCGTGGCAGCTGGTAGGGGCCCTTTCACACAGAGAAAAGGAGAATTAAACAGTCAGCAGTACAGTAATTCCATTTGGATTTAATGTGGCAATTCAACAGGGAGCGACCCTGAATTAGTACTCACGACCTCCAAATAAGATAGGGTCCTTCAATGTCAGCAGGGCTCACTTGAGGTACACAAACCTCTTCACACATCCCATATAAAAGAAAGTACCATACCAGGCAGGCCGTAGTCTGTATCCCGATCGCACTACTGCACAATGACCCGGGAGAACACACAGCAGATTCAGTTCCTGACAGACCGAGTGCAATTTTCAGCAATTCTTCCAGTCTTCTACAGGGTGAGCCTGGTTTCTACTCTTCAGAGATCCTTTGATTCTTTTCACAGGACGATTCAGTCCAACAAGCTGTCACACAAGCTGCAGACCGAACTCTGGGCCTTACACTTTTGACTAAAACTGCACACTGAAAAAGCACAGGGCCTTCCTTCTTCACTGCCAAAGCTCAACTGAACTCCAACTGACTAAACCGGCACTTCCTTTGAGTTCTTCCCAGTTCTTGACTGGATTGGCTGTCACCACAATAGACTGCTGCTGTTGGTCCAAAAGGCACTGAAGTCTAAACTACATCTCCCAGAGTCACTGCCCATACAATCCTCTTGTGGCTGGCTCAGATTATGAGTCCAAGTTCTGATTCAGTCCAATGCATCATTTTAGAGCTAGCTTACCCCACACTGATTGGTCCAGTTCAGCAGTTCAAAACTAGAATGGGGAACTAGCAGACACAGTTCTGACTGCAAAGAAAGCAGGTTAGACAAACTGTAATTTCATTATTACTCTAAATAATTTCTGGCAAACAGTTACATCTTTCAGATAGGTTCCTTTGCACTCTAGTGACTGCAAAATGAAGTGAATTGGCAGCAGCTCGAGTGGTACTCAGAGAAGCACACAGTCCCCCCATACAAACTAATTATGTCTGCAAGCAGACAGCTCTTAAAGAGACAGTACCAGAGGCTCTAAAAACACTCACTGATAAATGGCTTAAATGCCAAACACCATTCAGGCTTGGAGCATTCAAGCAAGCTCCTGGAAGTCTTTTGGGAACCCCCATTTGCAGGGGGGTTTCACCAACACCTCCCAAGTTGCCTAGCTGATTGTTATGAACTGACTTGCTCACTAAATAATGCTGTCACCAACCTGGTCATGACTCAGGGCTGCTTCCCTTAAGTTGCACCACAAGCTCCTGCTCACACAGAATCAGGCCAGGCTCTTGCACACAGAGTACAAGGTGCTTGGGACACAGGAGTCCCCCCCTTCCCCGCCAGTCACACCTTACCCACTCTCTGTATGAGACACAGGTTTACTGTTAACCTGGTAGTGCTTTTTGGACAAAGGATGATGGAACTGCCCAGAAAATAGACTACAGATACTTAACGAAGTTACATATTTATTAAGTATACAATAATTTACACAAGACTTACAAGATATACAGTAATGGAGAATACACACACACACTATGAAAAGAACAGTTATGTAAGAACTTACTGTAACAGTAGAGCTTCGAAGGGATCTCAGTCATCAGGTCACACCGTAGGAATGTTACCGGTGGTGAAGGGGAATCCTGTCGTCGAGGCACAAGTCAGGAAGCATAGGAAAAACCAGGAGCAGTAGTAGAATTCGCTAAAAGTGTTTATTAGTACTGGCAGTAACATAAAAAAAAATTGTTCAGAATAACTATTTACAAAGGTAGAATAAACAGATCCATCTGAGTTTTCCTTCAATCTCTGTGTCTTGCAAGAAACAGCAGCTTTCTCTTAGAACTCCTTGCAACTCCCTCTTTAACAAGCATCCTGTTTTTTTCTAAAATGTTCTTGTAAATATCAGGCAGTTGCTGCAAGAAGACATTCTCCCAGAACTGAGGCCCCTTCTCCACAGCTCTTCTGAAAAAGGGCTTAAAAACTGCTCTCAGTTTAACCCCTTGAGTTCCTAATAGCTTTTTGCAATCATCTCAAACTATAATTATATACATTTCAACAGTAACACTATATAATATCTAAACAAAGGGATCCCAATATCAGATACATTTCACATAATGATTTGCATATATTTTATACCAGCAGATATGCAAGGGAGGAAAAGACAGAATAGCAAGGGAAAGTTGAGAGATAGTGAGAGGCAAAGAATTGTGAGACTGTCGGGGTGATCAAATCCTAGGACTCACGGGAAAATTTGGTTGTGCAATCAGACAGACAAGAGACTGGAAAGGAAAGAACAGAACAGATCCCTGCATTCAAACTCTCTATAACAACTGGGACAGGGTCCTATTCTACCCTGTCACATACACTTCACTCCATAAGAGGGAACCTGTTTTATCAAAAAGGTTTCCAAAACTTTCTATTAATTGTCTAACATTAGCTTCTAACTTTCAGAAATTAAGCACATGTGCTGTATCCTTTTTTCTATAACAGTATAGCAAACAGTAAAGTTTAAACTCATACATTTGTTTTTCAACCTTCAGAATCCTCAATTCCTGATCCATATCTTGACAGAAAATCAGCATTGCTATTCTCTTTACCAGATTTGTGTATCATCTTGAATTTAAATGGCTGTAGTGTCAGGTACCACCTTGTGATTCTGGAATTTGTATCTTTCATTTGGTTAAGCCAACAGAGACGATAGTGATCTGTTATAAGTACAAAGTCAGTTCTTAGTAAATAAAACTTAAGGGACTCCATGGCCCACTTTGCTGCTAAACATTCCTTTTCAATGGTGGAGTACCTTTTCTCTCTGTCATACAACTTCCTACTTATGTACAGAATAGGATGTTCTGTCCCATCTATATTTTGACTTAGGGCTGCACCTAGGCTTGCCTCTGATGCATTTGTTTATAACAAAAATGGTTTCTCAAAGTCTAGGCGTCTTAAAAAAGGGGCTGAACATAATGCAGCCTTAATGGCTTGAAAAGCTTCATCATACTCTGGGGTCTAGTTCACATTATCTGGGTACCGTTTTTTCATGAACTCAGTGAGGGGAGTAGCTAACTCGCCAAAGTTGGGAACAAATCTCTGATAATGACCAGCCAGCCCTAAAATGACCTGCCATGTTTCTTTGTTTTACAGACAGGGCTGTTGGCTACAGCTTCTATTTTAGAAATTTCTGGCTTAACTTCTCCATTTCCCAACACATAGCCCAATTATCTGGTTTCCTGCATGCCCAATGCACATTTCGTAGGATTAATAGACAGTCCTGCATTTTGATAGCTTGGATAACTGCTTATAGGTGTTCCAGGTGGCTTTTCCAGTCTGGACTATACACAATGACATCATCTAGGTACGCAGCACAATAAACAGTGTGAGGTGATAAAATTACATCCATGTACCACTAGAATGTAGCTGGCACACCATGTAAACCAAATGGCATGGTGTTGAACTGATAGAATCCAACAGGAGTGGCAAATACAGTTTTGTCTCTGATTCTTTAGCTAAAGGGATTTGCTAGTAACCCCCGGTGAGATCGAGGGTACTGATATACTTTGCACTCCCCAGTCTATCCATCAAATCATCTATTCTGGGCATAGGATAACTGTCAAATTCTGACACTTGATTGTTTCCTAAAATCAAGGCAGATTCTAACACCCCCTTCTTTTTTGTTTACAATTACCATTAGAGATGACCAAGCACTCCTTAACTCTTCTATGATACCCAGTTCTTTCATTTTTTGTATTTCCTTAACCACGTCAGCTGTTAACTGCTCTGGTAACCTGTATGTCTTTTGCCTAATAGGGTGAGCCTTCCTTAGCACCATTATGTGTGCGACCCCTTTTACTCGGCCTGGTACTGTTAAACATCTTTAGCACATTACGAATTTCTGCAGTTTGTTCTGAGGTTAAGGAAACATTCACCTTTACAGCATCAGCAGTTACAGTTTGTTCCAGTCTATCATAAGCTACATCAATATCTTCTTTATCAGCTTCTGGTAAAACTAGCAAAGCAGCTTTTGGTGTTTTTTCAACCCATTTCTTGAGAAGGTTAGCATGGTATATCTTCGCAGGATTTTTCCTGTCGGGGTCTCAATCTTGTTGTTAATGGTGCCAGTACGTCTAAGCACTCTATAAGGCCCTTGCCACTTCATTAACAGTTTATTTTCTGTTGTGGGTAACAGTAGCAAAACATTTTCACCTGGCTCAAAAACCTTTTCTTTTATCCCATGGTCCTAATATACCTTCTGCTGGTTTTGGGCCTCTTCCAGATTACTGTGGGCAATTTCAACATATTTTGCCAGCTTCTTTCTTAGGGCACACATATAAGACGTTATAGATTATTTCTGAGTGAAGTTATTCTCCCACGTTTCTTTTATCACATCCAGTGGCCCTCTTGGCTGCCTACCATACAGCATTTCAAATAGTGAAAACCCTGCTGATGCCTGTGGCATTCCTCTGTAAGCAAAAAGTAGGTAAGGCAAGTACTGGTCCCAATCTTTCCCTTCCCCTTTTACAAACATTTTTAACATGCGTTTTAGGGTTTGGTTAAAACGCTCAACAAGACCGTCTGTCTGAGGGTGATTGGGGGAGGTTCTTATGGAAGTGATACCTAGTAGTCTGTACAGCTCCTTAAGTAATGCAGCACCAAAATTACTACCCTGATCAGTAAAAATTTATTTAGGTATGCCCACTCTACTGAAAATGTTTGCAAGCTCTGCTGCCACCTTCGGAGCTGTAACAGTACGCATTGGAACTGCTTCTGGGTATCGAGTAGCATAGTCGCATACTACCAGGATTAATCTATTACCCTTTTTACTTTTGTCTGAAATACCAACCACATCCATTGCAATTCTCTCAAAAGGCACATTCTATTATGGGTAAGGGCACCTTGTCTTTTCTAGTGACTAGGGCTACTTTCTGACACTCTGCACAGGAATTACAATAGGTAGCAACATCTTCATGAATTCCAGGCCAGTAAAATCTATACAGCAATCTGGCAAGGGTGCGATCCCTCCCTGAGTGACCAGCCATAGGACTATCATGTGCTATCTGTAACAACTCTGTTCTATACTTCTGTGGTATACCCAATTGTTTGGTCTGTTCCTGTGTCTGAGGTTTAACCCAAATTCTGTACAGTAACCCATTACATTTTTTAAACATTGGTCCACCCTGTTTTGGTTACATCGTTAGCTTGTTCTGAAAGAAAATCACAATCAGTTTTGTTTCAGCATTTTCATATGTTAACCCCTTATGTTCATCAGTGATTTATTGCCACAGTTTCTTCAGGCGTCGTCTTTCTTTCCTGGATTTCCGGATCTTGAAGCTGTGCTCAAACAAGTCCAAATCAAAGTCACTGAAAGGAAAAGTATCCCCACCGTTTGAGATTTTCTTTGTCTGAGCTCTTGTTACCACTGCTGCAGAAACTGCAGGGTTCAATTCCTCTGAGATTAACTCAGTAAATCCTGGAAGGTCATTTCCAATAATCACTGGTACAGGTAACTTAGGTCAGAGTCACTTGGGTGGTGGGATAGTATTGAGTGTCCCCGTGGATGCAGATGACATAAGTACCTGGTCCTTTTGCACAGTATTTTCCCAGCAATTCAACATGCACTAGAGTTTGCCTGCTTCCTGAATCAATGAGTCCCTTTACAGTCTTATCCTCCACCTTCACATCTGTTAAGTACTTGCCCCAATTTGCCAAGGACAAATCTGCTCCAGTGTCACTCTTCTTATGGCAATTTCTTGCAATATGACCTGGCTTATTACAGTTATAGCAAATAACATCTTTGGGCACAGATTTGTTACCCCCACCAGAGTTCTTATCAGACTTGGAGTTTAAATGGGAAAAAGAGTGTCTTACTGGTGCTTGGCTCTTACCTCGCTGCTGTGGTATCTGTCTGGCCATTTGGTAGTCCTTGGCCAAAGAAACAGCCTTTTCCCTACTCTCTGGTCGGCGTTCCTTTAGCCAAAGCTGCACATCTGTAGGCAGGATGCTGATGAATTGCTTCGTGGCAAATGTGTTGATCTGTGGGACTGCTTTGCCCTCTGGTTGTTATCAGAAGTTCTCTGCATTGGGTGAAGGCTTCTCAAGGACTGTCGACTGAGTTGTACTTCAGAGATCGAAATCTCTGCCTGTAGGTCTCTGCTGAGATGTCATACCATTTCAGGATTTCGCTTTTCACCAAGTTACAGTTTTCAGACTGTTCAGTGTCAATAATGCTGTAGGCAAATTGGGCTTTCCCTGTCAGGTAGGGTACCAGTCTGATTGTTCATTGCTGCTTTGGCCAGTGGCAGGCTGTGGTAACTCTTTCAAAAGCTGCCAGGTATGCCTCAATATCATCCGAGGAACACAACTTTGTAAGTTTAATGGCTTTTAAGTTGCTTTTGTTTTGTTGCTCATCTGGATCTGTGCCAGATCCTCTGCCTTTGATAGCTTGCAAGGCATCCAGCCTTTGCCACTTCTGTCGCTGCATCTCTTCTCTCATCTGCTGCTCCTGTTGCTGCATGTCTTCTCTCATCTGCTGCTCCGTCTTTTTGTTGTACAGCCCATCATTTGAAAAAGTCCATCAGGTTTTCAGGTTCTGTCACTGTCTGTTCTTTTTCCATAACTTGTCCTGGCTGTACAATCTTAGCTTGAGGATCTGTCTCTGCTAGTTTAGCTGCCAGTCTCCAGGTAACCACTCCTGGACTTGGTGCTGCAGAATCCATACCTTTCTTTATGATTCCCTGGTACTAGGTCCAGTACCCCATGCACAAAACTCCTGGCTTAGAGTATGCACGGTGTAAATCCTACTTAGGCTGACACCATCTGTCGTCGAGGCACAGGTCAGGAAGCATAGGAAACCAGGAGCAGTTGTAGAATTTGCAAAAAGTGTTTATTAGTACTAGCAGTGACATAAACAAAAGTGTTAAGAATAACTATTTACAAAGGCAGAATAAACAGATCCATCTGAGTTTTCCTTCAATCTCTGTGTGTCTTGCAAGAAATTGCAGAATTGCAACCCCCCCCCCGCTTAACAAGCATCCTGTTTTTTCCTAAAATGTTCTTGTAAATATCAGGCAGTTGCTGCAAGAAGACAATGACCCAGAACTGAGGCCCCTTCTCCACAGCTCTTCTGAAAAAGGGCTAAAAAACTGCTCTCAGGTTAACCCCTTGAGTTCCCAATAGCTTTTTGCAATCATCTCAAACAATAATTATATACATTTCAACAGTAACACTATATAATATCTAAACAAAGGGATCCCAATATCAGTTACAGTTCCACACAATGATTTGCATATATTTCTATACCAGCAGATATGCAAGGGAAGAAAAGACAGAATAGCAAGGGAAGGTTGAGAGATAGTGAGAAGCAAAGAACTGCGAGACTGTCGGGGACATCAAATCCTAGGTCTCATGGGAAAATTTGGTTGCGCAACCAGACAGACAAGAGACAGGAAAGGAAAGAACATAACAGATCCTTGCATTCAAACTCTCCATAACAACTGTGACAGGGTCCTATTCTACCCTGTCACAAATCCACATTAAAGATTTTCAGCAGTACAACTGAGGACGTCCTCGCTGTCGATGTCCGCTGACATCACCAACCCTATAAAGGCGTGAGCAGCCCCGCTCCCTCCTCAGTTCTTTTCTTCGGAGACAAAGGGAGCATAGCCCTAGCCATGGGGAACTGAGGAGAGAGAGACAGAGAGACAGAGAGGTGCCCAGACCTGTGTGAAAGGCTGGATACACCAAACAGCCAGTTCCTATACAGGTGCCCCAAAGAGAGGGATGGTGGGAGGGAAAGCAGACCTGATGACTGAGATCCCCTTGAAGATCTACTATTACGGTAAGTTCTTACGTAACTGTTCTATCTTCATCAGGGCTATCTCAGTCTTCAGATCACACCGTAGGAACGAGTCCCAAGCAGTTACAGGTACAAACAGACAGTCTGAGAGAAGAGCTCTCCATAAATTTAAAATAGGAGGCCCTGCAGCACAGCCCTGCCAAAACCTGCATGGCTCTTGAGGTGATGTCCAGACTGTAGTGCTTGGTAAAAATATGCATGGTACTCCAGGTGGAAGCTGCACAGATGTCCATGGCTGAGACCCCTTGGAAACAAGTCACAGAGGTAGCCATGCCTCTTGTGGAATGAGCTTTGACAGCACCTGGCAATTCTTTGCCATACTTGTAGCAAAACACAATGCAATTTTCCAACCATTTGGATGATCATTGCTTTGAAACTGAAGTGCCCTCTCTACCTGGGGCGAAAGAAACAAACAACTGCTTTGACTTTCCTTGGTCTGAAGCAAGTAGTAATTCAAAGCTCGGCGCACATCTATAAGTATGGAGCAGTGCTTCCCCTGGATTGGCATGCTCGGGAAAATAAACAGGAAGGTGGATCGACTGGTTGAGTGTAAACTCTGGGACCACTTTAGGGAGAAACTTAGGATTAGTGTGTAAAGACACCCTGTTTTTGTGAACAATTAAATAAGACTCCTCACACCAGAGGGCCTGAAGTTCTGAAATTCATTGAGCAAAATAATGGCAACTAAAAATAATGCTTTCCAAGAGAGAAAGGGCAGATTGCAAGTTGCAATTGGTTCAAAAGGAGACAGGGTTAACTTCTTCAAAATAAAATTCAAATCCCAAGTCGGGACAGGAGAATGGATTGGGGGTTTCAGATGCAGGATGCCCCGGAGAAAGGTATGGGAGACATTCAGCTGAGCAATCGTGCAATCACCCATGGGCTCATGAAAGGCACAAATAGCCAAATGGTGCACTTTGAGGGAGGAGTACTGGAGAGCTGAGTCAGGCAGAGAAATCAGGTAGTCCAGGATGTGGTTCACCAGGCAGGTGAAAGGGTCCAAACTATGTTTATGGTATGGTAGCCCAGATGGCAAACCGCTTCCACTTCATGGCATATGTGTCTCGAGGGGAAGGCTTCTAGATAGCCACCAGGATGTCCACCACTCTGTTCGAGACCCTGAACCTGGCGACAGCTATGTTCTCAGGAGCCAAGAATGCAGATGGAGGAACCTGAGGCTGGGATAGACCAGGGTTCCCTGAGCCTGGGTCAGCAGGTTCCTGCAGAGGGGAAGAGGGACCGGAGGCTCTTCTGCCAGCTGCTGAAGCAGGAGGAACCATATCAACCGAGGCCAGAATGGAGCTACCAGAATCATAAAATACTTCAAAAGGAGAAGCCACACTAGGAATGGAGTGCTCTTGGAAAGTAAGAGAATCCACAGTAATAAAAATCCAGCACTCACCACCTCTTATTGTAAAATAACGCTGCTCTCATACACTTGTAGAAATTAGTGCCAAGTTTTATTGTAGGTGCCCAGGTAAAAACACAGCACCCTCCTGATGCGTTTTGGAGTTCAAAAACTCCTTTATCAAGAATCATGCTGGCCCCCTCCATCTGCAGTTTGATGAGCACCCTCTGAATTAGAGGAAATGGAGGGAAGACATAAAGGAACCTCCCGCTCCAGGAGAGGGACAACTCGACTCGCAAGAAAATTCCTGGCCCTGGATCTAGCAAGCAGAAATTGGTCAGTTTTGCACTGAGTGGGGATGCAAAAAGGTCCAACTCTGGATGACCCCATTTGTCAAACAAGTCTTCTGCAACAAATAAGAGGAGCTCCCAGTCATGCATGCTGGACTGAATCTGGCTGAGGTTGTCCGCCAAAGTGTTTAGCACGACTGGCACGTGGACCGCTGAGAGTGTTAGGCAGTGATCCAACACGTAGTATCACACTCTCATGGCCTCCCTGCACAAGGGGTATGAATAAGTCCCCCCCGCTTGCTGATGTAGTATACTACACTCCAATTGTCCAACTACACCAGCAGCTGACTTGAAGCAAGGTGAACCTGAAAAGCTTGCATGGCGTAGAACACTGCTCTCATCTCCAGGACAATTATATGCAGAAAGGTTTCCAGCTGGGACCAAGAGCCCTGGGTCTGAAGGGGCCCAAGTGTGCTCCCCAGCCCAGGCCTGAGGCATCCGTGGTGAGGATCTGTTGTGGGTAGGAGATCTGAAATGGAATGCCTTGAAGCAGATTCAAGGCATCCATCCAATACTACAGTACCTTGTGGACTGGGGAAAAAAACAGAACTGGATGGTTCAAGTTGTCCGTGTGCTGGTCCCACTGCACTCAGAGGGTCCACTGGAGAATATGCATATGAAGCTTGGCCAGTGGAACAGTGGGTAAAGCAGCTGCCATGAGGCCCAGTCTCAGGTACACCGTGGCAGGAATGTAGCAACTCTGAGCGACCTTTGAGCTGGGGTGATAAGGCTTTCTGCCCTATTTTGGGGGCAGGAAGGCCTTCCCTTGGGCCGAGTCCAGAACCCCACCTATGTACTATAGCCTTTGGGGCAGTACCAGAACTGACTTGGGCAGATTGACGGTGATGCCCAAGAAGTGGAAAAGCTGGAGAGTCCACTCCAGAGTTACCAAAAGCTGTTCCGTGGATGGGGCCTTTAGGAGCCAGTCATCCAGATATGGGAACACATACAGTCCCTCCCTTCTGAGAGCTCCTGCCACCGCTGCTAAGCATCTGGTTAAAACTTACGGAGCAGAGGACAAGCCAAAGGGCTGCATTTTGAACCGATAATGCTCACCATGAGATGCAAAGTGGAGAAACTTCCTGTGAGGAGAAAAGACAGAAATGTGTAAGTAGGAATCCTGCATACCCAGTGAACAAAGTCAATCCCCTGTTTTGAGGAGGGGCATTAGGCCCAGTAAGGTTACCATCCAAACTTTTTGTAATGGATGTACAGACTGAGGTCCTTTAAGTCTAGAATGGGCCTCAGATCATCTGTCTTTTTGGGTACCAGGAAAAATCTGGAATAGAAAAACAGGTTACTCACCTGTAACAGTAGTTCTAGGAGTGGTATATGTTGTTCATCCACACTAGCTGGCATGTCCTTTTCCTTTAAGAATCTTGCCGGAAGGTCTCAAAGCTGGCCCTTCCCACCCACCCGGGGTGGTATATGCCTCAGCTCCGCCCCCTTGACACTAGGTCTTGCCCGCTGGCAGCAGAGAGTTGTGCGTCGAAGCCGGGGAGGTCGGGTGGATTAGTGAGGATGAACAACATATACCACTCCTAGAACTACTGTTACAGGTGAGCAACTTGTGTTTCTAGGATTTTGGATATGTTGTTGTATCCATACTAGTTGGCAGACTCCTAGTAGTTCTCTAGGAGGAGGGAGGCAAAGCGCACACCCCCTAGATACTTACTTGGGGAACAAAGATTGGAGAACTGAGGCCCCAAAACCAGCATCCCGGTGTGACTCAAGGTCAATGTGGTAATGGGTAATTAAGGTGTTTGCTGACTTCCAGGTAGCAGCCCTGCAGATATCCTGGATAGGGACATCCCTAGAAGCAGCCACCAATGCAGCAGTATGGCGGGTAGAATGAGCTCTTATCTCTACAGGAGGGTCCTTGCCCACCAACTAGTAGCAGAGATCAATGCAGGATGTTATCCATCTGCCAGTCATCCACTTTGCTGCAGGTCTGCCAGATGCGGCTTCAGTGTAGGTGACAAACAGCTGGCGAACCTCTCCCCAAACTTCAGCCGTACACTCCTTGTAATAAGAGAGTGTCCGTCTCAGGTCCAAAGTATGGAGCCTGTACTCAGCCTCCAAGGTGTAACTGGGGTAGTACACTGGCAGAGTCAACACCTGGTTTAGGTGAAACCCCGACACCACCTTCGGAAGGAACTTCGGATTGGTGCACAGGACAACCTTGTCCCTGTGGAAGGCCAGATAGGGAGACTCAACAGAGAGCACCTGTAGTTCCCCAGTCCTTCTGGCTTTCATGATAGCCACCAAGAAAGCGGTCCTCCATGACAAATGTGACATCTCGCACCCATGCATTGTTCGAATGGCTTGCCCATGAGCTTTGCCATCACCAGCAGTAGATCCCACGGTGGTGTGGTTCACGCACTGGAGGGGAAATATGGTCGAGGCCTTTAAAGAAGTGCCAGACCACCTTCTCCTGTGCCACAGTCTACTGACCGGTCCGCAAGAGATGGTTGCCAGGTGCACCTTAAAGGTCGTAGACCGAAGACCCCCTTTGGATAGGGACCACAGGTAGTTGAGGATGCTAGCCACCAGACAGGACAAAGGGTCCAGGCCCTTGCCCTGACACCAAATAGAAAATCTTTTCCTTCTGAAGGCATAGGACCTCCTGGTTGACTCTTTCCTAGATGCCTCCACAACGGTGAGTACATCCTCAGAAAGACCCAAAGTCTGGAACTCTAATTGCTCAGGAACCAGGCTGTCAAGTGCAGGGATTGAAGGTCCAGATGGAATACCTTCCCCTGATTGACTGATATCAGGTCCGGGCATACGGGAATACGTCTCAGAGGCCTGGAGCTGAGGCTGAGGAGATCTGGATACCAGAACTGACTAGGCCAGTCTGGGGCTGCCAGGATCACCTGTGCCTTGTCCCTCCTGACCTTGAGAAGTACCTTGTGGACCAAGGGAAGTGGAGGGAAGGCAAAGAAAAGGCCTGGGGTCCATGGCCTCGAGAAGGCATCTCCTGCAGCGAGCTGTGCTTGGGGCGGCATGAAACAGCCTCAGCTTTGCATTCTCCTGGAGGCGAACAGGTCCACCTGAGGTTTGCCCCAGTGGGAGAACAGGCTGTGTACTACCTCTAGATGGAGAGGACACAGAAACACAAAATTTGATGGCAGATAAGGACCTCTTGGCCCACCTAGTCTGCCCATTTCCCTACCAAACGGATAAGCTGCAGATCCTACAACAGCCTACATCCTCCTACCCCCCACTAGAATTGCCTTATGTCTGTCCCATGCATTCTTGAATTCCCCCACTGTTTTTGACTCCACGACCTCCTCAGGGAGGCCGTTCCATGCATCTATAACACTCTCTGTGAAGAAATACTTCTTCACATTACCTCTGAGCCGTCCCCCCTCTATCTTCAAATTGTGCCCCCTTGTTCTTGCACATCTCTTTTTCTGAAAGATGCTACCCTCTTGGACTTTGTTGATTCCCTTGAGGTATCTGAACATTTCTATCTGTCCTCCTTCTCCCTCCTTTCCTCGAGGCTATACATCTTAAGCTCCTTTAGTTTTTCTTCATATGTCTTCTGGTGCAGACCCTGCACCATTTTGGTTGCCCTACTCTGGACAGCCTCCAACCTGTCTATCTCTTTGCGGAGATGGGGTCTCCAGAACTGTACACAGTACTCCAGATGTGGTCTTACCAATTGTCTGTACAGAGGGCCAACAACTTCCAGTTTTCTACTGGTGATGTCTCGCCCTATGCATCCCAGTATCCTCCCAGCCCTCCTTGCTGCCTTCTCACATTGCTGGCCCACCTTTAGGTCATCTGATATAACTACCCCCAGGCCACTCGTGGGACACCTCGTCCACATGGCTGAGAGTGTCTGACAGTTGATTCGAGACTCCTGCCACATGGATGGCTAGGAGATCTGCCTTCAGTCGGCTCACGAGGGTCCAGATGCGGAGAGTTTCCCTGCACAAGAGTGCATGCCGCTCTGCTTGTTGAGATAGTACACGGTTGTGGTACTGTCTGTCTGGACCTGTACCACTTGACCCTGAAGGAATGGAGCAAATGCAGTCAGTGCCAGCCAGACTGCTTGGAGTTCCAGCAGGTTGTTATGGCATCAGGATTCCTTGGGGGTCCAGAACCCATGGACTCTGTCATTCCCCATGTCAGCACTGTCGTAGTGGAGTGTGGGAGAAGGAAACACCAACAACATAAGTGTGGTTTTATTTACGAAAGAAAAGAAAATACTTCAGCAAAATAAATCAAAAGATAAATAAGCTTTCATCACACAGCTAGGACATATAAGCAGCATTCACACAGCATGGCTCTAGAACGCTGCAAGAGAAGTTCTGGCATTTTGAGGAGGGTTCCGGTCGGGGGTGCAGTCAACAATACTACAGTGGAGGGGTCTTCAGACCAGAGTTCAGCCAAAGGTAGTTTTAGGTACATTAAGCACAGCTGAACTCGGACAAATAGTTATTTTCAAAAACCGAGGGCTATAAGTTGAGAAAACACGGTCCCATAGTGGAGCCGTGACACTGGGCAACATACTGGATGGTACTGGCTGTTCACACAGCCAAGCAAACCGGTGCAAAACTCCCATTCCACTGCGCGATCCCAAGAAAACAGGGATCGTGGGCACAAGTGGAAAACGGCAGAACGGTGGCATTCAGATGTGCACAGGAACCTGCACTCAGGCTGACCTGATCTGATGACTAGGTCCACGGTCTACGTTTTACACAAAAATCACATGACAATGGGCTCCGTCTCCTAGTGTAATACAAAATATTTCCTAAGCAAATCAATAAAACAATAAAGGAAAACATAAGGATAACTAAACTTTTACGAATGTATACATAATGTCATTTTATTATGCATTTACAATGTTTCTTTAGTGGAGTTCTCTCTAAAACTCTGCCCACTCAGCCAAGACTGACAGTAACCATACTATAAAACTAGCAACCATTTTCCGCCTAACCAGGCCTTATTCTTGTTGGGAAAATTTCCTCTATGGAATGATAACAACAGTGGCTAAGACCAGGATCATAGCCACTTTATACCAGTTACTATTAGAGTCCAGAAAGGGCTCACTTGGTAGACAAAAATCTGCTTGGGGAAAAAGAGACAAAACATACAAATCAGAGAGACTGACTGGGACCGCAGATTAAGGTTTGGGTGGAAAGCCACCTCTGCTCCAGTATGGAGAGAATTCTTTTGGAAAACCTTGGTAAGGTACTTTCACGTCCCTACCATATCTAGGCGTTATGACAGTACAGGATCCCAGGCATGTTGGAGGAGATGTAGAGGGAGGGGGGATCACTGGCATATTTTTTGAGTCTGCCCTCAATTGTCCACATTTTGGAAAGGGTTACAATCAGCTGTACAGGGCATTACGGGCCTCTTAATACCCCTTCAATCTGAAGAATGGATTTTGGGGATCCCCACGATAGTCCACTTGAAGGGGGACTCCCGTAAAGCAGGACTGATCCTCTTGGCAGTGGGTTTAAAATGCATCACAACTTGCTGGCTCAGGCCAGAACCACCCTTAGTACAGGACTGGATTAGGAGGGTAAGAGAGGTGGTACCCATGGAGGCCCTGACTGCCAAACTGAGACTTAATCAAGATCAACACACAGCAAGATGGCAAGGATGGGAGTCCTGGCTAATAACACAGGGATTCTGAATATACATTTGAGGCTCCTGCTTGCCGGCAGGCCCTCCTAATCCTTTTTGTTCATTTCAGTCTGGGTTTGGATGTCAGCTGGCTAGTTTAAAACGGTACATCCATCAAAGGCAACTTCACTTTCTAAGCATGTACATTCTATACTGAACCATAAAGAGTTTAGCTAAATTTGGAGTCGGGGGTGGGGGGGGGTGTGGATGGCACGCACAGCCAAAAGTTGAAGTCATGTTTCGCTCCTTGTTTTCTTTTTAGTGTTTTTTATTGCAAGGCTTTTTCCTTGTTTTTTGAAGCCAATTGGTTAACCTGAGAGCTGGAGGATGCATGTACAGTAGAGATTATAAAGTTTTACATTACTTAACCTCCCTATAAGGGGTCTTATAGGCTGTTTTCTGGACTTGCATATCCAGCATGCACAGATGAAGTTTACCACAGATCTATATTTGTACACAGAATTCAACCTTATACATTGGTCAGTATCATGACTGTACGAAGGAATATGTTAGTTACTGCTTTGCCTCTTTAAGATGCTTTTTTTTTTTTACTGTGGTAACAGAATGCTTAATAAAGCTGAGTTTAAAAAAACAAACTAAACTAGCAACCATTTGGGGAGCTGGCACTTAAGGACAGAGACTGCAGCAGGTTGCTAAAGTAAGCCTCTCATAACAAGGCAGCAGCTTTATTGCAGAAAACAGCTTCTGGAAACACTGACATTTATTTATTTATTTTATTTATTAAATTTTATTTCATAAAGTTCCTGCAAACAAAGTACTTTTAAAAGGCTTTGCTGTAAGGTTACATATCTCTTGGAAGAGTGTATATTTTGAGGTCTTTCTTTTATCCTGCATGCAAGGTCTGCGCACAACCACACATGTAAGGTACAAGAAAAGACCTTATTTGGCTTTTGATTCTGCATGTCAAAATGTTTGGGGACTGGGAAAAATTGCTATGAAACAGCTGCAGTACAAGCGGGAGGGGCACTACTGAAACTAGAACGCTCAGAGCTCCTAACTTAAAAATAAACATTCCTCCACTTTAGAGAACAGCAAACACTTCTTTTCAGCCCCATTCTAAGTTCTGCAATCCCAAATACAGCTTCATGCCACACTGCAGCACTTGAGAAAGCGGGGAGGTCATGGAGCGGGAACAGACAGCTTTTCAAAATGCAAAAGAAGCTCCGTGGAGCCACCCGCTTCTCAGGTCAGCTGCAGAGAAAACAAGAAAACAACTTTTCTTTTCCCGACTACTCTAAGAAAGGTAGCTTTGTTTAATTTCTACTGAGCAAACACTACTGACTTTACCATAGGGAAGCAGGGTAGACACAAGGAAAGAGACTTGGGCATCATCATTACAGATGACCTGAAATCATCCAAGCAGACCACTAAAGCAGTAGGTAAGGCTAGGGGGGTGTTGGGGTGTATAAGTAGGGGTATCACAAGTCGTAAGAGGGAGGTAAATACAGGTTACTCACCTGTAACAGGTTGTTGGCAGGGACCTTGCCGCTTTAAGATGTGCCGGAAAGTCTTCAAGCTGACTCCTCCCACCCACCCGGTGCGTCCCGCCTTGACGGTTGAGATAGTACCTGGTCGTGGTGTTGTCCGTCTGGACCTGAACCACTTGACCCTGTACAAACGGAGCGAAGGCGGTGAGGGCTAGCCGTACTGTTCGAAGCTCCAGCAGGTTGATGTGGCATCGGGACTCCTGAGGGGACCAGAGGCTGTGGGCCCAGAGCTCCCCCAGATGGGCAACCCAACCCATCAACAAGGCGTCGGTCGTAAAGATGACCGTCGGCTCGGGGCAGACAAACGGGATACCCTCCTGCAGATGAGCTGGGACGAGCCACCACTGCATGCCGTCCCACGATTTTCGGTAAAACCGAAAGTTTAGGATCCAGGCCTAGAGATGCAAGAGTGCTAAGGAGGGAACCTGATCTTCCAAGCGGTAAGGAAGATCTGACGTCATGGGGCGGAGCTGAGGGTTTTACCACCCGGTGAGTGGGAGGAGCCAGCTTGAAGACTTCTCCGCACATCTTAAAGCTGCAAGGTACCGCCAACAAGTGTGGATTGAACAACATATCCACGTCCCTAGAATAATCCCTCTTTACAAGGCACTGGTTAGGCCCTATCCGGAGTACTGCGTGCAGTAATGGAGGCCACACCTTCACAAGAACATTAACCAAACTGAGGCAGTCCAGAGAAGGGCAACCAAAATGGTGCAGGGACTGCATCAGAAAACATATGAGGACGGATTAACGGAGCTCAATATGTATATCCTAGAGCAAAAGAGGGAGAGATGTGATATGATCGAAACATTCAAACAAAACAAGGGCATTAACAAGATGAAAGAGTCTAACATGTTTCAATATAAGAAAAATAGCAGGACAAGAGGACACAACATGAGATTACAGGGAGGCTGATTAAGAGGTAATGTGAGGAAGTTCATTTTCACAGAAAGGGTGGTGGATGCATGGAACGGCCTACCTCAGGAAGTGGTGGATATGAATAGAGTGCAGGGCTTCAAACAGGCATGGGATAGGCATAAGGGAGCAATACAGATGGGTATGAATAGATAGGCCATTGACAGAGCAAAGGCCGATGACACATTCATAACGTAGAAAAGGAAATGGGCAGACTGGATGGGTCTTGCGGTCCTTATCTGGCGTCAACTTCTATGTTTCTATGTAAGAACATTTACAACTGAATTCTGAGCGTGTCACCTCACTCCATGTCATCTGTTTCCCTTAGCTTTGCTGAAGGCGTTGAAATTCAAACCCAAAGCGCCTTACATTAATACTGCTTCATTTCACTTTACACTAGGGCACGGCAGGGGTTTAATAAGTAGAACTACCCCTTTTTACCGTGTCCACAATCATAAGGGACACTGAACAATGTAGATTCTGCAACAGGGGGAGTTTTGATAGCAAAGCACTAAACACAGGACAAATCGGTAGTGCCACAGAGCTATGCCCTCTCGCATAGGAGTTATTAGCATTATAGCTGGTAGCATTACAGCTTTCACTAGCTTTAAATAATAACTGGCAAAAATACTTTTAGCTGGGCAGCCAGCTATTACAGGCAGGTTTGGCAGCATGCAGAGATCATCCCGCTGACAGGAGACAATGCTGGAGGGGCAGAAAGGAAAACGGAACACAAGTAGAGAGCTGTAGGTGGCTAGCCTACAGAACAGGATAAAAAAGGATAGTAGACGAAATAGATGCTGTAACAACAGACTTTTACTGTAGGTGTGAAGAAAAGAAAATAGGAGAGAGTCCCTCTCAAACATTCCTCCCATTCGGGGGGTTGGGGGCAGCTCTACCACATGCTATCCTACTCAGGAGGAAACCAGGGGGTAGAAGACTTACTAGTTTCCTGCATCCCTATCTAGGGAAACCCCCTTCTGCCCACCCTCTCTAGAAGTTCCACCTCAGGGCACCCTAAATACAATACTGTTATGACAACTTCACAAGTCATGGTTATTGTATGTCATAACCATAATTCACATAATAAACACTGCATACAATTGCCCTGGGGTATATAATCTTAGCAATAAGCTAGAACTAACACTCTACATCCATAAGCTAAATCCCAATACAGCTGCTATTGCCCTAGGCACATATTTACAATATCTGATTCAATGCCTGTTGCATATCTAGATATGAAGTCTGCATTTTTATGCTGGGAGCCAGGTCTATGCTTCACAATAAATTTATACGGTTGCAAGACCAAATACCAACAAAGTATTCTAGCATTTTATCTTTCATCTGGTTCATCCAACAAAGGGGATTATGATCAGTAACCAGTATAAATCCAGTTCCCCAAAGATAAAAACGTAGTGCTTCTATGGCCCATCTTATTGCTAAGCACTCTTTTTCTATGGTGGAATAGTTTGCTCCCTGTCATACGGTTTCCTAGATATGTACAGGACAGGATGCTCTTATCTATGTTCTGACTCAGGATTGCCCCAGTTCCTACATTAGACACATCAGTATGCACTTCAAAGGGTTTATTAAAATCAGGGCACCTTAAGACTGGAGAGGAACATAGAGTGATTTTAATGGTCTGAAAGGCTTGCTCACATTCAGGTGTCCATTTAACGGTATTCCCACATCTTTTCTTAGTTAAGTCTGACAGGGAAGTTGCTAAAGAAGCAAAATTAGGTATCAACTGCCTAAAATAACTGGCGAGTCCTAAAAATGACCTGACTTGCTTCTTGGTCTGGGGTACAGGACACTTTGCGACGATTTCCACCTTACAAATTTCTGTTTTCACCTGACCATTACCGAGAATAAAACCTAAATATTTAGTTTCAGTCATGACCACTGCACACTTGCTAGGATTTTTTTTTGTAAATATAGTTTTTATTAAACATTTTTCCAGTTACAACAGGGTACAAGCAGTCACATGTCATCTATTAAGTGTCAATTTGAATGTACTGACAGACACAACATAGTTCAGATGAAAATTTCATAGACAGATAAAAGCGGTCACAGGCTAGCAATACAATAAGTAGCACATTGTACATGGGCATTCAGGTTTCTAATTCTGAGCTCTTCCCATCCCCAGCCCCCCCCCCCGCAATCATATACTCTCCTGGGGGGGGCGTCCCCCACCCTCAGACTAGATATGCATGTTAGTTCGTTAGGGAACAAAGGTTGGGTCTTTGGACATAACATATAAAATCCATTTATTCCACCTCAGTGAGCTGAGATCCAATCTATCATACAGACAGAAGGAAATTCTTTCATTTCTGTATATGTGATTCACCATGTCCCTCCAGATAGGGACTGTAGGAGTCAGTGCCGTGAACCAGCGCTGTGTTATGGTCTTCTTGGCCGACAGAAGGCCCACTCCCAGAAGGTAACGGGTATGGGGGGTTTTGAACTCCGGAGGGAATATATTCAAAATGAAAAATTCCCCAGAAAGAGAAACAGGTTGGCCAAACAGGGTCTTCAATTCGTGCTCCAGGGAGATCAAAAAAGGTTTTAACCTGGGGCACAGCCAAAACACAAGTAAGTGATGCGCTGCAGAGTCACCACACTGGCGCCAACAGTGTGCAGAGTCAGCAGTGAGGTAGTGAGAGGTGATGGTCAGTGTGTGGAAATACCTAATTAGGAGTTGCCAGGAGAAGAGACGCCAGGTATGGGAAAATGTGAGCTTAGACATAGTGAGGCAACTGGTTTCCCACTGTTTGGAAATGATGTCCGCTCTTAGCTCCTCGTTCCATTTGTCCAGGATCCTCCCCGTGGAGTTCCCCTCCAAGTTTGATAGAGCCTTGTAAATATCAGAAATTGCATGTGGCAACCAGTTAGAGAATAGGAGACCCTGGAGAAGTGTAATCAGAGGGGGATATCCATCGTGTCGCTGGGCCTGGGTGGGAAGGGAATGAAATTAATGCCTCAGTTGAAGATACCTAAAGAAATCAACTTGGCGGAGGTCGTGTGTATGAAGCATCTCTTGAAATGTTTTAAAGGTGGGACCATTCAGAAACTGGAACAGAAAGGAGAGACCCAATTGGTTCCAGCTATGATAGGTATGGTCCAACTGGGCTGGGAGGAAATTTTCCAGCAGAGAGATCGGGCAGAGTAACATCAGGAATGGGGAAAGAGAGTCGCCTGCAGATTGTGTTCCAAGTATTGACCTGGCACTGAATCCATGGGCTGAAGGGGGCCTGGCTCTTATGGAAAGTAGCCTAGCATAGGGTGGTTCTAATCAACTCGTCATAGGGGAGTAGACCCTAATCTATCCCCCTCCAGATTGCAGGGGAGGCCCTCATATATCTAGTGGCAATGAAAGAGAGGTGGGAAGCCCAGTTATAAAGTCACAGGTTGGAGAAGGCAAGACCGCCTTGTTTTTTAGGGAGACAGAGAGTGGCAAGCTTCACTCTTGGGCACCTACCTGACCAGATGAATTCAAGCAGGGTCTTGTTCCAAGTATGAAATAATTTGGTAGGTAGGTGCAGAGGGACATTTTGAAAGAGGTAGAGGGCCCTGGGCAATACCACCTAGGGTTACCACCTATCCCGATTTTTTCAGGACAGTCCTGATTTGGGCAGCTGTGTCCTGCAAAAAAACATGATAAAATACTAAATGTCCTGATTTTATAGTAGAAAAAATATTTTCTAATTTTCCACTAAATGTTGCAGAAAACTACAATACCTTAACTAAAACACCTTAAAATGATAAAAAAACAATAGAAGCAACTAAGAAACTACTGCACTTAGCCTTAATTCTGATTATATAGAGAAAACAAGTCTGTTGCATCGGTTGAGGTTATGCACTGTCCTGCGAAAAATCATGTTTCAGTAAGAAATGTCCCACTTTGGGCTTCTTAAAAGGTGGTAACCCTAATACCACCATCCGGACAACCTCAATTCTCTGATATAAATTCAGGGGTAGGACGATCCACCTGGCCAGATCCTGTTGTAGCAGGGTGTAAAAAGGGTCTTAGTTGTTTTGCATTGCGTTCTGGGCATTCTGGGATAGACAGATGCCCAGGTACTTCAATCTAGCAAGGTTCCACTGAAATGGGTAATCCTGTCGAAGGGTTTGAGGCGGGGGAGGGAGGAATAGTGAAACACTAGAGCTTCAGTTTTGGAAGTGTTAAGTTTGTATCCTGAACATGTGCCAAAGGCTTCAAGGATGTGAAACACTGCGGGAATAGACCAGGATGGGTCAGAGAGGAAGAGCAGGACATCATCTGCATATAGTGCTCCATCCCTCCCAGCTGAATACCCGAAATATGGGGGGAGAGAGTCTTATCGCCTGGGCCAATGGTTCGATAAAGATGGCGAAGAGTCCAGGGTAGAGGGGACAGCCCTGTCTAGTTCCTCGAGAGAGGGGGAAGTAATTGGAATGATGACCCAAGACCTTGACACAGGCCTGCGGGGAGGCATATAATGCTTTAATTATGGCAACAAAGGAGGAGGGAAAATTCATCCTATTCATGGTGGAGAAAAGAAAAGGCCAGGAAACTTGGTCAAAAGCCTTCTCCACATCTAGGCCAAGGACAGAAGAGGCTTTTTGGGTCTGCATCTCATGGACCAGGTGAAGCACCCTGCGGGTATTGTCCATTGTGGATCTGGAACTTACAAAGCCTGTCTGGTCGAGGTTGATCAGAGAAGGGAGGACTGAGTCAAGATGACGGGCCAAGATGGACATAAGATATTTGTAATCCATGTTGAGGACCGAAATTGGTCTACATGGGCTACATGATAAGGGGTCCTTTCCCTGTTTAGGGATAAGAGAGACTGCGGCATATGACCAGCTTAGGGGTGGACTGGACTTCCCCTGCAGGATGTCATTATATAACTGCAGAATGAGTGGGCTGACTGTTGGAGCGGGGAATATAAAAAATTCCGTACCATAGCCGTCTGGGCCCGGGGCCTTCATGGTTTTGGATCTGGAGAGGGCTGCAGCCAGCTCCGCCTGGGTGATAGGGGTCACCAGAGTCAGATGCTGGTCCTGACTCAGATCTGTAAGATGAAGAGTAGAAAAAAGGTATCGATATTGGCAGGGGTGACAGTCTGTTCAGGGGTATATAGGGTCTTATAGTAGCCACAGAATGCCTGCGTAATTTTACTAAGTTTTGTATGACGAGTACTGGTGGCAGGGTCCTTTATAGCTGCTATAGTCAAGAGTTTATGTTGCCTACGTAAACAATAGGCTAACAGACGAGAGGCTTGTGGCCGTTTCCCCAGATCTCTGCCTCAGAAAAGTGAGTGCTATTTCCGTTTGCTGGATACAGAGGACATTTAAGTCCCACCGGACCTGTGCAAGCTGGGCTGCCACTGAGTGGTCCCCCTGTTGGTGTGCAGACTGCAAGAAATGTAGGGTCTGTTCTAGATGTGTGCGTCTCTCCTTTCAGATCCTTGCAAAAGTGGCTGCATGCTGAATTAAATGTCCCCTCAAGACTACCTTCTAAAGGATTCACTTTTGAGGTGGATTGGGTTGAAACGCCAGAAGGTGTTGCATCTCTCCATCCCCAGATCCCATGAAGTGAGTAGAGGTGCATGGTCATAGTGAGCAATATCCCCTATTGAGGCATCCACCACTGCTCCCAGATTTTCATTCTGAGTATAGCAGTGGTCGATGCGGGAGTAAGCTCCGCGGAACGTCTAGTAGTGGGTATATCCCTGCCCCTGGGGTGGAGGATCGCCATACATCCAGCCAACCCACATTCTGTACACAAAGCGCTTGAAAATTTGTCGGGGTTGGCTGTTCATTTCTAGGCGGGTTAGTGGAGTCCAGATTAGGAGCTTGGGGCTATATTGAAATCTCCCGCCAGGATCAACGCTCCTTAGTTAATTCCACTATCTTATTGAGGTGTTGATAGTTGGGGTGCTAGAGCCCGGGGAGGTATTGTAGCCAGGGTCACCTCCGGTCCTGTAGCTGAGACAATGATCAGGCGCCTCTGGGTCAGCCCACTGCAACGTAGACCGAAGGGAGTATGGCTGGGGATCAATATGGCCATCTCCACCTCCTCCTAAAGCTGAAGAGAATACCTGCAAACCCCTCACTGAACCAGTTTCTTATGTTCATCAGCTGACAAGTGAGACTCCTGGATATATACAATCTCAGCCTGGCTCTTTTTTAACAAGGTGAGTATCCTAGGGTGTTCTATAGGGCTGCCCAGTCCATTAATATTCAAAGAGTAAAGTTTTACAGGCTTACTAGCCATGTTTAAGCCTGTTAAAAGACAGGAGATACTTTTTTTTGCTTTAGATATCATTATATCCTGACCCAATTTTCCAGGTTTAGAGTGGTGACTGCTTGTGGGGAAGCGAGAACAAATCCTCAAACATGAACCCTTGGGGAAAAATATCCAACATGGGGATTGTAAACAGTGGGGCGAAAACAGCTGAACCAACACTTAACAGCAAAAATAAGATGGTAATAGTAACAAAGCAGGCCTCTGCCAAATGGGCAAAGCCTGCCGAACTGGGGGTGACTTCCATGGGAGCTGGGTGCTGAGAAATGTAAATTACATACCTACCATAATTCTTGATCTTCTCTTATATCTTCACCATTCATTACTGCTTGGGGTAGTGCCGGAGGCGCGCACCCGCTACAGGAGATTTTTTTTTTTGGGGGGAGTCGGCTCCAACGGCGCCACCACGAGAGTGACGCTCTGCGTCATGCGCGAGGGGCGGCCGTTAGGTGCCGCAGACTCCTCCTCCATCTCAGTTCTGGTAGCTGGAGAGGCAAGAAAAAGGGTAAAGGAAAAAAGGGGAAGAGTGAGGCAAGAGAGCCGAGGGATAGAAAAAGGAAAGGATATAAACTGAAGAAGGAATAAGCTGGTAGAGGACAGATGGAAGAGGGACAATACCTACCCTAAGGGACTGCACGGTCTCCCATCTGGGGTGGCTCTAAGGGAGGAACAGATAAAGAGAAAAGGAAGAAGAAGAAGAAGAAGAAAGAGAAGATAGAAGGGATGTTGAGAGGGGAGAACACTGCCCATAGATATATTGGTTGAGAGGGTTATAAGCTCGGAACCAAAACCAAGGGAGCAAGAATCCCTCCTAATAGGGGAGTGAGAAAAGGTTCAACTGAACCGCTTGTATAGATTGGACACAAAGGGCAGATTCTCTATAATCTCATCATCCCAACCCCCTACACTCTAGCTGAGAGCTTACAGAATGCCCGGACAGAAATCTGTTCCGGAAAGAGTGTGTCCAACTATTGGGGGGGAAGCCCCTTAGCACATTGTTAAGTGCTAACACCAAAGTGTGTGGGTAGGGGTTAGGCCCTATAAAAGGCAGCTTTGTATGAAGGATAGAGTGGAAACTCAATCGGACTCCCTGAAGGCAAGGCAAGGCAAGGGCAGCAGTTCAAGGTTAAGAAGTGCAGAAGCACCAACCAGAAGAAGCTGACAATTAAATAATGCCCACCAGGGGGAACCTTAATTTTGAGGCCGAGCCAAGTGGGATGGTCTGTTCAGCTGTGAACTGAACAACGTGACTAAGGAGCCCAGAGGTTACCCCTAGGGGCAGTCAGAATGAGTTCCCTCAGGATAGGAGAAAAGTCCTACTCGTTCCCCTTTACCTTGAGGAAAAAAGATCCATCCAAGAAGGATGGAAACCAGGATAGTTTTTTTTTTTTTGGCATAAAGGCCAAAGGAAAGGAGAGGAACGAGAAGGGAGGGGGAGGCGCCACAGTAGGAGGCCACTGAGGGGAAGGTGGGTGGGTATCAGTAATGAATGGTGAAGATACAAGAGAGAGATCAAAGAATTACGGTGAGTGCGTAATTTACATATCTTCCTTGTCAATCTTCACCATTCATTACTGCTTGGGTGAGTACCAAGCTCCCCCCCCCCCAAGGGGGTGGGGATAAAGAAACCCTGAGGGAGCAAGACCCCCAGCCTCCTGTTGGTGGGAAATAGGAGGGGAAGACCCTGGGTAATCAAGTGAGAAGTCTATGGTGGAGGAGAGCTAGGAGGTGTTCCCCGAGGATGGGGAGACGGAGGAAGCCCCTGCAGAAGTCTCCTAGTTCTGGGGGGAAAGAGACGGGTCCCCCGGAAAGGCCAGGGGTGACAACCTTGATAGATGAAGCCATGTCGTCCATCTAATATAGATTGCTGTCCCTACAAGCCTGGAAGCCACCTCACTGGCGTCATAAGATGCCCTTGCTTGGCGTCTTGCCAGCTCCAGGCCTACAGCAGAGAGGGCAATAGCTTGTCTGGTTTGCTCCGTATCAGGCATTGATGCTAAGATTTGGGAAAGCATCGACCACAAATGCCTACTGTAGGCAGCATGGTGAGCCTGATGAGATGCAATGCATAACATCGCATGAGAGGAAGAGAACACTCTTCGCCCCCACCGGTTAAACTGTAGGGAATCTGAGTCCGGTGGACGGTCGTGCGCCAGGCAGAGCACCCGGAAGGAGTTTCTAGGTATGCCAATCCCGAAGGCGGGTTGGGGAGAGTACCTAAAGACTCCAATGGGGCACAATACCTTCTTCTGCAGTCTGCCGGGGCTGGAGAAGGGGCGGCTGGAGACTGCCAGGAACAGACAGATGCCTCCTGGAAGGGAATAGGCCAGGAAAGTATCACTAAGTGCTGGGCACTGAATTCACTGAGGAATTCACACGTCTCCCGTTCGGTATTGTCTCGCCTAACAAAAGAGATGCGAAGATCCCTCGCCATCCTCGAAAGGAATTGACGATATTCAGTGAAATCAGCATCGGAGGAGAGATGAGCAGTGGGTTCCTCTCCCTCCAAGGAGGAGGGAGACGAGGATGATGGAGAGCTCGAATGTTCAGAGGACTCCTTCGGCGGTGGGGATAGGCGAAACACCCGCTCATGCATGTATCTAACATATGAGGGGAAGGCCACCGTAGAGCCTCTGAACATCTCCCAGAATAACGGGCCTGTAGGACCGACATGGCCTGGGAGAGAGGGGGTGGCTGCAGAGGAATGGGAGAGGGGCACCTACGGCGAGGCAACTGTCCTCTGCTGAGGCTCTGAAATCCAGGGAACGTGGCCCGAGCTGGCGGGATCCCGGACAACAAACCAGGTCGCAGAACAGAACCCTGGGGATGCGAAGCCTGGAAGAGCCTAGTAGGGGATCCTCCCCTGTGACGAACCTGGGGCTGCATGGGTCAAGAAGGGCAGCCCACAGCAATGACACCAGAGGGGTCCCTGGGGCTTGAGAGGGAAAGACGGGGCCCAGCGCTGCAGCTCTTACCCGTCCCCCGAGGGGTGGCAGGTGAAGACCGAGGCACCTGAACCCTGTCTCTCGAACCCCTGGACTCTGAGACAGCTCTCCTCCTCGACCTCAGCGACCCCCCACCCCGAGGGGGTGCAGCAGCACCGGAATCAGCAGCTGCCACAACCCCCCCAGGAGGAAGAGCCTCTCCCTCCATCCCCCTCCAGGGACCCCAGACCACCCCCAGCCTGGGAGGCCTCAGGGGAGGACAGCTGCAGAGACAGAGGAATAGGCGCACTGGGCTGCCTAGCACTTCGTCCCACCGGAGACCCTGACTCCGAAGAGTCAAGGTGCCAGGATGGGTCCACATCTGAATCATCCTCCTCCGAGGAGGAAGAGACCAGCTGGACCACAATACTGGCCACCCCGGGGGTCTCCAGTGAAACGGCACCGCGAACAGGGCTGGTGCCAGCAGCGGCCCTGGATGACCCCGGAACCCCTGCAACGCTGAGACCTGGCCCTGACTCCCCAACGGCGCCGTCTCAATCACCGGCACCGCGAATGGCACTGGGATCTGAAACGGCGCCGGAAGGCAGCGTTGAGGGTCCACCGATGCCGGGCCCAGCAGACCTGGGCCTTGACACTGGGGGAGCCTGCACCTTCAAGGAGGTGACTGCCGAGGCGGTGTCCCCGCCGCAGCCCTGGGAGGGACCTCGGCGTTCCTCCGACACCGCGAAAGAGGCCTCCTCTTTGGCAAGAGAGGATGAGGAAGCCTCCTCCTCTACAGACCGTATAGGTCTGAGAGGGGACCCGGAGGAAGGGGTCTAGAGACCTTACCTGGGAATCCTGGAGCGGCTGTTCCCCGAAGTCGGGCAGAGCCTTGCCGATCTTGAACGCTGGACTTCCAGGATGAACGGTCCATCGAGAAACAGGCATCGCACGCGATCCATATTATGGTTGGGTCCCAGGCAATGGAGACAAACATCATGCCGGTCCATGACGGAAAAATGCCGCCACAGGAGCACCGATGCAGAAGCGAGCCTGCCTTCTCGACTTCACGCTTTGCCCCCAAACCTGACATGATGCGAAAACAATTAAGACAAAAACAAGCACAGCTCTCAGCGTCGTCGAATAAAGAGAAGAAAAAGAACGGTCTTACCGGTGACGATGTCGAGAAAAGCAGGAAGGAGGAGTCTGGAACGGCATAGATAACGACAACTAGGTCTAGTACTGAAATCCTAGCCGCGCAGCAGGTGCAGCCTCGATGGTGGGAGAAACAGAACTGAGATGGAGGAGGGGTCTGCGGCACCTAACAGCCGCCCCACAAGATGACGAGAGCGCCTGTAAGGGCGCTGTTGGAGCAGACTTCAAAAAAAAATCTCCAGAGCGGTGCGTGCCTCCGCACTACCCCAAGCACTAATGAATGCTGAAGATTGACAAGGAAGATCACCGGCATCCTGGTTATGCAGTTGACCTGTCCCTACCAGAGGGCACTAGGACGAAACGCCCAGTAAGGGAAAGGAAAGGGAAGAAGGGTGAGTCATGCCTTGCTCCTCCCAAGGCAGAGGGTTAGGAGTAGCGGGTGTTTCAAACTCTTTTCACGGGTTTGCAGAGGTCGCCACTACAGTGGCCGATGGGGATTCTGTGTCAGATGCTAAGCTTCGATGGGTTCAAGGGCCATGGGGAAGAGGTCAGCCCCCCAACCCACCATGGGTGTACCATCCACAGTGACCATAAGGGCTCTGAGACAGGGGCGGCCTATTTTCAGGAAAGGCAATGGGGCAGTGGTCCCCAGGGCCTCCGCCATGGAACCCGCCTAGTGAACTTGTGCACTGTCCTAGGGATACCTGACCGAGCCTCCCTCGAAGCATGGCTCTGAACAGTAAGGCTACTTGGACCTGTCCCGGCGACCGGGAAACGGGGACAGCATGGTCAGTGGCCATTAGGACCTTCCTAGGCCTAAAGCCTTCAGTGCATGGAAGGTGCCACTGACCTGTCTCCGGCCCAGTCGTCAAGGCAGCCAGGGCCTAGCTGAGAGCCAGTCCTGCCAACCCCATGCAGCAATGCCCAACCCACCACCCAAGTTCCCCGGAACGCCCAGCACCACACCGGCCACCCCTCCCTCTGCCCATGCACGGGCAATCCGGGGGGGCCGAGAGGGGGCAAACATGATGCGTGCGGAAGGTGGAGATCTGTGGGGAAGGTGGGTAACCAGGCCCCCGCAAGCAACAAGGCAACTCTACGAGGGATAAGCAAGAACTGGCTCACCTGTAAGGAGGCAAAGGAGAGTGAATTAGGAAGCGTCCATTCATTTACCAGGCTGATGAGCTTCTAAACTTGAGGACGAGGTTGCGGTCTGCTTCTTCAGGCCTGCCACTATTTGCTGGATGGCAGAGGCTGCATCTCTGCAGCGTTCCTCCCTGGAGGGTACCCGGTTCCAGACCTGATATGCCAGCTTGAATGCCAGTGATGGATTAGTCTGCTTTGGGGCTAACGACACTCCCATGCCGCAGTTGTTAAGTTTGTGAGCAGCCTCTTCGGCTGTCTCAAAAGTTCTGATGCTCTCCGGAAAGTGAGCTGTCAGTTTGGAGGGATATGGGGTTCGCAATTTTATTTTGGCCTCAGGAAGCTTCCGGAGGATAGGGGTGTAGACCCTGCGACGAGCTGCAATCGTAGGGGGATAATCATTGTCTACGTAGATGCCGTGTTCATGAAAGGTGAAATCCCCTTGTTGCCAGGATTTATGTAGGATTAGCGCTTTCTCTTGGAAACATAAGAAACGGAGAACCATGGAGCGTGGTCTGTTGGATGGGCCTGGCTCCGGGCCCAAGGCACGGTCGGCACGATCAATCTCCAAAGTGCAGCTTTGGGGGAGATCTAGCTTCAATTTAAAAAAGCTCTGGAGGAACTGAGTGGGGTTGTTACCCTCACATCCTTCAGGGAAAACAGAGACCCTGAGGTTGTTCCTGCGATTCCAGGCCTCAGTGTCCTCCGCCCTCTCTTGCAGCTCCTGGACTGCGTGGTGCAGCTGCACTATCGCCCGTTCTGTGCAGTCCACACGCGCATCCGACTGGGTAGCCTGCTTCCCCAGTGAATCTAGACTCCGCTCCATTTTGCCGATGTCCGTCCGGAGGGCAACAAAGGTCGAGCGGGTCTCTTTACGAAAGTCGCAGAGCTCTTGGAGCACTATGTCCATTTGTCTGGCAAAGTTGGGTGCAGCTGGTATGTTGGCACATGCGGGACCATCGCTGCCCAAGATCTGGGAGCTATCACTATCCGTGGCCCATCCATCGGGATCTGCCGAATCTGACGGCATTTTTGGTAAGTCCTTTTTTCCCTGGGTATCCTGAGGATTGATTAAAACGACTGCCCCGATTTTAAGTTGCAGGATGCAGAGTTTTAGAGGGTTTTACTGCCTTGGAGGAGATGGAGCTGAGCACTCAGGGTGTTGCCATAGGCATGACATCACCGGAAGTCCGCACTTGCTAAGATTAATGGTCAACCCAGCCCCACTGATAGTTCCAAGAACAGTTGACAGATATTCTAAATGTGTCTGCCAATCTGGGCTGAAGATGACTACGTCATCCAGATAGGCAGCAGCATAGGCAGAATGGGGGACTAGCAGTTGATGCATATACCTCTGGAAAGTTGCAGGCACACTGTGTAATCCAAAAGGCATGGTCACAAAATGAAACAAACCCTTAGGGGTACTAAATGTAGTTTTCTCTCGAGATGTTTGGCCCAGAGGAATCTGCTAGTACCCTTTGGTTAAGTCTAGAGTTATAATATATCTGGCACTCCCTATGTGATCAATCAGGTCATCAATTCTTGGCATAGGGTACCCATCAAACTGGGAAACCTGGTTCAGTTTCCTGAAGTCCAGGGAGAGCCTGATCCCTCCCTCCTTCCTTTTTGGGTACCAGTACAATGGGAGATGCCCAGGGACTCTTTGAGGGTTCAATGATACCCAACTGCCTCAGTTTCTGGATTTCAAGTTACCTCCACCCTGACTTTCTTAGGAAGCCTATAGGGCTTTTGTTTAATAGGAGACGAGGACGTGTGGATATGGTGTTCTACACCCACCGCTTTTCCAGGGACCTTGGTAATAGAGGTGGTGAACTGTTGTAGAACTGAAGTAACCCCTCTCTTTTCTGGTCATCTAAACCTTGATTGATGTGCAACTCTACTAATCCTGTCTTTATTTCTTCCTCTAGTCGGCTATAGGCCACATCTATATCTGACTCCCCACTGTCTGATATTCTGAGCGGCACCATATACTCAGTGATACTGGTTGGCCCTGTGTTTTTACTATCTCCCCAATACTCTTTTACCACATCGAGGGGTCCCCGAGGATTGCAGCCATAAAGTAACTCGAACGAGGAATACCCCGTTGAGGTCTGGGGAACCTCTCTGTAAGAAAACAGGAGTAGGGGAAGGTACTGATCCCATTTTTTTCCTTCTTCTTGTACAAATTTGCGGAGAATCCCTTTGAGGGTTTGATTAACTCTCTCCACTAAACCGTTTGTTTGAGGGTGATGGGGAGATGTTCTGACAGCTATCACATCCAGCAGATGATACAGCCCCCTTAGTAAGGCCGAATTAAAGTTGCTGCCTCGATCCGTTAAAATTTCTTTAGGTATACCCAATCTACTAAAGATTTTCACCAACTCCTCTGCTATTCTTTCTGTGGTGATGGATCGATGGGGTATGGCCTCAGGATAACGGGTTGCGTAACTGCTAACCACTAAGATGAATCTGTTGCCCTTGGAACTTTTTTCTGTGGGTCTAACAATATCCATAGTCATTCGTTCAAAGGGCTTGGGCACTATAAAGGTAGGGGCTCTAGAGGAACCATATCCCTTTTCCCAATTTGCACAACTTTCTGGCACTGTTCACAGCATTTAAAATAGTTGGCAATCTGGTCGTGGATGGTAGGCCAGAAAAACCTCTGTAACAGTCTGGCCAAGGTCCG
Organism: Neoceratodus forsteri; assembly: GCA_016271365.2. Taxonomy (NCBI): domain Eukaryota; kingdom Metazoa; phylum Chordata; order Ceratodontiformes; family Ceratodontidae; genus Neoceratodus; species Neoceratodus forsteri. The sequence goes on along the minus strand of CM057453.1, from coordinate 283,626,176 downwards.
ATTCCTTCCGCGTGCCCCGAACAGGGTAAGTCATGCTCCAGGTACAATAACTGTGCCCTATATTTTTCTGGTACAATCAGCTGGTCTACAGTCTCCCCTGTTTTAGGGTTACTACATCTCCTGTAGAATAAGTCATTTTGAATTAATATATATGGGGCACCTTTATGTGCCACTTTGCCCAACCTGTGAAATAAAAGGGTTAGTGTTGGATCACATTTCTGTTCCTTGACTATCACATTTTTAGTTACATTCAATTCAACTGATTTTTCAGTAAGTCTCTGATTTTTCCATAAAGTCTTTAATTTTAGTTTTTCCCCCTTTGGTCTTCCTATCTTTTCCAGCGGGGCTTAGGAGGTCCTCATCAAAGGGAAATGTGTTCCTGAGACGTTTTTCTTGTTGGCTTTGGGCCCTTGTAGTGACAGCAGCAATTTGTCCTTTCTTAACCAGCATGTTGTCAAATCCTGGAAAATCATGACCAATAACCACAGACAGGCAGATTAGGTACTAAGCCAGCACATACAGTAGACACTTGCCCTTTAACATACTGTACATATCAATAGTGGACGTCGGATAACTATGTGTGTCCCCTTGGATGCAGACTACATCTACTGGTGTTCCAATAACATTCTTAGGGCTTAGCAGTTCAGGGCAGATTAAGGTATTATGTGTCTTCTGTTGGCACCCTTTACAGACTGTGTGAGAGGGCCTTTCGGCACCATGCATTTGTGTTTTTTTTTTTTTGAAATTGCAATTTTCTGCCTCCTTTCCCCAGCCTGCCACCCCCGACCCTTCAGGGGAGACAACTGACATCCCACTGCCTTCCACCCTACCCGGACGGACCCCAGGTCCCCATGGAGCCGCGGTTGTGCCCCCCGGGCGGGGATGAGGTGGGGGCCGAATGCCCCGTAACTTACGTTTTTGTCGGTCCTGGGTCCGTCGGGCGGGCAGAGGCATATCGTGGGCACGACACAGTTCCCCATCTTCCCGGTGGTGACAGGCTCAGTTTCCATTTCCACCCTCCCCATACAGTGTGCTAATCCCCTGACGTCATGGCACAGAGCACCGGTGTCCAGGCTGTACCATGGCCAGCCATGCCTCGAGGAGCTTGCAGTACTCCGAGCCTCCGCTCGGAGTCAGGCAAGTGTGCGGGCATCGGCCTGTACTGTCCCCAGAGAAGGCGAGCTATCGTAGGACGCTCAAGCCTCTCTCCCCCCTGCTGACCCACCAGCGACCTGAGTCCGCTCCTGAACCCGGGTCGCCAGCATGGTGCAAGGTGTGTGGCATCCAGCGACTCAACCCTCGGCGCCATCGGGCCAGATGGCACCATGCATTTTTACTTAAAATTGAACCAATATAATATTCTGTGGTGATTTAAATATTCAACCCTTGATGTTTTGCATTATGGGGGCATGTGTGATTTGTATTTCTTCGGATTAAGTTATGTTTACTACCCGTATCAAGAAGTTCCAACACATTGTTATTATTAATCAAAACTTCAGTCATGGTATACCCTGTAGTTAGCAAAGCCAGCTGGGTTAGTTCTGTTCTCTTTTTTTTGACAATTTCTGGCTATAGGCCCTTTCCCGTTGCAGTTGTGGCATATAATATCAGGGGAATAGGTCCTTCATCCTCTCCCTGACTTCACTTCATACTTTACAGGATTCTTTCCAGCAGAGGATGGAGAGGGAGTAGAGGAGTGTTTTTTGGTAGAAGGAGTAGTTGACCCTCCTCTAAAGTTCTTTTTGGATGAGGGCCTTGCTGACAAAAAGTCCTCAGCTACGGTGACAGCCACTTCAGCCGATTCAGGATTATGCTCCCTGACCCAGATTTGCACTTCATTAGGGAGGAGCTGTAAGAATTGTTCAATTACTAAAGTCTCAATTACTTCATTAACTGTCTTGTCCTCAGGTTGGAGCCATTTCATACATAACTCCCATAACCTTATGAAAGTCTCTCTGGGGGTATAGGAGGGCTGGTAACGCAGAGAAATGAAAATTACGTACCTACCGTAATTCTGATCTTTCTGTGTATCTTCACCATTCATCACCTTTGGGTATGATGGCCGGAGGTCATGACCCCACGGGAGCTCTTTTTTGTTTTTTTGGATGGGCAGAGTTGACGCACCATCAGCGCCGCCCTCGAGGCCGATGCACTGCATGGTGCTGGCGAGTTGGCCGTTAGGTGTCATCGACCCCACCCTCCTCCAAGTTCTGAGTCGCCGTAGAGTGAGAAGCTTTGGGGGGGAAGGGGGAGACAAGGGACAGATAAAGGAAAAGATATACAAACTGAAAGGAGAAATAAACGACTGAGAGGACAGAATAAGCTGGAAAACTAAGGGGATTGGGAAGGGGCCCCAATCTCTGGAAGTAGAAGAGGATGAGGAAGGGTGGGTTAAAATAATTTAGAAGTAAGGATGTTTTTGGGGAGAAGGGAACATACCCTGGAACATTGACCTGTCTCCAGATTGTATAGGAACTGCGAAGGAGTAGCCAGAAGGCTAAACTGCCTGAATTCAAGGCACAAAATCACTGGCAATAATTTCAACATAAGCAGAATCGGCTATTATGGAAGAAAACTAGTTTCTTAAATTAAATTGGGGTTGTGTCCAAAGGACAAGTATTTCAAAGGAAAGTTGATGGGGAGAAGGGGAGAGAGAACAGAAAAGAGGGCAACTACCAACCCCCACCCCACGGGGGTGGAGCCAAGGCACTGAGGAAGGAGTGCCCCCTCCATCCTGACCACTCTCCCCCTAGAGAAAAACATCCCCCTATGTGCCCAAGGTCATCCCACTCCTGACCAACAGAAAGGAGGGGGGTGGAGGAGAGGGCACAGAGAGGGAGGGGGACCCAGAGACTGAGGCCCCAGGGGGATGGAGGGTGGGATTGAGATGAATGGTGAAGATACACAGAAAGATCAGAATTACGGTAGGTACGTAATTTTCATATCTTATCTGTGTCAGTCTTCACCAATCATCACCTTTGGGTGAGTGCTGAGCCCCCCCTGAAGGGGGCCTTAACCCTAAGGGACTAAGTCCCTTAGCTCTCAGTGGGTGGCACACCAAGAGAGAGAACCTTCACGGATCTGGAGAGGCCTGAGAGTGGGAAGAGTGAGACGGGGCACCCCCCCGGAGGGGGTTGGAAGTTCCCCTGACAGACGTCGTCTCACCCTACAGGAGAAAAGGTGGGTTCTCTGGTAAGCGAAGGTAATCACCCTATGCTGGACCATGGGTGACAACTGGGAGAGACGCAGCCATGCCGTCCGCCTAGTGCAGATCACTGTCCCTATGACCCTGGAAGCTACCTCACTAGTATCATAAGATGCCCTTGCTTGGTGCCTTGCTAGCTCCATGCCATGTGCAGAGAGTGCAATGGCTTGTCTGTTTTCCTCCGTGTCAGGCATCGAGGCTAGGAGTTGACCTAGCCTGGACCACAGGAACCTGTCATAGGTAGCGTAGTGGGCCTGATGAGCAGATATAGAGAGAAGCAACCGTGCCGAGTAGAAAGTCCTCCTACCCCAGAAGTCCAAATCCATGGAGTCTGCATCCGGGGGCCGATCACGGTGAAGGGCGTGAAGCCCATCAGGAGTATCCAGTTGCGTCAGTCCTGAGCTAGATGAGCAGACTACCTGAAGACTGGGGCACAATACACTTGGTGGAGACCCTCAGGGCTGGGACTCAGAAAGGGTCTCTGCCAGAAAGCATCGACGCCTCCCGAAAGGGAGCAGGCCAGGGGGGCATTACAAGAGTGTCCGCACTGAAGTCGCCCAAAAAGGCACGTGTCGGATGCTCCAGATTGTGCTGAGTGGTGGGGTGATATGCAGGTCCTCCAAAATCCTCATGAGAAAACACTGATACTCAGCGAGATCAGCAGCTAGGGAGATGTGGACAGACGGTTCCTCACCTCATAAAGAGGAAGATGAGGAGTCAGAGGACCTCAAAGGTTCAGAGGTTGGCTGCTCAGGGGGAGGTTGAAAAACCTATCTGTCCATGGCCCTAACATAAGAGGGAAATTGAGCAGCCACAGCTCTGAACTGCTCCCAGGACAGAGGGACACTCAGACCAAGAATACCTGGGAAAGCAGGAGAAGGTAGCAGAAGAGAGGGGGCAGAGCCGACAACAGGAATCGGCTGTCCTCCGCCTGGGCTAGAGAGCGCACCTGGAGCCCCAAGGGAAGAGGGAGCTTCGGAAAACTCAACAGCCAACAGCTGGTCAACCATACTGGAACTGCCTAGGCTGCGCCCAGAAGAATCCCCCCGTGAGGTGACCGGGGCTGTGAAAGTCCAAAAGGACAGTCCCCTACCTCCAAAGAATGGGTCCCTCTCAAGGAAACCAAAAAGGAAGGGCAGAGATCCGCACTACAACTCCTTCCAGAACCTGGATGGGTCCCAGAAAAGGGTCGCCATGTCGAACCCCTACCCCTTGGAGTCCAAAAGAGCCCTTCTCCTCGAAAAAGCCAGCCTAGGCAGCTGGCAACCATGGTCAGCCTCTGAAGGGGTTATCCAGGGAGCAGCACCATCCCCTCCTGTGGGTGCTCCGATCGGCCCCAAAGTTAGGCGATCCAGGCACACCACTTGAGGGGATAGCACCACTGAGGGGTCAGAAAACCCTCCGAGGCCAGGCTGCAGAGCAACGGTGGCCTGCACCACGGCCTGCTGGTCAGCACCCCTGACCCTGGAGCAACTGTCCGCTTCTCAGGGGGGCCTGGCTCCGGTCTGTCGAGGACACTACCAAGGTGTCCATGTGAGCAGCCAACTCCAAAGAGTCAGACTGTCTATCTGACCCAAAGTCCGATTCCACCTCTGAGGAGGTAGAGACCGAAGTCCTGTGCCAGATGATACGTGGATGCCTGCTGCCATCCCGACTGAATGGGGCACCAGATCGAGTGACTGCACCAGAGTCGGCGCCAACGACCTCAACCACACTGTGAACGGTGTGCGAAGAAGACACGGTGCCGGGGATGGCAGCAGTATCGGGGCAGGGGCCTGTCACGGCGTTGTCCCAACCCACGGCGCCACAAGCGGCAGCGAGGCCAGAGACGGCACCGATGACGGCTCCAACCATGCAATCAGCGCCGCGACTGGAAACCCCCATGGCGCCGTGTCCTCGCTCTGCGCCGCAAGTGGCACCAGAGCTGGTGAGAAACAGTGAAGGACAGTGCCGTAGAGCCTCCCACAGCACCGTCGGTGTTGCGAACAGCACTGACAGCAGAAACGGCGCCAAGGCCCAAGATGGCGCCGACAGACTGCGTCGAGGATGGCGCCGACTCAGGCCTTCCGAGCCGAGGAAGCGACACCGGGGGAGCTCTTCACCTCGGCGGGGCGACACAAAGCGGTGTTTCTCCCAAGACGTCCCTGCGGAACGGACTGCCTCCTGCACCATGTGGAAGGGGCTGCAACAGCGAGGCTACTAGGAGCAGAAGTCCCTCCTCCGTGTCCATATAGAACCCGGAGGGGACCCGGAGGAAAGGCCGAGACCGTGGCTTAGCCCGACGAAAAGCGCGCTGCGAGACGTTAACTTCTTCCACGCCACTGTTTGATGACACGATGGTCCATGGAGAAGCAAGTGTCACACAAATCCATGTCATGTAGTGGGCCAAGACACGCGAGACAATGGTCATGTTGGTCAGTGACTGAGTACTTACGGCCGCACGGGCACCGACGCATAGGGGGCAGTCCCGTCTTAAGTTTTCTTGCCCCCCCGACCGAGACATGACCTACAGACAAAACAACCAAAACAAGACTCGACGTTGCTAAATAAAAGAAAAGGAACAGTCTCACCAGGTGATGTCGACTGGTGGCGGGCAGCGGAACCCGCAGGAAAATATTAGGATACTACGGACTCAGCGTCGAGTTAGAATGGAGCCGAAGGCTTCGATGCAACAGCAGGCCTCTTGCACAGCAGAGCTTCCACGAGGTGTGACCTCTACGGCGGGAGACGAAGAACTGCCGGGACGGCGGGGTCCATGACACCTAATGGCCAACCCGCGAGGGAGTCGCGGTCGTCAGGCCTCGAGGGCGGTGCTGATGGTGCTCTGACTCCGCCCATCCAAAAAAAAAAGCTCTCAGGGTGTGACCTCCGGCCACTATACCCAAAGGTGATGAATGGTAAAGATTGACACAGATAAGATCGAAATCTTTGCCGATAGGTTTCAGCACTGATACCATATCTGCGTAAGATTTATTTTTTTAACCATTTCATAATTTTCAGCATGCCTAGGGTCCATGTTACTATATGCCAATTGGGCTTTACCAGTCAGGTAAGGAGCAAGTTGGACGACCCACTGGGTTTGGGGCCACCCACACGCCCTGGCTACCCTTTCAAAAGTGGTTAAGTAGGTTTCAAACTCATCCGTGGGTGACATTTTAGTTAGCTTAATGTCTTTAGGGCTGGTGTCTTGCCCACTGTTACCTGTTTCTAAGCCTCAAATAGCCCTCAGAGTCTCTACCCATCGTTGGTCTTGCCGATGTCTTTCTTGCTGTCTCTCTCTTTCTCTCTCTGCCTTTCCATCTCGAGTTGGCGGATAGCCAACCATTTCAACAGGTCACTAATGTCTGTAGGGGGTACATCCACAGAATCCTCATCGTCACCATCTTCCGAAACTCTCATCCGCACAGGAACCTCAGTCTTAGGGCGGGCACCTGGGTTCAGACCAAGGTACTAACTTTTCCCCAGTCTGTTCCACTCTGCATCTAGTCAGGACACCAATCATTTTAGTATCCACAGATTCCTGCTTCTCTGGTTTCTCAGCCATGGTACCTCACTCTCGTGCTTCCTCAGATATCTGGGCAGATATGCTGAATTGGTGTCCCCATTATGCCTGGACCACCAATTATCTCACTTCTGACACCATTGTCATAGTGGAGTGTGGGAGAAGGAAACACCAACAACAGAAGTAAGGTATAACACACCAAAGTGTGGGTTTATTTATAAAAGAAAAGAAAATACTTCAGCAAAATAAATCAAAAGATAAATAAGCTTTCATCACACAGCTAGGACATATAGCGTCAGTCCCACTCTGTGTGTGTCCTCAACCTGCACTCAGGCTGAACTGATCTGATGACTAGGTCCATGGACTGCTTTTTATACAAAAAAAACCAAAAAAAAACATTACATGACAATAGGCTTCGCCTCCTAGTATAAAACAAAATATTTCCTAAGCTAAACAACAAGAAAAATCAATAAAACAATAAAGGACAACATAAGGACAAGTAAAGTTTTAGGAATATATACATAATGTCATTTTATTATGCATTTACAATGTTTCTTTAGTGGAGTTCTCTCTAGAACTTTGCCCACTCAGCCAAGATTGACAGTAACCATACTATAAAACTAGCAACCATTTGGGGCGCTGGCCCGTAAGGACAGAGACTGCAGCAGGTTGCTAAAGTAAGCCTCTCATAACAAGGCAGCAGCTTTATTGCAGAAAACAGCTTCTGGAAACAATGACATTTCATCAAGTTCCTGCAGACAAAGTAGTTTTAAAGGCTTTGCTGTAAAAGGTTTAAAAGGTTACATATCTCAGGAGAGGGGGGATGTTGTATATTTTGAGATATTTCTTTACCCTGCATGCAAGGTCTGTGCACAACCACACATGTAAGGTACAAGAAAATACCTTATTTGGCTTTTAATTCTTTATGTCAAAATGTTTGGGGACTGAGAAAAATTGCGAGGAAACAGCTGCAGTACAAGCGGGAGGGGCAATACTGAAACTGGAGCACTCGGAGCTCCTAACTTAAAAATAAACATTCCTCCACTTTAGAGAACAGCAAACACTTCTTTTCAGCCCCATTCTAAGTTCTGCAATCCCAAATGTAGTTGCGTGCCACACTGCACCACTTGTGAAAATGGGGAGGTCATGAAGCGGGAACAGACAGCTTTCCAAAATGTAAAAGAAGCTCCGTGGAGCCGCCCGCTTCTCAGGTCAGCTGCAGAGAAAACAAGAAAACAACTTTTCTTTTCCCGACTACTCTTAAGTAAGATAGCTTTGTTTAATTTCTACTGAGCAAACAATACCAACTTTACCATAGGGAAGCAGGGTAGACACGGGGCAAGAAATGGAAATTACGTACCTACCGTAATTCTTGATCTTGGATGAAGTCTCCACCACTCATTCACACTGATGGGACTACGTCACAGGCGCTAGGACCAATTGGGAGCCATCATTTTTCAGGAGGGCTGGTGCCGAGGTAGGGCTGCGAGGAAGCGGCACTGCAAGCCAGGCTCGCGCCATGTAGAATACCTCAGCGTCGACCCTCCAACTGCCTCAGTACCTTTTTTGGCCCCCGAGGAGGTGCAGCGTAACTAACCTAGTGAAAGACTACCCTAATATCGGACATAAGATAGTCCGAATGACCAGTGTATGAAGGGTCAACAAGACAGTCTTCACAGCCCAGCCATTGAGGGAGAGAAGACCACAAACACAGAAGTGAGCTCAGGGGATGGCAGGTGGGCGTATGAATGAGTGGTGGAGATTTTGTCCAAGAAGATCAAGAATTATGGTAGGTACGTAATTTCCATATCTTTCTGGACATAAAGTCACCACCACTCATTCACACTGATGGGAGAGTACCAAGCTAAAATAATCCCCCCCCCCCCCGAAACGGGCGACAGGAGAAGAGAGGAGCTCACCTAGGACAAGAATCCATTAAGGATTGTCCTGCCAAAGGAATGATGCTGTCTGGCATGGACATCTAAGGTGTAGTGCTTTACGAAAGTGTGCGTGGAGCTCCAAGTGGCTGCATTGCAGATGTCCCCAATGGGCACATTGCGGATTTCAGCTAGAGATGCCGCGACTGCTCTGGTAGAATGAGCTTACTCTCTGCCTTCTAACATAACCTGTACCACAGAGTAGAAGTGAAGGAGGCATGCTACTATCCACACTATAATACACCTGACAGCAACAGATTGACCAGGCTGGGTTGGGCTGAAGGAGATAAACAGTTGTTCAGACGTGCGGATTTCCTTAGTTCTGTCTAAGTAGAACCACAAGGCTCTCTTCACATCCAGGGAATGAAGGGTATGCTCTCCTTTATTCTGGAAGCTCGCAAAGTAGGTAGGAAGGACCAAAGGCTGGTTCAGATGAAATTCTAAGACAACTTTAGGAAGAAACTTGGGGTGAGTCCTAAGAACTACCTTGTCTTTGTAAAATACAGTGTACGGGGGCAGTGATCAAAGCATGCATTTCTGATACTCCGTCTGCGGGAGTAATGGCCACCAGGAAGGCCGTCCTCCAAGTCAGAAATTTCAAGTCACAAGTAGCTAGAGGCTCAAAAGGTTTATGGGTGAGCATGTCTAGCACAAGGTTAATGTCCCAGGCTGCTTCAGGTCATCTAATTGGTGGCCTGGTATGCAGAATGCCCTTAAGAAACATCTTAACCACAGGAGCTGAGCCAGATACATGGAGAGTATAAGCTCATCATACAGAGAGATTTGTGCAAAGATGAACTTTGATGGTGGAGTACTGTAGACCTGTGTTACAGAGGGCCAGAAGATACTCTAGGACTTTGCTTGGTGGGCAGGAAAAGGGGTTCCAGGAGGATTTCGCACACCAGATAGAGAAACGCTTCCACATAGCCATGTAAGACTTTTGAGTAGCTGGCTTGCGCGCAGCTAATAGAATATCTGAAACTCTACGTGAAATGTTAAACCTGTTCACCTCTATCTCCTCAGGAGCCAGGCGTGGAGGTGAAGGGACTTCAGGTTGGGATGGATTACAGGGCCCTGGGTCAGCAGGTTCGTCTAAAGTGGAAGCAGTTTCGGGGAGGTTTCTGATAGCCTGTTGATTAACGGAAACCAGATTTGAGGAGGCCAGAATGGGGCGATTATAATCAGTTTGCCCCCTGTGCCTCCAGTTTGAGCAGTACCCTCTGAATTAGGGGCAGAGGAGGAAGTGCGTATAGAAAGTGTTTTGTCCACTGCAGTCTGAATGCATTCTGACAAGAAATGCCAGGTCCTGGATTTCTGGAGCAGAAGAGAGGCAGTTTTGTGCTGAGTGGGGACGCAGAAAGGTCCAGGTCTGGAGTTCCCCATTCTTCGAAGAGTGATTGCTCGACGGTTGTGTTGAGACACCATTCGTGAGGATCTGCCTCCGGTCTGCTGAGACGGTCAGTCAGGTCATTCTGTATTCCTGGCAGGTAAACCGCTTGGATTAGAGCTTTGTGCTCCAGACACCATTCCCACACTCTCATCGCTTCCCTGCATAAGGGGTAAGAGTGTGCTCCGCCCTGTTTGTTGATGTAGTACATCACTACCTTGTTGTCCATTTGAAGGAGAATGGTCTTGTGACAGAGTATGTCCTTCAAGGTCCAGACCGCATAAAGGACAGCTCTCATTTCCAGAACATTTATGTGAAGTTGGGACTCATCCTGACTCCATCGGCCCTGGGTGTGGAGATCCTGGCAGTGAGCTCCCCATCCCAGCAGGGACGCATCCATGGTGATGGAGATTTGGGGATCTAGAGAGGCAAAGAGATAACCCTCTCGAAGGTTGTCCTCCTGAGACCACCAGGTGAGTGACCGTTTCAGTGGTTCTGTCACCTTGATGTGAAAGGACTGAGGGAGTGTGGTTGGCGACAACTGAATGCTGAGCATCCACTGAGTAGTTCTCATGTGAAGACGAGCCAGAGGCACAGTGAAAACTCAGGATGCCATGAAACCCAGCAAACGCTGCATCGAGAGAGCTCGAACTGAGCTATTTTCTCTGATGAAGAAGGCCATCTGGAGGATATCGCTCCTTCTGTCTTCAGGAAGGAAGGCTTTCACGCAGGAGGTGCCCAGAAGGGCTCCTAAGAAGAGGAGCTTCTGGGAGGGCTGTAGTTGCGACTTTTTCAAGTTCAGCAGAACTTCCATGGATGTGAGGAAGTTTGAGACCATGGCCACGGCTTCTAGAGTCTCTTGTCTGGAGCGGCTTGCAAGAAGCCAATCGTCCAGATATGAGAACACTTGAATTCCAGTTTTCCTCAGATGAGCCGCGAGAACTGCACAGCACTTTGTTAAAACTCGAGGTGCCGAGGATAGCACAAAGAGCAGCTCTGAATTGGTAGTGCTGACCCAATGCCAAGAATCTTAGGTATCTGTGGTGGTTTGAGTGTATGAGAATGTGTTGATAGGTGTCCTGCATGTCCAGGGAGGCTAGCCAATTGGGTTGATGAAACAGGGCTAAAAGAGTACAGAGTGATATCATCTTGAATTTTTCCTTGTAAAAGAACTTGTTTAACTTTCTGAGGTCGAGAATAAGGCACATACTGCCCGTCTTCTTTAGAACTAGAAAGTAATGGGAGTAGAAACCTGTGTTCCACTGCTCCAGTGGAACTACCTCTACTGCCCTGTTGTTCAGAAGGCCTTGGATCCTGGAAGCAAGAAGGTCTGACTGAGAGACAGACAGCTTGGGCTGTCGTTTGGGTGGATGATCCAGAGGGGTTTCCGACAGATTGAGAGAATACCCCTCGCAGATTATCCTGAGTACCTATTTATCTGATGTTATCGACTTCCACTGGTCATAAAACTGAGTCAGACGCCCTCCTACTGCCGAGGAAGAGTCCCTCTCGGACAGCTGAGGTGGGACCTGGGCCGAAAACTCAGAAGGTGGCACTGAGCATTTTGGGGCCCTGTGCCTTCTGCTGCACCTTCTTTTGCGGCTGAGGAATTCGATTTCTGTTAAAGCCTCCTCTGCCTTTACAACGAGAGGACTTATGGTTATGAAACTGATGCCTGCTTCTGCCCCTCTGAGGGGCTCTGGAAGGGGGTCTAGCCATCTTGATGGGTGACCTAGGTTTCGGAGTGGCCTCCAGTGCCTGCTCTACCTGAGGTCCAAACGATACACATCGTCGAAAGGTAAGGCCATAACCCTTTGCTGGGCATCATTCGTGAAGCCCGAGGTACGCAACCAAGAGTGGCGCCTGGTGCAAACACCAGCCACCGCCACTCTGGAGGCAGTGTTGAAAGCATCCATGGCAGCTTTAAGATGTTGATTATTGGACTCAATACCACTAGTAATGGTCTGTAGGAGCTCTGAGTTAACCTCCGAATTGGTAAGAGTTTCTACTGTAGCTTTGAGCGAATGCCAGAGTGTATACTCGTACTGAGAAAAGTAACCATGGAAGCTAGCAATGCGCATGCCCAAGGTTGAAGCAGCAAAGACTCACTTACCCAAGGTGTTGCTCTTGCGAGATTCTTTGTTTACTGGACATGCTGTAGATTCTTGTGGAAGAACAGCTTTGTCGTTATCTGTCAGAACCATGATGGCATCAGCAAAGGCTTGAGGCGCCAGAATGGGACGATCCTTGGGAGGGGCATATTTCCTATCTATGGACTTGGCCACAGAAGGAATAAGAGCCGGGTAATCCCACAACATTTGAGAGAGTATCTTGAAAGAGGGCTGCACCAGAGGGGTTAAATCTGTAGGGATATCTGGAACATGCAGATACTGCAGATGCAGCAGCTTCCCATTCTGAGCAGAGACTTAAAGGAAAGGTCCTTAACCAAAGGCTCTGTAGAAGGTCTGTTCCCCACCCCTATGGTGGAATCATCATCGAAGTTATCTTCCAATTGAAGATCAGGATCAGGTTCATTGTCATCCCCTGCCAGTCCAGGAGGAACTGTACAGATAGGAAAGGGATGAAAAGAAGAGGAAGGAGGAGGAGCAGAGAGAATCTGCGTCGAAAACCTCTGAAACCCATGCGGTGCTGCCAGCGCTCCTGGCGACGCCACAGAAAGTGGCGCAGAGAACACAGGCGGCGCCGGCAAGGTATGTGGCACTGAGCACGGCACCAACATAGCATATGGTGCCGCAAGCAGCCGGCGCCGCAACAGAAGTTTGCAAACTCCAATTTGAAGAAGTGAAACAAAGAAATTCAGCAGGAGATAAAGGCACCAGTGTGGACCCATGCGCTGCAGCCATGTGAGGGGGATAGACACCGAGGCGTGGATTTGATGGCACCAGAGAGGGCGCCATGCGACTCGAAAGTCCCAACCGCCCCGCCTGCTGGTCCGAAACTGACAAGCCCGAAGGCCCCAGTGACGGACTGGTCGGATCAGGCAGTCGGGACAAACTCCGCACCCACTGCTCCATAAGAGAGGCCCAATGGTAAAACTGCTCACCAGAGGATCCCCCAATGGGCGGGAAGGGACTCCGGAGTCGAGGATGTCGGTCACCATGGACAGAAACTGGAGGGGATTCCGGAGACAGAACCTGGCCCCTGCCCCTGGCAACCGACGATCTACGTGTAGACGTACCAGAAGGCAACTTCAAGCGGTGCCATTTCTTTTTCAAACGAGAGGCTGAAGAAGAGCTGGAGGTTGAGCTGTGTCTGGAATAAGACCGCTTTTTGTTGCAGGACTGCCCATCCCCGAGCAACCGGACTGTCTCAGAAGACCCTCCAATGGAGGGTGGTGGACCAGACCAGCCCGGCTGACTGAATAGCTTTCATGCAAAGTCTCCCTACTGTCACCTGCCCCACTCGTGGCTGACTCTGTCAATGGGGGGCTGAAGACTTCTTCTGACGAAATATAATAATAACATTTAATCGTTTACTTTACTTTCTCTAGAAAATAATAAAACTACTAAAAGCTAAATAAAACTTAAGCTGCTGTCATATAGACAAGAAGTTTTAACTCCCGTCAGGCGAGCAACGACATCACTGAAGCGCACTTGATGGCGGGGAAAAAAGGAACTGAGGCGTTTGGAGGGTCGATGCCGAGGTAGTCTATATGGTGGGAGCCTAGCTCGAGGTGCTGCTTCTTCGCAGCCCTACCTTGGCATTGGCCCTCCTGAAAAATGTTGGCTCCCTCTGGGTCCTAGCGCCTCCGACATACTCCCATTAGTATGAATGAGTGGTGGAGGCTTTATGTCCAGGAAGATCTTCGGATTGGGGTGCAGGATAACCTTGTCCCTGTGGAAGACCAGATAGGGAGACTCAATAGAGAGCGCCTGGTGTAGTCCCATCAATGGGAATGAATGGTGGAGACTTTATGTCTAGGAAGATCATTTACAACAGAATTCTGAGCATGTCAGCTCACTCCGTGTCATCTGTTTCCCATAGCTTTGCTGAAGGTGCTGAAATTCAAACCCAAAGCGCCTTACATTAATACTGCTTCATTTCACTTTACACTAGGGCACTGCAGGGGTTTAATAAGTAGAACTACCCTTTTTTACCATGTCCACAATCATAAGGGACACTAAACAATGTAGATTCTGCAACAGGGGGAGTTTTGATAGAAAAGCGATAAACACAGGATAAAAGTACAAAACGGTAATGGCACAGAGCTACGCCCTCTAGCACACTCATGCAGGAGTTATTAGCATTACAGCTGGCTAGCATTACAGCTTTCACTAGCTTTAAATAATAACTGGCAAAAATGCTATTAGCTGGGCAGCCAGCTATTACAGGCAGGTTTGGCAGCATGCAGAGATCATCCCGCTGACAGGAGACAACGCTGGAGGGGCAGAAGGAAAATAAGTAGAGAGGTGTAGGTGGCCGGCCTACAGAACTGGATAGAAAAGGATAGGAGATGAAACAGATGCTGTTGCAAAAGACTTTTTAGGTGCGAAGAAAATAAAACAGGAGAGAGCCCCTCTCAAACATTCCTCCCATTGTGGGGGAGGGGGGGCAGCTCTAACATAGGCACCCCAGCCCATGAGAGAGGCATCGGTTGTGAGAACGACCGTCAGCTCGGGGCGGGCAAATGGGATCCCCTCCTGCAGATGTTCTAGGATGGTCCACCACTGGACAGCATCCCACATCTTCTGGGTCACGGTGACCAGCTGGTCGAAGTGACTGTGTCTCCGAGTCCACTGGCTGGCCAGCTCCCATTGAAGGGGCTGCATATGCCACTGGGCCCATCGGATCACAGAGGTGCAGGCCGCCATGTACCCCAGAAGGCGCAGGACGTCCCGGGCAGGGTGTAAGTGCCCAACCAGAAATGACTGGGCAAAGGAGGAGAGAACCTTCGCCCTGTCCGCTGGGAGCCTGGCTCTGGCTCGGCAACAGTCAAGCTTTACCCCAATAAAGCAGATCACCTGCAAAGGCATGAGTTCTGACTTGGTCTCATTGACTAGGAGACCAAGTTCGATGCAGGTCTGAAGAGCCAGATCCCTGGATCTCTCCACCTTCTGTTTGGAGGGACCCACTACACTCTGACCCCCCCCAACGCCGAACATGGTCCGCCACCACTGCAATGCATTTGGTGAAGACCCGTGGGGGCCGATGATAGGCTGAATGGCATGGCTTGGAACTCAAAGAGGGCTATCTCTGCTTGGAAGTGGAGGAAATTCCGCTGTGATGGATGGATTGGGACATGAAAGAACGCGTCCTGCAGATCCAGTGAGCAGAAAGTAAAGTTATGTAAGAACTTATTGTAACAGTAGATCTTCAAGAGAGGCTCTTGCAGTAGGTATTCACAAGTAGTACTAAGATGTCAGGCGTCAGGACCCCACGGAAAAATCTTTAGCTAGCAGTCTCTGGCAGGGACCGCCCCATGTCAGGTGACCGGCGTCAGCTGATGTCAATATAATGGGGACGGTCCTGACGCCCGCCCTCCAGTTCTTTCCCAAGTGCCAAAGGGCTGACAGGAGAGAAGAGGATATGGTCCCATATCTGAAAGAGAAGAAATGAGGGGACGGAGGGAGGGAAGGTAATGCCTACTGCAAGAGCCTCTCTTGAAGATAGTACAGTTACGTAAGAACTTACCGTAACAGTAGATCTTCGAGAGAGGCTCTTGCAGAAGGTAATTACATATAGGACTGACGCCGGCCGGCTGCAGGACCCCACGGAAAAATTTCTAGCTAGCAGTCCCTGGCGTGGGACCGCTCCCTCGTCAGGTGACCGGCGTCATACGATGTCGGTATAAAGGGGCGGTCCCAGACGCCCGCCTTCCAGTTCTTTCCTGCAACAGGCCCGGAAGGCCCGGACGAGAGAGAAGCAGATATTTCCCTCAACGGAAAAGGAGCTGAAAAAGCCTAGGGGGATGGCGGGCGGGAAGGTATTACCTACTGCAAGAGCCTCTCTCGAAGATCTACTGTTACGGTAAGTTCTTACGTAACTGTACTATCTTACTTCGAGAGGGCTCTTGCAGTAGATAATTACATATAGGACAGAATCCCAAGCAGTCTGGAACAAATAAGAAAGGCACCGGGAAGAAAAAATGAAAATTACGTACCTACCGTAATTCTTGATCTTCTTGGACGAGTCTCCACCACTCATTCACACTAGTGGGATTAGCGCCGGAGGCACTAGGACCCATCGGGAGCAAACTTTTTGCTGGAGGGTCGGCGCAAGAGATGGCGCCGCGAGGCACGGCACCGCGAGCAGCGGCTCGAGCGGTAATGACTATCTCGGCGACGACCCTCCAACCGCCTCAGTACCTTTTTTACCAAGGAGGTGCAGCGCAACTAACGTAAAGAGTAAATCTAACCTTAAAAAACGGACATAAGATAGTCCGTATGACCCGTGTAAGAAGGGTCAACAAAGAAGTCTTCACGGCCTAAAGATTTGAGGGAGTGAAGACCAACACAGCGGTGAGCTCGGGGGATGGAGGGCGTGTGAATGATGGTGGAGACTGTCCAAGAAGATCAAGAATTACGGTAGGTACGTAATTTTCATATCTTCCTGGACATAAGTCTCCACCACTCATTCACACTAGTGGGAGAGTACCAAGCTGATAATCCCCCAAAAGGGCGGCAGGAGAGCCAGAGCTCACGCGACTAAGACAGAAGTCCATTAAGGATAGTTCTGCTGAATGCGGAATGACGCCTGGCATGAACATCCAGTGCATAATGCTTAACGAAGGTATGCACTGAGCTCCAGGTGGCGGCGTTGCAGATATCTGCAATTGGAACATTGCGAATTTCCGCTAGGGATGCCGCGACCGCCCTAGTAGAGTGAGCGTACACTCTACCTTCTAATTTAACTTGAGCCATGGAATAGCAATGCCGAAGGCATGCCACTAACCATGAAGAGATGCATCTGATAGCGACAGGTTGACCCAGCCGGGGTGTCGCTGAAAGAAACAAACAGTTGCTGAGTCTTGCGAACATCCTTGGTTCTATCTAAATAGAACCGCAAGGCTCTCTTAACATCCAAGGAATGAAGAGCTCGCTCCCCTTCATTTTGGAAATTAGCGAAGTAAGCGGGAAGTACCAGAGGTTGGTTTAGATGGAATTCTGACACAACCTTGGGAAGAAATTTAGGATGAGTACGGAGAACTACCTTGTCTTTATGGAATACAGTATACGGAGGGTCCGTAACCAGGGCATGTATCTCAGAGACCCTGCGGGCTGAGGTAATGGCCACCAGGAAGGCAGTCTTCCAGGTAAGAAATTTTAGCTCACAGGTAGCTAGGGGTTCGAAAGGCTTCCGAGTGAGCATGTCCAGCACCAGGTTAATGTCCCAGGCTGCAACTGGACGCTTAACAGGGGTCTGGTATGAAGAATCCCCTTAAGAAATCTCTTCACCATAGGTAACTGAGCCAGAGTCAAGGAAGAAACCGCTCATGGAACGCTGAGATGGCACTAAGGTGAACTTTAACTGTGGAGTACTGGAGACCTGAGTTTGATAGGTCCAAAGATACTCCAGAACCTTGTCAGGAGGACAGGAAAGGGATTCCAAGAGGACTTTGAACACCAGAGAGAAAAACGTTTCCATTTGGAAGCGTACGTTTTTCGGGTGGCTGGCTTGCGAGCAGCCAGAAGGATGTCTGAGACTCTACGAGAGACGTTGAACCGATTCACTTCCACCTCTTCAGGAGCCAAGCATGAAGGTGAAGTGATTTCAGGTTGGGATGGACCAACGAACCCTGAGTCAAAAGACTGATTTGCAAGGGAAGTGGTCTCGGAGAGGCTGCCAACATACTGTTGAGTAGAGGAAACCATAGTTGCCGAGGCCAGGAGGGAGCAATGAGAATCATTTTGGTCCCCTGAGACTCGAACTTGAGGAGTACTCTCTGGATTAGAGGAAGCGGTGGAAAGGCGAAGAAAGCGCTTGTCCACCGCAGCCTGAACGCATCCTGACAGAAAATGCCAGGCCCTGATTTCTGGAGCAGAAGAGAGGCAGTTTTATGTTGAGTGGGATGCAAAAGGTCCAGGTCTGGAGTCCCCACTCTTTGAACAGAGACCGAGCTACGGCTGGATCGAGACCACTGTGAGGGTCTGCCTGCTCTGCTGAGGTGATCTGCTAGGGTCGCTTTGTATACCTGGCAGATAAACCGCTTGAATCAGAGACTTGTGCCCAAGCACCACTCCCACACCCTCATTGCTTCCCTGCAAAGGGGATAAGAATGAGCACCGCCTTGCTTGTTGATGTAATACATCATAGCTTTGTTGTCCGTTTGAAGGAGAATGTTCTCGTGACAAAGGACATCCTTCAGAGCTCGGATCGCATAGAGGACCGCTCTCATCTCCAGGACATTTATGTGGAGATGAGTTTCGAACTGAGTCCATACACCTTGAGTGTGGAGGAGTGACAGTGAGCTCCCATCCCATTAGCGATGCGCCTGTGGTGATGGAGATCTGATGATCCGGGGAGCAAAGGGAATCCTTCCAGGAGATTGCTCTCTCTGAGACCACCAGGTAGAGACCTTCAAGGGGCTCCGCCACCTGATGGGATATGACTGGGGGTGAGAGGTCGGAGACCACTGAGTGGAGAGCATCCATTGGGTGGTTCTCATGTGCAACCGGGCCAGGGGTACAGTGAACACCGAGGACGCCATGAGACCCAACAGGCGTTGCATCGAGAGAGCTGTAACCGATTGGTTCTCCCCGATGTAATGGGCCATCCGAAGGATGTCGAGTCTTCTGTCCTCTGGAAGGAAAGCCTTCGCGGAAGAGGTGTCTAGAAGCGTCCCTATGAAAAGGAGCCTCTGGGAGGGCTGCAGTTGAGATTTTTTCAAATTCAGCAGAACTCCCATGGACATGAGAAGACGAGAAGTCGTTTGCACGGCTTGCAAAGTCCCTTGGCTGGAAGGGCTTGCTAGAAGCCAATCGTCCAGGTAGGGAAACACTCGGAGTCCGATCTTCCTGAGATGTGCTGCGAGAACTGCACAACACTTTGTGAAAACTCTTGGCGCCGAGGATAGCCCAAAGGGCAGGACTCTGAACTGATAATGCTGACCCAAAGCTACAAACCTGAGGAACTTGCGGTGGGTCGGGTGGACGGGGATATGCTGGTAAGCATCCTGCATATCCAGGGAGGCCAGCCAGTCGTGCTGATGCAGCAAGGGTAACAGGGTACCTAGGGAATTATTTGAATTTCTCCTGGGGAGAAATTTGTTTAACTTTCTGAGGTTCAGAATGAGAGCATCCCCAGATTTCTTTTGGAACCAGAAAGTAATGGGAGTAGAACCCTGTAAGCCAGAGATGCGGGGCACCAGTTCTATTGCCCTGTTGTTCAGAAGGCCCTGGATCTCGCGTGAGGAGGTCTGACTGAGAGCCGACAACCTGGGTTGTCGCCTGGGAGGACAATTCAGGGGTTTCCAAGAAATTGAGAGAATAACCTCGCGACTATCCGGGCGACCCATTTGTCCGGGTTATGGACTTCCACTGGTTGTAGAAGTACATCAGACGACCTCCCCACTGAGGAGAAAGTTCCACCGGGCAGAGTGGATGGAACTTGGGCCAGCAATTCATAGTGGGCTGGGGCTTTAGGCCCCCGCGCTTTCTGCTGCATCTTCTTTGAGGTTGGGCAGGTTGGCTTTTATGGAAGCCCCTGCCTCTGCCTCGAAAGGACTGACGACTATGAAAGTGACGCTTGTTCACATGCCCCGAGAGGGGCAGGCGGAGGTCTGGCCAATTTAATGGCCGATCTAGTCTTCTGAGTGGCCTCTAAGGCTTGCTCCACCTGAGGGCCAAAAGATAGGAGCTTCAAAAGGCAGCGCCATTACCTGCTGCTGAGCATCATTCGTGAAGCCAGAAGTACGCAGCCAGGAATGGCGCCGAGTACAAATCCTCGCGGTTGCTGAGCGAGAAGCAGTGTCGAAGCGCCCATGGCGGCTTTGACCTGTTGGTTATTGGACTCAATACCTTAATAACGTCAGAAGAAGCTCTGACTTGGAGTCTGGATCTGGAAGAGCTTCAACCATTCTTTTCATAGAGTGCCACAGGATATACTCATACTGAGAAAATAGCCTTGATAACTGGCAACACGATACTTAGAGTGGAGGCAGCAAAGACTCTTACCTAATGTATCAATCTTACGAGACTCTTTGTTAATAGGTCGAGCTGTAGTAGTTTGAGGAAGAACGACTTTGTCATTCTCTGCCAGGACTACAATAGGATCCGCAGAAGGCTTGGGATGCCAAAAGGGACGATCCTTGGGAGCTGAATACTTTATCAATGGATTTAGCCACTGAGGGAATAAGAGCAGGATTATTCCATACCATTTGAGACAGCTGCCTCAAGGAAGGCTGGATCGGAGGAGTCAAACCAGAGGGATCTCCGAAGCATGAAGATACTGGAGTCTTAATATCTTCCCAGGATCGATGTCTGTAGTCTGGAGAGAAAGAGTGGATCTCAGGTTCTTCAACAGAGACTTAAAGGACAGGTCCTCGACCACAGGCTCTGTAGCAAAGAAAGATCCTGTTTCCTCCACTTCATCACCCAACCGAAGGTCTGGGTCAGGCTCAACATCATCTCCTGATGGTCCAGGAAGGACTGTTTGGACAGGAAAGGAGTGAAAATTAGGAGAGGAGGAAATAGCAGAAAAACAAGGAGAGTCCCCGAGGGCCCCCGGCGCCGAGATGGCAAAACGGGTTGAAAACGGCACAGAGGAGGTGCACTGCGCCGAAGAGGCACGCGGAACCGAAGCGCCTCGTTGGTGCCACGGACGGCACCAGCGCCGCCGAGGCCAATGGTGCCGCGAACCGCGCCGCCCGACCACGCAGCACCACCAGACCAGACGGCACCGCCGCGAGACCCAGCGGCACCGAAAACGGCGCAGACAAGCCAACAGACCCTGCGGAAGGCGCCGGAAAAGGCCCAGGAACCTGGAAAGCTAGAGGAGAAAAAAAACAGGAGATAAGGGCATTGGTGTGGCCCCCTGCGCCGCAGCCATGTGAGGGGGGCGGGAGGACACCTAAGCACGGAGTCGCTGGCACCGAAGAAGGCGCCGCGCGACTAGGAAGGTCCAACCGCCCTACCTGATCGCAGGAGGAGCCCGAGGGCTCTGAGGCAACCGAGCCAGGCAGAAGAACCAACCTCCGAGCCCATCGCTCCATAAGAGCGGCCCACTGATGAAACTGCTCATCTGGAGCCCTACCTATAGGCGGAGGCCCATGTCGAGGACGACGATTACTGGAAGTTGGGCGACCAAGAAGGAGACCGCACCAGCAACGAGCAATCACCGGCCGGTCACAGCAGACATACCAGAGGGCGACTCGAGTGATGCCTTCTTTTGACCTGTGGGTCAAGAAAGCTCGAGGTCAACGCGCCGAGAATGCGACCGCTATTTTATGCCGACGGGGACCGCCATCCCCCGGCATCGGACTGACAGTTGTCGAACCCCGCTGAGGAGAAGGAGGCTGACCGACCCAGCCCGCTGACTGAACAGTTTTACACGAAGTCTCCCTACCGTCACCTGACCGCATGATGGTCGACCGTCCAGTAGGCCGAGACTTCTTCAAGTAAGTTAAATTTAAAATATTAGAAAAATTTAACTAAAATAGAATAAAATTAAGCGATACTACTATCGTGATAATGTTACAAAACAAACAGAAAACTATGTGCTAGTTTGAGTCTGACTCGACAGGCGAGCGACGCCGCCACCGAAGCGCACTCGATGGCGGAAAGGAATTGAGGTAGTTGAGGGTCGCCGCCAGATAGTCATTACCGCCGAGCCGCTGTCGCGCGCCGCGCCTCGCGTGCCATCTCCGCGCCAACCCTCCAGCAAAAAGTTTGCTCCTGATGGGTCCTAGTGCCTCCGGCGCTCATCCCACTAGTGTGAATGAGTGGTGGAGACTTATGTCCAGGAAGATCTACTCAGATAAGGAGTAGGAAAGCTTGCAACCCTCAAGAAAGGAGGCCTTGCAAGACCGCTAACCTGAAGCCTGCTCTACGACGAGAGGCAATGTCCAAATTGTAATGTTTAGTGAAGGTATGGATGGAAGTCCAAGTGGCGGCAGCACAAATGTCTGCCGCAGACACATTCTTGAAACAAGCCGCAGAGGCAGCAACTCCACGAGTGGAGTGACCTCTGACTTGACCCGGTAGGGTCTTGTTGTACTTGTCATAACAGGAAGTAATGCAATGAGCCAACCACTTTGACAGGCATTGCTTGGAAACAGCATTGCCTTCTCTTTTGTGAGCGAAAGAGACAAACAACTGATCAGTCTTTCTGAGATCTTTCGTTCTATTGGTATAATATCTCAGAATCCTGTGAACATCCATGGTGTGAAGCAAGTATTCTCCATGATTGGAGTATTGCGTGAAAAAGGCAGGTAATTCGGATAGACTGATTCAAAGTAGATGCAGCTACCACCTTCGAGAAACTTAGGGTTTGTGCGGAGAGCTACTGCTCTCTGTGGAAGATCAAGTAAGGGATTTTGCACATAAGGGCCTGAAGCCGAAAATTTTATGCAGCTGAGGTAATGGCCACTAAGAAAAGCGCCTTCCACGATAAAACTTCAAGTCTGCAGAAGCTGCAGGCTCAAGGGGAAGAGTAGTTTCAAGGATAAAATTTAAGTCCCAAGGTGGAGCTGGGTCCGGACCGGGGTCTGAGATGAAGGACCCTCTAAGGAAGGTTTTGATACCTCTAGTTGGGCAAAAGGCCTTATCAGCTAAAGGTACGTGGTAGGCAGACGCTGCCATGTGAACCTTCAGAGAGGAGTGACTGAGACCCAGGTCGAGGAGATGACGTATGTAATCCAGCAAAGTGGTTACGGGCAGGAAAGGGGTCCTCATTCCTGGACGCGCCCAGATGGAAAATCTCTTCCATTTCATGGCATAAGTGGACCTAGTGGAGGCTTTAGCCTCTACCAAAATCTCGCTACCTAGGGGATACCCAAAGCGAGATTGCACTAGGTCTGAAGGAGCCATGCATGAAGTTGAAGGGACTTGAGTCCCGGATGGACCAGGGTCCCTGATCCTGAGTCAGCAATCCCGAGATAAGGGAAGAGGAAGAGGAGGAACCTCTGAGTATTGTTGTAGAAGACAGAACTAATTTGCTCTGGGCCAGAAAGGAGCAATTAGAATCATTTTTGCCCTTCTAGAGCCAGTTTCTGTAACACACGTGGGACCAGTGGAATTGGGGAAAAGCATAGACGTAATCTGTCCTTCCAGCTTAGAGACAGAGCTCCTCCAGAAAGCCCTCGCCTGGAGTGAGCTAGCAAAAGATTGGAAGTTTTGCATTTTGGGAAGAGGCGAATAGGTCTATTTGAGGAGTCCCCCAAGCCTGAAAAATGCTGTTTAGGACTATTCCATCTAATTCCCACTCGTGTGGAAGAGCTGACGAGCGACTTAGCTTGTCTGCTAGGACATTGTCTACTCCCGGAACATGGATCGCCGTGAGGTGAAGGTTGTGGAGGGTGGCCCACTCCCAGACCCTCATCGCTTCCCTGCACAGCGGGTAGGATCGAGTTCCTCCCTGCTTGTTGATGTACCACACCACGCACATGTTGTCCATTTGGACAGCTAGGTGACTGGGAAGGATGTATTGATGAAGGGCCTGGAGTGCATAAAGCACCGCTCGGAGCTCGAGAACATTGATGTGCAGAGCTACCTCCAATTTCGACCAAAGTCCTTGAGTTCGATGACGACCAAGATGGGCCCCCCAACCTTCGCCGGAGGCGTCCGTAGTCAAGGTCTGATCGGGGAGGATGAAAGAAGGGACCTCCGAAGAGGTTCTCTTGTACCATCCACCACTTTAAGTCTCTGACCATCGGTGAGAGAGATCAGGATCGAAGATCTAGGTCGTTCACCGCTGGTCCCACTGAGATCAAGAGTCCATTGAGATATTCATGTGGAGGCGTGCTGGGATCGCCGGGATGGCAGCCGCCATGAGCCCCAGTAGACGGAGCATCGACTCGCCGACCCTCCGAAGTTCAGTAGGAGGGAAATCTGTGACTGAGGAAACCCCCCGGTCCGGAGGCAGAAAAGCTTTGCACAAAGTTGTGTCGAGAATCGCCAATAAACTGGAGCCTCTGAGAAGGCTCCAGAAGAGACTTGGAGAGGCTGATGGTAATACCCAGGTTGGTAAAAACCTGCCGGGTGAGGGAGAGGAAATGCAGGAGTTCCTCCCTGGACGGAGCCGCCAGGAGCCAATCGTCCAGGTAGGGAAAAACCTGAGCTCCCAAAGAACGCAGGTGGGTCGCTACCACCGCCAGGCATTTGGTAAAGACTCGAGAAGCCAAGGAAAGGCCAAACGGAAGCGCCCGGAATTGGTAATGGACCCCCTGGAACGCAAATCTGAGGTACTTGCAGTGCGAAAGGCAAATGGGGATGTGCAGGTATGCATCCTGCATATCCAGTGCACAAAGCCATTGGCCCGGCTGAAGTAGGAGCAGAAGGGATTGAAGGGAGAGCATCCTGAACCTTTTGTATTCCACAAACAGGTTCAAGGAGCTGAGATCGAGAATCGGTCTGAGATCTCCCGTCTTCTTTGGTACAAGGAAGATGGGAATAGTACCCTTGTTCCGAGAGGTGAGGAGGGACGGGTTCTATAGCCCGCTTTGTAAGAAAAGCTGAGCTTTCTTCCCTGACCAGAGAAAGATGGTCCCTTGAATAAACGGAATTCAGAGGGGGTGACGGAGGTTTCTGCAGAAACTCTATGGAGTGTCCTCTCATGGCGATTTGAAGCACCCATGAATCTGAAGTTATTCTCTCCTCCCATCGGTTCCCTCCGAGTGTCCGGAGGCGGTGGGAGGAAGGAGTCAGGTGGTGTGAGGCAGCGCCGCAGCTGGAGTGCCTGTCGCTTTTTTGGGCGGAGGGGCCCTGGCAGCTGCGGGGGCCCGGCGTTTAGTGGCCCGCCTTACCTGGGGTTTCGCTTGAGGCCAGCTGCGTCTGTGAAAGGGACGGCGCTGCGGAGGATGGGGACGGTACAGTGAATCCACGGATTTAAGGGCCGTTCCCTTCTCCTGCAAGTCAGTGATGATGTCCTTGACATCACCACCGAAAAGCACGGAACCCCTGAAAGATGCCTCTTGAATGGTGGATTGCACCTCCGACCAGACCTGACACGCCGGTTACGCGTGGCCAAGGCTAACGGCAAACGAGCTGGCCCAGCGGTGTCCACTGCATCGTATGTCGCCCTTAGTCATGTGACGACTGGCCGAACGAAGCAGAGCGGATCTAGATCGCCAACTCCTGCTTGAGTTGGGAGTCCGTAAGGAGTCTATCTTGGATTCCGCTTGCAAGGACGGCCTTCTGTAATCCCCCATGTGAGCTACATAGTTCAGGGCTCTTATACCCAGTGTGGAGGAAGCGTAATCTTCTTTCCAAACTGATCCAGAAGGCGAGATTCCTTATCCGGGGGAGACGAGCTCAAATGTTTAGGATGTGCGGACCGGCCATGAGCGGCGCTAATCACGACTGAGTCGGCACAGGGGTGAGAATCTAAGAAGTCTACACCCTCCGGAGCCTGGTATAGCCTGTTTGACTTCCTAGGAATTGGGGCTAAAGCCGATGGTTGTTTCCAAATAGTGGAAACAAGGTGGGCGTGAGGCTCGATCCAGGGTGGCACTAAAGTAGGGGCCGAAAAGGGCAAATCCAGATGTTCACCGAGTTTCACCCGCTGAGGATCTGGATCTAAGGACTGCCACTGATGGACCTCCTGGATTTTCTTAAGTAACTCCGTGAAAGAAGGATCCAATGGAGGAGACCTCGGAGGAGTCCTCGGCCGGGTTTGATCGGAGAACGAAGCTCGCCGCCTTTATCGGAAACTTCCCGCCGAGGCTTCCGAGGAGTCTGAAAGGACTGCAGAGGAAGAATCCGAGGCAGAAAAAGACTCCTCACCTGTCTAGGGGAGGAACGTGTTCCATGGGAAGAGACCCAGAACGGTGTCCTGCCTCTCTGGAACCCGAGGGAGGCCCCGGGAAATGGAGGAGGGGAGGAGAGCCTCAGGGCGTACGGAACTGGTGGAGGCACTGTCGTCAGAAGACGGTCTTGACTTCTCTGGTGAGCTGAGCCTTGGCCTCAGCCCACCAGGAGGCAAGAGTCTCCTGCAAATCCACTGGCGGCCTGGGGGGCGGTGGAGGAGGAGAGGGGATAGTGAAACAGAGGATATCCGTAGGGAGAGTACCCAAGACCCGTCTGCGGATAAGTCAGAGACGGGTAGTGAGGCGTCGGGTACTGCAGAGCCGGAGGATTCGCACCGGCACCGTGGCGCTGGGTACTGTGGGCTCGGAACAGCCAGCCGGGTATGACGGCGGGTACCAGCATGCTGGAGGAGCTGCTGGCGCAGACGGCCCAGCCAGCCACTCCAGGGGTGGATCAGCCGGAAAAGGCCCCTGGGGTGGAGGGCCCAGAGGAGGGAGAAAATCCCCTGCTGGCGTCGGAGAGGCCGGTGTCGGGTCCGGCGACGGGGGGACCGGCGTCAGATCCGGGTTCTCATTGGGGGGAATCTGACGGCAGCCCAGGATCCCTAGTCTTATTCGGGGAAGGTGGTGAAAAATCCCCTGAGTCAGGCAGGGACTGGGGCTCCTGACGGCAGCGAAGGCTGCGGAGAGCCTGGCACGACGGAAGAGGGTGGTTCCGACGTAGGCTCTAGGGACCCGTGCACGCTGAGGAGCCGGGCGGTGACTTATGGGTCGAAACCCGCGGACGCCGGAGGAGTCAGCCCGACTTCAGGGCTCACGCCCAAGACGGCCGAGGAAGAGCAGAGGCCCGCCAGAAGAGAGACAGCCGTGCCGCCCTCGGGGTCGGGCGATTTAGGGGGCTCTTCCCAGCGGACGCCGGAGGAGCCGACGCCTGCTTATGGAGGCGCCCGCGCCAGTAGGCCGAGGATGTGAGACCATACTGGGGGCTAGAGTCTCCTTTATCCCAGAGACGCCTGACAGGCCCGAACCGAGCCAGAAGGGCGGGCGACGCCCCTCCAAACCCTGGAGGCTGCCGGAGGATCCCCCGGAGGGGAAGTTGCTCGCGAGACCCGCCGGAGTCGCGGAAGAGGAGGCCTTCTCCCGGTGCCTATCCTTGTCCTTCTTTTTATGCCCTTCCGGAGAAGTCGACGCCTGCCTTAATTTTCTCAGCTCTTTCTCCATCGCAGACATCTTTTTCTTCAGGAGATGGGCTTCGAGGGACTGCTGGCGTTGCTTGCGGGTTGCCGCGTTGAACCGGAGGCAGTGCAGACAGTTATCCACCGCATGGTCAGGGCCTAGGCAGAGGAGGCAGAGGGAGTGACTGTCCTTGTGTGGCAGTTGAGCGCCGCACGAATCGCACTTGTTTTTAGAGGGGGACGACATAAAACGACATTCACCTGACGATCGAACAGAAAAACTGTAGCTTTCTCGGAAAAAAACGACGAAGAGACAGAACTGCAATGAACTTAACCCGAGATGCTACTACGTATGACGGCCGGAAAAGAACTGGAAAGGCGTCTGGGACCTTACTTATACCGACATCGTATGACGCCGGTCACCTGATGAGGGGCGGTCCCACGCCAGGGACCAAGAAGCTAGAAATTTTTCCGTGGGGTCCTGCCGCCGGCCGGCGTCAGTCCTATATGTAATTACCTACTGCAAGAGCCCTCTCAAAGTAAGATCTACTGTTATGGTAAGTTCTTAAGTAATTGTACTATCTTATTTCAAGAGGGCTCTTGCAGTAGGTATTCACAAGTAGGACTGAGTCCCAAGCAGTCTGGAACAAAAAGAAAGCAGGAGGAGGGAAAAAAAGATCCACAAAGACTGAGCTTCTAGACAGGGATCATGAAAGGATTCCCTGCAGAACAGCTAGCCTGAAGCCTGCTCTATGGCGAGAGGCAATGTCCAAACTGTAATAAGTTTCTGGTGGAAGGAATGACGGAAGTCCGTTGCAGCGTGACAAATCTCTCAGCCGCTGACACATTCTTGAAGTAAGCGCCAGAGGCTGCGACCCCTCTAGTGGAGAGGCCTTTGACCTGACCCGGAAGGGTCTTGTGATACTTGTCATAATAGAAAGTGATACAATTGGCCAACCATTTAGAAAGGCATTGCTTGGAAAAAAAGGTTGCCTTCTCTCTTGTGAACGAAAGACACAAAGAGTTGGTTTGTTTTCCTGAAATCCTAGTCCTGTGAGTATAGTATCTCAGAATTCTATGTACATCCAGGGTATGGAGGAAATAATGCCCCTGATTGGAGTGCTCCGTGAAGAAGGCTGGAAGCTTGATGGACTGATTCAGAGTAGATTCAGCCACCACTTTTGGAAGAAATTTAGGATTAGTACACATGTCCACCCTACCCTATCCTTGTGTAAAATCAAATAAGGGATTTTATACATCAAGGCTTGCAACTCAGAAATCCTCCGAGCTGAGGTGATGGCCACTAGAAACAAAGTCTTCCAAGAAAGAAACTTCAGCTCTGCCTCCACTGCAGTTTCGAAGGGAGGCAGAGTAATCTTCTTGAGAATGAAGTTCAAGTCCCAAGGAGGAGCAGGGTTGCGGACCAGGGGTCTTAAATGCAGGACCCCTCGCAGAAAAGTCTTCGAGATGGAAGATGAACAATTGGATATTGTAGCAGTCATGGAAACATGGTACACAGAGAACCATGACTGGGATGTCAACATACCGGGGTACACAGTCTACAGAAGGGACAGGGTGGGTAAAAGAGGAGGTGGAGTAGCTCTATACATAAGGGAAGGGATCAAAGCTACAGAACTCAAAAGTAAAGGGGGAGGACAAGAGGCACTCTGGGTCACCTTGGAGACAGGGAATGGCATCACAGTCCGCACAGGGGTTATATACAGACCCCCGTCTCAAGGGGAGGACAAGAAAATGATAGAGAACATTCTCAAAATGGCTGAAAAAGGGGAGATACTGTTGATGGGGGACCTGAATATGCCAGATGTCAACTGGATGACATGTACTGCAGCCACATCCAAGAGCAGGGTCATTCTCGATGCCCTGCAAGGGGCAGGCCTTAGACAGCCAGTGTTGTAACCCACTCGGGAGGGAGCAATACTAGACCTGGTACTCTCAAATGGAGAGAGGATCACAAATTTAGAAGTCAGTAGACATCTGGGAACAAGTGACCACTGAACAGTGTGCTTCATAATAAGCACAACTATGGAGACAAAGCCATACAAAAACAAGGATACTGGACTTTAGAAGGGCTGACTTTGGCAAAATGGGTGAATACCTGAGGAATACACTAGCAAATGGCCAAAAAGAAGGGGTGGAAGAACAATGGCGAAAAATCAAAACTGCCATCATGAGGCAACAAGCCTTTGTGTGAAACAAATAAAGAAAACAAAGCGAAGTAAAAAAACACTATGGTTCTCAAAAGAGGTGGCAGGGAAGGTTAAGGAGAAAAAGGCTGCATTCAAAAAGTATAAGGAATCACAGAAGAAGCACGACAGAGAACTGTATCAATTAAAGCAGAAAGAAGTGGGGAAGGCAGTCAGAATAGCAAAGGCCCAAACCAAGGAA
The DNA here is from genome assembly GCA_016271365.2 of Neoceratodus forsteri. Classification (NCBI taxonomy): domain Eukaryota; kingdom Metazoa; phylum Chordata; order Ceratodontiformes; family Ceratodontidae; genus Neoceratodus; species Neoceratodus forsteri. The sequence goes on along the minus strand of CM057453.1, from coordinate 283,596,642 downwards.
AAAATAGCCAACTCAGTTAAGAAGGGGGATAAAACCTTTTATAGGTACATTAGGGAGCATAGAAAGGTTAAGGGAGGAATAGTGAAGATTAATAAAGGAGAGGGGAGGTGGGCAGAGGGAGACAGCAAAAGGCAGAGATATTGAATGAATACTTTTGCTCAGTATTCACAAAAGAAGATGGGGAGGGTTATCTAAACCAGACAATAGAAGCACTCTGGGTGGGGTTGAAACCAGTCCATTTACGGAAGAAAGAGTCCTAAGAACTCCTAAAACTCAAGGTGAACAAAGTAATGGGGCCTGACGGGATTCACCCAGAATCCTAAAAGAACTAAGGAGGACCTAGTGACACCACTGATCTCTAATTCTTTTAACAAATCATGGGAGGATGGGTGGTACCTGAGGACTGTAGGAGGGCAGATGATTCTCTCACAAAAGTGGGAGCAAGGCAGAAGCAGGAAACTACAGACCTGTAAGTTTGACCTCAGTAGTAGGGAAAATGACGGAATCACTTGAAAGAAAGAATTGTTGAGTACCTAGAGGCCAGTGGGCACAGGACCCAAAGCAGCATGGATTTACAGCAGGAAGGTCATGTCAGACAAATCTAATTGATTTCTTTGACTGGGTGACCAAAGTAATAGACCAGGGAGGAGCTGTGGATATGGCCTACCTAGACTTTAGCAAGGCATCTGACACAGTCCCGCACAAAAGACTAATAAACAAGTTAGCCAGCCTGGGAGTGGGTTCCAGGGTGGTAGCCTGGGTAGCAAACTGGCTGCACAACAGGACACAGAATAATAGTGAATGGAACACATTCCGAAGAAAGGGGGGTTACTAGTGGAGTACCTCAGGGCTCAGTACTGGGTCCAGTCCTCTTTAACATCTTTATAGGTGACATTGCAGAGGGTCTGAAGGGAAAGATATGCCTCTTTGCAGATGACACAAAGATCTGTAACAGAGTTGATACACAAGGGGGGTTAGAAAGGATGAGAAGGGACTTGGCAAGGTTGGAGGAATGGTCAGACATATGGCAACTTAGATTCAATGCAAAGAAGTGCAAAGTAATGCACCTGGGAAACAAAAACCCAGGAGAAGAGTACACAATAGCAGGGGAGGTACTAACAACAACAAAAATGGAAAGGGACTTGGGGGTAGTCATATCAGATGAATGTGAGAAGTCAGTATGGAGAGCCAGGGGGATACTGGGATGCATAGGAAGGGGCATCACAAGTAGAAAAAGGGAAGTGGTTATCCCTCTGTACAGACAGTTGGTGAGACCCCATCTGGAATACTGTGTGCAGTTTTGGAGACCCCATCTACGCAAGGACATAGACAGGATGGAAGCAGTCCAGAGGAGGGCAACTAAAATGGTGCAGGGTCTGCATTAGAAACCATATGAAGAGACTGAGAGCTTAATATGCATACCTCTTGATGAAAGGAGGACGGGGACATGATAGCAAATTTTCAAGTACTCTCAAGGAATCAACAAAGTCCAGGAGGGTAGCATCTTCAGAAAAGAGATGTGTAAGAACAAGTGGCACAATTTAAAGATAGAGGGGGAAAGGCTCAGGGTAATGGAGGAAATTTTTTTTCGGAGAGTGGTGGTGGATGCATGGAACCGCCTTCCTGGGGAGGTTGTTGGTCTAAAACAGTGGGGGAATTCAAACATGCATGGGACAGACATAAGGCAATTGTAGTGGGGGGGGGGGTTGCAGGAAGTAAGCTGTTGGTTAACTAGAATCTGCAGCTTATCCAATAGGTAGGGAAATGGGCAGACTGGGTGGGCCAAGTGGTCCTTATCTGCCATTAAAGTCTATGTTTCTATGCTGCCTGCTCCCGAAAGGGATGTGGTAAGCTGAAAGGGCTGCCATATGTACTTTCACTGATGAGTAACTCAGGCCCAAGTCGTACAGGTGCCTAAGGTAGTCCAGAACCTTACTGGCTGGACAAGAAAAATGTTCTATGTTTTTAGAACCCGTCCAGATGGTGAAGCACTTCCACTTCATGGCGTAAGTGGACCTGGGGGAAGGCTTCTGGCCTCCACCAGGATGTCAGCAACTGCAAGGAAAACTCCAAAACTATCTTTAGCTACGTCTGAAGGAGCCACGCGTGAAGCCTGGATGAACCAGGGTCCCCCTCTCCTGGGTCAGAAAATGTTGCGACAGTGGTAGAGGAAGAGGAGGTTCCTCGAAAAACTGTTGCAGAAGACAGAACCAGGCTTGCCTCGGCCAAAAAGTAGCAACGAGATCATCTTCTGCTCTTTCCGACCTGAGCTGTTGAGTACCCTCGGGATCAAAGGAATCAGAGGGAAGGCATAGATGAATCTGTCCTTCCAGTGCAGAGACAGCGTGTCCCAACAAAAAACATCTCGCCCTGGAGTGAGCGAGCAGAAGGCAGGAAGAGAGTGGATTTCTTCTAGAACCAACTGCAGATCAGTGTGGGAGTATGAGGAGGGAAGGGGTGGTCTGCGAGGAGGTTTTTGAATGAACTCTATCGAGTGTCCTGCTGCAATCAGCTGGAGCACCCAGGCATCTGCCGTTATCCTCTCCAACCCGGTAGATGGGAGGAGAATCTCCCCCCTACTGGTTCCTCTGGACTGGCCAGAGGCAGTGGGAGAGGCAGGGAGTCAGGAGGCGGGGGACAGAGTAGCGGCCGAGGCCTCAGAAGCTTTCTTGCTGGGGGGGGGCCTTGGCAGCTGATGCAGCTTTGCATTTGTTGGGATGTCGGGGTTGTGTCTGCTTAGGCCTTTGGTGGTTGGGGCGCCGAAAGGGCAGTTTCTGCTTCTGAGAGGGTTTGTACATTGTCTGAACAGACTTTAATGCCAAACCCTTCTCCTGCAATTCGGTGATGATGTCCTTGACATCACTGCCAAACAGCACAGACCCTCTGAAGGGAGCATCGTGGATGGCTGACTGCACTTCACGGTCCAATGCTGTAAGGATACGGTGAAGACCGAGCTCCTGCCTGCAGTGTCCACCGCATCATATGTAGGACGAAGCATGTGTCTACAGGCCGAGCGCGTGAAGCGGACAAGATCTTCCAGTTCCTGCTTTGTTTGCGAATCTGGGAGGGAGTCCAGTTTTGATTCCACCTGACTAAGGATAGCCTTCTGGCAGTCCCCCATGTGGCCGTTGTAATTGAGGGCCCTCATGCCCAGAGTGGAAGAAGCATATAACTTCTTCCCGTACTGGTCCAGAAGATGGGACTCCTTGTCAGGGAAGGACGAGCTGAGGTGCTTAGGGTTGGCTGATCGGTCGTGTGCGGCACTAATCATGACTGAATCGGCCTTGGGGTGAAGGATGAGAAAATCCTCCCGCTCAGGAGCCTGATATAGCCTGTCGGCCTTCCGAGGAAGATTGCTTCCAAATAGTGGAGACAAGATCCTCGTGAGGCTCTATCCAGGGTGGAATCAGGGTGGGAGAAGTCTCCAAAGGTCCAGATGGGCCACGAGCTTCCTACACTGGGGATCTGACTCCACTGATTGCCACTCGCAGGCGGCCTGGATTTTCTTCAGCAGCTCCAGAAAGGAGGGATCTTCTGGAGGGAACTTCAGAGAACCTTGCGGCCTGGGTCTATCTGGAGTGCGGGGCTCGTCCTCTAGATGAGAGCATTCGGAGTCCAAATCTAACTCCGAAGACTCCAATGATGGAGAAGCAGAAGAAGAGGCCTCCCTAGGAAGGGAGGATCACCCTCTTTGGGGGTTCCCTGGAGGAGCGTGTCCTCCCTGGCTCGAGAACCAGAAGGTTCAGCTCTGGTGTCAGGCAAAGGAAGGGGAGTCTATTCATGCCGACGTGAGGGGTGCGGCATCAGGACCAGCATCGGTATGCGTTTCCCGACCTCTTGGGTGATCTGTGATTTTGCTTCAACCCACCAGGAGGCCAAGACCTCTCTCAAGTCCACCTGAGGCTGCGGGGTAGGTGGAGGAGGGGGAAGAAGAGGAGGAGGGGTTCTCGGGCACGGGTAAGCTGGAAACCCGTAATACGGGTACCCATAACCCGATGGCGGAAGGCCCGGCGCTGGGTACTGAGGCGCCGGGTACTACGGCGTCATATAGTGCGGCGTCAGGTACTGAGGAGTCAGAAACTGTGGTGTCGGGTATCCTGGCGCCGGGGTGTCCGATGGAGTTGGAGGTGCCGGCACCGGCCCTGCAGGGGGACCAGACGTCGGCACGGAGGGGGACCCGTCGTTGGTCCCGGGAACAAGGCTCTGATGTTAGATCGTCAGGGAGTGCGATGCCAGAGGGTGATGTCAGGTGGTCTGACGTCGGGTCCGGCATCTGAGGATCCGCGCCGGAGGCACTCTGACATCAGCGTGTTGGGCCTCGACCCCAGCCAGGGAGGGAGGAGTAAACTCCTCGGGAGAAGCCGGAGAAGACGCGGGGTCCTCAGAGGGCAACACAGCCAACGTGCGCTGCGACGACTCTCCGACGTCAGGGATGGATGAATGGCCTGACGAAGGGTCGCTGGCTGGTCAGGCGAGCCGACGACCGAGTTATCAGCTGTGTCCGGGCGGGCGTCGGTGGGACTGTAGCTCGACTTATCGGATGCACTCTGACTGGAAGACCTGGATTTAGAGGCCATAGCGGGAGTGCAAGCCTCCCTTGCCCCAGAGGCTCCTCACGAACGAGTGCAAGCCAGATGGGGGTCGACGCTGGCCTATACACTACTAAGGTGGCCGTCGAAGGATGATCCCCCAAGGGGAAGTTACCTGGACAGCCGTGACCCCAGCTGAAGTTGCGGCTGCCGTGGATGGTGAGTCCCGATCCCGGTGTTTCTCCTTGTCCCTTTTTTTCTTGTGATGGCCCTCAGGAGAAGTTGACGCCTGCCTCAATTCCTTCAGTTCCTTTTCCATGGATGCCATTTTCTTTTTTAGTAAATGGGCTTCCAGGGACTGCTGCCTTTGTTTCTGAGTCGCAGCATTGAACTTTCGGCACTGCTCACACTCCTCCATGTGGTGGTCTGGGCCCAGACAGAAGAGCCAGAGGGAATGGCCATCCTTGTGAGGGAGCTGGGATCCACACGAGACGCACTTGTTCTCATGCGATTCAGATGGCGTCAGGGACAACATGCACAGCGAAGTAGTATTACACAAATATTAGAGTAAAATGAAGTAAAGTCAAAAAGACTGATATGTATCCAAATGGCAAGAAAAGCGAGCGCCACTTCTGCGAGGTACTCGCAGTTTTAATGGCGGAAAGAACTGAAGGTGGGCATCGTACTGCCCCCTTTACACTGACGCTGGCTGACGCCGATCACCTGATGTAGGGGCGGTCCCCGCCAGAGACTGCTAACTAGAGATTTTTCCGTGGGGTCCTGACGCCTGACGGCTTAGTCCTACCTGTGAATACCTACTGCAAGAGCCCTCTTGAAGTAAGATACACATGTTCTGCTTAAGAGATGGTATGATCTGAGACAGAGTTACCATCCTGAATGTGCGAGACCTGAGAAAATGGTTCAGGCCGTGCAGATCTAGAATGGGGCGCCAGTCCCTGTCCATTTCAGGACCAGAAAGTACCTGGAAACAAACCCTGGGCTGATAGGGGGATCCACAACTCTGGCCACTACTTCCTTGCAGAGGAGTTGGGCGATGTAGTCTCTGAGAGCTGATTGAGTGTGCATGGAAACTATTTCCTCCCATGGGGCTTGGCTTGGCAGCTACTGCTCGAACTCCAGAGGCAGCCCCTGGCCGACCACTTCCAACACCCACCTGTCCGTTGTGACAGCCGACCAGGCGGAAACGAGGTGGTGGAGCCAGCCCCCCACAGACGGACCCAGAGTGGGTGTGACAGGTATGGAGTTGGTGACCCCCATCCCGTCACTGTGCAGGATTGGAGGAGGAGGATCATCCAGCCTGGGGACCGTCGGGACCTTTCCCTCCAGGCTTACGGGCCACCGAGGACCCTGGCTTGGGTCGAGGGCACCATGGCTGAACCTGCTGCTATTGCTGCCCCGACTGAAAGTGGGGCTACTTGACCGCAGGGGCAGAAGGTCGAAATGGCCTTCTCTTCTGCTTTCTGGAACCCTGGTATTCCTTCTGAGCAGAAGTCACAGAGTCCAAGATGGCATTGGACTTTTCTACGTGCTGGAGGTGAGCATCCACTCCTGGACTGAAAAGATTGATGCCCAGGAAGGGAACATCCATCAACTTGTGCTGAGTGTCCGCCGTGAAGGTCGAGACCCTCAGCCAGGCCCTGCGACGCATGGCAACTGCGGGCGCAGGACTCCCCAATGTCCAGAGCCGTCTGGAGTTGTTGTTTGACAACTGCCCGACCCTGGTCACGGACCTGCTTGACCGTGGTCTGGAGGTCTGTGGGGAGATGAGGAAGAACCTCATCCAGAGAGCCCAAGAGGGCGTGAGAAAAATGCGCCATCACGACGACCGAGCTTGCCTGATGAAGGTCAAGCGAAGAAGCAGCACAGACTTTCCGAGCCAAATGGTCCAGTTTCCTGGACTCTTTGCCCAGGGGTCTATCGTTGTCTCCCGATTTACCCGAGCACCAAAACACAGATTTGGTCATCAGCCCCTCAGCCAAGGGGTGTTCTGTGACTCTGGAAAAGGAGCCGATGGGAACCACGTATTTGCGGACCAGCCACGCTGAGGGTACAGGGCAGGAGGCTGGGTGCTGCCACAGCTCCAAGGCTGGGCCAACAATGGCCTCGGACACAGGGAAGGCCTCTGTCGGAGAATCCCCTCATTTGAGAGTATCAGTGAGGGGATATTCGGCCTGCTTCTGAACGGGCTCCAAAGGCATCCCCGCAGATTCGGAGATGAGACGGAGGATGCCCATGGAAGACATGGGACCCTCCTTCGTCGAGAGACTCCTGATGGATTCATCATCCAAGGGATGGGAATGCAAGTCGGAGTCCTCGGACTCTAGGCAGATCCACCTGTGCATCCTTCGACCAAAATGACACCTGCTGGCTCATCGAAAATAGTTATGGGCGTGGTGGATAGAGCCCCCTCTATCTCAGAAGAGGACGATTGTTTCCTACAACAATATATTCAGAACTTAAAGAGGACCTTCCCTGATGGTGCAAAAAGTTACAGCTTGTAGTCATTATATGCAGTACCAGACCTGAAAAGGTGTATGCATGTGTTATTTCTGGCCAAAGTTTACTCTGCCTTCCATAATTTGGATTTGTTTTTGAGCCCTGCTGCACTTGCCTTTGCTGTTCAGCTTGCTGGGCTGCTAGCACCTGATGACGTCACTGTAGGAGAGAGGAGTGACTCACACTGTTCAGTACCATGCAGTTGCAACAATGCTGCAAAGGGAACCTACCAGTACTCAGCGTACATACTGTGTTCCCCTTCCCCAAGACACCCTGTTAGTAATGCATTATGCCAAAATCTAAATGCCTCATCTGTATGTTTTTTTTTTTTTTTGTGAAATTGACTCTGCTCTACAATGATGTCAGCATGGGCCCACAGCAACACCAGGCTTGCTATAGAAGCTCTGGTACACCCTGCAGTTTTTAGCAGCTCAGAATGCAAAAACTAACTGCAGCAGACATTAATGAAATACAACTGCAGAATCAGTGCAAGAAGGGGTAATTAATGCATGAAAGTCAAAGTGACTGGGGAAGGTCCTCTTTAAAATTCAGCAGATAGGTTAATTGTGGTAGGGGACTTCAACTTGCCTGGAATAAACTGGGATTCCCTCACAGGTACAGCAAAGGTGGAAAAAACATATCTGAATATATTTGAGCAGGTAGGCCTGGAACAACTGGTACAACTTAGCACAAGGGGACTTAATATATTAGATCTGGTACTGACCAACATGAAGGAACATATACTAACTTGTAACACCAGGGCTCCTTTGGGCGACAGTGACCATAACATGATCAGTTTCAGCATACTAGAAAAACAAAATTTGATAGGAGGTAACACCGAGGTACTAATATGGAGCAAAACCGACTTTACAGCTATCTGCAGCAAATTGCTACAGTGGGACTGGAAGGAACCATTAAAAGGTAATAGTTTGGACAAATATGGGGTATGTTGGTAAACAAAATAAACAAATGCATCAAGGAAAGTATACCAACCAGGAAGAAATATAGGAGGGGTACAAAATCACCAGCATGGATGAATTCGAAACTAAAAAAATAGATCAAAAATAAAAGCTATTTAAATCCATGAAACACAATAAAACAGAGGAAAAATACTTAAAACTTAAACAACTACAAAATAAAGTTAAACAAGAGGATAGGAAAGCCGAAGCATCATATAAAACTATACTAGCAAACAAAACGAAAGCAAATTTCAAAGCCTTTTATGCATACATTAATGACAAAAAAAGTGTAGGTCAGACCATAGGACCATTAAGAACAGCAGATGGGCAAATGGCCATTACTAATAAAGAAATGGCAGATACTCAAAATATTTCTTTTGCATCAGTTTTCAATAATAATGATTGCTCAAAAATAACGGGTACATGGAGCCAGGTTCTCCCAAGTCCTATAAACACTGAAATCAGCGAGGTCAGGAAATGGAAATTATGTACCTACTGTAATTCTTGATCTTCTTAGACAAAGTCTCCACCACTCATTCACACTGATGGGATCTACACTGGAGGCGATAGGACCCAGCGGGAGCAAACTTTTTGCAAGAGGGCTGGCGCCAGAGATGGAGCCGCGAGGAGCGGTGCCAAGAGCCTCAGCTCGTGCAACAATGACTATCTCGGCGTCGACCCTCCAACCGTCTCAGTATCTTTTTTCCGAGGAGGTGCAGCGTAACTAACCTAGAAGGATTAGCTTAACAAAAACTGGACATAAGATAGTCCAAACGACCCGTATAAGAAGGGTCAAAAAAGAAGTCTTCACAGCGTATACATTGAGGGAGTGAAGACCAACAACAGAGAGGTGTGCTTGGAGGATGGTGGGAGGACGTGTGAATGAGTGGTGGAGACTTCTTCCAAGAAGATCAAGAATTACGGTAGGTATATAATTTCCATATCTTCCTAGACATAAAGTCTCCACCAATCATTCACACTGATGGGAGAGTACAGAGCAAATAATTCCCCGAGAGGGGGGCAGGAGAAACCAAGAGCTCACAAATTTAGGACAGAAGTCCGTTAAGGATAGTCCTGCCAAACGAAAGATGTCGCCTGGCATGGACATCCAAGGCATAGTGCTTGACGAAAGTATGCACTGAGCTCCAGGCAGCCGCATTGCAAATGTCTGCAATGGGCACGTTGCAGATTTCCATCAGGGATGCCATGACTGCTGTAGCAGAGTGAGCGTACACTCTGCCCTCCAGCTTAACTTGCACCATGGAATAACAGTGGCGAAGGCATGCCACTAGCCATGCCGAAATGCATCTGATAGCGAAAGGCTGACCCAGCCGGGTCTCGCTGAAGGAAACAAACAGTTGTTGAGCTTTGTGAATTTCTTTTGTTCTATCCAAACAGAAACGCAGAGCCCTTTTGACATCTAAGAATGAAGGGTATGCTCTCCTTCATTTTGAAAGTTCGCAAAGTAAGTAGGTAGGATCAAAGGTTGGTTTAGATGGAAATCTGAAACAACCTTAGGGAGAAACTAAGAATGGGTCCTAAGAACTACTTTGTCCTTAGAAAATACAGTATGCAGAGAGTCTGTGACCAAAGTATGTATTTCAGAAACCCTCCGGGCCGAGGTAACAGCCACCAGGAAGGCCGTTTTCCAAGTGAGAAATTTCAGCTTGTAGGTAGCTAGAGGCTTGAAAAGCTTTCGAGTGAGCATGCCTAGCACAAAATTAATGTCCCAGGCTGCGACTGGATGTCTGATAGGAGGTCTGGTATGCAGAATACCCTTAAGAAACCTCTTAACTACAGGTAACTGAGCCAGTGACAAGGAAAGTACTGGCTAATGATTAGCTGAAATGGCACAAAGATGAACTTTGACTGTAGAGTATTGTAGACCTGAATTTGAGAGGTCTAAGAGGTACTCTAGAACTTTATTTGGTGGGCAGGAAAAAGGATTCAAAGAGGATTTCGCTCACCAGAGAGAAAAACTCTTCCATTTGGCTGTGTACATTTTTCTGGTGGCTGGCTTGCGCGCAGCCAAAAGAATATCTGAAACTTTCTGAGACAGTGAACCTGTTCACCTCTATTTCTTCAGGAGCCAAGCGTGAAGGTGAAGCGACCTCAGATTGGGATAGACCACAGGACCCTGGGTCAGAAGGTTTGTCTGAAGGGGAAGCGCCTTCAGAGGGGTTTCCGACATACTGTTGAGTAACGGAAACCATATCTGTCGAGGCCAGAAGGGAGCAATGAGGATCATTTTGTCCCCCTGGGACTCGAATTTGAGAAGTACCCTCTGAATTAGAGGAAGAGGAGGAAAGGCGTATAGAAAGCGTTTTGTCCACTGCAGCCTGAACGCATCCTGACAGAAAATGCTAGGCTCTGGATTTCTGGAGCAGAAGAGAGGCAGTTTTATGTTGAGTGGGGATGCAAAAATGTCCAGGTCTGAGTTCCCCACTCATGATAGTGACTGAGCTACGGTTGAGTCGAGAGACCACTCGTGAGGATCAGTCTCCGTTCTGCTGAGACGGTCTGCCAGTTCGTTCTGCACCCCCGGCAGGCAGACCACCTGAATTACAGCCTTGTGCTCTAGGCACCATTTCCACACTCTCATCGCTTCCCTGCATGAAGGGTAAGAGTGTGCACCGCCCTGCTTGTTGATGTAATACATCACTGCTTTGTTGTCTGTTTGATGGAGAATGTTCTTGTGACAGAGAATGTCCTTCAACGCCCGGACTGCATAGGGGACGGCTCTCATTTCTAGGACATTTATGTGAAGCTGGGACTCGACCTGAGTCCATGTACCTTGGGTGTGGAGATCCTGACAGTGAGCTCCCCACCCCATCAGGGACGCGTCCATGGTAATGCAAATCTGATGATCCAGAGGAGCAAAGGGATACCCTTCCAAAAGGTTGCCCTCTTGCGACCACCAGGTGAGTGACCTCTTCAGAGGTTCTGTCACCTTGATGAGAAAAGACTGAGGGTGAATGGTTGGGGACCACTGAGTATTGAGCATCCATTGAGAGGTTCTCATGGAGACGGTTAGGGGTACAGTGAACACGAGGATGCCATGAGACCCAGCTTCACAGATCGAGATAGCTCGAACTAAGCTGTTCTCTCTGATGTATCAGGCCATCTGTAGGATATTGCTCCTTCTGTCCTCTAGAAGGAAAGCTTTCGCACAGGAGGTGTCCAGAAGAGGTCCTATAAAAAGGAGCTTCTGGGAGGGCTGCAACTGCGATTTCTTGAGATTTAGCAGGACTCCCATGGACGTGAGAAAGTCTGAGGCCGTGGCTACGGCGTCCAGAGTTCCTTGCCTGGAAGGACTTGCTAGAAGCCAGTCATCCAGCTACGGGAACACTTGTATTCCGATTCTTCTGAGATGCACTGCGAGAATTGCACAACAATGAGAATTGCACAACAATTTGTAAAAACTTGTGGCGCCGAGGATAGCCCAAAGGGAAGGACTCTGAACTGATAATGTTGGCCCAGTGCCACAAACCTTAGGTATTTGTGGTGCTTCGGGTGTATAGGAATATGTTGGTAAGCATCCTGCATGTCCAGGGAAGTTAGCCAATCGTGTTGATGAAGCAAGGGTAACAGGGTCCCTAGCGATATCATCTTGAACTTTTCCTTGGGAAGAAACTTGTTTAACTTTCTGAGGTCCAGAATGGGGCGCATGCCACCGGTCTTTTCCGGGACCAGGAAGTATTGGTAGTAGAAATGTACAGTTACTAAGAACTTACCGTAACAGTAGATCTTCGAGAGAGGCTCTTGCTGTAGGTAATTACATATAGGACTGACGTCGGCAGGCGGCAGGACCCCACGGAAAAATTTCTATCTAGCAGCCCCTTGGTGGGGACTGCCCCTACGCTAGGTGAGACCGGGCCAGACGATGTCGTATAAAGGGGCGGTCCCAGACGCCCGCTTCCAGTTCTTTCCCGCCACAGGCCCGGACAAGAGAGAAGCAGATATTTCTCAATGGAAAAGGAGCTGAAAAAGCCTAGGGGATGGAGGACGGAATAAGATTAATCGTAAGAGCCTCTCAAGATCTACTGTTACCGTAAGTTCTTACGAACTGTACTATCTTACCGAGAGGGCTCTTGCAGTAGGTAATTACATATAGGACAGAATCCCAAGCAGTCTGGAACAAATGAAAGGCACCGGGAGGAGGAACTACTCCAAGAAGTAGCAAACAACCTTGCAAACCTCAAGATAGGAGGCCTTGCAAGACAGCTAACCCGAAGCCTGCTCTACGGTGAGAGGCAATGTCCAAACTGTAATGTTTCATAAAGGTATGGACGGAAGTCCAAGTGGCGGCAGCACAGATGTCTGCCGCAGACACATTCTTGAAACAAGCCGCAGAGGCTGCTACTCCACGAGTGGAGTGACCTCTGACTTGACCCGGTAGGGTCTTGTTGTACTTGTCATAACAGAAAGTGATGCAATGAGTTAACCACTTTGATAGGCATTGCTTGAGACAGCATTGCCTTCCCTTTGTGAGCAAAGAGACGAACAACTGATCAGTCTTTCTGAGATCCTTTGTCCTATCGGGGTAGTATCGCAGAATCCTGTGACATCCATGGTATGGAGCAAGTATTCTCCTTGTTGAAGTACTGCGTGAAAAAGGCAGGTAACTCAATAGACTGATTTAAGGTAGACCGCCACCACTTTCGGAAGAAACTTAGGATTCGTATAAGAGCTACTCGCTCTTTGTGAAAATCAGATAAGGGATTTTACACATAAGGGCCTGTAGCTCGAAATTCTAGAGCAGAAGTAATGGCCACCAAGAAGAGCATCTTCCACAATAAGAACTTCAAGTCTCGCGGAAGCCACAGGCTCAAAAGGAGGAAGGGTAAGTTTCTGAGACAAAGTTCAAGTCCCAAGGGGAGCCGGAGTCCGAACAGGGGGCCTGAGATGAAGGACCCTCTGAGAAAGGTCTTGATACCTCCAATTGGGCAAATGCTTTATCAGCGAAGGGAACATGGTAAGCTGAAATAGCAGCCATGTGAACCTTCAAAGAGGAGTGACCGAGATCCAGGCTCTAAAAGATGACGCAAATAATCAAGCAGAACGCCACAGGACAGGAGAAAGGCTCCACATTCCTGAAGCAGCCCAAATGGAAAATCTTCCATTTCATAGCGGAGGTGGACCTAGTGGAGGGTTTCTAGTCTCCACTAGAATCTCGCCACCTTAGGAGAGACGCCAAACGGATTGGGCTAGGTCTGCAGGAGCCATGCATGAAGTTGAAGAGACTTGAGTCCCGGATGGACCTGGGTCCTGATCCTGGGTCAGCAATCCTCGAGATAAAGGAAGAGGAAGAGGAGGAACCTCTGAGTATTGTTGTAGAAGACAGAACCAGATTTGTTTGGCCAGAAAGGAGCGATCAGAATCATTCTGCCTCCTTCCAATGCAAGTTTCTGCAGACGAGGGACCAGAGGAATTGGGGAAAAGACAGATCTAATCTGTCCTTCCAGCTTAGAGATAGAGCGTCGCTCCAGAAAGTGCCTCGCTCTGGAGCGAGCAAAAGGTGGAAGTTTTGCGTTTTAGGAAGAGGTGAACAGGTCTACCTGTGGAATCCCCCAAATCTGGAAGATGCTTTCTAGAACTTTTTGGTCTAGTTCCCACTCGTGTGGCAGAGCCGAAGAACGACTTAGCTTGTCTGCCAGGACACTGTCGACTCCCAGAACATGGATAACCAGGAGGTAAAGGTTGTGAAGCGTTGCCCATTCCCAAACCCTCATCGCTTCCCTGCACAGCAGGTAGGACTGAGTCTCTCCCTGCTTGTTGATGTACCACACCATGCACATGTTGTCTGTTTGGACAGCTAGGTGACCGGGAAGGATGTATTGGTGAAGGGTCTGGAGAGCATATAGTACTGCTCGTAGCTCGAGCACATTGATGTGGAGAGCTAACTCCAATCTGGACCATAACCCCTGGGTTCGGTGACGACCCAGATGGGCTCCACAACCTTCGCCTGATGCGTCCGTGGTCAGAGTCTGGGAAGGGGCAGGATGAAAGAAAGGGACCCCCCGGAACAGGTTCTCTCGAACCATCCACCATTGCAAGTCTCTTGTCATCGGCGAGGAGATCAGCACCAGATGATCTAGGTCATCTACACGTTGATCCCACTGAGAGCGGAGAGTCCACTGAGAGATCCTCATGTGGAGGCGCGCACGTGGAACCATCGGGATGGCAGCCGCCATAAGCCCCAGAAGACGGAGCACCGACCTCGCTGGAACCTTCCTGCATTCCGAAAGAAGGGAAATCTGGGACTGGAGGGAGGCCCCCCTGTCCGAAGGCAGGAAGGCCCTGCACACTGTCGTATCGAGGATTGCCCCGATGAACTGGAGTCTCTGGGAGGGGTCCAGATGAGACTTGGAATGGTTGATGGTGATACCCAGACCAGTGAAAACCTGCTGGGTGAGGGAGAGAGAAAATGCAGGAGTTCCTCCCCGGAGGAGGCCGCCAGGAGCCAGTCGTTCAGGTAGGGAAAAACCTGAACTCCCAAAGTACGCAGGTGGGCCGCTACCACCGCCAGGCATTTGGTAAAAACTCGGGGAGCCGAGGAAAGACCAAAAGGAGCGCGGAATTGGTAATGGTCCCCTGAAAGCAAACCGAGGTATTTGCAAGGGATGAATGGGATGCAGGTATGCATCCTGCAAATCCAGTGCACAAAGCCATTGGCCCAGCCGAAGAAGGGTCAAGAGAGTTTGAAGGGAGAGCATCCTGAACTTTTTGTATTCTACACAGAAGTTTAGGGAGCCGAGATCGAGAATGGGTCTGAGATCTCCCGTCCTCTTTGGTACAAGGAAGAAATGGGAATAGTAGCCCGTCCCGTGAAAGTGAGGGGGGACGGGTTCTATGGCCTGCTTCGCGAGGAGAGCAGACATTTCTTCCCTGACCAGAGGAAGATGGTCCCTTGAGTAAGAGGAGTTCAGAGGGGGGTGGCGTGGAGGTTTCTGCAGAAACTCTATAGGGTGCCCTCTGCTATAATCTGAAGCACCCATGAATCGATGTTATCCCTCTCCCAACCGAAGGTGGAGGGAGAACTCCTCCCACCGGTTCCTCTGGGGAGTCCGGAGGCGGTGGGAGAGGGAAGGAGTCAGGTGGTGTGACAAGCTCAAATGTTTAGGGTGTGCTGACCGGCCGTGAGCGGCACTAATCACAGCCGAGTCTGCACGGGGTGAGAATCTAAAAAGTCTACACCCTCCGGAGCCTGGTATAGCCTGTTGGACTTCCGAGGAAGTGGGGCTAAAGCCGACGGTTGTTTCCAAACAGTGGAAACAAGGTGGACATGAGGCTCGATCCAGGGTGGCACTAGAGTAGGGGCAGTAAGGGGCAGGTCCAGATGTTCGGCTAGTTTGACCCACTGAGGATCTGGCTCTAAGGAATGCCACTGATGTACTTCCTGGATCTTCCTGAGCAACTCCGTGAAGGAAGGATCCTCCGGAGGAGACTTCGGAGGAGTCCTCGTCCGGGGCTTGGACGGAGAGCGAGGCTTGTCGTCTTTCTCGGAGCATCCGTCGGAGGAATCCAAGGAGTCCGAGACAGAGAGAAGAAGAAGAAGAATTTGATGCAGAGTAAGACTCCCTGACTCGTTTAGGGGGAGGAACGGGTTCCTTATGGGGGATCCCTGGACGCGTGTCCTGCCCCTCTCTGGATCCCGAGGGAAGAGCTCGGGAGTCCGGAGGCAGAGAAGGAGTGTGCCGTCTGGGGCGTATGGGGGCCGGAGGTGGCACAGTCGCCGTGAGGCGGCTCTTGACTTCCTTGGTGAGCTCAGCCTTGGCCTCAGCCCACCAGGAGGCCAGAGTCTCCGAAGATCCACCGCGCCTAGGGGCGTGGAGGAGGAGGAGGGGATAGTTGTATGGATTATATCCGTAAGGTGAGATCTGCAACCCGCCGCGGAATACTGGGTCTGGGTGTTGCCGGGTATCTGCGGGCCGATGGGTCGGGCGCTGGTACTGCGGTGCAGGATACTGCGGACCCGGATAAACCGGCGTCGGATAGGACGGCGGATACCCAGATACCGGAGGAGCTGCCGGAGTAGACGGCCCAGTAGGGAACTCCACGGGCGGATCAACCGTGATAGACCCGTGGGGTGGAGGGCCCGATGGGAGAGGAATATCCCCCGCCGGCGTCGGAGGGGCTGGCGTCGGAACCGGCGTCAGATCCGGTTCCGTGGAAGGAGGGTCTGACGGCGGAAAAACATCCCGAGCATCGCCTGGGGACGGAGGAAAGAAGTCCTCGGGGTCAGGCAGGGGGGACTCGGGCTCCCCGGACGGCAGCGAAGGCTGCGGGGAACCTGGGACAACAGACAATGGAGGGTCTGTCGTAGGCTCCGATGCCCTGCGCACGTTGGAGGAGCCGACGTGTGACTTAGGGGCCGAATCCCGGCGGACGCCAGAGGAGCCGGTGTCCGACTTAGGGGGTCCCTCGTCGGAGGCGGGCCGAGGGGTGGAAGCGCCCGTCCGAGGGGGACACTGCCGCGCGCCGCCCAAGGGTTGGGCGCCTTAGCGCCTTCTCCCGGGCGGGTGTCGGAGGAGCCGACGTCCGCTTATGGGAGGTGCCCGTGCTGGCAGGGGCCGCAAGCCTGCCAGTACTGGGGCAGAAGCCTCTTTGCCCGGAGGCACCTGGAAGGGCTCGAACGCGAACCCGCTGGCGGGCTGACGCCCTCCAAAGCCTTGAGGCTGCCGCGCAGATCTCGGAGGGACGCATCTTAGCCGTGGGTCTGTCCGAGTCACGGAAGAGGAGGCCTTCTCGTGCCTTTTGTCCCGCTTGTGTCCTTCTGCAGGTCGACGCCTGCCTAAGCTTCTTCAACTCTTCTCCATTGCAGACATCTTCTTTTAAGGAGATGGGCTTCAAAGACTGCTGGCGCCGCTCGCGGGTGTGGCCGCTGAAAATGCAGGGCAATGCGGCACTTGTCGATCCGCTGGGTCAGGGCCTAAACAAAAGGCAGAGGGAGGACCGTCTTTGTGAGGCAGTTGGGCACCGCACGAGTCGCACTTATTTTTTGAAGGGGACGACATAAACCAACGTTCACCTGACGAATAAATTGCAAAATACTAATACTTTCGGAAAAACTGACGAAGCAACAGGGCTGAGTACTTAACTTCATCGAGAGCTGCACGCAGCTGACGGGCGGAAAGAACTGGGGCGGCGTCCGGACCGCCTTTATACCGATCGCCGCCTGACACCGTCACCTGACGTGGAGGCCCCGCCAGGGACCTGCTAGCTAGAAATTTTTTCCGTGGTCCTGCTGCCTGTCGACGCCAGTCCTATATGTAATTACCTACTGCAAGAGCCCTCCGGCAAGATCCTGTGTTTCGTTGATCCAGCGGAACTATTTCTACTGCTCTGTTGTTCAGAAGGCCTTGTATCTCGGAGGCAAGAAGGTCTGACTGTATTGTTGACAGCCTGGGCTGTCGTTTGGGGGGACGATCCGGAGGGGTTTCTGAAGGGTTGAGGGAGTACCCCTCGTGGATTATCTGGAGGACCCATTTGTCTGATGTTATGGACTTCCACTGGTTGTAGAACTGAGTCAGATGTCCTCCCACCGCTGAGTAAGAGTCCCCCTCAGGCAGTTGAGGTGGGACCTGGGCCAGAAACTCAGAAGGTGGCACTGGGCGCTTTGGGCCCTTGTGCCTTCTGTTGCATTTTCTTTTGAGGCTGGGGGGCTTGGTTTTTGTTAAAAACCTCTCCTGCCCTTGCCCCGAATGGACAGACAGTTGTGAAATTGACGCTCGTTAACACCCCCCCCCCCGAGAAGGGGTGGGAGCGGGTCGAGCCGTTTTAACGGCCGACCTAGTCTTCTGTGTGGCCTCCAGAGCTTGCTCTACTTGAGGTGTGAACAGATACATAACGTCAATGGTAACGCCATGACCTGCTGTTGGGCATCATTTGTGACGCCCGAAGTGACGACGGGTACAAATGCCCCCCGCCGCCACTCGGGAAGCAGTATCGAAAGCATCCATAGCTGCTTTAGTTGGACTCAATACCCCTGGTTATAGTCTGAAGTAGCTCTGAACTAGTGTCCGACTCGGGCAGAGCTTCCACCGTCTGTTTGAGCTAATGCCAAAGAACATACTCATATTGAGAGAAATAGCCCTGATAGCTGGCAATAGACATACTCAGGGTGGATGCAGCAAAGACCCTCTTACCTAAGGTGTCTATCTTACAAGATTCTTTTTATCATTCTCTGCTACGACTACAACAGGATCCGCAAAAGCCTGGGAGGCCAAAATGGGTCAATCCTTGGGAGCAGTATATTTCCTGTCTATGGACTTAGCCACAGAAGGAATGAGAGCGGGATTATTCCATACCATCTGAGACAGCGTCTCAAAGGATGGTTGTACCGTGGGAGTTAAATCCATAGGGATCTCCGGACATGAAGGTATTAGGTTGTAAGAGCTTCCCAGGATCAATATCAGTAGTCTGGAGAAAAAGAGTAGAATTTAAATGTTTCAGCAGAGACTTAAATGACAGGTCTTCGACCACAGGTACTCTGCAACAAGATTAATTCCTGCTCCTTCAACATCATCACCCAGCCGAAGGTCTGGGTTAGGCTCAATATCATCTCCTGACAGCCCAGGAGAGACTGTATGGACAGGAAATGAGTGAAAGTCAATAGGAAATGAAGAACAGAAAGGAATCGGAGTCGAGAAGCCCTGAAGGCTGGATGACGCTGCACCAAACCTCGGCGCCGAAGAGGAACACAGTGCCGAAGGCAAGGAAGTCGACATCGCTGAAACAGCCCAGCACATGTGGCTGACAGAGGCCACGGCACTGAAGAAGCCCGCGGCACAGAGGACAGCACTGAAGGCCACCCAGCGCCGACAACACAAGCAGCGCCGACAGATGCAACAGCACAGAAGACGGTGTTGAGAGACCCATCGATGCTGACAGCACCGAAGCAATCCAGGGCTCTGAAAACTGTGATTTGAAGAAAAAGTAGGAGGAATACTAGGAGATAGAGGCATCGGTATGGCCCCCTGCACTGCAGCCATGTGAGGGGGAAAACACTGTCCGTGGAGTAGACGGCACCAAAGAAGGCGCCGCGTGACTAGGGAGGTCCAACTGCCCTACTTGATCCCTCAAAAAGCCAGAGGGCCTCGGAGTGACCGGGCCAGGCAGCTGGACCAACCTTCGAGCCCACTGCTCCATAAGAGTGGCCCACTGGTGAAACTGCTCATCAGAAGCCCTTCCAAAAGGCGGGGAAGGTCTTTGATGTCGAAGAGGTCGGTCACCAGAGACAGAAAACGGTGACTCAGGAGGAGGAGACCGACACCTGACCCCGATAACCGACCGCTGACGTGCAGACATACCAGAAGGTGACCTCGAGTTATGCCTTCTCTTTTTTGACCTGTGGGCCGAGGAAGAACTCGAGGTCGAACGGTGCCGAGAGTGCAACCATTTTTTTTTATGCTTTTTCGCGGGGACCACCCATCCCCTCGAGCATCGGACCATCTGTTGTCAGACCCCCCCTCTGGAGAGGGCGGCGACGGACCAGCCCGGCTGACTGAACAGCTTTGCTATGAAGTCTTCCTACCATCACCTGACCCGCCATGGTCGACCTCGCAATGTAGGCTGAAGACTTTTTCTTTAATAAGTATAGTTAAAATTAAGCTGCACTTATTTTGAGATATATTACAAACAAAAACTGAAAACTATGCTGCTAGTTTGAAGTCTGACTCCAGAGGCGAGCGTCGCCGGCACTGAAGCGCACTCGATGGCGGGAAAAGGACTGAGGCTACTGGGAGGGTTGATGAAAGAGTCATTGCTGCACGAGCCGAGGCTCGCGGGCGCCGGGTCCTCGCAGCTCCATCTCTGGCGCTGGCCCTCTTGCAAAAAGTTTGCTCCCGCTGGGTCCTAGCGCCTCCGGCGTAGATCCCATCAGTGTGAATGAGTGGTGGAGACTTTATGTCCAGGAAGATCAGGTTATTACAACTGAATATAAATAAATCAGCAGGTCCTGATAACCTACATCCCAGATTTTTAAAGAAGGTAGCAAACGAGTTAGCACCACCGATTAGCTACATATTTCAGCAATCTTTAAATAAGGGAGAAGTGGTCTCTGCTTGGAGAGAAGCAATTGCCATCCCATTATTTAAACAAACTCTAGCCAGAGCCAATAGGGCTGTGAAGAGCTACCAAATGACCCAAGTTTTTTTCTTGTTGGTTCCATATAGTGCTGTTTCATCACAGTCATCAAAAACTGGCATGCTGGTAACTCAGTCCTCCTAAATTTATTTAGTCAGAGTGGAGGAGGTTGTGGAGTCAAAATCAGTGGTGGAATTCAAGCATGCATGGGACAGTCATAAGGCAATTCTAGGGGGTGGGGGTAGGAAGAAGTAGGCTGCTGGTTAACTAGGATCTGCAGCTTACCCAGTAGGTAGGGAAATGGGCAGACTGGGTGGGCCAAGCGGTCCTTATCTGCTGTCAAATTCTATGTTTCTATGTTACGTGGTGGTGTGTGTGTGTGTGTGTGTGCGCGCGTCTGCCCACAGGGGCACCAGACGATTGTAAAAGGTGAGGGTACCCAAGATAAAAAGGGCACTTGATGCATTATAAAGGGCACTTTATTCCAAACCAGGTTTTTATATACAGTAAATTCACATTTATGACGACATTAGTAATTTTGAAAATACCTTTCTACCATATCAGAATATTTAACATGTAATATTAAGGGTTCAGCTCATGTATAACAGTTCCAACTTGTTTTTCAAAGTTAAAAAAAAATGAGCCACAAAGATACATTATCCTATTAGACAGCAATGAAATTGTATGATGATGTTTATGTCCCTATGAACCTAAGAATTCTAAATTAGAACACAGATGCATTGTATCAACAATGTAAGTTCTTGACAAGCTCATACTGTTCTAAAATGGTCAATGCCAGCAGTGTGTGAATCTGAAACACTAACTGAATTTACCAAAAGGCCAGTTAAGATTAAGCAGTAACAAAATGAGAACTGGTATTTTTAAAAATAACATCTACCTCTACAAAAATGCATGTTTGCTGATTCAAGGCAATTCTCCTTTGAGATATTAACCCAGTCTAAATTGTTCACTATTTGTGGGGCTGGCAGTATAGCCTAGCAGTTAGAGTAATGAGTTGTAAATAAGCTTTGTACATCCAGCATTCAGACATGGGTTTGATTCCCACAACCTCCATTTCCATACTGTGTGGCTCTGATTAAGTCACTTAATCTCCCCAGTGTTCCTGGGTTATCCCTAGAAACAAGCACCTGTGCCTAGCTGACCTTACCTGGTTACCGAAGGAAAAATATATATATACTTATTAGATTACATTTATAAACTGTAAACAAACATTAAAGTCTAGTACATAGATTCAAGATCCATGCAATTACCAAGGAATACACCACCCAAGTCTGGGGCTGTCAATATAGCCTTAGAGGCTTGTCGTCGAGGCACAGGTCAGGAAGCATAGAGAAAACCCAGGAGCAATGGTAAAATTCCACACAACTGTTTATTTGTAGTTGCAGTAACATAAAATAAAATAAACATGTTCGGAATAACTATATACAGAAGCAAACTAAAATCTCTTGTAAAAAAAAATTCCCTTTGCAGCTCAGCTTAGCAGTTTTTATAAGTCTTTTTCAACCCCCATCCTTTGCAAGCATCCTGTTCTTTGTAAATTTCAGGAGCTGCTAGAACATTGAGAACTTCCTGAGGTCCCCACAACAACTGCAGAAAGCTCAGGCATTTGCACCCAAGTAACGTCTAGCTTTTTACAGTTGTCAAATTATAAATATATACATTTTAACAATAACACAATTTCCTAAACAAAAGTGATCCCAATATCAGCTACATTTCCATTCATTGATTCTCATATGTTTTATATTAGCAGATACAGATATGCAAAGAAGAAAGACAGCAAGAGGCAAAGGATTGCACGACTGTTTGGGTTGATCAAACCCGAAGTCTCACAGGAAAATTTGGCTGCGCACACAGAAGAGACAGAAAAGGAGAGAATACAGATCCTTGCATTTAAACACTTTCTCCAAAACAAATGGGACAGGGTCCTATTCTACCCTCTCACAAGGTTAGAGTAAAGAGCTCAGTACATCCAGTACACAGACCTGAGTCCGATTCCCACAACGTCCACTTGCATACTCTGTGACTCTGAGCAAATCACTTAGCCTCCTCAGTGCTCCCGTGTAGCCCTAGAAAAAAAAGAAACCTGTGCCTAGTGGGCCATACCCGATTACCAAATAATAATAATAAAAAAAAGTAATTAAATACTTATATTCTTTTATTTTTAAAAGAACACAGTTTAAATATTAGAGGTTGGTGTACGCTGCTTACAGTCTCAAATCAGGAACAGACATAAATACTGCTGCTTTAAGCAACAAACCCAAAAAAGAAACCCACCCTGAGAAATGCAAGACTTTTAGAAGGGACTCCATTACAAATGAGCCTGAGTCAGTGGTTACGTTCCCTAAAACTTAAGTCTGCGATTATAGACAGTGACAATCCCCTTCCACATCAGTGCAAAAAAGACAGGCCCCCAAATTGTTTAGCCATGAGTGGCACACAAAGCTGAAAGCTTGTTTACAGGTTGCCACCTCGGAGCACAGGGAAGTTAAATGACTTGCTCAGGGTCACACAGTATGCAAATGGGGGCTGTGGGATTCAAACCCAGGTCTCTAGATTTGCAGCTCAGAGCCTTAAACCACTGTGCTATACTGCCCCCCTAAATACTGCCACTGAAGTGTAAAGTCACATCTCCCCCACCTCAGATGTGAAGCAAAACTGACAGGGCTGTGAAGAGCTACCAAACGACCAGTTATTTTCTTGCGTGCATGTGTGTGTGCTTGCATGCAACCTGTCCTGCCCACAGGAATAGGATAGCTTACAGTTGCAGATGCAAAGTCTGTAATCTGACACTGTAGTCTACCTTTCACTTTGAGGACATTCCACAAGATATAATGAGTTAACCCCTAGGTTGCTGAAAGAAACAGAATAACTCTATTAGACTGAGCTGGACAGATGATAGAAACAGCAGTTTAAAAAGATTTGTTTTTGTTAATATCCTAAGTTCTGGGGTACAAGACAGTAGCATCCCCCCCCCCTTCAGATGCCTTTAACATAGAGCAACAAACAGCAAAAATCAGAGGGGGAGTGCACTATTTTGCAGCTGTGGAGGTCGGAGGAATACATGCAAAAGTTTAAAAAGGGAGTTCTAAGATCAGCTGTTTTAGAGCTACAGTCTGATCGATGACAGAAGGGCTGTAGGCTCCACCCACAGCCCTAAAAAGAGGACAGGAAATGCCCATCTAATTACAGGCCACTAAGCCTAACTAGTGTAACGTGCAAGATTTTAGAAGGTATAATAAAGAACTACATCTCCACTTTTCTCAAGGACTAGAAGATGACACACAACATGGGTTCAGAAAAGGGAGATCATGCCAAACCACCATGAATGAGTTTTATAATAAAAAAGCAAGCACTTGGATGAGGGTAAATCAGTTGACGTGGTCTTCCTGGACTTTACAGAGGCGTTTGATAAACCGCCACACAAACTACGAATAACCAGACTACAGATAATAGGAATCCCAAAAAAGCGTTGCAGCTTGGGTAACATCATGACTTATACAGAGGAAACAGAGAGTTAGCGTAAGGGAGGCACTGTCAAATTGGACGGAGGTACCCAGTGAAGTACTACAGGGGTTTGTATTGGGGCAATGTTTATTTTGTATAAATATGTCTCCACACTACAATTTAGGAATAAGAAGGCCTGGCTAACCAAATTTGCTGACGACTGTTGTTTGGGTGTAGAATTAACAGATAGAGATGATTACACGTTACTACAAAAAGCATTGAATCACATAAACACTTGATGCAGTACTTATCAATTATATTTAAATCCTGAGAAATGCACCATTATGCGCCTTGGCAATAAAACCAAAAAGCAAACTATCACCTAGGTAAAATTGCCCTAAAAACTACAACAAAAGAAAGGGACCTAGGAATCACCATTTCAAATTACCTTAAATTTGGACCACATTGTAATAAAATCAGTAAAAAGGCAAATGGAGTACTAAATTGTATTCTAAAGCACACTGCTAGTAGGGAGAAATTGGTCATGATCACATTGTACAGCTCACTGGTGAGACCTCTACTGGAGTATGGTGCCCAGGTGGGGGCCCCATATCAAAAGAAGGTCATAGCCAAATTGGAGAACGCAAAGAAAGGCCACTAAATATATCAAAGGGATGCAAACAAAAGATTATTCCACAAGACTCAGTGACTTAAACGTGTTCACACTAGAGTATAGAAGAATAAGGGGTGATACGTGTTTACAGAATAAATTCTTAACAGATCATGACCTGAGAGAGAAGTTGGGGTTAGCATTCAGGTGTAAAAATGATAATACAAGGGCTCATTCATTCCAGCTCTTAGGGGAACCTGCAGAAATGGAAATTACGTGCTTACCGTTAATTCTTGATTTTCTTGGAGAAAGTCTCCACCACTCATTCACACTAATGGGACTATGCCGGAGGCGCTAGGACCCTGCGGGAGCCAAAAATCTTCAGGAGGGCCGGTGCTGGGATAGGATCACGCATGCGCAGCACTACGAGACTAGCTCATGCCTGTATAGGCTATCTTGGAGTCGACCCTCCAACCGCCTCAGTACCTTTTCCAACGAGGAGGTGCAGCGTAAACTAATGAAAAAAAACTAACCCTAACTTCTGGGCCTATGAATGCCTGGATGACCCATGTAAGAAGGGTCAATTCAACAATGTTTTCATGGGCTGAACCACAAAGAAGTGAAGATCAAAACAGAACGAGTAAGCTCGGGGGATGGCAGGTGTGTGCGTGAATGTGTGGTGAAGACTTCATACAAGATCAAGAATTATGGCAAGTACATAATTTCCATGTCTTCCTGGACTAAAAGTCTCCACCACTCATTCACACTAATGGGAGAGTACACAGCCAAAAATCAATCCCCCCGAGAAAGGTGGCAGGAGACAGAGCTCACTCAGGACAGAAATCCATAAGGACTGTCCTGCCGAAGAAAGTTAGCTATCTGGCATGGACATCCAGAACATAGTGCTTTAACAAGGTATGCACTAAGCTCCAGTCTCTGCCAGGAAAGCCACAACCGCTCCGGTAGACTGGTGAGAGCCTGGCCTTCCAAGTTGAGCTGTGTCATGGGTTAGTAGTGTCAAAGACATGCTACTAATCAAGCAGAAATACATCTCATGGCAACAGGTTAACCCAGCCAAGGCATTTGGAAAGATACAATAGTTGCTCGGATGAGTATCTCTTCGTTCTGTTGATGTAGAATCAGAGAACCCTCTTAATATTCAGAGAGATAAAGGGGGTGCACTCCTTGATTCTGGAGTTTAACAAAGTAAGTAGGGGAGAAGCAAAACTTGACTAACGGTAACTGAGCCAGTGACAAGTTGTCTACTTTCTCAAGATAGTTCGGAAATGCACAGAGGTGAACATTCTCTGCCGAGAAATACAGACCTGCGTTAGATAAGTTCACGGGGCTCCCCAAAATTTTACTTGGCAACCAATGGGCTAGACGAAAGTTTTTACACCAGATGGTGAAGTGTAACCACTTAGCTGCGCAAGTCCTCCTAGAGGAAGGTCTATGCACAGCTAAGAATTGTACGACTGTCTGTAAACCTAAACCTTGCTCACTTTCATCTCCTCAGGAACCCAGCAAGGAGATGAAGGGAGTGCAGAAAGGATGGACCAAAGTCCCTGAGTCAGAGGGTCCACTTGTAGAGGGAGTCGCGTAGGGAAAATTTCTGACCGACTGTTTATCTATGCAGATTGTATCTGCCGAGGCCAGTCTGGGATGAAGAATCATCCTACCCCAGTTTGCATACAACGTGAGCAGCACCCTCTGAGCTAAGGGAAAAGGAGGAAAGCATACATGAGAATCTTGTCTACTTCGGTAAATGCATCCTGACAGAAAACACCAGGGTCTGGATTTCTGAAGCAGGACAGGGGCAGATTTGTGTTGCAGGGGACACAGAAAGGACCAGGTCCGGGCTGCCCCACTCATCGAAAGCGACTACACAACGACTGAACTGACACAGCGTGCTCAAGGCACCACTCACCTCTCCATGGCCTTCCTGCACAGAGGGTAGGAAAGTGCTCCACCCTGCTTGTTGATGAAAACAACGCAATTTTGTCATCCATCCGAAGTGGATGACTTAGTGGCAGAGGGCCTCATTCAGGACTTGTATAAGACAGCTCTCATCTCAAAGAATTTTATGAGAAGATGAAGCTCCTCCTCTGGGCTCCACACCTCTGGAAGGAAGAACCCTCGCCCTGGAGGTATCCAGGAGGGCTCCGATGAAAAGGAGCTGCTGGGGGAAGGTGAATTTGGCACCTTCCCTAAATCAGAACCTCTCCTGGAAGAATTGAGTGAGAAGCTGTGGCAACAGCTTCCTAAGACTCTAGCCCGGATCAGCTGGCTCGGAGCCAAACGTCCAGGAAGTGAAGGCTTGAATACTGTGAACTCTTCCTTGAACGGGTACTTGTTTAACCTTTAAAGGTCGAGAAATGGGTGCATGCCGCCTGTTATCTTGGAACCAAGCAAAGGAAGTAGGAACCTGTGTTCCAACTTGCCGTGGAGCTACTGCTCTGAGGCCCTGTGCTGAGGAAAGAGAGTCTGAAAGAGAGGCAAACAGACTGGGCTGCAGCCTGGGTCTAGGAAAAATCTCTGTGAAACTGGGACAGTATTCCTCTCGGACAATCCTGATGACCCATACATCTGATGGATTGGACTTCCACTAGTTAGAAAACCAAATCAGGTGCCCCCTACTACTGTCAAGAGGCGTCCGCCTCAGACAGCTGAGGTGGGACCTGGGTTGGATCCAAGAGGATGGTACTGAGTGCTTTCAGGCCTTGTGCCCTCTGATGCAATTTTTTTTTTCCTTTGCAGATGAGGAGTTGGTTCCTGACAAAGGCTTCCAGGCCTCTACCTTGAAAGGACTGCCTGTTACAAGAATGACTATAGTGCCATCCCTCTGAGGGGCAGCAGGAGTCTGAGCGCCCTCCAGAACTCAATCTGAGGACCGAACCAATAATCACAGCCAAGGAGATGTTAATCACCTGTTGCCAATTATAGCCACTGTAGGGGCAGTGTCACAGGGGTCTGTAACAGCTTTTAGCTGATTATTGGGCTACGTGGCCCTATCAATGGAGCAGTACAGTCTGGAAGGCGCTCGACCATTGAATCTAGTGTGTTCCACAGGGTGTACTTGTACTGACGAATGAAGGAACTCCAGAGGCAGAAGTCTGCTTTGGTCCACAGAAGAAGTCTGAAATGTTATGGTGGACCCCATATCCCTGAGGAAAACTGAAAAGAAGATCTTCCATCACAGGCTCTGCTGATACAGAAGGCTTGCATTTCAGCCCCTAAAATGAGTCATCTGCTGCATCACCAACAAAGTAGGACAGAGAGAAACTTATCCAGATCCACTTCTACCCCAGAAGAACCTCCAAAAGCAGGTCAAGCCAGAATCACTAGAGACTCTGCCACCTGGAATGGCGTCGATGAGTTCGGCGTCATTCATGGAGCCAGCACTAGTGCTGTGCAGAATGCGGAACTCCGCCGGCAGAATCATCACGGAATAACACGTATGCCGGCAGAATTTCTGCCAGAATTTTACTAGTTCTTCCGCGGCATTCCACCTACTAAGATCCACGGAATATGGAAATTACATACTTACTGTAATTATTGATCTTCTTGGACAGTC
This sequence comes from Neoceratodus forsteri, assembly GCA_016271365.2. Lineage (NCBI taxonomy): Eukaryota > Metazoa > Chordata > Ceratodontiformes > Ceratodontidae > Neoceratodus > Neoceratodus forsteri. Next base: position 283,568,901 of record CM057453.1, on the reverse strand, counting down.
TCCATCACTCATTCACACTAGTGGGATACTGCCAGAGGCGCTAGGACCAAGCAGGAGCCTAAAATTTTCGGAAGGGTCGGTGCCGAGACAGGGCCACGCATGCGCGGCACTGCGAGACCAGCTCATACCTGTGTAGGCTATCTCGGTGTCGACCCTCCAACCGCCTCAGTACCTTTTCGACCGAGGAGGTGCAGCATAACTAATGAGAATAACTCATCCTGAGTTTCTGTGCCTGAGAGGGCCCAGATGGCTTTTGTAAGAAAGGTCAAAGAATAATGCCCTCACAGTCTGAACCATAGGACCATGAAGACCAGGAAAGAAAATGAGTGAACCCAGGGGATAGTGGGTGGGCGTGTGAATGAGTGATGGAGACTGTCCAAGAAGATCAATAATTACGGTAAGTACGTAATTTCTATATCTTCCTGGGACTAAATCTCCATCACTCATTCACACTAGTGGGAGAGTACCGAGCTAAACCCAACAACCCTGAGTAGGGTGGTAGGAGATAGGGTTCACTCAGAAAGGACAGCCAAGGATTGTCCTGCTAATAAAAAGAGCTGTCTTGTAAAGAGCATCTAGAACATAGTGCCTACAAGATAAGCGCTTGAGTTGTAACTCACCACTTTGCAGACGACTGCAATGGGCACAAAATGAAAGTCTGCCAGGAAGCCTAAATGACTCTAGGAAAGCAGCAAGAACCTGGCCTCATAATTTGGTCTAGGACCAAAATTAATAGTGTCAAAGACATGTACTAATGTAACGTAAAGGGACCTCAGGAACTGCAAGAGTCGGAGGTAAAGTCTACTGGTTCAGGGTAGACCGGAAAGTGCAGATGGAAACCCCCACTATTAAGTATGGCTGACCTGTAAACAACAGGTCCAGGAGTACTTGAACCCCTTACTTGGTGAGCAAGGAGGTCCAGGTGGGGTTAGCCCATCAAGGAGAATGGTCTTCACTTAGTCACAGGAACCTTCCTGATGGAAGGCCAAGCATGACTTAGAAGCCTCTCGTGGTGGTCTAGCAGAACCAGATCCTACCCACTGCATATTCCAAAAGGAATCATCCTACCCCTGTGTGTACAACTGTAGTAGCAGTCTCTGAACTCAGGGAAGAAAAGAAAAATGTACAGGACGACGTGTCCACTACGGAAAAAAACATTCTGACAGAAAAAAAACAGGGGCTGGATTTCTAAGGTAAACAGAGTCAGATGTGCATTGAGGAGGGACACAGCAGGACCAACTTAGGGCTAACCCATTTGTTGAAGTGACCGAAAGAGGCCGTGACTCAATACGGTAAGGCACTACCCACTCTGGCCTCCCTGAGGGGAGTAGGAAAGGATTCTAGTTTGTTTGCTGAAAAACAAACATCACAACTCCATCACGCACTTGAAGAGGGTAGCTTCGTGAGCGACTGGCATGGACTAGTGCGCAGGAACCGAAGGTGTGAATATTTGAGAAGCTACATCAGAAAAAAGACCTACTTGACCTTCCGTCAAGAAGGAGAAAATCGCCTGTTGTTTAAGTAAGCAAGGAAGTAGGAACCTGAGTTCCAACTCGTGTGAGAGTCGCTTCTGCCAAGTAGGCTCTGCTCAAGAGAAGAAAGCCTGATAAAAAGAAAGTGGAATTAACAAACTGGGCAGTTGCCTAGGTCTAGGAAATGTCTCTGAATGAGAGAAATCACTCTTAGAGAAAGAGATGACCCATACCGCCGGCGGATCGGACTCCCCCTAGGGGAAGAAGAAGTCAGGTACTCTTTACCGTACTCTGGAGACGAGCGCCTCAGGGGCTGAGGCGGAATCTGACCAGATCCAAAAAGGGGGGTATCATGTAATTTTGGCTAGGCCCTGTGCTGTGATAAAAATGTATTTTTTATTTATTTATTTATTTATTTATTAGTCCGAGCCTAAGAAGGCTTTCAGGCTGCTATTTCGAAAGGACTGTCTTGATACAAAATGACGAAGATGTTCTCCATCTGAGTGCAGAAGGAGCCTGAGCGTCCATACTGAAATCATGACTGGACTAATAATCACAGCTGGAGAGATGTTAACCACCAGTGCCAAAGAAGCCACCGAAGGGGCAATATCACAAGGTGGCTATATACCCCTATCAAAGGAGTGGAAGAGCCAGAGCGGCTCCCGACCATTAAATTAGAATGTTCCACAGAGTGCAACTGTCTTGATGATTGAAAAAGTCTAGACGCAGAAGTGTATGGTCCACGGACGCAGTGTGAAATACTATAGTGGACCCCATTACTGAGGAACTACTGAAAAGATTTTCCATCCCGGACTCTGATGATAGAGAGGACGTCCCCTTCAGTATGTAAAATGAGTCGTCTGCTGTATTACTGACCAGAAGGACAGGGAAAGACCCATCTAGATGCACTTCTACCCCAGAAGGACCTCCAAGAGCGGTCTAGGTCAGAGTCACTAGAGACTCTGCCATCAGAAAGGATGTCGAGGAGCTTGGTACCACGTAGGGAGCCGAGAAAGTGCTGAACAGAATGAGATTCCGCTGGCAGAGCACTACAGCAGAGTTCCATCAGCAGAAAACTGCTGGATGATGCAAGATCCCACATAGACCGCCACTCACTAAGATATGTGGAAAAAATAATCCGCAGAGCAGGAGTTCATTCTGCGATAAACACCCCGACACAAGTTCTGTGGAAAGGAAGTCTGAAAAGGAAAAATGTGTCACTAATTCTGCCATACAGCACCCACTAGCACTCGTGCAGCACCAGCATCAATCGTGGCACAGGAGGGCACCAAGCAGTGCCTATGCCAACCTGGGCGATACCCGAGGGCAGCCGCAGCAGTACCCGCAGTCACCCCCGGCACCCATGTAGCAATGGCACCACGACACCCATGGTACCATGGCATCCCATGACACCCATGGCAAGAATGGCACCGAGGGCACCAGTGGCACCTGCAAAGCCACCCGCGATCACCCACGGTGCCCCGGTGCATCCATGGCTTACCATGGCCCTATGGGTGCTCATGGCACCACTCGCACCCAAGGTGCCTGGATGCCACCAGCGTGGTGTGCGGTGCTGCCCATGGGTGCGGCACGCCAGCGGGTGCATGGCGCCACCCAGACACCTCTTGGCACCACTGGCCAGTGCAGACAACCAGCAGCAGCAACAAAACACCGTCACCACACAGGCCATGGTGCCGACTAAGACACGGTGCGACAAGGAAACGAGGCCTGGCGCCAACCAAGACACTGGGCCACGGCTCCGAGCCTGGCGCCGACCAAGACCTGAAGGAAAATGCCAATGGAACTCCTGAGAAGGGAGAAGGAAAAAGGTGGTGCCGTGCCGGCCTCTGCATGGAAAAGGGAGAGGGGGTAGGCACATGGGGTTGACACGATGGTAAAGGCACCAAGAGGGCACCTTGCCCATCGTGATCCAATTGACCCGGCTCTGATCCAATGACTCCTTGGCCCGGAGGTCCCGAAATCAGGAACAGAGCCAGGAAAAACTGGAAAGTCAAACCCCCTGCTCCATAGGAGTGGCCCAGAGGTGAAACTGCCCACCGGAGCTCCGAGGACAGAGATGGAACTCAGAGTCGAGAATGCAGCCATTAGGAGCGCGACCAAGAGTAACCCACCAAAGTCAGTTCAGGCCCATCGCCCCTCCCAACGAACAATCCTCGTGCAGACGTACCAACGGGCAACCTCGAGCAGCACAGATTCTTCTTCCCCCAACGAGGAAGAAAAGCTCGAAGTTAAGCGGAGCCGGATCCACAGAACCACTAGATTTGTGCTTCGGAGGACTGTCCTCCCCCCCCGAGCACAGAACTGTCTGTAGTCAGACCCCCTTCCGTTAATTAAGGGCAGCAGATTGGACACAGACCCTCTACCATAAAAACTTTCAAACAAAGTCCTCCTACCGTCACTGCTACTGTCTAAGGACGACTCCGTTGATGGCAGGAAAGAATTTCTTTTTCTTCTTCTTCATAATCTTCTTGTTTGTAAAATAAGAAATTACTACTTAAAATATTAAATTAAACGTTAAAAGCTGCTGTCGTATAAACGAAAACTTAGATTCAGCAGGCAGGCGATGCTGACATCCAAGCGCACTCGACAGCGGGAGAAAAGGAACTGAGGCAGTTGGACAGTCGAGGCTGAGATAGCCTACACAGGTGCGAGCTGGTCTCGCGGTGCCGCGCATGCGTGGTCCTGTCTCGGCGCTGACCCTTCAGAAAATTTTAGGCTCCTGCTTGGTCCTAGCGCCTCTGGCGCTATCCCACTAGTGTGAATGAGTGATGGAGACTTAGTCCAGGAAGATATGCATTTTATTCCACGGAAAACTATTTCACAACATTCATGGAAATATTGAGCTCCAAAGAACAATGAAAATTCAGCGGAATTTCGTTCCACCAGAATTTGAAAGTTCCACACAGCACCAGCTGGCACCACCAGCAGTGCTGGCACCACACACGGTGCCAGAGCCGCTGCTAGACCTGAAGAAAAGAGGGAGAAGGAAAGTGATGTCCGTGCCGGCCCCTGCAGGGAAAAACGAGAGGGGGTAGGCACGAGGAGTCAGCGTCTATGGCATTGGCACCGCTCACATCCTGGCCCGACCGACCAGGCCATGGTCCAGTGGCTCCGAGGCCTGAAGGCCCCAGAACTGGGTCCACTGGCCAGGACAACTGGGTAGACGCCGTAGCCCCTGCTCTAAAAGAGCAGCCCAGAGGTGAAACTGCTCACCAGAATCCCACCAAGGATAGAGACTGGAACCAGTGTCGAAGAACGCGGCCGTTAAGAGTGGAACCACAGAGGAATCCACCGGAGTCGGTTCAGGCCTACCGCTCTCCACCACTGATGATCCCCACGCAGACATACCAGAGGGTGACCTCGAGTGGTACTGATTCTTCTTCCACCAACAGGAGGAAGAATAGCTCGAGGTCAAGCGGAGCCGGGTCTCTGGAACTGCTACTTTGTGCGCCCGGGCAGACTGTCCTCCCCCCCAAACACCGGACTGCCCGTGGTCGGGTCCCCCCGCCGCAAAGGGCAGTGGACCGGACACAGCCCCACTGCCATCACAGCTTTCAAACGAAGTCTCCCTATTGTCACCGCTACCATTACAGGTCGACTCCACTGATGGCAGGCTGAGAATGTTTTCTTTTTCTTCATCATCATCATCTTTTTTTTTTTTTTTTAAATAAAAAAAGAACACTAAAAATGGTAAGTTAAATGAATACTGAATGGCTATAGCTGCTGTCGTATAGACGAAGACTTGACTCCCAGCAGGCGAATGACGTCGATATCGAAGTGCATTCGATGGTAGGAAAAAAGGAACTGAGGTGGCTGGAGGGTTGATGCTGAGATAGCCTATATAAGCGCGAGCTAGTCTCGCGGTACCGCGCATGCATGGTCCTATCCTGGTGCCGGCCCTCCTGAAGATTTTTGGCTCCCATGGGGTCCTAGCTCCTCCGGCGTAGTCCCATTAGTGTGAATGAGTGGTGGAGACTTAGTCCAGGAAGATAATGGAAGAGAAAGATGTGGTTTAATCAGAGAGTGATCACTACTTGGAATGAGCTACCAGGCTCAGTAATAGAAAGTCCCTGTATGGATGTGTTCAAACATCACTTGGATGAATTTTTTCATTAGGACTGGCCATTAGGCGAGTGCTATGGATGAAAGTCCTTTCAGGTAAGTATAGATCTATGATACCTATGACCTGCCAGGGAAGGTCTGGAGTGAGGGTGACAGACAGCCTATGCGGAAGGCACTTGATGGGCCGAGACTTCTTGGAAGGAGCCCCTGAGGTAGGCTGTTTAGGAGGTGGTTCCACCCGAATTGGTGGAGAAGCCGGTTTCAGCTGAGCCAGGGTGTCTTAACCAGCTCTGCAGGCAGAGTGATGGTATCAACCAGCTCCCGGGGAGTCAGCATCGGCCTGGAAGGTGACAGCCAAGTGATGGCTCGGGCAGAAGCTGGAGTTGACTTTGACCTGGCCATAATATGGAAATTACGTACCTACCATAATTCTTGATCTTCTTGGACGAAGTATCCACCACTCACTCACACTAATGGGAGTTCGCCAGAGGCGCTAGGACCCAGTGGGAGCAAACTTTTTTTCAAGAGGGCTGGCACCAGAGATGGAACCACGAGGAAGCTGCACTGCGAGTCGCGGCTCGTGCGGTAAAGACTGTCTCGGCATCGACCCTCCAACCGCCTCAGTACCATTTTTTCCGAGGAGGTGCAGTGTAACTAACCTAGAAGGACTAACCTAAAAATCGGACATAAGATAGTCTGAATGACCCATGTAAGAAGGGTCAACGATAAAGTCTTCACAGCCCAGCCATTGAGGGAGTGAAAACCAAAAACAGAGAGGTGAGCTCGGGGGATGGTGGGTGGGCATGTGAATGAGTGGTGGAGACTTCGTCCAAGGAGATCAAGAATTATGGTAGGTATGTAATTCCATATCTTCCTGGACATAAAGTCTCCACCACTCATTCACACTAATGGGAAGAATACCGAGCTAAATAATCCCCGAGGCAGGTGGCAGGAGAAGGCTCACATGCTTAGGACAGAAGTCCATTAAGAATGGTCCTGCCAAACGACAGATGCCGTCTGGCATGGACATCTAAGGCGTAGTGCTTAACGAAAGTATGCACGGAGCTCCAAGTGGCAGCAATGCAAATATCTATGATGAGCACGTTGCGGATTTCTGCCAGAGATGCTGCGACTGCTCTGGTAGAGTGAACATACACTCTGCTTTCGAGCTTGACCTGTGCCATAGAATAGCAATGGCGAAGGCAAGCCATGAGCCATGCTGAAATACATCGGATAGCGACAGGTCAACCCAGCCGGGTCTCGCTGAAGGAAACAAAAAGTTGAGCTTTGCGAATTTCTTTTGTTCTATCTAGCTAGAACTGCAATGCTCTCTTAACTCACTGACTCCTCATGAGCTCTCTGAAGTTGCAGCACTTGTGTCCTGTATACTGCTAACAGTGAATCCTGGGGCTTTGTAAGCAAAATCAAGCCATAATCATCATGTCGCAAACAAATGCTTATAGCTCAAGAACCGTGTGTGCTAGGCACAAAGTATGAGTGGCAAACTTGTTCAGCATAAAATTACCTTTCAATGCTGGTATGCAATTAATAATAAGTAATTTAATTTTTTTTCTATGCTGGTCAAAAGAGTAAAAAAAATTATTTTTACACAAAAAAATGCACTTTAAGCCATTTTTTTTTGAAAGCATGTGACTTATCAACACCAAATTCAGCATGCAGAAACTAGATGCAGTTTTAATAATTTGTTTGTTAAAAAGACAGCTAATTCTATAATATAAAACATATGTTTTTACCATTTTTCTCAAGGTGTTTTGGCGAGGTTTTAGACATGAATCAGAACCATACACACCATACCATAAACAAATGTGTATAACTCCTAAAGTATACATAATACACACAACATATCAGCGGCAAACTTGTTCATCACAAAATTTCCTTTCCAGTGGTGCTATGCAATCAATTGTGCTCTGTGTGGTTTTTGTTTTATGCTGGCCGAGATACCCAGAATGTGTGTGTTATTCAGCATGCTTGATGGTTCTTGATGGACAAAATGACAGCCATAACCCACCATGTCATAAACAAATGCAACTAACTCCCTGAACTATACATGATACACACAATATGTCCGTGACACAATCTGTTCACAGAATTAAATTACCTTCCAATTGTGTGCTATGCAATCAATTTTAATCAGTTCGGTTTTTGTTTTGTGCTGCCTAAGATTCCCAGAATCAGTTTTATTCATAGTGCTTAGGTGATTCTTGACGGACAAAATGTCAGCCATCCACACCATGCCATAAACAAATGCAAAAAACTCATGCATAATACAGGCTACACACAATATGTCAGCACACAATCTGTTCATAACTAAATTACCTTTCCAACGGTGCTATGCAATCAATTGTAATTAATTTGCTTTCTTGTTTTCTACTGGCTAACGTATAGTTCTTATGGTTCTTGGTGGACACAGTAGCAACCATACACACCATGCCATAAACAAATGCAAAATCGAGGATAAAATATGGGTCTGGGTGTGTAACGAGAATTTACACACCCGAGGGGTTTGATGCTACATAAACCCCGAGGGCGAATACTTTATTCCCAGACCCATATTTTATTCTCTAGTTTGCATTTGTTTATGACATGTTGTGTAAAAACAGTTTCTCTTTTATTTTTCTGTCAGGATTCCACAGTTTATTCCTCCACGCAAAAGGGGAAAACAGTTATTTTTAAGTCCTAAAGTATACGTGATACACAAACTGTCAGCGACCTAGCTGTTCAGTAGATTAACATTGATTGCATAGCACCATTGGAAAGGGAATCAAAACATATTTTTTCATACTTGCTGCAATTACAAAAAAATGTATTTTACTCAAGTTGCTTAAGTGACTTTGGGCTCATGATAGACAATCGCAGCCATACACACCATACCATAAACAAGTGCGCATACCTCCTAAAGTGCGCAGTGTGAAAATGCACAATATCACACCGTGATGTCATCACCAAACCAAAGAAACACACAAAACAGTCCGATTGTATAAAAGGACTAAGTTATTGGCAGGTATTTGATATAGAATAGATCTGAACTTGTGTCAAGTGAGCGCAGGGAACCATTACTCAGTGCAGCGCTACGCTCCACCACTCATTCTATTCCCCAAGCTCACTTGCCACTCATTCAGATATATACATATCTACACACACACACATATATACACATATAGACACACATGTATACACATCTACCTATATATCTATATATTTAGTCTATCATTTTGATCCAACCATATACACACACAATGCATGATCAACATATGCAAAGACATTCAACAACACAGCACCACCACAAATCATGAGGTGCAGGCGGCACCATCTCTCGCTACACGCCGCGTGTAATAATGAGCAGTGTTGTGCACTTTGTTGAAGCGTAACATCACGACACATTACAAATATGTACGCGGCGGCACCCATGGTATTTGTACCTATGCCACAAAGTCGCATCACATAGACTACAAAATGTCAAACAAAATGAAATCCCACAATCACATTTTCTTACCTTTTCAGATAGCGTCAGATGGTGTCCCATGATGATATGCACTGAAGACATTTATACACTCTTACATTCTTACTGATGTAGTCCCAACCTCTATTCTGCTGTGTCCACACTCGCACTACGCGGGTGAACAAACAAAATACACATACCAAGAGCTTGAGTAAATGGCCTCCGCCATGCATTTATTCAATATAAATTTTTTCAATCATCCGCGTAGCCGCCACCACACCATGCTTCAAGTCCTTCAGAAAGTCATCCAATCCCTCATCCGTCAAGTGTACACCATCTGACCAGTACACTCCAGGCCTGTGAAGACCGAGACCAGGGTGCGGACCACTGACCGCCCATGGTATCCATCATAGACAACATGAACCCATTGTAGTCTTCTGATTTTCTCGATGGCCCGCATCTCGTGCTCTACTCCACTTCAACCGCTGCACAATGTCGGACCATACAATATGGACTCTGGGCTACCAGCACTTGATTTGATGCAGCATCTGCCTCATGGTTCCCTTCAGTTCCCGCAGCGGGCAGGTTGCCAGATCGTTGCCTCCCAAATGAATAATCAGAATGTTGGGATGAGGCCCACCATGTTTCTCCCGGAACACTGGAATCAGTCCATCCCACCGCATTCCTAGCCTTCCAATCCAATGAACTTCCACTCTGTCTTTTCCTAACCACAAGTTTTGCCTCCTGTGCTCTGCTGTGCTCTTTCTACGGCCCAGTAAACAAAGGAGTGACCACAGATCCAGATGCTGGGGCGCTTGCTCCTTTCGCCTGCAACCAAATGCAAGATATTAGTACCATCGATATATCCGTGACACTCCACCCATGCCCCTCACTACCCCTTCTTTTCCCCTATCATGGATTTTACACCCCCACATACCTTGTGTTTGCTTGCCTGCTGCCATATCCTGAATTGGGTTTGACCTGCGATTTGGCTTCTGTGCAGTTGCCAACTCCATGGCTTACAGCGTCCCATGGCTTTTGCCTCAGTGTCAAGGTTTGCAATCACTTGTTGATACACGTGTCTGGGAGCTGCCTCCTACTGACCCCCCCCTGTTGAGGTAAACTGAAAACATGGAATTAATTAAATGCAAGGCCACCTATTCCCAAGGCTTGTGACTGCGAAGGCTCCTTATTGGTCGATGTTTCCATCTGTGATCCTAATAAACTCTATTTCCATTTCCAGTGTCTGTTGTCTTTTTCCATAATAAAGACCACTACACCCAATATTGTGTTGTCAGTTTCTTCTATGCACGACATTGCAGGTGACACAGTATGATTTTAGAAATAACAGAAACACCACATTTAGATTTGAATGCAAAACTGCGTTGAAGTTGCTTGTGGCTGTGGGCGCTCAGGTAGCCATACAATCAAGCGTCGGGTTCTTTATGACTGATGCTGAGTGTGTCCAGCTGTCAGAGAATGAGCTGCATGTGCTCATATGATGGAAGCAATCCACAAGGGCAGCAATGTACAAGCCTGCTACATAAAACACATATTTGCACAGCTTGACGGCGGAATGCGTGTCGTGGGGCTCTGCATCAAATGAAAATAAAAAATGCAGAGCTAAATCCGCCACTCCACAACAGTGCTGGAAGAGTTAGTGGAGCGCGGTTAAGCGTCAGTGACAATGCCAACTGGTGTGCTTGGGACAGTTGTGCTCTCCAGTACCTCTGTCAGCTTGCCCCATTGGTCTGGTGGTGAGACTCAGACCACCTCAGTTATCACAGTCACCAGTCCACATTAGCTCCATGTTTTTTCCCATTTGGCACAGTGCCAAAGCCTGCATCGGCTGCTGTGTCTTTCGCCTAGCCACGGATGTTCCACTCAACTCTTAGGACAATCACAACTCGCATAATGCAACCACTTGTCCGCCACACCAGATCCGTCAGCAAAAACCCCATCTTGACCCACGAAACAGACAACCAGAGTGTCTGACTCACTCACTCTGTTCCAAGCAATCTCGGCCTGCAGCTGTGAACAACCATGCGCACAGCACATCAGCCTTCCTCCAACCACCAAAAGGCCCACAGCAGCAGGATGCCATCTGTGTCACTGGACATGACCTTACTTCTTCCGGACAACATATGGATGGCCTAAGCTGCCACAAGCACAGCAACTCATCTGCCCACAGCCGTGCGGCTTGCTGGCGGGAATGCGTGTCGTGGGCTCTGCATCCAAATGAAAATAAAAATGCGGAGCTAAATCCGCCCTCCACAACAGTGCTGGAAGAGTTAGTGGAGCACGGTTGGTGCATGTGACAATGCACCAACTGGTGTGCTTGGGACAGTTTGTGCTCTCCAGTACCTCTGTCAGCTTGCCCCACTGGTCTGGTGGTGGGACACAGACCACCTCCAGTTATCATGATCACCAGTCCACATTAGCTCTGCATTTTTTCCCATTTGGCACAGTGCAAAGCCTGCATCGGCTGCTGTGTCTTTCGCTATACGGATGTTCCACTCAACTCTTAGGACAATCACAACTCGCATAGCGCAACCACTTGTCCGCCACGCCAGATCCGTCAGCAAAAACCCCATCTTGACCCACGAGACAGACATCCAGAGTGTCTGACTCACTCACTCTGTTCCAAGCAATCTCGGCCTGCAGCTGTGAACAACCGTGCGCAGAGCACATTAGCCTTCCTCCAACCACCAAAGCCATCAAAGAACAGTCAGCCAACATACTATAAGTCCAGCTATGATCAGACATTCATCCAGAAGCGGTCCTGTGCATTTTTCCACACCCACAAAAACAACCTTCGCGTATGCGCATGATCCTTTGTCTGAATCATGTAAACCTGCAGCTGCCAACAGGCCATGCTGCAGTGACCTGGTGTCTTCGCAGTGGTACATCCCATTGTATCCCATTTCCGTTGATCCTTCAAACAGTTCTTCATTTGCGGCTACTTACGTTTGTCAATGTATGTTTGCATATTCACGCTACAATAAACTTTCCTATTGTCATCTCGCCACCACACACAGTGCCCATGAGTGACGTACTTCGTCAGGGGACCTGGCTGTAGAAGACATGATCCCCTGAAACAACATTGGTGACCCCTTACAAGTCATCGTGCATCGTTTTCCTTGTCGTCCAGTGTGACATGAAGCCTTCCTTCCTTCCGTCCTTCCTACCTAGCAAGACATTGAAGAATTGCTGTTGGAGTCAGACTGGTGATACGCAAGGCACTCAATGCAGAGGCCTTGCATGCTACTGATGGTTCTGTTCCGTTCTGCCTCAGAGCACAATTGCGGCAGTCACCCACCCAGTATTTTTAATTTTCATTTGGCACAGCCCATTCAATGACTGGCATGTTACTGCATTACCTCCGATACACCAATGGGCCAAGCAGGCGGTTCCACCAATGCAAGACAATCTGATCCATGCCCATGACACTGTTTCTGACGTACTTGCCACCAAACCATTTCATCCAGTTTCTCGCTTGCACATTGTCCTGCTCAGTGATGAATCTCCTACAACCTCTGTGCATCTCAGCACCCCGGTCTCAATCTCTCGCAGCACCCCGGTCTCTCTCTCTCTCTCTCGCAGCACCCCAGTCTCTCTCTTTCTCTCTCGCAGCACCCCGGTCTCTCTCTCGCGGCACCCGGTCTCTCTCTCGCCAGCACCTCTATCTGTGCTGGTGATACTCAGGAAAACAATCACGCAGGAGGTGTACATTGCATGTGCTGCATGTATATAGCGATTCAACACGTATTTTCTTCTGCAAACAATTTTCACCTCCTTCTTCCTTTCATGGGGTAGTGTAGTCCATCACAAGTTGGATTCTCTGCGATTACTGGAAGTGAGCACTACATCTTCTGTGTGTATATCCTTCCAACAGATTCTCAGAAAGGAGCATGCGGAAATTCAGTTGTCTGTGCTTGTTCACCCGTCCAGTCTTCGATCGCTGAACATGATTCACGCTCTCTCGGAACAGAGTAAATGCATTTGCCAGTGCCATGTCCCACAAAAACCAGAAAAGGTAGAGCCACCACTTTTTTGATTTTCTTGCACATGGGTACTGCCCCCGAAGCTGCTCAGCGACGTCCACACCATTCATGTGCGTATTATACTGTAGCAGTACCTCTGGACATGCAATTGATGCAACAGTGCCGTCTCTTTGTCTCCTTGGCACAGACATTGCTGGTGAGGTAGGGTCATGGTTTGTTGATAACAAGAAAACGGGATGGTTGTCTTTCCACGCTGTGGCAACAAGTGAACCATTCTGTCATTGTTCATAATAGCCACAAGCTTTCTTTTCCATTGATAATTTGTTAAGTTCGGAAGGCCATCCAATCCTGTTGGTCCGCATCGTTCCACATGAGTACAAGCCAACGTTCAATAGTTCTTTTGCCAGGTGAACTGAAGTAAAGTAATTGTCAAAACATACATGGTGCCTTTTGCCACACAGATCCTCAGTCAGGTCTTTCACAACCCTCTCTGCAAGGCCCACTTCCACAGCACCAGCAACCTTTCCTGTGTATACTTGGAAGTCGGACACATAACCGTTATGCGGATCTGCAAGGACCCATACTTTTATCCCATACCGTTGTGGCTTGCATCGCATGTATTGCTTGAAGGACAGTCATCCTCTAAAGCCCACTATTGCCTCATCAAATGACACTTCTCGGTGCAGGTTGTACTCCGTCTTGCATGCCTTGACAACATGCTTGATAATTGGTCGAACGTGATGTAGCTTATCATGCTCTTGCGATCCTCTTGGTGGATTTAGCATGCTGTCACTTGCGTGCAAATACTGCATAATCTTCTCATAACGCTCACGGGTCATTAGCTTTGAAATTGGTAAACGTCCCATAGAGATGGTGCTTCCCCAGTACATGCGGTAGTGTGGCGCCTTTATAACAGCTATGTAGTAGCATTCAATAAGGCTTTTATGTGTCAAGCAGTTACTGGACTCCATCGGTGGTCAACTTTGTTTGCTCTGCCTGCTTACGGGCACTGTACCGGTTTGTCTCCTCGGCTATCAGGTCGTAGGAGTTGGTGGGAATGTCAGGTTCATAAAATCCACAGGAGTCTTCTCTGCACTCAACAGTGTGGTTGGACCCACAGGCTCTTGAAATCCTCAACATGGACCTGCTGTAAGCAACCTGTCCATTCATCATTGTGACCAGCATCCAGATGTGGCTAGGTGTCAGGTTGTTCTCAGGTTGTTCAGCGTCATGTAGTTCATGATGGTCATCAATGTCAATTTGGGTACTCCCATGCTGCAGTGTAGCCAAAGGAAGATCATCTTCGCTGTGAGTCATTCCTCGGCTGACGTAGCTTGGCCAGTGGCACGTCATCCTCTTCACTCTCCGTGGAGTGTCTCTTCCGCCGCAGCGTAGCCAGGGGCAGATCATCATCGTCGCTGAAATCGCTGTCACTGTCCGGTGTAACCAAAGGCTTCATACGCACCAAGTTCACCTCGATGTCGGAATCATCAAAACCTTGAAAGTCATCTGCCTCATTGTCACTGGCACTATCGAAAAGGTCTAGCAGGTCATTTTTGTACACATTCGCCATATTTCCGGTGGTGATCTGTGGGGTTGCGGTCTCTCACAGGAAAACAGCAGTCTCTCTCTCTTAATCTCAGAGCGGTTTCTACAGCAGTCTCTCTCTCGCGATCTCGGAGCGGTCTCTCGATCGTCTGGAATCAAAAAAAAAAAAACACATCTTTGCACTGCAGACACCACTCACCTAGGCCACCACCTTCAAAACCTATGTCACCCACCACCATGCCAGAAACAGCACTGCCTGTTGTCCGTGTGCCCCCCAAGACCGCGCCTTCACACAAAATGGTTGCCATGCTGTAAGGACCTGACCCTCACCATCAAACACACACGACCATCCCAGCATACCCCACAGTGTTCAGTGGTCCCCCAAAGCTAACAACAACACAAATGGCATTCTCTTCATATCACATTGCCTTTTTAGATGACCAGCTGCAGGTGGGAGACCATGAGACTCAGGAATCCATTTTGTGGGATGGCACCTGGTGTCTGAAGGTGGGAGGAGGCCCGGATAGCATGGCAACCATTTGTGTGATGGCGGGTCTCGGGAGGGGGCACTGAAAGCAGGTACTGCTGTTTGTGGGAGGATGCCGGGCCTTTGCGTCACCCGCCACCATGCCAGAAACAGCACTGCCTGTTGTCCGTGTGGCGCCCCGAGACCCGACCCTTCACACAAAATGCTGTAAGGGACCTGACCCTCACCATCAAACACACACGAATATCCCACAAAATGGATTCCTGGTGGCCAGTGTTCTACACCCCTACGTATCCACACGGCCGACAATACAGCATACCCCCACAGTGTTCAGTGGTCCTTCCTCCTCCAAAGCTGGCAACAACACAAAATGGCATTCTCTTCATATCACATTGCCTTTAGACGACCAGCTGCAGGTGGGAGACCATGAGACTCAGGAATCCATTTGTGGGATGGCACCTGGTGTCTGAAAGGTGGGAGGAGGCCCCGGACAGCATGGCAACCATTTTGTGATGGTGTCGGGTCGGGGTGGGTGGGGCACCAGAAAGCAGGTACTGCTGTTTGTGGGAGGATGCCGGCCTTGCGCACCCGCCACCATGCCAGAAACAGCACTGCCTGTTGTCCGTGTGGCCCCCGAGACCAGGCAGACGCCTTCACACAAAATGCTGTAAGGGACCTGACCTCACCATCAAACACACACGAACATCCCACAAAATGGATTCCCTGGTGGCCAGTGTTCTCCACACCTCACGTATCCACACGGCAAACGACACAGCATACCCCACAGTGTTCAGTGGTCCTCCCCTCCTCCAAAGCTGGCAACAACACAAAATGGCATTCTCTTCATATCACATTGCCTTTTAGGCGACCAGCTGCAGGTGGGAGAATCCATGAGACTCAGGGAATCCATTTTGTGGGATGGCACCTGGTGTCTGAAGGTGGGAGGGAGGCCCGGACAGCATGGCAACCATTTTGTGTGATGATGTCGGGTCTCGTGGGGGGAAATGGGCACCAGAAAGCAGGTACTGCTGTTTGTGGGAGGATGCCGGCCTGCGCGCCCGGCCACCATGCCAGAAACAGCACTGCCTGTTGTCCGTGGTGGCCCCCCAGGACCACGCTTCACACAAAAATGCTGTAAGGGACCTGACCTCACCATCAAACACACACGAACATCCCACAAAATGGATTCCTGGTGGCCAGTGTTCTCACACCCTACGGTATCCACACGGCAAACGACACAGCATACCCCCACAGTGTTCAGTGGTCCCCCCCCCCCTCCAAAGCTGGCAACAACACAAAATGCATGGCAACCATTTTGAGTGATAGCGGCTCTGGTCTCGGGGAGAGGGGGTCACAGTGATACCCCACAGTGTTCAGTGCCCCCAAAGCTGCAACACAAAATGGCATTCTCTTTATATCACATTGCCTTTAGGACCCGGACAGCATGGCCCGAGACCCGACGCCTTCACACAAAATGGTTGCCATGCTGTAAGGGGCCTGACCCCCACCATCAAACACACACGACCATCCCTGCATACCCCCACAGTGTTTAGTGGTTCCCCCCCCAAAAGCTGGCAACAACACAAAACAGATTCCCTGGTGTCCCGACTGTCCACCACCTCAGAACAGCACCCACAGCACCTGGCACCAATGCATTATATGATGTGCCACCACCCAGCACCATGCATTTCCTCACCACCATGCCACCAACAAACAGCATTTTCCCCATCCCCTGTGGCACCCACCAGCACATACCTGCATGCAAACTTATCTGGCATGGAAACGGTCTGGTCCATCACACCAAAAATTGAAAGGGAACCACAGCGCCGACAGAACAAGCGCGATGACAGGAATCCAGCCACTCTGTACCGGGAGAAAAGGAAGGACAACGATGGCAGGGAAAAAAAAACGCCCACACAAACACATTGGGAACACAGAGGAATGCAGTACTCTTGGCAGAACCAGTACTCCACGCATGATGTCCTCCAGGTGAAACAGGAAAGGAAAGCTTATAGCATGTGTAACGGTCCGCTATACAGGACACTCAAGAAGTCAAGGAGCCCACATGAACAATATCGCTGAAAGTGCGATATTCCATTTGTGCACCAAACAGCCATATCGGATTTACAGAAACGCAAACAAACAAAAATAGATATCCAGCCCAGAGTGCTGTTGTGCCACAACCGATGGGAGTCCAAATGCACTCCGCTAACTGTGATCCTCCTTTGAGAAAATGTCGAAACACACAGCATTATCCGACTAGCGACATAAGGCAAAAAAACCATGAAATAAATATATCAGCCACACAGTGCTATTTGTGTCAATGTGTGATTGTTTGGGTCTTTCTGTGAGCAATTGAAAACCGGAAGTAGGGCTTCTCCGGAAGCCAGCTCTGAAAGACCCGCGAAAACACTGACATTCTACACAAAGGCACTATATCATTTAAAAATATAAATACCTCGAAGAGTGTGGTGTTTTAGAGGTGAATAATTCAGGCAGATCAGCAATAGGCACAGCGCCAAAAGGCTCCAGCAGCATCAGTGGTCCGAACCAACCAGGAAGCAGCAGCAAGTGAGAACGCCAACTTTGAAAAGCGCTTTTATCCGATTTTCAAATTGACTCCTACATTTGCTACCCAGTGAAAAGAGACTTACTATGTGGGGTATCACCCAAAGAGATTTAGTAAGCACTATTTTCATTGTATGGCAAGTAATGGCACAAAAAGTTAGTGACGACTCCAGACGTAGCACGGTAACACTAGGACACTGCAGTTCACGTCTGGAGTCGTTCTCGGACACAACAATACAGTGAAGCCTGCCGAATACAGACGTTTCTCGGAGGAAAAGAGTTAACATCCAGTGAATGAAGGGTACGCTGCCCTTCATTCTGGAAATCTGCAAAGTAGGTAGGAAGGACTAAAGGTTGGTTTAAATGGAACTATGTGACAACCTTAGGGAGAAACTTAGAACCACTTTGTCCCTTACGGGGGGGTCAGTGACCAATGCATGTATTTCAGAAACTCTACAGGCCGAGGTGATGGCCACCAAGAAGGCCGTTTTCCAAGTGAGGAACTTCAATTTGCAAGTAGCTAGAGGCTCGAAAGGTTTACGAGTGAGCATGTCTAGCACAAGATTAATGTCCCAGGCTGCGACTGGGCATCTGATAGGAGGTCTAGTACGTAGAATACCCCAAGAAACCTTTTAACCACAGGCAACTGAGCCAGTGACATGGAAAGTACCGGCTCATGATATGCCGAAATGGCACAAAGATAAACTTTGACTGTAGAGTACTGAGGACCTATATTTGAGAAGTCTAAGAGGTACTCCAAGACTTTATTTGGTGGGCAGGAAAAAGGATTCCACGAGGATTTTGCACACCAGATAGAGAAACGCTTCCATTTGGCTGTGTAGGTTTTCCCAGTGGCTGGCTTGCGCGCAGCCAAAAGGATATCAGAAACTCTACGAGAGACATTGAACCTATTCACCTATATCTCTTCAGGAGCCAAAGGTGAAGCGACCTCAAGTTGGGATGGACCACGGGATCCTGGGTCAGAAGGTTCGTCTGGAGGGGAAGCGTCTTCAGGGAGTTTCCGAAAGACTGCTGAGTAGTGGAAACCATATTTGCCGAGGCCAGAACGGGGCAATGAGAATCATTCTGCCCCCGAGACTCCAATTTGAGAAGTACCCTCTGAATTAGAGGAAGGGATGGAAAGCCGTACAGAAAGCGTCTTGTCCACCACAGCCTGAACACATCCTGACAAAAAATGCTAGGTTCTGGATTTCTGGAGCAGAAGAGAGGCAGTTTTGTGTTGAGTGGAGATGCAAAAAGGTCCGGATCCGGAGTTCCCCATTCTTTGAAGAGTGACTGAACGACGGTTGAGTCGAGAGACCACTCATGAGGATCCATCTCTGTTCTGCTGAGATGGTCTGCCAGCTCATTTTGCGCTCCTGGAAAGTAAACCGCCTGAATCAAGACCTAGTGTTCCAGGCACCACTCCCACACTCTCATCGCTTCCCTGCATAAAGGGTAAGAGTGTGCTCTGCCCTGTTTGTTGATGTAGTACATCACCGCTTTGTTGTCCGTTTGAAGGAGAATGTTCTTGTGACAGAGTATGTCCTTCAAAGCTCGGACTGCATAGAGGATAGCTCTCACTTTCAGGAGGTTTATGTGGAGTTGGGACTCGTCCTGAGTTCACGTACCCTGAGTGTGGAGATCCTGGCAGTGGGCTCCCCAACCCACCAAGGATGCGTCCATGGTAATTGAGATCTGATGATCCAGAGGGACAAAGGGATATCCTTCCAGAAGATTGTCCTCATGGGACCACCAGGTGAGCGACCTCTTCAGAGGTTCCGTCACCTTGATGAGAAAGGACTAAGGGTGAGTGGCTAGGGACCACTGGGTACTGAGCATCCACTGGGAGGTTCTCATGTGGAGATGAGCTAAGGGTACAGTGAACACCGAGAGTGCCATGAGGCCCAGCATCCGTTACATCGAGATGGCTCGAACCGAGCTGCGTTCTCTGATTTATCGGGCTATCTGTAGGATATCGCTCCTTCTGTCCTCTGGAAGAAAAACCTTCGCACAGGAGGTGTCCAAAAGAGCTCCTATGAAGAGGAGCTTCTGGGAGGGCTGCAACTGTGACTTGTTGAGATTCAGCAGTACTCCCATGGACGTGAGGAAGTCTGAGGCCGTGGTCACGGCCTCTAGAGTCAGTTGCCTGGAGGGACTTGCTAAAAAGCCAGTCATCCAGATATGGAAACACTTGTATTCTGATTTTCCTAAGGTGCGCCGTGAGAATTGCACAACACTTTGTAAAAACTCGAGGCGCCAAGGACAGCCCAAAGGGCAGGACTCTGAACTGATAGTATTGACCCAATGCCACGAACCTTAGGTATCTGTGGTGGTTTGGGTGTATGAGAATATGTTGGTAGGCATCCTGCATGTCCAGGGAGGCCAGTCAATCATGTTGATGAAGCAAAGGTAGCAGGGTACCTGGTGAAATCATCTTGAACTTTTCCTTCTGAAGGAACCTGTTTAGTTTTCTGAGATCCAGAATTGGGCGCATGCCGCCAGTTTTCTTTGGAACCAGAAAGTAATGGGAGTAGAAACCTGTGTTTCGTTGATGCAGCAAAACTATTTCTACTGCCCTGTTTTTCAGAAGACCTTGTACCTCGGAAGCAAGAAGGTCTGACTGTACTGCTGACAGCCTGTGCTGTCGTTTGGGAGGATGATCTGGAGGGGTTTCCGAAAGATTGAGAGAGTACCCCTCGCGGATTATCCGGAGGACCCATTTGTCTGATGTTATAGATTTCCACTGATTTTAGAACTGAGTCAGATGTCCTCCCACCGCTGAGGAGGAGTCCCCCTCGGACAGCTGAGGTGGGACTTGGGCCAGAAACTCAGAAGGTGGCACTGGGCTCTCTGGGGCCTTGTGCCTTCTGTTGCACTTTCTTCTGAGGTTGAGGGTTGTAGTTTTTATTAAAACCTCCCCTGCCTTTGCCATGAAAGGACCCAGCGGTTGTAGACAGATGCTTGTTCACACCTCCTCTGGAAGGAGTGGGTGTAGGTCTGGCCGTCTTAATGACCAACCTAGTCTTCTGCGTGGCCTCCAGAGCTTGCTCCACCTGGGGCCCGAACAGATACATACCATCAAAGGGTAAAGCCATAACTCGCTGCTGGGCGTCGTTCATGAAGCCTGAAGTACGTAGCCAAGAGTGGTGGCGGGTGCAGATGCCAGTTGCCGCCACCCGGGAGGCGGTATTGAAGGCATCCATTGCAGCTTTAACCTGTTGGTTATTGAATTCGATACCCCTAGTTATGGTGTGAAGCAACTCTGAGCTAGCTTCCGATTTTCTTTGAGGGAATGCTAAAGTACATACTCATATTGAGAAAAATAGCCCTGGTAGCTGGCAATCTGCATGCCCAGGGTTGAGGCAGCAAAGACTCTCTTACCTAAGGTCCCCCCTGGACTGTCAGGAGATGATTTTGAACCTGACCCAGATCTTCGTCTGGGTGATAATGTCTTACGAGATTCTTTGTTTATAGGTCGGGCCATAGATCCTTGAGAAAGGACGGCCTTATCATTCTCTACCAAGATCATAATGGCATCAGCAAAGGTTTGAGAAGCCAAAATAGGAAGATCCTTGGGAGAAGCATACTTCCTATCGATGGACTTAGCCACGGACGTAATGAGAGCTGGATTCTGCCATACCATCTGAGAGAGAGAGTCTTGAAAGAGGGCTGTACCAGAGGGGTTAAATCCATAGGGATCTCCGGGACATGAAGATACTGGAGTCGTAAAAGCTTCCCAGGATCAATGTCTGAAGCTTGGAGAGAAAGGGTAGAGTCTAAATTTTTGAGCAGAGACTTAAAGGATAAGTCTTCCACCACAGGCTCTGCAGAAGGATAGATTCCTGCTCCGAGGGCAGTATCATCAACATTATCACCCACACGAAGATCTGGGTCAGGTTCAAATTCATCTCCTGACAGTCCAGGGGGGACTGCATAGACAGGAAAGGAGTGAAAATTGGGAGGAAGAACAGAAGAGGAAAGAATCAGAGTCGAAGACCCCTGAAGGCCGGTTGGTGCCTCATTAGCCCTCGGCGCCGAGAAAAAGGAGGGAGAGGCACCTGCCGAAGTGGTGCCCCACACAGCACCGGAAGCCCACATGGCACTGACAGCCCACATGGTGCAGAGGACGCACATAGTGCCGACCAGAACCCCGTCACGCATAACAGAGCCTGTGGTACGGCACTGAACGAGCCCGCGGCGCTGCCAACGGCGCAGAGTGTACCAGAGATCAAAAAACTGTGATTTGACAAAAAAAGGGAAAAATGGCATGAGATAGAGCCATCGGTGTGGACCCCTGTGCCGCAACCATGTGAGGTGGATAAACACCGGAACGTGGAGTCAACGGCACCGAAGAAGGTGCCTCATGACTAGGAAGGCCAAACCGTCCCCCGGAGCCGAAGGCCCCGGTGTCGGAGTGACTGGCTTGGGCAACTGGACCACCGAGGAGAGTGACAGGGTTGAACAGTACCCTGTCCCAGTTGTTATGGAGAGTTTGAATGCAGAGATCTGTTCTGTTCTCTCCTTTCCTGTCTCTTGCCTGTCTGGTTACGCAACCAAATTTTCTTGCGAGACCTAAGATTTGATCACCCCGACAGTCTTGCAATTCTCTGCCTCTCACTGTCTCTCAGTCTTCCCTTGTTGTTTCTTTTTCCTCCCTTGCATATCCGCTGGTATAAAAAATATATACAAATCATTATGTGGAAATGTAACTGATATTAAGATCCCTTTGTTTAGAAATTATATAGTGTTACTACTGAAATGTATATAATTATAGTTTGAGATGACTGCAAAAAGCTATTGGGAACTCAAGGGGTTAGCCTGAAAGCAGCTTTTAAGCACTTCTGCAGAAGCTGTGGAGAAGGGGCCTCAGTTCTGGGACACTGTGTTCTTGCTGCACCTGCCTGAAACATGCAAGAACATTTTAGAAAAAAACAGGATGCTTGTTAAGAAAGGGGATTGGAAAGACTTACAAAAACAGAGCTGCAGTGTTTTGGGACACAGATTGAAGGAAAACTCAGATGGATCTTCTCTGTTTATTCTGCCTTTGTAAATAGTTATTCTGAACAATTTTTTTTTATGTTACTGCTAGTACTAATAAACACTTTTTGCGAATTCTACAACTGCTCCTGGTTTTTCTGTGCTTCCTGACCTGTGCTTTGACAAGGAGGATGAGGAAGAATGGCAGCTGCACCGCTTCTTGGAGCGCTTATGCGATTTCTTCGGCCTATCAGTCGAAGGGGTCCGAGATACTGACTTGGGCCGTCAGGGCGACCAATGGGGTCACTCAGAAGGAGTCAGGTAAAAACGCAGCTATTCCAGGTCAGGGACCGGGACCGTAAAGAAGTTCCCAGCAGGCTGGGTCTCCTCTTCAGTGGGTTCAGTCAGGACCAGTGTCTTGAATAAGGAATTGTCGGCATCATCGAGCAACAACAGGTCAAAGTGGTCGAGCACAATCTCGACCGGGTCGTCGTTCCGCATCTGAGCCAGCTGGCCTCACGGGGGTACCATGAAGCCAGTGGCCGAGGCCGCAATCTCGACCGAAGTCGAGACAGCAGATTCATGGGACTGAGATCTCTAATGATCCCAAGAACGTCGTAGACGAGACAAATCTTCTTTTGACTTCTTGTCCTTTTTACGGGACAGATGTGTGCGCCCGAAGGACCCTCCCCTTTGGTGGGGAGAAACTGGCCCATCTCCTTGAAGGAGCCTGAAAAGGTGGAACCCAAATTGAGCGGGACAAAGACCGACAAGGAAGAGGACTGATCAGCATCCCATGCCGTTTCCTCTTCAAAGGCCTTCATCTGCTGCAGTTGTTCAGCGGACCACGAAGCCACAGAGACCACCCAACAGGCTTCTTTTAATTTGACCTGCGGGTTCTGTTTCTCTGGTCTGCCCCACTGAAGTCATGCGAGATGATCGTCCAAGACACTGGGGTGGAATGTGCAACAAAAATCGCAGGCCTGGGTGTCATGGGACTTGACCAGGCAATAGACGCATGAGGCATGTGGGTCGGTCTGAGACAATTTTTGCCCGCATGGGCAGTGGTGAAAACCGGGTGAGGACTTGTCCTCCATCGTGGTCGTAATCGCGACGCGATAAGAGAAACTTGAACGAGTTTAATTTTAGGTAAACTCAGAAATTTGTTCACCAGGGCCTCCTGTAACACATGAGAGATAAGGAGGGAACCTAAATCTTCCAGCGGAAAGGAAGATCTGGCATCGAGGCATATACCACCCAGGTGGGTGGGGGGCCACTTTTGAGACCTTCCAGCAAGATTCTTAAAGGGAAAGGACATGCCAACTAGTGTGGATAGAACAACATATCCACGATCCTAGAACCCCTTGTTTCTCTGGCACCTGGGAACTGGCTCGATGGTCTGCTTGTGTAGAAGGGACTGCACCTCCTCCTGGAGAACAGACAGGTGAGCCGGTGAGTAACTGGAGGGTGGAGGAGGGGTTTCTCGAGGTTATTTAATGAGCTCCAAGGTGTGCCCCTTTTCTATGATCTGCAGAATCCATACATCTGAAGTTATGGTTCTCCATTGATTCAAATGGAGGAAGAACTGGCCTCCGACCACCACCTCCTTGTCTGGGACCAGAAGGGGGGGGGGGGGGGGGGTCCAGCAAGGAGTCAAGTGGAGGCGGAACCAGTTGCTTGGGCTGGTCCCTCATTTCTGAGGTGCCTGGCCACAGCTCTAGTGCTGGAGGAGGTGGGCAAGGCAGGCGAAGCTCTGCATTTCCTTTGGGGCCGGGAGACCGTACCGGGCCTACTGGGTGCTTTGCGAAAGGGAAAGGGCGCCCTCTACCTCTTGATGGGGTATGGTAGAGGGAGTGAACAGACTCGAGGGCCCCGGCTGAGGCTTGAAAATAATTAATAATATCCTGGACATCAGGGCCAAACAGCTTAGTACCATTAAAGGGGGGTATTAAGCACTTTTTTGCTGTACATCAGCAGCGAACCCGGATACTCAGAGCCAGGAGTGCCTATGTAGGCATTTGCCTGTGGCGGATGCCCTGGCAATGGTGTCAGCCATATCACAGAGGGTTGTGAGGAGGTGCTTGCTAACATCCTAAGCTGCTTGGAGGCCCTGGAGCAGCTCCTGCTTCTGTGTGCCATTTGGAAGGGTATGTGTCTTGGCCTTGTACTTTTCCCAATTGGCATTTTGGTATTTTACCACGTAAGACAGATAATTTGCTATCCTCAAACCCAGGGCGGAGGAGGCATACACCCTCTTGCCCCAGAAGTTGATTCTGTGAGATTCTATCTGGGGGAAGGGAACTAAGGTGATTAAGCACCTTAGATCTGTCATGGGCTGACTTAATGACCACAGAGTCTGTCTAGGGCTGGGCAGCATAGCAGAGGAGCCCTGCATGACAGAGTTTATCTGCACTGCGGGGCATAGCTGGCACCATGTCTGGTCTGTGCCAGGCTGACGTGGCTGCATTCCTCAGAGTAGGAAGGACTGGAGGAATGATTTTGGGGGGAGATGCATGGATCTCCAGGAAGTCCACCAGCTCCTTTCTGGTGGCATCCTCTTCCTCAATGTGGAAGCCCATGGCTGAAGACAGTTGTTTCATCACATTGTCTTCACTGACAGAAGATGCAGTAGATCTATCAGAGAGCATGATCTCTTCCTCCTCATCATCATGAAGAATGAACTCTGAGTGGTACTTCTTCACCGCTTCTACATCTAGGTCTGGCACTGGATATGCAGGTGATGGCCAATGGGGAGCTTCCTGTGGCTGACGGGTAGGTGTCGACAACGAAGCTGCCATCGACGACGTCGGTGAGGGGGGCCTAAAGGCACCCAGCTGCTGTGCAAGCACATTAGTAAACTTAAGCAGGACTTCTTTCAAGTCAACAATGTTCGTTGATGGAGGGGGGTTCGATGGCACAGGTGTTGACGACCCACCAGCTGGATCCTGAGAACCCGAAGAGTATGTAGCCCTGGAGAGAGAAGGGGCAGACCTCAATGGCAGGAACTGTCATCGACGAGCAAGGGGCCGATGACCCAGAGGTTGATGGATGGACGCCCTGAGAATCAGGCGGAAGTGCTGTTGGTGTGGGTCTGGTGGGCACAAAGACCTGGACAGCAGTCTGAGGCCTTGGAGCTTGACAATTCGGCTGGCAACTGAGAGGCTGGGACCCTGGAGGACCCCTTCCCGGAACTGGATACCTGTTGATCCATCAGGAAATTTTTAAGAGCCTTTCTGTGTCGCCTGATGGTTGTTTGGGTGAACTTCTGACAGAGCTCACAGTCAGAAAGAACAGGTTATTCACCTGTAACAGTAGCTCTAGGAGTGGTACAGTCGTGGCCAAAAATATTGGCGGCCCTTGCACTTTTTCAAATAACTCACAATTTCCTCTAAACATAAGTTGAAATTAACAACAGTACAGTATTTGGTCTTCACAATTCTTTATTTCTCTGTTAATATTACAGAACCTTTGTTTTTGTTCAGAATTTAATATATCCTTTTAAATCAGAAAATGAAAAGAAATGGCATTGACAAAATTATTGACACCTAGACTTAATATTGGTAGCACAGCCTTTGGTCAAAATAACTGCAATCAACCACTTCCTATAGCCATGGATGAGCTTCCGGCACCTCTCTACTGGCAGTTTGGCCCACTCTTCTTGTGCAAACTGCTGCAGTTCTCCCAGATTTGAAGGGTGCCTTCTCCCAACTGCTGTTTTCCGATCTCTCCACAGGTTTTCAATGGGATTTAGATCTGGACTCATTGCTGGCCACTTCAGAACAGTCCAGCGTCTTGTCTTGAACTATTCCTGGGTGCTTTTTGAAGTGTGTTTGGGGTCATTGTCCTGCTGGAAGACCCATGACCTTCGACGGAGACCCAGCTTTCTGACACTGAGTTCAACATTGCGCCCAAATGGCCTGGTAATCTCCAGATTTCATGATGCCATGCACACGCTCAAGGCACCCAGTGCCAGAGGCAGCACAGCAACCCAAAACATCACTGAACCTCCTCCATGTTTGACTGTAGGAAGGTGTTCTTTCTTTGAAGGCTTCAATTTGTTTTCTGTAAACAGAGATGATGTGCTTTACCAAAAAGCTCTAATTTGGTCTCATCTGTCCACAGGACATTCTCCCAGAAGGATTTTGGCTTGTTCAGGTGTGTTTTGGGAACCCCCAGTCGGGCTTTCTTATGTCTCTCTCTCAGCAGTGGGGTCCTCCTGGGCCTCCTACCATATAGCCCCCTTTCATTGAGTTGGTGACGGATGGTGCGAGTTGACACTGTTGTACGTTGTGTCTGAAGATCAGCTTGAATCTGTTTGGCAGTTGATCGAAGTGCTTTCTCCACCATTCGAACAATCCTGCGCTGCAATCTTCGATCAAGTTTTCTCTTGCGGCCATGTCTAGGGAGGTTGGCTACAGTGCCATGGGCCTTAAATATCCTGATAACATTACGACGTGGAAACAGGAACATCAAGGTCTCGGAGATTGATTTGTAGCCTTGAGATTGTCCATGTTGGCTACAATCTTCTGTCTGACCTCCTCAGACAATTCTCTGGCTGTCTTTCTTTTCTCCATGCTCACTGCAGTACACAGTGACACAAAACAGGAGAATGAGTCCTTTTCCTATTCAAACTGGTTGAATGAGTGATTTTTATATTGTAGGCACCTGCAACTCACCACAGGTGAGTTCAATTCCAAAGTGAAGGAGAATCAGCTGCTTGAAATCTAATTATTTCTAACTACTTCTAAAAGGTGCCAATAATTTTGTCCGGCCATTTAAGGATTTCTGTGTGGAATAAGCTAAGACTTAGTAAATTTTTCTGCTTTTTGTGTTTTATTTCACTGCAAACCAAAGACATACATATGTGGATACCAAAATAATTTTTAATTTCAACAATTTTCTGGAAGGAATGGTGCATTATTAGAAAAAACTGCAAGGGCGCCAATATTTTTGGCCACGACTGTATATGTTGTTCATCCACACTCTCTGGCATGTCCCTTTCCCCTTTAAATCTGTCCGGAAAGTCTTCAAGCTGGCTCCTCCCACCCACCTGGGTGGTAAATACCTTGGCTCCGCCCCATGACGCCAGATCTTAGCCTGCTGGAAGCAAGGTGGTGCACTTATAGCCGGGGAGGTTGGGTGGGTGCGTGTGGATGAACAACATATACCACTCCTAGAACTACTGTTACAGGTGAGTAACCTGTTCTTCTAGGAGCATGGATATGTTGTTCATCCACACTCTCTGGCAGACTCCAAGCAGTTCTCCAGGAGGAGGGAGGCAAGGCGCACGCCCCCTATTTAGGATACAGAAATTGGAGAACCGAGGCCCCAAAACCATTATCAAGGCGTGACTCAAGGTCGATGTGGTAGTGGGTAATGAAGGTGTTTGCTGACTTCCAGGTAGCAGCCTGACAGATTTCCTGGATAGGGATGTCCCTGGAAGCAGCCACCGATGCAGCCGTATGGCGGGTAGAATGAGCTCTTAGCCCTCTGGGAGGCTCCTTGCCCGCAAACTCATAGCACAGACCTATGCATGATGTAATCCATCTAGCAATAGTCCACTTCGCTGCAGGTCTGCCAGAAGCAGCTTCAACGTAGGTGACAAATAGCTGGCGAACCTCTCCCCGAATTTCCACCATCCTCTCCTTATAATAGGAGAGAGAGCGTCTGAGGTCCAGAGTATGCAGCCTGTACTTGGCATCTGAGGTGTAGTTAGGGTAGTATACCGGCAGAGTCAACACCTGGTTAAGGTGAAACTCGGACACCACCTTTGGAAGGAATTTCGGGTGGGGGCGCAGGACAACTTTGTCCCAGTGAAAGATAAGGGGAGTCCACTGAAAGCGCCTGGAGCTCCCCTGTCCTTCTGGCTGATGTGATAGCCACCAGGAAGGCCGTCTTCCATGACAAGTGTGAGAGCTCACATTTGTGCATGGGTTCGAATGGCTTGACCATGAGCTCTGCCAAAACCAGCAAGAGATCCCACGGAGGTGGAGGTTCACGCACCGGAGGGGATATGTGATCCAGACCTCTGAAAAAGCGCCCGACCACTGTCTCCTGTGTCAATGTCGGCTGACCGGCCCGTGCCCGGTAAGCAGAAATGGCTGCCAGGTGCACCCTAAGGGTCGATGGCTGTAGACCCCCTTTGGGTGGAGAGAGATCAAAGGTAGCCTAAAATGTTAGCCACAGAGCAGGATAAGGGGTCCAGACTCTTACCCTGACACCAAATGGAAAACCTTTTCCATCTGAAGGCATAACATTTCCTGGTCGATTCCTTACGAGATGCCTCCACCACAGTGTAGACATCCTCGGAAAGACCCAGAGCCTGGAACTCTTGTCGCTCAGGTACCAGGCTGTGAGGTGCAGGGATTGAAGGTCCGGATGGAATACCTTCCCCTGGTTCAATGATATCAGGTCCGGGCGTGTACAAAGCCGCTCCGGGGCCCTGCAGCCGAGGCTGAGGAGATCTGGATACCAGAACTGGCGGGGCCAATCTGGGGCTACCAGAATCACCTTCGCCTTGTCCCTCCTCACCTTAAGTAGCACCTTGTGGATCAAGGGAAATGGAGGGAAGGCGTAGAGGAGGCCTGGGGTCCATGGCCTCGAGAAGGCATCCCCCTGCAGCGAGCCCTGCTGAGGCGGGCATGGTACAGTCTCAGCTTAGTGTTCTCCCTGGAGGCAAACAGGTCCACCAACGGTTTGCCCCAATGGGAGAACAGATTGTAAGCTACCTCTGGATGGAGAGACCACTCGTGGGATGTCTGCCCTAAGCGGCTGAGAGCATTCGCCAGTTGGTTCGAGACTCCTGCCACATGGATGGCAAGGAGATCCGCCTCCAACTGGCTGACGAGGGTCCAGATCCGGAGTGCCTCCTTGCACAGCAGACGGGAGTGCATGCCGCCCTGTTTGTTAAGGCAGTACATGGTCGTGGTATTGTCTGTCTGGACTTGAACCACTTGACCCTGGAGCTGAGGGGCGAAAGTTGACAGGGCCAGTCTGACTGCTCTGAGCTCCAACAGGTTGATGTGGCACTAGGACTCCTCGGGGGTCCAGAACCCGTGGGCCCTGAGATCCCCCATGTGGGCTCCCCAGCCCATGAGAGAGGCAACAGTCGTAAGGACAACAGTTGGCTCGGGGCAGACAAACAAGTTTCCTTCCTGCAATCAGTCTGGGACGGTCCACCATTGGAGAGCATCCCACATCTTCTGGGTTACAGTGATCAGCTGGTCGAAGTGACCGTAACGCTGAGTCCACTGGGTGGCCAGCTCCCACTGAAGGGGGCGCTTGTGCCACCTGGCCCAACGGACCACCGAGGTGCACGCTGCCATGTAACCCAGAAGGCGCAGAAAGTCCTGGGCAGGGCGCAAGTACCCAACCAGAAATTATTGGGCAAAGGAGGAGAGGACTTCCGCCCTGTCCGCCGGGAGCTGGGCTCTGGCTTGACGAGAGTCGAGCTCTGCCCTGATAAAGCCCATCACCTGAGAGGGCACGAGTTCCGATTTGGCCTCGTTGATCAGGAGGCCTAGATGGGAGCAGGTTCGGAGGGCCAGATCCCTGGATCTCTCCACCTCCTGAAGGGAGGAACCCACCAGGAGCCAATCGTCGAGATAGGGGTATATTCGTTCTCCTCGACACCGAAGATGGCCTACCACCACTGCAATGCACTTGGTGAAGACCCGAGGGGCTGATGACAGGCCGAACGGCATGGCTTGGAACTCGTACAGGGTCCCTTCGACCCTGAAGCGGAGGAACCGCTGATGGGACGGACGGACTGGGACGTGAAAAAACATGTCCTGTAGATCCAGTGAACAGAACCACATGTTTTGCTCCAGGGGTGGTATGATCTGGTTCAGAGTTACCATCCGGAAGGTGCGAGACCTGAGATATTGATTCAGGTCGTGGAGATCTAGGATGGGGTGCCAACCCCCAGTCCGCTTGGGCACCAGGAAGTACATGGACACGAAGCCTGGGTCTGTAGGAGGATCCGGCACTGGAGCTACCACCTCCTTGCAGAGAAGCTGAGTAATGTCGTCCCGAAGGGCCGACTGAGTGCGAGCTGAGATCCTTTCCTCCCGAGGGGCGCGGGTTCGCCTGGGAGGGTACTGCTCGAATTCTAGAGGCAGTCCCTGGCCGACCACTTCCAGAACCCACCTGTCCGAAGTGATACCGGACCAGGCGGAAAGAAAGTGGCGGAGCCGGCCCCCCATGAGAGAACCCAGAGCTGGTGTGACGGGTGTAGGGGTGGCAACCCGCGACCCATCACTGAGCAGGCTTAGAAGAGAAGGAGGAGGCTCCTGGACCGGCACCTCGGCCTCCTTTACAGGGCTGTTGAGCACCCTGCTTGGGCCTGGGGCGCCAAGCTTGAGCCTGCTCTTGCGGCTGAACTCCTTGATAGGAGGACTGTCTAACCGCAGGGGAAGAGTGCCGAAAGGGCTTCTTCTTGTGCTTCTGCTGGTTCTTGCCCGAAGAATCCTTTGCAGAGGTAGCATCCAAGGTGGCACTGGACTGCTCTATATGCTGGAGGTGACCTGCCACTCCTGGACCGAAGAGGTCGGTGCCGAGGAAGGGCACGTCTGCTAACTTGTGCTGAGTATCCGCCGGAAAGGAGGATAACCTCAGTCAGGCCCTGCGGCCAGTGGCCACTGCGGCTGCTAAGGAGCGGGCACAGGAATCTCCAATGTCCAGGGCCATCTGGAGCTGCTGTTTGGCAACAGCATGACCCTGGTCACGGACCTGCTTTACCGTGGTCTGCATGTCCGCTGGGAGATGAGGGAGGACTTCATCCAATGACCCCAAAAGGGCATGAGAGAAGTGTGCCATGATCACAGCCGAGCTGGCCTGACGAAGGCCCAAGGATGAGGCCGCATAAACCTTCCGGGCAGAGTGGTCCATACACTTGGACTCCTTGTCCGGAGGGCAGTCAGCGTCAGCTGAGCTACCCGTGCGTCTAAACACAGAAGCAGTCACAAGGCTCTCGGCAGAGGGATGCTCTGTGAAGCTCGCCAGGGACCCCATGGGTACTATATACTTGTGGGCCATGCGGGCAGACGGAGCTGGGCAGGAGGCAGGGCGTTGCCATAGCTCAAGTGCCGGGCCAACAATAGCTTTGGCCACTGGAACGACCGACGTTGGGGTATCCCCCCTCTTGAGGATATCTGTGAGGGGGTACTCCGCCTTTTTTTGGATAGGCTCCAAGGGCATTATGGTCAATTCTGAAATGAGGCGGAGGATGCCCTGAAAAGAGGAAGGACCTTCCTCCAAGCCTGCCACTGATGACTCGTTATCCCCTGTATGTGACTGCAGACCAGTGGCATACGAGTCTGAAGAATCGGGATATAAAGGTCTCCCGCCTATGTCTCCCTCGGTACGCCGAGGGCAATGGGGGACCACTGTAATGGAGAGACGCCGGGGGAAGCCAGTGTCTGTCCTATCCTCTTTCGAGGGAGCCCCTCCCTGAGGCTGCTTAGGTGGCGTTTCCACCAAAATCGGTGGGGAGACCGAAACAGGCCGAGCTGGAATGCGTGCCAGCCCTACGGGTAGAGGAACCGGGATCTTCGGTTCCAGAGGGGTTGGCGTTGGCCTAAGAGGCTGAGGCCAAGTAATGGCCGGTGTTGCCGGCGGAGCCGGCTTCTGACCAGTCAGAATCAATTGTTGCCACATGAGATCCTCATAACGTCGATGGAGCTTCCGTCAAAGTCTCTCCTCGTCCAAGGAGGATGACGATCGGTGGCGCCACCTCTTCCTAGAGTGCTTGTGACCTTTCTTCAGTTTTTTGACCGAAGGGGTCCTGGTCCTCGATTGAGACCGACGGGGTCGGCTGGTTCGATCGGGAGAAGCCGGAGTCGGGGAGAACTGAGGTTCTGGCTCCTTTCCCTCGATCGGGACACCCGAGGGCTGGGTCTACTCATCGGGGAAGGAAAGGATGGGTGTCCTTTCCAAGGAGTTGGCGACCGGAGTCAGCGACAATGGCTCAATCGGGTCGAGAGAAATCTCGGCCAGTTCAGCCGTGTCCTCGGCCTCAGTGCCTTGGCCTGACGGAAAGTCAGAGAAGCCGGCAGCCGAGGAAGTGATCTCGACCGAGGTAGAGACTGCAAGGTCCTGAGAATCGGACTGCTCTCGGTCCCAGGAACATCTTCTTCAAGAAGAAGATGATTTAGGGTCCTTGACCCTTTTCCTAGCGTGGAAGGAGTGCGAGCCCAAGGGCGCCTCACCCCTGGTAGGGAGAGACTGGCACAGCTCCCGAAAGGACCCAGTGAAGGTAGAACCCAGGTTAAGCGGCACGAAAAAACTTCGGCTGGCCAAAACTTGAGCAGCTTCCTCTTCAAAAGCTGCCATCTGGTCGAGCTGCTAGGCGGATCCCGCGGCCACGGAAACCGCCCACCTGGCCTCCTTCGATTTCACCGGTGGATTGCGAAGCTCCGGTCTCCCCAGGTTTAGGCGCGCCTTGCAGTCGTCCAGGACGTTGGGATGGAAGGCTAGACAGATGGTGCAAGAAGTGGTGTCATGCACAACACCCAAGCAGTACACACACGAGAGGTGGGGATCGGTGCGCAACATTTTCTGTCCGCAGGGACACTGGCGAAATCCGGCGGATGACTTGTCCTCCATGTCCGATGTGCTCGGATTGGTATCATAAACTCGGATGAGTTTTAAAGAAAGCGATTGCGGTGAAAACAGTCATTGAGAATCCAGGGCCTATGAACTGCAGAAGTAGCACGAGGGAACCTGAATCTTCCAGCGAAAAGGAAGATCTGGCGTCATGGGGCGGAGCCGAGGTATTTACCACCCGGGTGGGTGGGAGGAGCCAGCTTGAAGACTTTCCGGCCAGATTTAAAGGTGAAAAGGAAATGCTAGAGAGTTTGACTGAACAACATATCCACGCTACTAGAACTTCATGTTCAGGCCCAAGACAACAGACACACAGAGAGTGTTCGTCTGGTGGCAATTTTCTTTCTGCAGTGATGGAAGATAGAAGTCGAAGGATTAACTCTCGACATAAACAATTTAGAAGAATATCTTTAATAAAAGAGATTCCAAAAAAAAGGTGAAGGAAAAAGCCGTAGGCGAAAATGGCACAAATACTGAGTAGGAGCTTCTGCGGAGACCCATGCGAGTGAGTCAATGGCGGGAAAGAACTCAGGAGGGAGAGAGGCCACTCATGCCTTTATAGGATTGGTGATGTCGACGGCATGGGCAGCCCCAGTTGTACTGCTGAAAATCTTCCATATGGATTCCCCTTCACCGTTGGTGAAGTGTGACCTGATGACTAAGATAACCCCGATGAAGATCTTAGAATAACAGATTTAAATAGAGAAGCACAGAACAGAAGAATTATAACTACAGGGACTAAAACACCAAGTCTTACCCTACGATCTTAGATGGCTCCAGACATAGCAAACAATCCACTTAGAAATGGCTGTTTCCTAAAGCACACAGCACAAGTCCTAGTCCTGTGTCTTGGTGCTAGGGTGAGGCTGAGATTGTTTTTTTAGCTTAAATTCTCTTCACTCACTGTCTTTAAGGACATATGCGCCAAGCTCCCAGGATGCAGTAGGCTACCTGTCTCTGACCACTACGCTCAGCGTCATGCCTCTTGGTTATTTGAGACTAGAAGTCTTTTATCCTTCCTAGAACTGCAGTTGTGAGACGTATTTTGGCTCAGGGCAAAGTACAGTTATATAAGAACTTGCCATAAAGTACAGTTACGTAAGAACTTACCGTAACAGTAGATCTTCGAGAACAGCTCTTGCAGCAGGTAACACCATTAGGACTGAAGCCGGCTGGCGGCAGGACCCCACGGAATTCTTCTAGCTAGCTAACTTCAGCGGGGACCACCCCGGCGTCGGTCCCGCCTCCGACGTCAGGCGTAGTACATAAGGGGGTGGTCCCGCCAGATTCCCCAGTTCTCCCGCCGGAGACTTCCGGCCGCAGGACGATATCAGAATGGGAGACCGAGGATCCACCATCAGAAGGCAAAAGGGCGTAAACCCCTGCCAAAGGCTCGGAAAGCCATGCCTCCTTCAAGGGGAAAGGTGGGCGGGAAGGTACCTGATGCAACAGCTGTTCTCGAAGATCTACTGTTACGGTAAGTTCTTACGTAACTGTACTATCTTACTTCGAGATACAGCTCTTGCAGCAGGTAACACCATTAGGACTGATTTCCAAGCAATAACGCTTGTAAGCATTCTGGGAGGAGAAACTAGGAAAATCCATACCAAGTCCTGACTCTAGGACAGGAGACCTGTAGCATGGCTAGGTGGAACCTGCTCTTCGCCGGTGAAGCAATGTCCAGGCTATAATGCCTGATAAAAGTATGCACAGAGCTCCAAGTGGCTGCAGCACAAATGGCAGAGGAGGAGACGTTACTAAGTGCTGCAAAGGAGGTAGCCACCCCCCTAGTGGAATGGCCTCGGACTGTACCCGGGAGGGGTTTCTGCTTTGTATCATAGCAGTATGATATACACTGGACAAGCCAGCGAGAAAGGGACTGCTTCGATACTGGTTGGCCCATCATCCTGTCAGCGAAGGAAACGAAGAGTTGCTCCGACTTGCGAAGCTGTTTAGTCCTGTTCAGATAATATCTTAGACAGCGGTGAACATCCAGGGTGTGGAACAGCGCTTCTCCTCTATTAGAATATTTAGGGAAATATACAGGCAGGTCAATGTCCTGATTGAGAGTGAGTGCAGAGACCACCTTAAGCAAGAACTTAGGATTCGTCCTCATGGACACTCTGTCCTGGTGGAAAATCAAATAAGGTTCCTTACACATGAGAGTGTGAAGCTCGGAAATTCTCCTTGCTGACGTAACAGCAACTAAAAATAACGTTTTCCATGACAGGAAATGTAGCTCGCAATCCGCGGCAGGTTCAAAAGGGGGAAGCGTGAGTTGTTCCAGGACAAAGAGTAAATCCCATGGAGGAACAGGGTCCTTAATGGGTGGCCTAAGGTGTGACACCCCTCTCAGAAAGTCTCGAGAAGCGTCAAGTTGCGCCACTGTGCGCTGTCCCACCGGGAAGTGGTAAGCAGAAATAGCGCAGAGGTGCACCTTAATAGAGGAGTAGGCGAGACCCGAATGGAAAAGGGAGAGTAGGTATTCTAACACCGCTTTCACCGGGCAACCTAGAGGGGAAAGGCCGCGTGCCTGCGACCACAGGCAAAAACGGCACCATTTCATGGCGTACGTCGCATGCGTTGTCGGCTTTCTGACCATGGAAAGAATCCTCCGCCACCTCTTGCAGACCCCGCGGTCGCAAAATCGCTTATGTCTCTAGGGAGCCATGCATGCAGGTTCAGTGAGCGGAAGTCCAGGTGGACTAGAGAACCTTCCTCCTGAGACGAGATGGGAGCTGAAAGGCAACGGAATTGGAGGTTCCCGGGACAGCTGCGTAAGCAAGGCGAACCAGATCTGTCTGGGCCAGAATGGGGCTACCAGGATCATTGTTGCATGCTCCCTGCGCAATTGGAGAAGAACTCTCTGGATCAACGGGAAGGGAGGGAAAGCGTAGAGAAATCTGTCCGCCCAGGAGAGGGACAATGCGTCTCGCCAGAAAACACCAGGCCCTGGATCTAGCGAGCATAAATTGGGCAGTTTTGCGTTGGATGGGGAAGCGAATAGGTCCAGTTCTGGAGTGCCCCATCGAAGAAACAGATCCTCTGCTACCCCTTGAAGAAGTTCCCACTCATGGACTCTGGCCTGGGAGCGACTCAGGCCGTCTGCGATTGTATTGTCCACTCCGGGAACGTGAAGTGCAATCAGGCTCGCGCCGTGTCGAATTACCCAATCCCACACTCTCATCGCTTCCCTGCAAAGTGGGTAAGAGTGTGCGCTTCCTTGTTTGTTGAGGTAATACATCACCGCCGTATTGTTTGTTTGGAGCAAAAGAGTATTTGACGGGATCTCTGACTGTAAGGCCTGCGGGCGTGAAGGACCGCCCTCATCTCCAGATTGTTGATATGGAGATGAGCTTCTTGAGGGGTCCACGTTCCCTGCGACCTCACCCCATTCAGGTGTGCTCCCCACCCCAGCCCTGAGGCGTCTGTGGAGAGGATTGCCTCCAGGGACGGCGCTGTAAACGAGACACCCGCAGAAAGTGTCCCTGGGTCTAGCCACCATTGCCAATCTCGAATCACGGCGTTCATGATCCTGACCGGATGCTGCATGTGGTCTTGCCTTTAGTCCCACTGCACCTTGAGCATCCACTGAGTTACCTGCATGTGGAGCCTTGCCAAAGGGACGGTCGGAAAGGCTGCAGCCATGTGTCCGAGCAGATGAAGGACCGGCCTGGCAGGGACAGTCTTCTTCACCGAGAGATCCCTGATGAGGGATCTGATGTGTTCCGCTCTGTCGTCTGGAAGAAATGCTCTCCCCTGAATGGTGTCCAGGACTGCACCTATGAACTGCAGCTTCTACGACGGTACAAGGAGAGACTTCTCGTAATTGATTATGATGCCCAGAGACCGAAACAGAGCCTGGGTGCTCTGAGTAGCCATCAACAATGCCTCTCTGGAGGCGGCCATGAGAAGCCAATCGTCCAAGTATGGAAACACATAGTGGCCCTGTCTCCTTAGAGACGCTGCCATGCATTTGGTAAAGACCCTGGGGGCCAATGACAGTCCGAACGGGAGAGCTCGGAACTGGAAGTGGTGGCCGAGGAACTCGAAGTGCAGGAACCTCCTGTGCACTTGAGCTACGGGGATATGCAGGTATGCGTCCCTGCATGTCCAGGGACGCTAAGAAGGCGTCCTTCTTTAGCATGGGAATAAGACCCTGCAGGGTCACCATTGAAATCGCTTTGTAGGCGACCACATATTGAGGTCACTGAGGTCCAGGATTGGACGGAGGTCCCTGTTTTCTGCAGAACCAGAAAGAAGTGGAATAGTATCCGCATTCTCTGGTTCTCTGAACATACTCTACCGCTTTCCTTTGCAGAAGCGCAAGTATTTCTTGCCTGATAAGCAATTTGTGCTGACCCCGAGTAATGGGAGAGCAGAGGAGGCCTCGAGGGTGGCTTGCATCAATTCTATAAAGTGGCCTTTTCGACCAACTGAAGAACCCACCTGTCGGTGGTTATGGACTGCCATCCTGGCAGGTAATTAGCATACGACCTTCCGACCTGATATCCCGATGATCCTGAGGGGCGGGGCCGGAAGGAGTCAGGCTGTGGTGGCGGAGGGGCCTCGGGGGCTGGTTCCAGCTAGGCTGGACGCTGACCGGCTCTGCGGCTGTCTTCCCTGGGCTCTGCGGGAACCGGAGCCCCTCTGTTGTGGACCGGTGCGGGACTGTTGTCTCTGTGTCCATCCACGAAAATGGCTTTGGTTCCTATGAAAGGAACTAAGCCTCGGTCGGTACATTGCCTGGACCGACCTCACCGCCTTCCCGGCCTCTTGGAGCTTGGTGAGAACCTTCTCAGAGGGTGCACCAAAGAGAACTTCTCCTTCGAAAGAGGCGTCCATGATGTTCTTCTGGACGTCCGGGGTAAATCCGGAGACACGGAGCCATGAGGGTCTCCGGAGGCATACGCCTGAAGCTGCCGCTCTGGCCGAGGAGTCCGCGGAATCATACGCGGCTCGCAGCACCTGGGTTCCCACGTCCGAACCCGTACGGAGGAGCTGCAACATCTCCTCCTTCTGCTCACCTTCTGGCAATTTCTCCGCCAGATCCAGTCCCTGTTCCCACAAGGCATTTTGGAATTGTACCATGTGGGTCAAGTAGTTCAGGGACCTGATGGTGTAAGTAGCTGAAGCATACGTGCGCCTGCCCATAGCGTCCAGCTGTTTGGACTCCGGGTCCGGTGGCAGGGTGCTCAAATGTTGCGGTCTCTGGGACCGGTCATGAGAGGCTGTTATGACCAGAGAGTCGGCCAGAGGATGTTGAGCCAAGTACTGGTCCTCCTTAGGAGCCTTGTACAGGTGGTCAGCTTTCTTCGGCGTCACTGGGAGTGAGTGTGGACGCTTCCACGTTGCCTTGGTGACATCCACAAAAGTGTCCACCAAGGGTGGTACCACCACAGGCTTAGGATCCTTCTGCCGAAGATACCTAGCAAGGCGTAGTCTCTCGGGGTCTAATTCTTCTGCATCCCAGCCCATGTTCTCTTGGATATGTCTCATGATCTCTGAGAACGATGGGTCATCTGGAGGAGATCTAGGAAGCTCACGTGGGTCCGGAGAGGGGATGTGAAGGGGAGAGGGGGATCTGGATCCTGTCCAGAACTCCGATCCCGTATCCTCCGTCGAAGGCGAACAACAGCGTCTTCTGGGTCTCTTAGGATTGGGTGACCCTGAAGAAGATCTAGACGGAGGTCTCCTTTTATCTGATCTCCCATTAGGAGGGTCCGTAGGCTCCTGGGGAGAGGTACTGGGCCTGCTGCCCCGGACGGAGAAGGGGGCGCAGGAGCCGGAGGGGTCGCAGGTGGTGGAGGAAGAGGAAGTGGTGTGGGAACCATATCCCTTTTAATGGTATCCCACCAGTCAGTAAAGAGCTCCTTAACCTCAGAATAGGAAAGGCCCGACGACTGACCGGGCGCTGGTCGTCGGGTTTCGGCGTCGGCTCCTCAGGTTGTGGAGAGGGTTCCCTGGGAGGTGGGACAGGACCGGGTTCGCCCCTCTGGTCCTCGGGCTGCGTCAACTCCTCCTCCGTGATAGTCTCCTGACCGAAGTCGGTAGGAGGCGTCGGGGTCCTCTTCTCTACACGTACAGGTGCGGACGTTGGCCCTCCTGCCGACGACCGAGAGGGCGAAGGCCTGACCGGCGATGGGCGTCTGGTGGTTGACCGCTCCTGGGACCTGTGATGAGTGGCCGACGTCAGACGGGCCGACGTCGGGTCCGACGGCTTCTTAAGAGAGGTAAGCTCCTTGGTCTTCCGCTGGGGAGGAGGAGGCAAGGAGACAGACCTGACGTCGGGTTCGGAATGGCAGGAACCTGACTTGTGGTGATGATGACAGTCCCCAGACCTGACCAGGGCTTTGGAAGAAGATGATGAAGAAGGCCTGGAGGTCTTGGCCTGTGAGGAGGAAGAGGAGCTCGAAGGTTTCTTCACCGCAGCGGGAAGAGGCTGAGAACGGGCCCGGGAGGGCGAACGGTCGGACCGGGAGCCGGAACTACGGGAGTCAGAGGCCCTAGACGGGGACTTGGAAGGAACCCTCTCCCTGTGCTTTTCAGAGTGTTTCCGGGCCTTTTCTGCTGAATCCCCCTTGGAGGTGTCCATGGCCTTAATCTTCTCCTCGACCAGGAAAGCCTGCAGAGCCTTCTGGCGACGGATCCAGGTCCAGCTGTTGAACCCTGGCGAAATTGCAGGACGGGTGTCGTGGTCTGGGCCTAGGCACTGGGACGAAGCCGAATACGGATCCTTGAGCAGGACTTGCTTCCACAGGCACTTGAGGGATGGTTCAGCGCGGAGGTGGAGAGGACATCAGACAGCAACTGAGCCGAAAGATGAACGTTTTCCCGAAGGAAGAACTTGACCGCGTACGTCACGCTAGAAACGATCCAAAGGGTTGAGACATGCAAGTCGACGGCGGGAAAGAAATACAGGTTACTCACCTGTAACAGGAGTTCTAGGAATGGTATATGTTGTTCATTCACACTTATTGGCAGGTTCCTTGCCGCTTTAAATCTTGCTGGAAGGTCTTCAAGCTGGCTCCTCCCACCCACCCGGGTGGTAAAACTCTCGGCTCCGCCCCATGACGCCAGATCTGCCCCGCTGGAAGCTCAGGTTGTGCGTCAAAGCCGGGAGGTCGGGTGGGGTGTGTGGATGAACAACATATACCATTCCTAGAACTCCTGTTACAGGTGAGTAACCTGTATTTCTAGGGACATGGATATGTTGTTCATCCACACTTATTGGTAGACTCCTAGCAGTTCTCCGGGAGGAGGGAGGCAAGGCGCACACCCCCGATACTTACTTGGGAAATAAGGACTGGAGAACCGAGGCCCCAAAACCAGCATCCCGGCGTGACTCAAGGCTCGATGTGGTAATGGGTAATAAAGGGTGTGCTGACTTCCAGGTAGCAGCCCTGCAGATTTCCTGGATAGGGACGTCCCTGGAAGCAGCCACCGATGCAGCAGTATGACGGGTAGAATGAGCTCTTATCCCTCTGGGAGGCTCCATGCCTGCCAACTTATAGCAGCGATCTATGCAGGAGGTGACCCACCTGCCTATCGTCCGCTTGGCTGCAGGTCTGCCAGGTGCGGCTTCAGCGTAGGTGACAAACAGCTGGCGAACCTCTCCCCGAATTTCAGCCGTGCGCTCCTTATAATAAGCGAGCGCCCTTCTAGGGTCCAGAGTATGGAGCCTATATTCGGCCTCGAGTGTGATTGGGGTGGAACACTGCAGAGTCAGCACCTGGTTAAGGTGAAACTCCGACAACACCTTCGGAAGGAATTTCAGGTGGGAGCCAGGACAACCTTGTCCCTGTGGAAAACCAGGTAAGGACTTCTTAAAAGCGCCTGGAGCCTCCATCCTTCTGGCTGGACGTGAAAGCCACAAGAAGGCGGTCTTCCACGACAGGTGAGAGAGATCACACCTGTGCATTGGTTGAAATGGCTTGCCCATGAGCTTTGCCAGTACCAGCAGTAAATCCCACGGAGGTGGAGGTTCTCGCACCGGAGGGGAAATGTGATCAAGGCCTTTGAAAAAGCGCCCGACCACCTTTTCCTGTGCCACCGACTGCTTCCCGGCCCGCGCCCGGTAAGCAGAGATGGCTGCCAGGTGCACCTTTAGGGTCGTCGACCTAAGCCCTTGACTAGAAAGGGACCATAAATAGTCCAAAATGCTTGCCACAGAACAGGAGGAAGGGTCCAAGCCCTTGCCCTGACACCAAATGGAGAATCTCTTCCATTTGAAGGCGTAGCATTTTCTGGTCGACTCCTTACGGGACGCCTCAACAATATTGAGGACCTCGTCGGAAAGACCCAAGGCCTGGAACTCTAGCCGCTCAGGAACCAGGCCGTCAGGTGCAGGGATTGAAGGTCCGGATGGAACACCTTCCCCTGATTGACTGAAAGCAGGTCCGGGCGAGCTGGAAGCTGCCTCGGGAGCCTGGAGCTGAGGCTGAGGAGATCTGGGTACCAGAACTGGCGGGGCCAGTCTGGGGCTATCAGGATCACCTGCGACTTGTCCCTCCTTGCTTTGAGAAGCACCTTGTGAATCAAGGGAAATGGGGGAAAGGCGTAGAAGAGGCCCGGGTCCACAGCCTCGAGAAGGCATCCCCCTGCAGCGAGCCCTGCTGAGGGGGGCGGGCATGAAACAGCCTCAGCTGCGTTCTCCTGGAACAAACAGGTCCACCTGAGGTGCCCCAGTGGGAGAACAGATCTTGCTACCACCTCCGCAGGAGAGACCATTCGTGAGATGCAGCCCTATCCAGCTCAGGGCATCGGCCAGGGTGTTGGAGGCTCCTGCCACATGAATGGCTAGGAGATCCGCCCCAGGCTGCACACGAGTGACCAAATACGGAGAGCTTCCTTGCATAGAAGCATGGAGCGCGTCCCACCCTGGCGGTTCAGGTAGTACATGGTCGTGGTATTGTCCGTCTGGACTCGGACCACTTGACCCCGGAGAAACGGAGCAAAGGCGGTGAGAGCTAGGCGGACCGCTCGGAGCTCCAGCAGGTTGATGTGGCATCGGGACTCCCGCGGGGACCAGAGGCCATGCACTCGGTGTTCCCCCAGATGGGCACCCCAACCCATCAGAGAGGCATCGGTCGATAGAGAGACCGTCGGCTCGGGGCGGACAAACGGGATGCCCTCCTGCAAATGGAATGGAACGGTCCACCACTGGAGAGCGTTCCACATCTCCTGGGTCACTATCACTAGCTGGTCCAAAGGATCGCAGCGTTGTGACCACTGGCTGGCCAGTCCCACTGAGCGGGCGCGTGCAGCCAGCGGGCCCAATGGACCACGCTGGTACAGGCCGCCATGAGAGACAGAAGGCGCAGGAAGTCCCGGGCAGGCGCGCGGTGCTCAACCAGAAATGATTGGGCAAAGGGGTAAGAACCTTGGCCCTGTCCGCGGAGCCGTGCTCTGGCTCGAGAGAGAGTCGAGCCTGCCCCGATAAACAGAATCACCTGCTTGCTCGAGTTCTGACTTGGCCTCATTGATGAGAAGGCCAACTCGAGAGCAAACCTGGAGGGCCAGATCTCTGGACGACTCCACCTCCTGTCTGGAGGAGGCTGCTACCAGCCAATCGTTCAGGTAAGACACCGGACCCCTCGGCGCCGCAGAGAATGCTGTCACCACTGCCATGCATTTGGTGAAGACCCTGGGAGCTGGAGATAAGCCAAGGGCATGGCTGGAACTAGAGGGATCCTCTGGTCGAAAGCAGAGGAATCTGATGTGACGAGACGGATAGGGACGTGAAAGAACGCATCCTGTAGGTCCAGAGAGCAGAACCACGCCGTGTTCCAGAGATGGTATTATCTGTGCCAGAGTGACCATCCTGAAGGTTCGAGACCTAGGAACTTGTTCAGGTCGTGTAGGTCGAGAATGGGGCGCCAGCCCCCCGTCCGTTTCCGAAACAGGAAATACCTGGACACGAACCCCGGGTCTGAAGGGGGGTCCTCTACCTCCGTGATCACCTCCTTTTGGAGGAGGAGAGCGATGTCGGCTCGGCGAGCCGCCAGTGAGGCTGCGGACCCTGAGGCCCCCCGAGGTGCGACGGCTCTGAAGGGCGGGGCTTGCTCAAATTCCAGAGGTAGGCCTAACCCCACCACCTCCAGTACCCACCTGTCCGTGGTAACAGCGGACCAGGCAGAAAGGAAGTGTCTGAGCCGTCCCCCCACGGGGGGAACCAGGGGTGAGGTGACAGGGATGGGGGCGACACCCCTCAGCCCGTCACTGGGCAGGCTTGGAGGAGGGACTGGCCGAGGGACCTCTTGGCCTTACTCCCTGCTTCCTGTTGGAGGGAAGCCGGCATGGGCTTGGGATACCAAGGGTGAGCCTGACGCTGCTGGGCCGGGCGCGCTGCGGGAAGGACGCAAAGGGCTTAGGCTGTGGCTTGCGCTCTTGTCCTTCTGAGCGGAAGAGACCGAGTCCAAGGTAGCACTGGACTTCTCGATCCTCTGCAGGTGACCTTCCACCCCAGGGCCAAGAGGTCAGTCCCAAAAGGAACATCCGCCAACTTGTGCTGGGTATCCGAGGAAAGGTGGATATCCTCAGCCAAGCCCGACGACGCATGGCCACTGCGGCTGCCACAGACCTGGCACATGAGTCCCCGATGTCTAACGCAGTCTCACGGCTGCTGTTTAGCCACTGCCCTGCCCTGGTCCG
This sequence comes from Neoceratodus forsteri, assembly GCA_016271365.2. Taxonomy (NCBI): domain Eukaryota; kingdom Metazoa; phylum Chordata; order Ceratodontiformes; family Ceratodontidae; genus Neoceratodus; species Neoceratodus forsteri. The sequence continues at coordinate 283,525,041 of CM057453.1, read as the reverse complement.
CACCTGCCTGACCGTGGTCTGCAGATCTGCGGGAAGATGAGGGACAACCTCATCCAGGGAGCCCAACAGGCGTGAGAAAAATGTATGCCATGAGGGCCAACTGGCCTGTGAAGGCGAGAGGACAGAGCACAGACACTTGCCCGGCATAATCCAATTTCTTGGATTCCTTGTGGGGAGGTTTTTCCACATCCTGGCGTTCGCCTGCACGCGGAAAACGCTTGTCGGTAACCAACCCCTCGGCCGAGGGGTGTTCCAAAACCAGACAGGGAACGGTAGGGACCGCGATTACTCCTGGCCAACCTGGTCAAGGCGCAGGGCAGGGAAGCAGGACGCTGCCAAAGTTCCAAGGCCGGACCCACTATGGCTTCGGCCACCGGAAAGGCCTCCGTAGGAGAATCCCCTCGGTCCAGAATCTCCGTGAGGGGATACCTGGCCTGTTTAGAAACGGGTTCGAGCTTCATCCCGGTGGACTCCGAGATGAGTCGAAGCAACCCTAAGAAGGACGAAGGGCTATCGTCCATTGACTGCCCTCCCAAGGACTCCAAGTCCATGCGCTTGGAGAAGAGGGAGGAGCCATCATCGGACTCAGAAGAGTCCTCAAAGAGCTGCCTTGGCCCTCAGCCACCCTCCACCTGCCGAGGTTTATCGGGAGTGAGGGTGACAGACAGCCCATGGGGCAAACCCAAAGCCGACCGAGAATTTTTGGTCGGAGCCCCAACTAATGGCTGTGGAGGCGGAGGTTCCACCAGAATCGGTGGGCAGCTGGAATTGCCGAACAACCGCCTAAGAACAGGCTCTCGACTACAACGAGGGTTGTTTCAGCTGCTCGGTGACAGCCACTTAATGGCCTGGGAAGACGACTGGGTCGGCTTATTCCCGGTCAAAGGAGCTGTTGCCATAAGTTCCTCGTGCCTCGGCGCAACTTACGACTCCCTCGTCCGAGGAAGAGCAGCGCGCGGCGCTAAGGCAGCGGATGCTGACTGGCGAGGATGTCCGGAGACCGACAGTCTCGACTAGGCCGAGGAAGGCGAGGAGAAGTGTTGAACGACTCCCTCGGCTCGGACGATCCCACCAAGGCCCGAACCGGAGGCACAGACGAGCCGACGGATCTTCAACTCCCACCGGGGGAACCGGGGAGAGGGGATTCTCAGCTTCTCCAGCCGACAACCCGTCTAACGGGTCGAGAAAAATCTCGACTGCGTCAACAGAAGTCTCGGTCAACTGGCCTGACGGGGACACCGTAGCCAGTGGTCGAGCTGAGGGTCGACCGGCCTCACTGCCCACAAGGGAGGGGATCTTTCCGCTCCCAAGAGCGCCAACGGAGAGACTCACTTTTGCTCTTTTGGACCTGGAAAAGGTCCCAAAGGCTGGACCCTCACCTTTGGTTGAGAGGGTCGACAAAGCTCCTTAAAAGAAGCAGTATGAGGCACCGAGAGAGGCGGGACAAATGCCGCAGCCCGGTAGAAGCGTAGCCGCCTCCTCTTTGAGGGCGATCATCTGCTCTAGCTGATCCATCGAACCCTACATCAATGGACACACCGCCAATCGGGCCTCTTTAGATTTCACCGTGGAATTCTTCTCGCGCCCCAGTTGTAATCGGCAGCACGGTCTTCAAGGACGAGGGCTCTAAAAGGAAGAGCACAAGTCACAGGCTCATGGTCGTGCTCAAGGCCCAGACAGTAGCGCCGTGGAGTGTGGATCCGTCTAGACATCTTCTGCCCAAGGGCACCTCCAAACCGAGTCGACTTGTCCATCGCATGGCATGAGGAGAAGAAGACCAAGTCTTTAGCAAAACTTTTCATTTCGAACTTTTCAAGAATTAGGAACCAGTCTTAATCGCAACACGTTAAGGAGGAACCTGAGCTTCCAAGCGGTAAGGAAGATCTGGCGTCATGGGCGGAGCCGAGTTTCACCCGGGTGGGTGGGAGGAGCCAGCTTGAAGACCTTCCGGCAAGATTTAAAGCGGCAAGGAACCTGCCAATAAGAGTGGATGAACAACATATCCATGTCCCTAGAACTGGGGAATTTGGCGGGACCGACGTCGGGGGTGGTCCCCGCTGAAGTTAGCTAGCTAGAAGAATTCCGAGGGGTCCTGCCGCCTGCCGGCTTCAGTCCTAATGGTGTTACCTGCTGCAAGAGCTGTATCTCGAATTAAGATCAGTAGATCTTCGAGAGACTCTCTCATCAGGCGACATCTATGGAACTATAGCCGCCAGGCATTAGGACCACACAGAAACTTTTTTGCTAGTAGTCTAATAGGGGCCGCCACCACGACAATGTCAGACATTGACATCCTCCACTACATAAACATGGGTGGCCCCGTGTCCTCCTCAGTTCCCCGCCAGAAATCATACTCAAAGGACCTCCTCCTGGGGAACTGAGAGAGGAAGAGCCAAAGGTTCCCACTACCAAGCAAGGTAGAACAGAAGGTAGACAATCCAGGAAAGAGAGACAGGGACAAAGAAACTCTGAGTCCACGGGGACAGAGAGTGGGATGGCGTGGCCTGATGAAAAAGATTCTCTTGAAGATCTACAGTTACAGTATGTGCTTGCGTAACTACTATCTTCTTCGAGGCTATCTCTTTTACTGGGCCACCCCTATGCAATGAGTCCCAAGCAGTTCTGACAGAAAGAGCCTGGGTGGCTGGAGGCTATAGGTCTAAGAAAGGAGGCCTTGAAGCACAGCCAGGCCAAAGTCTGCCCTTCTTCGGGAGGCATTGTCTAGACTGTAGTGTTTAGTGTAAGTGTGGACAGTACTCCAGGTTACAGCAGCACAAATTTCTGCAGCTGATGCCTCTAGCTGTATGGGCCCGAATACCCCCAGGAAGTTCCTTACTGTACTTCTATAACAAAACAATACAGCTGGCCAACCACTTTATTTAGGAACCGGTACACCCTCTTTCCCAGGGACGAAGGAAACAAAAAGTTGTGAGGACGTCCTGCAGTCCTTTGCACGGTGAACATAATATCTGAGAATTCTATGTACATCTAAGGTATGGAACAATGCTTCCCCTGGATTGGCATGCTCTGAAAAATAAACAGGCAGGTGGATGGCTTCGCTCAGGTAAACTGAGACACCACTTCTGGCAAGAACCTAGGGTTGGTATGCAAAGACACCCTATCTTTGTGGAAAATCAAATCAGGAGGCTCATACATCAGAGCCTGAAGCTCAGAAATCCTTTGAGCAGAAGTAATGGCAACTAAAAGTGGCACTTTCCATGACAGACAGCGTAGCTCGCATGGGAAACCAAAATAAGTTTTTCTGGAACAAAATTCAAGTCCCAAGCCGGGACTGGATTGCGTATGGGAGGCTTAAAGTGAAGAATGCCTCTCAAGAATGTACAGGACACCTCCAGCTGTGCAACCATACGGCCATCAATAGGCACATGGAAAGCTGAAATGGCAGCCAGGTGCACCTTAATGGAAGAATATTGCAGCCCTGTGTCTGAAAGGGACAGCAAGTACTCCAGAATCTGATTCACTGGACAAGTGAAGGGATCCAAGTGATGGGAAGCAGCCCACAGAGCTAAGCACTTCCACTTCATGGAATAAGGATATCTCGTCAACGGTGCAATGGAATCAGGGCGACGCAACCAGTTCGCCTGTTACAGTGGCAAACTGCAGGGAGAGCACCGAATGAGAGTTGTGCCCCGTCCCAAATGAACCTCCGCTGTGGAGGTGATGAAAAAATTACTTACCTTAGTAATGTTGTTTCTTCTATTGGAGTCTTGCTGTATTCTGACATATGCAGTGATCTCTAACCCTTGAACTGCCCCGGAGAACAAAGAGTTAACTTTCCATGCAGGGCATGGAACTCTGAGCTCGAGCTCGGTTGAAGCCTCTGTCTGCTGTTGTTTGAACTCCAACCGTCAGATCTTTATGAGCTATACTCACTGGGCGTTCTGTGTGGAAACTGTAAACTCACACTAGCCAACTGGCAACTAAATTTGATAGAGCATAAAAGGGTTTTTTTGGTTTCAAAGCAAAGACTCAAGTCAGGAAACCCAAAAAACAAAACACAACACACACCCAAAATAAAGGAGGGTGAGAAAAAGGGGAGGCACCTCTAGGTGCCAACACTGCTCCTGCCCACCCACATCCCAAAAACCAGGTTCTGAGATAGAAGGTTGAGTCAGAATACAGCAAGACTCCACTAGAAGAAACTACATTACTAAGGTAAGTAATTTTTTCTTCAAACAACATGAAGTCTTGCTGTATTCTGACATATGCAGACTACCAAGCAGTACCTCCAAGGAGGAGGGACAGAACCTACTTTGGGAATAGGCTCTGAAGTACTGCTGTGCCAAACCGAGCATCACTCCTAGCCTGGATATCCAGAGAGTAATGCTTGGTGAAAGTATGGACTGTTTTCCAGGTGGCTGCTTGACAGATTTCTAAGATCGGAATATCCCTGGCAGCAGCCAGGGAAGCAGCTGTACCTCTAGTAGAGTGAGCCCTCAGGCCTGAGGGTGGGATTCTACCCAATTTTTCATAGCAGAATTGTATACAGGATACAATCCACCTGGCAATGGATCTCTTAGTGGCAGGTTTGCCCATTCCAACCTCTCCATAAGTGAGGAACAACTGGAGGGACTCAAACCTGTGACCCTTGGTGCGCTCTATGTAGTAGCTAAGGGCCCTCTTAACATCCAAGCTGTGCAGCCTCCTCTCTCCAGAGAAGGAATGGTCAGTGAAGAAAACAGGGAGAGACATAGACTGATTAAGGTGGAAATCTGAAACCACCTTAGGCAAAAACTTCCTGTTAGTTCTTAGGACCACTTTATCTCTATGGAGAGAGATGAAATCAGGCTCCACTGACAGGGCTTGCAATTCACTGATGCGCCTGGCAGAGGTAATGGCTACCAAAAAACACAGTTTTCCAAGTCAAGTACTTAAGCTCTGCAGAGGACAAGGGCTCAAAGGGGGGTTGCATAAGCTGAGCAATGCAAACATTAAGGTCCCAAGCAGGAGCAGGGTCCCTGAAGGGAGGATTGGTGTGCAACAATTCCTTGAAGAATTTACAAAATACAGGATGGGCTGATAGAGGAGAGGGCTTGCCTACTGACAAAAAAGCAGAAACAGCTGCCAAATGTACTTCGAGTGTAGCTGGTCTGAGTCCCAAGCCATTGAGATGAACCATATAGTCAAAGGACTGTAGGCAACCCAGCAGTTTCTGGAGAAATATGCTTACCAGAGCACCAAATAGTGAACCTTTTCCATTTGGAGTTGTAAGTCTTTCTGGTGGAAGACTTTCAAGAAGCCCTAAGAATATCCAGGACACCTTGAGAGAGGTGCAGATCAGCAAACTCTAACTCTTCAAGAGCCAGGCCTTGAGATTGAGAGATTTGAGATTCGGGATACCAAATCCTTCCCTGAGAGGATGTCAACAGGTTGTAATTCGTGGGAAGAGCATCCAGGGGGACTGAGCCCAAGACTGAGGGTCTGCAACAAAAGAGAGGAAGTTGGTGATTGTCTGGGGCTGCAAAAAGATCTATCTGTGGAGTGCCCCATCTGGCGAAAATCACTTTCAAAATTAGGGGATCTAGGGACCATTCCTGGTGGCCCTGAGATATCCTGCTGAGAGCATCTGCTAGGACATTGTCCTTCCCTGGGAGGTGAACTTCTGTCAGAGAAGTCTGCAGGGAAAAGGCCAGAGACCACAACTTCATTGCTTCTGTGCACAAGGCCGTAGACCGAGTGCCCCCTTGCCTGTTGATGTACCACATTGTGGTGGTATTGTCTGTTCTGATCTGGACTACTTTGTTCTGAACAGACTTGGAAAAAGCTTGCAGTGCCAGAAACACTGCTCTGAGTTCCAAGAGATTGATGTGAAGCAGAGATTCTTGAGGTGACCACAGCCCTTGGGGTGGTAAGATCTCCCAAGTGGGCCCCCAGCCCAAGAGGGAGACGTCTGTGGTGAGGATTAGTGAATGAGACTGAGTGACAAAAGAAACTCCCTGTCTTAAATTGTCCTGATCCTGCCACCATTGCAAAGCCTGGATCAGGGTTCGAGTCACTGGGACCAGTTTGGTAAGGGAATCCTTTCTTTGGGACCAGAAGGCTCTTAAATGGAACTGAATGTCCCTCATCTGAAATCTTGTCCCCTGGACCACTGCTGTAGAGGCTGCCATGTGGCCCAGGAGCTGCAAGAAGTGCCTTGCTGGTCGAGACACCTGAAGGGTGAAAGATGAGGCCAGTTCTATTAGTGTCCTTGCCCTGTCCAGGGGAAGGAAGGCCTTTGGTCTTATTGTATCCAGCTCCGCCCCTATAAAGGTGAGGAGCTGTACTGGCTCTAGAACTGACTTTGGAAGGTTTAGGAGAAATCCTAAGGAAGTGAGCAATTGCTGAGTTATCTGAAGATGTGACTTGACTTTATCTGGAGACTGGCCCACTATGAGCCAGTCGTCCAGGTATGGAAAGATGGAAATCTTTTTTCTCCTTAAGAAAGCAACCACTACTGCTAGGCACTTTGTGAACACCCTTGGGGCTGAAGTTAGACCAAAGGGCATTGCTCTGAATTGATAGTGTCCTGAGGGCAACTCGAACCTGAGGTACTTTTCTGTGGGAGCACCTGATGGGAATGTGAAAGTAGGCATCTTTGAGGTCCAGGGAGGCAAGCCAGTCCCCTGGCCTTAGAGAGGGCAGAATTATTCCCAGAGTCACCATTTTGAACTTTGGTTTTAAAAGGTGCTTGTTCAGAAATCTTAGATCCAGGATGGGCTGCCATTCTCCTGTCTTTTTGGGGGTTAGGAAGTACCTGGAGTACAATCCTTTGCCCCTGTGTAGGGTAGGAACCCTCTATATGGCTCTGAGAGCCAAGAGGGAAGAAACCTCTGCCTCCAGGGCAAGGGCCTCTGATGGATTTGCAGGTGTAAAGGATCTGGTTCTCATCTTGGGAAATTTTTTGAAGCTGAGAACCAGTCGCTGGCTTACTACTTCCAGGACCCACTTGTCTGATGTTAAAGACTTCCAGACCTGGACAAAGTAAGCCAGCCTGCCCCCTACTGGTATTGGAGAATCGGCCCGGGCAGACCCATCAGGGTGTCTGCTTGGCAGGGGCTTTAGGCTGAGGGGTGGAAGCAGGTCTGCTCATACCCCGCCTGCCTCTCCTCTAAAGAACCCTCTGAGCAAAAGCAGAAGAGGAGGTCTGGGCTTGGTAAAAGGTTTTGAAAGGGCCCGCCTGCCCCTGGAATGCTGCCTCTGAGGAGTGGCTTGCCTTTCTTGGCCTGAGCACTCCTGTAGGTGGTCCTGTACTGTCATCTTTTCATGTAATTCTCTGTCTGCTCCCCAAACAGAGAATTACCAATGACAGGGAAATCCATGGCCTTAGCCTGGGTATCCTGTGATAGGCTAGTACATCTGAGCCAAGCCATCCTCCAAAGGGCCACAGATGTAGCCGTGACTCTAGATGAAACATCACTGGAGTCCACAGCAGCATGAAATTGCACCTTGGATGCCTCAATCCCATCTGCAGCCACCCGCTCCAGCTCCTTGGCAAGCTGGTCAAGGGCCTGTTTAGCTAGAGCCAGCACAGTGTCCCACCTGGACTTCTGGCATCTAGCTGTGTAGGCCATCTAGTTAGCCTGCCTGAGTCCCAAAGATGCTGCCATGTACTGTTTCTTTGCCATGGCATCGATCCTCCTGGAGTCCTTATCTGGGGGGTGTGAAGCCAAGGGAATATTTGCCTTATCACAGGCAGCAGCCTGCACTACCCCAACATGGCTGCATTGCTGGGAAAGGAACTCCGTGTCTGAGCCTGAAAGAGTATACCTCTCGTCCATTCTTCTGTCCACAGGAGGTATGGAATTAGGAGTTTTTAGAATTTTAAATGCCTGTTTCCCAAAAGACTTATGAAGGGGAATAGACAATCTCCTGGACTCTGGGATGTCCATCATCTCAACAAAATCAGGCTCCTCCTGATCCTCTACTGCTTCTTCCATAGGAAGTTGGAGGGTTTCAGCCACTTTCTTGTAAAACATAAAGTGGGAAGGGGACTCAGAAAGCCTAGAAGGAGAAACACCTGAAGGTCTGTCTGGGGAGACGTCCGGGTCAATGGGCATGTCCAGACTTTCATAATCACCATCATCATCATTATCGTCATACTCTCCCTCCTCCTCCTCCGGTTCATAAAATTCTTCTAAAGTGAATCCGAACCGGGTAACCGACCAACCGAGCCCCTAACAGATGGAGTGGTTTCGCGCGAACCGGGTTAACGACTGAATACTTTATCGCTTTGGCTATCTCATCAGCGGTCGGAGAAAACTTGTGGATCCAACTGATGATTTATCCCTTTCTTTAACCGAACCGACTCTCAGAATCGGTTCTCCTCTGCTCAAGAAGTTTTGCCCTGGTCAGAGGCACCCTTCTGTTCGGTCGGACCCGAACCGGGCTGGCCATCCGGTCAGCGGACTTCGGCCTCCCTTTCCTAGCAGTCTACCTCCCTCTTATCCAGCGTAGCTTTTGGGGAAAACTTTTACAATTTGGCAGTCTGAATTGAGGTGGTCAAACCCCGACAATAAACACAGGTGGTGTGGATCAGTCTTAGCAAAGGCTTCCCCACACACTACAGTGTTGAAACCCAGTGGGCCTGCTTTTTTTCTTGGTTTTCAGACATGGCCAATCCTAACCAAAACTTACCCTTTTTTCGGCAATCCGCCAGGCAAGACACCCCTATCGTTTCTGACCGTGTTACAGGTCCTGGAAAAAAACGTAATGAAATCCGTTTTTTTTTTCTATTTATTCTTTTTCCGCCCCAAGCTGCCTGCCGCCTGATATTTCTCGGCCCGGTCACGGGCTTCCACTCCCCAAATCGGCCTCAGGCCCTCCGATACCCGTGGCTTGCCCCCCACGGTGGGGCTGCGGCACTCCCTCTACATGCCGCAGTCTTCAGACTAGGTCGGAAGGCTGGCCTGGGGAGCTAATTGAAGCCGTGGTGAGCTTCATTAACGGCCGCTGGCAGCTAACTGATTTTCCGTCTTTTTCCGGGGAGGCGGGGTTATGCAATGACGCCTGCAACCACCCCGCCTCCTGTACGTGCCAGTGCCAGTAGCTGTGTGACTCCTGGCCTCTGCCAGGGGTCATCGATGTCTCGACACTTCCCCACCTCCCTCGAGAAGGAGAGCAGTCCCAGGATGCTCTATCCTTCTCCTCGCGGTTCCTCCAGCCGACCCTGGTCCGCCTTCAACCCGGTCGCCGCATCGAAATCCAACTTGCCCTTGACGGGCCTGCCATGAACTTTTTTTATGAACCATACTGACCAGTTACTACACTCTAACAAAGAGAAAAGTTTTGTACATAAACCTGATCAGTTCAAACCGAACCGATCCAATGTTTACAAGTTCCACACAGAAAACTAATATAGAAAACCTATCTACAGTAGCACTCACGGTACCACAGACAGAGATTTAAACCGACAGGTTTAGAAGCAGAAGTTCGGTTGAAACCAAGTGAAAAAGCGACACTTTAACCGACTTTTTTGAACCGAGCGAAGGAGAAATCTCTGGAGCAACTGTTCAGTGAGGTGGAGTAAAGAATCTGATGGTTGGAGTTCAAACAACAGCAGACAGAGGCTTCAACCGAGCTCAAGCTCAGCGTTCCATGCCCTGCATGGAAAGTTAACTCTTTGTTCTCCGGGGCAGTTCAAGGGTTGGAGATCACTGCATATGTCAGAATACAGCAAGACTTCATGTTGTTTGAATATAATAATATTTCAAGGGGTGTGGGGGTTGGGGGCAAAGCCCACCTTCAAAAAACACTGACGTACCTTGCTGCATTTGGCGCACTCCAGGTTAGGTGGCACAATGCCCGGTGCTGCAATCGCCAGTCGGCATTGTACTGTCGCCCTAATTACGGTCAGCAGGATTCTTGTTGCATGATAGTGGGTAAACCATGGAGTAAGTGGCCCCGGTGGAGTGTTTTCTAGCAGCCATCAGGACATCAGCCACCTTTTGAGACACTCCAGATCTAGCCATGGCTATGCCTTCAGGAACCATGCATGAAGATGGAGGAACTTGAGGTCCAGATGGACCAGGGTGCCCTGCTCCTGTGACAGCAAGCTGTTGTTAACAGGGGTATGGGTACTGGAGGTTCCACTGCCAACTGCTGCAATAAGGGGAACCAGATCCGGTGAGGCCAGAAGGGAACAATAAGTATCAGAGTCGCTCCTTCCATCTGCAACTTGATCAGCACCCTCTGAATTAAGAGGGAAGGGAGGAAAGGTGTACAGGAGCCTCCATTTCCAAGAAATTGACAAGGCAGCATGCCAGAAAACTCCAGGCCCTGGAGCGAGCGAAGAGAAAATCAGCAGTTTTGCATTGAATGGAGATGCAAAAGGTCAACTCTGGGCGACCCCATCTGTCGAATAGGTGTTCCACTACTGAGGTCAGCAGCTCCCACTCGAGCATTCTGGACTGTGACTGGCTTATCCCATCTGCCAGGATGTTTTGGATGCCTTGAACATGGACTGCCAACAGTTCTAGACTGTGTTCTAGAGCCCAGTACCAAACCCTCATCGCCTCTCTGCACAGGGGTATAAATGTGTACCCCCTTGCTTGTTTATGTAGCGCACTACACTGATGTTGTTCATCTGTACCAGTAGAGGCCACGGGGACAGGTCATTCTGGAAGGCTTGCAGGCTGTACAGAATGGCCCTCATCTCTAGGACTCTATGTAAAGGGAACTCTCCACTGCTGTTCGTGCACCTTGCTTCTGATAAGGCCCCAGCCCATCCATAAGTATCCGTTGTAAGGATCTGATGAGGGGAAGGCATTAGGAGAGGAACCCCTTTGAGCAAGTTGCTGGGTTCCATCCACCACTGAAGCACCTCCTTTAGTGGTGAGACTACTAGATCTTCAGTGTGTAGGTCCCACGGAACTCAATGTCCACTGGGGAATCCGCATGTGCAGCCTTGCCAGGGGAACCTTGACAACGGCTGCTGCATTAGGTCCAGCAGTCTCAGGAATGTCCTGGCTATGACATACCTGTTGCTGTAAAGCACCTGGGCCTGCGCTAGCAGGACCTCTGCCCTTTCCTGGGGCAGGAAGCCAATCCCTGAACAGTGTCCAGTATAGCTCCTATATACTAGAGGCATTGAAAAGGAGTTAAGAGTGACTTGGGCAGAATGACCGTGATCCCTACTGCATTGAACAGCTGTCTGGTACGCACCAGGGTGTAAGACTGTTGCTCCCTGGACTGCGCTTTGAGCAACCAGTCATCCAGATAGGGGAAGACGTATAGTCCCTCCCTCCCGAGGGCTGCTGCCACCACTGCCAAGCATTTGGTAAAGAACAGTGACACAGATGACAAGCCAAAGGGCAGTACCCTGAACAGGTAGTGTTCCCCCTGAAACAGGAACCTGAGGTACTTCCTGTGAGGAGGGCAAACCCTGATGTGCAGGTAAGCATCTTACAGGTCTAGGGAGCATATCCAGTCCCCCTGTTGTAGTAGGGGCAGCAGGCCTTGCAGAATTACCACCCTGAACTTCTTGTACTCAATATAGAAGTTCAGATTTCTCAAATCCAGAATGGGCCTCAGGTCCCCTGTGGATCTGGGGACTAGGAAGAAGTGAGAATAGAGCCCCCTGTTCCTTTGTTCCCCAGGAACTGGTTCCATCGCCCTCTTCTGCAGCAATGTGCAGACTTCCTCCAGTGACACTGGAACATGATCTGGAGGGTAGTTTGAGTGATTTGGAGGAAGGTCTGGAGGCAACTCTAAAAGTTCTAGAGCATGACCTTGCTCTGTGAGTTGCAGGACCCAGGCATCTGTTGTGATCTCTCTCCACCTGTCCAGGTGAAGGAAGAAACAACCCCCTACCACCATCTCCTGGGGTACTGGAGGGTGGAGGTCTAGTAAGGAGTCATGCTGAAGCTGAACCTGCAGCAGGGGCTGCACCTCCACCTCTAGGGGTATTACCTGTGATGGAGGTAGGGGCATGCAAAACTGCTCCTGCTCTGTGCTTGCCCTGCTATCTGATACCTGACCTGGGTCTGTGGGTGGCACAACGAAAGGGCACCCTCTGCCCACTTCTTGGCTGGGTGTGGTAAAGGGAGTGGACTGACTGAAGAGTCCTCCCTGAGGCTTGAAGTTCAGAAAGGATATCCTGCACATCTGCCCCAAAGAGCTTGGAACCTCTTAAAGGGGCATTCAAAATGGATTGCTGGACATCACTAGCAAACCCTGACACCTTGAGCCAAGAATGCCTCCTGAGGCAGATGCCATACACAGCTGATCTGGCTGAGGCATTGGAAATATCACAGGTAGACCTCAAGAGGTGCTTACCTACATCAACCCCAGTCTGGAGGGCCTTGAACATCTCCTATTTCTGGGGACCCTCTGGAAGGGCCTGGGCTGCCGCTTTAGCCTTTTTCTAGAGGGTATTCTGGAATTTGACCACATGGGCCAGACAGCTATTCTGAGGCCCAGTGTGGCAGAGGCAAAGGTTCTCTTTCCCATGAGGTCCAGCTTTCTCAACTCTTTATCTGGTGGGAGAGAGCTGAAGTATTTAGGCACCTTGGACCTATCATGGGCTGTCAATCACCGAGTCTGCCACAGGCTGCCCTGTGAAAAAGGGCTTTTTTGATAGAGCCTAGTATAGCTTGTCTGCCTTTCTGGGCTTGGAAGGGATTAAGCCTGGCCTGTACCAGGCAGCCAGGGTGACATCCTCTAATGCAGCAAGTAGAGGAGGGATGGTTATAGGTGGAGAGTCTGGCAGTTATAGAAACTCCATCAAGTTTCTCTGAGTAATGTTGCACTCCTGGGCATTAAACCTATGGCAGTCTGGAGCTGTCTCATCATACTGATAAAGGAAGGGTCTTCAGAAGGGGACCTAGGGGTATATAATGTAGAGTCCTTACTCCTGGTGGAAATGATGGCGCTAGATCGATTAGTGCTCCCATCCATATCTTCCTCCTCTTCTTCCCCTTGTGGCATGAGGTCAGGGATGTATTCCTGATCCCTGTCGATGGGCTCTGAAGGCTGCAAGGAGGGAAACGAGGATGTCGATGCCCTGGAGCGAGCAGGGTTGCGTCCACGAAGCAGATGTCGATGTGGGGGCTGGATTGGTAGGCCCTGGCATCATCAGGCCTGGAAGAGGAACAAGGTTCTGTATGATTTCCATGAAGGAGGAGAGCACTGTCTGCATGTCGACAGTGGCATGCATCACAGGAGCGCATTGGGACGTTGAGACATTGATGGACGTGGTGGAAGCCCCAACGTCGATGAAGAGCCTTGCAACGTCAATGGGGTAGCCGGAGCCCTGATGTTGATAGGCCATCGTTGGCCATAGGAGGACCGGCTGAACCTGCTGCCAGCCGACCCTGATGAAGCTGAGGTCTGGGCAGCAGGGTTGTCAACAGCCCTGGCGTTGATGAGCCTTTGCTGGCCATGGGAGGTCCGGTGGAACTCACTGCCAAAGTCAACCCAATGGAAATGAGGGTTTGGGCGGCAGAAGGCGTCACCACCGAAGTGGACAATGATGCTTCAATGGTTGGTGCTGAGGAGAGCCCCGACCAAGAGTGGACCGGGGGGGGATTATCCTTACTCCGCTCCCTCTCCTGGTGCTTGTGCTTGCCTAAAGACTTGTCCCAGGCCTTGGAGGAATGGGAAACAGAGGACTGGGCCGGTAATGCGGAGGAGCTTCTCGTCTGGACTCTCTTTCCATTCTGGCCATCTCCTGCTCTAGAAGGAAAGATTGCAGGATTTTCTGGTGGTGTCGCTGGGTGACTTGGTTGAATTTCAGACAGATTTCCCAGGCTTCGGCGTCGTGGACCTCTCCAAGACAGCAGACGTCATGGGACTAGATATTTGCACTGCACTCGCAGTAAAGAAAGAGAATCATGGGATCTTTTCTTGACATACACAACGATGGCAATCACTTTAGAAATAAAGTGATAATATACTACGGTGAAAAAAAAAATAAAGTTTACAAAATTGCAAATTTGCGGTCGCCTATAACGGCAGTGTCTCCATGGAGTCCAGCGAGTATGGTCGACAGCGGAATCCAAGAACTGAGAAGGGCACGGGGCTGCCCACGGTTATATAGTGGAGGACGTCGATGTCTGATGTCGCCGTGGGCGGCACCTAGTAAGACTGAAGCAAAAATGTTTCCATATTGTCCTAGCAGCTGGTGGCTACAGTTCCATGGGTGTGACCTGACGAAAGAGATATCCTCGAAGATCTGTTTATTAAACTGCTACACACACAGCTCCCCTTCCAAACCCTCAGCTAAATTTCAAAATACAGTGGCTATTTGCATTCTAAACTGAATTATGGCTGTTTTGCTGAGGCTTTTTGTCAAAGTCAGCTCTTATCATAGCAGGGGATCATTGCCTAATGTGGCTTTTGCAAACTTCACATCTCCATCCTTTACTATCCAACAATGGCTAAATGGCCCCTCTTTTAGATGAAACAAAGTATTACCATAATTCCTGTAAACAGTGTCCCTGCATACGGCAGGTGCTATAAAAGGTTACACTTCTTGTAAAGAGGACGTCCTTATACAGCCATTACTGTAAAAATCAGAGACTCAAGAAAAAAACAATAAAAAAACTAATGGTAATTAAGATACAGCCTGCTTTATAACTATTCCTACTAAAGAAGACGGAGGAACAAGACTAGTTGCCACTGTCCCTACTTTGAGTACCTAATGAAAAGTTACATGGTTCCTAAAAAGATGCACTCACATAAAATTACACACAAGTTGTTACTCTTGGATGCATGAGGTAATATATGTCTCTAGGCCTACCAAACAAACATGCACACCACTTTGAAATGTATTTAAATGATAAGCAAAAGCTTCTTCAGCATATGGTCCTCACAGCAACGGGTGTTGCTACTCCTCCAGGTGCTGGTGGTCTAATGTGTGCTGGATTGATGGAAACTGCCTAAAACGACATAAATCAGACTGAACCTTTGAAAATAGAATTCAAAGGTTCTAACGCAGTTGACATGATGCAGCCTGCATTGGAATTCAGACACTGCACCTGTGACCTGCTGCCTTCTGAAAACCTTGCCCATAACATTAACATAAACAGCAAAGTGCACTTACTTTAGGCTGTTGAGCTTTGCCTCAAAAGCTTCGGTAAGTTTCCTTACTTCATCTTTCCATTTGTTGGTTGCTTTCTGCTGAGCCATTAACAGACGCCTCAGTTCGCTAATAGAGTTCTGGTTACTGTCTTCTAGTTCTCTGAGACGTGCCTCAAACCCATGCTCCTTCAAGGAGTGCTCATGCTCCATTGTAGTTACCTAGTGCATGGAAATGCAGAGACAAGAAGAAAAAATTACTCACCTTAGTAATCTTGTTTCTTCCAAGGTATTCTTCAATATACTTAACTCTTGCAGTCAGCCTCTAGCGTTGAACTGCCTGAAGAATTGAACATATGCAAATGATGGAACACTCATTGGCTCGTGCCACCATTCAAACTGCTGCCCTTACCAACTGCTGCATTCTATAACGCTCAGATTCATTGGAGCCTGCAAGGAAAGGCCCCCAAAACTAACCTATGAAAATCACACTAATAATATTTTAATAATATCATCCCCCACAGCAAAAAAAGTCCCCCTAAATTGTCAGATATGACAAAGAGGGGGAAAACAACACCCAACAGGGTTCAATAACTATTACACAACTAGGGTGAAACCCCTTATTTATACAGAAGTGCAGCTGATATGCAGAGGCCAGTGGTTTTGGAAGGAGAGGCAGGGAGAGAGAGTTAAGCATATTGAAGAATATCTTGGAAGAAACAAGAAAACTAAGTTGAGTAATTTTTTCCTCTAACCCCAAGAATTCTTCAATATGCTTAACTCTTGCAGACTATGAAGAAGTACCTTTGGAGGTGGGCAAAGAACCTATTTTGGAAACAGACTCTGCAGAACTGCTGTGCCTAACCTGGCATCACTTCTGAACCGACTGTCCAGACAGTAGTGCTTTGTGAAAGTATGTACTGTTCTCCATGTAGCTGCTTTACAGATTTCCAGGAGCAGACTATCCCAGGCAGCTGCTATTGTAGCAGCTGTGCCCCTCGTGGAGTGCGCCCTCAGGCCTACTGGGGGCTCCTTGCATAGATACATAGACAGTGTCGGCAGATAAGGGCCTACGGCCCATCCAGTCTGCCCATTTGAGCTTGTAAGTTTACTTTGTTTTCCTAGAAGTCTGTTGCCCCTTAACTCATTGTCTCCTCAGGAGCTCTCTGAAGTTGCAGCACTTGTGTCCTGTATACTGAAAACAGTGAATCCTGGGGCTTTGTAAGCAAAATCAAGCTATAATCATCATGTCGCAAACAAATGCTTATAGCTCAAGAACCGTGTGAGCTAGGCACAAAGTATGAGTGGCAATCTTGTTCAGCATAAAATTACCTTTCCAATGCTTGTATGCAATTAATAATATGTAATTTAATTTTTTTTCTACGCTGGTCGAAAGAGTAAAAAAAATTATTTTTACGCAAAAAAATGCACTTTACGCCATTTTTTTTGAAAGCATGTGACATATCAACATCAAATTCAGCATGCAGAAACTAGATGCAGTTTTAATAATTTGTTTGTTAAAAAACAGCTAATTCTATAATATAAAACATATGTTTTACCATTTTTCTCAAGGTGCTTTAGAGGTTTTAGACATGAATCAGAACCATACACACCATACCATAAACAAATGTATAACTCCTAAAGTATACATGATACACACAACATATCAGCGAAACTTGTTCATCACAAAATTTCCTTTCCAGTGGTGCTATGCAATCAATTGTGCTCCATGTGGTTTTTGTTTTATGCTGGCCGAGATACCCAGAATGTGTGTTTTATTCAACATGCTTCAACGGTTCTTGTTGGACAAAATGACAGCCATAACCCACCGTGTCATAAACAAATGCAACTAACTCCTGAACTATACATGATACACACAATATGTCCGCACACAATCTGTTCATAACTAAATTGCCTTTCTACCGGTGCTATGCAATCAATTTTAATCAATTTGGTTTTTGTTTTATGCTGCCTAAGATACCCAGAATCAGTTTTATTCATAGTGCTTAGGTGATTCTTGACAGACAAAATGTCAGCCATCCACACCATGCCATAAACAAATGCAAAAAACTCATGCACAATACATGCTACACACAATATGTCAGCACACAATCTGTTCATAACTAAATTACCTTTCCAACGGTGCTATGCAATCAATTGTAATTAATTTGTTTTTTTGTTTTTCTACTGGCTAATGTATAGTTCTTATGGTTCTTGGTGGACACAATAGCAACCATACACACCATGCCATAAACAAATGCAAAATAGAGAATAAAATATGGGTCTGGGTGTGTAACGAGAATTTACACACTCGAGGGCTTTGATGCTACATAAACCCCCGAGTGCGAATACTTTATTCCCAGACCCATACTTTATTCTCTAGTTTGCAATTTGTTTATGGCATGTTGTGTAAAAACAGTTTCTCTTTAATTTTTCTGTCAGAATTCCACAGTTTATTCCTCTGCGCAAAAGGGGAAACCAGTTATTTTTAAGTCCTAAAGTATACCGTGATACACAAACTGTCACCAGCCTAGCTGTTCAGTAAATTAACATTGATTGCATAGCACCATTGGAAAGGGAATCAAAACATTTTTTTTCATACTTGCTGCAATTACAAAAAAATGCATTTTATTCACGTTGCTTAGGTGACTCTGGGTTCATGATAGACAAGTGTCAGCCATACACACCATACCATAAACAAGTGTGCGTACCTCCTAAAGTGTGTAGTGTGAAAATGCACAATATCACACCGTGATGTCATCACCAAACCAAAGAAACACACAAAACAGTCCGATTGTATAAAAGGACTAAGTTATTGACAGGTATTTGATATAGAATAGATCTGAACTTGTGTCAAGTGAGCGCAGGGAACCATTACTCAGTGCAACGCTACGCTCCACCACTCATTCTATTCCCCAAGCTCACTTGCCACTCATTCAGATATATACACACACACACATATATACACATTTACATATAGACACATATGTATACACATCTACCTATATATTTAGTCTATCATTTTGATCCAACCATATACACACAATGCATGATCAACAAATGCAAAGACATTCAACAACACAGCATCACCACAAATCATGAGGTGCATGGCGGCACCATCTCTCGCACAACACGTACGTGTAATAATGAGCAGTGCTGTGCACTTTGTGGGCATAACATCACGACACATACAAATATGTGCACGGCGGCACCCATGGTATTTGGCACGACGGCCACAAGTCACATCACATAGACTACAAAATGTCAACAACAAAATGACAATCCCCACAATCACATTTTGTTACCTTTTCAGATAGCGTCAGATGGTGTCCCATGATGATATGCACTGAAGACATTTATACATTCTTACCTGATGTAGTCCCAACCTCTGTTCTGCTGTGTCCACACACTCACACAGGTGAACAGACAAAGTACACAAATACCAAGAGCTTGAGTAAATGGCCTCCGCCATGCATTTATTCAATATAAATTTACTTTCAATCATCCGCGTGTAGCCGCCACCACACCATGCTTCAAGCCCTTCAGAAAGTCATCCAATCCCTCATCCGTCAAGTGTACACCATCTGGCCGGTACACTCCAGGCCTGTGAAGACTGAGGCCAGGGTGCCGGACTACTGACCCGCCCATGGTATCCATCATAGACAACATGAACCCATTGTGTAGTCTTCTGATTTTCTCGATGGCCCGCACATCTCGTGCTCCACTCCACTTCAACCGCTGCACAATGTCGGACCATACAATATGGACTCTGGGCCACCAGCACTTGATTTGATGCAGCATCTGCCTTATGGTTCCCTTCAGTTCCCAGCAGCGGCAGGTTGCCAGATCATTGCCTCCCAAATGAATAATCAGAATGTCGGGATGAGGCCCACCATGTTTCTCCCGGAGCACTGGAATCAGTCCATCCCACCGCATTCCTCGCCTTCCAATCCAATGAACTTCCACTCTGTCTTTTCTAACCACAAGTTTTGCCCTCCTGTGCTCTGCTGTGCTCTTTCTGCGGCCCAGTAAACAAAGGAGTGACCACAGATCCAGATGCTGAGACGCTTGCTCCTTTCGCCTGCAACCAAATGCGAGATATTATTACCATCGATATATCCGTGACACTCCACCCATGTCCCTCACTACCCCTGCTTTTCCCCATCATGGATTTTACACCCCACATACCTTGTGTTTGCTTGACTGCTGCCATATCCTGACTTGGGTTTGACCTGCGATTTGGCTTCTGTGTAGTTGCCAACTCCATGGCTTACAGCATCCCACGGCTTTTGCCTCAGTGTACTCAAGATTTGCAATCACTTGTTGATACATGCATCTGGGAGCTGCCTCCTACTGACCCCCCCGTTGAGGTAAACCAAAAACATGGAATTAATTAAATGCAAGGCCACCTATTCCCAAGGCTTGTGACTGCGCAGGCTCCTTATTGGTCGATGTTTCCAATTGTGATCCTAATAAACTCTATTTCCATTTCCAGTGTCTGTTGTCTTTTTCCATAATAAAGACCACTACACCCTATATTGTGTTGTCAGTTTCTTCTATGCACGACATTGCAGGTGACACAGTATGATTTTAGAAATAACACAAACACCACATTTTGTTGAATGCAAAACTGCATTGAAGTTTCTTGTGGCTGTGGGCTGCTCGCGTAGCCATGCAATCCAAACGTCGGGTTCCTTATGACTGATGCTGAGTGTGTCCAGCTGTCAGAGAAAGAGCTGCATGTGCCCATACGATGGGAAGCAATGCACAAGGGCAGCAATGTACAAGCCTGCTGCATAACACACATTTGCACAGCTTCACGGCGGAATGCGTGTCGTGGGGCTCTGCATCTAAATGAAAATAAAAAATGCGGAGCTAAATCCGCCACTCCACAACAGTGCTGGAAGAGTTAGTGGAGCACGGTTCGTCGCCACGTGACAATGCACCAACTGGTGTGCTCGGGACAGTTTGTGCTCTCCAGTACCACTGTCAGCTTGCCCCATTGGTCTGGTGAGTGAGACACGGACCACCTCCAGTTATCGCAGTCACCAGTCCACATTAGCTCCGCCTTTTTTTCCCCCCATTTGGCACAGTGCCAAAGCCTGCATCAGCTGCTGTGTCTTTCGCCTAGCCATGGATGTTCCACTCAACTCTTAAGACAATCACAACTCGCATAATGCAACCACTTGTCCGCCACGCCAGATCCGTCAGCAAAAACCCCATCTGACGCACGAAACAGACATCCAGAGTGTCTGACTCACTCACTCTGTTCCAAGCAATCTCGGCCTGCAGCTGTGAACAACCATGCGCACAGCACATCAGCCTTCCTCCAACCACCAAAGAACAGTCAGCCAACATACTGTAAGTCCAGCTATGATCAGACATTCATCCAGAAGGAGTCCCGTGCATTTTTCCACACCCACAAAAACAACCTTCGCGTATGCGCATGATCCTTTGTCTGAATCATGTAAACCTGCAGCTGCCAACAGGCCTTGCTGCACATGACCCTTGGTGTCTTCGCAGTGGCACATCCCATTGTATCCCATTTCCGTTGATCCTTCAAACAGTTCTTCATTTGCCGGCTACTTTACGTTTGTCAATGTGTCGTTTGCATGTTGATGCTACAATAAACTTTCCTATTGTCACCTTTGTCACCACACTTTGTGCCCTTAGTGACGGACTTTCGTCAGGGGGACCTGGCTGTAGAAGACACATGATCCCCCTGAAACAACACTGGTGACCCCTTACAAGTCATCGTGCGTGCGTCGTTTTCCTTGTCGTCCAATGTGACATAAAGCCTTCCTTCCTTCCTACCTAGCAAGACACTGAAGAATTGCTGTTGGAGTCAGACTGGTGATAACGCAAGGCACTCAATGCAGAGGCCTTGCATGCTACTGATGGTTCTGTTCCGTTCTGCTTCAGAGCACAATTGCGGCACCCACCCACCCACTCAGTATTTTTAATTTTCATTTGGCACAGCCCATTCAATGACTGGCATGTTACTGCATTACCTCCGATACACCAATGGGCCAAGCAGGCGGTTCCACCAATGCAAGACAATCTGATCCACGCCCATGACACTGTTTCTGACGTACCTGCCACCAAACCATTTCATCCAGTTTCTCGCTTGCACCTTGTCCTGCTCAATGATGAATCTCCTACAACCTCTGCGCATCTCAGCACCCTGGTCTCTCTCTCTCTCTCTCGCAGCACCCCGGTCTCTCTCTCTCTCGCAGCACCTCTATCTGTACTGGTGATACTCAGGAAAACAATCAACGCAGAGGTGTACTTTGCATGTGCTGCATGTATATGATGGTTCGGCACGTATTTTCTTCTGCAAACAATTTTTGCACCTCCTTCTTCCTTTCTCATGGGTAGTGTAGTCCATCACAAGTTGGATTCTCGTGCGACATTGAAGTGGGCATTACGCCTTCTGTGTGTATATCCTTCCAACAGATTCTCAGAAAGGAGCATGGAAATTCAGTTGTCTGTGCTTGTTCACCGTCCAGTCTTTGATTGCTGAACATGATTCACGCCTCTCGGAACAGAGTAAATGCATTTGCCAGTGCCATGTCCCACAAAACCAGAAAAGGTAGAGCCACCACTTCTTTGATTTTTCTTTACATGGGTACTGCCCCCTAGGTTGGTCAGCTGACGTCCACACCATTCATGTGTGTTATACTGTAGCAGTACCTCTGGACATGCAATTGATACAACAGTGCCGCTCTTTGTCTCCTTGGCACAGACATTGCTGGTGAGGTAGAGTCATGGTTTGTTGACAACAAGAAAACGGGATGGTTGTCTTCCCACGCTGTGGCAACAAGTGAACCATTCTGTCGTTGTTCATAATAGCCACGAGCTTTCTTTTTCATCGATAATTTGTTAAGTTCAGAAGGTCATCCAATCCTGTTGGTCTGCATCGTTCCACATGAGTACAAGCCAACATTCAATAGTTCTTTTGACAGATGAACTGAAGTAAAGTAATTGTCAAAATATACATGGTGCCTTTTGCCACACAGATCCTGAGTCAGGTCTTTCACAGCCCTCTCTGCAAGGCCCACTTCCACAGCACCAGCAACCTTTCCTGTGTATACTTGGAAGTCGGACACATAACCGTTATGAGGATCTGCAAGGACCCATATTTTATCCCTTACCGTTGTGGTTTGCATCGCATGTATTGCTTGAAGGACAGTCGTCCTCTAAAGCCCACCATTGCCTCATCAATTGACACTTCTTGGTGCAGGTTGTACTCCGTCTTGCATGCCTTGACAACATGCTTGATAACTGGTCGAACATGATGTAGCTTATCATGCTCTTGTGTCCTCTTGGTGGATTTAGCATGCTGTCACTTATGCAAAATACTGCATAATCTTCTCATAATGCTCACGGTCATTAGCTTTGAAATTGGTAAACGTCCATAGAGTTGGTGCCCCAGTACATGCGGGTAGTGTGGCCTTTATAACTGACATGTATAGTCGCATTCCAAATAAAGGCTTTTATAGACGCACGCAGTTACTGGACTCCATCGGTGGTCAACTTTGTTTGCTTCTGCCTGCTTACGGCACTGTACCGTTTGTCTCCTCGGCTATCAGGTCATAGAGAATTGGTGGAATGTCAGGTTCATAAAATCCATGGGAGTCTTCTCTGCACTCAACAGTGTGGTTGGACCCACAGGCTCCTTGAAATCCTCAACATGGACCTGCTGTAAGCAACCTGTCCATTCATCATTGTGACCAGCATCCAGATGTGGCATAGGTTGCTCAGGTTGTTCTGCATCAACGTCGTGTAGTTCATGATGGTCATCAACATCAATTTGGGTACTCCCATGCTGCAGTGTAGCCAAAGGAAGATCATCTTCGCTGTCGGAGTCATTCCTCGGCTGACGTAGCTTGGCCAGTGGCACGTCATCCTCTTCACTCTCCGTGGAGCGTCTCTTCCGTCCGCAGCTAGCTAGGACAGATCATCATCGTCACTGAAATCGCTGTCATTGTCTGGTAACCAAGGCTTCATACGCACTCAAGTCCACCTCGATGTCGGAATCATCAAAACTTGAAAGTCATCTGCCCTCATTGTCACTGGCACTCATCGAAAGGTCTAGCAGGTCATTTTTGTACACATTCGCCATATTTCCGGTGGTGATCAGTGGGGTTGCGGTCTCTCACAGGAAAACAGCAGTCTCTCTCTCTCTCTCTCTCTCAATCTTGGAGCGGTCTCTACAGCAGTCCCTCTCTCACGATCTCGGAGTGGTCTCTCGATTGTCTGCAATCCAAAAAAAAAAAAAAACATCTTTGCACTGCAGACACCACTCACCTAGGCCACCACCTTCAAAACCTAAACAAGCAGTACCCCCACCATCAAACACACACGACCATCCCACAAAATGGATTCCTGGTGGCCAGTGTTCTCCACACCCTACGGTATCCACACGGCAAACAACACAGCATACCCCCACAGTGTTCAGTGGTCCCCCAAAAAGCCGGCAACAACACAAAATCAGCACCAACAGATTCCCTGGTGTCCCGACAGTCCACCACCACAAAACAGCACCATGCTCTCAGCATTGCCTTGACCCACAGCACCTGGCACCAATGCATTATATGATGTGCAGAGGTTCCACCTCCACCTCCACCCAGCACCATGCATTCCCCCACCACCATGCCACCAACAAACAGCATTTCCCCCATCCCCCGTGGCACCCACCAGCACATACCTCAAGCATGCAAACAACCCCTGAATTGCATACAAATTCAGAACGGAAAACTTATCTGGCATGGAAACGGTCTGGTCCACAGGCAGGAATGCTGACTCCATCGTACCCAAATTTGAAACGCAACCACAGCGCCGACAGAATAAGCGCGACGACTGGAATCCAGCCACCCTGTACCGGAGCAAGCGGAGGATGACGGGCCCAGGTGCAAGTATGTGGGTGTGCCAAGTCCGTCGCGCTTCCGTGGTGACAGGAAAAAAAAAAACGCCCACACGCAAACACGCCTTCCGACGACCTCCTCTCCCAAAAAGCACAAAGCAGCAAAGAAGCAAAACGCGATGGATTGCCTAAACTGTCACCGTTAAAAGTTAGATGGTTGGCCTTGTTAGCATTACAAACCAAAGGAGCTATTCTAAGCCAGTGGAGGTCCGAGATGGTCCCTACGGTAACAGCTATAATGGGGTCTTTGTCTACTCTTGCTAAACTGGATAAGATATCCCATCTTCAGAAATCCAAATTATCCTTATTTACAGCCTGTTGGGACCCATATCTGAGATACTTGGGGCAAGTCCCTCCACCAACGGGAATAGGGTGATTATTCGTTGTTGCCTCTGATGGGTGTACAGGTAGTCAGAAGTGGTGGGCCTCGAGCATGGTTCGGTAATGGTGCCCCATGTTACATGGGGGTTGAATTACCTACGGAATTATAACTGTTATTCTTGATTGTGTCTGGTTATGTGGGTGTTCGGAAAGTTATTTCAGGAGTACAGATTTAAGCTTGGGATATTTTGGTATCTTTACAGGATCAGGCCGGTCTTTGTAGAACATAGCTATTCCCTAAGTCAAAGTGCTCCAAACGCCTTGAAATGGAACACTCTTGGCGGCTAGTATAAATTTACTTCGGTAGAGTGGTATGTCCGGCAATGTGAAGGTTTCGACATAACCCAAGGCTTTGGTAAGTACTCCTTAAAGGTATAATACTGCGA
This sequence comes from Neoceratodus forsteri, assembly GCA_016271365.2. Classification (NCBI taxonomy): domain Eukaryota; kingdom Metazoa; phylum Chordata; order Ceratodontiformes; family Ceratodontidae; genus Neoceratodus; species Neoceratodus forsteri. Next base: position 283,500,330 of record CM057453.1, on the reverse strand, counting down.
GGTTATGAGGTACCCGTGAAGTGTCCTCTTCAATTTTGGGGTATGTCTACACATAAACAGAACATGTATTCCCGTCATAATTCACCATTCTTTATTCTATGTACTGTAATGTTATGATTATACAGGTCACTTTAAGTTATACTTTGCTGTTTTCATATGACAACTAGACCGGGATACCACCCCAGCAAGTGTGGGTGAGGTCAGCTGTACTTTTTTTATTGACCACTGGATTTTGTAAGGTGATTTTATGTTTGTTTTATGTTTTATGTTTAGTGAAATATTAATAAAAATTATTACAACAAAACGCGATGGATGGCAAATAGAAAATAAATAAACAGCACAGCAACCACACAGTGCTTTTGTGCTAAATTAAATGTTTTTGGGATCTTTCTGTGAGCCGGCTCATCGAGGAGTCAAAAACAGGAAGTACAGCGTCTCAATGACGATGGCGATGGCTCACAGAAAGACCCCCAAAAAATGAAAATTACGTACCTACTGTAATTCTTGATCTTCTCTTGTATCTTCACCATTCATTACTGCTTGGGTTAGCGCTGGAGGCGCGCACACTCGGGAGTTTTTTTGAGTCGGCTCAGCGAGCTGCCCTCGGCGTGACATACTGCTGTTCATGCGGCGGCTGGCTGGAGGTGCCGTGACACCTCCTCTATCTCAGTTCTGGTAGCCAGAGAGGCGGAAATAAAGGGTAAGAAAAAAGGGAAGCGAGGCAAGAGAGCCGAGGGACAGAAAAAGGAAAGGATATAAACTGAAAAAGGAATAAGCCGGTAGAGAATAGACAGAGGAGAGAGAATTCCTACCCTAAGGGACCGCAGGGCCTCCTTTCCGGGGCTGCTCTAGGGGAGGAACAGAGAAAAGGAAGAGAAAGTAGAAGAAGAAGAAGAAGAAGAAGAAAAAGAGGCATGTTGAGAGGGAGAACAGTGCCCATCGAGCATTGGTTGAGAGGCTTATAGGCTTGAAACTAACAAGGGAGCAAGAATCCCAGTTGCTAGGACTGAGGGGAGGTTCAACCGAACAGATCTGAATGAGGGCAGACTCTCTGAACTCTCAACATGCCGAGTCCCTTCATCCTAGCTGAGGGCTCCTAGACTGCCCGGGCAGAACCTGTTCCAGGTAGAGCGCCCACCCAGGAAGGGGACTAAGTCCCTTAGCACCTTGTTAAGTGCTAACACAGTAGTGTATGGGAAAGACTATGCCTTCTCGAAGGCAGTTTTGTATGAAAGATAGAGAGGAACTCAATCAGACTCCCTAAGGCAAGGCAAGCAGATGCTCAGAGCTGACAAGTTCAATCAGCAGCTAGAAGAGCTCAAAATAATACCTGCCAGGAGGATTCTTGACTTTGCCGAGGCCAAGTCAGAGCATGGCCTCTTGGGCTGTGAAACTGCATAACCTGAAGAAGGTATTTAGGAATCGCACCCTAAGGACGGTCAGAAAGAGTTCCCTCAGAATTTAGAGAAAAGTACAACCGTGTTCGTTCCTCTTTACCTTGAGGAAAAAAGGAACCATTCATTAAGAATGTAAAACAAAGTGTTTTTTTTTGGCATAAAGGCCAAGGGAAGGAAGAGGAACGAGACGGGAGGGGGAGACGCCACAGAAAGAAGCCACTGAGGGGAAGGTGGGTGGGTGGGTATCAGTAATGAATGGTGAAGATACAAGAGAAGATCAAGAATTACGGTAGGTATGTAATTTTATATCTTCCCTTGTCAATCTTCACCATTCATTACTGATTGGGTCATTACAACCCCCCTTAGAAAAAAAGGGGGGGTAGAACCCTGAGGGGACAAGATCCCCAGCCTCCTGCTGGTGAGAAACAGAAGGGGAAGACCCTGGGTTAATCAAAAGAGAAGCCTATGGGGGAGAAGAGCTAGGAGGTGCCCCCCGAGGACGGGGAGACGGAGGAAGCCCCTGCAGTAATCTCCTAGCTCTGGAGGAAAAGAGACGGGTCCCCCGGAAAGCAGAGCGAATCACCCTACGCCGGGCAAGGGGTGACAACCTTGATAGATGAAGCCATGCCGTCCGTCTAATGCAGATCGCTGTCCCCGCAAGCCTGGAAGCCACCTCATTGGCATCATAAGATGCCCTTGCTTGGTGTCTTGCCAGCTCCAGGCCTATAGCAGAGAGGGCAATAACTTGTCTGGTTTGCTTCGTATCAGGCATTGATGCTAAGATCTGAGAAAGCATCGACCACAAATGCCTACTGTAGGCAGTGTAATGGGCCTGATGAGATGCAATACAAGACATCGCACGAGAGGAAGAGAACACTCTTCGCCCCCACCAGTCGAATTGTAGGGAATCCGAATCCGGTGGATGGTCGTGAGCCAGGCGGCGGCGCCCGGAAGGAGTCTCCAGGGATACCAAACCCGAGGGCGGGTTGGGGAGAGTACCCAGGGATTCCGAAGGGGCACAATACCTTCGTCGACAGTCTGCCGGGGCTGGAGAAGGGGCCGCTGGCGACTGCCAGGAATGGATAGACGCCTCCTGGAAGGGGATAGGCCAGGAAGGTACCACCAGGTGCTGGGCATTGAATTCTCCAAGGAATTCACGCGTCTCCCGTTCGGTATTGTCTTGCCTAACGTAGGAGATTCGAAGATCCCTCACCATCCTCGAAAGGAATCGCTGATATTCAGTGAAATCAGCATCGGAGGAGATATGAACAGAGCGTTCCTCTCCCTCAGAGGAAGGAGACGAGGATGATGGAGAGCTTGAGTGTCCAGAAGATTCTTGCAGCGGTGGGGATAGGCGAAAAACCCGCTCATTCATACACCTGACATATGAGGGGAAGGCCGCCGTAGAACCTCTGAACTGCTCCCAGAATATCGGGCCCGTAGGACCGACATGGCCTGGAAAAGCGGGGGGTGCCTGCAGAGGAATGGGAGATGGGCACCTACGAAGAGGCAACTGTCCTCTGCTAGGGCTCTGAAATCCGGAGAACGGAGCCCGAGCTGGCGGGATTCCGGACAACAGACCAGGTCGCAAAACGGAACCCTGGGAAAGCGAAACCTGAAGAGCCCAGAAGGGATCCTCCCTGTGACGAACCTGGGACTGCATGGATCCAGAAGGGCAGTCCGCAGCAACGCCACTGGAGGGGACCCCGGGTCCAAAAGGGAAAGGCGGGCCCAGCGCCATAGCTCCTAGCCACCCCCTGAGGGGTGGCCGGCAGAGACCGTGGACGACTGCACCCCGCCCTCGACCCCTCAGACTCCGAGGCGCCTCCTCCTCGACCCCAGCGTTCTCCCACCCGAGTGGCTGCAACAGCACCAGGAGGGTAGCTGTCACGAGCCCCCAGGAGGGGAGAGCCGCCTCCTCCACCCCACTCCATCGCCTCAGGGACCCAGGACTCACCCCAGCCCGAGGGCCCCGGGACAGCAGCGGGATATGGGAGAGGCCCGGCTGCCGCCTAGCACCACGCACACCAGGGGACCCCGACTAAGAGTCAGGTTGCCAGGACGGTCCACGCCTGAGTCATCGCCTCCAAGAGGAAGAGACCAGCTGGACCACAATACTAGCAACCCCAGGGGTCCCTTGAGAAACGGCGCTGTGCCAGAGGTGGCGCCGGATCACCTTGCCCACCCGCTAGGCTCCGGCCCCGCCCCCAGCGAACCGGGCGCAGCGGTGGCATGCGCTGGCCTCGACACTGGGGAGCCTGCACCTCCGAGGAGGTGACTGCCGAGGCAGTGTCCCCACCGCGCCCCGGGAGGGACCACGACGCTTCTGACACCGCTAAAGAAGCTTCCTCTTGGCAAGAGAAGAGTAGGAAGCCTCCTCCACGGACCGTGAGTAGGCCTGAGGGGACCCGAGGAAGGGCCTGAGACCTTACCTGGGAATCCTCGAGCGACGCCGTCCCCCGAAGGTCAGCGGGGCCTTGCCGATCTTGAACGCGTGGACTTCGAGGACACGACGGTCCATGGAGAAACAGGCGTTGCATGTGTCCATATCGTGGTTGGGTCCTCAGGCAACGGAGACAGACATCATGACGGTCCGAGACGGAGAAATGCCGGCCACAGGAGCACCGACGCATAGGGGCACGGCCCGCCGACTTACGTTTTGCCCCCGAACCTGATATGATGCGAACTAAATAAGGCAAAAAACAGCAATAAAGCACTCGGCGCTGTCGACAGAAAATAAAGGAATGGTCTTACCGGGAGACGGCATCGAGCGAGAGTCACTGGAGAAAAATGAGGAGTCTTGATGCAGAAACACTTGAACTACCGCGCAGCAGGTGCAGCCTCGACGGCGGGAGAAACAGAACTGAGATAGAGGAGGAGTCTACAGCACCTAACGGCCGCCCGTAACGCATGACGCAGTACGTCATCGCTGAGGGCGCACCGCTGGAGCCGACTCAAAAAACTCCCATACGGGTGCGCGCCTCCGGCACTAACCCAAGCAGTAATGAATGGTGAAGATTGACAAGGGAAGATCACTTAAATTATCACAAAAGCACAGGAAAGCCCACGGAAGTTTGATAAAATAGCATACTTTAAGTATAAAGCTGAGATCTCGGGCAGATAAAGGATCCGGACAAACACCAACAGCCTGCCAAACGTAGCTCCGCTCCAGTTCCACCTGCATGCAGCAGCAAAGTGAGGAGCCGACTCTGTAAACCGACTTTTGAACGATTTTTTCTATGGGACCCCTATACTTGCCAGCCAATGAAATGAGGCTTACGATGTTTTGTATCAACCAAACAGATTTAATAAGCCATAATTACATTGGCTGGCAAGTAATGACATAGAAAGTGAGTGACGACTCCAGACGTAGCACGGAGACACTAGGACACAGCAGCTCACGTCTGGAGTCGTTGTCGGCAGCAACAGCACAGTTATGTCTGCCGAATGCAGACGTTTCTCGGAGACAAAGAGTTAACCTTGACTTCCAGAATTCCTTTATGTCTATCCTATGCATTCTTAAATCCCGTGATTGTTTCAGCCCCCACCACTTCCTCTGGCAGGGTGTTCCACTTGTCCACCACCCGTTCTGTAAAGAAATTCTTCCTCACAATTCCTCTAAATCGTCCTCCCTCCAACTTCATCCCATGCCCTCTAGTCCTGGAACATCTTTTTTGCTTAAAAATACTGTATTCCTGCACCCTGTTCCTCCCTGTAAGATACTTGTATGTCTCTATCATATCCCCTCTCTCCCTCCTTTCCTCCAGGGAGTACATATTCAGTTCCTTCAACCTGTCCTCATAGGACTTGTGATGCAATCCATGCACCATCTTTGTTGCTCTCCTCTGAACGTTCTCTACCCTGTCTATGTCCTCATGTAAGTCCGGTCTCCAGAACTGTACACTGTACTCCAGGTGGGGCCTCACTAGTGTCTTGTATAGTGGAATTATGACCTCCCTTTTCCTGCTGGTGATGCCCTGCCTATGCATCCCAGCATCCTATTTGCTTTACCTGCTGCCTTGTCACACTGTTTCTACCTTGAGGTCATCAGAGATGATAACCCCAAGATCCCTTCCTGCTTGGTGCATGCTATATCCTCACCCCCCAACTGATATATTGTGCCAGGGTTTTTGTGCCCCATATGCATTATCTTGCACTTCTTTGCATTAAATTTCAACTGCCAAACCCCTGGCCATTCTTCAAGTTTCTGCAGGTCCCTTCTCATTCTATCTACACTTTCAGGTGTGTCTCATCTGTTACACAGCTTTGCGTCATCAGCAAACAGGGAAATTCTGCCTTCTAGGTCCTGCGCAATGTCACTAATGAAGATGTTGAATAGGACCGGTTCCAGCACTGATCCCTGTGGTACCCCACTGGTCAGTCTTCCCTCTGTGGAGTGACAGCCATTTACCACCACCCTCTGTGTCCTGCCGCCCAGCCAGTTACCTACCCACTGCACTACTGTCCTACCCACACCCATATTCCCCAGTTTGTGTAATAGACTTCTATGTAGCACAGTGTCAAAGTCCTTGCTGAAGTCCAGATAGGCCATGTCCACTGCCCTCCCCGATCCACCTCCCTAGTCACCCAGTCAAAAAATTCAACGAGGTTGGTCTGACATGACCTCCCCCTGGTGAAACCATGCTGCCTTGTGTCCTGTAGTCCATTGACAACCAGATGTTCCACCAGCCTCTCCTTCAGTAGTGCTTCCATGATCTTCCCCACTACCGAGGTGAGGCTGACTGGTCTGTAGTTCCCCGCTTCCTCTTTGTTCCCACTTTTGTATAAGGGGACTACATCTGCTCTCCTCCAGTCTTTGGTTACCTCCCGTTTCCAGTGATCGGCTAAACAGGATTGCCAGAGGTTCAGCCACCACCTCTCTTAGTTCTTTAAGGACCCTGGGGTGCACCCCATCTGGCCCCACTGCTTTATCAACTCTTTATTACTTCCAGTTCCTTCAGGACCCTTTCTTGTGTAAAGGGACTTGTGTCCATTTCTGCACCATCCCCACCCCTTGTACTCCCTTCAGACCCATTACCCTCCTCTTCCTCAGTAAAGACTGAGCAGAAATACCTGTTCAATATGTCAGCTTTACTGTTGTCATCCTCCACGCGGCCCCCATCCTCCCCCTTCAGTCTCACTATTCCTCCCTTTGCCTTTCTTTTTTCACTTATGTACCTGTAAAAAGTTTTGTCCCCTCTACCCAACGATTTTGCAATGTGCTCTTCTGTCTGAGCTTTGGCTTCCCTTACTGACCTACCTGCCTCCCTTTGCTTCTCCTGGTACTTCTCCCTATCCCCTTCTGCCTGTGTCTTTCTGTACTGCTTGAATGCAATCTTTTTGGCATTCACTTTCTCTGCTACCTCCTTGGAAAACCATAAAGGCCTCCTCTTCCTTTTCTCCTTGCTAACCTGCTTAATGCATAATTCTGTTGTTCTTGTAATCCCCATTTTAAATACTGCCCACTGTTCCTCAACCCCCTGATTCCTGCCCCATTTCCCTTAATGCCTCTTTCAAGCATCTCCCCATTTTCCCAAAGTCTGTCCCCTAAAATCCAGGATATGTGTTTTTGTGTGGTTTGGTTCTGTTCCTTCTGTGATTTCAGACCACAATGACTGCTGGTCACTGTTCCCCAGGTGTTCCCCTACTGTTACCCCCATCTCACTGTCCCAGTTTGTGAGCACAAGGTCCAGTATTGCCTTCTGCCAAGTTGGTTCCATGACCAGTTGCTTGAGGAAGGCACCCTGAAAGGAGTCCAGGATAAATCTGCTCCCAGTTGATGTTGCTTCTGGGATGCTCCAGGCCACGTCTGGAATACTGAGGTCTCCAACCATCACTACCTCATCCTTGTCTGCCATCCTTTGGATGGCTAGCAGCAGCTTCCTATCTGTTTCTTCCTCCTGGGCTGGTGGTCTATAGACCACACCTGTGAGGATGGCTGGCCCCATTTTACTTTCCAGCTTAACCCACAGTCTCTCTCCCCCATTTTGTTCCTCCTGGGTCTCTGTGGCCCTTATGTCATTTTTCACATACAGTGCCACTCCTCCTCTCTTCCTACCTGCCCTGTCTCTTCTGAATATGTTGTAGCCTGGTATGGCCATCTCCCAGTCATGGCTATCATTACACCAGGTTTCTGTGATGGCCACAATGTCCAGGTCTGACTGCGCAATGACAGCCTCCAGATCCTCCATCTTGTTGCTAAGACTCCTGGCACTGGCACACATGGCTTTCCATGATTTGACCTCCCTAGATTGTTAAGCTGTTCTACTCCAGCCCCTTCCCTGGTTGTCCTTTATCTCTGGTTCTCCTTGCTGTCTGACCTTCTGTTGAATTTTGCCCCTTTTCTGCCTATCCACCTCTTGGACACTTACCTCCATCTTTTGCACACTGCTTTGTAGAGATATACACTCCTCTGGTTCACTGGTTCCACTACTAGCTGCGGGGGGCAATTAGGTACCTTCCTTGCTCGCCTGCCACCCCCCCTTTGGCTAGTTTAAATGCTTGTCAATGTAGCATTTAAACTTATCATTGAGTGCTTGGATTCCCCTCCAGGATGGATGCAGGCCATCAGGCTTGAACAAGCCTCCATCCCTCCAGGTGGATCTCCAGTCACCAATGAATCCAAACCCTTCCTCACAGCACCAGTTCTTCAACCATGAGTTAAAGTTCTTGGTACATGCACCCCTATGCTCTCCCATGCCTCTTGCAGGTAGTACTTCCGAGAAGGTGGCAGAAATAGCTACTTGCTTGAGACCCCTCCCCAATTTCCTAAACTCTTCCTGAACTTCCTTTGGCTCCCCATTTGCCAGGTCATTAGTACCTAGGTGGATAATGACATCCAGCTCACCCTCCCGTCTTGCCTTCCCAGCGATCCCCAAGATCTTCCTTCCATCCCTCCATGCTGTGGCACCTGGTAGGCACCTCACCTCCCTGTCCTCCCCCTCCTGTGTTCCTAGCTGGGTTGCTCTTATGATGGAGTCCCCAACAGGATTCACTTCCTCCTCCTCTGGGGTCCACTGCTCTCCCCACTGAGGTCATCTCCTTGGCTAACCTCCACATCCTTTCCTTCCACTTCTCTGGGTACCTCTATTTGGTAGTCCCCATTTGCCAGTATGGCATATGAGTTCTTGAGTGGAACAGGATCTGGGATGTGCCTCTGCCTGACCGCCCTAATCCTCCCTGAGCCCACTGTCATCCAAGTGCTCCTTGTTCTCGGCATCCTTTGCTGCAGTGGTATTGGACTGGGTGGTGTCTGGATAGGGGTGATGGTACTCCTGACCCAGTGTACTTCTGCTCTGAGTCTGGCTATCTCATCCTGCAGTCCAGAGAGATGCATGCAGACAGGGCAGCGCCTCAGCGTCCAGAAGGTCTGCCTGAATATGGCTGCCCCGCAGCCACTGCATTGCACCACTCCCCACATTATACTACACTTATATTGCTATTCCAGTACTTGTTTGTTACTGAAGCTCTCCTAGTTCCCTTTTTATTAATTTACTGTCCTAAAAATCCTGCCACTGCTACTCAGATACTTTTCTTTAAAAAAAAAAAAAAAAGTCAAAACACTTGTCGTGCTGAGGGTGGGCTTCTTCCCCCTTATTCCCCTCCTACTCCACAAACCCTACTATATCCTGTGCTTAGCTCCTGTCAATGAGATTTAACAGGGCATATAATTAAGAGTTGGGGGCGAGGGAGGGAGGGCGAAAATTTGTAGCAATTAAAGACAGCAAAGAAATACACCACCACTACAAGCACAACAAACTAGGTTTTACATTTTCAACAGCCCAAAAGCAATTCTAAGTAGAGACAGCAAAGAAATTACAGTGTCACTAAAAGCCCACAATCTAAGTTTAAAACAAAAATAGCAATATACAATTACTGCAAAGCACTGAAATTAATCTGTTTCCTTCCCCTTCTGGCTTTTTCTGAGAAAACAAAAATCACTTGCTTCCTCAACTCTGACTAAGCCCCACCTCCAATTATCACGTAGCTGAGGTCAGAGGCCAGACAATTAGCACCCCTCACCCAAACTACAGGGCAAGTCAGACAAGCCAAGACAAAATTTGCAGCAATTAAAGACAGCAAAGAAATATACCACCACTACAAGAACAACAAACTAGGTTTTAAATTTTCAAAAGCCCAAAAACAATTCTAAGTAAAAACAGCAAATAAATTACAGTGTCCCTAAAAGCCCACAATCCAAGTTTAAAACAAAAATAGAAATGAACAATTACTGTAAAGCACTGACATGAATCCATTTCCTTCCCCTTCTGGCTCCTTACCAGCCTTTGAATAACAGAACTGGATACACTACTATCCAGCATGAAATGGGCCTTTCAGATGCTGGTTTTCCTTTTCCCCACATCCTCATAAGTCAGGAACAGCCGCTGTCTGTCCTGCCTGTCATCCTTGGTGTGAGTAATGTAGTAGCTTAAAGATCTCTTGACATCCAGGCTGTGCAGCCTGCATTCACCTGAACCAGAATGCTCAGTGAAAATGACTGGCAAAGTAATAGACTGATTCAAATGGAAGTCAGAGACATTTGAAAGGAACTTTAGAAAAATAGAAACATAGACTTTGACAGCAGATAAGGACCGCTTGGCCCACCTAGTCTGCCCATTTCCCTACCTACAGGATAAGCTGCAGATCCTAGTTAACCAACATCCTGTTTCTTCCTACCTCCCACAAAAATTGCCTTATGTCTGTCCCATGCATTCTTGAATTCTCCCACAGTTTTAGACCCCACAACCTCCTCAGAAAGACTGTTCCATGTGTCCACCACCCTCTCTGTGAAAAAATACTTCCTCACACTGCCCCCCCATCTTCAAATTGTGTCCCCTTGTTCTTCCACATCTCTTTTTCTGAAAGATGCTTTGAGGCACTTAAAAGTTTCTATCATGTCCCCCTCTCCCTCCATTCCTCAAGGGTATACATATTAAGCTCCTTTAGTCTCTACACGTATGGCTCCTCTTGCAGACCCTGCACCATTTTAGTTGCCCTCCTCTGGACTGCCTCTATCCTGTCTATGTCCTTGTGGAGATGGGGTCTCCAGAACTGGATGCAGTACTCCAGATGGGGTCTTACCAACTGTCTGTACATAGGGATGACAACTTCCTAGTTTCTGCTGGTGATGCCTCTCCCTATACATCCCAGTATCCCCCCGGCCATTCCTACTGCCTTCTCACATTGCTTGCTAACCTTAAGGTCATCAGATATGATTATCCCCAGGTCCCTTTCCATTTTTGTTGTTACTACCTCCCCCCACTGTGTAATCTTCCCCTGTGTTTTTGTTTCCCAGGTGCATTATTTTGCACTTCTTTGCAGTGGATCCAAGCTGCCATACTTCTGACCATTCCTCCAACCTTGCCAAGTCCCTTCTCATCCTTTCCACACCTTTTGTGTATCAACCCTGTTGTAGATCTTTGTGTCATCTGCAAACAGGCATACTTTTCCTTCTAGTCCCTCTGCAATGTCACTTATAAAGACATTAAAAAGGACTGGACCCAGTACTGAACCCTGCGGTACCCCACTAGTAAACTCTCTTTCTTCAGCGTGGACTCCATTTACAATTACCTTCTGTGTCCTGTTGTCCTGCCAATGTTTTACCCAGGCTACCACCCTGGGACCCACTCCCAGGCTGGTTAATTTGGCTATTAATCTTTTGTATGGGACTGTGTCAAATGCCTTGCTAAAGTCTAGGTAGACCACGTGCACAGCTCCTCCCTGGTCTACTACTCTGATCCCCCAGTCAAAGAAATCAATTAGATTCGCCTGGCATTACTTTCCCGCTATGAACCCATGCTGCCTTGGGTCCTGTGCTCCACTGGCCTCTAGGTACTCAACAATTCTTTCCTTCAGAAGTGATTCCATCACTTTCCCTACCACAGAGGTCAAACTGACAGGTCTGTAGTACCCTGCCTCTGTCTTGGTCGCACTTTTGCGAAGGGGAATCATATCCACCTTCCTCCAGTCCTTGGGTACCACGCCATCCTCCCATGATTTGTTAAAAAGGGTACTCGGTGGTTTCACTAACTCTCCCCTTAATTCTTTTAGAATTCTAGGGTGAATTCCGTCAGGCCCCACTGCTTTGTCCACCTTGAGTTTAGGAGTTCTTTCAGAACCCTTTCTTCTGTGAAAGGACTGGGATCGACCCCCCTATTTAGAGTGCTTCTGTTAATTGGATTAGGCACCTCCCCCTCCTCCTCTTTTGTGAATACTGAGCAGAAACATTAATTCAGTATCCCTGCTTTTTCACTGTCCCTCTCTGCCCACCCACCATCCATTCTATTCAGCCTCACTATCCCTCCCTTTGTCTTTCTATGCTCCCTGATGTACTTATGAAAGGCTTTATCCCCCTTCTTAATCGAGTTGGCTATCTTTCCTCAGTTTGGGCCTTTGCTATTCTGACTTCCCTTCCTGCTTCCTTCTGCCTTAACTGGTACAGTTCTCTGTCCTGCTCCTTCTGCATTTCCTTATACTTCTTGAATGCTGTCTTTTTCTCCCTGACCTTCCCTGCCACCTCTTTTGAGAACCATAGTGGCTTTTTCTTTAATCTTGATTTGTTTATTTGTGTCACACAAAGGCTTGTTGCCTCTGTGATGGCAGTTTTGATGTTTCCCCATTGTTGCTCCACACCTCCTTCTAGTCTGTTTGCAAATGCTTTTCTAAGGCACTCTCCCATCTTGCCAAAGTCAGCCCTCCTGAAGTCCAGTACCCTCACTTTTGTATGGCTTGACTCTGTAGCTGAGTTTATGTGAACCACACCGTTTGGTGATCACTTGTTCCCAGACGGCTACTTACTTCTAGATCTGAGGTCCTCTCATTGTTCCCATTTGAGAGTATGAGGTTTAAGACTGCTCCCTCATGAGTGGGTTCCAAAACTAGCTGTCTCAGACATGCCACCTGTAAGGCATCAAGAATGGCCCTGCTCTTGTATGTGGCTGCAGCAAATGTGCTCCAGTTAACATCTGGCATAGTCAGGTCTCCCACCAACAGTATCTCCCCTTTCTCTGCCATCCTAAGAATGCCTTCCATCATATCCTTGTCCATTCCCTCCCCCTGACATGGCGGTCTGTATACAACCCCTGTGTGGACTGTGGTGCCATTTCCAGTCTCAAAGGTGACCCACAGTGCCTCCTCTCCTCCGTTTACTCTTTTGTTCAGTTGCTTTTATCCCTTCCCTTACACAGAGTTACTTCCTCCCCCCTCTTCTCCCCTCCCTGTCTCTCCTGTAGGTTGTGTACCCTGGTATGTTAACATCCCAGTCATGGTTTTCTGTGTATCATGTTTCTGTGACTGCTACAATATCCAGGTATCCCTCTTCCATCAAGGCCACCACTTCAGGGAGCTTGTTTCCCAGACTATGGGCATTGGTACTCATTAGCCTCCATTTCCTGATGGCCTTACCCCTTTTTGCCCCATCCTTATCCTTAGTGCTTTTGTCACTTTCTCCATTTACCCCTGCCCTTCTTCTAACTTTATGTTTACCTCACTTACAACCCTGACTTTTTTTTTGTGGGTGGGGGGCTAGGATTTCCCTGCTCCTTTCCAGTGCCCCCCCCTTAACTAGTTTAAATGTATTTCTAAAAATGTTAATTCACTCCCAAGAGTTCAGAGTAAGACCCAGCTCTCCCTCCCATTTCTGGTGTATCTGTTGTATGTTATGGGTCTTATCAGCTATTAGGTTCCAGTATAGAATGGTTATTGCCCCTTTTCCATGCGTGCTCTTCCAGATGGTCTCATAGGCCTCAGGAAAGGGTCTTTCATCCTGCCAGCTCATAATTTGGCAAAATTTATTTTGGATGTGGTCCCTGATCTGATAAATGTATATACAATCTGTGGGGCCCCAATCTGCTTGAGCTCTAATCACTTCAAATGGTAGAATGTCTTCACCTTTGAGGACCTGCCAGGCCCTTCACCATCTGCCTCCTATACCATCCTGACTGAGTGGCTGGCACGAAACTCTCATTGTAACACCACCACCTAGAACTACAGTTCAAAAAGGGACTTTTCATTTTTAATTTGGGGACTAGCATACACTTATACTCCACCAGCTCCACGCATGAGTGGTTTTCGTGGAGTTTTAAAAGGGCATTAAAACCATTAAATCTCGAGGGGCTCTGTGATCTTGTTTGAGTACTTCCGGGTCACGACATCCTATTTAAACCTACCGGTTTGTTTGTTCTGTTCTGCCATTATTTTTAAACCTAAGCAGCGTGTGGATCTCTCTGCAGGCTCTTTGCTTTAAAACTACAAGCTATTTTAAAAAATACTGTGATTCTGTTCTGTGTTTGTGCATACTACGAGTGTGTGACTGAGCCCTGCTGACGTTTTGTCAGGAAGCAGGAAGACGGACTGTAGTTCTTTTGACCAGACTCGAGAACTACAGTTCAAAAGGGACTTTTCATTTTAATTTGGGGACTAGCATACTTATACTCCACCCAGCTCCACTGATGAGTGATTTTGGGAGTTTTAAAAGGCATTAAAAACATTAAATCTCAGGGCTCTGTGACCTTGTTTGAGTACCCAGGTCACTCCTCTCCATTTATTGCACTTCTTATGTGAGCAAGGGGAGCAGGGTGTGACCGTGCGTTAAGACCGCAGCCGCGTTCAGCGCGTGTTAGCGGTGATGGGTGGAATAATTACGCCATGTTGTCACCTTCATTTATACTTCTGTGAGTACTATTACATTTCGTGGTTCTGTTGTTTCACCTCTAATGTGTAATGGCATCCTCCTTAAATCTGCCAAGCAATATTAATGTGTTTGTAACCACTACTAAAGGGGAAACAGGTATACAATGCACATCTTGCTATATGTTTAGCTTATCATCTGATATTGCTGATAATCTCCCCCTTTCAATGTGCAAAATGTACTGACAACATTGTATTACAATGTGAGAATAGCTTATACTATAAACGAATATTGGCATTCGAATCAAGAAATGATTCCGAACCTATAACAGTTCAAGATGCTTTATATGTAACAAATAACCCTTTAAATGAGGCTTCCTCTACCTCTACTTACAGCATCCCTTCTGACAAAATAATATCTAGTGAGAATAATCACGCTACTATGAGTAGTTCAGTGATTTATCCATCTGATGTCTCTAAAAAAAGAGCTAGAGAAGATGAGCACAGTTTGGTAAACAGCATAGAAGATACAACTTGGTATAATGTGCAAGGGCCTAAAGCTACTAAAAAAAAGAAGAAGAGAGGCTGAGTATTTTAACATTCCACTACATAATAGCTTTGACCCATTGTCCACTGCCCCTGTCGATTCTAATTGTATTCCTATTGAGTCCCCTAATGAAGGATTAAATTCTAAAAACACTTCCCAAGTCATGGTTGATATGCCAAATTCTTCAACTCCATCACCTACTTCCATGACTGATATTCCTTTGATTGATTTTGCTACTATTCAAACTGGTGAAGAGGCACCCTCTATGTGTGTTCCTAATACTGATGATTCACATACCAGACAAATATTTGTTTTGGGTGATTCCTTAGTTAAACATCTGGATAGGGTTTTATGCGAGCCTGACAAACATAATAGAACTTGTTCTAGTTTCAGTGGTGCTAAGATCTCAGATCTAACATATATGGTCGATAATATTATTAGCTCTCAAGACATAAATCCACTGTGTATTATCCATGTTGGAGCCAACAACATCTACAGGGACTCTGTTCAGAATATCAAATTAGCCTATGTTTCTATGACTAATAAAATGATTGATCTCGGGTGTGATATTATTTTTTCGGAGATTCTACCCATACCACGGTACTCCCGTTTTTTTAATCATAAAATTAAAATTATTAACAACTGGCTTAGGCAATGGTGTTTACGACAGAATATTCAGTGCATGACCCATTGGGAAGAGTTCTCTGATAGATCTGAGCTTTCCTTTCCTGGCGACTTGCATCTTAACAAACTAGGGAATGCACTGCTGAGTCAACAATTCCTATCTACAATTAACATAAATTTAAACTAAATAATGGGGGGGGGGAGAGAGGGGGAATGCAAATGTACACACCTCTTCGTCTCACTCTTATAAAGTCTCCAGTAAACAATTACAGTTTTTTAGTTTTAATGCGAGAAGTTTGACACAGAAATTCGATGAGTTACAAACTGTGATTTCAAATAAGGATTTTGATATTATTACGGTTTGTGAAACATGGGGTGATTATAACTCCCACTGGATCAAGCAACTCCCTGGATATATCGCTTATTATCTGAATCGAAGTGAAAGAAAGGGTGGAGGTGTTGCCTCATTTATTAACAATAAAATCAACTCAGTCAATATTTCTAGTTCTATAAAAATTCATAATCTCCCAACTGAGAGTCTTTGGCTTAAAATTTTCCTATCCAAACAGGATTTTATTATCCTTGGGACATGTTATGTTGCCCCAAATTCATCTAGTTTAATTATGGATGCCATTCTTTCCGAATTTGAAATAACTACTCAAATGGGTTATGTTATTATTACAGGGGATTTCATTCTCCCAGATATAAATTGGCAGTCATTCACAACATCTAGCAGTATTAGTAATAAATATTTGTCCACTTGTTCAGAATTGGACTTACAGCAATGGATAACTTCTGCAATCCGAGGTAATATAATATATTAGATCTTGTTCTGAGTAGTACCGCCTTAAATATTAGGGATGTGTATATTTCATCACCAACTGGCAGCAGTGATCATAATTTTATTTTATTTAACTTGCAGAGACACATTGTCTTTAATACTAATTCTTCGATTATATACCTGTACGACAAAGATGATCTTCACAGTATCAATCTATATCTTGAAAAAATAAACCGGTTATCTTTTTTTGATAACCAGTCCTCATATCAAAGTTGTGTACTTTTCAAATTACTTATTTCGACTCTCCGTGATACTTATATTCCATCAAAAAATAAGAATTCTAATGGGAAACAGACTCCTAGATGGATGAATAAAAACATAAAACGTTTAATAAATATAAAAAATAAAACATCAGAATCTACCTAAAGAATAGGACAACTTCTAATTGGGAATCCTATTTTAAAATCAAGTAGGAAGTGTAAATTAGTCATCCAGAGGGCCAAATCTAGATGGAAATGAAATTGGCAACAACAAGCAAGTAAGTCTAATTCCAAACAATTTTACTCTTATATAAACTCCCTCAGGAAAAGTCCAAGTGTGGTGGGGCCTTATAACAGAAAACATACTTATCCATGAGCCGAAAAGCCATGGCTAATGTATTTAATAATGAATTTTGTAAAGCTTTCTCTGCATCAGAAGTTCAATCACCTGTACCTTAGGATTTCACCATCAGATACTTTTATCACATTCTCAGTTGAGTCTATTTTAAAAACTACAATTACTAAAAGGTAAATTTTGTTCAGGCCCAGACAATATAGCAGGGCATTTACTTTACCTATTATCTAAACATACTGCCTTTCTACTCAAACTTTTATTCGACATTTTTTAAAATACAATTTTATCCCTAGTGAATGGAAAGAGGCGTTTGTGGTACCAATACATAGGAAGGGATCAAAACATCTATGGGAAAATTATTGGCCTATTAGTTTGACTTCATCCATATGTAAGGTGTTAGAAAGTCTACTAAAGGATATTATTGCCCCTATTATTGATGCATCTGATTTGGAACAACATGGCTTTAAGAAGGGTAGAAGCTGTCTGACAAATTTGCTCTGCTTTTATGAACATTTTAGTTCTTGTTTGGATAACTGGTTAGCCTGCGACATTGCCTTTATTGATTTCAGTAAAGCTTTCGACACCATGCCACACTGGGCTCTAATTCAAAAACTCACAGGTCTTGGTATTAATAGTCATATAATTACGTGGATTCATAATTGGCTTTCAAACAGAACTCAAAAGGTGATGATTAATGGGGCATTTTTTAACTCTGGCAAAGTTTTAAGTGGTGTTCCACAAGGCTCGGTACCTCGGCCCTGTCTTTTCAGGCTTTATATCTGATTTAACTAATTCTGCCGTTCATTTACAATTAAATATGCAGATGATGTGAAGATTGGAGGACCGTGTTCTAATTTAGACCAAATATCTTGTATTCAGCATGATCTTGATATTATTAGTACCTGGGTTAATAAATGGGGCATGAAGTTAAACTCTACAAAATGCAAAGTAATGCATTTGGGTTCTAATAATTTAAATTTCCAGTATATTCTGGATGATTTACCACTGTGTGCCACTAATGATGAGAAGGATTTGGGTATAAACATTTCAGATGATTTAACATATTCCAAGCATATGCATTCGGTTATTAGTACATCTAATAAAATTATTTGGTCTATTTTGCGTAATATTAGATCTTGAGATCAGGAGGTGTTGTTACCCCTATTCAGGTCCTATGTCCGTCCCCATCTTGAATATGCTTCACAGCTGTGATGTCCTTTTAAAAAATCAGATAGTTACTCTCTTGAAAGGGTTCAGCGAAAATACACTAAAAAAATATCTGGTCTCGAATCCTCATCTTATGAGTTTAGGTTGGATACACTGAAACTAATGCCTCTTAATATCAGACGCATTAGAGGTGACCTTCTCTTCCTATATGACATTATTCATGACCCCTATATTATTACTGAGTTAGGATTTTCTTTTAAGTCATCAATACATAATACTAGAGGTCATGTCCTCCAGTTAACTGGTAAATCTTTTAAACATAATAATTGTAAGTTTTTCTTTTCTGTAAGAACTATTGGGCCTTGGAATAGACTTCCATCTGATGTAGTAACAAGTAATACTAAAGAGATTTTTAAACATCGTCTCGACATGCTAATTATGTCTGGGTATGACTTAACATTCTACTCTATGGCCTAGCATAGGAGCATTGTGGGCTTTGGCCTACTAGCTCTTTCTTCTAACCTTAGTATCTATATTTCAACATAGTTTTGGCTGTGAAATATTTTCTAGTACCCTGGACTCAACCCCGTAGCGTTGTTTCGACAGTAAATTGTTTGTAATCTTCTGGCTTATTTGGGGGTAAATAAGACTGCTGAGACAGGTGTCCTAACTTTATTCATAATTTCCATTTGCATCCAGTGGGGGTTATAGTTAGGGTGTGTCCAAAGGAGGGCCATCTTCATCTGAGCTGCTAGCCAATAATCCAGCAGGCTGGGACAGGCTCTGCCTCCCTCCTGTCTAGGTAGAAGGAGGGTTTTCCTGGAAATTCTGGGGTGTAAGGGAGCCCAGAAGAAAGTTATAGTATATGGTTAGTGCTTATTGTGGATAAAAAGCAGTGGCTTTCGAAAAATTGTTGTAGGGCAGTTCAAAGGTCAAGAAAAGCTGTTGTAGTATCGTTCTGATGTCACAACGATACTACAACAACTTTTTCCCTTTGAGCTGCTGCCTGATTGGCCGAAACAGCGCTGTGGTAAAAATGAACAGAGTAAAATGGCGGCGAAGGTTAGCGAGTGGTCTGAAGAGTGGTGTATTCATGTAGTTTGGACACTGACTACCTTTGACTTTGTGTGTCCAAACTATCAGTGTGGCAGTTTTCTTTTATTTTTTTTAAACACCGGTGCTGTAGATCATCGCGGTCGAGAGCAGAGTGGCACTGCATCGAGAAACGCGATGTTGTCGGGAGAGCATAGCGGGACTTCACCGTGGACCTGGAGCAAGTGAACACGAACACAAGGTATGAATCCTTGTAAAATTAAAGTTTTCTACAGTCTAGGAACCATATACTATACAAAATACTGTATGGATGGCCATACACAACTAACGCTGTGTTTCTATCTCGGGGATGTGATGACGTCATTCAGACCTCTCGAGCTTCACTCTTGAGGTCTGTATGCCATCATCACATCCCCTCGATAGAAACACAGCCTTGTTGTGTATGGCCACCCATACACTATTCTATATGTTATCTTTTTCTGCCAGACCATGATGTCTCTTTGTGGACTTGGGCAGGGGACAGCCTAAAATAAATAAAGAAATCTTGGAAGTATGTTTGTTTTGAGAGTCTGTAATCTAGAGTTGAAAGGGAGGGGTAAGAGATGCCATTTATGTAAGTCTGCCCATATTGTTTTGTTCTGGGGGGGGGGGTAGTTATCTTTATGAAGAGTGTGTGGTGACTTACCCAGGTGAACCCCTAAATATTTAATAGTCATACACTCCCAGTTCATAGGATATTTAGCTTTTAAGTCTTCCGGTAGCTGAGGTGTTAAATTCAATACCTCCGTCTTAGACCAGTTTAATCTGTACCCAGAGAGCTGAGAATAAATTTCTATTTGGTCTAAGACTGCAGGCAGTGATGTTTCAGGGTTTGTCAGGTATAACAAAACATCATCTGCATATAGTCCTATTTTATGACAGGTGATACCCCAAGCCACTCCCTCTATATCTGTGTTCAACTGGACACTCTGAGCTAAAGGCTCGATATATAAAACAAAGAGAAGAGGTGACAGGGGGCACCCCGTCTAGTTCCACTGGCAAACCCAAAGGTTTGGGAAACACAGCCATTAGTCCTGACATAAGCTATGGGGTTGGGGGGGGGAGATCTGAAGCCGGCCAGGGAACCCTGAAGGAAAGGCCAGAAGACCTGGTCAAAAGCTTTTTCAGCATCCTGACCTCCTAATATTATCTACTGTCCGTCTCCCAGGGACAAAGCTTGCCTGATCTTCATGGAGAAGTCCAGGGAGTACTTGCTCTACTCTCTTGGCCAACAGACTTGCCATGATTTTATAGTCTGTGTTCAGGATAGAAATGGGGCAGTAGGATGAACAATTGGTGGTGTTCCTGGCTGGCTTCGGAATAACAGATACGATTGCTTGCGTCCATGAAGGGGGCATCTTATCCTTCTCAGAAAGAACAAAATTATACACGTGGCATAGCAGAGGGGTTACTTCTTTAAATTGCTTAAAAAATTCACTTGGCAGGCCATCTGACCCTGGACATTTACCCGTTTTCAGTCTCTGAATTGCCGTTAAAATTTCCCTCTCTGTAAAGGCTAAGACTAAGGTTTCCCTCTGCGACTGTGTTAAGTGTGGAAGCTTCAGGGGTTGTAGAAATTCTTGGATTTCCTGTTTGGTAGGATTAGGCCTTCCACTGTAAAGCTTCTCATAATAAACTCTGAATGCTTCCGCTATACCTTCACTGGTATGCTGCATTGTATGTTTAACTGGGTCTTTGACTTTTGTTATAGTGGTTCTTGCTCTGTGTTGTCCCAGTCTGCTTGTGAGTAATTTTTTTTTTTTTGTGTAATACTTTTATTTGCTTTTTCCAACAAAGTTCTACAAACAAAAGGATGTATGACTTATTCTGCTACTGTCTACATACAATATATAATTCATCCTTTCCATTACACCCAAAATTTGCACTATGCAAATTACAACATTTTAAACGGGGTTAAATACACAGCACCCCAGCAGCGTAGTCCATATTCCCACTCCCGTATTAAAAAAAAAAAAAATTCTCCATACCCCCAAACAGATACAAATTTGAACATGAAAATTATTAACAAACTATTTACAGATATCCACATCCACTCAATTGTTCACAGAGACAGTTAAATATAGTCACATCTAGATCACTCATTCATTGTAGGTTGTAGGCACTAATTTACTCTCCCTCTTACACGATACCCTTCTTCAACAGGTCTAATCTCTCCACCATTCATATAGTGTTCCAATTATTCTATTTAGGCTGGGATTCAAGATACTAACATTTATTGCACTATTCCCTTCATCAAAGCGGCCTAGCTCAGGGCCACTAGATCCTCCTGCGGTGAGAGACAAGAGGAGTGGGCCCATATGATACCAACATCTCTGCTCTCTCCTGAAGCAGATAGGCCTCTCTCCATCGCCAGAGCAGAGACTATCATTACTTTCCAATGGTCAAGAGAGGGTTTCTTTGCTGAAATCCAAGTATTCAGGATACATTGCCTGGCAATTGCCAAGGCCACCCTCAACCACTTCCGATGCAAACCCCATTCCTCTTCCTCCTCCCATTCAATTCCAAATAGGAGCTCTATCGGTTGAAGGGAGACCCTGGCCTCTGTCTTCCCGTTTAGGAACTCTACGATATCCCTCCAGAAGCTCTGTATCCGGGAACACTTCCAAAAACAGTGTATGTATGTACCCACCTCATTTTTACATCGGGGGCATGTTTCTGGTATCTCTGGGCTGCTTTATGGACCACTACCGGGGTAAAAGTCTATGTACAAACTTATAGGCCAACTCCTTATATCTGTTAGATAATAGTAGGCCCATGTGTGTTCTCAACATCAGCTCCCAGTTTGGCTCTGAGATCTAAATCCCAAGATCCCTCTCCCATAATGCTCTCCTACCCAGCTTTTCTAACAGGGTCTCTCTATGATTCGCACTGCCTCTGCCAATCACCCCTTGGGATTATGCCGGGCTCTACAAATTGTCAGTTCCAAACTTTGTTGAGGCATAGTCTGCGAGCCTGGTCCTCCCAGACTGCGGGCATAATCTCTAGCCTGTAGGAATCTAAACATGTGGTTACCCGGAATTCCCCTCCTCTCCCCTAACTCCTTTAGGGAGGAGATATGCGGACCATCGTACAAATCCTTCACACACTGTACACCTCTCTCATCCCATACCTTAAATCCCTGGTCCTCCAAACCAGGGAGAAAGAGAGGGTTACCACTCAGGGGGAGGAGCAGCGTCTCCGCCTTACCATCACTTACCCCTGCTCTGATCCCATCCCTCCAGGGTCCATAACACCAACGGGCTGGGGTTCAAATGGTGCTGATATGCTCTTCTACCTCCCTTCCTCAGATATGCTGAAAGCCTTCCCTGCGCCCCCTCCCTTTCCAAGTCTAGCCAGCTAGCTGCCTCTGGGCACGCCACCCAGTCTTTAATTACCCTCACCTGCGAGGCTAAAAAATAACTTGTAACATCTGGGAAGCTTAATCCCCCTCTCCTCGCCCCCAATTTTAATCTTTGTAGGCTAATTCTGGGCTTCTTCCCTTGCCAAAGATAATCAGAGAACCCCCTTTCCAATCTCTTCGTATCCTTTTTAGTGAGGCCCATTGGGAGCATCTGTAGAAGGTATAAAATTCTGGGTAGTATGTTCATTTTTATGATATTCATTCGACCTAGCCACCTACACAGGGTATGCCTCCACCTTTTCATATCTCCCAGCACGCCTTCAATCATTGGCTGATAGTTTATCCTGTATAAGTCAGCCAGTGATCTTCCAACACCCACCCCCAGATAATGCAAAGACTTCTCCGCCTCCCTTAGGCCCCATTTCTGTAGGTCTACTGACTTCCCCCCTCCTAAACACATTACCTCCAATTTAGCTAGATTTATTTTATAGCAAGAGAACAGTGAAAAACCATCAATCAGGTCCAGAACAGCAGGGAGGGAGTCTTCTATCTGACTCAAATATAAAATCATATCGTCAGCATATAAGGATAATTTATGCTGTCACCCCCACTCCCATAACTCCTTTCACCCTCTCACACTGTCTGATAGCTGTAGCTAGGGGTTCCAGGGCAAGATCAAACAGAAGAGGAGAAAGGGGGCAGCCCTGCCTTGTCCCTCTGTAAAGCCCGAAGACCTGTGATAGGCCTCCATTAACCAGCACTGCAGTCTTTGGAGACCGATATAGGGCCCCCACCATGTTGATAAACCCCTGTCCAATCCCGTATCGCCCCAAGGCCTCCATCATATATTCCCAGTCATCTTGATTCAAGCCTTCTCGTCCAGTGCCAGTACAAGAGTAGCTCCTGGACGCCGAGAAGAAACGTGTATCACGTTCAGCAATCTCCGTACATTGTGATAAGAGTGCCTTCCTTTTATAAATCCAGTTTGATCCGGGTTTATGAGATTAGGCATTAAAATCTCAAGCCTGCCAGCCAGTATTTTCGCATAGATCTTCGCGTCCACATTAAGCAGTGAGATAGGGCGATAGGCAGCACAGTCCCTGGGATCTTTACCCTGCTTGGGGATCACACAAATGGTCGCCATTTCCATTGAAGGTGGAAGAGCGTCCCCCTCCCTAGTACCTCTATAGACTTCCCACAATAAGTCTACCACCTGATGCCCTGCTGCTTTATAGAATTCAATAGGGAATCCATCTGGTCCGGCTGCCTTGCCAGCCCTAAGTCCCCCAATGGCCTTCCTTATTTCATCCTTGGTGATGCTGGTCTCTAAAGCTGCCCTTGCTGCTCACTTAGCTCCTTCAACCTAATCCCGTCCAGAAACTGCCTCATCCTATCCTGGGTCCCCCAGCTTCCCTCTGGTATAGTGCACTATAAATTCCCTAAATCTCTCCCTAATAGCTTGAGGGTCTTTCGTTGTAGCCCCCTGTCTATTCTTAATTTCTAGCACCCTCGCTTTCCCTCTTCTACCTCTAATCAAGTTGACTAGTAGGGGGCTGGGCTTATTACCCCATTCATAAAACCTCTGCTTCACTATCCACAATTGCCCCCTTGCTTGATCCTCTAGTTGCAGCCAGCAGCGGACCACTAGCTGTGTCCCCTCTGAGCACTTGCCCCTCCAGCCGTTTGACCCTTTGGAGTAGATTCTCATATTCCTTGTTTTTTTCTTTTGTATACCCCGACACGTACCCAATAATGGCCCCCCTGAGATAAGCCTTCCCTGCATCCCATAATATCTGTGAGGACGGAGCCGTTTCCTTATTTGTTTCTACATATCTCTGCATCTGCTCATCCAGAAACCCCTAAAATTCTCATTCCCCATCAAGTATGAAGGGAAGCGCCACACCCTGAGCCCCTCCCTCTCTCCGTCCACCTCTACCTTCAAGGTTACCATCGCATGGTCGGATATATGGATAGGTTCATGCTGCGCCCCCACCACCCTTTAATACCAACCTCCTTCAATATAGATGTGATCTATCCTCGACCAGCTCTTATGAGGGTTAGAGAAAAAAGTATATTCCCTAAGATTCGGGTTCGCCGTCCTCCACGCATCAATTAGGTCCAAGTCTAATAGCCCTTCCCTCCATTCCTTCAGATATCTACCTCCCTTCCCCCTCCCCTCAGGATGGTCCATCACCGTGTCTGGAGCGCAACTGAAATCTCCACCCAATATCAGTCCCTTGAACTGTTCCTTCATCATTACTTCTATTATGTGTCTATAAAACTGGGGTTCGGGGACTGCAGGGGCGTACACACATCCGAATGTGATCGGGGTCTCCCATAGTACGCCTTCTACAAACACAAATCTACCCTCCTTCTTGTCTAGCACTATTCTGGTTGCCTGGAATGGGAGATTCTTATGAATAAGAACTGCGACCCCTCTTATGCGAGGAGAAGGAAGATGCATGCACCTCTCCTACCAGTTCTAATCAATTTCGGTGCTCAGCTGGGGTCAAATGGGTCTCCTGCAAGAGGGCGACCTGCGCACCGACCCTCCTTAGGGCAGTAAGTATCGAGGTTCTCTTTATTGGAGATGACACCCCCCTAACGTTCCATGACACCACTTTCAGCCTTTCTTTTAGCGCCATCTACCTTTTAAACTCCTTCTTCTTACTCCTCCTTCCTTTGCTCAACTCTTTCCATAACCCATTGTGCCTAACAGCCTGGTGACTTTTCTCTTTGAATGTGGATCCACAGTAATAACCTTTAACGTAGCAAACACCCCAACAGTCAACTATCCCCTCCAATTTATGTACAAAATACCCCATAACATTCCCATACAAGGCGTACATACTCATACACCGGTATGTTCCCTCCCCGTCAAAGTAAAGCAGGGTTTGAACCATAGATACGTCTCTCACGCTCAACCTCCCCCCAGGCAGGTCAAAGGCTTCTACCGCCATCACTAGCCACTTCCCATATTTAATCACGTAGCCTCCTGAGTACCCCCTCCCTCCCTCCTGTGGAGCAAGACCTAAGCCTGGCTGCTACCATTGAAACCCCTTCCAGGTAAAGGGTCTAGGCAAAATGAATTCCCTGAGTCTCCCCCAGCACACACCATATTATATTTTATCCCCTCCTGTAAACATTACTCCACAAATACCCCCCCACCTTTTACATTTTAGAATGGGAGTTCCACAAGTCCTCTATATTCCCAAATGTCCACAAGAACCCCCGAGTATTTTCAGCGCCAAACTTCAAAGTTAATCAGCGATCGGGAGCCATCCCACTGGTCCATCCAGGTTAGGCTGCGCAGCTTAACATTCACGCGCCAGCCCCCCGGCCCGTGGGCTCCATCCCATCCATCCAGCATACACCCACATGTTAACAGACCCCAAAGTCACCAAAACAAAACCTTGTGGGTGAATGCTGAGAACTGCTTGATCCTCCGGGTCTGCAGACTAGGACCCACAGTTTCCAGTTTCAATCCATTGATGTGGGGTAGGACAGAGGATCAGACCACAGATGCAGCACTTGTCGGTCTGTACTTATTACGACAGAAATCCAGAAAGAAAGAAGAAAAAAAAAAAAAAAACAACAAGGGCCATTCTCTTCTGTGTCAGACTACACAGTAACCCCGACTCAGTGTCACCTCGAGCACTTCAGCAGCATAGGCAGCCTCCTTCATCAGCTACCCAATTTTCTTCTGCAGCTCCATGCATGAAACTCATGCTTTCTCCACCTCCCAAAACTATATGTTGCTCCTTCATGTTTAATCTTTAATATGGCCGGAAAGACTATGAACCACTCCACTCCCAGCTTCTGGCAGGTCGCTATGACCTCACTGAACTCTCTTTCTTTTTCCCGATCCGAGAAGAATAATCCTGAGATAGAAATAGTCGGACCCCTGCACTTAAGCTCTGAGAGAGATTTGTAGGCCCTCCACATCTCCTGCCTGTCTTGGTAGTTGTGAAACCGAAAGATGATTTGTCTGGCGGCTGACCACTCTACGTGTTTGGGCTGGACTGCCTGGTGTGCTCTTTCCAGTTTCAGCTTCCCGCCCTTCAACTGCATCCCGAGGAGCGTAGGTAATGTTTTTGCACAAAAACCAAGGATGTCAGATCCTTCTCTCCCCTCCGGTAAACCTCTCAGCCTCAAGTTATTTCTTCTCAAATAATTCTCCTGATAGTCTATCACCTCTCTCATATCCACCATTTGCCTCTCTAGTTCAGCTACTCGCCTGCCAAGGGGGTTTATCGTGTCTTCCACGGTCGAGATTCGACCCTCTAACTCTTCCACCCTTTCATTCTGCCTCTCGGTTTGTGCCTCCATTAGAGCAAGTCTTCCCTCGATCTTATTTTCCAAGCTCTCCAGCTTCGGTGCGAGAGCCGCCATGAGCTGATCTTTTAGCTCTCGTCCCAATGCCGACATCTCGGCCGCCGAGAAGGAGATGGGGCCTGTACAATTCATCGTCGAGCCCGACGGAGCCTTTTTGCTGCTTTTGGCCGACGTTCTTTGCGATTTGTTCGCGCTGTGACCACGTACTCGTCCATTATGGCCTCTTGAACACACCAATAGCACAGTTGGGTATTCTATGCAACTTTAAGGAGGATTTTACTTAATAATACAAGCCTGAGGGAAGGAGCACTGAAAGGCACGTCTCTACTCCATCACGTCACGTGACCCGTGAGTAATTTAAGTGCCTTGGGGCCTTCCTCATAAAAGCGTTGACGTAAATACATCAGCTTTTGTTCTACTTGGTAATCTGAGATTTTCAAGAATTCCTCCTTCAACCGTGTCACTTGTTTACCCCTTCCTCTATCAGGTTTCCATTATTGTAGTAACTAATTCTTTTATTTGGGCCTGGAGATCGCTACTTCTCTGTTCCCTCTGTTTCTTAAACTGAGCTGAAAGCTCAATAAACCTCCCCCTTACCATAGCCTTTACTGTGTCCCAGAGAATACTAGCAGATATATCTGGGTGCTGGTTTAACTGAACGGCTTGCTCGATAGTCTGTATAACTATTTCTTGTGTTTCTTCTTTTGGCATATGGGAAATATTTAGCCTCCAGAAAGTGCAGCGTTTAGGAGGGCCCACTGAAAGCTTTAGCAACATGGGAGAGTGATCTGATAAAGCTCCAGCCCCCATCTCTGAAGATTTACATATTCCCATAGATTTCTGGGGGACCAGAAAGTAGTCTAATCATGAGAAGGTCTGATGCGGATGGAAAAAAAATACAGGTTACTCACCTGTAACAGGAGTTCTAGGAATGGTATATGTTGTTCATCCACACTGTCTGGCAGGTATCCTTGCCACTTTAAATCTTGCCGGAAGGTCTTCAAGCTGGCTCCTCCCACCCACCCGGGTGGTAAAACTCTCGGCTCCGGCCCATGACGCCAGATCTGGCCCACTGGAAGCTCAGGCTGTGCGTCGAGCCGGAGGTCGGTGGAGTCGTGGATGAACAAATATATACCATTCCTAGAACTCCTGTTACAGGTGAGTAACCTGTATTTTAGGGACATGGATATGTTGATCATCCACACTTATTGGCAGACTCCTAGCAGTTCTCCGGGAGGAGGGAGGCAAGGCGCACCCCCCCGATACTTACTTGGGAAAGAGAGACTGGAGAACCGAGGCCCCAAAACCAGCATCCCGGCGTGACTCAAGGTCGATGTGGTAATGGGTGATGAAGGTGTGTGCTGACTTCCAGGTAGCAGCCCTGCAGATTTCTGGATAGGACGCCCTGGAAGCAGCCACCGATGCAGCAGTATGGCGGGTAGAATGAGCTCTTATCCCTCTGGGAGGCTCCATTCCTGCCAACTTATAGCAGAGATCTATGCAGGAGGTGACCCACCTGCCTATCGTCCGCTTGGCTGCAGGTCTGCCAGATGCGGCTTCAGCACAGGTGACAAACAGCTGGTGAACCTCTCCCCGAATTTCAGCCGTGCGCTCCTTATAGTAAGCGAGCGCCCTTCTAGGGTCCAAAGTATGGAGCCTATATTCGGCCTCCGAGGTGTGATTGGGGTAGAACACCGGCAGAGTCAACACCTGGTTAAGGTGAAACTCCGACACCACCTTCGGAAGGAATTTCGGGTGGGGCGCAGGGATTACCTGTCCCTGTGGAAGACCAGGTAAGGAGACTCATGCAGAGTGCCTGGAGCTCTCCCATCCTTCTGGCTGACGGATAGCCACCAAGAAGGCGGTCTTCCAAACAGGTGAGAGAGTTCACACCTGTGCATTGGTTCGAATGGCTTGCCCATGAGCTTTGCCAGTACCAGCAGTAGATCCCACGGAGGTGGAGGTTCTCGCACCGGAGGGGAAATGTGATCAAAGCCTTTGAAAAAGCGCCAGACCACCTTCTCCTGCGCCACCGACTGCTTCCCGGCCCCCGCCCGGTAAGCAGAGATGGCTGCCAGGTGCACCTTAAGGGTCGTCGACCTAAGCCCTTGCCGAGAAAGGGACCACAGGTAGTCCAATATGCTCGCCAAGGAACAGGAGGAAGGGTCCAGGCCCTTGCCCTGACACCAAATGGAAAACCTTTTCCATTTGAAGGCGTAGCATTTTCTGGTCGACTCCTTACGGGACGCCTCAGCTATGCTGAGGACCTCGTCGGAAAGACCCAAGGCCTGGAACTCTAGCCGCTCAGGAACCAGGCCGTCAGTGCAGGGATTGAAGGTCCGGATGGAATACCTTCCCCTGATTGACTGAGAGCAGGTCCGGGCGAGCTGGAAGCTGCCTCGGAAGCCTGGAGCTGAGGCTGAGGAGATCTGGGTACCAGTACTGGCGGGGCCAGTCTGGGGCTATCAGAATCACCTGCGCCTTGTCCATCCTTGCTTTGAGCAGCACCTTGTGCATCAAGGGAAACGGGGGAAAGGCGTAGAAGAGGCCCGGGGTCCACGGCCTCGAGAAGGCATCCCCCCGCAGAGAGCCCTGCTGAGGGGGGCGGGCATGGAACAGCCTCAACTTCGCATTCTCCCTGGAGGCAAACACGTCCACCTGAGGTGTGCCCCAATGGGAGAATAGATCTCATACTACCTCCGGCAGGAGAGACCACTCGTGGGAGGCAGCCCCTATCCGGCTTAGGGCATTGGCCAGGGTGTTGGAGGCTCCTGCCACATGAATGGCTAGGAGATCCGCCTCCAGGCTGCGCACGAGTGACCAGATGCGGAGAGCTTCCTTGCATAGGAGCATGGAGCGCGCCCCTCCCTGGCGGTTTAGATAGTACATGGTCGCTGTATTGTCCATCTGACCCAGACCACTTGACCTCAAGAAACGGAGCAAAGGCGGGAGAGCTAGGTGGACCGCCGGAGTTCCAGCAGGTTGATGTGGCATCGGGACTCCCTCGGGACCAGAGGCCGCGGCCGGTGTTCCCCCAGATGGGCACCCCAACCCATCAGAGAGGCATCGGTCGATCAGAGAGACCGTCGGCTCAGGGCAGACAAACGGGATGCCCTCCTGCAGATGAACTGGAACGGTCCACCACTGGAGAGCGCCCACATCCCCTGGTCACCGCCACTAGCTGGTCCAATGGATCGCAGCGTTGGGACCACTGGCTGGCCAGCCCCCACTGAAGGAGGCGCATGTTCCAGCGGGCCCAACGGACCACACTGGTACAGGCCGCCATGAGACCCAGGAGGCGCAGGAAGTCCCAGGCAGGGCGCAACTGCCCAACCAGAAATGATTGGGCAAAGGAGGAAAGAACCTCGGCCCTGTCCGCCAGGAGCCATGCTCTGGCTCGAAGAGAGTTGAGCTCTGCCCCAATGAAAAGAATCACCTGCTTCAGCTCGAGTTCCGACTTGGCCTCGTTGATGAGGAGGCCGACCTGAGAGCAAACCTGGAGGGCCAGGTCTCTGGACCGCTCCACCTCCTGTCTGGAGGGGGTTGCTATCAGCCAATCGTCCAGGTAAGGGTAAACCCGGAACCCTCGGCGCCGCAGGAATGCTGTCACCACTGCCATGCATTTGGTGAAGACCCTGGGAGCTGGGAAAGTCAAGGGCATTGCTTGAACTCGAAAGGGAACCTTCCGCCGAAAGCTTAAGGAACCTTTGATGGGACGGACGGATAGGGACGTGAAAGAACGCGGTCCTGTAGGTCCAGAGAGCAGAACCACACGCCGTGTTCCAAGGATGGGATTATCTGAGCCAGAGTGACCATCCTGAAGGTTCGAGACCTTAGGAACTTGTTCAGGTTGTGCAGGTCGAGAATGGGGCGCCAGCCCCCCATCCGTTTCGGAACCAGGAAGTACCTGGACACGAACCCCGGGTTTGAGGGAGGGTCCGCCACCTCTCTTATCACCTCCTTCTCGAGGAGGAGAGCGATGTCGGCTCGGCGAGTTGACAGCGAGGCTTCGGACCCCGAGGCCCCCCAAGGTGCGACGGCTCTGAAGGGTGGGGCCTGCTTGAACTCCAGAGGCAGGCCCTTTCCTACCACCTCCAACACCCACCTGTCTGTGGTAATAGCAGACCAGGCGGAAAGGAAGTACCGGAGCCGTCCCCCCACGGGGAACTCTAGGGTGAGGTGACGAGGTTGGGGCTACACCCTCAACCCGCCACTGTGCAGGCTTGGAGGAGGACCGCCGAGGGACCGCCTGGGCCTTACCTCCCTGCTTCCTGGAGGAGGAAGCCGCAGGCTTGGGCTCGGGGACGCCAAGCCAAGCCTGCTGGCCCTGGTGTTGTTGGCCGGGCGTGCCGGGGCGCAGGACGGACGAAAGGGCTTGGGTTGAGGTCTGCGGCCCTTGTCCTCTGAGCGGATGATACCGAGTCCAAGGTGGCATTGGACTCTTTCGATCCTCCGGAGGTGACCTTCCACTCCAGGGCCCAAGAAGGGGACATCCGCCAATTTGTGCTGGGTATCCGCTGTGAAGGTGGATATCCTCAGCCATGCCCGACAGCGCATAGCCACTGCAGCCGCTACTGACCTGGCGCATGAATCACCGATGTCCAAAGCAGTCTGTAGTTGCTGCTTGGCCACTGCCCTGCCCTGGTCCGCACCTGCTTAACCGTGGTCTGCAGGTCAGCCGGGAGATGAGGGACCACCTCGTCCAGGGAGCCCAACAGGGCGTGAGAAAAATGTGCCATCAGTACGGCCGAGCTGGCCTGACGAAGGCCAAGGGAGGACGCAGCGTAGACTTTTCGCCCGGCATAGTCCAATTTCTTGGACTCCTTGTCGGGAGGTTTGTCCACGTCCCTAGCATTTCCGGCACGCCGGAAAACGCTGTCGGTAACTAACCCCTTGGCCGAGGGATGTTCTGAGAAACCGGACAGGGAACCGTAAGGGACCGCATACTTCCTGGCCATCCTGGCCGAAGGCACAGGGCAGGAAGCAGGACGCTGCCAGAGCTCCAAGGCCGGGCCCACAATGGCCTCAGCCACAGGGAAGGCCTCCGTAGGGGAATCCCCTCGGTCCAATATCTCCGTGAGGGGATACTTGGCCCGCTTGGATACGGGTCTCGAAGCTGCATCCCGTGGATTCCGAGATGAGTCTGAGCAACCCCAGGAAGGACGAGGGCTGTCGCCCAGTGACTGACCTCCAGAGGACTCCACGCCCACCGCTTGGGAGAAAAGGAGGAATCGCCGCTCGGACTCGGAAGAGTCCGCGAAAGAGCTGCCTGGCTCCCAGCCACCTCCACCTGCCGAGGGCTATC
The DNA here is from genome assembly GCA_016271365.2 of Neoceratodus forsteri. Lineage (NCBI taxonomy): Eukaryota > Metazoa > Chordata > Ceratodontiformes > Ceratodontidae > Neoceratodus > Neoceratodus forsteri. The sequence goes on along the minus strand of CM057453.1, from coordinate 283,468,479 downwards.
GGGAGTGAGGGTGACAGACAGCCTATGGGGCAGACCCTGAGCCGACCGAGAATTTTGGTCGAGCCCCAAACCGCAGCTGTGGAGGCGGAGGTTCCACCGAATCGTGGAGCAGCTGGTTTTGGCTGAACAACCGCCTGACAACAGGCTCCTCGGTAAACGGGGGTTGTTTCGCTGCTCCGTGACAGCCACTTAATGGCTAGGGAAGGTGACGGCCGGCTTATTCCCGGTCAGAAGGAGCTGTTGCCACATGAGGTTTCGTATCGTCGACGCAACTTGCGTCGAAGCCTCCCCTCATCCGAGGAGGAGGAAGAGGACGAGCGGCGGCGCCACTTACCGCGGTGCCGAGACCGAGACCGCCTATGATGGCGGGATTGGCTGGACCGCGAAGAAGTCCGAGACCGAGAACCTCGGCTTTTCCAAGGACGGTGCGGAGAGGGGACGGGTGGAACCGGCTCCTCCCTCGGCTCGGAGGGAACACCCAAGGGCTCGGAACCGAGGCACTGGCAAGCCCAGGATCCTCAACTCCCCACCGGGGAACCGAGGAGGGATTTTCGGCCGCTGTCGACAACCCGTCCAACGGGTCGAAAGATCTCGATCAGGGCGACGGGAGTCTCGGTCAACTGACCTGACGGGACACGTGAGACCAGTGGTCAAGCCAAACGATCGATCAAGTCGATGGTCGACAACTCAGGGAGAGGGATCTTCCGCTCCCAAGAGCGTCGACGAAGAGACTTACCCTTGTCTTTCTTCTTGGACCGAGAAGAAGAAGTTCCAGCAGACGTTGGTCCCTCTCCCCTAATGGAGAGGGACAGAGAAAGCTCCTTAAAGGAAGCTGTGTAAGAGGAACCCAGGGAAAGCGGAATAAAAGCCGTGGTCGAGGAAGATGCGGCCCACGCTGCCTCCTCTTCGAGGGCGATCATCTGCTCTAGCTTGATCCGCCTGAGCTCCGCCGCTGAAACCGCTGACCGGCCTCCTTTACTTAACTGGAGGAAACGCTTCGGGCGCCTCTAGTTGAAAACGGGCGGCACGGGTCTTCGCGACGTAGGCTGAGAAGGAAGAGCACAATGTCGCAAGCCGCGGTCGTGTGCTCGAGGCCTAAACAGTACATGTGGGAGTGCGGATCCGGTCCGAGACATCTTCTGCCTACAAGGGCACCACCAAACGGGAGTCGATTGTCCATCGCAGTCAGCTAGGGATAGAAGACCAAGTCTTTTAAGCAAAACTTTAAATTCGAAAACCAAGAATTAGGAACCAGTCTTATACGCAGAGCGTTAGGAGGGAACCTGAGCTTCCAAGCGGTAAGGAAGATCTGGCGTCATGGGGCGGAGCCGCGAGTTTTACCACCCGGGTGGGTGGGAGAAGCCAGCTTGAAGACCTTCCGGCAAGATTTAAAGCGGCAAGGATACCTGTCAGACAGTGTGGATGAACAACATATCCATGTCCCTAGAAAGTATACTGTCTGGCATTTTTATGGTGCTGACACCATATGTCTATAACTCCCAACTCCCCCAAAAGTTTTGTAACTTTACTGGCCACCCCACTTTCTCGCCTGGTTGTCAGTGCAGAGGAGTCAAGGCTGGGATTAAGTCTTAAATTCAAGTTCCCTCCAATAATTAGGTGTCCCTCAGCCCAATCCATGATTTTCAAGAGGAATTCCTGAAAAAAAAAAAAAGAGTTGTCTGTGCCTGGTGGGGCGTAGAGTGAAATCAAAGTGATCAAAGAGCCATGGTACCGACCCTTAATTCCTATAAACCGACCTTCTTTATCTGCTAATGAATCTTTTAATTCAAAATGTGTCTTATGGGGGATCAAGATTGCTATCCCTGTCTACGTACCTTCCCATACGAAGAAGAGACAACCCTCTGGAAACCATACTTAGTCAGTTTATCATGCTCTGTCCTGCTCATGTACGTTTCCTGCAGCATCATGAACGCTGCCCCAGTTTTCTTTAAGTAAGACATTACACGGCTTCTTTTAATGGGATGAGTTAAACCGTTAATGTTGTATGATATTATTAAAGTATTGGAGTCATCCATAGGAACTGGTCAGAAGAGCTAAGTTGCATATTATTAGTCTGTTGCTTAAAGCTAGAGTCATTTCCAAAATCTCTCTTAGAAAAAACGTAGGCACAAAAATGGAAATTACGTACCTACCGTAATTCTTGATCTTCTTGGACGAACTTTCCACCACTCATTCACATTAATGGGATCTACACCGGAGGCGCTAGGTCCCAGCGGGAGCAAACTTTTCTCAAGAGGACTGGTGCCAGAGATGAAGCCGCGAGCCCCGGCTCGTGTGGTAAAGACTATCTCGATGTCGACCCTCCAACCGCCTTAGTACCTTTTTCCCGAGGAGGTGCAGCGTAACTAACCTAAAAATCGGACATAAGATAGTCCGAATGACCCGTGTAAGAAGGGTCACCAATGAAGTCTTCACAGCCCAGCCATTGAGGGAGTGAAGACCACAAACAGAGAAGTGAGCTCGGGGATGGAGGGTGGGCATGTGAATGAGTGGTGGAGACTTCGTCCAAGAAGATCAAGAATTACGGTAGGTACGTAATTTCCGTATCTTCCTGGACATAAAGTCTCCAGCATTCAGTCAAACTAATGAGAGTACTGAGCTCATAATCCCCTAGGACGGGCTGCAGGAGATAAAGATCTCACATACCTAGGACAGAAGTCCATTAAGAATGGTCCTGCCAAACGACAGATGTCATCTGGCATGGACATCCAAGGTGTAGTGGTTAACGAAAGTATGCACTGAGCTCCAAGTGGCCATACTGCAAATATCTGCAATGGGCACGTTGAGGATTTCCGCCAGAGATGCTGCGACTGCTCTGGTTGAGTGAGTGTACACTCTGCCTTCCAGCTTGACCTGTGCCATAGAATAGCAGTGGCGAAGGCATGCCACCAGCTGCGTTGAAATGCATCTAATACCGACAGGTTGACCCAGCCTGTTCTCGCTAAAGGAAACAAACAGTTGTTGAGCCTTGCAAATTTCTTTTGTTCTATCTAAATAGAATTGCAGTGCTCTCTTAACATCCAGTGAATGAAGAGTATGCTCCCCTTCATTCTGGAAGTTCGCAAAGTAGGTAGGAAGGACTAAAGGTTGGTTTAGATGGAATTCTGAGACAACATTAGGGAGAAACTTAGGATGAGTCCTAAGAACTACTTTGTCCTTGTGAAATACAGTGTATGGGGGGTCTGTGACCAGTGCATGTATTTCAGAAACTCTACGGGCCGAAGTGATGGCCACCAGGAAGGCCATTTTCCAAGTGAGGAATTTCAAGTCGCAAGTAGCTAGAGGCTCGAAAGGTTTACGAGTGAGCATGTCTAGCACAAGGTTAATGTCTCAGGCTGCGACTGGACGTCTGATAGGAGGACTAGTATGCAGAATACCACTAAGAAACCTCTTAACTACAGGTAACTGAGCCAGTGACATGGAAGGTACCGGCTCATGATACGCCGCAATGGCACAAAGATGAACTTTGACTGTAGAGTACTGCAGACCTGTATTTGAGAGGTCTAAGAGGTACTCCAAGACTTTACTCGGTGGGCAGGAAAAAGGATTCCAAGAGGATTTTGCACACCAGATAGAGAAACGCTTCCATTTGGCTGTATAGGTTTTCCCAGTGGCTGGCTTGCACATAGCCAAAAGGATATCAGAAACTCTACAAGAGACACTGAACCTATTCACCTATATCTCTTCAGGAGCCAAAGGTGAAGTGACCTCAAGTTGGGATGGACCACGGGACCCTGGGTCAGAAGGTCTGCCTGAAGGGAAGTGTCCTCGGGGAGAAGGGTCCAACAGACTGTTGAGCAGCGGGAATCATATCTGTCGAGGCCAGAGGGGGCAATGAGAATCATTCTGCCTCCAATTTGAGAAGTACCCTCTGAATTGGGGAAGAGGAGAAAAGGTGTATAGAAAGCGTCTTGTCCGCCACAGCCTGAACGCATCCTGACAGAAAACGTCAGGTCCTGGATTTCTGGAGCAGAAGAGAGGCAGTTTTGCATTGAGTGGGGATGCAAAAAGATCCAGGTCTGGAGCTCCCCACTCTCTGAAGAGTGACTGAACGATGGTTAAGTTGAGAGACCATTCGTGAGGATCAGTATCCATTCTGCTGAGATGGTCTGCCAGCTCGTTTTGTACTCCTGGTAGGTAAACCGCCTGAATCAGAGTGTTGTGTTCCAGGCACCACTCCCACACTCTCATTGCTTCCCTGCATAATGGGTAAGAGTGTACTCCGCCCTGCTTGTTGATGTAATACATCACTGCCTTGCTGTCTGTTTGAAGGAGAATGTTCTTTTAACAGAGTATGTCCTTCAAGGCTTGGACTGCACAGAGGATGGCCCTCATTTCCAGGATGTTTATGTGAAGCTGGGACACATCCTGAGTCCATGTACCCTGGGTGTGGAGATTCTGGCAATGAGCTCCCCAACCCATCAGGGATGTGTCTGTGGTAATGGAGATCTGATGATCCAGAGGGGCAAAGGGATATCCTTCCAGAAGGTTGTCCTCCTGCGACCACCAGGCGAGTTACTTCTTCAGAGGTTCTATCACCTTGATGGGAAAGGACTGAGTGGTTGGGGACCACTGAGTACTGAGCATCCACGGAGAGGTTCTCATGTGGAGATGAGCTAAGGGTACAGTGAACACCGAGGATGTCATGAGACCCAGCATCCGCTGCACTGAGACAGCTCGAACCGAGCTGTTTTCTCTGATGCATCGGGCCATCTGTAAGATAGTGCTCCTTCTGTCCTCTGGGAGAAAAGCCTTCGCACAGAAGGTGTCTAGAAGGGTTCCTATAAAGAGGAGTTTCTGGGAGGGTTGCAACTGCGACTTGTCGAGATTTAGCAGAACTCCCATGGACGTGAGTAAGTCTGAGACCGTGGCCACGGTGTCTAGTCTTTTGCCTGGAGGGACTTGCTAGGAGCCATTCGTCCAGGTATGGGAACACTTGTATTCCAATTTTTCTGAGATGCGTCATGAGAATTGCACAACACTTTGTAAAAACTCAAGGCACCGAGGATCGCCCAAAGGGCAGGACTCTGAACTGATAGTGTTGACCCAATGCCACGAACCTTAGGTATTTGTGGTGCTTTGGGTGTATAGGGATGTGTTGGTAGGCATTCTGCATGTCCAGGGAAGCTAGTCAATCGTGTTGATGAACCAAAGGTAGCAGGGTACCTAGAGATATCATCTTGAAATTTTCTTCGTGAAAGAACTTGTTTAACTTTCTGAGATCCAGAATGGGGCGCATGCCACCAGTGTTCTTCGGGACCAGGAAGTAATGGGAGTAGAAACCTGTGTTTCGTTGATCCAGCGGAAAGTACAGTTACGTCCGAACTTACCGTAACAGTAGATCTTCGAGAGAGGCTCTTGCAGTAGGTAATTACATATAGGACTGACGTCGACAGGATCCCACGGAAAAATTTCTAGCTAGCAGTCCCTGGCGGGGACCGCCCCCACGTCAGGTGACCAGCGTCAGATGACGTCGGTATAAAGGGGCGGTCCCAGACGCCCGCCTTCCAGTTCTTTCCCACCACAGGCCCGGAAGGCCCGGACGAGAGAGCAGACATTTTCCTAAATGGAAAGGAGCTGAAAAACCTAGGGGATGGAGGGCAGGAAGGGTTGTCTATGCAAGAGCCTCTCTAAGATCTACTGTTATGGTAAGTTCTTACGTAACTGTACTATCTTACTTCGAGAGGGCTCTTGCAGTAGGTAATTACATATAGGACAGAATCCCAAGCAGTCTGGAACAAATGAAAGGCACCGGGAGGAGGAACTACTCCAAGAAGTAGCAAACAACCTTGCAAACCTCAAGACAGGTGGCCTTGCAAGACCGCTAATCCGAAGCCTGCTCTACGGCGAGAGGCAATGTCCAAACTGTACTGTTTCGTAAAGGTATGGACAGAAGTCCAGGTGGCTGCAGCACAGATGTCTGCCACAGACACATTCTTGAAACAAGCCGCAGAGGCGGCTACTCCACAAGTGGAGTGACCTCTGACTTGACCGGGAACGGTCTTGTTGTACTTGTCATAACAGAAAGTGATGCAATGAGCCAACCATTTTGATAGGCATTGCTTGGAGACAGCACTGCCTTCCCTTTTGTGAGCAAAAGAGACGAACAACTGATCAGTCTTCCTGAGATCCTTCGTCCTATCGGTGTAGTATCTCAGAATCCTATGGACATCCATGGTATGGAGCAAGTATTCTCCTTGATTGGAGTACTGCGTGAAAAAGGCAGGTAACTCGATAGACTGATTTAAGGCAGACTCCGCTACCAGTTTAGGAAGAAACTTAGGGTTCGTGCGAAGAGCTACTTGTTCTCTGTGAAAAATCAGATAAGGGATTTTACACATAAGGGCCTGGAGCTCGGAAATCCTGTGAGCGAAATGTGCCACCAAAAAGCCTTCCACGATAGAACTTCAAGTCTGCAGAAGTCGAGGCCTACAAAAGGAGGAAGGGTAAGTTTCTCGAGAACAAAGTTCAAATCCCAAGGGGGAGCTGGAGTCCGAACAGGGGGTCTGAGATGAAGGACCCCTCTGAGAAAGGTCTTGGATACCTCCAATTGGGCAAATGCTTCATCAGCGAAAGGGACATGGTAGGCTGAAATAGCAGCCATGTGGACTTTCAAAGAGGAGTGACTGAGACCCAGGTTGAAGAGATGACGCAAATAATCAAGCAGAATGGCCACAGGACAGGAGACAGGCTTCACGTTCCTGGAGGCAGCCCAAATGGAAAATCTCTTCCATTTCATGGCGTAGGTGGACCTAGTGGAGGGTTTTCTAGCCTCCACCAGAATCTTGGCCACCTTAGGAGAGACGCCAAAACGAGATTGGGCTAGGTCTGCGGGAGCCATGCATGAAGTTGAAGAGACTTGAGTCCCGGAGGGAAGGATGTATTGGTGAAGGGCCTGGAGAGCATACAGCACTGCTCGTAGCTTAAGCACATTGATGTGGAGAGCTAACTCCAATCTGGACCATAACCCCTGGGTTCGGTGAGGACCCAGATGGGCTCCCTAACCTTCACCTGATGCGTCCGTGGTCAAAGTCTGGGCGGGGGGAGGATGAAAGAAGGGGACCCCCCGGAACAAGTTCTCTCGAACCATCCACCATTGCAAGTCTCTTGTCATTGGCGAGGAGATCAGCACCAGATGATCTAGGTCGTCTACAAGTTGATCCCACTGAGAGCGGAGAGTCCACTAAGAGATCCTCATGTGGAGGCGCGCACGCGGAACCGTCGGGATGGCAGCCGCCATGAGCCCCAGAAGACGGAGCACCGACCCTCGCCGAACCTTCCTGCGTTCTGAAAGAAGGGAAATCTGGGACTGGAGGGAGGCGCCCCTGTCCGAAGGCAGGAAGGCCTTGCACACCGTCGTATCGAGGATTGCCCCGATGAACTGGAGTCTCTGGGAAGGGTCCAGATGAGACTTGGAATGGTTGATGGTGATACCCAGACCAGTAACAACCCGCTGGGTGAGGGAGAGAAAATGCAGGAGTTCCTCCCTGGATGAGGCAGCCAGGAGTCAGTCGTCCAGGTATGGAAAAACCTGAACTCCCAAAGTATGCAGGTGGGCCGCTACCACCGCCAGGCATTTGGTAAAAACTCGGGGAGCTGAGGAAAGACCAAAAGGGAGTGCCCGGAATTGGTAATGGTCCCCCTGGAACGCAAACCTGAGGTATTTTCGGTGCGAGGGGCGAATGGGGATGTGCAGATATGCATCCTGCATATCCAGTGCACAAAGCCATTGGCCCGGCCAGAGAAGGGGCAAGAGGGTTTGAAGGGAGAGCATCCTGAACTTTTTGTATTCCACATAGAAGTTCAGGGAGCTGAGATGTAGAATGGGTCTGAGATCTCCCGTCTTCTTTGGTACAAGAAAGAAATGGGAATAGTAACCCGTCCCGTGAAGGTGAGGGGGGACGGGTTCTATGGCCTGCTTCACGAGGAGAGCAGATACTTCTTCCCTGACCAAAGGAAGATGTTCCCTTGAGTAAGAGGAGTTCAGAGGGGGATGGCGTGGAGGTTTCTGCAGAAACTCTATAGAGTGCCCCTCTGCAATGATCTGAAGCACCCAAGAATCCGATGTTATCCTCTCCCAACCCGGAAGGTGGAGGGAGAATCTCCCTCCTACCGGTTCCTCTGGGGAGTCCGGAGGCAGTGGGAGAGGGAAGAGTCAGGTGGTGTGAGGCAGTGCCGCAGCTGGGGCGCCCACTGCTTTTGGCGGCGGGCCTGGCAGCTGTGGGGCCCGGCGTTAGTGGCCCGCCTTCCCTGGGGTTTCGCTTGAGGCCGGCTGCGTCTGCGAAAAGGACGGCGCTGCGGGGGATGGGGACGGTACATGGAATTGACAGATTTGAGGTCCGTCCCCTTCTCCTGCAAGTCGTGATGATGTCCTTGTCATCACCACCGAAAAGCACCGAACCCCTAAAAGGTGCTTCTTGAATTGCTGACTGCACCTCCGGGACCAGACCTGACACTCGGAGCCATGCGTGACGCCGAAGACTTATGGCGAACGCGGAGCTCCATCCTGCAGTGTCCACTGCATCGTAGGTCATCCTCAGAATGTGACGACTGGCCGAACGAGCAGAATGGACAAGGTCAGCTAACTCCTGCTTGACTTGGGAGTCAGGCAAGGAGTCAAGCTTAGATTCCGCCTGGGTAAGGACAGCCTTCTGGTAATCCCCCATATGTGCTACATAATTTAGGGCCCTGATCCCCAGTGTGGAGGAAACATAGATCTTCCTTCCATACTGATCCAGAAGGTGAGATTCCTTATCTGGGGGAGACGAGCTCAAATGTTTCGGGTGTGCTGACCGGCCATGAGGGGCGTTAATCACAACCGAGTCTGCACGGGGGTGAGAGTCTAGAAAGTCTACACCCTCCGGAGCCTGGTATAGCCTGTTGGACTTCCGAGAAAGTGGGGCTAAAGCCGCGGGTTGTTTCCAAATAGTGGAAACAAGGTGGGCATGAGGCTCGATCCAGGGTGGCACTAGAGTAGGGGCCGTAAGGGGCAAGTCCAGATGTTCGGCGAGTTTAACCCGCTGAGGATCTGGCTCTAAGGAACGCTACTGATGCACTTCCTGGATCTTCCTGAGCAACTCCGTGAAGGAAGGATCCTCCGGAGGAGACTTTGGAGGAGTCCTCAGCCGGGGCTTGGATGGAGAGCGAGGCTCGTCGTCTTTCTCAGAGCATCCGTCGGAGGAATCCGAGGAGTCCGAGAGGGAAGAAGAGGAAGAATTTGAAGCAGAGTAAGACTCCCTAACTCGTCGAGGGGGAGGAACGGGTTCCTTAGGGGGGATCCCTGGACGCGTGTCCCGCCCCTCTCTGGATCCCGAGGGGAGAGCTTGGGAATCCGGAGGCGGAGAGGGAGTGTGCCGTCTGGGGCGTATGGGAGCCGGAGGTGGCACCGTCGCCGTGAGGCGGCTCTCGACTTCCTTGGTGAGCTGAGCCTTGGCGTCAGCCCACCAGGAGGCCAGAGTCTCCTGAAGATCCACCGGCGGCCTGGGGGGCGGTGGAGGAGGAGGAGGGGGATAGTTGTACGGATTATACCCATAAGGTGAGTATCCGTAACCCGGCTGTGGGAATACCGGAGCTGGGTATTGCGGTGTCGGGTACTGCGGCGTCAGTGGAGTCGGCGCCGGGTACTGCGGTGCAGGATACTGTGGACCCGGGTAAACCGGCGTCGGATAGAATGGCGGATACCCAGGTACCGGAGGAGCTGCCGGAGCAGACGGTCCAGTAGGGAACTCCACGGGCGGATCAACCGTGATAGGCCCGTGGGGTGGAGGGCCCAATGGGAGAGGAATATCCCCCGCCAGCGTCAGAGGGGCCGGCGTCGGCGGGGCCGGCGTCCAGGGGGCAGGTGTCAGATCTGGTTCTGTAGGAGGAGGGTCTGATGGAGGAAAAGCATCCCGAGCATCACCTGGGGACGGAGGAGAGAAGTCCCTGGGGTCAGGCAGGGGGGACTCGGGCTCCCCGGACGGCAGCGAAGGCTGCGGGGAACCTGGGATGACAGACGATGAAGGGTCTGTCGTAGGCTCCAATGCCCGGCGCACGTCGGAGGAGCCGACGTGCGACTTAGGGGCCGAATCCCGGCGGACGCCAGAGGAGCCAGCGTCCGACTTAGGGGGTCCCTTGTCAGAGGCGGGCCGAGGGTGGGAAGAGGCCCGGTCCGAGGGGGACACTGCCGTGCGCCACCCCGGAAGGTCGGGCGTCTTAGCGGCCTTCTCCCGGCAGACGTCGGAGGAGCCGACGTCCGGCTAATGGGAGGCGCCCGCACCAGTAGGCAGCAAGCCTGTGGCAGTACTGGGGGCAGAAGCCTCCTTTTGCCTGGAGGCACCCGAAGGGCTCGAACCTGACGCCTCCTCCAAAGCCTTGGAGGCTGCTGTCGGGCGATCCCCCGGAGGGGACGTTACCTTAGCTGCGGCTCCAGCCGGAGTCATGGAAGAGGAGGCCTTCTCCCGGTGCCTTTCTTTGTCCCGCTTCTTGTGTCCCTTTGGGGAGGTTGACGCCTGCCTAAGCTTCTTCAACTCCTTCTCCATTGCAGACATCTTCTTTTTTAGGAGATGGGCTTCCAAAGACTGCTGGCATCGTCTGCGGGTGGCCGCGTTGAAATGCAGGCAATGCGGCACTTGTCGACCACGTGGTTGGGGCCTAAACAAAAAAGGCAGAGGGAGTGACCATCTTTGTGAGGCAGCTGGGCGCCCCACGAGTCGCACTTATTTTTTGAAGGGGACGATATAAACCGACGTTCACCTGATGAATAAACTGCAAAACACCGATACTTTCGGTAAAAAACCGACGAAGCAACAGGGCTGAGCACGAACTTCACCGCGATGCGCTGCACGAGCTGACGGCGGGAAAGAACTGGAAGGCGGGCGTCGGGGACTGCTAGCTAGAAATTTTTCCGTGGGGTCCTGCCGCCTGCTGACGTCAGTCCTATATGTAATTACCTACTGCAAGAGCCCTCTTGAAGTAAGATCTACTTCTACTGCCCTGTTGTTCAGAAGGCCCTGTACCTTGGAAGCAAGAAGGTCTGACTGTACTGTCGACAGCTTGGGCTGTCGTTTGGGAGGATGATCTGGAGGGGTTTCTGAAAGATTGAGCGCGTTACCTTCGCGGATTATCCGGAGGACCCATTTGTCTAATGTTATGGATTTCCACTGGTTGTAGAACTGAGTCAGATGGCCAGAAACTCAGAAGGTGGCACTGGGCGCTTTGGGCCCTTGTGCCTTCTGCTGCGTTTTCTTTTGTGGTTGAGGGTTGTGGTTTCTATTAAAACTTCCTCTGCCCTGAAAGGACTGATGGTTGTGAAAATGACGCTTGTTGGCACCCGGAAGGGGGAGGGTGCAGGTCTAGCCATCTTAATGGCAGACCTAGTCTTCTATGTGGCCTCCAGAGTTTGCTCCACCTAGGGCCAGAACAGATACATACCATCAAAAGGTAAAGCCATGACCTGCTGCTGGGCATCATTCGTGAAGCCCGAAGTTCGTAGCCAAGAGTGGCGAAGGGTGCAGATGCCAGCCACTGCCGCTCCGGAGGCGGTATCGATAGCGTCCATTGCAGCTTCAACCTGTTGGTTGTTGGACTTGATACCCCTGGTTATGGTCTGAAGTAGCTCCAAATTAACTTCCGATTCGGGCAGAGCTTCTACCATTTGTTTGAGAGAATGCCACAGAACATACTCATACTGAGAAAAACAGCCCTGGTAGCTGGCAATACGCATACCCAGGGTGGAGGCAGCAAAGACTCTCTTACCTAAGGTGTCTATCTTGCGAGATTCTTTATTTATAGGCTGGGCTGTAGATGCCTGAGGAAGGACGGCCTTATCATTTTCTGCCAAGACTACAATGGGATCAGCAAAGGCTTGTGAGGCCAATATGGGGCGATCCTTGGGAGGGGCATACTTCCTATCTATGGACTTAGCCACGGAAGGACTGAGAGCAGGATTCTTCCATACCATCTGAGAGAGGGTCTCAAAAGAGGGCTGTACCAGAGGAGTTAAATCCATAGGGATCTCCGGGACATGGAGGTTTTGGAGTCTTTTTTTTTTTGCAGCTACTAGTTTTTGCTGCCGGCTTTTTACACATCCAGAGGGTGCACCCAGCCCCGTCTCCCGACGTCCACCATCCGGCACTGACCTGGCCCCAGGGCTTGCGCCCCCTGGCAGGGCCGGTGGGGTTCCCCAACCCCCACCGGAGACCAGATTCAAGGGGCCAGTGCCGTGGCTGGCCGGGAGTGGAGCCTGCGAGGCTCCCTCCATCACACTGCTGTGGCAAGTGTTTTTTTCTTTTCCTTCCCCTAGGGATTGGGGCGTGCAATGACGCCTACGGAGTGGAGCACGCAAGCGTCCACAAGCACTCCCCTCCAAGCATCTGCCCCGACTCCTCCCTTGTCTGCACTGCGGCAGCTGTGTCCCCCAGCCTTCACTGGGGGCAACCAGGCGCCAACAGCCGAAACCCCCCCTCCCCAGAGAAGGAGAGCAGTCGATCGGACGCTCAATCCTTCCCCGCCCTGCCGACCCCCGGGCGGTCCGATTTGTGTTCCGAACACAGGTCGCTGGCGCTAGGCGAGGCAAGGCACTCAACGCCTCAGCCTTCAGCGCCACTGGGTCGGGGGATATTGGAGTCTTAAAAGCTTCCAGGATCGATTTCTGTAGTCTGGAGAGAAAGAGTAGAATTTAAATTTTTAAGCAGAGACTTAAAGGAAAGGTCTTCGACCACAAGCTCTGCAGAAGGATTGATCCATGCTCCCAAGGCAGTGTCATCAACATCATCACCCAGTTGAAGATCTGGGTCAGGCTCAAAATCATCTCCTGACAGTCCAGGAGGGACTGTATGGACAGGAAAGGAGTGAAAATCAGGAGGAAAAGCAGAAGAGGAAAGAATCAGAGTCGAGAACCCCTGGAGGCTGGACGCCGCCACACCAAGCCTCGGTGCCAACGAAGAAAACGGTGCCGAGCACAAGGAAGTCGACGCCATCGGAAATGGCCCAGAACACGGTGCTGAAAGAGGCCACAGCGCTGGCAGAGCTCACGGTGCCGCAGACAGACTCCTCCAAGGGTCTGAAAACTGAGATTTAAAGAAAAAGAAGGAAAACTGACAGGAGATAGAGGCATCGGTGTGGACCCTTGTGCCGCAGCCATGTGAGGAGGAGAAAGCACCCGAGCATGGAGTCGACAGCATCAAAGAAGGTGCCGCGCGACTAGGAAGACCCAACCGCCCTACCGAGCCCTCCGAACTTGAATGGCCCGAAGGCTTTGGCGTGACCAGATCAGGCAACTGAACCAACCTCCGAGCCCACTGCTCCATAAGAGCAGCTCACTGGTCAAACTGCTCATCGGAAGCCCCTCCAATAGGCAGGGAAGGGCTCCGGTGTCGAGGAGGTCGGTTCCCTGAGACAGAAACCGGCGACTCCGACAGAGGTGGAGACTGGCACCTGGCCCCAATAACCGACCGTATATGCGCAGACGTACCAGAAAGTGACCTCGAGTGATGCCTTCTCTTTTTCGACTTGTGTGCCGAAGAAGAACTAGAGGCCGAATGGTGCCGTGAATGGGACCGTTTCCTTTTATGTTTTCGGGGGGACCGCCCATCTTCCCGAGCATCAGACCGTCCATTTCAGACCCTCCCTCAGGAGAGAGCAGCGGACTGGACCCAGCCCGGCTGACTGAACAGCTTTCATATGAAGTCTCCCTACTGTCACCTGACCCGCTCATGTTTGACTCCATCAATGGAGGGCTGAACACTTCCTCTCGTAATAAGTAAAAATTAAATATAATCGGTACTTATTCAAAGATAAATTACAAAACAATAAAACTGAAAACTAAGCTGCTAGTTTGAAGTTTGACTCCCGGTGGGTGAGCGACGTCGTCACTGAAGCGTACTCGACGGCAGGGAAAAAAGGAAATGAGGCAGTTGGAGGGTCGACGCCAAGACAGTCTTTACTGCACGAACTGGGGCTCGAGGTGCTGCTCCTCGTGGTTCCATCTCTGGTGCCGGCCCTCTTGAAAAAAGTTTGCTCCTGCTGGGTCCTAGAGCCTCTGGTGTAGATCCCATTAGTGTGAATGAGTGGTGGAGACTTTATGTCCAGGAAGATCAAGAAATTTCTCTCCTTAAAACTACATACCAAAACTGGTTAAAACTATTAACTTTTGTAACTTTGTTAATAATTAGCTCAAATCTTTGGCTTCCAATAGTGGAGATCTATCTATACGTAGATCTCTATCTGCCTGCTGTCCCGTCCCTAATTAGGGAGGGTCACCAGACTTGGGAGATGGGAGGAATCTACCCCCTGCTACTTCAAGCAGTAGCTCTCCCTTCGAGCCCCAGATGAATTGTGAGGGCTCTAATGTTGAGTAGTCAGCAAATGCGTGATGTCACTTTGAAATAGAGGTTGTAGGTCACTAACTCAATAATGTGGCAGTTATCAACAACGCCTTTGCGGGTGGCACAGATTATCTGTAAGTTGCTCCATGTGACAAATCCCTTCCCCCCGAGCTCAATATGTATTAGCGTTAAACAGATGAACATCTTATGACTAGCAAAAATGCAATAAATAACTTCAGTGCTAGTGAAGAAAAGCAGAAATCCAAAATTTAACTAATATTAGTATCTGAATCAACACTGTAAAGTCCTGAGAAACTGAGCCGAGTCCTCATAAGAGAGGCAAATAATATGAGTCCACTTCAGAGTGTCCCTGAAAATCTAGGACTTTGTTGATTTTCCTCTTTGGACTTTGAATACAGTCCACTGGCGACTGTGACTGCAGTGCTGGGGAAGCAGCTGTGAGGTTCCTCTACATCAAGGTACCAGTCAGCCCACCCCCTTGTTGATTTGCAAGAGATACCAAAAGAGTAAAGAAACCGTACTTGCTCAGTCCTGGGTGTCTATGTTGCTTGTTTGTTTCCCTTTCTGTAGGGCTGCTCTGATGGCATTACTGAATGGCAGTGATGACATAGATAAGCCGCGACCCCTCTTCTTACTCAAGGCAATGAGCCAATCAGAGTGGCCCTGTGAGGCCTGCTGGGAATCCGAGTTCTGGGGTGGCTTTTCCTGGCCTTCCATCAGGCCCTTCTCAATCAGCGTCTTCCTTGCCTCCTCGTGAGGTTCATATGTCCTGACTCCTTCAGTCCAGAAAACACGCAGGAGGGCCGGATATGGGGTGTGAAAGCAGATGGTTTTGGCTCTAAGAATTTTCAACATGTCCACGTACTTCAGTCTTTGTTTCTGCACCTCGGGGAGTTAATCATGATCGAAAAATAATCTGCTGGTAAGGTATTTTACTTCTTTCTGCTGCTAGGCTTTAATTAGGATCTCCTCCTTCACGCTGAAGCTATTGAATTTTATAATAATGAAGTGAGGTTTGGCTTCCGGAGGTGGTTTAGGTTGACGCGCTCTATGAGCTCTTTCTATACTGAGCTGAAAGCTGTTCGGTAACTGTAGAACGTCGGTTAAGAGATCTGTTATAATGTCTACCATTCCACTGGCTTCAGCTCCTTCCTGTAAACCATGTATGCTTATATTTTCTCTTATGGAGCGTCCTTCTAGGTCTGTACATTTCTGTTGTAGGGTGTCAGTATGTTGTAGTAGAACCTGAAGTATTAGGCCTAGCTTTGCTGTCTTGTCCTTGGTAGCACCAGCCCTCTCTTCCACTTCTCCGACCCTCTTCTCCAGCTCGGCAAGATTTTGATTGAGTTGTCAGAATTCAGCCCTTGTCTCCGCTCGCATTTCCTTAAGTTAATGAAAGTTTTTCAAATCTGGAATGGGTAAGCTGGTAATGTTCATGCTCAGTGCCTGCTATACTCATGGGGGATGGGCTCAGACTGCTCTCTCTGGCCCGCGGTTGCAATCCTAGTGCATCGGGTCCTCTGGGGGCAGTTTTCAACTCAGATCTACCTTGGCGATCCTTATTCCATTGATTGCTTGCCATTTTTGGTGTTTTGGTGTCTTTGCTAGTGAATTTTTAAGTTTTAAAGCTCTTGGGGGTGGGAGCTATGTCTAGTGAGCTGTCACTATATCCATGACGTCAGCGGAAGTCCGAGAGATGTGTCCCTGATAGCTAGCGATATGCATGCCCAGAGTTGTGGCTGAGAAAGCTCTTTTTCCCCATGGTACCCATTTTATGGGACTCATTATTGATAGGACGTAATGATACTTCCTGTAGAGGGACTGCTTTGTAATTCTCAGCGAGGACAACCAGTGCATCTGCGAAGGGTTGTGAGGCTACAATAGGCCTGTCCTTAGGAGAGATATACTTCCTATCTATGGTTTTGCAAATAGAAGGAATATGAGCGGGCCTGGCCCACACCACTTTAGACAAGGTTTTGAAGGGTGAGGGGACTGGAGGCGTAAGGTTCACTGGAATAATTGGAATGTGAAGCCACTCCAGGTGCATAAGTCTACCTGGGTACACAAAGGAAGTCTGTAAAGCTAGGGTTGACCACATATTCCTAAGCAGTGACTGGAATAAGAGGTCCTCTACTGGAGCCTCGACTGGGGGTGAGGGTTTATCTTCTAAACTGTAGAAGAAATCCTCATCACCCTGTTCAAAAAGTAGCAAACTGGGGTCAGATTTATCCTGCTCTAAGTAATCGTCAGAGGAAGCAGGGGCTGCCTCTAAAAGGCCCTTGCCTGGTCTGGGAAAAGGATAAATGGGAAACTGGAATAGGCAACAGACTCAGCACTGCAGATCCCAGCACCAAACACAACATTTAGAATCCTAGCGCTGCAGCCAATTCCACACCCAGCACCACGGACCCTGGCACCGTAGCACTGTGGAACTCAGCACCGCTCTACAAGGAGACAGCACTGGGCATGGTGCTGAGGCCGGTGGCACCCGGAAACCTAGTGCAGACCTAGAAGAAAAAGAAAGGGAAGGGAATGGTACCTGTGCTGGCTCCTGCGTGGAAACAGCAAGACAGAGGAGGGCATGTGGAACCAACGTCAGGGGGCGTTGGCACCAGCAAGGGAAAAGATTCCATTGCCACTGCCGAACGCACACTCTGTCCTGAAGGACCCAACCGCAGATCCAAAGCTCCTAGGCCCAAGGGCCCTGAAAACGGATCAGCAGGAAGGGGCATACAGGACAAACGCTGAACCCACTGCTCCATAAGAGTGGCCAAATGATGTGAAACTGCCCACCAGAAACCCCACAGGAAGACAGAGTGGGGCTTTGGTGTTGAGAATTAAGAGCAATCGTGAGTGGAACCCGCTGGGGAACCAGTTAGAACCGGAGATGGCCTACCGCTCTCGACCACCAAAGACTTCTTGGCAGATGTACCAGAGGGCAACCTTGTGTGGTACTTTCTTCTTGTAATGGGAAGAACTCGAGGCAAAGTGGTAGTGGGTCCCTGACCTGGATCAGAACGGGCCCACTACCTTTTGTGTTTACCAGAAGTCTGTCCTCCTTCTTGAACACTGGACTGCCGGTGGATGGGCCCCCCCCTCCGGAGAGGGCGGCGGACCAGACACAGCCCAGCTGCCAGAGCAGCTTTCCAATGGAGAGTCCCTACAGTCACCGTATCCATCCATGGTTGGCTCCTTCGATCGGTAGGTCTGAAGAGGAAAAAATAAAAAAAACTTCTTTTTTTTAACTGCAGAAAACAATAAAAAATTAAAACTGAATAAAACTAAATGCTGTTGTCGTACAGACGTGAGATTTTACTCCTGGTGGGTGAGTGATGTCATCACTGAAGCGCACTCGACAGCGGGAAAAAAAGGAATGGAGAGCAGTTGGAGTGCTGACGCTGAGATAGCCTATACGGCACGAGCTAGTCTCGGGGTGCTGCGCATGTGTGGTCCTACCTCAGCACCACCCCTCCTATAGATTTATGACTCCTACAGGGTCCTAGCACTTATGGCTTGAACCCAGAAGTATGAATAAATGGTGAAGACTAAGTCCAGGAAGATCACTGATATGTGCAAGTCCCGAGATCTTGCTTGGACCCACAGCAAATCACCCCACTCCTCTCCTGGCCTTATAGGAACAACTGTATGAAAGGCTGTTAGGGGCACAAAAATCACACAATTTCAAGGCCAAACTACAAAATAACCTGAGCGCCCCAGCTAAATTCTGGAAGGTTATCCACTCCCTTTTCAACCTCCCTGCCCAGTCTGCTCCCCCAATCCTCAAGGTAAATGACTCACCTGTGTCTGACCCTACTGCTGTTGCTTCTCACTTACACGAGTTCTTCACACCCTGCACCCTTCCTTTCTCCCCCCCCACCTCTTCTACTCCTCTCACCCATCCCTTACCAGGATGCCAATCCCTCCCATCACCATCCAGGAAACCCTGCCTGTCCTTTCCTCCCTCAACCCATCAAAGTCCAACCATGACTGTCTGGGCTCCAGTCTCCTCCACCTCTCAGTTAATGCCACTGCAGCTCCCCTTACTCACATACTCAGTGTTGTTCCTCAATCCTGGAAGCTGGCAAAAGTTATTACACTTCAAAGGGGTGACGCCTCCTCCCCTGGCAACTTTTGTACCATCTCCCTCATGCCCACCCTAAGCTGCATGAGAAACTAGTCCACTCTAGATTCCTCGACCTCCTTTCATCTTCCTCTCACCCTTCCAATCTGGTTTCCGGAAGCACCATTCAGCCGTCTCCTCCCAGCTGTATGTCACTGATTCTGTTTTCTCTGGGATGGATTAGGGTCACTCTACGGCCGCAATATTCATCAATCTTGCCAAAGCCTTTGATCTGGTGTCCCATCCACTCCTCCTGAACAAGCTGAATTCTGCTGTCCTCTCAGCTCCCACCGTTGCTTGGTTCTGTTACTACCTTATGGGTTGACCACAATCGGTACAGGCTGGAGGTGCCCTGTTGCCTCCTCTTCCTGTCCAGGCTGGGGTCCCACAGGGCTGCATTCTGGGTCCCATCCTTTTCTCCATCTTCCTGAATGACCTCCCCTCTGCCTGTGCCAATTGGTATATCCACATGTATGCAGATGACACAGTCATCTTCACCTCCGGTCCCTCCACCACAGCTGTGGTAGACATACTCCAGTGGGACTTGAACAACGTCCTGCACTGGTTCCAATCTAATCAACTCAGAGTCAATACAAAAAACACTGCCCATGACCTTTGGGAACCAGTCAGAAAATGAAAATTATGTACTAACTGTAATTCTTGATCTTCCAGAATATCTTTACCATTCATTACTTGTGGGTCACTGCTGGGGGTGCTAGGACTCTGCAGGAGTGTACAACTTTAAAATGTTAGAGCTAGGGGACCGATATTGGGGATGGCGCTGCTCACGAGGCGGACACAAGACCTGGAGCTCGCGGGCTGGCCAGTAACCGACGCCGGCCCCCTGCTCTCCTCAGTTCTGTTCACCAGGTCAGAAAACAAAGAGTAAGAAAAAAAGAACGGATGAGGCAAGGTTGCCCAAGGGACAGAAAAAGGATATAGGATATAAAAAGAACAAAGCAATAAAACCTGGCTACCAGAGGAGAGAAAGAAGAAGCTGGGAGGGAGGGCCTGGGTAGTGGGTGAAAGATGACCAGGACAACTGGACAGAAGACAGAGAGAGGGAGGGAGACGTAAGAGACAAGAAGTGTAGCGGAGACCCTGAGCCCCCAGTAGGAGAGCAGTGCTTTCAGAAGAGCTGGCTTGCTCGCTCGCAACTGCAGGGAAATTCAGCTATGCTCCCTTGCAAATTATATGACTTCCAAGCAAAGCCAAAGGTCCCGGAAATCCCATCTGACTGAACAAAAATATGGGATGAATTCCTGAGAAAGATGACACTTCCCTAAAGGACACAGGTATGTTAATAGAGCTATGAGCCCTAAAACTGTGTTACCAGCAAGGGTTCTTCACCTGCAGATAGGTGACCTGCAGAGGGGTAAGGGCTCAGAGATCCCATATAACCAATGCAAAAATATGGGATGTAGTTTACTGAAAGAGTCCCGTTTCCCTAAAGCATGGTAATCAGAAAAGCCAGGGCTCACGAAATGCGCTGCTAACCACGGTTCTTGAACTGAGGAGAAGACACCTAGAAGCTCAAAAGCTAATGGAGTAACTCCGAGAAGGGGGAATCGGAGGAGGAGGTACCCACTAGAAAAGACAATAACAACTGAGAGAATCGAAGATATCCTACGATTCTCTGACCACATCTTCCCCTTTTCTTACTAAAAGACTCACCAGAGAGAGGGAAGTATGAGAAAGAAAAATGCAGCCCTCTGACTGGAAAGGAAGCACAGGAGGCATACTGCAAGGGAAAAAGGAGGGCTGCACCAGTTAAAGAAGTCTGGGCTGGAATTCCAGGATATGTCTCCTGGTCCCCTTCTACACCTGCTCTCCTGCATGCCTTTCTGGGTTAGAAGCGATAGGACAAAGGAAACTTCTCTGACAGCAAAAACAGCTACAGACTCCTCCATGGTGGGTGGAGTCTAAAAACCTTTTCTTTTGTTAAATACAACAAGGAGAAGGGACTGGAGGAAATAGAGGAGTCAGAAAAAACTTCTTTTTTAATATTATATATAAATTTTTTTTTTTGGAGGGCAACAAACTGGCCACAAAAGAGGTAAGGAGTCCTCCATTGCATTTTACTCCTAAACTGGAATGCCTCAAAAGGGAGGAAGAAGAGGGGAGAGAGAGAGAGAGAGAGAGAACAGTCCAGAAGCCTGACTACTGAGATGGAAGGTGGGCAGATTGCAGTAATGAATGGCGACGATATTCTGGAAGACCAAGAATTATGGTGCGCACGTAATTTTCATATCTTCTAAGAATAAATCTTCACCATTCATTACTGGTGGGTTAGAGTGCCAAGCTTACCACCTAGGGCAGTGTTGGCCAACCCTGAGGGAAATGGTTGTTCCCTCAGCCTCCTGTGGGGGAAAAACACAAAGAGGCAGGGGCCCCTTACAGGCCTGGCGAGGCAGAGATCTGTTGTGGGTAGGCAGAGGGAGCAAGAATGTGCCTCACAAGCTCATGACTGACCCTGTGGGAGAAGAAGTGGGCCCCTTGGAACTGTGAGGCAATCACCCTATAGCGGGCTAAGGAGGACAACCTGGTGGGATGAAGTAACAATGTACGTCTAATGCAGACTGCAGTTCCTGCAAACCTGGAGGCTACCTCACTGGCACGTAAGGCATCCTTGCCAGGTGTCTCACCAGCTCCAGGCCCTATGCAGAAAGCGTATAAAGGCATCTCGTTGCTCACCATCTGGCATGGATGCCAGGAGCTGTCCCAGTGTCGCCCACATGTGCTTGCCATAGGATGTCTGGTGTACTTAGTGTGCCGAAATGCACAACATGGTGCATGCCCCCGCGAAAACTATTTGACCCTAGGCATCAAACTTAGCAGTCCAACTATGGAGGATGGTCACGCACTGGGTGCCCAGAAGTGGGGTGTGGCATGGCTTTGTGAGACCCCACAAGTGTGCAATACCAGCGCTGGGTGTCCCTTGGAACTGGGGAAGGGGCTGAGGGATGGAGACAGATGTCTCTAGATGCCTCCCCAAAAGACCTAGGAGATGGAGGTATGGCTGTATAGTCATGACTGCACTCCTCAAGGAAAGACAGCATCAGACATGCAGGACTGCGACCTGAAAAGTGGGGTAGTTGCAGCTCCCCCCCATCATCCCTGCAAGGAATTGCTGGTAACAAGAGTACTCAGTGTCGGAGAACAGATTAAAGGAAGAATCCTCTTCCTCAGAAGAGGAAGACGAGATGAGGAGGAGCTGGACTCAAGGCGAGGTGGCGCCAGGGTCTCAGGCTGGAAAATAGCATGATCTAGTGCCATAAGGTAAGTGGGGAAGACACTTGCCGATGCCCTGAACTGGCCCCAGGTCAATG
Organism: Neoceratodus forsteri; assembly: GCA_016271365.2. NCBI lineage: Eukaryota > Metazoa > Chordata > Ceratodontiformes > Ceratodontidae > Neoceratodus > Neoceratodus forsteri. Next base: position 283,446,682 of record CM057453.1, on the reverse strand, counting down.
GCTCCGAAATGCCCGGGAGAACAGGATGGGTAGGCAGTGGAGGAGGGGGAAAGTCTGGGTGGGTTAGGTCAGATCCTCTACCATGGCAATAACAGCATACAGGGGACCTCGCCCAAGGGGACAGCCTGACCAACTCATCCACCAGAGAACACCCAACTGCAGAGAGGGCAGTCTAGGTGGTGCCCTGGGGGAGGGACGGATGGACTCCAGGCAGGGAGATTGGAGCCGCAGAGGTACAACAGTGCAGTTGCTATCCCCGCCTATGACAGGCTCAGACAGTTCCAGGGAGGTGAGAGGACCGGAGTCTTCACTGCAACTCCTGCAAGAGTCACCAGCAGCCTTGGGCGTGGAGCGAGGCACCAACTGGGACCTATCAACCCTCACCTCACCGGAACGGGCTCTGCTCTTTGGGCTAGTCCTAAAGACAGAACCAACGTCGAGAACCTGAGCCGAAGGGGTGCCGGCACCGCAAGCAGCAACACCCCCCCCCCCTTGGCACCATGAAGGGCACCAGAGTCAGACCTGGTGCTGTGGATGGCACTGGAACCCAACCTGGTATTGAGGGCGGCACTGGAACCCAACCCGGTATAGCACCTGGCACCGGCCCCTCTCTCTGCGCTGTGCGGCAGAAGAGAGGTGGTGCCGGGCTGGAAAGCAGCCAGGGACGATGCCATGGACATCAGTGGTTTAGGACTAGGCCCAGAAATGCTTCCTTCATTGACAGAGCCCGGAAACCAGTAAGGAATCATTCCGGTCCCCATCACCTGGGTCATTCAACCGCTCGGGATTAGATACAGCAGATCTCCATCAGGTTACTGGCTCCAGAAATCCTTCATCTACTAGTGCCGCAAGCAGTATCAGGAGGGAAACCAGCTGCTTGGACACTGCCACTCCGTTCAGCAGCACTGGCCTCAGTGCCAGGAGCCGAAGCAGCGCCAAGCTGTGACCCCAAGGAGCCCACTGGTAGTGGCACAGCATATAGCTCTGACTTTGCCATTGGGGGCATCCAGACCCCAGAGTGGGTCCCGGCCTGGGAGGGGTACGCAACCTGCCCCTTGGAGGGGTCTCGTGTCCAAAAGACCCCTCCCCTAGGCTCTCCGTCTCAGTGAGATGAGGACCAGAAGAGGTCTGGTCTCCCTCAGTACATACAGTACTGGGGAAGAGTCTCAGGGGAAGAGCCCAAGGAGATTCCCTTTGAGTGACGCCTGCCTCTGAAAGTGTGTGCATGTGTGGGCGGAAGGGGGGGGGACCAACCCCACTTCATTGTGCAGATCTCTAAAGTGTGAAAGTCCACTGAGAAGCAGGCAAGCAGTGTTCCACATCATGTTGCACCCCAATGCAAGCCAGGCAGCGCTAATGTCAGTTCCGGATGGACATATTTCTTCCACAAGAACACTGATGCATGGGGGAGACTCTGCCTTCTTCTTTGACTTACTAAGTCCTTGAGACCTGGACATGCCTGACTACGAATAATAATAAAAAACCAACACAGAGAGCCCAGTGCTGTAAAAGGACAGAAAGAGAAGTGGTGATGGGGAAAAAAGGTCGAGAAAAGGGTTATGGAATTGAGCAAGTGGTGACGAACAGAATTCCACAGCTAGGAAAAATGGTGAATGCTCCCATGGAATGCAACTTCAACGGCAGGAAGAACAGAGCTGAGGAGAGCAGGGGACTGGCATTGGTTACTGGCCAGCCCGCGACTGCCACATTATGCACCTGCCTTGTGGGCACAGTCATTCCCAACGTCAGTTCTCTAGCTCAAAAATTTTAAAGCTGTATGCTCCTGTATGGTTCTAGCACCTCTGGCACAGAATCACCAGTAATGAATGATGAAGACGGATTCTTGGAAGATCTGGCCAGAATGACTGGCACCCCCCCATTTCCACCACTCTGGATGGCACTCCTCTTGAAGCAGTTCAGTCCTTCATGTAGCCTGGAGTGTAGCTAGACAGTAAGCTTGACTGATCAGCCCACATCAATACCATGCATGCAAAACTCCGTCCCAAGCATGGTGATTTGCACTGCAACAAAGACTGCTTATCTCTACATGTCCACAGGGAACATATTACCAAAATGGTGCTCCCTGTCTTTGGCTACACTGATGTGGTCTATGGCACCATCCCTTCCATTTCCCTCACCGGAATGGACACCCTCTGCAACTCCTTTGCTATTGGGGGTCATAACAGATGACACCCTCACGTTTGCTCACCATATTGACTCTCTGGTCAAGACAGTCAATACCAAGATTGGTGTCATTTACAGGCACAGGCAAAACCTCTCTCCAGGAGCCCTCCGCCTCGCAGGCCACAGCTCCATCATATCACATATCGACTATGGACTAGTGGTCTATGGGGCAGCGACAGATACATCACTCAAGAGGGTTCAGACTGCGCTCAACAAAGTCTGCAGACTCACCCTGGATGCTGAGCGTGGCACATACACCTGTACTTTGTATGAACACGCAAATTGGCTATCATTAAGAAACAGGGTCAAATTCCAGACTTGCATCCCAAGGAAGAAGGCTCTATTGGGTAAAACACCGCCTTGTGTAGGCAATCTGATCGAGGCGGCCAACTCGTTACAGGCCACTGGGGGTGGACTACAGGGGCCATGGCTATTCCCTTCCGTTGCACCTCGCTTGGGCAACATGCATTTGCCTAGAGGGCCCCACTGTGGATGAATGAACTCCCCGGGCACCTCCTTGCCACCAGTTGTTTGGCCCAATTCAAAACTGACCTCAAACGGCGCCTAATAACACTCTATAAGTGCACCTGCCTCTAAGTCCAGCCACACCTGCACTCTCTGCCCCACAGCTAGCACTAGTCAGGCCTCAGGTACCTCATCCCTCTGTCCCTTCTCATGACTAGCCTCAGCAAACAGTCTGCGTCATGCTTCTTCACCCCCCACCACTGCCAGCTATCTCCGTCCCTCTTAACCACTGACAAGGCACTTTGTGGCTGCTTATTCCCCGCCCCCACCAAGTGTTTTTTCTTGTGATATTAACTACCTATGTTATTTGAGTTACCTATATACCTATATTTTTGAGTCATTCCGTTAGTTCTGAATCCAAGTTGTATCGTTCATTGTGTTGCACCTCTGCTTTCTCCTACTGTACTCTGTTTTGCAAACTATGATGTGGAACCTTTGTAAAAGAGCCTGTACTCAAAGGTATTTTCCGAATCATTAAATAAATAAAATAAATAAATAAATAAAATTTTGCTACAAACTACCCTCCTTCACACACCCACACTGTTCACTGTATTCATCCCTATCCATGGCCTCTTGTTGCCAGACTCACTGCACCTCCTTCATATCCAAATACTGGTTTGGTTCCCTTCCTTCTTACCTTTCCTCTCCCAACTCTCCGCTGCTTCCTGTCCCCCCCTGCTCCAGGGACCATCGCACTTTTGCCACTCCTCTGCTGGGTAATTTGCCTTCTCCTATCGACTTCCCTCACTCTGGAACCAACCCCCATCTGCCTCTCCCTATCCCCTGGCTCTCTCAGGCACCAGATGAAACTTCAACTCTTTCCCGTTTCTGTTACCCTTCCTCCTGAGACCTCCAAGGCCAAGCCTTACCCATCCTGGTAAGCAGCCTGCGGTTTCCCTACTCCGGCCTTGGTTGAACTTCCACAGCACTACAGTTTTCTCCCTCCATTATGAGGTTGGGCAATAACTCACCCCTGAGGTCAATTGCCAGTTGTATCCTTATTCACCCAAGTATTGCTGCCACTTCTGAATTTGCACTTGCTAGGTGTTCCTATTGAGCTGTGCTGCACTTTATTCTCTCCACATACAACTACGTAGTTATTCCATTTTTTTTACCGAATGTTGCTCAAATGTTTTGCTACCACATATTGTGCTGTTCTTCCACTGCTCCCCTTCCCCAGGTCGCACCTGGAAATGAGCCTTGGTTCACGGTGCCTGTCCTGGTTACCAGTTTTCAAATGAATAAATATGAAAGCTACATCCTTACTGTAACTGTTGATATTCCAGAATATCTTCACCACTGACTACTACTTATGGGTCTAGGACAGAGGCACTCTGCCCCTGCGGGAGCAAAGCTTTTGTCAGGGGGGCCAGCCATGGGAAGAAGACCGAGACCTCTGCCACTGGGAGGACCAGTGGTAGTGCTCGGAGGGAATCGGCGACTGCTGAGGCTCCTCCTGGTCAGGGACCAGAGGTGGTGGGTCAGCGGACTGATCCGTCCCTCCAACGGTCTGCGTCAGGACCGGGGTCCTAGTCTAAGAAGTATCGGCCTCTTTGGTCGACAACTGGTTAGTTGCTTTGAGAAAAATCTTGGCTGGGACGTTGACTAGCGTCTTGGCCGACAGGCCCAATGGGGTTACCATGGAGTCACCAGCCAAGGCCCAGGATTCAACCTAAGTCAGATACAGAGAGACACAGGAATCGGAGGCCCTTGACCGAGCGCGTTCTCGATCCCATGATCAACGAGTCTTTTCTTTTTTAGACTCCTTTTTAGATTTAGATTTGCTGGTGGGTCCCTGACCGAAGGTCGGCAAGGACTGGCACAGTTCCTTGAAGGAACCCATAAAAGTCGAGCCCAGCTGAAGCAGCACGAAGGGAGAAGCCAAGGAGGAATGGGCTGCAGCTTGGGTTGCCTCCTCTTCAAAGGCCGCCAGCAGCTCAGCGGACCCCGCTGCCACGGAGATCACTCAACGGGCATCCTCGGATTTGACCGGTGGGTTCTGTTGCACCGGGCAGCCCAGTTTCAGGTGGGCGAGACGGTCTTCCAGGACGGAAGAATGAAACGAGCGGCAAAAGTTGCAGGCCTGGTGTGGTGGAGTTACGCTACACCCTCGGCTGTGACTGGTCCTAAGGTCCCCCTCTACATGCCTGGGGCGGTCAGGTGTAGGGGTGACCAATAACCTACTGTATGAGGAAGGCCCAGAACCATCTGAGCATCCTTTGTAGGAGCCCCTCCCGAAGGCTGTTTAGACGGCGGCTTCACCACAATTGGTGGCGGAGAGACCGATTTTGGCCGAACTGGGGCAGTTTTAGCTGGCTCCGCGGGTGGCGGAACCGATTTCACCGGTTCTAGTGGAATCGGCTTTGGCCTAGGAGGTGAAACCCAAGTAGTGGCCCAGGTGAAAACTGAAGCAGGCTTCTGCCTGGACAGAATCAGCTGTCGCCCCATTAAATCCTCGTAGCGTCAATGGAGTCTCTGCCGAAGCCTCTCCTCATCCAAGGAGGACGAGGATGAACAGTGGCGTTGCCTCTTTTTAGCATGTTTATGCGCTTTCCTCGGCCTAGTGGTCGAGGAGGTCCGAGATCTCAACCTCGATTGGACTGGCTGAGTCAGTCACTCAGGAGACACCGGGGGAACCGGTGATTTTCCCGGATCAGGGACCGATTCCTTGATGGGATTCCCAGCTGGCTGGGTCTCGTCAGCAGGAAGAGGCAGGACCGGGGTCCTAGTCAAAGAGTTGTCGACTGACAACAGATCGACAGGACCGAGAATGATTTCAACTGCATCGTCGATCGAGGCCTCGGCTGACTGACCAGACGGCAAAGCCGAGAAGTCAGCAGCCAAGGAAGCAATTTCGACCAAAGTCGAGACTGCAGTTTCCTGGGACCGAGATCGCTCACAATCCCAAGAACATCTCCGCTGAGACGAAGAATCTCTCAGTTCCTTGTCCTTTTTACAGGACCGGAAAACATGCGAGCCCGAAGGTCCTGCGCCCTTAGTGGGGAGAGATTGGCACAACTCCCGAAAGGAACCCGAGAACGTTGAGAGGAATGAAAATTGGCTGACAGGAGAGTTCCGTGGCCTGCGCTGCTTCGTCCACGAAGGCCTGCATTAGTTCTAACTGCTCGGTGTACTCCGCAGCCGCAGAGACTGCCCACCGGGCTTCTTTGGATTTCACCGGAGGATTACGTTTCTCAGGCCTGCCCAACTTGAGGAATGTGAGACGACTGTCAAGGACGTTCGGATAGAAAGTGAGATATTTCGCAAGCCTGAGTGTCATGGCCGACACCCAAGCAGTACACGCACGCTGTATGAGGATCAGTGCATATTTTCTGGCCGCTCAGGCACTGATGAAAACCGGGGCAAGATTTATCTTCCATGATCGAATAGCAAAAATTGCAATCGCTAGCTCCAATGAGCCGAATCTTCAGAGGATCTGAACAATCTGAAGCCAGGGCCTACAAAATGTGGTAGCAGAGAGGAGGCAACCTGTATCTTCCAGTGGAAAGGAAGATCTGGCGTCATGGGGTGAAGCCAAGGGTTATACCACCTGGGTGGGTGGGAGGAGCCAGCTTGAAGACCTTCTGACAAGAATTAAAGGGGAAAGGGACATGCCAAGAAGTGTGGATGAATAACATATCCACGTCCCTAGAATAATAATTTCATGATTAGTATAGTTATAAGAAATCCTTAAGGTATTTTCATAAATTCACACTATAAACCTGTTACAGTATCAGGTTCTATGTATGAGAATGTGGTATTCTTTATAAAAGTGCTTAGTCACTGTGGATCAGAGATGTAGAGAGGCAGTATAGCGCAGTGGGTTAAGGCTCTGAGCTGCAAATCTGGAGACCTGGGTTTGAATCCCACAGCCCCCAAGGTGCATACTGTGTGACCCTGAGCAAGTCACTTAACTTCCTTGTGCTCCTAGGTTGCACCTGCAAACAAGCTTTCAGCTTAGTGTGTCTCACCTGGTAAAATAATTGGTAAAAAAAAAAAAAAAAATATCTGTGGAGATATACACTGTACCTTTAAATGAACCAGGAAATCCCTTGAAACAACCCCCCCCCTTTGGTTTTCAAACAACATGTCCAGACATGTAAATAGAAAAGGTCTCAGTCAGGTGACCCCATCAAAAGATATAAAAACCTCTTCACTCAGTTCACTTCAGTTCAGTCTAGTAGAGTTCAGTCTTGAGTTGAAGGAGAGAGGTGCTACTGTAGACAAGCTGTTGAATGCAGATGAGAAGGGTCTTAGGAGCTCTAAGATCTAGGACTGTATTGTGTGAGAAACTACTGATGTTAAGTAGTGATTTTCTTTGCAATTTTTTTTTCATTTATTTTTCAAACTTTTGGAAAATAAATATCACACCACGGTGTGTTTTAAACCTATAAATTTACCTCATCTGATGTTTATTCCCACACATTGTGACAAACTTGCTGTGAGAAGTGGGATAGTACTGGTTGTCCAGAGAAACAAGGGGGAGACCAGTACCCAGATACCAACCTTTGGTATCCCGACATGGGGCAAAGAGCAGGATGGCATACCTCCAGGATCTCATGGATGTCAAAGATCTATTGAAGGACGAGGGGCTTACCGGTGTGCATACCAGAGCCCAGGTGAGGAGAACTGAAGAGGAGCTATTGCCTGGACTGGAGTTCAATGGAACGCGGAGGCGGACCAGCACTGGAGAGAGGCGGAGCGCCGCTGCCAGGTGTTGATGGAGGATTCCCAACCAGAGGATTTCATGGCAGAGGACCAGGATCCATGGGTCCTACAGGAGGAGGAGGAGGAGCCCCTGATGGAACCTTTGTTGCCAGCCACTTCTGAGATCCCATTGTTGCTCATTTTTCCGGGCTGCTGCTACTTGTAGGATGACAAGATGAAGGCCCCAGGTAAGACTGTTTCAGGACATATGCATACTGGGGTGAAGACTAAAAGCAACAGGGAAGTCACCATGGTGGCTGAAGAGACTTTCCCATGTTTTGAACCCCCTGTGATATGGGAAATGGATAAATGAAATGTATTAAATGATTACAAGAAATGTATAACATAAAAGAAATGTCTGTACTGTATGATATAAAATGAGGACTCTAGAGTCATGGAAGATCTAGGTATGGGGTGGAACCTATGATTGGGTCCCTGAGTGGAAAGAATGTGTTAGAATGGGGTTAGAGCTGGGTACAACTCACCCCAGAGAAAGTTGTGGTAGAGGCCTGTACGGCCGCCCTGATAGCTAGATGGAGGAAGCTAGAAGTCAGCATAAAACTGATGTGTATTACTTCCTCTTTTTTAATGTACTAATGAAGGTATGACAGTGGGTGCATAGGGCTGAAATGATGCCAAGTGATGGGTATGGAGGAAGTTAGAAGTCAGCATAAAAATGAAAATTACATACCTACTGTAATTCTTAATCTTCTCTTGTATCTTCACCATTCATTACTGCTTGGGTGTAAGCCAGAGGCGCGCACTTGCCACGGGAGTCCCCCCCCCCCCCAGAGGAGTCGGCGCCAACGGCGCCACCCCCAAGAGCGATATATATGCGTGATGTGTGAGGGGCGGCTGCTAGGCACCGCAGACTTCTCCTCCATCCCAGTTCTGTTAGCTGGAGAGGTGAAATAAGGACAAGAAAAGGAGAGCGAGGCAAGAGAGCCAAGGGATAGAAAAAGGAAAGGATATAAACTGAAAAAAGAATAAGCCGGTAGAGGACAGAAAAAGGAATGCCTACCCTAAGGGACCACAGGGCCTCACTCCTGGGGTGGCTCCAAGGGAGGAACAGACAAAGGAGAGAAAGAAGAAGAAAAGAGGAAAAGAGAAAGAGGGATGTTTGGGAGGAGAGAACTCTGCCAATTGAGAGATTGGTTTAAAGGCTTATAAGCTTGGAACCAAAAAATGGAAATTAGGTACTTACCGTAATTATTGATCTTCTTGGACAGTCTCCATCACTCATTCACACTAGTGGGATAGTGCCAGAGGTGCTAGGACCAAGCGAGAGCCTAAAATTTTCTGAAGGGTCGGCGCCGAGACAGGACCACGCATGCGCAGCACCCAGCGACTAGCTCGCACCTGTGTAGGCTATCTCGCATCGACCTCCAGCTGCCTCAGTACCTTTGACTGAGGAGGTGAACGTAACTAATGAGAATAACTCATCCTGAGTTTCTGGGCCTGAGAGGGCCCAGATGGCCTTTGCAAGAAAGGTCAAAGAATAATGTCCTCACAGTCTGAACCATAGGACCATGAAGACCAGGAAAGAAAAACGAGTGAACCCAGGGGATGGTAGGAGGGAATGAGTGATGGAGACTGTCCAAGAAGATCAATAATTATGGTAAGTAGGTAATTTCCATATCTTCCTGGACTAAGTCTCCATCACTCATTCACACTAGTGGGAGAGTACCGAGCTAAAACCAACAACCCTGAGTAGGGTGGCAGGGGATAGGGTTCACTCAGAAAAGACAGCCAAGGACTGTCCTGCTAATAAAAAGAGCCGTCTTGTAAAGAGCAACTAGAACATAGTGCCTACAAGATAAGCACTCGAGTTGTAACTCACCACTTTGCAGACCACTGCAATGGACACAAAATGAAAGTCTGCCAGGAAGCCGCAACCACTCTAGGAGAGTGGCAAGAACGTGGCCTCACAATTTGGTCGAGGACCAAAATGAATAGTGTCAAAGACATGTACTAATGTAACGTAAAAGGGACCTCAGGAACTGAAAGAGTTGGAGGTAAAGTCTACTGGTTCAGGGTAGACAGGAAAGTGCAGATGGAAACCTCCACTATCAAGTATGGCTGACCTGTAAACAACAGGTCCAGGAGCACTTGAACCCCTTACTTGGTGAGCAAGGGGGTCCAGCTGGGGTTAGCCCATCAAGGAGAATGGTCTCCACTTAGTCACAGGAACCTTCCTGATGGAAGGCCAAGCACGACTTAGAAGCCTCTCATGGTGGTGTAGTAGAACCAGATCCTACCCACTGCATATCCCAAAAGGAATCATCTTGCCCCTGTGTGTACAACTGTAGTAGCAGTCTCTGAACTCAGAGAAGAAAGGAAAAGGTGTACAGGAGGACGTGTCCACTGCGGAAAAAAACATTCCGACAGAAAAGAACAGGGGCTGGATTTCTAAGGCAAATAGAGGCAGATGAGCATCGAGGAGGGACACAGCAGGACCCAGTTAGGGCTAACCCATTTGTTGAAGTGACTGAAAGAGGCAGTGACTCAATGCAGTGAGGCACTACCCATTCTGGCCTCCCTGAAGGGAGTAGGAAAGGATTCTATTTTGTTTACTGAAAAACAAACATCGTAACTCCATCACGCACTTGAAGAGAATAGCTTCGGGAGCGACTGGCATGGACCAGTGCGCAGGAACCGAAGGTGTGAATATTTGAGAAGCTACCTCAGAAAAAAGACCTACTTGACCTTCCGTTAAGGAGGAGAAAATCGCCTGTTAAGTTAAGCAAGCAAGGAAGTAGGAACCTGAGTTCCAACTCGGTGGAGAGTCGCTTCTGCTGTTGCAAGGCTCTGCTCAAGAGAAGAAAGCCTGATAAAAAGAAAGGGGACAGAAATTAACAGACTGGGCAGTCGCCTAGGTCTAGGAAATGTCTCTGAATGAGAGAAATCTCTCTTAGAGAAAGAGATGACCCATACTGCCGCCGGATCGGACTCCCCCTAGGGGAAGAAGTAGTCAGGTACTCTTTACCGCATTTGAGATGATGCCTCAGAGCTGGAGGCGGAACCTGACCAGATCCAAAAAAAGGGGGGTATCGGGTAAATTCGGCTAGGCCCTGTGCTGTGATAAAAAAATTTTTTTTTTTTTTTTTAGTCCGGACCCAACAAGGCTTTCAGGCTGCTATTTCGCAAGGATTTTCTTGATACAAAATGACGAAGATGTTCTCCATCTGAGTGCAGAAGGAGTCTGAGCGTCCATACTGAAATCATGACCGGACTAATAATCACAACTGGAGAGGTGTTAACCACCTGTGCCGAAGAAGCCACCGAAGGGGCAATATCACAAGGGGGCTATATAACCCTATCAAAGGAGCGGAAGAAAAAATTACTCACCTTAGTAATGTTGTTTCTTCTCATGGAGTCTTGCTATATTCTGACATATGCAGTGAGTCCCAACTTTCGAATTGCCCCGGAGATGAAAGAGTTAACTTTCCATGCCAGGAATGGAATGGTGAGCTCGAGCTCGGTTGAGACTCTGTCAGTTGTTCTTCAAACACAAACCGTCAGATCTTTACCAGCTAAACTCACTAAGGTCCTGTGTGGAAGCTGTAAACCTACACTAGCCAACTGGCTACTAAACATAAAACACATTTTTTGGTCCCAAAACAAAGACTCAAGTCAGGAGACCCAAAAATGAAAAACACAACACCAACTCATCCCAAGAAAAGAAGGGGTGAAAACAAAAAGGTGGGCACCTACTAAGTGCCAACACTACACTGCCCACCCACATCCCAAAAAACAGAGGTTCTGAGAGGGGCAGGCAAGGGGGGAGGTCAGAACATAGCAAGACTCCATGAGAAGAAACAACATTACTAAGGCGAGTAATTTTTCTTCAAACAACATGAAGTCTTGCTATATTCTGACATATGCAGACTACAAAGCAGTACCTCCATGAAGGAGGACAGAACCTATCAGAAATAGGCTCTGAAGCACAGCTGTATGAAACCGAGCATCACTCCTAGCCTGGATGTCCAGGGAGTAATGCTTGGTAAAAGTGTGAACTGTTTTTCCAGGTAGCTGCTTGACATATCTCTAGAATAGGATGTCCCTGGCAGCAGCCAGGGGAAGCAGCTGTACCCTCTGGTACAGTGAGCCCTCAGGCCTGAGGGAGGAACCTTACCCAGTTTCATAGCAAACTGGATACAAGAGACAATCCACCTGGCAATGGATCTTTTAGTGGCAGGTTTCCTTACCAACCTCACCATAAGTGAGGAACAGTTGGAGGAGTCAAACCTGTGACCCTTGGTCACGCCTATGTAGTAGCTAGGCCTCTTTCACATCCAAATTGTGCAGCCTCCTCTCGCCAGAGGAGGAATGGTCTGAAGCACACTGGAAGAGACATAGATTGATTAAGGTGGAAATCTGAAACCACCTTAGGCAAGAACTTCCTGTTAGTCCTGAGGACCACCTTATCTCTATGAAAGGAGATAAAATCAGGCTCCACTGACAAAGCTTGTAATTCACTTATGCGCCTGGCAGAAGTGATGGCTACCCGAAACACAGTCTTCCAAATCAAGTACTTAAGCTCTGCTGAGGATAAAGGCTCAAAAGGGGGTTGCATAAGCTGAGCAATGCAAACGTTGAGGTCTTAGGTAGGGGCAGGGTCCCTGAATGGAGGGTTGGTGTGAAGCAATCCCTTGAAAAACTTGGAGAATACAGGGTGAGCTGAAAGAAAAGAGGGCTTACCTGCTGAGATAAAAGCAGACACAGCTGCCAGATGCACTTTCAGTGTAGCTGGTCTGAGCCCCAAGCTATTTAAGTGGACCATATAATCAAGGACTGTGGGCAGATCAGCAGATTCTGGGAAATATACTTCCAGAGCACCATATGGAAAATCTTTTCCATTTTGAATTATAAGTAGCCCTGGTGGAAGGTTTCAGAAGCCTTCAGAATATCCACTACACCTTGGGAGAGGTAAATTAGCAACCTCTAACTCTTCAAGAACCAGGCCTTGAGATTGGAGATTTGAGGTCTGGTACTAAACCCTCCCTGAGCACAGGTTAACAGGTTGTAATTCCTGGGAAGACATAGGGGAAGATGGACTGCTAAGGACAGTAGGAGGGATACTAGGGCTGTCTGGCTCCAGTCTGAGCAATCAGGATCATCTTGCAGGGTTGAGATCTGATTTTGACTAGCACTTTGAACAGGAGAGGGAAGGGGGAGCACAGAGAAACTTCCCTTCCCAATTGAGAACTAAGGCATCCAGGGGGACTGAGCCCAACACTGGGGGCCTGCAGCAAAAAAGGGGAAGTTGGTGATGGTCTGGGGCTACAAAAAGACCTATCTGCGGGGTGCCCCATCTGGAAAATATCACCTCCAAGACCAGGGAGTCCAGTGACCATTCATGATGGCCCTGGGAAATCCTGCTGAGAGCATCTGCCAGGACATTGTCCTTGCCTGGGAGGTGAATTGCCGTGAGGGAGGTGTTCAGGGAGTAAGGCAGAGACCACAACTTCATTGCTTCGGTGCACAAGACCGTAGACCGAGTGCCCTTGCTTGTTGATGTACCACATTGTGGTGGTGTTGTCTGTTCTGACCTGTACAACTTTGTTCTAAACAGATTTGGAAAAAGCTTGACGTGCTAGAAATACTGCTCTGAGTTCCAACAGATTGATATGGAGCAGAGATTCCTGAGGGGACCACAACCCCTGGGTGGTGAGGTCGCTCATGTGAGCCCCCCACCCCAAGAGGGAGGCATCTGTAGTAAGGATTAAAGAGTGAGACTGAGTGACAAAGGGAACCCCTTGTCTCAGATTGTTCTGATCCTGCCACCACTGTAGGGCCTGGATCAGGGTTCGAGTTACTGGGATCAATTTGGTCAGAGGGTCCTTCCTTTGAGACCAAAAGGCTCTCAAATGGAACTGAATGTCCCTCATCTGAAATCTTGCTCCCTGCACTACTGCTGTAGAAGCAGCCATGTGCCCCAGGAGCTGTAGAAAATGCCTTGCTGGTCGAGACACCTGCAGGGTGAATGAGGAGGCCAGAGAGACCAGGGTCCTTGCCCTGTCCAGGGGAAGGAAGGCTCTGGCCTTTACTGTGTCTAACTCTGCTCCTATGAAGGTGAGGAGCTGGACAGGCTCTAGAACTGACTTTGGAAGATTTAGAAGGAAACCCAAACAAGTGAACAGTTGCTGAGTTATCTGTAAGTGTAACTTGACTTGGTCTGGGGACTGGCCTACTATGAGCCAGTCATCCAGGTAAGGGAAGATGGCAATCTTCTGCCTTCTTAGAAAGCAACTACTACTGCCAGGCATTTTGTGAATACCCTTGGAGCAGAAGTGAGGCCAAAGGGCATTGCTCTGAACTGGTAATGGCCTGAGGGCAGCTCGAACCTGAGGTACTTTCAATGGGAGCTTCTGACGAGAACATGGAAGTAGGCATCCTTGAGGTCCAGGGACACTAGCCAGTCCCCTGGACTTACAGAGGGTAGAATAATTCCCAGAGTCACCATTCTGAATTTTGGTTTTAAAAGGTGCTTGTTTAAGTATTGAGATCCAGGATGGGCCGCCATTCTCCTGTCTTTTTTAGGGTAAGGAAGTACCTGTGTAACCCCTAGATGGCGCTATCCCAGGGGCTACTACCCCTGCCTGATTTGCCACTAACAGGTTGAGGGGCCTGGATCCAATGGCGGGTGCCTCCACCCAGAGGTCAGGGTTTGCAATAGTTAAACTTACTTGGTCACAGCCCTCTGGGACACTGCAACCCCCCTTTCTTCCCACTAGTGGCCCACACAATATAGCAGAATTACCTTCACAGTATACACTTACCCCTCAAGGCTGGTTCAGGCATCGGGACATCCTGTAAAATAAGATACAGTGCAACAATCACAGTACAGTACTTTAACATAGACAAATACTCAGGCAGTATAACTTTGTTGAAACACAGCTCTGATTTATTTAGGGATATAACAAGGACAGGGGGAAATCAGGTTAATTAGCTTATCACTTACTATCACTCTATGGCTCTGTGTACAGGCCTATCCCTTGCTCAGTTACTGTCCCTGGGTACCCAGGCCCTAGTGGCTAGTCCAAACCGTGGCAGCTGGTAGGGCCCTTTACACAGAGAAAAGGAAAATTAAACAGTCAGCAGTACAGTAATTCCATTTGGATTTAATGTGGCATTCAACAGGGAGCGACTCCAATTAGTACTCCACGACCTCCAAAGAAGATATGGTCCTTCAATGTCAGCAGGGCTACTTTTGATCTCCAAGAGACTCCTCACACATTTATATGGTAAAAAAGAAAGCACTATACCAGGCAGGCTGCATCTGTATCCCAATCGCAATTACTGCACAACAACCAGGAGAACACACAGCAGATTCAGTTCCTGACAGACCGAGTGTAATTCAACAATTTCTTCAGTCTTCTACAGGGTGAGCCTGGTTTCTACTCTTCAGAGATCCTTTGATTCTTTTCACAGGACGGATTCAGTCCTAACAAGCAGTTACACAAGTTGTAGACCGGAACTCTGGGCCTTGCACACGTTTTTGACTGAAACTGTGCACTGAAGGAGCACAGGTTTCTTTCCCTTCACTTTCAGATCTCAAACTGAAACTCCCAACAGACAAAAACTGGCACTTCCTTTGAGTTCCTCCCAGTTCTTGACTGGATTGGCTGTCACCACAATAGACTGCTGCTTGGTCCAAAAAGGCACCCAAGTCTAAACTACATCTCCCAGAGTCACTGCCCATACAATCCTCTTGTGGCTGGCTCAGATTATGAGTCCCAAGTTCTGATCGTCTCAAGGCATCATTTTAGAGCTAGTTTACCCCACACTGATTGGTCCAGTTCAGCAGTTCAAAACCAGAATGGGGAACTAGGCAGACAGTTCTGACTGCAAAGAAAGCAGGTTAGACAAACTGTAATTTTATTATTACTGTAAATGATTTCTGGCAATCAGTTACATCTTTCAGACAGGTTCCTTTGCACTCTAGTGACTGCAAAAATGGGTGAATTGAAGCAGCTTGAGTGGTACTCAATCAAAGAAACACACAGTCCCCCATACAACTAATTATGTCTGCAAGCAGACAGCTCTTAAAGAGACAGTACCAGAGGTTCTAAAACACTCACTGATAAATGGCTTAAACGCCAAACACCATTCAGGCTTGGAGCATTCAAGCAAGCTCCTGGAAGTCTTTTGAACCCCATTTGCAGGGGTTACACCCTTCCTGGTTTGGGAAAAGCTTGACGTCCCCACACAAGCAAGTACTCCCAAGTTTCAACTGCAACCATATACATTTGCATTAGGCTCACACATGTAATCATCAGTCAATACATCATTTTACCAAGAACCATTTCTGAAACATTGCAGTACGTCACTCTTTACACAGTATAACACACACATTGTACCATAACTCAAGTTATTACCTCTTGTACATGAAACCTGAAGAGAGGGGACCCTTCCCTATCAGTTACCTTGGGGCTGGACGGGGCAAGGGCACCATACTTAGAGGGCAACACAAGTAACTTGGAGTTAGCACTAACGCTCAGTTTGGGCAATGAGCTCGGGGACACATACACTCCTTTATGGACAACATTGAGAGGCAGGTCCACTGGCCGGCCCAGGGAATCATAACTGAGGTGCACCACAGGCTTTACAGCTCGACCAGTCTTTCTAGGGGGAGCTGTTACAGTCTCTGCACTCTGAGCCTCATTTTCAGCATTGTTCTCACTTGTCAGGGGAGTCTCCATGGGGGTAGAGAGGCTAGAACTTGGGGCACTTTCAGCCCAGGAGTTACAGTTTCTGAGTCCACAACATTTGGCTCGCATGGAGAGCTTTCAGACACTGGCAGTGGACTGTCAGGGCCTCAAAATACTCTTCTTGTTGGGTGTATCACCAGTCTGCCTCCAATCTATCATTTCTCCCCTGAAAGCTCAAACAGTTCAACCATGCACAATGATTCCATTTCATCTGATCTGATGCTTTGCACTTCACTTTCTGGGAGCATTGGCTCCAGGATGAAGCTAGCATAGACAGTCCAGAAGGCCCAGCTTGTCTCCAGTATTGACTAGGGATTGCCCCCAAACAATTGACTCAGTTCGTAAGAAGGATAGTATTCAAAGTCACTCTCACTTTCTTCTGATATGGACTGACAGTCATGCTCAACTGGGACTTGTGCAGGGGAACACTTTAACTCTGCTTCTGTAGGTGCAGACTTCCTTGATCTTTTCTTAGCAGCAGCTCTAGTCACTGGTCCAGAGGGGCATCTTCTGGGGCTCAGACTCAATCAGGATTTGTCCAATGGGTAGTAAATGATTTCTATGCATTGTTTTTACATCTTTGAATTGTTCTCAGGCCTTACTTTGTACACTGGCAGATCATCTAGTTTGCCCACTACAATGTGAGGGAGATGGTGCCATCTGTCAGCAATCTTGTGTTTGCCATGCAGTCCCAGATTTCTTAGCAATACGCCAGATCTCCTCCTGGAGTTCCTGTGCTTCACCTTTTATCATACCTTTCTTTTGTTGGCCAGATTTCTTTTGGCAGCCATGGTTTGAGCCAGTTGGTACGCATGAGTTAGCTGGGCCTTAACTTTTGCACATACTGTAAATGAGTCAGCTTGAACCCCATCAGAGAGACCCCAAACACATCTACCTGTAGTCGAGCTTCTCTTCCAAACATCAGGCGGTAGGGGAGAACCCAGTGGCATCACTTTTGGTGCAGTTATAAGCATGTACCAGGGTGCTAATTTGTTGGCTCCATCTAGGCTTGTCCTTTGGGCAGGGTGCCTAGCATATCTAGCAAAGTGCGGTTGAAACGTTCAGGCTGTGGGGTCCTGGGGGTGGTAAGGAGTGGTTCTGGACTTCTCACCCCCACAGAGAAAGCATCTCTTTGATCAGACGACTCTCAAAGTCTCTCCTTGATCAGAATGGATTCTTTGTGAGCCCTATAGTGAACAAAAAGTTTTCACGAGTACTTTGGCTACAGTGGATGCTTTCTGGTCTTTGGTGGGAAAGCTTGGGCATATCTCGTGAAATGGTCAGTGACCACCAGCACATTACTGATATTTCTTTGATCTGACTCCAAACTCAGAAAATCAATACAGACCAGCTCCATGGGTGCACTGGTGGTTATGTTAACAAGGGGGCAGCCCTCTGAAAGGCAAAGCTTTCCTCTGTAAGCAGCGACTACAAGTCTGCATGTGTTGCTCCACATCAGCCCCCATCTTAGGCCAATAGAATCTGGATCTCACCAAGTCAAGTGTTCTGTCTATACCAAGGTGCCCCATGTGGTTGTGCAAGGACCTCAATACTGAGTCTCGAAATGCAGTGGGCAGCACCAGTTGTTGTTTGTCTACTTGTCCCCCTCTGTCTACTGTTTCTCTATATAACAGTTTATTGATCAGTTTCAACTTAGGACCTTCTTTGTATAACAGTGCAGTTCTCAAATCAGTGAGCGTAATTTGGACACATCTTTTCCTGCATAGAGGGCTTCTAAAGCTGATTTGATCATAGGATCGCGATTGAGCCCGCGGAATACTGTCATTGTCCAGCTGAGGCAGTGCACCAATGTCTATTGCAGAAAAAGTGGCAATAAGCAGCAGGTATGCAATCTCAGAGGGTCCCAAGCAATCCACCATGCAGTCCACTGCGTCTGGGGACATTTGTTCCTCCCTGTCAAACTGCAGAGTGCCCGAATGTCAGGTTCCCGCTAATCGGACCCAATCATTCTGGGGAACAGGCCTCGGAGAGAGCATCAGCATCTATGTGGTTCAGACCTGCTCGTATTCGTGAGCATAGTCATATGTAGATAATGCAGAAAGCTACCTGTGGCCAGTGGCATCCAACTTAGCTGAGGTCTGCACAGGTCAAAGGATTATTGTCAGTTTTTACTAGTATTTTAGCCCCATACAAGTACTCGATGGAATTGGTCAACAATAGCCCACTTCAGAGCTAGGAACTCTAACTTATGTACAGGATAGTTCTTTCGGATGGGTCAGCTTCACTGGCAAAGGCCACTGGTCTCAGGCCATTCTCGTGTTTGGTACAACACAGCCCCCAACCCGCAAGCAGCATCAGTGTGCAGGACGTAAGGTTTCTTTGATCGGGCATAGGCCAGCACTGGAGCATGGGTAAGTTGATATATGATCTCATGAAAGCAGTCTCACATCAGAGTCCAGCGGGCCCCAAATACTTCACTGGATGAAAATATACTCTTTCAGTCTTGAGGATGACTTTGGTATTTTTGTGGGTTGGGGGATATCCTGAGTAAGGTTAAGTAAAGGGCTTGATCACTCTTGAATAGTCCTTGATGAAACTTTATAATAACCACAGAATCCCAGGAATCTTTGCAGTTCTTTAGATTTTGGGCTGTGGCCAGGTGGTCAAGGCCTCAACTTTACTTGGGTCAGTCTCTATTCCTGGTGGATACTATGTGTCCCACATACTTACTGATGTTTGAAAGAATTGACACTTATCAATGGACAGTTTAAGGCCAAAGTCCTCCAGTCGATCCAATACCTTAAATAATCTGCTCTCATGTTCCTCCAGTGAGCTGCCAAACACAATAACATCATCTAGGGTATACCAGGCACTCTAGTAAGTTCATGTCCCCACTGCACGCCTCCATCAATCGCTGAAAAGTGGTGGGCACCTGAAACCCTTGAGGCATCCTCATGAATTCATAGAAGCTAGCGGACAGATAGAGGCCTCCTCTCACTGGTCCTTGGGGCCATCGATCTGGTAGTACCCATCATGGAGATCCAGCACAGAGAACCACTTGCTCCTGCTTAGGCAGTCCAAAGCATCCTGAATGCGGGCATTGTGTACTGATCAGGATAGTCTCGCGGTTTAAGGTGCGATAATCCACGCACATCCTTACTGTCCCATTCTTTTTCCTCACTACAATGGGGAAGCATAGGCTTCGGATCTTGTATTACACCAGCCGCTAACATCTCTTTGCAGATGCCGTCTCACATCATCTATATCAGCAGGTGCCAGGCGCCGAGACCTCTCACGAAATGGTTCTTCGTCATGCAGCCGGATATTGTGCTCAGCTCCTGCACGCATCCTACGTCCCATTCCTTTAAAGAAAACACCTGGTCTCTCTGGGCAAGCTTCTCACTGATCCTCACTTTCCATTCAGCTGGCAGCGAGCTGCTTAAATCAAACAAGTCAGGCGCTACTCTGTCATTCTTCCTTGAACTCTTGCTGTTGGGTAGCACTGCAGTGTCTGCACAATGCACATTAGCCAGGATGCAACCTCTATTTACTCGAATGTCTCTTTTCAGACACATTATGAACTTGGACCATTACCCTTCTGGCATAAGCATGGGCTCTAGCGGCAAAATACTAGGCTTGACCAGCAGTCCTCTGGCAATTTTCCATCGCCTGTGCATCCAACATTAATATTTTATTCTTAACATCCTTTCTGATACGGACCTCTCCCTGTAAGGTACACTGGGCATTTGGTGCCAGGATCAGAGACTCAGGATCCTTCTTCCATACAATTCAACGGTTCTCTGGTTCTATATTTTCAGCATCTCTCTGTGCCTCATAGGCCTTCTAATTAAGCCGAACTCTTAAAGCTCTACTAGTCTTTGACCCCTGTTTTTCATAACACAAATGTGCCAGCCTTCTGAACATATGAGCATTTGTTCCAATCAACAAAGGGACACCATACAGTCCAGTGGGGGGACACACTAAGGCTAGGGTCTCTACTTGTTCGGCCACTCCAGCCACGGAGGTGGGGAAAGACAGCCAAATTGATATACCCAGAATAGGGTAGGCCTTCTCACTTAACCCCCATACATGCAGTCCTTCTAATGGTTGTGAGTACGTCTGACAAATGCTTCTGATACCAATCTGAAACATAATTGTCACTTGGGAGCCACTGTCTAATACAGCTCTTGTAGACACTCCATTTACCTTTACAGTGGTCTCCATGGAGGACCCACTATTCTGGACCAGTCTGGAGAGCGTGTAGTGGGGGCCTGGGCAACTGACCTTGCCACAAAAGGACGTGAATTAGCATTTTTGGTGCCCCACTGGGATCATTTCGTGCACCTCTTAACCACTGATTTGTTCTCCCAAGCTCTCCTTGTAGCCTATATGCAACTTTGTCAGTGTCTTTTGGGATTGGCATTCCCTTTTCATGTGCCCATCCTTCCCACAATTATAGCAAAACATACTTTTTGGAGTTTGAGCTGGCCGAGAAGCACACTGGGAGCCAGGGCGGGGTATTACTAACTGGAAACCTTGGTGCCATCTCTGTCTGCGGCGTGATAAGCATTTGGAGACATCTACGTCAGTTTCTCCACTTCCATGGTCATGAATCGAGTTCGAGCTGTTATCAGCAGGAGATACATGGGTGGGTATCCCCACCCCCATAGCAGATGCGGTCGGATATAGGTCGGGGCCTGTATTTGCAGGCGTGGCCTTCATAAGGGACTGTTTTTGAATTCGGATCTCTCAACAGTTCGCCCCATTGTGGCATATCTTTTCCTTATCAGAGCACTCATTGACTGCCAACCTCTGCCCCTGAATCACTTGATGGGCCACCTCAGTCACTCGGGTCATAGCCACAGCTATTGGTGCAGATCCCTCCCGAGGTCGCCTTTCTCAACTCCTCGAATTTCTCTCATTAACTCATCATAGGAGGGTGGGGATTCCAGTCGATTTGCCAGGCGTGAATTGAAGCAACAGCAGTTCTGAGAAGGGGCAGACTTAAGGATTCTGTCCAGTCTGGTTCGGTCCAGTTCAATCGCTGGCAAACTACCCTTTCTGAGGCATTCTTGCAACAATTTTCCAGCCGGAGACATACACAGACAACAACTCCTTGGTACTGTTGTGCATTTCTTTACCTCCACCATAGGTCCTCATCAGAATCTGGGCTCCCATACACATTCTCCAAGGCCTCAAGATAGGCTTGTGCAGTCGCTCAGGTTACTGGCCCGCTTAGCACGGATGGTAGCCAGGGCAGGACCTCGGAGGCTCTCACTAACCCTCTTCGCCGGCTCGAGCATTGCCATTCTAGCACTTGGGGCAACATAGTTCATCCAGGTCTCCCAGTCATCCTCCCCTTGGGGTGGGAGGGTGCCGAGAAGATCCTCAACCTTCGTAAGAGTCGGGACTAATGGCAGGTGCAGAAATAGGAGTCTGCATTGGTTCAGCCACCATTACGGGTACTGGAGCAGGAGAGGGTGTTGGGGAGGAACACCCAGGTGGCAAGAATAGTTTCTTCAAGTCCTCCACAGTTTTCCTTCTCCCAGCAACCATTTAGCAAATTCTCCTCAAAAGTTTCAGATAGTGGTGGGGCTCATTCTCCGGGTCTTTACTGTCCTAGTTATCACTTCCAAGCAGTGAGGGCTCCCTCTGGGGTAATGGTCTGTGGTACTTTGAGCTATCTATGGGATCCTTAAACTCTACTAGGGCCAGGAAAGTGTGGGTGAGCAGATTAGCGTGCCGACCCACCACCACAGGATTTTGTAAACCTTCCACCTTGGAAAGTACTCCTGCACAGTGTCCGTATTGATACCCAGGGGATGTCCAGGATAAGCATAGCATTTTGGGGTCGATCTCCTCCCAGTACACCACCCACCAGCCGTGCACAGCCACTCTGTCGGGTACCATTTATTTATTTATTTATTTTTTTTCCTTAACAGTGGTTTGTAAATATGGCCACTAGAGGACACACAATCCCAGCGGTGAGCTTCCAAATGTAACCCCTAGATGGCGCTATCCCAGGGGCTACTACCCCGCCTGATTTGCCACTCAACAGGTTGAGGGGCCTGATCCAATGGCGGGTGCCTCCACCCAGAGGTCAGGGTTGCAATAGTTAAACTTACTTGGTCACAGCCCTCTGGGACACTGCAACCCCCTTTCTTCCCACTAGTGGCCCACACAATATAGCAGAATTACCTTCACAGTATACACTTACCCCCAAGGCTGGTTCAGGCACGGGACATCCTGTAAAATAAGATACAGTGCAACAATCACAGTACAGTACTTTAACATAGACAATACCTCAGGCAGTATAACTTTGTTGAAACAAACAGCTCTGATTTATTTAGGGGATATAACAAGGACAGGGGAAATCAGGTTAATTAGCTTATCACTTTACTATCTACTTATGGCTCTGTGCACAGGCCTATCCCTACCAGTTACTGTCCCTGGGTACCCAGGCCCCAGTGGCTAGTCAAACCGTGGCAGCTGGTAGGGCCCTTTCCACAGAGAAAAGGAAAATTAAACAGTCAGCAGTACAGTAATTCCATTTGGATTTAATGTGGCATTCAACAGGAGCAACCCGAATTAGTACTCACGACCTCCAAAGAAGATATGGTCCTTCAATGTCAGCAGGGCTACTTTTGATCTCCAAGAGACTCCTCACACATTTATATGGTAAAAAAAAGAAAGCACTATACCAGGCAGGCTGCATCTGTATCCCAATCGCAATTACTGCACAATAACCAGGAGAACACACAGCAGATTCAGTTCCTGACAGACCGAGTGTAATTCAACAATTTCTTCAGTCTTCTACAGGTGAGCCTGGTTTCTACTCTTCAGAGATCCTTTGATTCTTTCACAGGACGGATTCAGTCCTAACAAGCAGTTACACAAGTTGTAGACCGAACTCTGGGCTTGCACGCTTTTTGACTGAAACTGTGCACTGAAGGAGCACAGGGTTTCTTTCCCCTTCACTTTCAGATCTCAAACTGAAACTCCCAACAGACAAAAACCGGCACCTTTGAGTTCCTCCCAGTTCTTGACTGGATTGGCTGTCACTCACAATAGACTGCTGCTGTTGGTCCAAAAAGGCATCAAGTCTAAACTACATCTCCCAGAGTCACTGCCCATACAATCCTCTTGTGGCTGGCTCAGATTATGAGTCCCAAGTTCTGATTCGGTCAAGGCATCATTTTAGAGCTAGTTTACCCCACACTGATTGGTCCAGTTCAGCAGTTCAAAACCAGAATGGGGAACTAGGCAGACAGTTCTGACTGCAAAGAAAGCAGGTTAGACAAACTGTAATTTTATTATTACTGTAAATGATTTCTGGCAATCAGTTACATCTTTCAGACAGGTTCCCTTGCACTCTAGTGACTGCAAAATGGGTGAATTGGCAGCAGCTTGAGTGGTACTCAATCAAAGAAACACACAGTCCCCCATACAAACTAATTATGTCTGCAAGCAGACAGCTCTTAAAGAGACAGTACCAGAGGTTCTAAAAACACTCACTGATAAATGGCTTAAACGCCAAACACCATTCAGGCTTGGAGCATTCAAGCAAGCTCCTGGAAGTCTTTTGGGAACCCCCATTTGCAGGGGGGTTACACCTGGAATACAACCCTTTGCCCTGGTGTAGGGGTGGAACCCTTTCCACAGCTCTGAGAACTAGGAGGGAGGAGACCTCTGCCTCTAAGGCAAGTGCCTCTGATGGATTTGCAGGTGTAAAGGATCTGGTTCTCAACTTTGGAAACTTTTTGAAGCTGAGAATCAGTCCCTGGCTTACTACTTCCAGGACCCATTTGTCTGATGTCAGAGACTCCCAGTCCTGGACAAAGTAAGCAAGCCTGCCCCCTACAGGTAGCTGAGAATCGGCCCTGGCAACCCCATCAGGGAGCCTGTTTGGCAGGGGCTTTGGGCTGAGGGGTGAAAGCAGGTCTGCTTGTAGCCCGTCTGCCTCTCCCTCTAAAGAACCCCCTCTGGGCATAAGCAGAAGAGGAGGCCTGGGCTTGGTAAAAAGGCGTATGAAAAGGCCTGCCCCTGCCCCGGGAAGCTGCCTTTGAGGAGTGGCCTGCCTTTCCTTGGCCTGTGCACTCCTATAGGTGGTCATACACTCATCCATTTTCTTCATGTAATTCTCTGTTTGCCCCACAACAGGAAAATCCATGGCCTTAGTCTGGGTATCCTGTGACAGGCTAGTACATCTGAGCCAAGCCACTCTTCGAAGTGTCACAGATGTAGCCATGACTCTAGAAGACACATCATTGGAGTCCACTGCAGCATGGAATTGCACCTTGGATGCCTCAATACCATCAGCAGCCACCTGCTCCAGCTCCTTGGCAAGCTGACCAGGGACCTGTTTTGCTACGGCCATAACAGTGTCCCATCTGGATTTTTGATACCTAGTAGTATAGGCCATATAATTGGCCTGTCTGAGTCCCAAGGATGCTGCCATGTACTGTTTCTTTGCCATGGCATCAATCCTCTTGGAGTCCTTGTCCGGGAGGTGTGAAACCAAAGGAATGTTTGCTTTATCACAGGCTGCAGCCTGCACTACCCCAACATGGCTGCATTGTTGTAAGAAACTCCGTGTCAGAGCCTGGACAATGTATACCTCTTGTCCATTCTCTTATCCACAGGAGGTATAGTGTTAGAGTCTTTAAGATCTTAAATGTCTGTTTCCCAAAAGATTTGTGCAAGGGATAGACAGCCTCCTAGACTCTGGGATATCCATCATTTCCACATAGTCAGGCTCCTCCTGGTCATCCACAGCTTCTTCCATAGGAAGCTGGAGGGTTTCAGCCACGCTTTTATAAAACATGAAATGGAGGGGACTCAGAAAGCCTAGGAGGAGAAACCCTTAAGGTCTGTCTGGGAGATGTCCGGTCAATGGGCACATCCAGACTTTCAAATCCACATTCACTTTCCTCATACTCCCTTCCGGTTCATAAAATTCTCTAACTCATACTCTTGAACCGATGGAACTCGCCGCATCGACGCCGCCTGACGGTGCCGTTCGGTTGGAACCGGGAAAGCGATTGGACAATTTTGATCGCTTTATTATCTCTTCAGCGTTGAGAGGAACGCTGGCCCCACACCAGCTGATTTCTTTTCTAGTTCTTTAGCCGAACCAATTCCTCAGAATCGCTCTCCTTTGCCTCAAGAAGTATCACCCTGGTCAGAGGGCACTCCTCTGGTTTGGTTTGAGCCGAACCGGCTGGCCATCTGGTTCAGCGGACTTTTGGCCTCCCTTTCCTGAGTCTACCAGCTCTCTTTCTAGGGTAGCTGCAGGAAATTTTGCAAATCTGGCAGTCTGCATTGAGGTGGTCAAACCCCAGACACAACACAGGTGGTGTGGGGGTCAGCCTTGGCAAAGGCTTCCCCACACACACTACAGTGTTGAAACCCAGTGGGTCCGGTTTTTCTTTTGGGTTTCTCAGACATAGTGCCAGTCCTAACCAAACTTACCCTTTTATGGTAATCCGCCAGGCAAGACCCTCTTATCGGTTCCCAACCGTGTCACGGGTCGTGGAAAAAACCGTAATAAAATCCGTCTTTTTTAGAACCGATAAGAACCGGTAACCACACAGAACAGAATAAAATAAAACCTATCTAGTACTCACAAATACCACAGACAGAGAACTGAACCGACAGGTTACGGTTTAAATTCGGTCGAAAACCGAGAAAAGCGGTACTTTAACTGACAAACTGAACCGAGCAGAAGGAGAAATCTCCGGAGCGACTGTTCAGTGAGGCGGAGTAAAGAATCTGACGGTTTGTGTTTGAAGAACAACAGACAAAGTCTCAACCGAGCTCGAGCTCAGCATTCCATGCCTGGCATGGAAAGTTAACTCTTTCACCTACGGGGCAGTTCGAAGGTTGGGACTCACTGCATATGTCAGAATATAGCAAGACTTCATGTTGTTTGAAGAGCCAGAGCGGCTCACGACCATTAAATTAGAATGTTCCACAGAGTGTAACTGTCTTGACGATTGAAAAAGTCTAGACGCAGAAGTGTATGGTCCATAGACGCAGTGTGAAATACTATAGTGGACCCCATTACTGAGGAACTACTGAAAAGATTTTCCATCACGGACTCTGATGGTAGGTGGCACAGGAAGTTGAGCTTATTATTTAGCCAGAACCCTAGGTATTTAAAAGTATCAACTGTCTCTAGGGGTTCGTCCAGCAGCGTTAGAATCTGGGGGGTATGTGTAGACCCAGGGGCAGACTTTGGCGACAGGATCATGGTTTTAGTCTTTTTGGCGTTGAGGAGAAGCTTATGTTTGATGAGGTTATATTGGAGAGTGATGAAGTCTTGCTGAAGGTTCACATGGGCCAAGTCCAAGGAAGAGTTAGTGGTACAGAGTACAGTGTCATCTGCAAATAAGTGCACATTGGCTGTAGTGAGGTGCAGTCCAGGTTGTTGAAGTAGATTGCAAAGAGGATTGGACCCAGTATGGAGCCTTGTGGAACACCTCGTAAGAGGGATTTTTGAGGGGACAGATTGCCTATAGCTTTGACTTGCTGACGCCTGTTGGTTAGGTAGCTGGTGAACCATTTGATGGCAGAGCTATCGAAACCGATATTACCCAGAGCAGTAAGATGTTATGATCCATAGTATCGAAGGCTTTGCTAAGATCCAGGAATAGGGCAGCTACATACTTCTTGGAATCCAGGGCAATTTGCCAATCGGTGGATACTTTTGCTAGGGCCGAAACGGTGCTATGTTTGGCTCTGAAGCCAGACTGAGCCAGATTTAGCAAGTTATTTGAGTCAAGGTGTTCTCTGATCTGGGCGTTGACAATTTTTTCGAGTAGTTTTGAGAGGACGGATAGAATAGAGATAGGCTGATAATTGTTCAGATCACTTGGGTCCCCAGATCCGAATAAGGGTAGGATGTGTGCAGTTTTCCATGACACAGGTAGCTTGCCCTGTTTGAGGGAGGTGTTGAATAAGTGGATGATGGGGGTGGTTAAATAGAAGTGGCCGAGTTTTAGAAAGTAAGGTTCGATATTGTCTGGACCGGCGCTCTTTTTGATATCCAGGGACAGGAGGAGGTCCTCAACTTGTTTAAATGTAACTGTTAGAAAGCTGAAGTTGGCAGGATGCAGTCAATTTGGGTCGAGATTAGTAGTATGATTAGCAGCAGCAGCCCCTGGAGGATTGAGATTGTTGATGGGAGAGGTGTCAAAGGTGAGTCCTGCAGTAGCAAAGTGTTTGTTGAACTGTTCTAATATAGCAGCTTTGTCTGTGTAGGTATTACCGGTGGACACAATTTTGGTTGGGAGGGATAAATCGGCCTTCTGACCTTCGACCTCCTTAAGAACATTCCAAAATTTGGCAGAGTTGTTTTTGTTATTTTCTAGTTCAGTTTGGTAATATCTGGCTTTTTCAGACCTAATTAGTCTGGTGCAGGCATTTCTAGAGGTGCAAAATGCCAGCCAATCAGTTTCTAGGTGAGATTTCATTGCTTTTTTCCACCAAAAATCCCTATCCTTTAGTGCTTTCTTCAGGATGGGAGAGAACCAACTGGGAGGTCTTTTTTTAGATCTGATCATTCTTAAAGGGGTGTGTTTGTCGATTAGTCCTATGAGTAGGCTATGAAAGATGTTATAGGCTTCGTTAAGGGTGGGTGCCAGATAGAAGTCTTGCCATCTGATGTTGCTTAAATCTTTTAGGAAGGAGTTCTGGCAGAAGTTTTTCAGGCATTGTTTGACTTTGAATTTAGCAACTGGCTTCATGTGGGGAGAATGTCTGATACAGGTCGTAGCACAGTGGTCACTTATGTCATTGAAAAATACTCCAATGTGCGAGATGTTATGTGGTTTGTTTACCAGTATGAGATCTAGATGGGAGCAACGCTCAGGATTTTTTCTGTTAGGTCTGGTGACAGTGGTTGTCAATTGTACAAGTCCATTTGCATCACAAAGTTCCTTTAGCTTCTTTGAGCTATCATCATTCCAATTTTGGTTGAAATCTCCCATCAGTATACCTTCGGAGTTAGCAGAGTCAAGAAGATTTTGTAGGCGTGACAGCAAAGCCATGCCTCCAGAAGGTGGATGATAGCATGCTGCTATAAGAAGTGACTTATCTTTGGAACGGGAGAGTTTTAGGGCCAAGCATTCAAATTCTTTAGCTTTTGAGGTACAGTCAAGGACTGTAGTTGTGTATTTATACTTCACATAGATTATGACCCCTCCTCTTCTAGAGGGTCTATCACAATGATAGGAATTATATCCTGGTATGTAGATAGATTTGTCGAGTTTGAAGGCGTGAGCCAGGATTCAGTTATCATGAGGACGTCAGGCAAAGCATGTAGAGCCTAGGCCTGAATAGGGTCTAGCTTCTCTAATAAGCTACAGGCATTGATATGGAGAAAGCTGATATCTTTATATTGTGGTAGGTCTGCAGGGGTGTCCAGAGGGGAGGGTAGGCCTGGATTTAGTTCAATGTTTCCCCAGCAGAATAGGAGAAGTAATAGTAGTTTTTTTTTTTTAGACAATTTGTTAGTCTGCTGAGTAGCCTTTTTTTACTCCTTCTGGAATGAGCTGCTTTATTGGTGCCAGTGTTCTGGGCAGTAGTACGTTTAGGAAGGGATAGGATATACATGGTTATTAAGGCTGAGAGTGTCAGAGGCCTTCGCACCTGCTTATTAATCATCGTCTGGTGCTGGGGGGGATGCAGCCATAACGAAGTCTGCCCTTTGGAGTGAGACCAAGCATTAATAAAAAAGGGTCCAGCATGGTATGAGTTAGAGGGAGGGTTTTGGCCTTGGTGCCAAGTGTCACCTGGACTACTGAATGGTATGTAAATTAGCAAAATGAGACACCTATTAAGGAGAGCAGCCACAGGGGTAATTGTTGCAGGGAAATATCTCCCAAGGTATGGCCGGAGTGGTTAGAACAGTTACCTTATATGAGGCTAGTAGTGTTATGTTGCACTAGTTTAGTAGGCTGATCAGCAACAGCTTTAAGAGGTGGGGTTATCCAAGGGGTGGTGGACTAAGCACTGGTATGGCTGAGTGTGCTGAGACCAATACGAGAGTAGGGGTTGACCTAGCATCTTACAGTAAGAGTATTTAATAGAGGCCGGAGTTGGGGCGGGTGGTGTGGGAAGAAAATTCCCACCAGAAGCGTACAGCGAGCTGGCGCTCAGAGTAGCTTTTTTGAAAAGGAGAGGATTTGTCAGGTAGCCAATCCCAGACAGAGCCGTAACTTAGCGGCAGCCAAACGGAAGGGAGGAACAGGGCTGCCATCCAACCGGGGTTCCAGGAAAATCCCTGATGCTGAGAACAGGCTTACCGGGTCAAAGGTGCTCCTAGGCGGGCAGGAGTGGCGCACGCTGTCGGCTGGCTCCTCCAGCCGTGGCGCCTCACAGCGTGAGGTGGTAGCCTGATCAGGAGCTCTTGAGAGCTGAAAGAGAGAGAGAGGTAGGGGGTTTTTAGCTATACAATCGGGACAAAACAGCTTTAGCAATTCGCAAGACTAAATCGGAGGGCGGGGGTGAAGCAGCTTAAGCAAATTGCACGCCTAAATCAGAGGGCTGTGAGATATTTGCAAGAGGAAGTTACACAAGGCAGTGGGGGGGCTGAGACCAGACAGGCAGGTAATTTATCAATGGCCGCTAGCCCTGGATGGTGAGGGGAGAGAGAATAGGGTGAAGCATGAGGAGAGAGAATGAGTAAGGGTTTTAGAAGATAGAGGGGAGAAAAACACAGCAACCAGAATAACAGTAGCAATAAACACTTTTTGTCAGTAATGCATTCACAGAAAGTTTAGTTTGCAATCATTATAGCAGTCTAAAGATTCCCACAGTAAACATTCACATTTAGCTGAAAAATTCCCACCAAAAGCATACAGCAAGCAGGCGCCCAGAGTAGCTTTTTTGAAAAGGAGAGGATTCGTCAGGCAGCCAATCCCAGATGGAGTTGTAACTTAGTGGCAGCCAATCGGAAGGGAGAAACAGGGTTGCCTTCCAATCGGGGTTCCAGGAAAATCCCCGATGCTGAGAGCAGGCTTACCGGGTCAAAGGCGCTCCTATACAGGCAGGAGTGGCGCACGCTGTCGGCTGGCTCCTTCAGCCGCGGCGCCTCACAACATGAGGTGGTAGCCCGATCAGGGGCTCTTGAGAGCGGGTCAAAGGCACTCCTAGGCAGGCAGGAGTGGCGCACGCTGTAGGCTGGCTCCTCCAGCCACGGCACCTCACAGCGTGAGGTGGTAGCCCGATCAGGGGCTCTTGAGAGCAGGTCAAAGGTGCTCCTAGGTGGGCAAGAGTGGCGTGCGCTGTCGGCTGGCTCCTCCAGCCGCGGCGTCTCACAGCGTGAGGTGGTAGCCCAATCAGGGGCTCTTGAGAGCTTTTGTATCTCAGAGACCCTGCGGGCCGAGGTAATGGCCACTAGGAAGGCCATTTTCCAAGTGAGAAATTTCAACTCACAGGTAGCTAGAGGCTCGAAAGGTTTTCGAGTGAGCATGTCTAGCACAAGATTAATGTCCCAGGCTGCGACTGGACATCTGATAGGAAGTCTGGTATGCAGAATCCCCTTAAGAAACCTCTTAACCATGGGTAACAGAGCCAGTGACAAGGAAGGTACTGGCTCATGATAAGCTGAAATGGCACAAAGGTGAACTTTGACAGTAGAGTATTGCAGACCCGAATTCGAGAGGTCCAAAAGGTACTCTAGAACTTTATCTGGTGGGCAGGAAAAAGGATTCAAAGAGGATTTTGCACACCAGAGCGAAAAACGCTTCTATTTGGCTAAGTTTTCCTAGTAGCTGGCTTGCGCGCAGCCAGAACAATATCTGAAACTCTGCAAGAAACATTGAACCTGTTCACATCTATCTCTTCAGGAGCCAAGCGTGAAGGTGAAGCGATCTCAGATTGGGATGGACCACAGGCCCCTGAGTCAGGAGGTTCGTCTGAAGGGGAAGTGGTATCGGAGGGGTTTCCGACATACTGTTGAGTAACGGAAACCATATTTGTCAAGGCCAGAAGGGAGCAATGAGGATCATTTTGTCCCCCTGGGACTCGAACTTGAGAAGTACCCTCTGAATTAGAGGAAGAGGCGGAAAGGCATATAGAAGGCGTTTTGTCCACTGCAACCTGAACGCATCCTAACAGAAAATGCCAGGCCCTAGATTTCTGGAGCAGAAGAGAGACAGTTTTTTGTTGAGTGGGGATGCAAAAAGGTCCAGGTCTGGAGTTCCCCACTCTGTGAACAGTGACTGAACTACGGTTGAGTCGAGAGACCATTCGTGAGGATCTGTCTCTGTTCTGCTGAGACGGTCTGCCAGTTCGTTCTGTAGTCCTGGCAGGCAGACCGCTTGAATTAGAGCCTTGTGCTCCAAGCACCATTCCCATACTCTCACAGCCTCCCTGCATAAGAAGTAAGAGTGAGCACCGCCTTGCTTGTTGATGTAATACATCACTGCTTTGTTGTCCGTTTGAAGGAGAATGTTCTTATGACAGAGAATGTCCTTCAAAGCTCGAAATGCATAAAGGACGGCTCTCATTTCTAAGACATTTATGTGAAGCTGGGACTCGTCCTGAGTCCACGTACCTTGAGTGTGGAGAGTCTGACGGTGAGCTCCCCACCCCATCAGAGATGCGTCCGTGGTAATGGAAATTTGATGATCCAGAGGAGCAAAGGGATACCCTTCCAGAAGGTTGTCCTCTTGCGACCAACAGGTGAGTGACTTCTTCAGAGGTTCTGTCACCTTGATGAGAAAGGACTGAGGGTGAGTGGTTGGGGACCACTGAATAATGAGCATCCACTGAGAGATTCTCATGTGAAGGCGTGCTAGGGGTACAATGAACACCAAAGATGCCATGAGGCCTAGCATCCGTTGCATCGAGATAGCTGAAACCGAGCTGTTCTCTCTGATGTATCGGGCCATTTGTAGGATATCACTTCTGTTCTCTGGTAGAAAAGCTTTTGCACAGGAGGTGTCCAGAAGAGTTCCTATGAAAAGGAGCCTCTGGGAGGGCTACAGCTATGATTTCTTGAGATTTAGCAGGACTCCCATGGACGTGAGAAAGTGTGAGGTCATGGCTACGGCGTCGAGAGTTCCCTGCCTGGAAGGGCTTGCTAGAAGCCAATCGTCCAGATATGGGAACATTTGTATTCCAATTTTTCTGAGATGCGCTGCGAGAATTGCACAACACCTTGTAAAAACTTGAGGCACTGAGGATAGCCCAAACTCTGAACTGATAATGCTGTCCCAAAGCCACGAACCTTAGGTATATGTGATGCTTTGGGTGAATAGGAATATGCTGGTAAGCATCCTGCATGTCCAGGGGTGCTAACCAGTCGTGTTGATGAAGCAAAGGTAACAGGGTTCCTAGCGATAGCATTCTGAATTTCTCTTTGGGAAGAAATTTGTTTAATTTTTTGAGGTCCAAAATGGGGCGCATGCCCCTGGTTTTCTTTGGAACTAGAAAGTAATGGGAGTAGACTCCTGTGTTCCATTGATCCAGTGGAACTACTTCCACTGCCCTGTTGTTCAGAAGGCCTTGTATCTCGGAGGCGAGAAGTTCTGACTGAAGTATTGACAGCTTTGGCTGCCGCTTGGGGAGACAATCCGGAGGGTTCTCTGAAAAATTGGGAGAATATCCCTCGAGGATTATCCAGAGGACCCATTTGTCTGAGGTTATGGACTTCCACTGGTTGTAGAATTGAGTCAGACGACCTCTCACCGCTAAAGAGTCCCCCGTGGGCAGCTGAGGTGGGACTTGGGCCAAAAACGCAGAAGGCGGCACTGGGTGCTTTGGGTCCTTGTGCCTTCTGTTGGGTTTTCTTCTGAGGCTGAGGGGTTTGATTTCTATTAAACCCCCCCGCCTTTGCCCTGAAAGGACTGACGGTTATGAAACTGGTGTTTGTTAACACCCCCTTGAGAGGGGGCGGGAGGAGGTCAAGCCAATTTAATGGCTGACCTAGTCTTTTGTGTGACCTCTAGAGCCTGTTCTACTTGAGGGCCGAAGAGATATACACCATCGAAGGGCAGTGCCATGACCTGTTGCTGGGCATCATTCATGAAACCTGAAGTATGCAGCCAGGAATGGTGGCGGGTACAAATGCCTGCCGCCGCCGCTCAGGAGGCAGTATCGAAGGTGTCCATAGCTGCTTTAACCTGCTGATTGTTGGATTCGATACCCCGGTTATGGTTTGAAGAAGCTCTGAATTAGTGTCAGACTCCGGTAGAGCTTCAACCATTTGCTTGAGCAAATGTCAAAGAATATACTCATATTGAGAGAAATAGCCCTGGTAGCTGGCAATACGCATATCTAGGGTGGAAGCAGCAAAAACTCTCTTACCTAAGGTATCTATCTTACGAGATTCTTTATTTATAGGTCGAGCTGCAGTAGTCTGAGGAAGGACGACCTTATCATTCTCTGCCAAGACTACAGCAGGATCCGCAAAGGCTTGGGAAGCCAAAATTGGTCGATCCTTGGGAGCAGCATACTTCCTATCTATGGACTTAGCCACAGAAGGAATGAGAGCAGGATTATTTCACACCATTTGAGAAAGCGTCTTAAAGGAGGGTTGTACCGAGGGAGTTAAATCCATAGGAATGAGGTACTGGAGTCTTAAAAGCTTCCCAGGATTGATGTCCATAGTCTGGAGAGAAAGAGTGGAATTCAAATTTTTCAGCAGAGACTTAAATGACAGGTCCTCGAACACAGGTTCTGCAACAGGATTAGATTCTGCTCAGTCCACATCATCACCCAGTCTAAGATCTGGGTCAGGCTCAATATCATCTCCTGACAGTCCAGGAGGGACTGTATGGACAGGAAAGGAATGAAAATCAGCAGGAAAAGAGGAGGGAAAAGAATTCTGAGAGGAGAAGCCCTGAGGATTGGCAGACAAAGAGCCAGGCCTTGGCGCCGAAGAACACGGCACCGACAAAGCAGACGGCGCCGAAGAGCATGGCGCCGATAACCCGCACGGCACCGAGAGGCTACACGGTGCCAAGAAAGTCAACGGCGCCGAAAACTCACATGGTGCCGATAGGCCGCACGGTGCCGAAGTCGGCGCCAATTGACCCATCGATGCCGACGGAGCCAACCCAGGACCCCGAAAATCAGGATTTGAGGAAGAATACCAGGAGATCGAGGCATCGGTGTGGCCCCTTGCGCCGCAGCCATGTGAGGGGTGGAACACCTGAGCGCGGAGTCGACGGCACCGAAAAGGGCCCCGCGTGACTAGTGAGGCCCAATTGCCCTGCTCGATTGCCCGAAGAGCCAGAGTGCCCCGGGGCGACTGGGCCAGGCAACTGGACCAACCTCCGAGCCCATTGCTCCATCAGAGCGGCCCACTGAAGAAACTGCTCATCGGAAGCCCTACCAGAAGGCGGGGAAGTGCTCCGATGTCGAAGAGGTCAGCGACCAGAACCAGAAACCAGCGACTCCGAATGAGGAGACCGGCAACTGGCCCCATGACTGACCGTCGACGTGCAGACATATCAGAGGGCGACCTCGAGTGATGCCTTCTCTTTCTCGACCTACGGGCCGAATGGTGCCGAGAATGCGACTGTTTTCGTTTATGCTTCCGGGGGGACCACCCCTCCTCTCGGGCATTGGACCGTCCGTTGTCAGACCCCCCTTCCGGAGAAGGCGGCGGACCGGACCCAGCCCGGCTGACTGAACAGCTTGCATACGAAGTCTCCCTACCATCACCTGACCCACTAATGGTCGACTCCGACAATGTAGGCTGAGACTTCCTTTGAAGAATAAATTACTGTAAGCAGTACTTTACTTGAAAAAATACTATAAAATAATAAACTGAAAACTATGCTGCTAGTTTGAAGTTGGACTCCCGGAGGATGAGCGACGTCGTCACTGAAGTGCACTCGATGGCGGGAAAAAAGGAACTGAGGCAGTTGGAGGGTCGACCCCGAGATAGTCATTACCGCATGAGCCGAGGCTCGCGGTACCGCTCCTCGCGGCCCCATCTCTGGCGCCAACCCTCTAGCAAAAAGTTTGCTCCCGCTGGGTTCTAGTGCCTCCGCCGCAGATCCCATTAGTGTGAATGAGTGGTGGAGACTTTATGTCCAGGAAGATCTTGTCCTTCTCCTGGGAGGGAGGAAGCTTACTGATATGTTCAATGGTCGAAGCACCAAGAGTATGTTGGTATTTAACCATATGACCCATATAATTCAAGATTCGAATATTCATGGTGCCTGAAGCAAGAAAAAATTACTCACCTTAGTAATGTTGCTTCTTCTAATGGAGTCTTGATGTATTCTGACTAATGCAGTGATCGCCAACCTTTGAACTGCCACAGAGAACAAAGAGTTAATTTTCCATGCAAGGCATGGAACGGTGAGCTCGAGCTCGGTTGAAGCCTCTGTCTGCTGTTGTTTGAACCCAACCGTCAGATCTTTACGAGCTATACTCACTGGGAGTTCTGTGTGGAAACTGTAAACTCACACTAACCAACTGGCAACTAAATTTGATAAAAAGGGTTTTTTCGGTTTCAAAGCAAAGACTCAAGTCAGGAAATCCAAAAAACAAAACACAACACACACTCACAATAAAGGAGGGTGAGAAAAAAGGGGCACCTATAGGTGCCAACACTGCTCTGCCCACCCACATCCCAAAACCAGGTTCTGAGAGGGAGGGGAGGTCAGAATACATCAAGACTCCATTAGAAGAAACAACATTACTAAGGTGAGTAATTTTTTCTTCAAACAACATGAAGTCTTGATGTATTCTGACTATTGCAGACTACCAAGCAGTACCTCCATGGAGGAGGGACAGAACCTACTTTGGGAATAGGCTCTGAAGTACTGCTGTGCCAAACTGAGCATCACTCCTAGCCTGGGTATCCAGAGAGTAATGCTTAGTGAAAGTATGGACTGTTTTCCAGGTGGCTGCTTGACAAATCTCTAAGATAGGAATATCCCTGGCAGCAGCCAGGGAAGCAGCTGTACCTCTAGTAGAGTGAGCCCTCAGGCCTGAGGGTGGATTCTACCCAATTTTTCGAGCAGAATTGTATACAAGAGACAATCCACCTGGCAATAGATCTTTAGTGGCAGGTTTACCTTACCGACCTCTCCATAAGTGAGAACAACTGGAGGGAGTCAAACTTGTGACCCTTGTGCACTCTATGTATGTAGCTAAGGGCCCTTTTTACGTCCAGGCTGTGCAGCCTCCTCTCTCCAGAGGAGGAATGGTCAGTGAAGAAAACAGGAAGAGACATAGACTGATTGAGGTGGAAATCTGAAACCACCTTAGGCAAAAACTTGCTGTTAGTTCTTAGGACCACTTTATCTCTATGGAAAGAGATGAAATCAGGCTCCACTGACAGGGCTTGCAATCACTGATGTGCCTGGCAGAGGTAATGGCTACCAAAACACAGTTTTCCAAGTCAAGTACTTAAGCTCTGCAGAGGACAAGGCTCAAAAGGGGTTGCATAAGCTGAGCAGTGCAAACATTACGGTCCCAAGCAGGAGCGGGGTCCCTGAAAGGAGGATTGGTGTGCAACAATCCCTTGAAGAATTTGCAAAATACAGGATGGGCTGAAAGAGAAGAGGGCTTGCCTACTGACAAAAAAAGCAGAAACAGCTGCCAAATATACTCTGAGTGTAGCTGGTCTGAGTCCCAAGCCATTGAGATGAACCATATAGTCCAGGACTGTAGGCAACCCAGCAGATTCTGGAGAAATAAGCTTACCAGAGCACCAAATAGTGAACCTTTTCCATTTGGAGTTGTAAGTCTTTCTGGTGGAAGGCTTTCGAGAAGCCTTTAGAATATCCAGGACACCTTGAGAGAGGTGCAGATCAGCAAACTCTAGCTCTTCAAGAGCCAAGCCTTGAGATTGAGAGATTTGAGATTCGGATACCAAACCTTCCCCTGAGAAGATGTCAACAGGTTGTAATTCCTGGGAAGAGACAGGGGAAGGTGGATTGCTAAGGACAGCAACAGTGGGTACCAGGGCTGTCTGGCCCAGTCTGGAGCGATCAAAATCACTTTGCAGGGTTGAGACCTGATCTTGACTAGTACCTTGAACAGGAGAGGGAAGGGGGGGAAGCATACAGGAACTTCTCTTCCCAATTGAGTACCAGAGCATCCAGGGGGACTGAGCCCAATACTGGGGGTCTGCAGCAAAAAAGAGGAAGTTGGCGATTGTCTGGGGCTGCAAAAAGATCTATCTGAGGAGTGCCCCATCTGGAGAAAATCACTTTCAAAACTAGGGGATCTAGGGACCATTCGTGGTGGCCCTGAGATATCCTGCTGAGAGCATCTGCCAGGACATTGTCCTTCTCTGGGAGGTGAACTGCTGTGAGAGAAGTTTGCAGGGAATAGGCCAGAGACCACAACTTCATTGCTTCTGTGTACAAGGCCATAGACTGAGTGTCCCCTTGCTTGTTGATGTACCACATTGTGGTGGTATTGTCTGTTCTAATCTGGACTACTTTGTTCTGAACAGACTTGGAAAAAGCTTGTAGTGCCAGGAACACTGCTCTGAGTTCCAACAGATTGATGTGAAGCAGAGATTCTTTAGGTGACCACAGCCCTTGGGTGGTAAGATCCCCCAAGTGGGCTCCCCAGCTCAAGAGGGAGGCATCTATGGTGAGGATTAGAGAATGAGACTGAGTGACAAAAGGAACTCCTTGCCTTAAATTGTCCTGATCCTGCCACCACTGCAAAGCCTGGATCAGGGTTCGAGTCACTGGGACTAGTTTGGTCAGGAATCCTTTCTCTGGGACCAGAAGGTTCTCAAGTGGAACTGAATGTCCCTCATCTGAAATTCTTGCCCCTGGACCACGCTGTAGAGGCTGCCATGGGCCCAGGAGCTGCAAGAAGTGCCTTGCTGGTCGAGACACCTGAAGGGTGAAAGAAGAGGCCAGTTCCATTAGTGTCCTTGCCCTGTCCAGGGGAAGGAAGGCCTTTGGTCTTATTGTATCCAGCTCCGCCCCTATAAAGATGAGGAGCTGCAATGGCTCTAGAACTGACTTTGGAAGGTTTAGGAGGAACCCTAAGGAAGTGAGCAGTTGCTGAGTTATCTGAAGATGTGACTTGACTTGGTCTGGAGACTGACCTACTATGAGCCAGTCGTCCAGGTATGGAAAGATGGAGATCTTTTTTCTCCTTAGGAGAGCAACCACTACTGCCAGGCACTTTATGAACACCCTTGGGGCTGATGTTAGATCAAAGGGCATTGCTCTGAATTGATAGTGGCCTGAGGGCAACTCGAACCTGAGGTACTTTCTGTGGGAGCACCTGATGGGAATGTGAAAATAGGCATCCTTGAGGTCCAGGGAGGCTAGCCAGTCCCCTGGCCTTAGAGAGGGCAGAATTATTCCCAGAGTCACCATTTTGAATTTTGGCTTTAAAAGGTGCTTGTTTAGGTATCTCAGATCCAGGATGGGCCGCCATTCTCCTGTCTTTTTGGGGGTTAGGAAGTACCTGGAGTACAATCCTTTGCCCCTGTGTAGGGTAGGAATCCTTTCTATGGCTCTGAGAGCCAAGAGGGAAGAAACCTCTGCCTCTAGGGCAAGGGCCTCTGAAGGATTTGCAGGTGGAAAGGATCTGGTTCTCATCTTGGGAAATTTTCTGAAGCTGAGAACCAGTCCCAGGCTTACTACTTCCAGGACCCACATGTCTGATGTTAAAGACTTCCAGTCCTGGACAAAGTAAGCCAGCCTGCCCCCTACAGGTAGTGGAGAATTGGCCCGGGCAGACCCATCAGGATGTCTGCTTGGCAGGGGCTTTAGGCTGAGGGGTGGAAGCAGGCCTGCTTATACCCGTCCGCCTCCTCTAAAGAACCCCTCTGAGCAAAAGCAGAAGAGGAGGCCTGGGCTTGGTAAAAGGCTCATGAAAAGGCCTGCCTCTGCCCCTGGACTGCTGCCTCTGAGGAGTGGCTTGCCTTTCTTTGACCTGAGCACTCCTGTAGGTGGTCCTGTACTCGTCCATTTTCTTCATGTAATTCTCTGTCTGCTCCCCAAACAGAGAATTACCAATGACAGGAAAATCCATGGCCTTAGCCTGGGTATCCTGAGACAGGCTAGCACATCTGAGCCAAGCCATCCTCCGAAGGGCCACAGATGTAGCCATGACTCTAGATGAAACATCATTGGAGTTTACAGCAGCATGAAATTGCACCTTGGATGCCTCAATCCCATCCGCAGCCACCAGCTCCAGCTACTTGGCAAGCTGGTCAGGGGCCTGTTTA
This sequence comes from Neoceratodus forsteri, assembly GCA_016271365.2. NCBI lineage: Eukaryota > Metazoa > Chordata > Ceratodontiformes > Ceratodontidae > Neoceratodus > Neoceratodus forsteri. The sequence goes on along the minus strand of CM057453.1, from coordinate 283,407,412 downwards.
GCTAGAGACATCACAGTGTCCCACCTGGACTTCTGGTATCTAGCTGTGTAGGCCATATAGTTAGCCTGCCTGAGTCCCAAAGATGCTGCAATGTACTGTTTCTTTGCCATGGCATCGATCCTCCTGGAGTCCTTGTCTGGGGTGTGTGAAGCCAAAGGAATATTTGCCTTATCACAGGCAGCAGCCTGCACTACCCCAACATGGCTGCATTGCTGGGAAAGGAACTCCGTGTCTGAGCCTGAAAGTGTATACCTCTTGTCCATTCTTCTGTCCACAGGAGGTATGGAATTAGGAGTTTTTAGAATTTTAAATGTCTGTTTCCCAAAAGATTTATGGAGGGGAATAGACAATCTCCTGGACTCTGGGATGTCCATCATCTCAACAAAATCAGGCTCCTCCTGATCCTCTACTGCTTCTTCCATAGGAAGCTGGAGGGTTTCAGACACTTTCTTGTAAAACATAAAGTGGGAGGGGGACTCAGAAAGCCTAGGAGGAGAAACGCTTGAAGGTCTGTCTGGGGAGATGTCCAGGTCAATAGGCACATCCAGACTTTCATAATCACCATCATCATTATCTTCATACTCTCCCTCCTCCTCCTCCGGTTCATAAAATTCTTCTAAAGTATAATCCAGAACCGTGGGAACCGACCGAACCGAGCCCCTGACCGATGGTGCCAGTTCGTCCGGAACCGGGTTAAGCACTGAACTATTCTTATCGCTTTGGCTATCTCATCAGCGGTCAGAGAAAGAACTTGTGGATCCGAACCGGATGATTTATCCCTTCTTTTTCTTTTAACCGGAACAGACTCCTCAGAATTGGTTCTCCTTTTGCCCGAAGAAGTTTCGCCCTGGTCAGAGGGCACTTCTTCTGGTTCGGTCGGAACCGAACCTTGATGGCCATCCGGGTCATCGGACTTCTCGGCCTCCCTTTCCCTCAGTCTACCTACTCTCTTATCCAGGGTAGCTTTGGGAAAACTTTTACAAATGTGGCAGTCTGAATTGAGGTGGTCAAACCCCAGACAATAAGCACAGGTGGTGTGGGGTCATGTGAAAGGCTTCCCACACACTACAATCAGTGGAAACCCAGTGGGCCCGCTTTTTTTTTCTTGGTTTCTCAGACATGGCCAATCCTAACCAAAACTTACCCTTTTTTCAGCAATCCGCAGGCAAGACACCTTATCAGTTCCTGACCGTAGTCATTGGTCTTGGAAAAACGAATGAAACTGCTTTTTATAATCGACAGGATCAAGTTACTACACTCTAATAAAGACAGAAGTTTTTATAGAAACCTGATCGGTTCAAACCGAACCGATCCAATGTTTAAAGTTCCACACAGAAAACTAATATAGAAAACCTATCTAGTACTCACGGTACCACAGACAGAGACTTAAACCGACAGGTTAGAAGCAGAAATTCGGTTGAAATCGAGCGAAAAATCGACACTTTAACCGACTTTTTTTGAACCGAGCGAAGGAGAAATCTCCGGAGCGACTGTTCAGTGAGGCGGAGTAAAGAATCTGACGGTTGGGGTTCAAACAACAGCAGACAGAAGCTTCAACCAAGCTCAAGCTCAGCGTTCCATGCCTTGCATGGAAAGTTAACTCTTTGTTCTCCGGGGCAGTTCAAAGGTTGGAGATCACTGCATTAGTCAGAATACATCAAGACTTCATGTTGTTTGAAAAACCTTTTTCCCCAGGTAATCAATCTTTCGGGATTCTTTATCGGGTGGTAAGGAACTCATGTGCTTGGGTTTTCTGGTACGATCATGAGCGGCAGTAATGACCACAGAATCTGCTTCTGGGATAGTGGACAGGAAGGGATGATCCAGGGGAGCCTAATATAAGTGATCTGCATTTCGGGGAACAGCTGTAATAGCTGCTGGCTGATGCCAGGCACCCAGCATGGCATTCTGGTAAGCTGGAATCAGTGGGGGCACCACTAAGGCCGGCTCCTCTGGTAGTTCAAGATATTCTACCATATCCTTACATTGTTTGTCATGTTCTGTGGTAGAGAACCCCAGGACCTTTTGTATTTGGACCATCATCTTGCTAAAGGACGGGTCATCTAGAGGAGAGGTGGCAGCCGGTGTAGGCATGTCCTCATCCAGGGAAGAGATTTCCGAGTAGGGGGACTCTGGCTTAAAGGAAATCGAAGTCTTGGAAGTCTTATTTGTCAATATCACCAGGGATATTCACCGGTAGCTCAGGTTCGTCTGACTAATAATCTTCCATATTAGGAGGAGGCAACCAGGGTGGCAGTATATCCCTGTCACCGTGAAATCTTTAAGGCGGAGGAGAGGGAAATGGAAAGGATCTCCGAGCACTCCTGGGTCGGAGGGCTGGGTATACCTTATATTATGCAAGACCTGCATCACTGTCTTGGTAATGTACCGTTCTGGGGGGGGGGAAGGGTTAAGAAGCGGAGTGTGAAAAACAATGGGGGCAATAGAGGGGATGGAACGGTAGAGTGGGCAGGTCCCGCCCATGGGAAGAACAAGCCAGGGTCCTGGTCTCTGTCCGCTTGCTCCCTGTAAGATGGCACCTGTGAGGGTGGAGGGGCATGCTGTAAGGCAAAAGCCATTGGTTTGTCCTGAGGTACACGGACCTTCGCCAACGAACCTGTCATCAACAGGAGAGTAGCCCTCGTCGATGGACCAGCTGTGTATTTGGCTAAACTAGAGGGTATATGCCCTCCGTCGATGGAGCAGACAGAGCCTGCAGAGCATTTAAAGCACCCGGAAGTGCCGTCAACGAGAGAGTGTGAGCCCCCTTCGACAAGGAGGCTGTAGGAAGATGCTCAGTCGATGGAGGAGCCACAGAAACAGTGGCCGTTGACAGGTGACGCAGCCAGGAGATGGGGGGGGGGTTTATCCCTTGCCTTACCCTGCCACGAACAAGAACCAGAGCTGGGGGAGCCCTTGGTACGAGTCCCCCTGGTTCTCTAACAGAAGCATACTTTGCTCTGTAAACAAATGCTGAAACTCAAGCAACCGTCAGTGACGGGTTGCTCTACTGAACTCCTGACAGGAGCTGCAGGATTTGGTGTCGTGTGTGGGTCCCAGACACCTTGCACAAAATGTGTGGTTGTCAAAGTAGTATATCTTACTACCGCAATGGCAGGAACTAAACAGAGCTTGTTTCGTTAAAGAATCTTTAGACATTCGTTTTGTAATCCAATTTCTCATCAATGACTGCTACACAGAATTTGAACTACCTGCTGCGCAAGCTGAAGACGGCGGGAAAATGAACTGAGGATACCAGTGACCGCCCACACTTATATAGGAAGCAGGACATGATGTCATGCATGGGCGGTCCCTAGTGAAAACTGATAGAAGACCTGTAGTGCGACAGCGCCCTCTGCTGAAAACTCCCAGAAGTAATTACCTACTGCAAGAGACCATTCTGTGGAAGAGCTACTGTTACAGGTGAGTAACCTGTTTTTCTAGGACTGTGAATATGTTGTTCTATCCACACTTGTTGGCAGACTCCTAGCAGTTCTCTGGGAAGACGGAGGCAAGGTGCACACCCCCTACTTGGGAAACAGAGATTGGAAAACTGAGGCTCCAAAACCAGCATCCCGGTGTGACTCTAGGTCAATGTGGTAGTGGGAAATAAAGGTGTTTGCTGACTTCCAGGTAGCAGCCCTTCATATTTCCTGGTTAGGGACGTCCCTGGAAGCAGCCACCGATGCAGCAGTATGGCGGGTGGAGAGAGCTCTTACCCCTACGGGAGGCTCCTTGCCCGCCAACCTATAGCAGAGATCAATGCATGATGTAATCCATCTGCCAATTATCTGCTTAGATGCAGGTCTGCCAGGTGCGACTTCAGCATAGGTGACAAACAGCTGGCAAACCTCTCCCTGAAATTCAACCATCTGCTCCTTACAGTATGAGAGTGCTCATCTCAGGTCCAAGGTATGGAGCCTGTACTCTGCCTCCGATGTGTCACTGGGGTAGCACACCGGCAGAGTTAACACCTGGTTAAGGTGAAACTCCGACACCACATTCGGAAGGAATTTTGGGTGGGGCGCAGGACAACCATGTCCCTGTGGAAGACCAGATAGGGAGACTCAACAGAGAGTGCCTGTAGTTCCCCAGTCCTTCTGGCTTTCATGATAGCCTCCAAAAAGGTGGTCCTCCATGACATATGTGACATCTCACACCTGTGCATTGGTTCGGATGGCTTGCCCATGAGCTTTGCCAATACTGGCAGTAGATCCCACAGTGGTGGTGATTCATGCACCAGAGGGGAAACATGGTCGAGGCCTTTAAAGAAGTGCCAGACTACCTTCTCCTGTGCCACCGTCTGCTGACCGGCCCGCACCCGGTAAGCAGAGATGGTTGCCAGGTGCACCTTAAGGGTCGTAGACCAAGGACCCCCTTTGGACAGGGACCAAAGGTAGTAGAGGATGCTAGCCACCAGACAGGACAAAGGGTCCAGGCTCTTGCCCTGACACCAAATAGAAAATCCTTTCCATTTGAAGGCATAGCACCTTCTGGTTGACTCCTTCCTAGATGCCTCCACGACGGGGAGTACATTCTTGGAGAGACCCAAAGCCTGGAACTCTAGTCGCTCAGGCTGTCAGGTGCAGGGACTGAAGGTCCGGATGGAATACCTTCCCCTGATTGACTGATATCAGGTTCAGGCATACGGGAAGATGCCTTGGAGGCCTGGAGCTGAGGCTGAGGAGATCTGGATACCAGAACTGACGAGGCCAGTCTGGGGCTACCAGGATCACCTGTGCCTTGTCCCTCCTGACCTTGAGGATCACCGTGTGAACTAAGGGAAGTGGAGGTAAGGCACAGAAGAGGCCTGAGGTCCACAGTTTCGAGAAGGCATCTCCCCTGCAGCGAGCCCTGCTGAGGGGGGGTGGGCATGAAACAGCCTCAGCTTTGCATTCTCCTTGGAGGCGAACAGATCCACCTGAGGTTTGCCCCAGTGGGAGAACAGGCTGCATACTATCTCTGGATGGAGAGATCACTCGTGGGATGCTTTGCCCACATGGCTGAGAGCGTCCGCCAGTTGATTTGAGGCTCCTGCCACATGGATGGCTAGGAGATCTGCCTCCAGTCGGCTCACGAGGGTCCAGATGTGGAGCGCTTCCCTGTACAGAGGCCGGGAGTGTGTGCCCCCCTGCTTGTTAAGACAGTACATAGTCATTCTATTGTCAGTCTGGACTTGCACCACCTGACCCCGAAGGAGCAGAATGAATGCTGACAGTGCCAGCTGGACTGCTCTCAGCTCCAGCAGGTGATATGACATCAGGATTCCTTGGGGTCCAGAGGCCGTGGAAACTGTGATTTCCCATGTGGGCACCCCAGCCCCTGAGAGAGGCATCGGTCGTGAGAATGACCGTTGGCTTGGGACGGACAAACCGGATCCCTTCCTGCAAGTGTGTTAGGACGGTCCACCATTGGACAGCGTCCCACATCTTCTGAGTCACAGTGACCAGCTGGTTGAAGTAACCATGTTGCTGAGCCCACTGGTTGGCCAGCTCCCACTGAAGGGGGCGCATATGCCACCGGGCCCAACGGACCACGGCGGTGCAGGCTGCCATGTACCCCAGAAGGCGCAGGAAGTCCCGGGCACGGCGCAAGTGCCCAACCAGAAATGATTAGGCAAAGGAGGAGAGAACCTCCACCCTGTGCATTGGGAGCCTGGCTCTGACTCAGCAAGAGTCAAGCTCTGCACTGATGAAACAGATCACCTGCGAAGGTACGAGTTCCTACTTGGTCTCGTTGACCAGGAGACCAAGTTCAATGCAGGACTGGAGGGCCAGATCCCTGGACTTCTCCACCTCCTGTCTGGAGGGACCAGCTATGAGCCAGTCATCGAGATAGGGGTACACTCTGACCCCTGACGCCGATGGTGGGCTGCCACCTCTGCCATGCATTTGGTGAAGACCTGGGGGGCCGATGACAGGCCAAATGGCATGGCTCGGAACTCGAAGAGGGCTCCCTCCGCTCAAAAACGGAAGAACCTTCGATGTGACGGATGGATCAGGACGTGAAAATGTGTCCTGGAGATCCAGAGAGAAAAACCACATGTTCTGCTTAAGAGATAGTATGATCTGAGACAGAGTTACCATCCTGAATGCGCGGGAGCTGAGAAATTTGTTCAGGTCGTGCAGATCTAGAATGGGGCGCCAGCCCCCCCCCCCCGGTCTGTTTCGGGACCAGGAAAAACCTGGAAACAAACCCTGGGTTGACAGGGGTGTCCACGACTCTGGCCACCACCTCCTTGCAGAGGAGCTGGGCGATGTCATCCAGGAGAGCCGACTGAGTGTGTATGGACACCATTTCCTCCTATGGGGCGCGGGCTCGGCTTGGTGGGTACTGCTTGAATTCCAGAGGTAGTCCCTGGCCGACCACTTCTAAAACCCACTTGTCCATTGTAACAGCGGACCAGGTGGAAAGGAAGTGATGGAGCCGGCCCCCCACAGGAGGACCCAGAGCTGGTGTGACGGGTATAGGGTTGGTCACCCCCCTACCGTCACTGGGCAGGCTTGGAGGAAGAGGGTCCAGTTTGGGAACCACTGAAATCCCGTCCTCCAGGTTTACGGGCTGCTGGGGGCCCGGACTTGGGCCAAGAGTGTCAAGGTTGAGTATGCTGCTGTTGCTGCCCGATTGGAAATGGGGCTGCTTGGCTGCAGGGGCAGAAGACCGAAAAGGCTTTCTTTTCTGCTTTTTGGAATCCTGGGATTTCTTCTGAGCAGAAGTCACAGAGTCCAAGGTGGCACTGGACTTTTCCATGCGCTGGAGGTGACCGTCCACACCTGGGACGAAAAGGTCGGTACCCAGGAACGGGACATCCATCAGTTTGTGCTGAGTGCCTGCTGTGAATGTGGAGTCCCTCAACCAAGCCCTGCGGCGCATGGCAACCGTGGCAGCCACTGAGCGAATGCAGGAGTCCCCAAGCTCCAGAGCCGTCTAGAGTTGCTGCTTCGCAACCGCCCAGCTCTGGTCGCGGACCTGCTTAACCATGGTCTGGAGGTCTGCGGGGAGGTGAGGAAAAACCTCATCAAGAGAGCCCAGAAGGGCATGAGAAAAATGCGCCATGATGACGGCTGAGCTTGCCTGACGAAGGCCCAGCAAAGAGGCAGCATAGACTTTCTAGGCCGAATGGTCCAATTTTTTGGACTCTTTGTCCGGGGGTCTATCAGTGTCTCCTGAATTACCCGAGCGCCTAAACACAGATTCAGTCACCAATCCCTCAGCTGATGGGTGCTATGTGAATCCCGAAAGGGAACCAATGGGTACTTGCGGGCCATTTAGGTTGATGGCGCGGGGCAGGATGCTGCCATAGCTCCAAAGTCAGACCAACAACGCCCTCGGCCACTGGGAAGGCCTCCGTTAGTGAATCTCCTCATTTGAGGATGTCAGTGAGGGTGTATTAGGTCCATTTCTGAACGGGTTCTTAGGGCATCCCATAGATTCAGAGGTGAGACGGAGGATGCCCATGAAGGAAGTAGGGCCTTCTTCCGTCGACAGACTCCCGATGGATTACTCGTCCAAGGGGCAAGAATGTAGGTTGGAGTCCTCGGACTCCGGATAGATAGGCCAGCCACCACAGTCGCCCTCCACCCGCCTAGGACGGTCGGGAGGGAGGATGACGGATAACCTACGCGAGAGGCCAGAAACGGGCTGAGACTGCTTAGAAGGAGCCCCTGAAGGTGGCTGCTTAGGTGGTGGCTCCACCACAATCGGTGAAGAGGCCAGTTTTGGCCGAGCTGGAAGGGTCTTGACCAGCTCTGCAGGCAGAGGAACGGAATGGACTGGCTCCTGAGGAGTCGACATTGGCCTAGAGGGTGACAGCCAAGTAGTGGCCAAGGTAGAAGCCAGAGCCGACTGCTGGCTGACATAATCAACTGCTGCTACATCAAATCCTCGTAGCGTCAATGCAGTTTGCGTCGAAGCCTCTCCTCATCCGAGGAGGACCAGGAAGAGTGGCGGTGGTGCGCTTTTGGAGCACTTATGTGCTTTCTTGCCTGTTGGTCAAGGTCAGAGACCCCGACTTGGACCATCGGGGCTGACGGGTCATTCGGAAGGACAGGTAGAATCATGCTCTTCCTGGTCAGAGACCAGGACCCTGAGGGTATTCCGAGAGAGCTGGGTCTCCTCCTTGGTGGGTTCAAGCAGGTTCGGGGTCTTAAATAAGGAGTTGTTGGCCTCATCGAGTGATGACGGGGTTGAGAATAATCTCAACCGGATCGTCGTCCCACGTCTTAGCCGGCTGGCCTGATGGGGGTACCATGAAGCCAGCGGCCAAGGCTGCAATCTTGACTGAAGTCGAGATAGAAGATTCCTGGGACCGAGATCTTGCACGGTCCCAAGAACGTCATCAGCTAGACGATCCTTCCTTTTGCTTCTTGTCCTTCTTACGGGATCGAGAGAAGTGTGCACCCAAGGGGCCCTCTCCCTTGGTAGGGAGGAACTGACAAATCTCCTGAAAGGAGTCTGAGAAGGTGGAGCCCAGATTGAGCGGGACAAAGATCGACATAGAAGAGGACTGATCAGCGGCCCGAGCCACCTCTTCTTCAAAGGCTTTCATCTGTTCCAGCTGCTCAGCGGACCCCGCAGCCTTGGAGACCGCCCAAAGGGCTTCCTTGGGTTTGACCGGCAGGTTCAGTTCTTCCGCTCTACCCAACTGCAGTCATGCGAGACCATCGTCCATAACATTTGGATGAAAAGCGTGACACACTTCACACGCCTGGGTGCCTTGATCATGGCCCAGGCAATAAACGCACGAGGCATGTGGGTTGGTCACAGATATCTTTGCCCGCACGGGCAGTGGCAGAAACTGGGTGAGGACTTGTCCTTCATCACGGTCGAGATCGCAAAGCGATTGCGACAAACTCTAGTGAGTCTAAGTTTTGGTAAATCCGCAGATTTATGCGCCAGGGCCTACAGTAGCACGTGAGTGATAAGGAGGGAACCTGAATCTTCCAGCGGAAAGGAAGATCTGGCATCATGGGGCAGAGCTGAGGGATATACCATCCCAGTGGGTGGGAGGAGTCAGCTTTTAGACCTTCCAGCAAGATTCTTAAAGGGAAAGGACATGCCAACAAGTGTGGACAGAAATGAAAATTACATACCTACCGTAATTCCTGATCTTTCTGTGTATCTTCACCATTCATCACATTTGGGTTCTGGCTGGAGGTCCGCGACCTCACGGGAGCTCTTTTTTGGGGGGGATAGCGGAGTTGCGCCAGCACTGGCACCGACCTCAAGGCTGACGCAATGTGTGGCGCTCGCGGGTTGGCCGTTAGGTGTCGTCAACCCTGCCCTCCCGGCAGTTCTGAGTTGCTGTAGAGTAAGAAAGGGTTGGGAAGGAGGGACAAGGAAGTCCAAGGGACAGACAAAGGAAAAGATATACAAACTAAAAGGAGAGTGAGAAAAACTAAGGTGATTGGGAAGGGGCTCCAATATCTGGAATCAGAAAGGAAACGGAAGGAGGGAGGGGAAAACGTGAAATGGGAGGGGGAAGTCATACACTGGACTGATGACTGTCTGTAGACTGGATTGGCAGCTGTGAAGGAGTAGCCAGAAGGCAGAATTGCCAGAATTTCAAGGCACAAAATCACTGGCAAGAAACTCCAGCAAGAGCGGAAGAGGCTATTCTGGGAGAAGGGACAGGATCCAGCTTTGTCTCTCCCTCCCCCCCGAAACCACATAACTGGAAGGGGAGAAACAATAGGTTTCTTTTAATTAAATTTGAGGGATGAGTCCCTAAGATGGAACGGAGGAGGACAGAGGAAGAGAGAGAGAGAGAAAGAAGAGAAGAGAGAGCAACCACCAACCCCCACCCCAAAGGGGTGGCGCCAAGGCACTGAAGAGAGAAGCGTGCTCTCCCCGATCCCTCTCCCCTCCTGTCAGAAGGCAAAATCCTGTGTGTTTCCAGGTCACCCGCCTCCTGACCAGCAGAAAGGGGAGGGGACACAGAGGGAAGGGAACCCAGAGACTGAGGCCCCAGGGGGATGGAGGGTGGGATTTGTGATGAATGGTGAAGATACACAGAAAGATCAGGAATTACGGTAGGTACGTAATTTTTGCATCTTGTGTGTGTCAATCTTCACCATTCATCACATTTGAGTGAGTACCGAGCCCCGCCCCCCCGAAAGGTGGCTCTAGACCCTAAAGGACCAAGTCCCTTAGCTCCCAGTGGGGGAAAACACTGAAAGGGAGAACCTTGACGGGCCTGGTGAGGCCCGAGACTGGGGAGAGTGAGACGGGGAACCCCTGGAGGGAGTAGGAGGTTGCCCTGACAAACGCTGCCTCACCTTGTGGGAGAAAGGTGGGTTCTCCGGTACGCAGAGGAAATCACCCTACGCTGGGCCAAGGGTGACAACCAGGAAAGACGTAGCCATGCCGTCCGCCTAGTGCAGATCGCTGTCCCTAAGACCCTGGAAGCTTCCTCATTGGCGTTGTAAGATGCCCTCGCTTGGTGCTTTGCTAGCTCCAGGCCACATGCAGATAGTGCAATGGCTTGTCTGGTTACCTCCGAATCAGGCATAGAGGCTAGGAGATGACCTAGCCTAGATCACAGAAACCTATCATTGGTAGCATAGTGGGCCTGATGAGCAGAAATTGAAAGAAGCAACCATGCTGAGTAGAAGGTCCTCCTCCTCCTCCCCCAGAAGTCAAAATCCGTGGAATCTTTATCTGGGGGCCGGTCATGGTGGAGGGCGTGAAGCCCATCGGGAGCGTCCAGCTGCGTCAATCCTGACTGAGGATGAAGCATATGAGCTGGAGACTCCAGGGGGAGTGGCACAATACCTTTGGCTCAGATCCCTAGGGGCTGGGACTCCGGAAAAGGTCTTTGCCAGAACCGCAATGACGCCTCCTGGAAAGGAGCAGGCCAGGCGGGCACCACAAGGGTGGCCGCACTGAAGTTGCCTAAGAAGGCACGTGTCGAATGCTCCGGATTGTGCTGAGTGGGTGGGGTGACACGCAGGTCTTCCATCATCCTCACGAGGAAACGCTGATACTCCGAGAGATCATCAGCAGGGGAGATGTGGACAGAGGGCTCCTCTCCTCTCCTCCAGAAGAGGAGGATGAGGAAGCAGAAGACCTCGGAGATCCAGAGGTTGTCTGCTCAGGGGGAGGGTGGAACACCCGCTCGTCCATGGCCCTGAGGTATGTAGGGAAGTGAGCAGTCGCACCCCTGAATTGCTCCCAGGAGAGAGGTCACTTAGGGCCAAGAATGCCTGGGAGAGCAGGAGATGGCGACAGAGGAGTGGGGGCTAAGGCAACAACAGAAGGAGACCATCCTCTGTCCGGGCAAGAGAGCGCACCAGGAGCCTCAAGGGAAAGAGGAGCTTCGGAAAGCCCGACAGCTGATCAACCATGCTGGAACTGTCTAGGCCGTGCCCTGAAGAATCCCCCCGTGAGGTGACTGGGACCGTGAAAATCCAAAAGGATGGTCCCTTCCTTTCAAAGACCAGGGCCCTCTCGAGGAGACCGAAAAAGAAGGGTGGGGGTCCGTGCTATGACTCCTTCCCGAACCCGTGTGGGTCCTGTAAAAGGGTCGCCACATCGAACCCTGACCCCTTGGAACCTGAAAGAGCCCTCCTCCTCTCAAACACCAGCCTAGGCAGCTGACAACCCTGATCGGTCCCCAAGGGTACCACCCAGGGAGTAGCACCCTTCCCTGCTGTGGATGCTCCGGTCGGTCCTAAAGTTGGGCGATCCAGGCACACCACCTGAGGGGGTAACCCAACTGAGGGGGCAGAAAACCCTCCAAGCCCAGGCTGCAGGGCAACAGTGGCCTGCACTACCGCCTGCTGGTCAGCAACCCTGACCCTAGACTAGGGGGCTACCTCCCGCTCCTCTGAGGGAGGCTGGCTCCAGTCAGCCGAGGTAAACACCAGGGTCTCCACATGGGCTGCCAACTCCAAACAGTTGGACAGCCAGTCTGAACCAGACTTGGAATCCATCTCCGAAGAGGTAGAGACCAAAGTCCGGTGCCAGACTGTACGCGACGCCCGCTCCTGTCCGGCCCAAAGGAGGCGCAAGTCTGGGTATTCGCACCACAGCTGGCACCGAACTCCCCACACGGCACCGTGAACGGTGCTCGAAGAAGAGACGGCACTGAGAGCGGCAGCAGAGCCAGACTTGATGTCTGCCACGACACTGTCTCATCCCATGGCGCCGCGAACGGCACCGGAGTCAGGGATGGCGCTGACAGAGACACCAACAGAGAGCTCTGGCACCGAGGGCAACACCTCCCACGGTGCCGTGTCCTCGCTTGGCGGGGTCCCCAGCCTCAGCGCTGCTAACTGCACCGAGGCGAGAAACGGCTGAAGATGGCATTGTAGAACCTCCCACGGCACCGTCAGTGCTATTGGCACCATGAACGGCGTTGTCAGCAGAGACAGTGCTGAGTGGCAGACCGGCACTGACCACGGTGCCATCAGAGCCCATGGCGCCACGAATGGCGCTGAGGCCCAAAACGGCACTGAAGGACGGCGCCGAGGATGGTGCCGACCGAGGCTTCCCAGCCAGAGGAAATGACACCGGGGGCGCCTTCGCCCCTGAAAGGGCGATTGCCAGAGTGGTGCCTCCCACGCCCTCCCCAGGAAGAATGGACTGGGTGTCCTGCACCACGGAAGGGGCTTCTGCCACGGTGAGGCTACAAAAAGCAGAAGCCGCCTCCTCCGCAGTCCGTATAGAACCAGGAGGGGACCCGGAGGAAAGCCCGAGACCCCTCGGCTTGGCCCGACGAGAGCGTGCCCATGCCCCTAAAATTGGCGGAGCTCGTCCAACTTTCCACACGAGTTGATCCAGGACACGATGATCCACAGTGGAACAGGCGTCACACGAACCCGAAGCAGGCCAGGAACACAAGACAACGATCATGCTGGTTGGTAATGGAGTACTTGCAGCCACATGGGCACCGACGCATAGGGGGCCACCCCACTTTCAGCGACTTTTTGCCCCACAATCTAGACATGATCAATGGAAAAACAATTAAAAAATAGACTCGACGTAGCTGAAAAATAATAAAAGGAACAGTCTTACCAACAGCGGCGTTGAGTAGGGTGAAACGGAACTGGCAGGTAAAACTTTCGGCGTCGAAGACACAAGAGTAGGCCATAGTTGCTTGGAGCTCCTCACGCTCTACGGCAGGAGATTAAGAACTGGCAGGAGGGTGGGGTCGATGACACTTTTTGGCCAACCCGTGAGTGCCACGCAATGCATTGGCCTTGAGGGCGGTGCCGTTGGGGCGTTGACTCCGCCCATCCAAAAAAAAAGAGCTCCCGCGGGTTCGTGACCTCCGGCCTGAACCCAAATGTGATGAATGGTGAAGACTGACACAGATAAGATCAACATAGCCACGATCCTAGAACTGAAAGTGTGCAATGACAATGGAAGGCACAACAGACACAGAGCATCGTAAGAATATGAAAAGTGTGTCAGGATGATGCTTGTGATGCTACTATTCATCTATGGGCCCGCCAAGAGTGTGAAAAAGGCATACCAATATCAGAACCAGTGCTTAAAGAAAAAGCATTATTCTTTAACCAGACATTTGGTGACCAGCCTGATTTTGTAGCGAGTGATGGATCGCTGCATAGGTTCAAGAAGTGCTATGGAATCAGGCAGCTACGCCTATGTAGTGAGGAGCTCAGCGCTGCTGAGAAGGGTGTCTCACAATTTATGTAGCTGCTAAATGAGAGGCTACCATAGGAAGGGTTTGCCAGCCCTGGCAAATCTCTCAGGCCCATATGTTGCAAGACAAACTGAGGCAGCAGACACACACTTCGTGGGTGTTGGTCCTGAAAAATGTTCTCCCCGCACTTGCAGTATTTGAAGAGCGTTGATGGCTTGGAAGTCATGCAGAGGCGATGAGAAGAACATTTTCTGTATAGGAAAAATGTTATGTAGATGGCGTTTCTGCAACAGGTCCGATTATGTTACTCGACAGCGGGAAAAGAAATGAAGAGAGGTAGGGCAGCCCACAGTATATATATCCACGCTGACATGTGATGTCGACATAGGCGGCCCCAGCTTGGCAAAAGTTTCTGTGTGGTCCTAATGCCCGACGGTTGTTGTTCCAAAGGTGTGGCTTAGGGGAAGAGATATCCTTGAAGTAAAATACTAAGTTTCGAGTGGCATACATATTAAACATATAGTAGCTGTAACATTTAAACGGAGATTTTAAATCACCTGTGCCACTGAACTTAATAGTGGCCCCAATCTAGCGAATGCTAGATTATCCCAACTATTCAGAAGTCATCCAAATGGTTCAGATAATCAGGGTTCTACTGTATTATGCCCTGAATACTTATGGGGGGGGGGGGACTATTCTGTGGCTGCAGGAAGTTTAGGAACTCTCCTTATCCTTGTGTTTTTTTTTTTTTTTAGGTCTAGACCACATAGGCCACCTGACCTGGCTCTTCCCCTCTGCCTGCCGACAAAACTCTCTTGGCTCCCTAATTGACTCGGTAATCAGAAATCAAACTCCTTCAGTGCTCGCTGTGATGCTTGTACCTCAAACCTCCTATAGACTGAGATCGGTAGGTAAGTCACCACTTAGTGTGCCTAGATGTTATACATCCAAAGGCTCTGTTGCTTTTTCTCACTCTGCTCCCAAGCTCTGGAACTCCTTTCCCCTAGCACTTAGACAGGCAGGATCCCATGACAGTTTTAAAAAGGGGCTGCACCATCATCTATCTCTCGCAGCCTCCTGCACTTGTTTTAATCCTACTTAAATCCCCTCAACCTACAGCTACTTCCTGCCATACTATCCACTACCCCACTCCCCTAGCATTCACTCAACCTTCCTATCTCCTTAGCGGGCTAATCTTACCTCCCCTCTTAATACAGAGTCTTGTCTTGTACAGTAGGTCATGATGGTGCATCCTGCCCAGCCAGGAACTTGCCTTGCCGTGCTGACTCATGAATGACTTCATTGTTGGGACCAGTTTTAACCAATATTCCTTACTACCTTGTTCGGTTATTTCTCCTTTACTGTGCAAATTACTTACCCTGTCTCTGTGTGAATTTTGATGTCATGTTATGTTATTTGGCTGACTGTATCATTTTTACTGACTATTTGACCTGTGCTGTATGCAATTTTCTTGTACTCATGCTATGTATTTGTTTATGAGTGTTGCACTCTCGCAGGTCGTGCATGAAAATAGTCATTTTGTGGCTTGTGCACTTACCCGGTTAACAAAAACTAAATAAATGCTGTCAACTAACTCAATGAAACTATACAGAACCTTTGCACTTTATGTACACTGCTGTGTCAACTCTACACTGTTGCGATCTCCCAGGTCGTGCCTGAAAATACGCTACTTTTTGTCTGGTGCACCTACCTGGTACATAAAAACTAACTAAATCTAAATCTAAATCTGCGGGATGTGGAATGGGTAGTTTGCAGAACCAAATTTACACCAAAACTGCTAATTTCAAAGTTCTAGAAAAATGCACTCAGTTTTCAGATTAGACATGTTTGACTCCCTGAACAAGTTACCTGCAATTTAGCCTTCCTCTGTGCATCCAGGGTAGCTTTTCGCAGTTCCTCCATCTCCTTACGAAGCTGGCTATTTTCCTGCTGAAGTCTCAGCCTCTCTTCACTAACAGAATCACAGTCTTCTCGCGCTGAACCCAGAGCACTCTGTAGCTTCTGAATCCTCTCCTGGCAGCGTGACATCTCCTCTTCATAACTGAAAAGCAAACACTATTTCACAACGACTGAAATCTGGCACTTTCAAGATCTATGTTATGACCCAGTTCCCAGAACCACTGCAGCAGTCAGTTTATACTAAATTACACAATAAATAAAACTAAGTTGTTTTTTTTTGCTCATCCGTCTTTCTTTTAATCAAATTTTAGCTGATACTGTAAGTCCCTTTTTCAACAGAGCCATACAGTTCAAAGATTCTGTAATGACAAACTGTTTTTTTAAAGGGTCCCTGTTTTTCCTGGAAGGTGCCACCGTGCCAATCTTTTGTGGCTGTACCCATTCAATCTTGTGCAAGCCCTAAGTGAGAGAGAGAGAAGCCTACAGTTTTCCCCAGATACTGTATGTCTTACTTGCTGGATATGCCAAGCAAAAAGGAAGGTCAAATTTGCTTTTTTCCTCCTGTACAGTTAACACTTCCATGCCTGAGAATTGGGGCTGTTTGACTGGTACTGCTCTATGTTGGCATTTTGTTATCAGCAAGGTAAGATGACAACGTCGGG
Organism: Neoceratodus forsteri; assembly: GCA_016271365.2. NCBI lineage: Eukaryota > Metazoa > Chordata > Ceratodontiformes > Ceratodontidae > Neoceratodus > Neoceratodus forsteri. Next base: position 283,391,221 of record CM057453.1, on the reverse strand, counting down.
AGAGCTGCAAACTCACATCCAACTCGTGTTAGCGTTTGTCAAGAAGGTAGTCTTTTTGTACAAAAAGTGTTATTTAAGACTTTGGACACCCTTTTTTGGTCCTTCCTGTGCACAGTATTAACAAGCTTAAAATAAGAATCTTCCTATGACGTTTCTGATGAACAGCTGCAGCACACAACAGCATATTTTAAATTCTGAAACCCTCTCTTGGATGTTCTGTACTTTGTAAAGGTGCATTCAGAGAACATGAATGCATTTAACAAGAACATACTTTAACTTAGATAAGACATTTGCTGCAAAGCAATTAACTTCTAAAAGTAAAGAGACACTCTTTTCTTCTCAAGTCCTTTCTAAATGCTGAATACATTTTTTTAAGCAGCAGATTTAATGAAGAAAAAGATAAGTGAACTGGAACTCCTTGCAGTCTTAGTCTATTATTTGTTAATGGGGGATTTTGTTTAAAATAAAAGGCACCTGTTGGCAGGTTCAGACACAGTCCTCTGAAAAACAGAAGGCTGAGGCTGACTTGGGTCTCCATTTAAATACACTTTAGAAATCCACTTTCCTATTTGAAACAAGTCATGTATGTCAGTAGCATCCTCAGTCCCCAAAGACATGTTACAAACAGGTGCTACTGGTCTCGATATAACTCCCCCATATACATACATGCATACTTACCCAGCACTCCCCTTCCAGATCCACTCTGCTGCCCAGTTCCTCAGTGGCTTGTCCCAACATGGCTGGGTTCTAGACACACAGCCCGAGCACTGCCAGAAGCTGAGGAACATCTGCAGTCAGCGACAATGGAGTGGAGGTGATTGAGCTTTCTGTGGTGCCTAAGATGGGTAGATGTCAGCACCTTCATCAGTGGGTTGACTGAATTTTCACTTATTTCCCTCAGCCCCAGCCACCTCCCCATGCAACTGCCAATGGCGCTCTGCAGCAGGCTCCTATAGGTAGAGGGTGACTAACGTGTGGTCACCTACAAAGTCAATGCCACCCCTGCTCCTCACTGTAAAAGGCCCCCCTTGCAGGGGGATGCTCAGCTCCTCTCCCCCATGCTCCATACACCACTGGCCAAGGGTGCAGAAGTCAGCACTGAGAGACAATCCCAGGTCTAAACCTTCCACTATTTAAAAAATAAATAAAATAAAGCGAAGCAAGCCTTATTTAAATGTAAATAAAATTTGTTGTGCTGCACGCATGCAGTGGGTTCCATGTTCTGTTTTCATTAGTGGTTCATACCACCAGAATAAAGACTGCTAGTGAACCAATCGGAAGATGGGATTCACCTCTGAGCATTCCGTGAGGTTTGCGCATCAGTTTAGTAAATGTGCATTTCCAGTATATCGATGCACTGAAATAGTGTATCCATGTTGACCTGATTCCAAGCATTCATTTAAACCCAATGTTTCTTTTTTAATGAAAGCTTGGATTCAGGTAGACATGGACATCTGAAGCATTGATGTGTTGGAAATACACTTTTGCCAAACTGACTTACAGTATTTATAATTCAGTTCAATAAAATTGACAGACAGACGTAATTTCAGCATACTGATACAAGGTAAATTCACTGCCACTGTATCACTAGTAATACGCTTACACTATAGTGACAAAAAATATTAATAAATGTAAGGGATAACACGTGACAGGGTAAGCAATTATTAGGGATTATACAATGGCGAGAAAATCTGATTGGCTGCTGAACCCTGGAGACAGTGTAGTTATCTGACAGTTACATCACTGTATCTAGGGTAGGCTTAGAGATGACCGCATGACCACAAAACAAATCCCTCCATGCTCAATCCATTCAGAAGTCATACGAACATAAGAAGAAGCCAGCAGAAGAAGGTCATTTGGCCTAACAAGTCTGCTCGTATTGCAGGGTCCACAGCTTGAGCTATTGTCCTTGACCTCCCTTCCCACTCCTACCTTTTGTTCCTTATGGCCACTAGCCCAGTACTCTTAACAGCACGGCAGTGCAGCTTCTGCTCACCTTTGCTACAGTACTAACATACTAAAATGCCAGCAGAATAGGCCTAACGGTCTTTCGTGTCTGCTCTTTTGGTCAGCCTCCACCCTGGGTGCTGACCTTGCTGCCCCCCTCGCCTCCTCTGGCTTCTCCTTCCCAGTTCCGGATATTCTTGCTGCATTGGATTTGCTTCCAGAACCCTTCCCTGTACCTGTCCCAACCCCTCTGAACCCCTCCACTGTCTCTGCCTCCACCAGCCCCTAGGCAGCGATTCCATGGCTCCACCCACCTCTCAGTGAAGTAGCACCTCCTCCTTTCTCCCTGAATCTTCCCTCCAGCTTCCAACCATGCCCTCTAGTGGCCCCTCCTCCTTCCTTCAAGTACCCTGACTGTTCCTCCCCATTTACCCTCTTCATGTACCTGAAGACCTCTATCATGTCCCCTGTCCTTCTCTCTTCCAATGTGAACATATTTAGCTCTTGAGCCTCTCCTCATAGGTCCTGTCCCCAAGCCCCAAATCATTTTGGTTGCCCTCCTCTGGACCCTCTCCAGGAGGGTAATGTCTCCTCTTAAGTGTGGCTCCAAAACTGCACGCAGTACTCAAGGTGCGGCTCACCAGGCAGTTATACAGAGGAGTATCACTTCCTTCTTCTGGAGGTGATCCCCTAGCGATGCATCCCAGCATCCTGTTGGCCTTGGCTGCTGCCCTCCCACAAGTCTCCGAGTTGTTCATCTGACATCCACCACCACCCCCAGGTCCTTCTCAGCCATCGAGACTTGTAGCATTCCCCCCAGGGTTAGCACTTGGCCTGGGTTTCTGGGCCCCAGGTGGAGTATCTTGCATTTCCTGCATTGAACCTCAGCTTCCACTTCTAGACCATCTTTCCAGAGCCTCCAGTTCCCCTCTGTAGGCCATCCTCCTCCTCCCCGCCCACCACCGCCCCAGTTTTGAGTCATCCACAAAGAGACTCATCTCCACCCTGATTCCTGTCCTTATGTCAGAGACGTGAGGCGTTGAAGAGGAGGGGCCCAGGACTGATCCTGTGGGACCCCACTAATGACCCTCCTTGGGATGAGACTATCCGCCAACTACGACCCTCTGGGTCCGGTCCTGGAGCCAATTGCCTATCCATCTGATTATCTGGTTCCCCACCCCCATTTCTCACAGCTTATCCAACAGGCCCACGTGAGGAACAGAGTCAAATGCCTTGCTGAAGTCTAAAAAGAGGACGTCCACTGGTCTACCCAGGTCCAAGGCACTCGTACACAAAAGGCACAGTAGTTAGGGAGAAGCACAGGGAGAGTCGCAGACTGGTTTAAATGGAATTCTGACATCACCTTAGGAAAGAATTCACTATTTGTTCTCAGGACTACCTTGTCTCTGTGAGAGATAATATAGTTAGGATCTGTACAGAGAGCTTGGCGCTCACTGACCCTTTAAACAGATGTCATAGCAATAAGGAAAACTGTTTCACAGGTGATGTACTTGATGCCAGCTGTGCCACTGGCACAAAAGGAGACTCCACCACCAGCTGGGCAAGACATATATTTAGGTCCCATTGTGTCAGGGTTGAATAAGGCCCTGCCCCATTTGTTATGCAGAAAGAGTTTAAACGCAAGGGTCTGTTCTGCTCTGTCCTCTCCTTTTCTGTCTCTTCTCTGTCTGGTTACGCAACCAAATTTTCTTGTGAGACCTAGGAACTTATCACTCTGATGGTTTCGCAGTTCTCCACCTCTCGCTATCCCTCTGCCTTCCATTGCTATTTCAGTCTTTTCTTGCCCCTTGCATATATGCAGTTATAAAAAACATATGTGAATTTCTATATGTGTAAAATTGTGTCTGAAACTGGGATCCCTTTGTTTAAACTGTATATCGTTATACTGTTCAAATGATTGCAAATTTATAAACAAGAGGTCAGTTCTGGGACACTATGTACTGTTTTGCTGCACCTGCAAGGAATGAAACTTACAAGAACATTGTGTGAGAAGCAAGCTCTCTTTAATGAGGTTCCCAGGCAAAGACTTAAGAGCAGCAATGCTTCTGCTAGAAAGACAAGGAGAGTGACAAACTGAAACTTGGAATTAAGAGATACTCTCAGAAGGACAACTTAGTTTTCTTTGTACTGCCTTTGTAAATAGTTAAACTGAATAATTTTTTTTTTTTGCTGTTATTGAGAAAAATAAAATGCTACTTGTGAATTTTATACTTACTCCTGGTTTTTCTATGCTTCCTGCCCTATGCCTCAATGACACCCATAAAGGGAATGGTTACCTCACAGGGGACGCATGTGATTCAGACCTTTGAAAAATCTTCTGAAAATGGGCAGAGGTCGACGGCTTCGTGGCGTCAAGCAATGTGTCGGCTCACTGGCGACACGGATTCATAGCGTTTTCCCAGATGCTCTCCTCCATGGGAGGGAGGGTGCAAGCCTACACCACTTCTTGAGTAGCTGCTGGCTGTCCACAGTGAAGGTACACTTGGCAGTGTGGGTGACCGCGCCCCACCATGCATCCTTCCCAGGATGCCGTGTGCGTGCGGCTGCAGTGTGTGGGGGGGGGAGCAGCAGCCTTCCAGACTGATCACCCACTGTGCACCTGGTACAGTATTGGACCCTATCTCCCCTTTCGTGGACTCCACCGGTGAAGGGATACGCCACGTTGACCAGAGCATGACACAAGGAGGACAGCGAGGATGACGATGGGGAGATGACTTGGTGGGCAAGGGTTACCACTGGTGACCTGAAGGAGTGGCCAACTGGGGGACATGGGAGGTGAAAAAAAGAGAAAATGGGCAGAGAAGCCATTGATTTTTCTTTTCCAGCTGACATGTAAAGCTGAGACAGCTGCCAGATGCACTTTTAAAGTAGATGGTCAGTGGCCAAGTAACTGCAAGTGTATCATATACTCCAGTACTACAGGCAATCAGGCTTGCAATCCATTTTGAGGAATACGTTTTCCTCATGGTTGATTTCTGGATATTTTTAGGACCTCTAGTACCTTGTCTGAGAGATTTAGTCCAGAAAACTCCAGCTCTTCAAGAACGAAGCCTTCAGATGCAGTGTTCTGACATTTGGATAGGTTACCCTGCCCTGTGACAGGGTAAGTAGATTGTCTCTCAGAGGCAGTGAGATGGGGTTCTTGCCTGACAGGGACAGCAGCAGTGAGTACCAGGCCTGTCTGGCTCAGTCTGGAACTACCAGTATTATTGTTGCAGATTTCCTCCGTGGCTTCCTCAGCACTCTTTGAATGAGAAGGACTGGGGAAAAATGCATAAAGGAACGTTCTTCTCCAAAAGAGAGACGGTGCATACTCTGGCAGTCTCTGTAGATGGAGGCTTGTAACAGAATTTGAGAAGCTTCTTGTTTCTCTGTGAGGTGAACAAATCTATCTCAGGAACCCTCCCCCAAGTCCTAAAAACTGTGGACAGCATCTGCTGATTCAATGACCACTCATAGTTGCCTTGGCTCATTCTGCTCAGACTCTTCCAGAACATTGTCTTTGCCAGATAGATGAACTAGTTACTGTATTTTGGCATCTATTTAGCATGTCAGGTTCCATGTCCTCATTGTCTCAGTGCATAGTTTTGAGAATCTGGTAACTTGCTGTTTGTTTATGTAGTACACTGCAGAGTACTATCTGTTCTTATATGGCCTCTTTGCCTACAACAGAGAGAAGTACTGCACTGAGAGAAGCACTGTCAGAGTTCTAAAAGATTTATGTGCTCCATGCTCCTTGTGAACCCCAAATCCCACTTACTTTTCTGTCTCTGAAGTGTTCTCTTCAATCTATTAGAGAGGTATCTGTTGTTAAGTACCTGTGAGGGATACAGTGAAGGGAATACCCTCTCTGAGGTTTTTGTCCGTCCACCATTTCAGTGCTTTGAGAAACTTTTTTGTGACTGGGACTAGATGGTTTCAGGAGTCTGACCAATGGCACCAGTAACTCTGTAGATGGTACTGAACATCCTTCTTATGGAGGCAAGCCAAGGACACTACAGCTGTAGCTGATGCTGTGTGGCCTAGAAAAATACAGTTACATAAGAACTTACCATAACAGTAGCTCTTTGAGAGGAGCTCTTGCAGCAGGCTACACCATTAGGACTGAGTCCCAAGCAGTCAAAAGATAAACCCAGGTCAGACAGGCGAGGGTGTAAGAAACCAACAGAAGCTCTCAAGAGAGCAGGCCCCGGAGGACAGCAAGGCCAAAGCCAGTCCTCTGCCTAGAGGCAATGTCCAAACTGTAATGACCAATGAAAGTATGGACAGAACTCCAAGTAGCAGCCGCACAGATGTCCACAACTGACACATTCCTCAGTGATGTAAAAGAAGCAGCAACACACCTGGTAGAGTGACCTTCAACCAGGCCCAGTAAAGGTTTGTCACACTTACAGTAGCAATATACAATGCAGTTAACTAACCACTTGGATAAAGTCTGTTTGGTAACTGAGGCCCATTCAGTTTTCGGGGTGAAAGAAATAAACAATTGGTCAGACTTTCTGATGGGATGGGTGCAGTCTAAATAATAGCGAAGCACCCTATGAATGCCCAGAATGTGAAGCAGAGCCCCACCTTGATTAAAGTACTCTGGACAATAAACGGGCAAATGGATGTCCTGATTAAGTGCAAACTCGGACACCTCTTTCGGCAGAAACTTAGGATTAGTCCGCAAAGACACCCTGTCTTTGTGGAAAACTAAATAAGGCTCTTTTGCACATCAGAGCCTGAAGCTTGGACATCCTTTGAGCAGAAGTAATGGCAACTAAAAATAACAACAGAAAGCGTAGCTTGCAACTTGCGACTAGTTCATAGTGAGGCAAGGTAAGTTTCTCCAACAAAAACAGAAGGTCCCATGGAGGGACAGGATCCAGGACGGGAGGTTTCAGGCGTAGAATGCCCCGCATAAGGTGTGAGACAAATCCAGGTGGTCAAGGGTCTTGTCTTCTATTGGTGCGTGATAGGCAGAGACGGCATATAGATGCACCTTGATGGAGAAATAACTAAGCCCTGAATCTGACAGAGAGAGTGGAGGTACTCCAGGACCGAGTTCACCAGACAGATGAAAGGATCAAGGTTACGGGCAGAGGCCCACAGGCAGAACAGTTTCCACTTCATGGTGTAAGTGGCTCCGGTAGAAGGCTTCCTAGCTGCCACCAAGACTGGGAGAAACTCCGAAATGGGCCCTGGCTAGGTCTGTAGGAGCCATGCATGCAGGTGCAGCGACCTGAGGTCTGGGTGCAGCCTTGCTCCTGGGACAGCAAGTGCGAGGTCAGGGACAGAGAAATCGGAGGCTCCGTTGCCAACTGCTGGAGCAGAGGGAACCAAATCTGCCAAGGCCAAAAGAGAGCAATCAGGATCATGTCCACCCCTTCTGACTGCAGCTTGAGCAGGACTCTCTGCAGTAGTGGAAAGGGAGGGAAGGCATAAAGAAACCTCCCTGTCCAGCAGAGTGACAATGCGTCTCGCTGGTAAACACCAGACCCTGGATCGAGAGAGCAGAAACTGGGCAGTTTTGCGTTAAGCGGAGATGCAAAGAGGTCCAACTCGGGACGTCCCCACCTTTTGAAGAGATCCTCTGCTACAGAGTGTAGGAGCTGCCATTCGTGGGCTCTGAACCGGGACCTGCTTAGGCTGTAAGCCAAGGTGTTTTGGATGCCTGAAACATGAACTGCAGTGAGTTCCAGACTGTGTTCTACTGCCCAGAACCAGACTCTCATGGCCTCCCTGCAGAGGGGGTAGGAATGACTCCCTCACTGCTTGTTGATGTAGAAGACCACAGACATACTGTCCATCTGGAATAGCAGAGAACCTGGGGAGAGATCTGTCTGGAACACCTGTAGAGCGTAGAGGACCGCCCTCATCTCCAGCAAGCTGATGTGGAGATTCTGTTCCATAGGAAACCAGGTCCCCTGTGTTTGGCGGTTTCCGAAATGAGTTTCGTATCCCTGGCCCAAAGCATCTGTTGTCAGGATCTGCTGAGGGGTATCTCTCCAGAAAGGAGCCTCTTTTTCCAAGTTGGAAGGGTTTAGCCACCATTCCAGGGTCTGGCAAACTGCTTTGGAGACCTTCATAGGCTGCTCAAAGTCATCTGTGCGCTGGTTCCATTGAACCCTCAAAGTCCACTGGGGTACTCCCATATGAAGCCAAGCAGAGGGAACGGTCGCGATGGCAGCTGCCATGTGACTGAGAAGCTTGAGGAAAGCTCTGGCCAGAACATGATGTGATGAGGAAATCTCCCGAGCTTAAGCCTGAAGGCGATCTGCCCTGTCAGAAGGAAGGTAAGCTTTCCCTTGGATTGTGTCCAAGACTGCCCATATATATATTGTAGCCTTTGGCTCGGATATGGGGAAGACTTTGGGAGGTTCAGAGTGATCCCCAGGTCTTGGAATAACAAAGGTGCCTTCCAGGATTTTTAGCAGCTGGTCCCTTGTGGGAGCTGTCAGGAGCCAGTCATCTAGGTAAGGCAAGATGTAATGACCCTGTCTCCTGAGGGCTGCAGCCACTACTGCCAGGCACTTGGTGAAGACATAGGGAGCTGAGGACAGGCCGAAGGGCAGAGCTCGGAACTGATAGTGCCTTCCTGGGCTCGGAAGTGATAGTGCCTTCCTTGGAAGGTGAAGTGTAAGGACCTTCTGTGGGATGGCAGGACCAGGATGTGAAGGTACATGTCCAGCATGCAAAGCCAGTCCCCTGGATGGAGCATGGGGAGCACGTCCGGAAGAGTCACCATCCTGAATCTTTTGCACTGAATGTAGTTGTTCAGGTGGCTGAGATCTAGTATGGGGCTAAGAACTCCCGTCTTTTTGGGGACTAAGAAAAAATGGGAGTAAAAGCCCCTCCCCCTTTGGTTCAGAGGAATGGGCCCTATGGCTTGTTTAGACAGAAGCGTCTGAATCTCTGCTTGGATCAGGGCAGCGTGGGATGGGGAGTAATGGAAGGGAAATGAAAATTATGTACCTACAGTAATTATGATCTTTCTGTGTATCTTCACCATTCATCACATTTGGGTTCATGGCCGGAGGTTATGACCCAGAGGGAGCGCTTTTCTTTATAGGTAGGCGGAGCCGACGCACCATCGGAACCACCCTCAAGGCCGACGCATTTCGTGGTGCTCACGGGTTGGCCGGTAGGCACTGTTGACTCAGCCTGCCTGCCAGTTCTGAGTAGCCGGAGAGCTAAGAGAAAGGGAGTGGAGGGTGGGACAAGGAAGTCCAAGGGACAGGAAAAAGGAAAAGATATAAAACTAAAAGGAGAAATAACGGCTGAGAGGAGAGAGAGAGAGAAGTTGGGAACTAAAGGGATTGGGAGGAGCACCAATCTCTGGAAACAGAGGATGGAGGTAGGGTGGGGTAAAGAATTTAGAATGTAGGAAGAGAGGGGAAGGGTAAATATATCCCAGACCCCGGTCCGTCTCCAGATTGTATAGGAACTGCAAGGAGTAGCCAAAGGCTTCTTGCTAGAATTCAAGGCACAGAATAGCTGGCAAAAACTCCATATGAGCAGAGTCGGCTATTCTGGAAGAAGGACAGGGCACAGAGAATTAACACCCTCTCAAGGAAAGATTTTGGTGAAAAAGGAAAAGGATTTATTTTTTTTTGTAATAAAGGATAGTCCAAAGGACAAGGAAAAATAAGATTGACGGGAAAAAGGAGGAGGAGAGAATGGAGGACAACTGCCAACTCCCACCCCACAGGGGTAGAGCTAACGCACTGGAGAAGGAGTGCCCCCCCATGCTGACCACTCTCCCCAGAACCTTATCCCCACGTGCTCCTGTTCACCCCACTCCTAAGAAAGGGGGTTGGGCACAGAGAGGGAGGTGGACCCAGAGACTGAGGCCCCAGGGGGATGGAGGGCGGGATTGTGATGAATGGTGAAGATAAACAGAAAGATCATAATTACTGTAGGTACGTAATTTTCATATCTTATCTATGTCAATCTTCACCATTCATCACATTTGGGTGAGTGCCGAGCCCCCCCGAAGGGGGTTTTCTTTACACCCTAAGGGACAAAGTCCCTTAAAGCTCAGCGGGTAACACACTAAAAGAGAGAACCTTCAGGGCCTGGGGAGGCCCGAAAGTGGGGAGAGTGAGACAGGGACCCCCTGGAGGGGGAAGGAAGTTGCCCCGACAAATGCCATCTCTCTGTATGGGAGAAGAGAGAGGTTCTCTGGTGAGAGGAGTTAATCACCCTACACCGGGCCAAGGGTGACAACCGGGAAAGACGCAGCCATGCCTTCCGCCTAGTACAGATTGCTGTCCCTATGACCCTGGTAGCTACCTCGTTGGCATCATAGGATGCCCTCACCTGGTGCCTTGCTAGCTCCAGGCCACGTGCAGAGAGTGTGATGGCTTGTCTGGTTTACTCCGTGCCAGGCAACGAGGCAAGGAGTTGACCTAGCCTGGACCACAAGAACCTGTCATAGGCTGCACAGTGGGCCTGATGTGCAGAAATGGAAAGCAACAACCGTGCCGAGTAGAAAGCCCTCCTACCCCAGAAGTCAAAATCTGAGGAATCTTGATCTGGGGGCCAGTCACGATGAAGAGCGCAAAGCCCATCAGGAGTGTCCAACTGCGTCAATCCGGACTGTGGATGAGGCATGGAATCTGGAGAGTCCGGGGGCACAATACCGCTGGCAGAGATCCCTAGGGGCAGGAACTCCGGAGAAGGGCCTCTACCAGTAGCGCAACGACACCTCCCAAAAGGGAGCAGGCCCGGGGGGAACCACAAGGGTGGCCTTGCTGAAATCGCCTAGAAAGGCGTGAACGGAGTGCTCTGGATTACTTACTGTGGAAGGGGTGAGGTGCAAGTCCTCCAACATCCTCACGAGGAAACACTGATAATCAGCGAGCTCAGCGGCTGGAGAGATGTGGACAGAAGGCTCCTCTCCCCCAGAAGAGGGGGATGAAGAGTTGGGAGGGCACGGACTGCTCAGAGGGTGGCTAAAAAACCTGACTGTCCATTGCCCTAATGTAAGCTGGGAACAGAGCAGCCACAGCCCTGAACTGCTCCCAGGAGAGAAGCCCGCTAGGACCAAGAATGCCTGGGAGCGCAGGAGAATGTGGCAGAGGGATGGGGGACAGAGCCGAGAAGAGATGTCGGCTGACCTCTGCCTGGGCTAAGGAGTGGACCAAGAGCACCCGAAGAAGAAAGTGCTCCGGAAGACTCCACAGCCGACAGCTGAACAACCATATCGGTACTGCCTTGGCTGCGCCCGGAAGAATCCCCCCTGTGAGGCGACCAGGGCCATATAGGTCCAGAAGGATGGTCCCCTACCTCAAAAGAATGGGGCTCTCTCAAAGAGACCGAGGAGGAAGAGCGGAGCTTCACACTACGGCTTCTTCCAGAGCCCAGGTGGGCCCCAGAAAAAGGTCGCCGTGCACACCCAATGCCCCTCGACCCCTCAGAGTCCAAAAGAGCCCTCCTCCTCCTCGAGAGGCCAGCCTAGGTAACTGACAGCCCTGGCTAGCACCCGAGCGAGCTATCCAGGATGCAGCACCCTCCCCTCCCGTAGAAGCCCTGATTGCCCCCAAAGTTGGGCGATCCAGGCACACCACAGGCGGGGGTACCACTGCTGAGGGGTCAGTGAACCCACCACGACCGGGCTGCAGAGCAATGTTGGCCTGTACCACTGCCTGCTGGTCAGCACCCCTGACCCCAGTCTTGGCAGCCACCGACCCCACCTCAGAAGGGGGCTGACTCTGGCTTGTCGAGGACACTACAGGGTTGCCCACCCCAACAGTCAACCCCAAGGAGTCAGACTGCTAGTCTGACTCAGAGCCTGACTCTGCCTCCGAAGAGGTAGAGGCCAAGGCCCTGTGCCAGACCACAGGAGGGCGCCCAGTGCCAGCCCTGCCAAATGGGGTGTCGGATACCGAGACCAAGCCCGAGCCAGTGCCCCCCCACAACACTATGAGTGGTAACTGCGGGGGACACCGCTCCGGCCTGAACAGCAGCCCCAGAGTCAGAAACAGTCATGGCGTCGTCTGGCCCCACGGCACCGAGGACGGGGATGGCGCCAACTATGGCTCCGACGGTGCAATCGATGTCATGGATTGCGCTGCCTGGCTCCACGGCACTGCTAATGGTGCCAAGGGATAGGGGCAGCGCCACCGACAGCATCCGACGCCCTAATGGCGCCGAGTCCCGAGGCGGACACGCTGCCTTGCTCAACCTCAGTGCTGCGAATGGCGCCGAGGCGAGAAGACAAAGGCGGCACCATAGAGACTCCCACGGCACTGCTAGCAGTATCGGCGGCACGAACAGTGGCGAAAGCAGCCACGGTGCCGAGTGACAAACCGGCACCGACGACGGCTCTGTCAGAGCCCACGGTGCCGCGAATGGCGCTGTGGCCCACAATGGTGCTGACTGACAGCATCGAGGATGGCGCTGACCTGGGCCTTGTGAACCGCGGGTCCATCACCGGGGGAGCCTTCACCCCCAAAGGGGCGATTGCTGTGGCTGCACCTGCCGCCCACCCCCCCGAAAGGAGCGGGACGGGCCTCCTGCACCGCGGAGGGAGCCTCGGCAACGGCTAGGCTACTAGAAGCCAAGGCTCCCTCCTCCTTGGTCCATGTAGAACCTGGAGGGGACCCGGAGGAAAGTCCGAGAGTATGTGGCTTGGCCCGACGAGTGCGCACCCGACCCCCGAAAGTCGGCGGAGCTCACCCCACTTTCCACGCACGTTGTTCGATGACCCGGCGGTCCATGGAGAAACAGGCGCCGCATGAATCTATGTCGTGAAGCGGGCCAAGACACGTAAGGCAACGGTCATGCTGGTCGGTAATGGAAAATTTACGGCTGCAAGGGCACCGTCGCATGGGGGGCAGTCTCGTCTTTGAAGTCTTCTTGCCCTCTGACCGAGACATGACCTACGAGGAAAAAAACACCAGAAACAGACTCGACATTGCCAAGAATAAAAATAAATGGAAAGATCTTACCAAGCGACGTCGAGTAAGGCAACTGGAACCGGCAGGGAAAGAGCCGACGGACTGTGGCACGAAGGGAATAAAGGCCTCAAATTCTTGCAGAGCTTCCACATGGGGTGACCTCGATGGCAGGAGACAAAGAACTGGCAGGCAGGCGGAGTCGACAGCGCCTAATGGCCAACCCGCGAGCGCCACGCAACGCGTCGTGCCCCGGCGGCGGCAATGGTGCGTCGGCTTCACTAAAAAAAAAAAAAGCCTCGCTGGGTCAGCGACCTCCGCCATGAACCCAAATGTGATGAATGGTGAAGACTGACACAGATAAGATCAGGAGGGTTGTCTGGAGGCAGTTCCAAGAACTCCAGAGCGTGTCCTCTCTCTATCAGTTGTGGGACCCACTGATCCGAGGTAATCTTGGTCCAGCCTTGAGATAGAGGGAGAACCCACCCCCAGAAGCTCTGCTGGGGTGGGGGCGGCAAGGAGTCAGGCAGAAGCAGCGGGGTGGGTAAGGAGACCTGGGAGGCCTTGGCGGTTCTAGGACCCGAGGTCCCTGAAGGCTGGAAGAAGGCCTTACATTTAAAGGCCCCTCTGGACTGCTGGCCTTTGCACTGTTGACCTGCTGGGTGACAAAAAGGCTGCGATCTGGAGGAGTCTGTTCTGATTTGTAAATCCTATGGACCGACTGGACAGCCTTTCCAGAATCCTGAAGGCCCGTAATAATCTTTTCAGTGTCTTCCCTGAAAAGAACTGGGCCCTGGAAAGGAGCATCTAAGATGGCCTCTTGAAGGTCCTAGCGAAAGCCTGAGACTCTGAGCCAGGAGTACCTGCAAAGACAAATGCCAGTGGCTTCCGCCCTGGCGGCAGTGTCTGCTGAATCATAGGATGAGCGAAGAACGTGCTTACCTATGTCCACACCTGACTGGAGGATGTCCAGCAACTTGGATTTCTGAGAGGAGTCTGGTTGAGCCTGTGCCAATTCCAGAGCCTTTTTCCACAAGGAGTTCTGGTATTGGACCATATGCGCCAAAAAATTAAGAGAGCGGACAGTACAAGTGGCCGAAGAATAGATCTTGCAGCCAAACTGGCCCAACCTTTTACACTCCCTGTCTGGAGGCTGAGAGCTAAGGTGTCTAGGCTATTTGGTCCTACCATGAGCCATAGTCAACACCATAAAATCGGCCCTAGGTTGCACTCCCAAGTAAGGCTCATTCCTAGGGGTTCTGTAAAGCCTGTTCGCCTTCTTAAGGATTGCCAAAGCAGATGAGGGGTGTTTCCAGACAAACCTAGTAACATCCTGGAAAGGGGCCACCTATGGAGGCACAACCAGGGGCTTAGGATCATTCAGCCCAAGGAACTGAGCAAGGTGGCGTCTCTCTGGGTTCAGGTCCTTGGTGTCCCACCTATTACGTAACTGGGTGTGTCGCATTACATCCATAAATGTGGGATCATCCTAGGGCGATCCCGGAGAATCCTTATGGGTATCCGGATGAGGAGAGAGCAGAGATATCCCTTCCCTATAACCTGGATGAGGAGGAAAAGCTCGGGCTGGAATCCTCTGTTGAGGAGGAGCGAGTATAGGAATGCTGGGGCCGGCATCCACGGGAGTGGTGCCGGTACCTGAAGAGGATCTGGAAGAAGAATGTCGCCTTCATCTGTGCCACCTTCGGGACTCCTCATCCAAGTGATCAGGAGGAGGGGTGGCCTTTCTCAGTGGCGGTGAGGGTTTTTTGGGTGGAGTGGGAGTAGGCTGCTTAGGCGGGGCTGTAGGCTGGACCTCCGAAGGAGCGGTTCTGGAGCCTGGGGGTGCAGGTGGGCCACTAGGCAGAAGATCCCCTTTAACAGAGTTCCACCAGGAGATATACAGGGCCCCCACATCTGCAAGAGAGACAACAGGGGCGCTGGGAGGCCTGGGCATGGGGGGGGATGTTAGAGGGCCCCGGTATCGACCCTGTCGTCAGGTCCGGAGGCATAGGGTTAGCGGGCTGCGGCTCTGTGGGCATCAGGCTATCCGGCATTCGATTATCTGGCACTGGGTTAGCTGGCATCCGTTCCTCGGCTCCGGTGACAACGGGGAGGGAGTCACCCAGTTCGACACCAGAGAAGCCGGGGTCAAAGGGACAGGCGTCTGCTGCCAGCAGTCCGGGGTACTGGCCAGCACTGGCTGAGAGGGCGCCTGCCGAGGGGAGTGAACTCCCATTTGAAGCTCCTGCTCCAGGCGTCGCTTAGAGTTGCTAGACCCCAATGCCCGGTGAGACGACGCAGATGCCCCAGCCAGGTGGATGACAGGCTCTGACATGCCGCCCGAAGTACCGGCTGATCCACCTGGCTTAGGCCTGGAGGTATGCTTAAAGGGCCTAAGACTCAGGGGAGTGAGGGCCGATGAAGGACCATGCCCTGAAGATCCCCCGCCGGATGTCAGGACTAGGGCAGGAGGCTTCACCAACGGGAGTCAAGAAGTGGTGAGGGATGCCGGGGGGGGGGCAGAGTCCGACCTCCCATGGGAGAAGGAACTTGAAGTCGCCAACTTGTGTGGGGACCTGGAGCAGGAGTCTGACTGGGGCCTATCCTTATCCCGGTGATGATGTTTCCTGTTGGATTTCTTCTCCTTGTGAGCTGAAGAAGAAGGGGAGGCCCCCGGAATCGAAAAAGAAGAGGAGCTTTGTCCGGAAGGGGTCTTCTGCATGGCGGCCAGCTGCTTTTCCAGCAGGAAGCTCTTCAGGGTCTTCAGGCAGCGGATCCTAGTCCTACGGTTGAAGCTTAAACAGTGCTGGTAGGCCTCAGAATTGTGGTTGGGGCCTAAGCAGATAAGGCAGGTCGAGTGGCTGTCCTTTGATGGTATTTATTTGCCGCAGGCACACTTAGATTTTAACCGCTCAGATGATGAAGTTGGAAGAGAAGACATGAAGGTGAAGAAGTCAAAAAAATCACTATTTTAATGAAAATAAAACCGAGCGAGTAAATTCGAAAATGGCGGTTGACTAAGAGCAGAAGGTGTCCGTGGTGCTGAGGTGCATGGGTCGATGGTGGGAAAAGAACTGAAGTGGGGCTGGGGAACCACCCCTTTTATACCTCTGGTTGATGTCGGGGGTGGGCAGATGTCAGGGGGGTGGTCTCCCACAGCAGACTTCAAGCTAGAAGTTTTTCGTGGGGTCCTGGTGCCTGGCGGCTTAGTCCTAACGTTATAGCCTGCTGCAACAGCTCACCCTCGAAGTAAGATCTGCAAGAACCCCATGTCAGGTTTTTTCCTTTCTGCCCGGAACGAATTTGCACATGACAACTAGTTGTTCATCCGGTTCAGTGGGAAGAAAGCCTTCCCTTGCGGGGTGTCCAATATAACACCTATGAACTACAGAATCTCACTGTGTTCTAGCTGTGACTTCTGCAGGTTCAGGAGGAATCCTAACCTCTGTGCTCCTTATTAAAAAAATGGAGTGCACTGCTTTTTCCTTCGTTTTCCGGGATACGAACCAGTAGTCTTGGTAGGGGAAACCACTAGGCTTTCCCTTCTCAAATGTGCTGCCACTACAGCTAGGCACTCTGTGAATATCCTAGGTGCTTAGGCTAGACCAAAGGGTAAGGCTGAGCGCTGGTACTGACTGCTTTCAAGCTTAATTCTCAGATACTTTTTGTGGCTGGCACTGATTGGGACATAAAAGTGTGCATCTTTTAGGTCCAAAGACAAAAAATGAAAATTACGTACCTACCGTAATTCTTGATCTTCTCTTGTATCTTCACCATTCATTACTTACTGGGTGTAAGCGGGCGGCGCACCGTCACAGGCTTTTTTTTGGCAGCTATGACCCGCCCTCGAGAGTGACGCTACGCGCCATAGGGGCGGCCGTTAGTAGCGACTCAATTCTCCTCCAACTCAGTTCTGTGAGCCGGAGAGGCAAAAGCGAAAGCAGAGAAATAGAGATAGCGAGGCAAGATAGCCAAGGGATAGCAAAGTAAGGAAGAATGAACTGAAAAAGGAATAAGCCGAAAGAGGAAGGACAGAGGAGATAAGAGTATCCCTAACCTTAGGGACTGCAGGGCCTCCTTACCTGGGCGACTCTAGGAGGAGAGAGAAGGAAGGTAATGAGAAAGAAGAAGAAGAAGAAGAAGAGAGATGGATGTTGAAGGGACCAGAATGCCCAACGAGCATAGTTAGCTTATAGCTCAAGGCTCCCACTAACAGGGAAGCAAGAATCCCTGGAGATAGAGCTGAAGAGAAGGTTCACTGAACCCGCTAGACAGACCCGGGAGGGCATAGTCCTCATCTTCAACATGCCATTGTTCTTGATCCCCACTTCGGGCTCCTGGCCACGGAAGGCTTTTAACTGGAGGACACCCGAGGAGGGAAGGATAAAACCCAGGCAGCATGAGAGCACTGCTCAGGGGTTTAGAAATGGAAACTCTAAGCCTTTAGGCGTTTATAGGTATAGAAGTGGGACTCAGTCGGACTCGCCAAGGCAGGCCAGAGGTTTAGACTGGCTAGGATTGGTCATGGTCAGCACTGCTTGTCTGTAAAACTGTCCAGGAGGACACTTGAAAGGAAAAACCAATGATCAAAATCTCACGAGAAGGGCTTTGTCTGCCCTTGCATCTTCCTTTTGTTTTTTTTTTTTTTTACAGATAATCATTTGCAGGCTTAGAGCATGATCTCAAATGCAAAGAAGGCCTATGGCAGTCAAGAGAGTTCCTCAGCTTTTCCCCTTTTTTTTAGAAAAAATAGTCGTGCCTGCTCCTCTGCTCTGCAAGGCAAGAATTAGAGAAGGAGGCTAGATTCTAGGGCGAATAGCTGAAGCACGGGATTGCAGGATCAAACAGAATAGCCAGAGCCAGGCTAAAACCCCAGAAGTATCTCGCCCGAGGGATGGCAAGAGATAGTTGTGCAGTTTGATCGCCATATGCAATTCCACGAGATGGCCCAAGAATCTTAGAGTAAATAATTTTTCTGGAAGAAATAAGGACCCCCCCAAAGATATAGACTTTTTTTTTTTGGAAAAATTGGAGCAATTTTTCTTTTTTTTTTAAATTTTATGTTTTTGCAGAGAGAGGAAGGAGACGGGAGGTGGAGAAGCCACAGGAAGAGCCACTGAGGATGGTAGGGATGTGGTAGAATGAATGGTGAAGATACAAGAGAAGATCAAGAATTACGGTAGGTACGTACTTTCCTATCTTCCCTTGTCAATCTTCACCATTCATTACTTCCTGGGTGAGTACTAAGCTCCTCTCCGGGAGGCCATACCCTGAGGGAACAAGACCCGCCTTCTGCTGGTGAGAAACAGAAGTAGAAGACCCTGGCTTATTCAGAAAGCCTAAGTGGGAGAAGAGTTAGGAGGTGCCTCCCGAGGACGAGGAGACGGAGGGAGCCCCTGTAAAAGTCTCCTAGCTCTAGAGGAGAAAAGACAGGTCCCCCGGAAGGCGGAGCGAATCACCCTACGCCGGGCCAGGGGTGACAACCTAGAGAGACGAAGCCATGCCGTCCGCCTGATGCAGATCGCTGTCCCCGCAAGCCTGGAAGCCACCTCACTGGCGTCGTAAGATGCCCTTGCTTGGTGTCTTGCCAGCTCCAGGCCTACCGCGGAGAGGGCAACGGCTTGTCTGGTTTGCTCCGTGTCAGGCATTGATGTCAACAGCTGGGACATCATCGACCACAAATGCCGGTTGTAGGCAGCGTGGTGAGCCTGATGAGATGCAATACAGGCACTCGCACGAGAAGAAGCGAACACTCTTCGCCCCCAACGGTCGAACTGGAGAGAGTCCGGATCCGGTGGGCGGTCATGCGCCAGGCAGCGGCGCCCAGAAGGAGTATCTAGGTAGACCAAACCAGAGGGCGGGTTGGGAAGGGAACCTAGAGACTCTGAGGGGCACATACTACGCTTGACAGTCAGCCGGGCTGGAGAAGAAGCGGTTGGGGACTGCCAGGACCGGATAGACGCCTCCTGGAAGGGGATAGGCCAGGAAGGTACCACCAAATGCTGGGCACTGAATTCACCAAGGAATTCTCGCGTCTCCCGTTCGGTATTGTCTCTCCGAACATAGGAAATCCAAAGATCCCTCACCATCCTCGAGAGGAAACGCTGATATTCCATGAAATCAGCATCGGAGGAAAGATGAGCAGGGGGTTCCTCTCCCTCAGAGGAGGGAGACGAGGATGATGGGGAGCTGGAATGTCCAGAGGATTCCTGCGGCGGTGGGGAGAGTCGAAAGACCCGCTCATGCATGTATCTAACATATGAGGGGAAGGCCGCCGGAGAACCTCTGAACTGCTCCCAGGATAACGGACCCAGAGGGACCCGACATGGCCTGGGAGCGGGGGGTGGAGGCAGAGAGATGGGAGAGGCACCTCCAGGAGGCAACTGCTCTCTGCCAGGGCTCTGAATCCGGGGAACGGAGCCCTAGTAGGAGGGATCCCGACAACAGACCAGGCCGCAGAACGGAACTCTGGGGAAGCGGAGCCTGAAGAGCCCAGGGGAGAACCTCCTGTGACGCACGCTGGGACTGCATGGATCCAGAAGGGCAGTCAGCACGAACGCCGCCGGAGGGCACCTAGAATTCCTGGAGGAGGGGCGGTGTCTCAGCACCACGGTTCTGCCACCTCCCCCTGAGGTGGCTAAAGAAGACCGAGTGGCAGACCCTGCCCCTCAACCCTCGGACTCCGAGAGGGCCTCTCTTCCACCACAGCGCCTCTGTCCCTAGAGGGGGCAACAGCACCCTGGGGGTAGCTGTCCCCGCCTCCAGAGAGGGGGCCTCCGTCTACCCCCACGCA
This sequence comes from Neoceratodus forsteri, assembly GCA_016271365.2. Taxonomy (NCBI): domain Eukaryota; kingdom Metazoa; phylum Chordata; order Ceratodontiformes; family Ceratodontidae; genus Neoceratodus; species Neoceratodus forsteri. The sequence continues at coordinate 283,371,577 of CM057453.1, read as the reverse complement.
TGCCCCTCGGGCTCCCGGCCACCCCCAGCCGGGAACCCTGGAGACGACGAAGGGGGGGGACAGAGGAGGCCCGCTGCGCCCGCCTGGTACCTCTAGCTACAGGGGACCCAGACCCAAGAGTGGGGGTGCCAGGATGGGTCCATGTCCAGTCATCGCCCGAGCAGGACGAGACCAGCTGACTCAATGCTGGCCACCCCAGGGGTCCCTGAGGCCATGGTGCCGCCGAACGCCCCGTACTAAGGTGACGCCGCCCCACGCCGGCAGCAGCCAGGCCAACTCCAATCCCCTGGCGCCGGGCAGGCCCGGCACCACCTGGAGGATGGACTAGGCCCACGGCGCCGCCCGGCGGAGTCGGAGGGCGGCACGCTGACGGCGCCACATAAACCATCGGCGCCGAACGCGCCAAGGTTCCAAAGCGCATCGCCAACGGCGCCGCCGATGATCACCGCACCGCGACGGCGCCGGAGATCTCCAGCGCCGCAACGGCACCGTCCCAAAACGGCGCCGGATTATCACCGCACCATAACGTGCTGATCCGAAACGTGCCGAAAGGCGGCGCCGAGGACCACCCAGCCAGGGCCCAAAAGTCGAGGGCTCGACACGGGAGCCTGCACCTCCGAGGAGGTGACTGCCGAGGCGGTGCCGCGCCATGCCCCGGAAGGACCACGACGCCCCCAACACCGCAGAAGGGGCCTCCCTCGGCAAGAAAAGACGAGGGAGACTCTCCTCCTCGACCGATAGGCCCGGAGAAGGGCCTAACGACCTTGCCCGAACTGAGATCGCCGCCCCCGGGTCGGCGGGCTTTGGGCGAGCTTAAACGCTGGATTTCGAGGACACGCGTCCATCGAGAAACAGGCGCCGCACGTAATCCATATCATGGTTGGGTCCCAGGCAACGAGGCAAACGCTATGCCGGTCCGAGACGGAGAAATGCCGCCACAGGAGCACCGACAAGATAGGGGCGTCTGCTTCTAAAAGCGCTTAGCTCCCCTAACCGACACATAACGCCAAATAACAAGGCTAAACACAGTAGGAAACACACCCGCACCGTAAGATAGAAAAAAGAACAGTCTTACTGGATCGGCGCCGAGTGACAAAAACAGGAGTCGGTACACTACGCATTTAAATTGACGCTTCACGCTGAACAGGTGCTGCCTCGACGGCGGGAGAAACAGAACTGAGTTGGAGGAGGAGTTGTCACATTAACGGCCGCCGCCGCATGACGCCACTCGAGGATGGGCCGTTAGCCAAAGCTTTAAAAAAAAATAAAAAAAAGTTTCGTGACGGCGCGCCTCCGGCTTACACCCAGGAAGTAATGAATGGTGAAGATTGACAAGGGAAGATACAGTCTCTTGCTTGTAAGGATAGGATCACTGTGCCCAGTGTCATCATTCTGAATTTTTCTTTCTCAATGTGCCTGTTTAGGAACCACATGTCAAAAACTGGTCGCCATTCTTCACTCTCCTGGTGGGTTAGGAAATGGAGAAAAGGCCCCTTCCCCACTGGAAGACAGGGACTGTTTCCATTGCTTTTTCTTGTAGAAGTTTTTTGACTTTCAGCTCCATGACAAGTTTTTTTCCTCTGAGGTATGAGCCTGAAAAATGCCTTGGCCTCTGCAGTTTTAGAAATTTCTGGAACTGTAGGGTCAGACCCTAACCCACTACTTCCAGGACCCATTTATCTGTTATCTTTTTTTTGCTCCTGGACGTAGTTTATCAGGCATTCTACTACTGGCAATGAGTATCTGGCAACCTGGGCAAAATTGTCAAGTGTTCTGTTCTGGTTTGGGTACTGAGGCCAGAGCAAGCCTGGCACCTCTTCTGCCTCTACTTCTGCTGGTACACGTAGACTGGGTAATCATAGCTGGTGTATGGCCTATGGTAGTAACCCCTACCCCTGCCTACCCTCTTTCATGTGGCCTGTAGGCAATGGAGCCCCCCCCCCCATCACATTTCTGTGAATGGATTTTTGTTCATCCAGTTTTTTTCATATAAGCAGTTCTGTCACCAAACAGTGATGAGCCTTCAAAGGGGAAATCATGGACTTTGCTCTAAGTGTGCTGGAAAAAGCTAGTTGTTCTCAGCCAGGAAAACACTGTTAATGCCACAGGACTCTGGGAGCAGTATTGGTGGCACCTTTGGCCATGACAAATTTACATTTAGTGACCTCCAGTGCTGGTTTGTCTGCTGCAGCCAAATCAGCACCCACATCACCTCCTACTTTCTCACTCAGAGCTATTACTGTATTCCTCAATGCTTTTTGATACTGACAATTATAAGCCATATTGTTGTTGAGGCACAGGTCAGGAAGCATAGGAAAACCAGGAGCAGTTTTAAAATTTACAAATAGCGTTTTATTTTTCTCAACAACAAAATAAAAAATAAAAAATTACTCAGTATAACTATTTACAAAGGCAGTACAAACAAAGCCCTTCCTCTGAGGGTATCTCTAATTCCAAGTTTCAGTCTCTCACTCTCCTTGTCTCTCCAACAAAAATATAGTATATGGTTAGCCTGCATTGTGAATGGATTTCAGCAACTGCTGAAATCTTGTTGTAGTACAGTTCAAAGGTCAAAATAGTTGTTGTACTATCGCTCTGACATCACATCGATAGTACAACAACTTTTTACCTTTGAACTGTTTCCCGATTGGCTGAAACATTGCATTTTCAAAAAAAATATGAGTCAACATGGCGGCGCCACTTAGCGAGCAGCTGGAAAGCGGGTAAAGATTCTTCGACACGGACTCTGCCATAATTGGCTCTGTGTTTCCAAACATTCAGTTTGTCCTTTTAGTGTTTGTAAAAACACTACCGGTTCGTGTTTGTGGTCGGCAGCACAGTGGGACAACGGTTGGTAGCAGAGCTAGCGCAGCGCTGGACTGGTAGATGCGAGGTGACTGAAGGTATACACAAGGTATGAAATTATACCTCAACTTTGTGAATTAAACCGACCACATTTTTGGGGAACCATATACTATATAAAATAATAGATAGGGAACTGTGCAGCAACAAGGCCCGTGTTTCCATCTCGGTGGTTGATGACATCATAGGACCTCTCGAATACTGAAAGTCTATGATGTCATCAACCCCCTCGATGGAAACACAGCCTTGTTGTGCACAGTTCCCTATCCATTATTCTATATATTGCTGCTCTTTTTATAAGTCTTTGTCTGGGAACTCGTTGAGAGAGCCTGCTTCTCACAGAATGTTTTTGTAAGTTTACAGAACATTCTTGTCAGTTTTAATGCAGGTGTAGCAAAAAGAACATAGTGACCCAGAACTGATCTCTTGTTTACAGATCTGCGAAAGGCTTAAAAACTGCATCTCAGGTTAACCCCTTGAGTTCCAAAACACTTTTTGCAATAATTACAACAGTGTAACTAAACACAGTTTCAAACAAAGTGATCCCAGTATCAGTGGCATTTCCACATAAAGATTCACATATATTTGTATACCCCCAGATATGCAAGGAGAAGAAAAGCCAGAAATAGCAAGGGAAGGCACAGAAATAGCGAGAGGCGAAGAATAGCGAAATTGTCAGGGTGATCAGTTCCTAGGTCTCACACAAAGATTTGGTTGCGCAACCAGACAAAGAAGAGACAGAAAAGGAGAGGAGAGGACAGAACAGACTCTTGCGTTTAAACTCTTTCTGCATTAACCTTCCCACCACTTGCACCTTCAAGGTCTTTCAACTGCGACACTTAATAGGACAAATATTTGGAACCTCTCCAAAAGAACCTAAAATACAACCAATCTTAGATAGCTTCCATGACCTATCCTCTGAACCACATTGCTTATCCCTCTTATACAATTTTCTTCTAACTATAGATCATCCAGAAGTTTCACCCGGCTCTAAAATATGGTCTTCTCTGATACCAAGTGCAAACATAGACTGGACTAGAATCTAGCAAGATCTTTATAGATACATCACCCAGGACAAACTCCGAATTACCCAATACCATATTTTACACAACCTATATTATACACCAGTTAAATTAGCCAAAATTAGATAGCTACCTACCTCCAACTGTTCTAGATGTGTCAAGATGGAAGGGAACTTGCTTCACATTCTCTGGTCCTGTGAAAATGTCGCTCCTCTATGGAGCTCTATCCAATCAGATTTAGATTCCTTGCTTGGCCTACAAGATCTATTTACTGTGGAGATCTGTATTCTAGGAAACTACTCTAATATTCGGGTTAAAGAGCGCAAATACCATATAGCTTTAATCTCAATGGTGGTCAAGAAGCTAGTGCTCAAGCACTGGATGGACCAACTAACTTTAACTCATAGTGAATGGCTGAATGACCTCTCAACATACCTTAGGACCGAACGTTTAATTGCTGGCTCTCGTAATAACCTGTCAGGTTTCGATAAAAAATGGGGTAAACTGTATGCCTTATACCTACATTGATACCTGTTATCTGATAGACTCCCAAAGTCAATATAATGTAGTCAGTTCCTAGCTGGAATAAACAAAATCTGTATATTACTTTATAGCACACTCCATAGGGCTTTTTTTTTGGGGGGGGGGGTAGGGGTGAACTTTGTTATTCTTTTATTTCTATGTACCCTTCCTTTCATATGGCTTATTAGTTGGGGGACAGCTGCATTGTTTAGCATCTCCTCTCTATTTCACATGCTGTGCTTACTGATGTATTATTTTATTTTGCTTTGCCTAAAAATTTATAAAGATGTTACATTTCAAAAAAATAAACTCTTTCTGCAGAACAAATGAGGCAGAGCCTCATTCAACCCTGTCACACATATATACTGCCCATCTCAGCTTCAGGTGGTAGTTGTTGACACTCTTCTGGACATGAAGTCCAGCGTTCTGGAATATTTTTCAGGGCCCGTGTGGCAAAAGGGACTTTTGCCCTATCGCAAGCAGCAGCAAGTACCACTTGTCAGGCTGGGCATACACATGCTCCATCCCCTGTCTGTCCATCAGGTACTTCTTTTCGATAGTCTTATTTATGCCACCTGTAGAATGTGGCACTCACATGATTTTTTTTCAGTAGCCTTTCTGAGGGATTTATGTACTGGCACTGACAACCTTTCTTGCACAGGTCAAGGCCTTACATGGTTATAAATGCAGCCTCGTCAATATCTTCCTCTGTTTCTTGAGAGGGGATATCGAGAATATCCACCATCTGTCTTACAAATGATGAGTATGAAGAAAAACACAGGTTACTCACCTTTAACAGTAGTTCTAGGAGTGGTATATGATGTTCATCCACATTTTCTGGCATTGTCCTTTCCGTTTAAATCTTGCAGGAAGTCTTCAAGCTGACTTCTCCCATCCACCCGGGTTGTATAACCCTCGGCCCCGCCCTATGACGTCAGATATTTGCCTGCTGGAAGCAGTGTTGTGCGCCTCTGCTAGGGGAGGTTGGGTGAGTCCGTGTCGATGACCATCATATACTACTCCTAGAAAGTACAGTTATGTAAAAACTTACCGTAACAGTAGATCTTCGAGTAGTGTCTCTTGTAGTAGGTAATATTTTTGGGTATCCAGCATAGGTCGCTGTGGTGCACAGCAGCTCTTCTAGCAGTTTTTCACCAGGGACCGCCTACACATGACATCAGCTCCTGTTTCCTATAAAAGTGTGGGCGGTCTCTGGTATCCTCAGTTCCCCTGACGGATTCAGCTTGCAAACGAAGATCGAGGTGAAGCCGATGTACCAAAGGAGTCCCAACCCTAGTCAGTGGACCAGAACTTGCTCTCTTAGAGAAGGAGGGGGATGAAGGGAGGGAACAAACCTACTGCAAGAGACACTCCTCAAAGATCTACTGTTACGGTAAGTTTTTACGTAACTGTACTATCTTCCACAGAGTCGTCTCTTGCAGTAGGTAACACTTTTGGGATGAATCCCAAGCAGTAATGCCCATGTGGGAGGACAGTTATGATAGGAGACCTTGTAGAACTGCATGGCAGAAGGCCATCCTATGTCATGAGGCAATATCCCGATTGTTGTGCCTTGTGAATGTATGGATCGTGGAACAGGTAGCTGCACTGCAGATATCCGAAATGGAGGCTCCCATAAAGCAAGCCGCAGTGGTGGCCATAGCTCTAGTGGGCCTGGACAGGCCCAGGTAAAGGTTTGTTGTATTTTTTTGTAACAAAATGTAATACAATGCGCCAACCAGGATGAAAGAGTATGTGTCACAACTGGGAGGCCCTCGCATCCCAGGGCAAAGGAGACGAACAGTTGAGATGTCTGTCTAATCGATTCTGTCTGATTAGTATAATAGCGAAATATACAGTGGACATCTAAAGTATGTAGATATTCAGCCCGATTGGAGTAGTCTGGATAGCAGACCGGAAGTTCCAAGGACTGATTTAAAGTATGTTTGGAGACTACTTTAGGAAGGAAGGAAGGGTTGGTACAAAGGACCACCATTCCTTGTGGAAAATCAAGTAAGGTTCCCTACACACGATGGCATGGAGCTCGGAAATACATCGAGCGAAAGTGATAGCCACTAGGAAAATGGGTTTCCATGAAAGAAAATGGAGATCACAAGTGGCAGCTGGCTCAAAAGGCTCAAGGGTCAATTTTTCAATCATAAAATTGAGATCCCACGCAGGAGTGGGTCTTCTAATAGGAGGTTTAATATGTAACATTCCTTTCAAAAACATCTTAGCCAGATGATGTTGGTACAGTAACCTGCCATCCAGAGGCTCATGGAAAGCAGAGATGGCAGCTAAGTGGACTTTAATGGAAGGATAACTTAGATTGGACTCAGATAGTGAGGCCAGGAAGTTCAGAACCTTCGTCAGTGGACAGGAGTAAAGGTCCAAAGATCGACAGACTGACCATATGGAAAAGTGCTTCCATTTGGAATTGTATGTTGTTCTTGTTGCTGGCTTATGGGAAGCCAAGAGGATATTGGCAACAGGAGAGGACACTTGTAAACGAGTTATGAAAGTGTTCTCAGGAGCCAAGCCTGAAGGTGTAGAGCCTTCAAATTGGGTTGCAGTAGAGACCTGTGACACTGAGTCAAGAGATCTGTTCTGATCGGTAACGGGATGGGATCCCATACTGACATCTGCAGGAGTAGCGGAAACCATGATTGGCGAGGTCACAGTGGGTTTCTCGTCGATGACTGCTACACGGAAGTTGCACTAACTGCTGTGCGAGCTGAAGATGGCGGGAAAATGAACTGGGGACACCATGGACCGCCCACACTTATATGGGAAACAGGAAGCTGATGTCATGTGTGGGCGGTCCCTGGAGAAAACTACTAGAAGAGCTGCCATGTGCCACAGTGACCTCTGCTGGATACCCAAAGGTATTACCTACTGCAAGAGACCACTCCGTGGAAGATCTATTGTTGCAGGTGAGTATCCTGTGTTTCTAGAGACGTGGATATGATGTTCTATCCACACTTTCTGGCAGACTCCTAGCAGTTCTCTGGGAGGAGGGAGGCAAGGCGCACACACCCTTACCTAGGAAATAAGGTTTGGAGAATTGAGGCCCCAAAATCAGCATGCCGGTGTAACTCTAAGTCAATGTAGTAATGGGAAATGAAGGTGTGTGCTTGTGACAAAGCTGACTAGGACCCTGTCCCAGTTGTTATAGAGAGTTTGATTGCAAGGATCTGTTCTTTCCTTTCCTGTCTCTTGTCTGTCTGGTTGAGCAACCAAATTTTCCTGTGAGACCTAGGATTTGATTCCCCGTCAGTCTTGTAGTTCTCTGTCTCTCACTGTCTCTCTACCTTCCCTTGCTGTTTCTGTCTTTTTCCTTCCTTGCATTACCTGCTGGTATAAAAATATATGCAGATCATTATGTGGAAATGTAACTGATATTGGGATCCCTTTATTTAGAAATTATATAGAGTTACTGTTAAAATGTATACAATTATAGTTTGAGATGACTGCAAAAAGCTATTTGGAACTCAAGGGGTTAACCTGAGAGACGTTTTTAAGCCCTTTTTCAGAAGCTGTGGAGAAGAGGCCTCAGTTCTGGGACATTGTGTTCTTGCTGCACCTGCATGAAATTAACAAGAACATTTTAGAAAAAAAATTCAGGATGCTTGTTAAGAAGAGGGGTTGTGCTGACCTGTCGGCACAGTGGTTGGATTTCCACTTGCGACGCCAGCGACCCGGGTTCAGGAACAGACCTGGATCGCTGGAGGGCCGGCCGGGAAGGATAGAGTGTCCCAAGGGCTGCTCTCCTTCTCTGGGGGGAGGGCAGGGTGAATGTCCAGTGCTTGACGGACCCCTGGCGGAGGTCGGGGGTACCGCAGCAACCAGCATTAGAGCACGGATTGGGGGGCAGGACAGATGCTGGACGTCATTGCACATCTCCGCCTCCCAGAAACAGCACACAAAAATCACTTCCTGACGACGGCCCTAGATGACACCTGCCTTGGCCTTCATCAGCCTCCAGGACCGGCCCTCAAACCTAGTCCCATCATGCAGCACTGTTAAAACAGCCAGTGCCACAACCCCACCCTGGGGGGCAAGCCGGGGGGGGGAGGGGTCTCTGAGGCTCACGGTCTCATGTGGAGGTGAAAGCTGGGGTCCGTGACTAGGCAGAGGTGCCGGGTCGACGACAGTGGGGGCAAAAAGTATAATAAATAAAAAAAAAAAAGAAGGGGGTTACAAAGACTTATGAGAGAGAAAGAGATGCAATGTTTTGAGAGACACACAGAGATTGAAGGAAAACTCAGATGGATCGTCTCTGTTTATTCTGCCTTTGTAAATAGTTATTCTGAACAATGTTTTTTTATGTTACTGCTAGTACAGTACTAATAAACACTTTTTGTGAATTCTACAACTGCTCGTGGGTTTTCCTATGCTTCATGACCTGTGCGTCGACGACAGATGGTGTCAGCCTAAGTGGGATTTACGCCGTGCATACTGGACCTAGTACCAGAGAAGCACAGAGAAAGGTATGGATTCTGCAGCAGCAAGCCCAGGAGTGGTTACCAGGAGAATGGCAGCCAAGCTAGCAGAGACAGAAATCCAAGCTGGGATTGTACAGCCAGCACAAGTTATGGAAAAAGAACAGGCAGTGACAGAACCTGAAAGCCTGATGGGCATTTTTTCAAATGGGCTATACAACAAAAAGACACAGAGAAACATAGAAGAGAAGAGATGCAGCGACAGGAGCAGTGCTGGCTGGATGCCTTGCAAGCTATCAAAGCAGAAGGATCTGGCACTGGTCCAGCAAAGCAACAAGGTACAAGCAACTTAAAAGACATTAATCTAATAGAGTTGTGTCCCTTGGATAATATCGAGGCATACCCGACAACTTTCGAAAGAGTTGCCACAGCCTGCCAATGGCCAAAGCAGCAATGGACAATCAGACTGGTACCCTACCTGACAGGTAAAGCCCAACTTGCCTACAGCTGTATGGACACTGCAGTCAGAAAGCTATGATCTGGTGAAAAAAGAAATCCTGAAAAGATGCATCATCTCTGGAGAGACCTACAGGCAAAGATTCCGGTCCCTGAAGTACAACGCATTAGACAACCCTTGAGAAGCCTTCATCTGACTCAGAGAGCTCCTTATTAAATGGCTCCAACCAGAGGGCAAAACAGTTCCACAGATCACTGATACATTTGCAATGGGGCATTCATCAACATCCTGCCTACAGATGTGCAGCTTTGGGTGAAAGAACATCGACCAGAAAGTGGGGAAAAGGCTGTTTCTTTGGCCTAGGACTACCAAATGGCCAGACAGATGCCACAGCAGCGAGGTAACAGCCAAGCACTGGTAAGACATTCTTTTTACCATTTAAACTCCAAGTCTGATAACTCTGGTGGGGGGTAACAAACCTGCCCCTAAAGACTTTATATGTTACAATTGTAACAAGCCAGGCCATATTGCAAGAAACTGCCATAGTAAGGAGAGTGGCACTGAAGCAGATTTGTCCTTGGCAAATTGGGGCAAGTACTTAACAGATATGAAGGTGGAGGATAAGACTGTAAAGGGACTCATTGATTCGGGAAGCAGACAGACCCTAGTGCATGTTGAAGTACTGGGAAAACACTGCAAAGGGACTAGGTATGGGTGCCATCTGCATCCACGGTAACACTCAATACTATACAAACCACCCAAGTGACTCTGACCATTAAGGATGTGTCGCACCAAATGAAAGTGGGCTTAGTACCCAAGTTACCTGTACCCGTGATTATTGGACATGACTGTCCAGGATTTACTGAGTTAATCTCAGAGGAACAGAACCCTGCAGTTTCAGCAGCAGTGGTAACAAGAGCTCAGGCAAAGAAAATCTCAAACGGTGGGGACTATTTTCCTTTCAGAGACTTTGATTCAGACTTGTTTGAGAATAGCACCAAGGTCTGGAAGTCCAGGAAAGAAAGAAGACGTCTGAAACAACAGTAGCAACAAAAGATTGACGGACATAAAGGGTTAAAACATGAAAATGCTGAAGCTAAACTGATAATAAATTGTGATTTTGCATCAGAGCAAGGTAAAAACAGGTTACTCACCTGTAACAGTAGTTCTAGGAGTGCTATATGTTGTTCATCCACACTGTTTGGCATGTCCCTTTCCCCTTTAAATCTTGCTGGAAGTCTTCAAGCTGTATCCTCCCACCCACCCAGGTGGCATATACCTTGGCTCCGCCCCATGACACCAGATCTTAGCCCACTGGAAGCCAAATTGTGTGTGTCCGCAGCCGGGGAGGTCAGGTGGGTCCGTGTGGATGAACAACATATACCAGTCCTAGAACTACTGTTACAGGTGAGTAACCTGTTTTTCTAGGATCGTGGATATTTTGTTCATCCACACTGTTTGGCAGACTCCTAGCAGTTCTCCAGGAAGAGGGAGGCAAGGCACACACCCCCTACTTAGGGAACAGAGATTGGAGAACTGAGGCCCCAAAACCAGCATCCCAGCATGACTCAAGGTCAATGCGGTAGTGAGTAATGAAGGTGTTTGCTGACTTCCAGGTAGCAGCCCGACAGATTACCTGGATAGGGATGTCCCTGGAAGCAGCCACCGATTCAGCAGTATGGCGGGTAGAATAAGTTCTTATCCCTCTGGGAGGCTCCTTGCCCGCCAACTCATAGCACAAACCTATGCATGATGTAATCCATCTTGCTATGGTCCATTTGGCTGCAGGTCTGCCAGATGCAGTTTTAGCGTAGGTGACAAACAGCTGGCGAACCTCTCCATGAATTTCCGCCGTCCTCTCCTTATACTAGGAGAGAGCACATCTCGGGTCCAAAGTATGGAGCCTGTACTCGGCCTCTGAGGTATAATTAGGGTAGTATACCAGCAGAGTCAACACCTGGTTAAGGTGAAACTCTGACATCACCTTTGGAAAGAATTTCGGGTTGGGGTGCAGGACAACTTTGTCCCTGTGAAAGACCAGATAAGGGGAGTCCACCGAAAGTGCCTGGAGCTCCCCTGTCCTTCTGGCAGACGTGATAGCCACCAGGAAGGCCAGGCCGTCTTTCATGACAAATGTGACAGCTCACACTTGTGCACTGGTTCGAAAGGCTTGCCATGAGCTTTGCCAATACCAGCAGTAGAGCAGTAGGAGGTGGAGGTTCACACACTGGAAGGGAAATGTGATCCAAGCCTTTGAAAAAGCGTCCGACCACTGTCTCCTGCGCCAATGTCGGCTGACCGGCCTGTGCCCGGTAAGCAGAAATGGCTGCCAGGTGCACCCTAAGGGTCAATGACCGTAGACCCCCTTTGGAGAGAGACTAAGGGTAGTCGAGAATGTTAGCCACAGAACAGGATAAGGGGTCCAGACCCTTACCCTGACACCAAATGGAAAACCTTTTCCATTTGAAGGCATAACATTTCCTGGTCGATTCCTTTCTAGATGCCTCCACCAAGGTGTAGACATCTTCAGAAAGACCCAAAGCCTGGAACTCTAGCCGCTCAGGTATCAGGCTGTGAGGTGCAGGGATTAAAGGTCCGGATGGAAGACTTTGCCCTGGTTCAGATATATCAGGTCCAGGCGTGTACAAAGCCGCTCCGGGGGCCTGCAGGTGAGGCTGAGGAGATCTGGATACCAGAACTGGCACAGCCAGTCTGGGGCTACCAGAATCACCCTTGCCTTGTCCCTCTTCACCTTGACTAACATCTTGTGGATTAAGAGAAATGGAGGGAAAGCGTAGAGGAGGCATGGGGTCCACGGCCTCGAGAAGGCATCCCCCTGCAGCGAGCCCTGCTGAGGGAGGCAGGCATGAAACAGCCACAGCTTGGTGTTTTCCCTTGAGGCAAACAGGTCCACCATCGGTTTGCCCCAACAGGAGAACAGGCTGTAAGCTACCTCTGGATGGAGAGACCACTCATGGGATGTCTGGCCTAAGTGGCTGAGAGCATCCACCAGCTGGTTCGAGGCTCCTGCCACATGGATGGGTAGGAGATCCGCCTCCAACCAGCCTACGAGGGTCCAGATGTGGAGCGCCTCCTTCCATAGCAGATGGGAGTGCGTGCCACCCTGTTTGTTGAGGTAGTACATAGTTGTGGTATTGTCTGTCTGGACTTGAACCACTTGACCCCGGAGCTGAGGAGCGAAAGCTGACTGTGCCAGTCTGACTGTTTTGAGCTCCAACAGGTTGATGTGGCATCAGGACTCCTTGGGGGTCCAGAACCTGTGGGCCCTGTTGTCCCCCATGTGGGCTCCCCAGCCCATGAGAGAGGCACTGGTCGTATGGACGACTGTCGGCTTGGGGCGAACAAACAGGATCCCTTCCTGCAACCAGTCTGGGGCGGTCCACCACTAGAGAGCGTCCCACATCTTCTGGGTTACAGTGATCAGCTGGTCAAAATGACCACATCGCCGAGTCCACTGGGCGGCCAGCTCCTATTGAAGGGGGCGCATGTGCAACCGGGCCCAACAGACCACTGAGGTGCACGCCGCCATGTAACCCAGAAGGTGCAGAAAATCACAGGCAGGGCACATGTGCCCAACCAGAAATGATTGGTCAAAGGAGGAGAGAACCTCCGCCCTGTCCGCTGGAAACTGAGCTCTGCGCCTATGAAGCCCATCATCTGGGAAGACACGAGTTCCAACTTGACTTCGTTGATCAGGAGGCCGAGTTGGGAGCAGGTCTGGAGGGCCAGATCCCTGGACCTCTCCACCTCCTGTTACGTGGAATCTGCCAGGAGCCAATTGTCAAGGTAGGGGTAAATTCTGACACCCCCCCCGACGCCGGAGATGGGCCACCACTACTGCAATGCATTTGGTGAAGACCTGTGGGGCAGATGACAGGCCGAATGGCATGGCTCAGAACTTGTACAGGGTCCCTTCAACCCATCAGCGGAGGAACCGCTGATGGGACAGATGGATTGGGATATGAAAGAACGTGTCCTGCAGATCCAGTGAATAGAACCACATGTTTCGCTCCAAGGATGGCATGATCTGGGGCAGAGTGACCATCCAAAAGGTGCGTGACCTGAGAAACTGATTCAGGTCATGGAGATTTAGAATGGGGCACCAGCCCCCCCATCCGCTTGGGCACCAGGAAGTTCCTGGAGACAAAGCCTGGGTCTGCAGATGGATCCGGCCTTGAGAGCTATTGCCTCCTGGAGGAGGAGCTGAGCAATGTCATCTCAAAGAGCCGACTGGGTGCATGCGGAAATCCGTTCTTCCCAAGGGGTGCAGGCTCGGCTGGGAGGGTACTGCTCAAATTCCAGAGGCAGTCCCTGACCGTCCACTTCGAGAACCCACCTGTCCGTAGTGATAATGGACCAGGCAGAAAGGAAGTGGCGGAGCCGGCCCCCCACGGGAAGACCCAGAGCTGGCATAATGGAGGTAGGGGTGGCAACCCCCACCCAGTCACTGGGCAGGCTTGGAGGAGGCTCCAGGACCTGAGCCTCAGCCTCCTTTACGGGCCTGTTGGGATCCAGGCTTAGGCAGAGGGTGCCAAGCTTGAGCCTGCTGCTGATGTTGATGCTGCTGTTCTCCCTGGTAGGAGGACTGCTGAACCACAGGGGAAGAATGCCAAAAGGGCTTCTTGTTTTTCTTCTGCTGGTTATTGCCCAAAGAACTCTTGGCAGAAGTGGCGTCCAAGGTGGCACTGGACTGCTCTATGCGCTGTAGGTGACTGGCCACTCCCGGGCCAAACAAATCGGTCCCAAGGAAAGGCACATCAGCTAACTTATGCTGAGTATCCGCCGGGAAGGAGGAAAGCCTCAAACAAGCCCTGCGGCGAGAGGCAACTGCGGCGGCCATCGAGCGGGCACAAGAATCCCCAATGTCCAGGGCCGTCGGTAACTGCTGTTTGGCAACAGCACGGCCCTGATCCCGGACCTGCTTAACTGTGGTCTGCATGTCTGCAGGGAGATGTGGGAGGACATCATCTAATGACCCGAGCAGAGCATGAGAAAAGTGTGCCATGATAATGGCCAAACTGGCTTGACGAAGGCCCAAGGAGGAAGCTGCATAGACTTTCCGTGCCAAATGGTCCAAAAGCTTGACTCCTTATCGGGGGTCGGTCAGTGTCAGCAGAACTGCCAGTACGCCTGAATACAGGCGGTCACCAGGCTCTCGGCCGAAGGGTGCTCTGTGAACTCCCCGCAGGACCCCTTGGGCACCGCTGACTGGTGTGGCCACGCGGCAGACGCAGGTGCTGACATGAGGCAGGGCGTGGCCATAGTTCGAGTGCCAGACCAACAGTGGCCTCAGCCACAGGATAGGCCTCCGTCAGGGTATCCCCTTCTCTTGAGGATGTCCACGAGAGGGTACTCCGCCGTTTTCTGGATGGGATCCAGGGGCATCCCTGTAGAATCAGAGATGAGATGGAGAATCCCTTGGAAGGAGGAAGGATCTTCCTCCATCCCTGTGCTAATGGTCAACTTATCATGCCCAGGATGAGAGTGGAGCCTGATGACATCCGAGTCTGAAGAGTCAGGGTACAGCAGCCTGCCGCCCAAATCAACCTTGACCCACCAAGGGTGGTCCGGGGTGACCGTGACCGACAGACGTTGGGGAAGTCCGGTATCTGGTCGGTCCTCTTTGGAAGGAGTCCCTCCCACAGGCTGCTTAGGCAGCGGCTCCACCACTTTCGGTGGAGAGACTGGAATAGGCTGAACCAGAGCATGGGCCAGCCCCACGGGCAGGGGAACCAAAAGGCTTCAGTTCCATGGGGGTCGGTTTTGGCCTAGGAGGAGAGAGCCAAGTAATGCCCGGGGTAGGTGGAGGAGCTGGCTTCTGCCTGGACAAAATCACTTGTTGCCACATAGGGTCCTCGAAGCGCCAACGGAGTTTCCGTTGAAGCCTCTCCTCATCCGAGGAGGATGAGGACGACCTGTGGCGTCGCCTCTTTTTGGAGCGCATGTGGCTCTTCCTTGGCCGTTTGGCCAAGGGGGTTCTAGACCTTGACCGAGATCGGGCTGGCCAACTCGGTCGCTCGCGAGACACCGAAGGGATCAGTGAAACCAAAGGGTCCAGAACCGGGTCCTCGATGGGGACACCAGTGGGCTGGGTCTCCGCATCAGGGAACACGAGGACCAGAGTCCTCTCCAAGGAGTCATCGGCCATGGCCGGTGACAGAGGATCAATTGGATCGAGAACAATCTCGAACTCATCGGCCACTTCCTCTGTCATCTGGCCAGACAGAAGGTCCATGAAGCCTGCGGACGAGGAAGCGATCTCGACCGAGGTTAAGACCACATGCTCCTGGGACTGAGACCTCTCTCGGTCTCAAGAGCGTCTTCGCTGAGATGAAGACAAGCTAGGTTCCTTGTCTTTCTTGCGAGAGCAGGAGGAGTGCGAGCCTGCAGGCGACTCACCCTGGGTGGGGAAAGACTGGCACAAATCCTTAAAGGAACCAGTGAAGGTGGAGCCCAGGTTGAGTGGAACGAAAAAGCTTTGATTCGCCGAAGCGCAGGCGGCTTCTTCTTCGAACACCTTCATGCGCTCCAGCTGCTCGGTGGAACCCGCGGCAGTGGAAACCGCGCACCTAGCCTCCTTGGACTTCAGCGGAGGATTCCTTTTCTCCGGTCTCCCCAACTTCAAACGTGCCAGGCAGTCATCCAGGACATTGGGATGGAAGGCCAAGCAATAACTGCAGGATGAGGTGTCATGGCCGACACCTAGGCAGTAGACACATGTGAGATGGGGATCGGTGCGTGACATCTTCTGGCTGCAAGGACACCGGTGAAATCCTGGAGAAGATTTCTCTTCTGTGATCGAAGACACAAAAGTGTGATCGCTAACTCGAACGAGTTTTAATTTCGGTCAAACCGAATTTTTGAAAGCCAGGGCCTACGGAATGCATGAGCACGAGGGAGGCAACCTGCATCTTCCAGCGGAAAGGAAGATCTGCAGTCCATGGAGCTGAGGTATATACCACCCGGGTGGGTTGGAGGAGCCAGCTTGAAGACTTCCAGCAAGATTTAAAGGGGAAAGGGACATGCCAAATAGTGTGGATGAACAACATATCCACAATGCTAGAATGATGTTTCTCCAGGGTTATTTTAAGCAGCTAGGGGTGAAACCAAAATAGGGTGAACCAATGTTTAAAAAATGTAATGGGTTACTGTACAGAGTTTTGTCTAAACCTCAGACACAGGAACAGACAGAACCATTGGTTATACCACAGAAGTATAGAACAGAATTGTTACAAATAGCACATGACAGTCCCATGGTTGGTCACTCAGGGAGGGAGCACACCCTTGCCAGATTGCTGTATAGATTTTACTGGCCTGGAATTCATGAAGATGTTGCTACCTATTGTAAATTCTGTGCTGAGTGTCAGAAAGTAGCCCCAGTCACTAGAAAAGACAAGGTGCCCCTACCCTTGATAGATGTGCCTTTTGAGAGAATTGCAATGGATATGGTTGGTCCTTTAGACAAAAGTAAAAAGGGTAATAGATTTATCCTGTAGAATGAGACTATGCTACTCGAGACCCAGAAGCAGTTTCAATGCATACTGTCACAGCTTCAAAAGAGGCAGCAGAGTGGGCATACCTAAAGAAATTATTACTGTTGGTGCTGCATTACTTAAGTTGCTGTACAGACTACTAGGTATCCCTGTCTTAAGAACCTCCCCCTATCACCCTCAAACAGACGGTCTTGTTGAGCATTTTAACCAAACCCTAAAATGCATGTTAAAAAGGTTTGTAAAAGGGAAGGGAAAGATTGGGACCAATACTTGCCTTATCTTATGGCAGTCTACATCCCCCCTCGAACCCGAAACTTGTCTTTGATTCTATCCTGTCCGGCATCACATATCTCCCCCCTACGAGTGAACTGATTAGTATGGGTGACTTTAATGTGAATTGGCTATCCCCTTCATCAGCTTCCTTCAAAGATGCTGTCCAAGCCTACGACCTTGCCCAGGTAGTACAGTCACCCACTAGGTGTGACCCTAGAACAGGTTCCTCCACTCTTATTGACCTTATCTTTACAAACCTCCCGAACTACCTCTCCAAAGTTAAAGTGCTGCCCGATGTGCTTAGTGACCACTCTCTCGTCTCCTGCTGATGGACAAATAAAAACACTCCCAACCCCACTAAAACTTCCATCCAAAGGTGCCTCAAAAAAGGTGCCCTCTCTCGCCTCAAAATGTATCTCTCCGCTTCTGACTGGTCTCCAGTCCACAGTGCCCAAACTGTGGATGATGCGCTCACTGCATTTATTACCACCTTCAACAATGCCTGCAACATATTTGCCCCCTTCACAAAACAGGTCATAAAAAACAGGGATACCCCGTGGATCACACAGTCTCTCCTGGAACTGATGCACCACAGAGATAACCTCTGGCATAGGACCCTGAACTCCCAGCTTCCACATGACAGACAGCTTTACAGAGAGGCAAGAAATAAATGCACATGGGCTATTCGGCTAGCCAAGGCAACTTACTATAAGCAAGCTTTCACCTCCACATGGGGCTCTGGGAAAAGTTTCTGGAACAATGTCAAGGAACTCTGTGGAAAAACCGCCTCTACTGACCCAACTCAACTCCTAGTAAAGGGAACCCTATCTCAGGACCCTACTTCCATATTCAATACCCTTAACACTTATTTCTCCGACCTTAGTCACATCTTCCCGAAAAACTACTTTGACCCCGTCACCAACCGCCCCGTTGACACACCTCCTACATCCACCCCATCTCCTTTCAGGCTGCGTATCATCACCTGCAAAAAGGCTAAACGCTACCTTACCAAAGTCCTGTGCAACTCACGCTACAGCAGCAACTCCCTTGACCAGACCCTGCCTCACCTCACCAAACTCCTCAACTGCTCACTTCAGCATGGCCAATTCCCTACCCCCTGGAAAAGGGGTATCATCACGCCCAGACTAAAGAATGGGGATCCAATGGCTCCTGGTAACTATAGACCCATTACTATCCTCCCCACCCTCTCAAAAGCTCTAGAAAAAATTGTGTCAGACCAATTCACCAAATCCCTAGACAAGCACAAACTCCTTTGCCATGAACAACATGGCTTCAGAACGGGTCACAGCACTACCTCGGCCCTTGTCGAATTTACATTATACATTCATGAAGCACTAGAACAGGGGTCAATAGCTGGGGCAATCTATGTTGATTTGA
The DNA here is from genome assembly GCA_016271365.2 of Neoceratodus forsteri. Lineage (NCBI taxonomy): Eukaryota > Metazoa > Chordata > Ceratodontiformes > Ceratodontidae > Neoceratodus > Neoceratodus forsteri. The sequence goes on along the minus strand of CM057453.1, from coordinate 283,353,087 downwards.
CCAAGGCTTTTGACACAGTCAATCATGATCTACTTCTCCACTCTCTTGCCTCCCTCCACTTTGCCCCTGAGGATATTTCCTGGTTCAAAAACTATCTCACAGACAGGACACAGCAAGTCAAAATTAGCAACACACTCTCCTCCAAACAACCGGTTCGAGCGGGTGTCCCTCAAAGGTCAATACTTGGCCCACTACTTTTCACTCTTATTCTAAACTCACTCCCCCAGGCCTGCAGTGGAAATCTATTGCTATATGCAGACGATGCTGTACTATACTGGAAACACACCAACCCAATCTCTCTCCAAAACACACTTCAAGCCTGTTTTGGAGAGCTAGAATACTGGTTCACTGACCACCGACAAGCCTGTTTTGGAGAGCTAGAATATTGGTTCACTGACCACTGACTACTACTAAACTACAACAAGACGAAGTCTATGATATTTGCTCACCGCCAAAACCCCCTCAGTAATGCCCAGCTCTCAATCTCAAGCCTGCAGGGTAACCGCATTGAACAGGTCCCACATTTCAAATATCTAGGTATCACACGTGACACATCCCTCACCTACCACACCCATATTAAAAAACCTCTCCTCCTCTGTTAACACCCGACTAGGGATTCTCTTCAGACATAAACACTGCCTTACCCCCCAGTCCCTACGGCTGGCTGTTACCTGCTCGGTCCTTTTGTTGGTCAATTATGGTATATTTATTTATGGCACTGCTGACCAAACAGCCCTTAACAGCATCAATCTAGCCCTCAACAAAGCCTGCCGTCTGGTTACAAGCAGTGAAAGGCTTACCCATACATATGTGCTCTATAAACTAGCTGACTGGCTGACCTTTGAAGGGAGGCTAAAATACCACACCTGCCTCCAAGCCAAAAAGATACTTTTGAAGCTCACACCAATTGGTCTACACCCCCTCATCCAACCAGCCCCCCCCATAGGGGTACCCCCAGATGCCAGGCTGGCACCTCCCTCATAGTCCCCCCATTGCAGGACCTCCCTAGGGCAAAGGACTTTCCGCTATCGTGCTCCCCTCTGGCTTAACAACCTACCACCCTCCATCTCACTTGCCCCTAGTCTTGGCCAATTCAAAGCTGTAATCAAGAGTCTTCTTTTTGACTCTGAGACCTGTGGTTGTTTCCAACAGCCATACCTAGGCTGAAGCTGTAAAAAAAAAAAAAATTGCCTTCAGCATAGGGGGTTTGCCCCAAATGTAGGGCTAGGTAAAATATGCCTGTATCGATAAACTTTGCCACCATAACTTGTTTGACCCAGGGTCCTCTTACAACCCTTGTGATGGTAACCAAGCATTGAAATATACCACGTACTGTGATTTTCTCCACAACTTGTCAATCTGTAATGTTCTGTTTTGTAAACTACGTACAATCTGTCTTGATGTATTGCTGTGTTGTGATTGACGTGGAGCCTTTGCAAAGGAGTCTTCGACTCAAAGGATTGTAATTCCGAAAATTTAATTAAATAAATAAATAAATAAAATACCTTCTTTTTGCTTACAGAAAAGTGCCACAGGCATCAACAGGGTTTTCACCATTTGAAATGCTGTATGGAAGGCAGCCAAGAGGGCCACTGGATGTGATAAAAGAAACGTGGCACGATAACCCCACTCAGAAACAATCTAGAACGTCTCACGTGTGCCCTAAGAAAGAAGCTGGCAAAATATGTTGAAATTGCCCATAGTAATCAGGAAGTGGCCCAAAACCAGTAGAACGTACATTATGACCATGGGTAAAAGAAAAAGTTTTTGAGCCAGGTGAAAAGGTTTTGCTACTGTTACTCACAACAGAAAATAAACTGTTAATGAAGTGGCAAGGGCCTTACAGACTGCTCAGACACACTGGCACCGTTAACTATGAGATTGAGACCCCTGACAAGAAAAATCCTACTAAGATACACCATGCTAACCTCCTCAAGAAATGAGTTGAAAAAATGTCAAAAGCTGCTTTGCTGGTTTTACCAGAAACTAATAAAGAAGATATTGATGTAGCTTATGAGAGACTGGAACAAACTGTAACTGCTGATGCTGTAAAGGTGAATGTTTCCTTAACCTCAGAACCTAACTGCAGAAATTCGTAATGTGCTAAAGACATTTAACAGTACTTTTACCACAGTACCGGGATCAGCAAAAGGGGTCGAGCACGTAATAGTCACAAGGAATGCATACCCTATTAGGCAAAAGACATACAGGTTACCAGAGCGGTTAAGAGCAGACGTGGTTAAGGAAATACAAAAAATGAAAGAACTGAGTATCATAGAAGAGTTGAGGAGTGCTTTGTCACCTCCAATGGTAATTGTAAACAAAAAAGAAGGGGGCATAAGACTCTGCCTTGATTTTAGGAAACTTGATCAAGTGTTAGAATCTGACAATTATCCTATGCCCAGAATAGATGATTTGGTGGACAGACTGGGTAGTGCAAAGTATATCAGTACCCTCAATCTCACCAATGGTTACTGGCAAATCCCTTTAGCTAAAGAATCCAGAGACAAAACTGCATTTGCCACTCCCCATGGATTCTATCAGTTCACCACCATGCCATTTGGTTTACATTGTGCACCAGCTACATTCCAATGGTACATGGATGTAATTGTATCACTTTGCACTGGTTACTGTGTTGCGTACCTGGATGGTGTACAGTCCGGATGGAAAAGCCACCTGGAACACCTACGAGCAGTTATCCAAGATATCAAAACTGCAGGTCTGACTATTAATCCTACCAAATGTGCACTGGGTATTTAGAAAACCAGATATTTGAGCTAAGTGTTGGGAAATGGAGAAGTTAAGCCACATATTTCTAAAATAGAAGCTGTAGCTAACAGTCCTGTCCCTAAAACAAAGAAATATGTCAGGTCATTTTTAGGGCTGGCTGGTTATTATCGGAGATTTGTTCCCAACTTTGCTGAGTTAGCTATTCCTCTCCCTGAGCTCACGAAGAAACGGTACCCAAATAAGTGAAATGGGAGTGTGACCAAGCTTTTCAGGCCATTAAAGCTGCATTATGTTCAGCCCGTTTTAAAAAGCCCAGACTCTGAGAAACCATTTTTGTTACAAACAGATGCATCAGAGGTAGGCCTAGGTGTAGTCCTAAGTCAAAATACAGATGGGAAAGAACATCCTATTCTGTACATAAGTAGGAAGTTGCATGACAGAGAGAAAAGGTACTCCACCACTGAAAAGGAATGTTTAGCAGCAAAATGGGACATGGAGTACCTTAAATTGTATTTGCTAGGAATAGACTTTGTACTTATAACAGATCACAATCCTCTCTGTTGGCTTAACCAAATGAAAGGTAAAAATCCCAGAATCACAAGGTGGCACACCTGGCACTATAGTCATTTAAATTCAAGGTGATACACAAATCTGGAAACGAGAATAGCAATGCTGATTTTCTGTCAAGATATGGATCAGGAAAGTCCAGTTACGTAAGAACTTACCATAACAACAGATCTTCGAGAGGAGCTCTTGCAGAAGCTAATACCATTAGGACTGAAGCCGGCAGGTGTCAGGACCCCACGGAAAACTTGTAGCTAGCAGTCTGAGGCAGAGGACCGCTCCAGACGTCGGCTACACTCGATGTCAGACGTGGTATATAGGGGGCGATCCCCTGGCACCACCTCAGTTCTCCCGCCGGAGACCCGGGTAGAAAAAAAACTGGAAGACCAAGCAGGAAGTCCCCACCATGGACTGGTGACCTAAAAACCAAATAACAATCCTGGGAGATGGTGGGTGGGAAAGCTACCTGCTGCAAGAGCTCCTCTCAAAGATCTACTGTTTCGGTACATTCTTACGTAACTGTACTATCTGACTTTGAGGGTGGAGCTCTTACAGCAAGGAATACCACTAGGACCGAGTCCCAAGCAGTACCCAAGGATAGACCCAGGTCTGAGAGGGTGGTAGGGAGAGATGCTGAAAACAGCTGGAGCAGAAAAAGGCACTTAAGAGAGTAGGCCCTGCAGGACTGCTAGTCCGAAACCTGCTCTCCTTCTGGATGCAATGTCCAGACTGTAATGCCCGATGAACGTGTGGACAGAACTCCATGTAACTGCAGCACAAATGTCTGACGAAGAGACATTTTTGAGTGCCGCGAAGGAAGAGGCCACTGCTCTGGTGGAGTGGCCTTTAACTGTTCCTGGAAGTGGTTTATTATGATGCTGGTAGCAGAAAGTGATACACTGCACCAGCCAATGGGCTAGTGACGTTTTGGAAATGGGAGCCCCTAGCATTCATTTGGCGAATGAGACGAACAACTGGTCCGACTGTTGGGAGGAGTGGGTCCTGTGGAGGTAATACCTCAAAATCCTATGAACGTCCAAGGTGTGCAACAACGCTTCACCTTGACTGACAAAAAACGAATAATGAACTGGAAGGTTGACGTCCTTATTAAGAGTCAGCACGGACACCACCTTTGGCAAGAACTTAGGGTTCATGCGCAGGGTCACTCTGTCCCTGTGGAAAACTATGTAAGGTTCCTTACACATCAGGGCCTGGAGCTCTGATACCCTTCTAGCAGAGGTAATGGCTACCAAAAGAATGGTCTTCCATGAGAGGAAGCGTAGCTTGCATGAAGCTACTGGCTTGAAGGGGGTAGAGTGAGTTTCTCCAGGATGAAAAGCAAGTCCCAAGAAGGAACAATGTCTCTCCTGGGAGGTCTGATATGTAAGACCCCTCTAAGAAATGTCTTACAGACGTTGAGCGGTGCCAGCGTTCTGTCTCTGAAGGGATCATGATATGCGGAAACCGCACACACATGCACCTTAATGGACAAATAGCTCAGTCCTAAGTCCAGAAGGTGATGAAGATATTCTAGCACGTACTCTGTTGGACAACCCAGGGGATCTAGGGCACGGGTCGTAGCCCAAAAACAGAAGCTTTTCCATTTCAGAGCATAAGTGGCCCTGGCGGAAGGCTTCCTCGTCGCCACCAAGGTCTCAGCCACCCTGCTTGACACGCCTAGCCTCTCTTCCACTAGGACTGCAGGAGCCACACAAGAAGGTGAAGAGAGTGAAGAGCAGGATGGACGAGAGTCCCCTGTTCTTGTGAGAGCAAGTGGATGGAGATTGGCAACTGTACTGAAGATTCCAGAGACAGTTGCTTGAGCAACGGATACCAAATCTGGTGAGGCCATAGAGGGGCCACCAGAATCATTCTGGCCCCCCTCTGACTGCAACTTGAGTAGTACTCTCTGAATGAGGGAAGGGGGGGGGGGAGGCGTACAGAGACTTCCCTGTCCGAGAGAGGCACAATGCGTCTCGCCAGAAAACACCAGGCCCTGGAGCGAGTGAGCATAAACTCTGCAGTTTGGCATTGTACGGGGACGCAAAGAGGTCCAACTCTGGACGGCCCCAACGATCGAACAGGTCGTCTGCAACTTCTTGGAGCAGTTCCCACTCGCGATTCAGTGAGGCAGAGCATCTGAGACTGTCGGCGAGAATGTTCTTGACCCCTGGCAGATGAACTGCGATGAGATCTAGTTGGTGTTCTGCTGCCCAATCCCATACTCTCATGGCCTCTCTGCAAAGGGGGTATGAATGAGTCCCCCCTTGCTTGTTGATATAGAAGACCACTAGAGTGTTGTCTGTCTGCACCAGGAGGGGACCTGTCGAGAATTGGTCTCTGAAAGCAATAAGTGCATTCAGCATGGCTCTTATTTCCAGAACATTTATGTGTACAGAGCTATCTATGGCAGACCAAGACCCTCGGGTCCTGTGATCCCCTAAATGAGCCCCTCAACCGGACAGAGAGGCATCTGTGGTTAAAGTCTGAAGAGGAGTGGGGCTCCGGAATGGGACCCCTCCCACTAGACTGTCGTGACAGAGCCAACATTTGAGGGAATGGCGTACCGCACAAGAGATCCGGATTCGATGATCCAGATCGTCCACCGATTGGTTCCACTGGACCCCGAGATGCCATTGGAGGGTCCTCGCGTGTAGTCTGGCTAAGGGTACTGTAGCTATGGCAGCTGCCATGTGGCCTAGGAGTTGGAGAACAACCCGGGCGGGGGAAGAGAAGACCTTCTGTAACCTGCTGGCCAGATCCTGAAGGCGATCTGCTCTGTCTGAGGGCAGGAAAGCACTTCCCTGCTCAGTGTCCAGAACAGCCCCTTTGAATTACAGCCTTTGCGTGGGCCAAGGATGTGATTTTGGCCAGTTTACTGTGATCCCCAGGGAGGAAAATAGATCCCATGTCTCTGGTAAGGCGATTAGAAGTTCCTCCTCCTCCTACTGAGTAGAGAGGAGCCAATTGTCCAGGTAAGGGTAGACAAAGAGGCCCCTCCTCCAGACAGCCGCCACTACCACTGCTAGATACTTGGTGAAGACCCTGGGAGCGGATGAAAGACCAAAGGGGAGTACCCTGAATTGGTAGTGCTCGCCCTGGAAGCTGAAGCGCAGAAACCTTCTGTGAGACTTCAGGACTTTGATATGCATGTAGGCGTCCTGCATATCTAGGGAGCACAGCCAGTCCGCTTGATGGAGCAAGGGGAAGAGCCCTGCCAGAGTGACCATTTGGAATCTCTGGTACTTTACCGAGAGATTGAGCTGGCTTAAATCCAGGATGGGACGAAGGTCTCCCATTTTCTTTGGGACAAGGAAGAAGCAGGAGTAATAACCTTTTCCTTTCTGGGCCTGTGGGACCCTTTGGATAGCTCTTTTTTCTAGGAACTGATGAATCTCTGTTTCTACAAGGGGACTGTGTGCCGATGGACACCAGGCCGGAGTGGGGGGGGGGGCTGTCCAGTAGAACAGAGATGAACTTTATTGCCTACCCTTTTCCAACGGTGTCCAGCGCCCATTGGTCTGTCGTGATACTGGACCATTCGAGTGGGTAAAGCACAAATCGCCCTCCTACCTGCTCGTTCTGCCTGAAGGGAGGAGTGGGTCAGAGGTAGTAAGGCTGAGGGGGTGGTGGGGGCCTGGGCCTTTGGAGCTTTGGGTTGCTTGGGGCCCTGGAAACCTTGAGGGGCAGGGTGACCCCGCCTCTTGAACCCCCTTACCTTAGGACTGTTTACCCTCTGTCCTTGCCCTTGTCCTTACAAAAGGGCATTGGCGATTCCTGAGGCTGGGATTTATACTATCGGCACGCCGGCCACCATTTCTCCCTCCTGAAGTTGCTTGACCATCCTTCAACTTCTGGGCCGAACAAAACGGGCCCTGAAAGGGGAATCCAGACGGATTCTTGTAATTCCTGCTGAAACCCGTGAGACTTAGCCTGACTGCCACCTGCAGACCCCCTAAGGCTGCTGCTCTGGAGGCCATAACTACGGCGTCATAAGAACACCTCAGGGCATGTTTGTCGACGTCCAATCCTGACTGGGCACACGCCAATACTTCTTGTTTCAAGTTGAACTCTGGCATAGAGCTGACGAGGTCCACTGTCTTCTGCCACAGTGACTGTTGATAGGTGATCATGGGGGCCACTAAGTTCAAGGATCTGATGGCCCCAGTGGCTGAGGAGAACACTTTCTGGTCCCAACCGTCTAACTTTTTAGAGGCCGGGTCTGGAGGTTGGGAGCTCAAATGCTTTGGCTGGGAACCCCTGCCGTGAGCAACTGTGAGGACCAAAGAGTTGGCCTTAGGTTGTTCAGCTACAAAGGGGTCGGACTTCGGAGGCTTATGAAGTCTGTCTGCCTTTCTAGGGATTGTGGGAACAAAGGACGGGGTATGCCAGGTCAGGCGGGTCATGTCCTGGAATGGTTCCAAGAACGGGGGGAATAACCAAAGGTTTGGGTTCCTTCTCTTCGAGGAATTTGGCCAGGCGCTTGTGCTCTGGCTCCAAGTCCTCCATGGCCCACTCGTATACAGCCTGGATGTGCCCCTCATGATGCCCAGAAAGGATGGGTCATCGGGGGGGAGTGGGGGGGGGACTGTGAGGAATCTTTATGTCACATGAAGGAAGGACAAAATTCTCATCTGAGTTAGGCTCTGATTCAGGCCGCCTGCCTGAGGAGGATAAAGAGGGAAGAGGAGACGGAGACAAAGGGCGTTTCCTTCTCTTCCCCTTAGGGTTAGGACATGGGTGCTCACCCTCACCCCCTTGAGGTCTTGGGGTGGGAGGGGGGCCCATGGGTGGTGAAGTAGGGACAGTGTCTGGGGGTCTGTACAGGAGATTCCCTTTAACTGTATTCCACTAGTTAGGGAAGAGATTCCCGATGTCTGCTACTGGGACGACTGCTGAGCCCGGCGCCAGGTTAGAGGGACTGGGTGTTGGGTCTACAGGCGTGGGCGTCTGGGGCTCAGGCTCCTTGGGGGTAGATGTTGGGTCCGGGATCCCAGCGTCAGTGGGCTGATGACCGGTAGCACCTTTGTTTTGTGGTCCAGCATCCAGTGTGGCCCTCTCCAGCGTCTGGTCCCTCGGAGGATAGGACGACGGCTGGTCTTCATCTGGCGATCGCCCCGTGTCAGGCGTCGGGGAGCGGGACAATAGAGTAGGCCACCGGCTAGGTTTGTGCTGATCTGGGGGAGGGGTGCACCTTAGCCAGGGGAGGGGGAAGCGTCCGAGCCTGGGTGACCTCTTGCCTACGTGAAGGTTCTTTTGAGCACTTGCGTTTGTCCGAAGAACCAGGCCTGTCTTGTGCCTTAGACAGGCTTTCCTGGGTCGACCCTGACAGTTTTAGGGGTTGATGGGCCAGGGAAGTGTGATGTCCCAATGAGGCCAACTCTCGATGTTTGCCCTGGGAAAAGGCAGGAGCAGACAGACGTCCGGGAAGGTTCGGACGACTGGACCAGAACCGAACCAGACCTCCGGCCGGAAGTCGAGGAAGATGAGGTCTGCTTAGCTGGCGACTTCAGGTGGGATTCAGACATGGCCCAATCCTTATCCCTGTGGTGATGCTTAACCCGAGGACTTATCTGTTGGTGGGGAATCCCTAGCGGGAGAGGATGAGCTGACTCCTGATCCCTGCTGCATGGCCGCAAGCTTCTTCTCAAGCAGACAGTTCTTGAGTGCACTGGCCCTCCTGGCAATGTGTGCAGGCATTGGGTCGGTGTTCTGGACCTAAGCAGATGAGGCAGGCCACGTGGCCATCTTTGGCCGGAATCTGCTTCCCGCATGCACACTTTGCTTTCGCAGGTGGAGAGGGCGACTTACATGCTAATGTAGGAAATCAAGGAAAATGTTGAACAGAATGAAAAATAAAGACTTCTTTCTTGGCTGTCGACTGCTAATGAGGGCGTCCGAAGAGCTGAACTTCACAGGTTGACGGCAGGAAAAGAACTGGGGTGATGCCAGGGGACCGATACCTATATACCACGTCTGATGTCAGGCGTAGCCGATGTTGGGGGTGGTCCCCCGCCTCAGACTGCTAGCTACAAGTTTTCCATGGGGTCCTGACACCTGCCGGCTTCAGTCCTAATGGTATTACCTGCTGCAAGAGCTTCACCCTCAAAGTCAGATCTGAGGGTTCTGAAGGTTGAAGAACAAATGTATAAGTTTAAACTTTACTATTTGCTGTACTGTTATAGAAAAAAGGATAATGCACATGTGCTTAATTTCTGAAAGTTAGACGCTAGTATTAGTAGAGAATTAATAGAAAGTTTTGGAAACCTGTTTAATAAAACAGGTTCCCTCTTAAGGAGGGGGATGTATGTTATAGGGCTGAATAGGACCCTGTCCCAGTTGTTATGGAGAGTTTGAATGCAAGGATCTGTTCTGTTCTTTTCTTTGCTGTCTCCTGTTTGTGTGGCTGAGCACCCAAATTTTCCTGAGACCTAAGAGCTGATCACCCTGACAGTCTTGCAATTCTTTGGCCCTCAATGTCTCTCTACCTTCCCTTGCTGTTTCTGTCTTTTTCCTCCCTTGCATATCTGCTGGTATAAAAATATATGCAGATCCATATGTGGAAATCTAACTGATACTGGGATCCCTTTCTTTAGAAATTATACAGTGTTACTGTTGAAATGTATATACTGTAATTATAGTTTGAGATTATTGCAAAAAACTATTGGGAACTCAAAGGGTTAACCTAAGAGCAGTTTTTAAGCCCTTTTTCAGAAGATGTGGAGAAGGGGCCTCAGTTCTGTCTTCTTGCTGCACCTCCATGAAACTGACAAGAGCATTTTAGAAAAAAAATCAGGATGCTTGTTGGGGGGTGGGGTTGCAAAGACTTAGAAAGAGCTGCAATGTTTTGAGAAACACACAGAGACTGAAGGAAAATTCAGATGGATCTTCTCGGTTTATTCTTCCTTTGTAAGTAGTTATTCTGAACATTTTTTTTTTTTATGAAGTTGCACTAACTGCTGTGCGAGCTGAAGACGGCGGGAAAATTAACTGGGGACACCACGGACCGCCCACACTTATATAGGAAACAGGAAGCTGATGTCATGTGTGGGCGGTCCCTGGAGAAAAACTACTAGAAGAGCTGCCATGCACCACAGTGACCTCTGCTGGATACCCAAAAGTATTACCTACTGCAAGAGGCCACTCCGTGGAAGATCTACTGTTGCAGGTGAGTATCCTGTGTTTCTAGGGACGTGGATATGATGTTCTAGCCACACTTTCTGGCAGACTCCTAGCAGTTCTCCGGGAGGAGGGAGGCAAGGCGCACACACCCTTACCTAGGAAATAAGGATTGGAGAATTGAGGCCCCAAAACCAGCATCCCGGCGTAACTCTAAGTCAATGTAGTAATGGGGAAATGAAGGTGTGTGCTTGTGACAAAGCTGACTAGGACCCTGTCCCAGTTGTTACAGAGAGTTTGAATGCAAGGATCTGTTCTTTCCTTTCCTGTCTCTTGTCTGTCTGATTGAGCAACCAAATTTTCCTGTGAGACCTAGGATTTGACACCCCCCCCCCAACAGTCTTGCAGTTCTCTGCCTCTCACTGTCCCTCTACCTTCCCTTGCTGTTTCTGTCTTTTTCCTCCCTTGCATTATCTGCTGGTATAAAAATATATGCAGATTATTATGTGGAAATGTAACTGATATTGGGATCCCTTTGTTTAGAAATTATATAGTGTTACTGTTGAAATGCATACAATTATAGTTTGAGATAACTACAAAAAGCTATTGGGAACTCAAGGGGTTAATCTGAGAGCAGTTTTTAAGCCCTTTTTCAGAAGCTGTGGAGAAGGGGCCTTAGTTCTGGGACATTGTGTTTTTGCTGCACCTGCATGAAATTGACAAGAACATTTTAGAAAAAAAAAAATCAGGATGCTTGTTAAGAAGAGGGTTGTGCTGACCTGTCGGCACAGTGGTTGGTTTCACTTGGGCATGGCGACCCGGGTTCAGGAACAGACCTGGATCGGCTGGAGGGCCGGCCGGGAAGGATAGAGAGTGTCCCAAGGGCTGCTTCTCTTCTCTGGGGAGGGCAGGGTGAATGTCCAGTGAATGCCTGGCAGAGGCCGGGGTACCGCAGCAACCAGCATTAGAGCATGGATTGGGGGGGACAGATGCTGGACATCACTGCACGTCGCCGCCTCCCAGAAACAGCACACAAAAATCACTTCCTGCCGACGGCCCTAGATGACGCCTGCCTTGGCCTTCATCAGCCTCCGGGACCGGCCCTCACATCTAGGCCCATCATGCGGCACTGTTTAGGAGCCAGAGCCGCAACCCTACCCTGGGGGGCAATCTGGGGGGTATCTGAGGGTCACAGTCTCATGTGGAGGTGGAGGCTGGGGTCTGTGACCAGGCAGAGGTGCAGGATCGTCGACAGTGGGGTCAAAAAGTATAATAAATAATAAAAAAAAAGAAGGGGGTTGCAAAGACTTATAAGAGCGAGAGAGAGTGGCAATGTTTTGAGAGACACACACAGAGATTGAAGGAAAACTCAGATGAATCTTTTCTGTTTATTCTGCCTTTGTAAACAGTTACTCTGAACATTTTTTTTTATGTTACTGCTAGTACTAATAAACACTTTTTACGAATTCTACAACTGCTCCTGGTTTTTCCTATGCTTCCTGACCTGTGCCTTGACGACAGTGCTGACTACCAGGTAGGAGCCCTGCAGATTTCCTGGATAGGGATGTCCCTAGAAGCAGCCACCGATGCAGCATTATGGCGGGTGGAATGAGCCCTAAGCCCTCTGGGAGGCTCCCTGCCCTTCAACCTATAGCAGAGATCAATGCAGGAAGTGATCCACCTGCCAATCGTTTGCTTGGCTGCAGGTCTGCCAGGTGCGGTTTCAGCATAGGTGACAAACAGCTGGCAAACCTCTTCCCAAACTCCAGCCATGTGCTCTTTGAAGTAAGCGAGCACTCGCCTGAGGTCCAGAGTACAGAGCTTGTGTTCAGCCACCGAGGTGTGATTCAGGAAGAACACCGATAGAGACATCACCTGGTTCAGGTGAAACTGCGACTCAACCTTTGGGAGGAACTTCGGATTGGGGCACAGGATAACCTTGTCCCTGTGGAAGACCAGGTAAGGAGACTCCACCGAGAGCACCTGGAGCTCACCGATCCTTCTGGATGAAGTGATAACCACCAGGAAGGTGGTCTTTCATGACAGGTGAGACATGTCACACATGTGTTCAGCTTTGCGAAAACCAGCAACAAGTCCCACGGTGGTGGTAGTTCGCGTACCGAAGGTGAAATGTGATCTAGGCCCTTGGAAAAGCGCCAGACCACCTTCTCCTGTGCCACTGACTGCTGACCAGCCCGCGCCCAGTAAGCAGAAATGACTAACAGGTGCACCTTAAGGGTTGTCAACTGAAGGCCCCCTTGGGAGAGAGACCACAGGCAGTCCAAAATACAAGCTACTGGACAAGTCAAAGCGTGCAATCCCTTGGCATGACACCAAAAGGAGAATCTATTCGATCTGAAGGCACAGCATTTTCTGGTCGATTCCTTTCTAGGTGCCTCCATGACAGTGAGGACTTCTTCGGAGAAACCCAAAGCCTGGAACTCTAGCCACTCAGAAACTAGGCTGTCAGTTGCAGGAATTGAAGGTCCAGGTGGAGTACCTTCTCCTGACTGATTGTGAGCAGATCCTAGCATATGGGAAGATGCCTCGTAAGCCTGTTGCTGAGACTGAGGAGATCGAGGAACCAAAACTGGCAGGGCCACTCCGAGCCATCAGGATCATCTGTGCCTTGTTCCTCCTGACCTTGAGAAGTACCTTTGGGATCAAGGGAAGTGGAGGGAAGGCACAGAATAGGCCTGGGGTCCACAGCCTCGAGAAGGCATCTCCCTGCAGTGTTTCCTGCTGGGGGGGGGGGCACAATACAGCCTAAGCTTTGCATTCTCCCGGGAAGTGAACAGGTCCACCTGAGGGGTGCCCCAGTGGGAGAACAGACTGTGAACTACCTCTGGATGGAGAGACCACTCATGAGACGACTCGACCACTCGATTGAGAGCGTCTGCCAGCTGATTGGAGGCTACTGCCACATGGATGGCTAGGAGACTGCCTCTAGGCTGTGTATGAGAGTCCAAACGCGGAGGGCTTCCTTGCACAGGGGCAGGGAGTGCATTCCGCCTTGTTTGTTGAGGTAGTACATGGTCGTGGTGTTTTCCGTCTGGACTTGAACCACCTGACCCTGAACAAATGGAGCGAAGGCAGTCAGAGCCAGCCAGACTGCTCGGAGCTCCAGCAGGTTGATGTAGCATCGGGACTCCTAAGGAGCTCCAGAACCAGTGGATTCTGTGTTCCCCCAGATGGATGACCACTGGCTCAGGACAGACAAACAGGATCCCTTCCTGCAGATGCTCTGGGACTAACTACCACTGGGGGGCATCCCACATCCTCTGGGTCACAGTGACCAGCTGTCGAAGTGACCTATGCACTGAGACCACTGGCTGGCCAGCTCCCACTGCAGGAAGCGCATATGCCAATGGGCCCATAGGACCACGCTAGTGCAGGCCACCATGTAACCAGAGGCGCAGGAAGTCCCGGGCAGGGCGCAAGTGCCCAATCAGAAATGATCGGGCAAAGGAGGAGAGAACCTCCGCCCCCTGTCCACCGGGAGCCAGGCTCTGACTCTACAAGAGTTGAGCTCTGCCCGATGAAGCTGATCACCTGTGAGGGCACGAGTTCTGACTTGGCCTTGTTGACCAGGAGGCCAAGGTCAATGCAGGTCTGGAGGGCCAGGTCCCTGAACTGGTCCACCCCCAGCCAGGAGGAACCTGCTAAAGGCCAGTCATCCAGGTAGGGGTGCACCCTGACCCCTCGGCACCTCAGGTAAGCTGCCACCACTACTAAGCATTTGGTGAAGACCCTGGGGGCCAAGGAGAGGCCGAAAGGCATGGCCTGGAACTTGTAGAGGGTTCCCTCAGCTCGGAAGTGGAGGAACCTTCGGTTGGACAGACAGATCGGGACGTGAGAAAACACGTCCTGGAGATCCTAAGAGCAAAACCACGTCTTGCTCCAGAGATGGTATGATATGGGACACATTTATCATCCAGAAGATGTGGGACCTGGGGAATTTGTTCAGGTCATGCAGATCTGGAATGGGGTACCAGCCCCGTCTGCTTTGGCACCAGGAAGTACCTGGAGACAAACCCTGGGTATTCTGGAGGATCTACAACTCTGACCATGACCTCCTTGCGGAGAAGCTGGGCTATGTCAGCTCAAAGTGCCAACTGAGTGTCTGCAGATACCAAGTCCTCCCCTGAGGCGTGGGCTCAGCTAGGAGGGTACTGCTTGAACTCTAGCAGCAGACCCTGAATGACCACTTCCAGAACCCACCTGTTCATGGTAACAACAGACCAGGCAGAAAGAAAGCGGCTGAGCTGGTCCCCCACAGGAGGACCCAGAGGAGGTGTGATAGGCATGAGGGTGGCATCCCCATACTGTCACTGAGCAGGCTTGCAGGAGGAGGATCCAGCTGAGGAGCCACCAGGTCCCTTCCCTCCGGGCTTTCGGACTGCTGAGGTCACAGACTTGGGCCTTGGTCGCCATGACTAAGCCTGCTGCCCAGACTGATGCTGGGCTGGTTTTGCCACAGAAGTGGAGAGCCAAAAGCGCTTATATTTCTATTGCCTGATGGATGTCATGGAGTCCAAGTTGGCACTGGACTTCTCGATATGCTGGGGGTGACCCTCCACAACGGGCCCAAACACGTCTATGCCCATAAATGGGATATCCGCCAGCTTGTGCTGAGTGTCTGCTGTAAAGGTAGATATCCGCAGCCAAGCCCTATGGCGCATGGCAACAGCAGCCGCCACTGAGCGGGCACAGCAATCTCCGATATCTAGAGCCATCTGAAGTTGCTGTTTGGCCACAGCTCGACCCTGGTCCTGGACCTGCTTGACTGTAGTCTGGAGGTCCGTAGGAAGATGAGGAATCACCTCATCCAGAGAGCCCAGAAGGGCATGGGAGAAGTGTGCCATCACGATGGCCACGCTCGCCTGGCACAGGCAGAGTGAAGAGGCAGCATAGATCTTTTCAGCCGAGTGGTCCAATTTCTTGGACTCCCTATCTGGCAGTTTAGCTACATCACCTGAATTCCCCGTGCACCAAAATACGGAGTCGGCCACCAACCCTTTGGCTGAAGAGTGCTCCGTTAACCCTGAGAGGGTACCAGTGGGCACCGCATATATTTGAGGGCCATCCGGGCTGAGGGCACAGGGCAGGAGGCGGGGCGCTGCCAGAGCTCTAGGGCAGGGCTGACAATTGCCACTGGGAAAGCCTCCGATGGAAAGTCCTCTTTATCCAGAATCTCTGTGAGGGGATAGCGAACCCGCTTCTGGACGGGCTCCAATTTCATCCCCGTGGACTCAGAGATGAGATGGAGGACGCCCATGAAGGACGTGGGTCCTTCCTCCATCCAAAGAACCCCCACCGACTTCATGTCTATCGGACAGGAATGCAGTGAGGAATCCTCGGACTCTGAGGAGTCCGCATAGAGCGGCCTACCACCCAGTCACTCCAGACCTGTCGCGGGTGGTCCGGTGTAAGAGTGCCCGACAGCCGAGGGGGAAGTCCCTGAGCCGACCGATACTCCTTGAATGGAGCTCCGGTTGGCGCTGTTGGGTCGGTGGCGCAACCATGACCAGTGTGGAGGCCAACTTTGGCCGAACCGAGACGGTCTGTACCAGCTCCAGAGGCGGAGAAATGAAAATTACGTACCTACCGTAATTCTGATCTTTCTGTGCATCTTCACCATTCATCATTGTTGGATACATGGCCGGAGGTCATGACCCCATGGGAGCTCTTCTTTTTTTTTTTTTGGTAGGCGGAGCTGACCCACCATCGGTGCCTCCCTCGAGGCCAACGCATTGTGTGGAGCTCGCAGGCTGGCCGTTAGGTGCTGTCGACTCCACCTGCCTGCCAGTTCTAAGTAGCCGGAAAGGTAAGAGGAAGGGAGTGAAGGGTGGGACAAGGAAGTCCAAGGTATAGAAAAAGGAAAAGATATATGAATTAAAATGAGAAATAACAACTGAGAGGCCAGAAGAGGGAAAAGACGGAAACTAAGGGGAAGGGGCCCCAATCTCTGGAAATAGAAGAGGGAGGTAGGGTGGGATAGAGAATTTAAAAGGAGAGGGGTAGGTTAAACACATCCCAGACCCTGGTCCGTCTCCAGATTACATAGGAACTGCAAGGAGTAGCCAAAGGCTACTTGCCAGAATTCAAGGCACAGAATGGCTGGCAAAAAACTCCAGTTGAGCAGAGTCGGCTATTCTGGAAGAAGGACAGGGTACAGAGAATTAACACCCTTTCAAGGAAAGATTATTGGTGAAAAAAGGAAAAAGGATTTTTTTTTTGTAATAAAAGATAGTCCAAGGACAAGGAGAAAGAGGTTGGACGGGAACAAGGAGGAGGACAGAATGGAGGGCAACTGCCAACTCTCACCCCACAGGGGTGGAGCTAACGCACTGGAGAAGGAATGCCCCCCATGCTGACCACTCTCCCCAGAACATTATCCCCCTATGTGCCCCTGGTTTACCCCACTTCTGACAAGAAAGGAGTGGGGGGGAGGGATGGGCACAGAGAGGGAGGGGGACCCAGAGACTGAGGCCCCAGGGGGATGGAGGGTGGGATTGTGATGAATGGTGAAGATACATAGAAAGATCATAATTACGGTAGGTGAGTAATTTTCATATCTTATCTGTGTCAGTCTTCACCATTCATCACTGTTAGGTGAGTGTAGAGCCCCCGCAAAGGAGGTTTTCTTTTACACCCTAAGGGACAAAGTCCCTTAGCTCTCAGTGGGTGACACACTAATAGGGAGAACCTTCAGGGCCTGGAGAGGCCCGAGAGTGGGGAGACTGAAACGGGGACACCCCGGAGGGGGAAGGAAGTTGCCCTAACAAACGCCATCTCGCTCTACGGGAGAAAAGTTAGGTTCTCTGGTGAGCGGAGTTAATCACCCTACGCTGGGCCAAAAGTGACAACCGAGAAAGACGCAGCCATGCTGTCCGCCTAGTGCAGATCGCTGTCCCTACGACCCTGGTAGCTATCTCGTTGGCATCAAAGGATGCCCTCGCTTGGTGCCTTGCTAGCTTCAGGCCACGCGCAGAGTGTGTAATGGCTTGTCTGGTTTGCTCCATGTCAGGCAACGAGGCTAGAAATTGACCTAGCCTGGACCACAAGAACCTGTCATAGGCTGCACAGTGGGCCTGATGTGCAGAAATGGAAAGCAACAACCATGCCGATTAAAAGTCCTCCTACTCCAGAAGTCAAAATCTGAGGAATCTTAATCTGGGGGCCAGTCACGATGAAGAGCGCGAAGCCCATCAGGAGTATCCAACTGCATCAATCTGGACTGCGGATGAGGCATGGAACCTGGAAACTGGGGAGGCGCAATACCTCTGGCTGAGATCCCTAGGGGCAGGAACTCCAGAGAAGGGCCTCTGCCAGGAGCGCAACGACGCCTCCCAAAAGGGAGCAGGCCAGGGGGGCACCACAAGGGTGGCCTTGCCAAAATTGCATAGAAAAGCGTGCGCAGAGTGTTCTGGATTGCTAACAGTGGAAGGGGTGAGGTGCAAGTCCTCCAACATCCTCACTAGGAAGCACTGATACTCAACGAGATCAGCGGCTGGAGAGATATGGACAGAAGGTTCCTCTCCCCCAGAAGAGGGGGATGAAGAGCTGGAGGGCACCGGCTGCTCAGAGGGCGACTGCTCGGGGGGAAGTTGAAAAACCTGACTGTCCATTGCCCTAAAGTAAGCTGGGAACCGAGCAGCCACAGCCCTGAACTGCTCCCAAGAGAGAGGCCCGCTAGGACCAAGGATGCCTGGGAGCGCAAGAGAGTGTGGCAGAGGAATGGGGACAGAGACAAGAAGAGATGTCGGCTGACCTCCGCCTGGGCTAAGAAGCGGACCGGGAGCACCCGTGGAAGAAGGTGCCCCGGAAGACCCCACAGCCGACACCATTTCGGTACTGCCTTAGCTGCGCCCTGAAGAATCCCTCCTGTGAGGTGACCGGGGCAGTATAGGTCCAGAAGAACAGTCCCCTACCTCAAAAGAATGGGGCTCTCTCAAAGAAACCGAGGAGGAAGAGCGGAGATCCGCACTACGCCTTCTTCCAGAGCCCGGGTGGGCCCCCGAAAAAGACCACCGTGCAGACACCACGCCCCTTGACCCCTCGGAGTTTGAAAGAGCCCTCCTCCTTGAGAGGGCCAGCCTAGGTAGCTGACAGCCCTGGGCAGCACCGAAAGAGCTATCCAGGCACAGTACCCCTCACTGTAGGGTGCTCTGATCGGCCCCAAAGTTGGGCGATCCAGGCACACCACAGGCGGGTACCACTGCTGAGGGGTCCGTGAACCCACCAAGACCTGGCTGTAGAGCAATGGTGGCCTGCACCACTGCCCGCTGGTCAGCACCCCTCACCCCAGTCTCGGTAGCCACCGACCCCACCTCAGAAGGGGGCTGACTCCGGCTTGTCGAGGATACTACAGGGCTGCCCACTCCAACAGTCAACCCCAAAGAGTCAGACTGTCCATCTGACTCAGAGCCCAACTCTGCCTCAGAAGAGGTAGAGGCCGAGGCCCTGTGCCAGACCGTAGGAGGGCGTCCACTGCCATCTTTGCCAAAGGGGGTGCCAGAAACCAAAACCACGCCCGAGCCAGTGCCCCTACAGCACTGCGAGCGGAATCCACAGGGGGCATGGCTCCAGCCCGAACAGGAACTCCAGACTCAGGACCAGCCATGGCGCCATCCGGCCCCAAGGCGTCGCGAGCGGCACCGAGGGTGAAGATGGCATAGATGAAGGCCCCGATGAGCTATCCGCTCCACGGGCGCCGAGGACAGAGGCGGCATCGATGACAGCACTGACAGTGGAATCTGATGGCCCCAAGATGCCGATTCCCGAGAACATGGCACCGTCAGAACAACCTCGTACCGCTGGACGGGTTGGTAGAGCAGACGAGACAAAGACGGCGCTGTACAAACTCCCATGGTGCCACTAGCAGTATCGGCACCTTGAACGGCTCTGACATTAGCCACGGTGCTGCGCGACAAACCGGCACTGACGGCTCCATCAGGGCCCATGGCGCCGCGAATGGTGCCAACCGACGGCGTCGAGGACGGCGCCGACCTGGGCCTTGCAAACCGCGGGTCCGACACCGGGGGAGCCTTCACCCCCGGAGGGGCGACTGCCATGGCGGTGCCCTGCCTGCCCCCGGAAAGGAGCGGGACGGGCCTCCTGCACCGCAGAAGGAGCTCCTCAGCAACGCCACGCTTATTAGTAGTCAAGCCCTCATCCTCGGTCCGTAGAACTGGGAGGATCCGGAGGAAAGGCCGAGTACGTGGCTTGGCCCATGAGTGCCGTCCTAATTCTAAAGTCAGCTGAGCTTGCCCCACTTTCCACGCTGCTGCTCGGCGACCCGGTGGTCCATGGAGAAACAGGCGCCACATGAATCCATGTCATGCGAAGCGGGCCAAGACACGAAAGGCAACGGTCTTGCTGGTCGGTAATGGAATATTTTCGTCCGCATGGGCACCGTCACATGGGGGGCCGACCCGTCCTGGAAGTTTTCATGCCCTCCGACCGAGACATGACCTACAGAGAAAAAAACACCAAAAACAGACTTGACGTCGCCAAGAAATAAAATATATGGAAAGATCTTACCAGCGACGTTGAGTAAGCGACTAGAACCGCAGGACACAGCACCAAAGGATCATGCACAGGAAAAGCAGTGAAAACGAACTGCGTAGGCGGTAGGCCTCAAATCAGAGCTTGCTTCCCATAAGGTGACCTCTATGGCGGGAGACAAAGAACTAGCAGGCAGGCGGCGTCGACAGCGCCTAACGGCCAACCTGCGAGCACCACGCAATGCGTCGGCCTCGAGGGCGACACCATGGTGCATCGGCTCCGCCTACCAAAAAAAAAAAAAAAAGAAGAGCTCCCGTGGGATCATGACCTCTGGCCATGTATCCAACAGTGATGAATGTGAAGACTGGCACAGATAAGATCTGGCCCCGCTGCGAGGCATTGGTTTTGGCCTATCGGGCGACAGCCAAGTGATGGCCTGTGTGGGAGCCGGGGTTATCTTTGGACCAGACAACACCAACTGCTGCCACATCAGGTCTTCGTAGCATCAACGCAGTTTGCGCCAAAGCCTCTCCTCACCTGAGGAAGACAAAAACAAGTAGCGGCGGTGCCGCTTTCCATGGTGCCGGGAGCGAGACCACCGAGGCCGGTGGGACCTGCTTGACCCAGATGATGAGGAAGACCTAGACCTCAACCTCAGCAGTCGGGGGTGCCGACAAGGAAACTTAGAGGGAGCCGTGGAATGCCGTGGCTCCTCCTGGTCTAGGTCAGTGACCGGAGGATCCAGCACAGTGGGCTGAGCCTACTCTTCGGTGGTCACCGGCAGGACCGGAGTCCTGAACAAGGAGTTGTCGGCCTCTTCAGATAACAGCCAGTTGACAGGGTTGAGAAAAATCTCAGCCACATCGTCAGCTAGCTTCTCAACCGGCTAGCCTGATGGGGCACCATGAAGCCAAAAGCCAAGGCTGCGATATCGACCATGGTCAAAACCTGGGATTCCTGAGACTGAGAACGTTCCTGGTCCCAAGAACGTCGACGGTGAGTCTCCTCCTTTTCTTTCCTGGATTCCTTTCTTGTGTGATTGAGAGCTGCGTGAACCCGAAGGGTCCTCTTCCTTGGTCGGGGGAGAGACTAGCACAGCTCCTTGAAGGAGCCCGAATAAGTGGAGCCCAACTTGCGTGGAACAAAGGCCAAAGCCGATAAGGACTGCACGGTGGCAGGAGCCGCCTCCTCCTCAAAGGCCTTAAGCTGCTCCAGGTGCTCGGTGGACCCCACAGCCGCAAAGACCACACAATGGGCATCCTTAGATTTGACCGGTGGATGACATTTTTCCAGGCAGTCCAACTTCAGGTGGTCAAGGCAGTCCTCGATGACCAACACGTGAAACAGCCAGCAGATACTGCAAGCCTGGGGATCATGCTCATGGCCCAGGCAGTAATCGCACATGACGTGTGGGTCGGTATGTGACATCTTCTGTCCGCATGGACACTGGCGAAATCTGGGCAAGGACTGGTCCTCCATCGCGGTCGCAATTGAAGATCGAGCTGAAGATGAAACTCTGATGAGTTTAAGTTTTGGAAGTAAATCCGAAGATTTGAGTTCTAGGGCATACACAGTGTGGAAGTGGTAAGAAGGGATCCTGCTTCTTCCAGCGAAAAGGAAGATCTGATGTCATGGGGTGGAGCCGAAGGTTATACCACTAGGATGGGTGGGAGGAGCCAGCTTGAAGACTTACGGCAAGATTTAAAGGGGAAAAGACAATGCCAGAAAGTGTGGATAGAACGTTAGAAAAAATTACTTACCGCAGCAATCTTCTTTTTTCCAAGGGGTCCTTTAGCATCAGTAACTTTTTTGCACTTAGCTGGCTAGGTGCAACTGCCCCGGAGGTGTACCTTTAAGAGATATTTAAATGAGCTTAGGGCTAAGCCAATCAAAAGACAGGAGGGGGTGTGAGCTGAGTGAGAGCTGTTGAAGACTTCAGAATTTTTTCCAGGAAAACGAGGGCAAATGCCCTGAAAAAGAATCAACAGGATTTAAAAAACATGCAAATGTCCACAAAAGTGGAAATAGAAACCGCAACACCAGCGATAAACTCATCAATAAGAAACTCCAAATTTGGTTAAAGGTGACATAAAGAGCCCGTCTCCGACAGGTGA
This sequence comes from Neoceratodus forsteri, assembly GCA_016271365.2. Taxonomy (NCBI): domain Eukaryota; kingdom Metazoa; phylum Chordata; order Ceratodontiformes; family Ceratodontidae; genus Neoceratodus; species Neoceratodus forsteri. The sequence continues at coordinate 283,331,050 of CM057453.1, read as the reverse complement.
ACCGGGGAGGAAGGGTGGGAGCTTACTGATGCTAAAGGACCCCTTGCAAGAAAGATTACTGCGGTGAGTAATTTTTTCTTCTTACCGTAGGAGACCTTTAGCATCAGTAACTTTTTTGCAGACTACCGAGCAGTACCAAGCAGGAGGTTGGCAGAGAACCTACTTAGGAAAGAGGCTCTGCAGAGCCACCCTGCCAAATCTGGCACCAGATCTGGTCTGCACATCCAAACTGTAGTGTTTCACAAAGGTGTGCACAGATTTCCAGGTAGCTGCTTTGCAGACATCCAGTAGGGTGTCCTTTGCTGCTGCAAGCGAGGCTGCAGTGCCCCTGGTGGAGTGGGCCCTGAGCCTCACTGGAGGTTGTTGACCAGCTTTCTCATAGCAGAATCTAATACAAGAGACCAACCAATGAGAAACAGTTCTCTTGGCAGCTGGTCTTCCTCTGCCTACATCCCCGTAGGTGAGGAACAACTGAGTGGAAGAACCTCTGGACTGTCTAGTATGCTCTAGGTATTGAAAGATGGCTCTTTTGACATCTGAGCTTTTTCTTGCCAGGAATGGATGGCTCAGTAAAGAAGACAGGCAGAGTAATGGACTGGTTCAAGTGAAATTCTGAAACCGCCTTTGGCAGAAAATACATGTTACTCACCTGTAACAGGAGTTCTAGGAGTGGTAAATGTTGTTCATCCACACTTCTTGGCAGGTACCTTGCCGTTTTAAGATGTGCCGGAAAGTCTTCAAGCTTTCTCCTCCCACCCACCCGGGTGGTAAAACCCTCGGCTCTGCCCCATGACGCCAGATCTAGCCCGCTGGAAGCCAGGTTGCGCGTCAAAGCCAGGCAGATCGGTGGGTCATGTGGATGAACAACTACACCATCCTAGAAAGTACAGCTACGAAGAACTTACCGTAACAGCAGATCTTCGTGAGGCTCTGCAGGTAATTACATATAGGACTGACGCCGCAGGACCCCACGGAAAAAATTTTCTAGCCAGCAGTCCCTGGCGAGGGACTGCCCCCACGTCAGGTGACTGGCGTCAGGAGACGTCGGTATTACGGGGCGGTCCGTGACGCCCGCCTTCCAGTTCTTTCCCGCCATGGGCCAGAAAGGCCGGATGAGAGAGGAGCGGATATTTTCCTCACTGGACAAGGAGCTGAAAAAGCCTAGGGGGATGGAGGGCGGGAAGGTATTACCTACTGCAAGAGCCTCTCTCGAAGATCTACTGTTAGGGAAGTTCTTACGCAACTGTACTATCTTACTTTGAGAGGGCTCTTGCAGTAGGTAATTACATATAGGACTGAATCCCAAGCAGTCTGGAACAAAGAGAGGCATCGGGAGGAGGAAAACTACTCCAAAAAGCAGTTCTAGCTGTGCAAGCAGCAAGATAAGAGGCCTTGCAAAACAGCCAGCCCGAAGCCTGCTCTACGGCGAGAGGCAACATCCAAACTGTAGTGTTGAATGAAAGTATGGACGGAAGTCCAAGTGGCGGCAGCACAGATGTCTGCCGCAGACACATTTTTGAAACAAGCCGCTGAGGCAGCTACTCCTCTGGTGGAGTGGCCTCTTACTTGATCCGGGAGGGTCTTGTTATATTTGTCATAACAGAAAGTGATGCAATGAGCCAACCACTTAGATAGGCACTGCTTGGAAACAGCATTGCCTTCCCTTTTATAAGCAAAAGAGACGAACAATTGATCAGTCTTTCTGAGATCCTTCGTCCTGTTAGTGTAGTATCTCAGAATCCGGTGAACATCCATAGTATGGAGTAAATACTCCCCTTGATTAGAGTACTGCATAAAAAAGGCAGGTAACTCTATGGACTGATTGAGAGTAGACTCAGCTACTACTTTAGGGAGAAACTTAGGATTCGTGCGAAGAGCAACCCATTCCTTGTGAAAAATCACGTATGGGATTTTACACATCAGGGCCTGGAGCTCGGAAATCCTCCAAGCAGAAGTAATGGCCACCAGGAAGAGAGTATTCCATGAAAGGAACTTCAAATCCGCAGAAGCTGCAGGTTCGCAGGGAGGGAGAGTAAGTTTCTCGAGAACAAAGTTCAAGTCCCAAGGGGGAGCAGGAGTACGAATGGGAGGCCTCAGATGGAGGACCCCTCTGAGAAAGGTCTTAGAGACCTCCAACTGAGCGAAAGCTTTGCCCGTGAAGGGAACATGATAGGCTGAAATGGCCGCCATGTGTACCTTCAGAGAAGAATGACTGAGACCCAGGTCAAACAGATGACGTAGGTATTCCAGCAGAAGCCCCGCTGAACAGGAGAAGGGTTCCACGTTCTTGGAAGCAGCCCAGATAGTGAATCTTTTCCACTTCATGGCATAAGTGGATCAGGTAGAGGGTTTTCTGGCCTCCACCAGAATCTCCGCCACTTTGGGAGACACTCCAAAACGGGATTGGGCTAAGTCTGCAGGAGCCATGCATGCAGTTGAAGGGATTTGAGGCCTGGATGGACCAGGGTCCCCTGATCCTGGGTCAGTAAACCTCGAGATAGAGGAAGAGGAAGAGGAGGATCCTCTGAGTATTGTTGTAGAAGAGAGAACCAAACTTGCCTGGGCCAGAAAGGGGCGATCAGAATCATTCGTGCTCTTTCTGAAGCTAGTTTCTGCAAGACTCGTGGGATGAGTGGAATCGGGGGAAAGGCATAGACGAATCTGTCCTTCCAGTCTAGAGACAGAACGTCTTTCCAAAAAGCGCCTCGCTCTGGAACGAGCAAGCAGAAGATGGGAAGTTTTGCGTTTAGAGGGGATGCAAACAGGTCGACTTGTGGTGTTCCCCAAAGTCAGAAGATGTCATCTAGGACCCCTTGGTCCAGTTCCCACTTGTGAGTCAGAGCAGAAGAGCGACTTAGCTTGTCTGCCAGGGTGTTGTCAACTCCTGGAACATGAACTGCTGTGAGGTGAAGGTCGTATTGTGTTGCCCAATCCCAAACTCTCATTGCCTCCCTGCAAAGAGGGTAGGACCGAGTCCCTCCCTGTTTGTTGATGTACCACACCACGCACATGTTGTCCGTCTGGACGGCTAGGTGGCTGGGAAGGATGTATTGGTGAAGGGCTTGGAGAGCGTACAACACTGCCCGAAGCTTGAACACACTGATGTGGAGAGCTTGTTCTAGCTTGGACCAGGAGCTCTGGGTCCGATGAGGGCCTAGATGGGCTCCCCAACCTTCGCCCGAGGCATCTGTGGTCAGAGTCTGGGGGGGGGGGGATGAAAGAAAGGAACTCCCCGAAACATGTTCTCTCGAACCATCCACCACTGCAAGTCTCGAAGCATCAGTGAGGAGACCAGAAAGTACAGTTATGTAAGAACTTACCGTAACAGTAGATCTTCGAGAACAGCTCTTGCAGCAGGTGACACCATTAGGACTGAAGCTGGCAGGCGTCAGGACCCCACGGAAAACTTCTAGCTAGCTATCTTCAGCGGGGACCGCCCCCGACGCAGTCCTAAGCCTCGACGCCAAGCGTAGTACATAAGGGGGCGGTCCCGCCAGATTCCCCAGTTCTCCCGCTGGAGACTTCCGGCCGCAGGATGACATCGAAATGGGAGACCGAGGATCCACCGTCAGAAGACAAAAGGGTATAACTCCCTGTTAAAAAGGCTTAAGCCATGCCTCCTCCAAGGGGGAAGGTGGGCGGGAAGGTACCTGCTGCAAGAGCTGTTCTCGAAGATCTACTGTTATGGTAAGTTCTTACGTAACTGTACTATCTTACTTCGAGACACAGCTCTTGCAGCAGGTAACACCATTAGGACTGATTCCCAAGCAGTAGTGCTTGCAAACACTCTGGGAGGAAGAAACTAGAAAATTCATTCCAGGTCCTGATTGTAGGACAGGAGACCCTGTAGCACAGCCAGGCCGAAGCCGGCTCTTCGCCGTGAAGCGATGTCCAGGCTATAGTGCCTGATAAAGGTATGTACAGAGCTCCTAGATGGCTGCAGCACAAATGGCAGAGGTGGAGACATTTCGGGGTTGCAAAGGAGGTGGCCACTCCCTAGTGGAATGGCCCGGACTGATCCCGGAGGGGCTTTTGTTTGATATCATAACAGTATGATATGCACTGGACAAGCCAGCGAAAGGGACTGTTTGGATACTGGTTGGTCCATCATCCTTTCAGTAAAGGAAACAAAAGTTGTCTGATTTACTAGCTGCTTAGTTCTGCTCAGGTAGTACCTAAGCTGCGGTGAACATCCAGGGTGTGGAGCAGCTTCCTCTATTAGAATAATTAGAAAGTAGACAGGCAGGTCAATGTCCTGATTGAGTGTGAGTGTGGAAACCACCTTAGGCAAGAATTTAGGATTCGGCCCTCAGGGATACTCTGTCCCGTGGAAAATCAAATAAGGCTCTTCACATGAGAGCATGAAGCTCGGAACTCTTCGCTGACGTAATAGCAACTAAAACAACGCTTTCATAACAGAAAACGCAGGCTCGTAATCCGCGGCAGGCTCAAAGGGGAGGAGGGTGAGTTGCTCCAGGACAAAGAGTAAGTCCCATGGAGGCACTGGGTCTTTAATGGCGGCCTAAGGTGTAACACTCCTCTCAGGAATTCTGAGGCATCTAATTGTGCCTAATTGTTGTCCCAATCTCCTGAAGGTGATAAGCTGAAATGGCACAGAGGTGCACCTTATTAGAGGAGTAGGCGAGACCAACGGAAAAGGGAGAGCAGGTATCTAACACCGCTTTCACCGACAACCTTGAAGGGAAAAGCCGTTTATACTATAGACAAAAACGGGCGCCATTTCATGGTGTACGCCGTGATGCTGGCCGGCTTTCTGGCTGCAGAAAGAACATCCACAACTCTTGCGAGACCCCGTGTCGAAATGGCTGTCTCTAGGAGCCATGCATGCAGGTTCAGTGAGCGTAAGTCCGGGTGGACCAGTGAACCCTCCTCCTGAGACAAGAGATGGGAGCTGAATGGCAACGGGAGCGGAGGTTCCTGGGATAGCTGTATTAGCAAAGGGAACCAGATCTGTCTGGGCCAGAAAGGGGCCACCAGGATCATTGCTGCATGCTCCCTGCGCAGTTTGAGAAGAACTCTCTGGATCGAAGGGAGGGAAAGCACAGAGGAATCTGTCCGCCCAGGAGTGGGACAACGCGTCTCGCCAGAAAACACCAGGCCCTGGATCTAGCGAGCAAAAATTGGGCAGTTTTGCGTTGGATGGGGAAGCGAACAAGTCCAATTCTGGAGTTCCCCATCGAAGAAACAGATCCTCTGCTACCTCCTGAAGAAGTTCCCACTTGTGGACTCTGGCCTCGGAACGACTCAAGCCATCTGCAATTGTGTTGTCCACCCCGGGAACATGTACTGTGATCAGGTTCGCGCCGTGTCGGATTACTTCCAATCCCACACCCTCATAGCCTCCTGCAAAGGGGTAAGAGGTGCGCCTTGTTTGTTGAGGTAATACATCACCGTGTTGTCTGTCTATAGCAGGAGAGTACTCAGGGATCTCTGACTGAAATGCCTGCAGGGCATAAAGGACCGCCTCATCTCCAGAACGTTGATATGAAGGTGAGCCTCCTGAGGGTCCACGCTCCTGGGACTTCACCCGCCCAGGTGTGCTCCCCACCCTAGTCCTGAGGCGCCTGTGGTGAGGATTACCCCGGGACGGTGTATAAATGGGACACCCATGAGAGTGTCCCTGGTCTAGCCACCATTGCCAGTCTCGATTACGGCGCTCCGGATTCTGACCGGATGCTGCATATGGTCTTGCCTTGGTCCCATTGCACCTTGAGTATCCACTGAGTTACCCGCATGTGGAGCCTTGCGAAAGGGACGGCCGGAATGGCTGCAGCCATGTGTCCGAGCAAGCTTAAGGACCGACCTGGCTGACGGCTTCGCCGACCTAAAGATCCCTGATGAGGGATCTGATGCGCCTGCTCTGTCGTCTGGAAGAAATGCTCTTCCCTGAACGGTGTCCAGGACTACGCCTATGAACTGCAGTTTCTATGACGGTACCAGGAGAGACTTCGATTGATCAGGATGCCCAGAGACCAAACAGATCCTGGGTACTCTGTATAGCCATAACAACGCCCTCTGGAGGCGGCCATGAGAAGCCAATCGTCCAAGTATCGGAACACATAATGGCCCTGTCTCCTTAGAGACGCGGCCACGACTGCCATGCATTTGGTAAAGACCCTGGGGTCATGACAGTCCGAATGGAAGTGCTCGAACTGAAAGTGGTGGCCGAGAAACTTGAAGCGCAGGAACCTCCTGTGCGCCTGAGCTACAGGGATGTGCAGGTATGCATCCTGCATGTCTAGAGACGCTAAAAATGCATCCCTCTTTAGCATGGGACTAAGACCCGGAAGAGTCACCATGCGGAATCTTTTGTAGGCGACCAACATATTGAGGTCGCTGAGGTCCAGAATAGGACAGAGGTCCCCTGCTTTCTTTGGAACCAGGAAGAAGTGGGAGTAGTACCTGTATCCTCTCTGGTTCTCTGGGACATACTCTGTCGCCCCCTTTTGCAGGAGCGTGAGTATTTCTTGCCTGATCAGAGGCTTGTGCTGACCTGAGTAACGGAGGAGCAGAGGAGGCCTCGAGGGTGCTTTTCTGCGAATTCTATAAAGTGGCCTCTTTCGACCAACTGAAGAACCCACCGGTCGGTGGTTATGGACTGCCATCCTGGCAGGTACTTCGCAATGCGACCCCCGACCTTGATGTCCCGTTGATCCTGAGGGGCGGGGGCCAGAAAGGAGTCAGGCTGTGGCGGCGGAGGGGCCTGCGGGCTGGGCCGGTTTAGCTGGGCGTTGACCTCGGCCCGCGGGCTGTCTACCCTGGGCTCTGTGGGAACCGGAGCCCCTCTGTTGTGGACTGGTGCGGGACTGTTGTCTCTGTGCCCGTCCACGAAAATGGCTTTGGTTCCTACGAAAGGACCTAAGCCTCGGTCGGTACATTGCCTGGACCGACCTCACCACCTTCCCGGCCTCTTGAAGCTTGGTGATGACCCTCTCAGAGGGCTCACCAAAGAGAACTTCTCCCTCGAATGGGGCGTCCATGATGTTTTTGTGGACGTCTGGGGTAAAGCCGGAGACATGGAGCCAAGAGTGCCTCCGGAGGCATAAACCTGAAGCTGCTGCTCGGGCCGAGGAGTCCGCAGAGTCGTACGCGGCTCGTAGCACTTGGGTCCCCACGTCCGAACCCGTCCGGAGGAGCTGCAACATCTCCTCCTTCTGCTCACCTTCTGGCAACTTCTCAGCCAGATCCACACCCTGCTCCCACAGGGCATTTTGGAACTACACCATGTGGGTCAAGTAATTCAGGGATCTGATGGCGCAAGAAGCAGAAGCATACGTGCGCCTACCCATAGCGTCCAGCTGTTTGGACTCCGGGTCCGGTGGCAGAGTGCTCAAATGTTGCGGTCTCTGGGACCGGTCATGAGAGGCTGTTATGACCAGAGAGTCGGCCTGAGGATGCTGAGCCAAGTACTGGTCTTCCCTTGGAGCCTTGTACAGGCGGTCAGCTTTCTTCGGCATTGCCGGGAGTGAATGTGGACGCTTCCACGCTGCCTTGGTGACGTCCACGAAGGTGTCTACTAAGGGTGGCACCACCACAGGCTTGGGGTCCTTCTGCTGAAGATATTTCGCAAGGCGTAGCCTTCGGGTCTAACTCTTCCACATCCCATCCCATCTTCTCTTGGATGTGTCTCATGATGTCCGAGAACGAAGGGTCATCCGGAGGAGACCTTGGAATCTCACGTGGGTCCGGAGAAGGGATGTGGAGGGGAGATGGGGATCTAGATCCTGTTGAAAACTCTGATCCCGTGTCCTCCGTCGAAGGCGAACGGCGGCGTCTCCTGGGTCTCTTAGGGCTGGGTGACCCAGAAGAGGATCTGGACGGAGGTCTCCTTTTATCTGGTCTCCCCCTTGGAGGGATCCTGGGCTCCCGGGGAGGAGGGAACCGGCCTGCAGACCAGGATGGAGAAGGGGGCGCAGGAACCGGAGAAGTAACCGGCCTAGGAGGAGGAGGAGGAGGTGGAAGAGGAGGTGGGGTTGGGACCACGTCCTTTCTGATGGTATCCCACCAGTAAGTGAAAAGCTCCTTAACCTCTGAGAAAGAGAGACCCGACGACGGACCGGGCGCCGGTGGTCGGTCGTCGGGTTCCGGCGTCGGCTCCACAGGGGCCCCTGGGAGGCTTGACAGGACTGAGGTCGCCCGTCTGGTCCTCGGGCTGTGTTAACTCCTCCTCTGTAATGGTCTCCTGACCGACGTCGGTCGGAGGCGTCGGGGTCTTCTTTTCAATCCGGACAGCCACGGACGTCGGCCCCCCTACCGGCGTCCGGGGGTGCGTAGGCTTGGCCGGCGACGGTCGTCTGGCGGTCAACGGCTCTGGGGACCTGTGTTGAGAGGCCGATGTCGGGTCCGACGGTCTCTTAAGAGAGGTGAGCTCCTTGGTCTTTCGCTGGGGAAGGGGAGGCAAGGAGGCAGACCTGACGGGTTCAGAATGGTGGGAACCCAACTTGTGGTGATGGTGGCGGTCCCCCGACTTGATCAGGGCCTTGGAAGACGAAGGAGGCCTGGAAGTCTTGGCCTGAGAAGAGGAGCCCGAAGATTTTCTCACCGCAGCAGAGGGAGGCTGAGAACTGGCCCGGGAAGGCGAGCGGTCGGACCTGGAGCCGGAGCTACGAGAATCAGAGGCCCTAGACGGGGACCTGGAAGGGGCCTTCTCCTATGCTTCTCCGAATGTTTACGGGCCTTCTCCGAAGAATCCCCCTTGGAGGCCATGGTCTTGAGTTGTTCCTCGCAGGAAGCCTGTAGGCCTTTCTGGCGACGGATCCGGTTCTGCTGTTGAAAGCTAGGCAAAGGAGCAGGACCGGTGTCGTGGTCTGGGCCTAAGCACTGGACACAGGCCAAATGCGGATCCTTAAAGGGATCTGCTTCCCACAGGCGCACTTCGAAGAATGACCGGAGGTTGGAGAGGACATCAGACAATAAACTGACTGAAGAAAATCAAATTTTCCGGAAGGAACTTTACCACGCCGTCGCTGCTAGAATTGGAACTGAAGGGTTGAGACTTGCAAGTCGATCGCTGGAAAAGAATCAGAATCTGGCGGGACCGCCCCTTATGTACTACGCCTGACGCCGGAGGCGGACTGACGCTTGGGCGGTCCCCGCTGAAGATAGCTAGAAGCAGAATTTTTCCGTAGTCCTGACGCCTCGCCGCTTCAGTCCTCATGGTGTTACCTGCTGCAAGAGCTGTGTCTCGAAGTAAGATCTGGGTGATCTAGGTCGTCCTCTAGCAGGTCCCATTGGGAGCGTAGAGACCACTGAGAAATTCTCATGTGGAGTCAAGCGCGACGAACCGTTGGGATAGCAGCATCCATGAGCCCGAGAAGGCGAAGGACAGACCTCGCAGAGACCATCCTGTGATCGGACAGCAGACTTATTTGGATTTGGAGGATGGACGCCCTGTCCGGAGGCAGGAAGGCCTTGCCCGTGGTCGTATCGAGAATCGCCCCAATAAACTGTAGTCTCTGGGATGGGACCAGATGAGACTTGGAATGGTTGATGGTAATACCCAGGCAAGCAAAAACCTGCTGGGTAAGGGAGAGGCAACGCAGGAGTTCCTCCCTGGACGAGGCCGCCAGGAGCCAATCATCCAGGTATGGGAAAACCTGCACTCCCTTGGTACGCAGGTGGGCTGCCACCACTGCCAGGCATTTGGTAAACACTCAGGGGGCTGAGGATAGACCAAACGGGAGCGCCTTGAACTGGTAGTGGTTCCCCTGGAACGCAAAACGAAGGCATTTGCGATGAGATGGGTGAATGGGAATGTGCAGATAAGCATCCTGCATATCCAGAGCGCACAGCCATTGAACCAGCCATAGGAGGGGCAGAAGGCTCTGCAAAGAGAGCATCCTGAACCTTTTGTATTCTACGAAAAGATTCAGGGAACTGAGATCCAAAATTGGTCTGAGATCTGTCTTCCTTGGGACCAGGAAGAAAGGAAAATTACGTACCTACCGTAATTCTTGATCTTCTTGGACGAGTCTCCACCACTCATTCACACTAGTGGGATTAGCCCCGGAGGCACTAAGACCCATCGGGAGCAAACTTTTGCTGGAGGGTCGGCGCGAGCTGCGCCATGAGACACGCGGCGCCGCTGAGCAGCGGTCGGAAGGTAATGACCATCTCGGCGACGACCCTCCAACCGCCTCAGTACCTTTTACCAAGGAGGTGCAGGCACTAACGAAGAGTAAACCTCAACATTAAAAACGGACATAAGATAGTCCTTATGACCCGTGTAAGAAGGGTCAGCAAAGAAGTCCTCACGGCCTAAAGATTTGAGGGAGTGAAGACCAATACAGCCCGTGAGCTCGGGGGATGGAGGGTGGGCGTGTGAGATGAGTGGTGGAGACTCATCCAAGAAGATCAAGAATTCACGGTGGAGTCGTGAATTTTCCTATCTTCCTGGACATAGTCTCCACCACTCATTCACACTAGTGGGAGAGTACCAAGCTGATAATCCTCTAAAGGGCGGCAGGAGAGCCAGAGATCCACGCTATCTCAAGATAGAAGCCCATTATGATAGTTCTAACGCGGAATGTCGCTTAGCATGAACATCCAGTGCATAGTGCTTAACAAAGGTATGCACTGAGCTCAGGTATGCGCTATATATCTGCAATTGGAACATTGCGAATTTCCTTAGGGATGCCACATGACGCCTAGTAGAGTGAGAGTACACTCTACCTTCTAATTTAACTTGAGCCATGGAATAGCAATGACGAAGGCATGCCACAACCATGAAGAGATGCATCTAATAGCGACAGGTTGACCCAGCCGGTGTCGCTGAAAGAAACGAACAGTTGCTGAGTCTTATAACATCCTTGGTTCTATCTAAATAGAACCGCAAGGCTCTCTTAACATCCAAGGAATGAAGAGCTCGCTCTTCATTTCGAAATTAGCAAGTAAGTGGAAGTACCAGAGGTTGGTTTAGATGGAATTCTGACACAACCTTGGGAAGAAATTTAGGATGAGTACGGAGAACTACCTTGTCTTTATGGAATACAGTATACGGAGGGTCCGTAACCAGGGCATGTATCTCAGAGACCCTATGGCTGAGGTAATGGCCACCAGGAAGACAGTCTTCCAGGTAAGAAATTTTAGCTCACAGGTAGCTAAGGGTTCAAAGGCTTCCGAGTGAGCATGTCCAGCACCAGGTTAATGTCCCAGGCTGCAACTGGACGCTTAACAGGGGTCTGGTATGGAGAATCCCTTAAGAAATCTCTTCACCATAGGTAACTGAGCCAGAGTTAAGGAAGAAACCGCTCATGGAACGCTGAGATGGCACTAAGGTGAACTTTAACTGTGGAGTACTGAAGACCTAAGTTTGACAGGTCCAAAAGATACTCCAGAACCTTGCCAGGAGGACAGGAAAAGGGATTCCAAGAGGATTTTGACACCAGAGAGAAAACGCTTCCATTTGAAGCTGACGCTGGTGGCTGGCTTCCAGCAGCCAGAAGGATGTCTCAGACTCTACGAGACGTTGAACCGATTCACTTCTATCTCTTCAGGAGCCAAGCATGAAGGTGAAGTGATTTCAGGTTGGATGGACCAACGAACCCTGAGTCAAAAGACTGATCTGCAAAGGAAGTGGTCTCGAGAGGCATCATACATGTTGAGTAGAGGAAACCATAGTTGCCGAGGCCAGGAAGGAGCAATGAGAATCATCTTGGTCCCCTGAGACTGAACTTGAGGAGTACTCTGATTAGAGGAAGCGTGGAGCATGAAAGAAAGCCGCTTTGTCCACCGCAGTCTGAACGATCCTGACAGAAAATGCCAGGCCCTGGATTTCTGGAGCAGAAGAGAGGCAGTTTTATGCTGAGTGGGATGCAAAAGGTCCAGGTCTGGAGTCCCACCTTTGAACAGGGACCCAGCTACGGCTGGATCGAGAGACCACTGTGAGGGTCTGCCTCCGCTTCTGCTGAGGTGATCTGCTAGGTCGTTTGTATACCTGGCAGATAAACTGCTTGAATCAGAGACTTGTGCTCCAAGCACCACTCCCACACCCTCATTGCTTCCCTGCAAAGGGATAAGAATGAGCACCGCCTTGCTTGTTGATGTAATACATCACTGCTTTGTTGTCCGCTTGAAGGAGAATGTTCTTGTGACAAAGGACATCCTTCAGAGCTCGGATTGCATAGAGGACCGCCTCATCTCCAGGACATTTATGTGGAGATGAGTTTCAACTGAGTCCATACACCTTGAGTGTGGAGGGAGAGACAGTGAGCTCCCCATCCCATTAGCAATGCGCTGTGGTGATGGAGATCTGATGATCCGGGGAGCAAAGGGGAATCCTTCCAGGAGATTGCTCTCTTGAGACCACCAGGTGAGAGACCTTCGAAGGGGCTCCGTCACCTTGATGGGATAAGACTGGGGGTGAGAGGTTGGGGACCACTGAGTGGAGAGCATCCACTGGGTGGTTCTCATGTGCAGTCGGGCCAGAGGGACAGTGAAGACCGAGGACGCCATGAGACCCAACATGCGTTGCATCGAGAGAGCTGTAACCGATTGGTTCTCCCTGATGTAACGGGCCATTTGAAGGATGTCTAGTCTTCTGTCCTCTGGAAGGAAAGCCTCGCTGAAGAGGTGTCTAGAAGCCCCTATGAAAAGGAGCCTCTGGGAGGTTGCGTTGAGATTTTTCAAATTCAGCAGAACTCCCATGGACGTGAGAAGACGCAGAAGTCGCTTGCACGGCTTCCAAAGTCCCTTTGGCCGGAAGGGGCTTGCTAGAGCCAATCGTCCAGGTAGGGAAACACTGAGTCCGACTTTCCTGAGATGCGCCGCGAGAACTGCACAACACTTTGTAAAACCTGGCGCCGAGGATAGCCCAAAGGGCAGGACTCTGAACTGATAATGCTGACCCAAAGCTACAAACCTGAGGAACTTATGTGGTCGGGTGGACGGGATATGCTGGTAGCATCCTGCATATCCAGGGAGGCCAGCCAGTCGTGTTGATGCAGCAAGGGTAACAGGGTACCTAGGGAAATCATCTTGAATTTCTCCCTGGGAGGAATTTGTTTAACTTTCTGAGGTCTAGAATGGGGCGATCCCCAGATTTCTTTTGGAACCAGAAAGTAATGGAGTAGAACCTGTGTTTCGTAGATGCGGGGCACCAGTTCTATTGCCCTGTTGTTCAGAAGGCCCTGGATCTCCGTGAGGAGGTCTGACTGAGAGGCCGACAACCTGGGTTGTCGCCTGGGAGGACAATTCGGGGTTTCAAGAAATTGAGAGAATAACCTCAAATTATCCAAGGACCCATTTGTCCGAAGTTATGGACTTCCACTGGTTGTAGAAGTACATCAGACGCACCTCCCACTAGAGGAGAAAGTTCCACCTCGGCAGAGTGGATGGAACTTGGGCCAACGACCATAAGGTAGCGCTGGGAGCTTTTAGGCCCCTCGCTTCCTGCTCACGTCTTCTTTTGAGGTTGGGCAGGTTGGCTTTTATGGGCTTCCCCTGCCTCTCTCGAAGGACTGCGACGACTATGAAACTGACGTCTGTTCACATGCCCCGAGAGGGGGCAGGAGGTCTGGCCAACTTAATGGCCGATCTAGTCTTATGAGGGCCTCTAAGGCTTGCTCCACCTGAGGGCCAAAAAGAAAGGAGCCATCAGGCAGCGCCATCACCTGCTGCTGAGCATCATTCGTGAAGCTAGAAGTACGCAGCCAGGAATGGCGCCGAGTACAAACCGCCGGCTGCTGAGCGAGAAGCAGTGTCGTAAAGCGCCCATGGCGGCTTTGACCTGTTGGTTATTGGACTCAATACCTCTAATAACGGTCAGAAGAAGCTCTGACTTGAATCCGAATCTGGAAGAGTCAACCATTCTTTCATAGAGTGCCACAGGATATACCCATACTGAGAAAAATAGCCTTGATAACTGGCAACACGATACTTAGAGTGGAGGCAGCAAAGACTTTACCTAATGTATCAATCTTCACGAGACTCTTTGTTAATAGGTCGAGCTGTAGTAGTTTGAGGAAGAACGATCTTGTCATTCTCTGCCAGGACTACAATAGGATCCGCAGGCTTGGGATGCCAAAATGGGACGATCCTTGGGAGCTGAATACTTTTATCAATGGATTTAGCCACTGAGGGAATAAGAGCAGGATTATTCCATACCATTTGAGACAGCGCCTCAAGGAAGGCTGGATCGGAGGAGTCAAACTGTGAGGGATCTCCAAGCATGAAGATACTGGAGTCTTAATATCTTCCCAGGATCGATGTCTGTAGTCTGAGAGAAAGAGTGATCCCAGGTTCTTCAACAGAGACTTAAAGGACAGGTCCTCACCACAGGCTCTGTAGCAAAGAAAGATCCTGTTTCCTCCACTTCATCACCCAACCGAAGGTCTGGGTCAGGCTCAACATCATCTCCTGATGGTCCAGAAAGGACTGTTTGGACAGGAAAGGAGGAAAATTAGAGAGGAGGAAATAGCAGAAAACAAGGAGAGTCCCAGATCGCCGCCAGACAGCAAAACGGGCTGAAGATCGCACGAGGAGGCGACGGCGCCAAGAGGCATGCGCCCGCAAGAGCCTTCGCGCGCGCTGCTGACGACAACGCACACGGCGCTGCCTACGACGCGCGCACGGGCGCCGCTGGAGAAGGCGCGGAACGGCGCCACGGACGACGCCGCCTATCCAATGGCATCACCGCGGCGCGCTGATGAAATGGACGGCGCCGCAAGACCCAGCGGCACCGAAAATGGCGCCGGCGGCAACAGACCCTGAGGAAGGCGCCGAAAAGCCCCAGGAACCTGGAAAGCTAGAGAAGGAAAACCAGGAGATAAGGGCATCGGTGAGGCCCCTCGCCGCAGCCATGTGAGGGGGAACACTCACATCGGAGTCGCTGGCATCAAGAAGGCGCACGCGACTCAGAAGGTCCAACCGCCTACCTGATCGCCGGAGGGGCCCGAGGGCTCGAGGCAACCGAGCCAGGCAGAAGAACCAACCTCCGAGCCCATTGCTCTACAAGAGCGCCCACTGATGAAACTGCTCATCTGGAGTCCTACCTATAGGCGGGAGGGACCGATGTCGAGGACGATGATTACCGGAAGTCAGCACCAAGAAGGAGACCAGCAACTAGCAACGATAACCGAAAGGCCGACTCACAGAGACATACCAGAGGGCTACTCTCGAGTGATGCCTTTCTTTTGACCTGTGGGTCAAGAAGAGCTCGAGGTCAACAGTGCCGTGAATGCAATTATTTATTTTTATGCCGGCAGGGGACCGCCCATCCCCCGGCATCGGACTGACCGCTGTCGGAACCCCACTGAGGAGAAGGAGGCTGACCGACCCAGCCCGCTGACTGAACAGTTTTCATACATAAGTCTCCCCACCGCCACCTGACCTGCTCATGGTCGCACTCCGCCCAGTAGGCCGAGACTTCTTCGGCAAAATTTAAATATTAGAAAAATTTAACGTAAATAGAATAAAATTAAGCGATACTACTTATCGTGATAAAGTTACAAAAAAACCGAAAACTATGCGCTAGTTTGAAGTTTGACTCCCGACAGGCGAGCGACGTCGTCACTGAAGCGCACTCGACGGCGGGAAAAAAGGAACTGAGGCGGTTGGAGGGTCGTCGCCGAGATGGTCATTACCGCCGAGCCTCCCTCGCGGCGCCAGGTCGCGTGGCGTCTCGCCGACCCTCCAGCAAAAAAGTTGCCCCCGATGGGTCTTAGTGCCTCCCGCTAATCCCACTAGTGAATGAGCAGGAGACTTATGTCCAGGAAGATATAGAATAATGCCCGTCCCATGCAGTTGAAGGGGACGGGTTCTATTGCTTGTTTCAGCAGGAGAGCCTAAATTTCCTCCTGACCAAGAGAAGATGTTCCTTGAATATGACGACTTGGGGTGGGGTGGGGGTGTAGGGTTTTTGAAGAAACTCTATCGAGTGTCCTTCTGCTATGAGCTGGAGCACCCAGAATCCAGGTTATCCCTCCCAGCCCGGAAGGTGAGGGAAACCTCCCACAGGTTCCTCTTGGGAGACCGGAGGCTGTGGGAGGGACAGGAGTCAGTGGTGTGGGCAGTGCCGCAGCTGAAGCACCCGGCTGTTATTTTGGGCGGGCAGGCTTAGCAGCTGTGGGGCCCCGACGCCTGGCCCGCCTTCCTGGGGTTTCGCCATTCCAATTCCATCTACAAAGGGATGGCGCTGCTGTTGGGGATGGTACATGGAATCAAATTGACTTCAGGGTCAGCACTTTTTCTAGAAATCGGTGATGATGTCCTGACATCACCCCGGAAAGCACCGACCCCGGAAGGGTGCTTCCAGGATAGCAGATTGCACCTCCAGGACCAACCCTGGCACACGGAGCCAAGCATGACACCGTAGGCCTACAGCGAAAGCTGAGCTCCGTCCAGCAGTGTCCACTGCATCGTATGTAGCATGAAGCATGTGTCGACTGGTAGAACGAGCAGAGCGGACAAGATCAGCCAACTCCTGCTTGACTTGAGAGTCAGGCAGTGCGTCCAGTTTGGCTTCCACCTGGGTCAGAATGGCCTTCTGGTAGTTCCCCATATGGCCAACATAGTTCAGGGCCCGGATCCCCAGCATGGAGGAAGCGTAGATCTTTCTCCCATACTGGTCCAGAAGGCATGATTCCTTATCAGGTGGTGACGAGCTATGTTTGTTAGTCGACCGCCGTGAGCAGCGCTAATCACGACCGAGTCGGCACGAGGGTGAGAATCTGGGAAATCAACACCCTCTGGAGCCTGATATAGCCTGTTCGACTTCCTAGGAAGTGGGGCTAAAGCCGACGGCTGTTTCCATATGGTGGTAATGAAGTCGGCGTGAGGTCTCCATCCAGGTGGCACCAAAGCAGGAGCTGTCACGGGCAGATCATGATGTTCGCGAGCTTCAGACACTGAGGATCTGGTTCCAGGAGTGCCACTGATGAACCTCCTGGATTTTCTTAAGCACCAGAAAAGAAGGATCTCGAGGAGACTTCAGAAGAGTCCTGGTCTGGGCTTCGACGGAGAGCGGGCTCACGCCTCTCTTGGAGCAGCGGCAGAAGAATCCGAGGAGTCCGAGGTGAAGAGGAGGATGAAGAGGAAAAGACCTCTTTCCGACCTGGGAGGAACGGACCCTTGGGAAGCTCCCCAGAGAAGCGTGTCCTGCCCCTCTCTGGATCCAGACGGAAGAACCCTGGAGTCCGGAGGTGGTGAGGGAGTGTGCCACCTCGGATGTACGGGAACCTGCGACGGTACCATCTTTGGAAGGCGGCTCTCGACCTCTTTGGTGAGCTGAGCCTTAGCCTCAGCCCACCAGGAAGCCAGGGTCTCTTGCAGGTCCACCGGCGGCTGTGAGGGTGGTGGAGGAGGAGGTGGGGGATAAGGATATGGATTATACCTGTAAGGAGCGTATCCAAAATCCGACGGCGGGTAGCCCGGCATCAGGTATTGTGGCGTCGGGTACTTGCGGCGTAAGAAAACCGAGCGCCGGGCACTGTATACTGCAGTCCCGGTACGCCTGTGTCAGATAGATGGAGGGTACCCGGGAGCCGGGGGCTGCCGGAGGAGACAGCCCGGCCAGTGGCCCCGGCGGCGGGTCCACTGAGGGCCCGAGTCGGCAGGACTGGCGCCGGAGGCCCTGGCATCAGAGGTACCAACTTCCGAGCCGGCGTCCAGGGAGCCGACGTCAGATCTGGCGCACCAGGTGGAGGGAGGTCTGATGGAGGAGAAAGATCCCCAGCGTCGCCGGGGGATGGAGGGGAGAAATCCGGGTCTGGCTGGGAGACTCAGGGTCCCAGACGGGTGAAGGCTGCAGGAACCGGAACGTGTGGTCGGAGGGTCCGTCAGTCGGTCCTTCGCCAGCCGGATGTCGGACGAGTCGACGTGGTGGATTGGATGGGCGAGCTCCCAGCGGGCACAGGAGGAGCCGATGCCTGACTTATGAGAGCCATCACCGGAGGCAGGTTGAGAAGAAGGATCGACCTGGTCCGGGTGGAGGACCGCCGCTGCCCTGAAGGGTCAGGCGTTTTTAACGCTCCCTCCGGCAGACGTTGGAGAAGCTGACGCCCGACTTCACCGAGTCGCTGACAGTGTTAGCCGCAGCCCGCGGTCGGATCAGGCGGAGGCTCCACTGCCCGGAGGTGCCCTGCAGGCCCAAGCGCCGAGCCAGATGGGCGGCCGACGCCTTGGAAAATAGAAATTACGCATTTCACCGTAATTATTCTTTCTGTATCTTCACCATTCATCACAGATGGGTACTGGCCGGAGGTCAGACTCGCGGGAGCCTTTTTTTTTTTTTTTAAAAGGATAGGCGGAGCTGACGAGCATCGGCGCCGCTCTTGAGGCCGACGTACTACATGGGCCGAGGATTAGGCCAAGAAAGTTAGGTTTCGACTCCGCCTGACTACCAGTTCTGAGTCACGAGAGGTAAGAGGAAGGATGGAGGGTGGGACAAGAGAGTCAAGGGACAGAAAGAAGGAAGAACTGAACCAAAAGGAGAAATAATGACTGAGAGGACAGCAGAGGAGAGATGAGACTATGGGATTGGGTAGGGGCCCACCCTGGAAGGGGAAGGAGGGAGAAAATTTAGAGAGAGGAGAGGTAACATGATTCAGGACCCTTGTCCGTCACCAGACTGTATAGGAACTGCAAGGAGTAGCAAAGCTTTTGCCAGAATTCAAGGCACAGAATATGTGGCAATACCCCAAAAAGCAGTCGGCTATACTGGAGAAGGACAGGTACAGGATTAGTACTTCTGTAATGAGATTTGGTGAAAAAAGAGGGGTTCCTTTTTTTTGAAACAGTTGGATGACAGGAGGAGGGCAACCAACAACTCCCACCCTGATAGGGTGGAGATATGCAGTAGAGAAGGAATGCCACTCGAGCTGTACCCTTTAAAGGGGAAGAAATTACACCCCACCGTGTGACCCTACTTTATCCTGCTCCAAAGAGAGGGAGAGGCACAGAGGGAGGGGGACCCAGAGACTGAGGCCCCAAGGGGACGGTGGGCGGGATTGAGATGAATGGTGAAGATACACAGAAAGATCATAATTACGTAAGTACGCACTTCTATATCTTATCTGTGTCAATCTTCACCATTCATCACAGATGGGTGAGTACCAAGCTCCCCAAAGGGGTTGACTAATTGCACCCTAAGGGACATGTGTCCCTAGCCCTCAGTGGGTGACACACCAAGGGGGAAACCTTTCTGGGCCTGGAGAGGCACGAGAGTGGGGAGAGCGAGACGGGTCTCCGGAGGGGAAGGAAGTTGCCCCGACACCGCCCGCCTACGGGAAAACAGACAGGTTCCCTGGTGAGCGGAGCAACCACCTCACGCCGGCCAAGGGGTGACAACCGAAAGGCGGCCACGATCTTCTGGTGCAGATCGCTGTCCCTACCACTCTGGTAGTTGCCTCGCTGACGCCATAAGACGCCTTGCTTGGTGCCTTGCTAGCTCCAGGCCACGGTGCAGAGAGCGATGGCTTGCCTGGTCTGCTCCGAGTCAGGCAAAGCAGCTAGAACTGACCTAGCGCTGACCACAAGAACCTGTTGTAGGCTGCATAGTGGCCTGATGAGCTGGAGATGGAGAGAAGCCACCGTGCCGAGTAGAAAGTCCTCTCTCCCAGAAATCAAAACCAAGAGTCCTGATCTAGGGGCGGTCATGGTGGAGGGCGCGGAGTCTGCTGGGGAGTGTCCAGGTGCGCTAATCCGCACCGCGGATGAGGCATGGAGCCTGAGACTCGGGTAAGCGCAATACCTCTGGCTGAGGTCCCTAGGGCAGGAACTCCGGAGAAGGGCCTCTGCCAGAAACGCATGGACACCTCCTGAAAGGGAGCAGGCCAGGGGACCACAAGGGTGGTCGCCCAAATCGCTCTAGAAAGGCGTGGACGCGCGATGCTCTGGATTGCTCAGGATAGGGGAAAGGTATGTCCTCCAATATCCCTCAGTGAGGAAACACTGATATCTGGGTGGAGATCAGCTGCAGGAGAGATGTGGATAGATGGTTCCTCACCCCCAGAAGAGGGGGATGAGGAGCTGGAGGTCACCATATGCTCCGAGGGTGGCTGCTCGGGGAGATTGAAAACCTGACTGTCCAAGGCCCCAACGTGCAGGGAACCGAGAAGCCACCGCCTGGAACTGCTCCCAGGTGAGAGCTGTCTGGGACCAAGAATGCCCGGAGCGCTTGGAGAATGTGGCAGGGAGGGGCAGAGCCGAGGGAAGGAATCGGCTGGCCCTGCCAGAGCTAGGAGCGGACCATGGACACCGAGGAAGGTGTCCTGAAGACTCGCAGCCGACAGCTGTACAACCACGCTTGGTACTACCTAGGCTGCGCCCAGAAGAATCCCCCAGTGAGGCGACTGGGGCCGATAGGTCCAGAAGGACGGTCCCCTGCCTCCAAAGAATAGGACCTTCAAGGAACCGAAGGGAAGGGCGGAAGTCCGCATTGCTTCGGCCCAGGGCCCAGGTGGACCCCAGAGAAAGGCCGACGCGCCGACCCCCACACCCCTCGACCCTCAGAGTCCAAGAAGGTCCTGTCCTCGAAGGTCAGCCTAGGTAGCTGGCAGCTTTGGGATGTCCCTATGGGGAAATCCAGGGCGCAGCACCCTCCCCAGCTGTAGGCTTCCGATGGGCCCCAAAGTTGGGCGATCGAGACACACCACGGGAGGGGGTACCCGCCTGAAGGGGTCAAGGAACCCCCAGACCAGGGTTGCATGGCTCATGGTGGCACGCACCACAGCCTCGCTGGTCAGTGCCACTGACCCCGATCTGGAGGGGAACCCGACGCCCTCAGCAGGGGGCTGACCACTCAAAGAGACCACTGGCTCACTCTCCTGTGCAGGCAACCCCGAAGGGTGTGACTGCCCATCCGACTCTGAGCTGGACTCCGAAGAGGTGGAATCTGAGGCCCTAAGCCAGACAGTAGGAGGGCGAGGAAACGCAACCTTCATGGAGGGCCCAGAAATCGTGGCAGTGGTCAAAGCCGCCCCCGCGCCCTCCACGGCCCCGCGGGCGGAGCTGGCAGAAGGCGGCAGGGCAGCCGAGACCAAAGGTCCGGAGATAGGGCCAGCCGCGGCGCCGTCAAGTCCACCAGCACGGGAACAGAGACGGCGCCTAACCTCAAGAGTGGCCCTGAGACGCAACACCGCCAGGCCCCCCGCTGCCGTGAGCGAGCACGAGTCAAGTGCGCCAGCGTCCCGAGAGCAGGCTCGGCGCTGACGACGCCGCTTGGCCGCACGGCGCCCGCGAGCGCACTCGGAGAACCAAGGCGCGGCGCCGACCGGACCCAAAACGGACCCGCGCCGGCCGCGCACCGCCCGCCCCGAGAGCAGAGGCGGTGCCAGCGCGAGCGCCACCAGTGACCAGGATTCCGTGGCGCCATGTCAACCTCGCGCCGAGGCGCAGACATATAAAAGGCGATTCCGGATCCAGGGTCGCGCACCACGAGCAGAGCCGACGCCGCAAGTGGTGCCGGCAGGCCCACGGCGCCGAGAGACGAGTCGGCGCTACTCAGGCCCTCGGCACCGCAATGGCGCTCGAGGCCTCGACGACAGCGACCGATGGCATCGAGGACGGCGCCACCCGGCCTTCCGGACTGCGGGAGCGACACCGGGGGTCACCTCAAGGGTGATTGCTATGGCGGCGCCCGCCTGCTCCCCGGGGAAGCGGGACGGGCCTCCTGCGCTACGGGGAGGAGCTCACCAAGGCTAGGCTACGGGAGGTCGAGGTCTCTCCTCCACGGTCCGTATAGAACCGGAAGGGGACCCGGAGGAAAGGTTGAGAGAGCGGCTTGCCCGACGAAAGCGTAATCCGTCCCCTCAAAGTCGGCGGAGCTCGTCCAACTTTCCACGCGCGCTGTTCGAGGACGCGGCGGTCCATGGAGAAGCAGGCGTCGCACGAATCCATGTCGTGAAGCGGGCCAAGACACGCGAGACACCGGTCATGCTGGTCGGTCACGGAGAAATTGCGGCCGCACGGGCACTGACGCATAGGGGGCCGCCCCGCCTTAGAGAATTTCTTGCCCTCCGACCGCGGCATGACCTACGGAAAAAACACCACCAAAAAAGACTCGACATCACTTAAATGTTAATAAAAAGGAAAGATCTTACCGGCGACCTCGAGTGGAGGCAGTACCCAGAACTAGTAGACCGCGGACTGGTGACGAAAATATCGCAGGCTTAAGGCCTAAAAAACAGTGAAAACTTCTTCAGGCTTCCCACGAGGCGACCTCGACGGCGGGAGACGAAGAACTGGTAGTCAGGCGGAGATCGACACAGCTTAACGGGCTAATCCGAGCGCCACGTAGTATGTCGGCCTCGAGGGTAGCCCATCGCGTCAGCTCCGCCATCTTTAAAAAAAAAAAAAAGAGCTCTCAGGGTCCTGACCTCCGCCAGTACCCATCTGTGATGAATGGAAGACTGACACAGATAAGATCCTCCGAGCTGGCCGAGAGCGGTCTCGGAGGGACGTTATCTGT
Organism: Neoceratodus forsteri; assembly: GCA_016271365.2. NCBI lineage: Eukaryota > Metazoa > Chordata > Ceratodontiformes > Ceratodontidae > Neoceratodus > Neoceratodus forsteri. The sequence continues at coordinate 283,308,624 of CM057453.1, read as the reverse complement.
GTCCCAGCGACTCCCGAGGAGACGCTGCAGAGGAGGCCTTGTCCCGTGCTCCTTCTTCTTCTGATGGCCTTGGGAAGTGGGCGCCTGCCTCAGTTTTTTGAGCTCCTTTTCCATCAAACTCATTTTCTTCAGAATATGGGCTTCCAGGGATTGCTGCCGCCTTTTCCGGGTAGCCGTGTTGAAGCTGAGGCAGTGCTGGCACTTCTCGGCCGGGTGATCGAGGCCTAGGCAGAACAGGCACAGGGAATGGCCGTCCTTGTGCGGTAGTTGGGCGGTGCACGAATCGCACTTATTTTTGTGCTCGGAGGGTGTAGGGGACGACATACACCGACGATGGTACCTGACGTTAGTCGAAAAAAGCAATTATTTCGATAAAAACAACGAAGATAGGGCTGATGAGCACGAACTTCTCGCAAAAGCGCTACCCACGAGCTAACGGTAGGGAAAAAGAACTGAGGTGGAGCATCAGGACCGCCTATACGGCGTCTCCTGGATGCAGGTCACCTGATCGGGGGCGGTCCCCGCCAGGAACTGCTAGCTAGAAATTTTTGAGGTCCTGCCGCCTGCCGGCGTCAGTCCTATATGTAATTACCTACTGCAAGAGCCCTCTTGAAGTAAGATCTCCTGTTACAGGTGAGTAACCTGTATTTCTGGGGACATGGATATGTTGTTCAATCCACACTTCTTGGCAGACTCCTAGCAGTTCTCTGGGAGGTGGGAGGCAAGGCGTGCACCAACTTATACTTACTTGGGGAATAAGGACTGGAGAACCGAGGTCCCAAAACCAGCATCCTGGCGTGACTCTAGGTCAATGTGGTAATGGGAAATAAAGGTGTATGCTGACTTCCAGGTCGCAGCCTTGCAGATTTCCTGGATAGGGACATCCCTAGAAGCAGCCACCGAAGCAGCAGTATGGCGGGTTGAATGAGCTCTTATCCCTCTGGGTGGCTGCATGCCCGCCAACCTATAGCAGAGATCTATGCAGTAGATGACCCACCTGCTTATCGTCCGCTTGGCTGCAGGTCTGCCAGGGGCGGATTCAGTGTAGGTGACAAACCGCTGGCAAACCTCTCCCCGAACTTCAGCCATCCGCTCCTTATAATAAGTGAGCGATCTTCTAGGGTCCAGAGTATGGAGCTTATATTCAGCTTCCGAGGTGTGATTGGGGTAGAACACCGGCAGAGTCAACACCTGATTCAGGTGAAACTACGACACCACCTTCGGATGGAATTTCGGGTGGGGGCGAAGGACAACCTTGTCCCTGTGGAAGACCAGATAAGGAGACTCTATGGAAAGCACCTGGAGCTCTCCCATCCTTCTGGCTGACGTGATAGCCACCAAGAAGGTGGTCTTCCACGACAGGTGGGAGATATCGCACCTGTGCATTGGTTTGAATGGCTTGCCCATGAGCTTGGCCAATACCAGCAGTAGATTCCATGGAGGTGGAGGTTCTAGCACTGGAGGGGATATGTAATCTAAGCCTTTGAAAAAACACCAGACCATCTTCTCCTGCGCCACCGACTGCCTACCGGCTGGCGGCTGGTGGAGAGATGGCTGCCAGGTGCACCTTAAGGTCGCGTAATCAAGCCCTAGCTGAGAAAGGGATCACAGATAGTCCAAAATGCTAGCCAATGGGCAGGATGAAGGGTCCAACCCCTTGCCCTGACACCAAATGGAGAATCTCTTCCATTTAAAGGCATAACATTTTCTGGCCGACTCCTTATGGGATGTCTCAAAGATGTTGAGGACCTCGTCGGAAAGACCCAAGGCCTGGAACTAGCTGCTCAGGAACCAGGCTGTCAGGTGCAGAGATTGGGAGACTGGATGGAACACCTTCCCCTTGCTGACTGAGATCAGGTCCGGGCGGGCTGGAGCCTGGAGCTGAGGCTGAGGAGATCTGGATACCAGAACTGGCGAGGCCAGCTGGGGCTACCAGAATCACCTGCGCCTTGTCAAGCACCTTGTAGATCAAGGGAAATGGAGGGTGTCACTAAACCACTCAGCAGGTCAGGCCCTCTACTCTCAAAGTGCCAACCTCCGAGCACAGTCTTGTGAACAGTTTAACAGAACAAGGTAATGCTCTTATCTGTTTTGTGAGATCGGATCAACCTTTGGTCTCAAGTCTTGGAGGGATTCAAACTCTGAACCTCTTGCTAGCGTACCCAATGCACAGGCTCAGATATTTCTGTCTTTGGGGAATCAGATATCTTTGCCTACGGGCACCTAACCAGGTATACAGAGATGAACCCTTAAAAACTTTAATATAGACCTCAGATTTAAAACGCTTCTCTTTCCAGTTTGGTATCAACATTCAAGCTTATGTCTATTGTCTGCTATAACCATATATACTTTTCTTACAACTAAAGGAAATTCAAAGACAGACCAAGTATGCTCTAAAAAGAATTTTACTACAACAGATAAAAATATGTAAAACATAAAATACAGAAAGTACAGTTACGTAAGAACTTACCGTAACAGTAGATCTTCGAGAACAGCTCTTGCAGCAGGTTACACCATTAGGACTGAAGCCGGCAGGCGCCAGGACCCCTCGGAAACTCTTCTAGCTAGCTATCTTCAGCGGGGACCGCCCCCGACGTCGGTCCCGCCTCCGACCTCAGGCGTGGTACAAAAGGGGGCGGCCCCGCCAGAATCCCCAGTTCTCCCGCCGGAGACTCCCGGCCGCAGGATGACATCAGAAGGGGAGACCGAGGATCCACCGTCAGAAGGCAATAAGGGACAAAATCCCAACAGGATCGAAACAAAATTCACTCTTCCCAAGTGAATATCCGACTTCTGCGCTCGTTCAGCCGTTCGGAAGGAAACTGTTTCCTTCCCTTTTTCTCTTTCCTTTCTCACTGTTTTTTTTTTTTTTTTTAAAAACAACAACGAGCCATACTTCCTCCAAGGGGGATACGGAGGGCGGAGGTTTGCTGCAAGAGCTGTTCTCGAAGATCTACTGTTACGGTAAGTTCTACGAACTGTACTCATCTTACCGAGACACAGCTCTTGCAGCAGGTTACACCATTAGACTGATTCCCAAGCAATAATGCTTGTCCCACAAACATTGGGAGGAGGAAGAGGAAGAAACGGAGAAAAATCAAGCCAAGTCCTGACTCAAGACAAGAGGCCCTGCGACACGGCCAGGCCGAAGCCGGCCCTTCGCCTAGAGGCTATATCCAGACTGTAATGCCTGATAAAAGTATGCACAGAGCTCCAAGTAGCAGCAGCAGCGCAAATGGCTGAGGTTGAGACATTTTTGAGAGCTGCAAAGGAAGTGGCCACACCTCTAGTGAAATGGCCCCGGATGGAACCCGGGAGGGGCTTTTGCCTAGATTGATAGCAATGAGAGATGCACTGTACGAGCCAGCGGGATAAGGACTGCTTAGACACCGGCCGGCCTCTCATTCTCTGTGCGAAAGAGACGAAGAGCTGGTCAGAAACCCGAAAGGGCTTAGTTCTATTGAGGTAATACCTCAGGCTGCGGTGAACATCCAGAGTGTGGAGCAAAGCCTCCCCTCTATTCGAATAACTTGGGAAATAGACCGGAAGGTCAATATCCTGATTTAAAGTGAGAGCTGAAACCACCTTAGGCAAAAACTTTGGGTTTGTCCTCAGAGATACTCTGTCCCAGTGAAAAACCAAATAAGGCTCTTTACACATGAGGGCATGAAGCTCAGAAATCCTTCTGGCTGAAGTGGGCAACTAAAACAACGTCTTCCACGACAGAAAACGTAGTCTTAATCCGCTGCTGGTTCAAGGGAGGGAGCATGAGCTGCTCCAGGACAAAAGGAGATCCCATGGAGGAACCGGGTTCTTGATAGGAGGCCTAAGGTGTAACACCCTCTCAGAAACTCCCGAGAAGCATCAAGCTGAGCAATAGTCAAGCTGCCCACCCGGCAGATGATAGGCGAAATAGCGCACAGGTGTACCTTAATAGAGGAGTAGGCCAACCCGAGTGGAAAAGGAAAAGGAGGTAGTCAAGACTGCCCCACAGGACAACCTAAAGGGGAGAGGTCACGAGCCCGTGACCACAAACAAAACCGACGCCATTTCATGGCATATGTAGCATGTGTAGCCGCTTCCTGGCTGCAGAGAGGACCTCCAGACCTCTTGCGAGACCCCGTGTGAAAATGGCTACGCCTCTAGGAGCCATGCGCAGGTTCAAAGAGCGAGATCCGGTGCAACAATGAACCCGCCTCCTGAGACAGAAGGTGGGAACTGAGCGGCAGCGGAAGCGGAGGTTCCTGGGATAGCTGAGCCAGCAATGGGAACCAGATCTGTCTGGGCCAAAATGGGGCTACCAGAATCAAGCGTGCATGCTCCCTGCGCAGTTTGAGAAGAACTCTCTGGATCAACGGGAAGGGAGGAAAAGCGTAGAGGAATCTGTTCACCCAGGAGAAGGACAACGCGTCTCGCCAGAAAACTCCAGGCCCTGGATCTAGCGAGCAAAAACTGGGCAGTTTTGTGTTGGATGGGGATGCGAATAAGTCTAGCTCTGGAGTTCCCCATCGAAGGAACAGATCCTCTGCCACCTCCTGAAGAAGTTCCCACCGGGGACTCTGGCCTGAGTGCGACTCAGACCGCTCAGCATCGTGTTGTCCACGCGGAACATGTACTGTGATTAAGCTTGCGCCGTGTCCTGACACTCCAATCCCACTCTCATGGCCTCCTGCAAAGGGTAAGAGTGTGCGCCCTTGTTTGTTGAGGTAACACATCACTGCCGTGTTGTCCGTCTGAAGCAGGATGGTGCATGGTGGGACCATGGACTGGAAAGCCTGGAGTGCATAGAGGACCGCTCTCATCTCTAGAACATTGATGTGAAGATGAGCCTCCAGTGGGCTCCATACACCTTGAGACTTCACCCCATCCAGGTGAGCTCCCCACCCGAGACCTGAGGCGTCTGTGGTGAGGGTTATCTCCGGGGACGGCGCTGCAAAAGGGACGCCCTTGGAAAGCGACCAGGAGGCTAACCACCATTGCCAATCCTGAATCACCCGTCTCGTGATTCTGACTGGGTGCTGCAAATGGTCTTGCCTCTGGTCCCACCGCGCCTTGATCATCCACTGCGTTATTCGCATGTGGAGTTGCGCGAGGGTACCGTGGGAATGGCTGCAGCCATGTGTCTGAGCAGACGGAGGACCGACCTGGCCGAGCGGTCTGATTCGCTGATAGGTCCTCCATGAGACCTGATGCGCCCGCCCCTGCCCGACTGGGAGTGAAAGCTCCTGACCGTGTCCAGCACTGCACCTATAAATTGCAGGTTCTGCGACGGTACCAAGACCGACTTCTCTTGGTTTATGAGAATCCCCAGCGATCCGAACAAAACCTGGGTGTCCTGGATCGCTTGTAGGAGCGCCTCCCTGGAGACGGCCATGAGAAGCCAATCGTCGAGGTACGGGAACACATAGTGGCCCTTTCTCCTCAGAGCAGCTGCCACGACTGCCATGCATTTGGTAAAGACCCTTGGAGCGGATGACAGTCCGAAAGGGAGAGCCCGGAACTGAAAGTGGTGGCCTAGGACCTCAAGCGCGAGGAACCTCTGATGCGCCTGAGCTATGGGGATGTGCAGGTAGGTATCCTGCATGTCTAGGGACGCTAAATAGGCGCCTTGTTTTAGCATGGGAATTAGACCGAAGGGTCACCATGGAGTCTTTGTATGCATCATAAGTTGAGGTCGCTAGGTCCAGAATAGGACGGAGGTCCCCTGTCTTTTGGGAACCAGGAAGAAGTGAGATAGTACCCTAGTCCTCTCTGGTTTCCTGGGACATGCTGTATCGCCTTGCCTAGGAGTGCGATCACCTCTTGCCAAATTACGGGTGCTGACCCAATACCGAGAGCAGAGGAGGCCTCGAGGGTGGCTGTTCTGCGAACTCTAAAAAGTGGCCGATGCTGACCAGCTGAAGCACCCACCTGTCGGTGTAATTGCCTGCCATCCCGACAGGAAGTTAGTAATCGCACCCCGACTGAAACATCCGTTGATCCTGAGGGCGGGGCGGAAAGGAGTCATGCTGTGGCGCTGAAGGGCCGCCGGCTGGGAGGTCTTGGGAGTGCGCTGACCCCTGCTGGCGGACTGCTTCCCTGGGTCCTTCTAAAACCCGGAGCCCTGTGCTGTGTGGCGGAACGGGGCTGTTGCCTCTGAGTTCGCCTCATGAAGCCTGGTTCCTAATAAGGAACCAACGCCTGGCCGGACCGCGACCGACCGCCTTTCCGCCTCTTGAGTTTGGTAATTATCCTTTCGGATGGACTACCAAACAGAACCTCACCTTCAAAGGGGGCATCCAGGATGTTCTTCTGGACGTCCGGGGTGAAACCGGAGACACGGAGCCATGAGTGCCTCCGGAGGCAAACGCCTGACGCAGCCGCTCTGGCTGAAGAGTCCGCAGAGTCGTATGCGGCTCTAAGAACTTGGGTCCCCACGTCTGAACCCGTGCGGAGAAGCTGAAGCATCTCCTCCTTCTGCTCACCATCTGGCAGCCTCTCGGCCGCCTCTAGGTCCTGCTCCCACAGGGCGTTCTGGAACTGCACCATGTGGGTAAGGTAGTTCATGACCTACGGCGCAAGTCGCGAAGCGCACGCGGCGCCACCCTGGGAGTCCAACTGCTTGGACTCAGGGTCCGTGCAGGGTGCTCAGATGCTGCGGCCTCTGAGACCGGTCATGTGAGGCTGTGATAACCAGAGAATCAGCCAGAGGGTGCTGTAACAGGTACTGGTCCCCCTTGGGAGCCCTGTACAAACGGTCAGCCTTCTTCGGCACTGCCGGTAGCGAGTGTGGACACTTCCACGCAGCCTTGGTGACGTCCACAAAGGTGTCCATCAAGGGTGGCACCACCACAGACTTAGGGTCCTTCTGCCGAAGGTACTTGGCCAGGCGTAACCTCTCGGGGTCCAACTCCTCAGCTTCCCACCCCATATTCTCCTGGATATGACGCAGAATATCCATGAAGGAAGGGTCGTCCGGAGGAGACCGTGGAGTCTCACGTGGGTCCGGCGAGGGAAGCGAGACCGGAGACGGGGATCTTGAAGTGGAAAAGGATGATCCCGTGCCCTCCGTCGACGGCGAACCACGGTGTCTTCTGGATCTCTTGGGGCTGGGCGATCCGGAAGACGAAGATCTGGACGGAGGTCTCCTTTTAGAATGACGGCCCCTGGGAGGGGACTTAGGTTCCCTGGGGACGGAACGGCTGACTGACCTCACAGGTGAAGGTGGGGCCCGGGCCGGAGTAGGAACAGGAGGAGGAGGAGGTGGAGGAGGAGGGACTGGTGGTACCACGTCCTTCCTAATGGTGTCCCACCAATACGTAAAAAGGTCCTTTACCTCTGCCAATGACAACCCCGACGTCGGCTCCGCAGGGGCCTCGGGCGGTGGCGAGGGACCCCTAGGAGACTGCTCGAGGCCGGGAGCACCCGTCTGGTCTTCGGGCTGGACTAATTCCTCCTCTGCGAGGGACTCCTGCCCGACGGCCGTCGGAGGCGCAGGAGCCCTCGGCTCAGGCAACACGGACGTCGGACCCCCCACCGACGTCCGATGCAAGGGACGAGGACCGATGACGGGCCGGCTGGCGATGCGGCTCCGAGAACTGTGGCGTACGGCCGACGCAGCGGTCTGGCGGTGCCGGATCCACCGGCTTCCTCAATGGCGCCAGATCCAAGGTCTTCCGGGGGGGGGGGGTTCCGAGGAAGACCGGGCGTCGGGGGCCGAGGAGCGGGAGCCCGACTTGTGGTGACGGTGGAGGCATTCCCCGGACTTCGCCACGGCCTTCTGGGCTGAAGAAGACGACGGCCTGGCGGAAGAGGCCTGAGCAGACTTAGGAACTGGAGCCGCAGCCGTGGGAAGGGACGAGGCCCTAGATGGGGACCGGTCCGACCGTGAACCGGAGCTACGGGACTCGGAGGCCCAAGCCGGCGACAGGAAGATCCCTCTCCTTCTTCTTCTCCGTGTGTCGTGAGATTCCTTCGAGGACATGGCCCAAGCTGCTCTTCTAACAAAAATGCTTGAGGGCCTTCTGCCGGCGGATCCTCGGCGGCTGTTGAACCCCTGGCACAGGAGCAGGCCTTGTGTCGTGGTCTGGGCCCAGGCACGGACACACACGGAATGCGGTCCTTGAAGGGGATCTGTTTTCCACACGCGCATTTGACGGATGACCGAGGTCGAGAGGACATCAGAGTTGATAAAATCTTGATTGGAGACAATTTCCAAGGAAGTTCTGGAACCACGCGTCTGCTAGACTGTGACCGGAGGGTCGAGGCATGCAGTTCGCGGCGGGAAAGAACTGGAGATTCTGGCGGGACCGCCCTTTGTACCACCGCCTGACGCCGGAGGCGTGGAATCGACGTTGAGGTGTCCCCGCTGAAGATAGCTAGCTAGAAAAGTTTCCGAGGGGTCCTGGCGCCTGCCGGCTTCAGTCCTAATGGTGTAACCTGCTGCAAGAGCTGTGTCTCGAAGTAAGATCTGTTATATCACAAGACATACAAATATTTTAAAAGAACATGGTTTGAACAGTGCAAATTCCTACTTACAGTACTTAGATTAGACTCGCTAAATATCTGCTTAAAAGTGCTCACGATCTTTCCTTGTCAGAGTCTACATAAAAATGTCTGAAGTAAAAAAAAAATATATTCCTTAAGCAAACTGCATTTGCCAACCCCTTTTGTGTGAGGTCATCTAGCTCCTCCTCTGTCAGATTATATATAAAAAATACATATCTTTACAAAAACAGGATGTCTTTTCAAAGTATTACATTCTGCAGCTTTAGCATAATTCATGTCCTTCAAATGACACTACTTTGATCTCATAATAATCTTTCCCCTTCCAGGACATGAAAGCATCTTTATGATTTTGCACTTCTACGTAATAAATACAGGTTACTCACCTGTAACAGGAGTTCTAGGAATGGTATATGTTGTTCATCCACACTCATTGGCAGTATCCTTGCCGCTTTAAATCTTGCCGGAAGGTCTTCAAGCTTGCTCCTCCCACCCACCCGGGTGGTATAACTCTCGGCTCCGCCCATGGCGTAGATCTGGCCCGCTGGAAGCTCAGGTTGTCGTCGAGCCGGGAGGTCGGGTGGAATGTAGGAGGAACAACATATCACCATTCCTAGAACTCCTGTTACAGGTGAGTAACCTGTATTTCTAGGGACATGGATATGTTGTTCATCCACACTCATTGGCAGACTCTAGCAGTTCTCCGGGAGGAGGGAGGCAAGACGCACACCCCATATACTTACTTGGGAAAGAGAGACTGGAGAACGAGGCCCCAAACCAGCATCCCGGCGTGACTCAAGGTCGATGTGGTAGTGGGTAATGAAGGTGTTTGCTGACTTCAGGTAGCAGCCTGCAGATTTCCTGGATAGGGACGTCCCTGGAAGCAGCCACCGTATGCAGTATGGCGGGTAGAATGAGCTCTTATCCTCTGGGAGGCTCCATGCCCGCCAACTTATAGCAGAGATCTATGCAGGAGGTTACCCACCTGCTTATCGTCCGCTTGGCTGCAGGTCTGCCAGATGCGGCTTCAGCGTAGGTGACAAACAGCTGGCGAACCTCTCCCCGAATTTCAGCCGTGCGCTCCTTATAATAAGCGAGCGCCCTTCTAGGGTCCAGAGTATGGAGCCTATATTCGGCCTCCGAGGTGTGAGATTGGGAGAACACCGCAGAGTCAACACCTGTTAAGGTGAAACTCCGACACCACCTTCGGAAGGAATTTGGGTGAGGCGCAGGACAACCTTGTCCCTGTGGAAGACCAGGTAAGAGACTCGATGGAAAGGCCTGGAGCTCTCCCATCCTTCTGGCTGACGTGATAGCCACCAAGAAGGCGGTCTTCCACGACAGGTGAGAGAGAGCACACCTGTGCATAGGTTCGAATGGCTTGCCCATGAGCTTTGCCAGTACCAGCAGTAGATCCCACGAGGTGGGGTTCCCACTGGAGGGAAATGTGATCAAGGCCTTTGAAAAGCGCCAGACCACCTTCTCCTGCGCCATCGACTGCTTCCGGCCCGCGCCCGGCAAGCAGAGATGGCTGCCAGGGTGCACCTTAGGGTCGCCGACCTAAGCCCTTGACTAGAAAGGGACCATAAATAGTCCAAGATGCTTGCCAAGGAACAGGAGGAAGGGTCCAAGCCTTGTTCTGACACCAAATGGAAAACCTTTTTCCATTTGAAGGCATAGCATTTTCTGGTCGACTCACGGGACCTCAACTACATTGAGGACCTCGCGTGGAAAGACCCAAAGCCTGGAACTCTAGCCGCCAGGAACCAGGCCGCCAGGGTGCAGGGATTGAAGGTCCGGATGGAACACCTTCCCTGATTGACTGAGAGCAGGTCCGGCGAGCTGGAAGCTGCCGAGTCCTGGAGCTGAGACTGAGGAGATCTTGGTACCAGAACTGGCGAGGCCAGTCTGGGGCTATCAGAATCACCTGCCCTTGTCCCTCCCTCGCTTTGGAGAAGCACCTGTGGATCAAGGGAAATGGGGAAAGGCGAAAAGAGGCCCGGGGTCCATTGCCTCAGAAGGCATCCCCTGCAGCGAGCCCTGCTGAGGGGCGGGCATGGAACAGACTCAGCTTGCTGCTCTCCATGGAGGCAAACAGGTCCACCTGAGGTGTGCCCCAAAGGGAGAACAGATGCTGTACTACCTCCGCAGGAGAGACCACTGTGGATGCAGCCCCTATCCGCCTCAGGGCATCGGCCAGGGTGTTGGAGGCTCCTGCCACGTGAATGGCTAGAGATCCGCCTCCAGGCTGCGCAAGACGAAAGACCAAATGCGGAGAGCTCGCATAGAAGCATGGAGCGCGGCCCCGCTTCTGGCGGTTAGATAGTACATGGTCGCGGGTATTGTCCGCCTGACTCGGACCACTTGACCCCGGAGGAACGGAGCGAAGGCGGTGAGAGCTAGGCGGACCGCTCGGAGCTCCAGCAGGTTGATGTGGCATCGGGACTCCCGCGGGGACCAGAGGCCATGAGCCCAGTGTTCCCCCAGATGGGCACCCCAACCCATCAGAGAGGCATCGGTCGACAGAGAGACCGTCGGCTCGGGGCGGACGAACGGGATGCCCTCCTGCAAATGATCTGGAACGGTCCACCACTGGAGAGCGTTCCACATCCCCTGTGTCACCGACACAAGCTGGTCCAAGGGATCGCAGCGTTGTGACCACTGGCTGGCCAGTCCCCACTGAAGGGGACGCATGTTCCAGCGGGCCCAACGGACCACGCTGGCACAGGCCGCCATGAGACCCAGGAGGCGAGGAAGTCCCGGGGTAGGGGCTCATCCCAATCCAGAAATGATCGGGCAAAGGAGGAAAGAACCTCGGCCCTGTCCGCCGGAGCCGGCCTGCTCGAAGAGAGTCGAGCTGCGCCCGATGAATAAAATCACCTGCTTCGCTCGAGTCTGACTTGGCCCTCGCTGATAAGGAGGCCCAGTTGAGAGCAGACCTGGAGGGCCAGATCTTGGACCACCTCGGCCTCCCTTCCTGGAGGGAGCTGCTATCAGCCAGTCGCCCAGGTAAGGGTACACCGACCCCTCGGGCGCCAAGAGGGAATGCTGTCACCACTGCATGCATTTGGTGAAGACCCTGGGAGCTGGAGACAAGTCGAAGGGCATGGCTTGAATCAAGAGAGATCCTTCCGCGGAAGCGAAGGAATCTCTGGTGAGACGGACGGATAGGGACGTGAAAAAGCGTTCCTGCAAGTCCAGAGAGCAGAACCACACCGCTGCTCCAAGGATGGTATTATCTGAGCCAGAGTGACCATCCTGAAGGTTCGAGACCTTAGGAACTTGTTTAGGTCGTGTAGGTCGAGAATGGGGCGCCAGCCCCCCGTCCGCTTCGGAACCAGGAAGTACCTGGACACAAACCCTGGGTCTGAAGGAGGGTCCACCACCTCTCTTACCACCTCCTTCTGGAGGAGGAGAGTGATGTCGGCTCGACGAGCCGCCAGTGAGGCTGGGGATCCCGAAGCCCCCCGAGGGGCGACGGCTCTGAAGGGTGGTGCCTGCTCAATTCCAGAGGCAGGCCTCTTCCCACCTCAAGACCCACCTGTCCGTGGTAACAGCGGACCAGGCGAGCGGAAGTGCGAGCCGCTCCCCCACGGGGGACCTTAGGGGTGGATTTGGGGGCGACACCCCCAGCCTACTGGGCAGGCTTGAGGAGGGACCGCCGAGGGACCTCCTGGGCCCTTCTCCTGCCTCCTGTTAGAGGAAGCCGGCGGCTTGGGTTTGGGATGCCAAGGCCCGAGCCTGCTGGCCCTGACGCGGCTGGCCGGGCGCTGGGGCACAGAAGGACAAAGGGCTTAGGCTGTGGTTTGCGGCCTTGTCCTCTGAGCGGAAGAGACCGAGTCCAAGGTGGCATTGGACTTCTCGATCCTCTGCAGGTGACCTTCCACCCCAGGGTCAAGAGGTCAGTCCCCAAAAGGGAACATCCGCCAACTTGTGCTGGGTATCCGGTCAAGGTGGATATCCTCAGCCAAGCCCGCCGACGACAGCCACTGCGGCCGCCACCGATCTGGCACATGAGTCCCCTACATCCAAAGCAGTCTGGAGCTGCTGTTTGGCCACTGCTCTGTCCTGGTCCCGCACCTGCTTAACCGTAGTCTGCAGATCGGGCGGGAAGATGAGGGATGACCTCATCCAGGAGCCCAACAGGGCATGAGAAAAATGTGCTATGAGGATCGGCCGAACTGGCCTGACGAAGGCCGAGAGAGGACGCAGCGTGACTTTTCGCCCGACATAGTCCAATTCTCTTGGACTCCTTGTCAGGAGGTTTGTCCACATCCCTGGCGCGAGCCGCGCCTGAAAACGCTTGTCGGTAACCAACCCTCAGCAGAGGGGTGTTCAAAACCGGACAAGGAACCGGTAGGGACCGTGATACTTCCTGGCCATCCTGGCCAAGGCGCAGGGCAGGAAGCAGGGCGCTGCCAAAGTTCCAGTGCCGGACCCACTATGGCCTCGCCACCGAAAGGCCTGCCGGAGAATCCTCTCGGTCCAGAATCTCCGTGAGGGGATACCCGGCCTCGCTTGGAACGGGTTCGAGCTCCATCCGGTAGACTCGAGATGAGCTCAAGCAGTCCTAGGAAGGACGACGGGCTATCGGCCCATTGACTGACTCCTGAAGACCCAAGTCCAGTCGCTTGGAGAAGAAGGGAGGAATCATCTTCGGACTCGGAAGAGTCCTCGAAGAGCTGCTCTGGCCTGAGCCACCCTTCACCCGCCAGGTCGGCCGGGAGTGAGGGTAACTGACAGCCATGGGGTAAACCCCAGTCACCGAGAATCCTTGGCTTCGGCTTCCCCAATTTGTGGCTGTGGAGGCGGAGGTTCCACCGGAACCTGTGGAGAAGCTGGTTTTGGCCGAACAACCGCCTGGGTATAGGCCCTCGACAAGTCGAGGGGTTGTGTCGGCCGCCCGTAGACAGCCACTTAATGGCCGGGAAGGCGCCGGAGTCGGCTATTCCCCGCCAGGAGGAGCTGTTGAACATAAGGTCTCGCATCGCCGACGCACTTACGCCGGGCTTCCCCTCATCCGGTGAGGAGAGGACGAGGATCGAGCGGCGACGCCGCTTACCGCGGTGTCGAGACCGAGACCGCCATGACGGTGGGAACGGCTGACCGCAAGAGGTCCGAGACCGAGACCGAGAGTCCCGAATTTCCGGGTCGGTGCGGGAGGTGTCGGCCGAACCGCACTCCTTCGCCTGGAAGGTCCATCCGAGGGCTCCGGAACCGAGGCACAGACGAGCCCACGGGATCCTCAACTCTCCCGGGGAACCGGGAGAGGGAAATCTCGGCTGCTAAAGGCGACAGCCCTGTTCAATGGGTCGAAAATCTCGACTTCATCAGTGGGAGTCTCGTCAACTGACCTGACGGGGACACCGTGAGGCCAGTGGTCAAGCCGAGCGGGCGACCGAGCCGACGGACGACGGCCCGGGAGAGGGACCTTCCGGCCCGAAGAGCCGCCGACGAGGGGACTCTACCTTGTCCTCTTTTTGGACCGAGAAAAGGTCCAGCAGACGCAGGCCCTTCTCCTTTAGTGGAGAGGGACAGACAAAGCTCCTATAAGAAGCCGTGTAGGAAGAACCCAGAGAGGCGGGATAAATGCGCGGCGAGGAAGACTGAGCCTCACGCCTCCTCTTCGAGGACCACCATCCGCCGAGCTGATCCGCCGAGCTGGCCGGCCGCTGACACCGCCAACCGGGCCTCCTTTGACTTCACCGAGGGAAACGCTTCGGACGCCCAGTTGCAATCGGGCAGCACGGTTTCGAGGACGAGGTCGAGAAAGATGAGTACAGGTCGCAAGCCCGCGGGTCGCGCTCAAGGCCTAGGCAGTAGACACACGTGGAGTGTGGATCCGTCCGAGACATCTTCTTCAGCGCATGGGCATCTCCTAAACCGGAGTCGATTTGTCCATCGCGGTCGCGAGGGATCAAGATCGAGTCTTTTGCAAATTTTTATTTTTAAACCGCAAACGGAGAATAGGAACTAGTCGTAAACGCAGAGCTGCTAAGGAGGGAACCTGAGCTTCCAAGCGGTAAGGAAGATCTGGCGTCATGGGGCGGAGCCGAGAGTTATACCACCCGGGTGGGTGGGAGGAGCAAGCTTGAAGACCTTCCGGCAAGATTTAAAGCGGCAAGGATACTGCCAATGAGTGTGGATGAACAACATATCCATGTCCCTAGAACCTGGGGTTTTCCTCCAACATCATAAAATGGATAGGATCTTCCATCTTAGCAACTACAGTTGTGATTAACTCAGAAAAACATGATATCCTTGATTAAGGCTTTCCATGTAACACACTGTCTCTGAAAACTGAATGTGTGTGATACATGCTGTTTCTGCAGTTTCTCATGGCTTGCATCTTTAGCTGAAACCTGGGGGGATGAGTGGAGGTCACCCTAGAGCATCAGATTTTCAGCAGAGACATTCAATAATACTCTTTATATTAAATAAAAATGATACAGCACTCAGAATTGGCTGCCCACATCACAGAGAGAAGGCATAGAAGAGGCTTCGGGTCCACGGCCTTGAGAAGGCATCCCCTGCAGTGAGCCCTGCTGAGGGGACAGGCATGAAAAAGCCTCAGTTTCTGTTCTCCTGAGGCAAACAGGTCCACCTGAGGGGTGCCCCAATGGTAAACAGATCCTGAACTACCTCCAGCAGGAGAGCCCTCGTAGATGCAACGCTCATCTGGCTGAGGGCATCGGGCAGACTGTTCGAGGCTCCTGCCACATGGATGGCTAGGAGATCCGCCCAGGGTGATCACGAGAGACCAAATCGGAGAGCTTCCTCGTATAGGGGCAAGGAGTGCGCCCGCCTTCAACTGCTGGGAGATAGCACATGGTCGGTGTTGTCCGGCCTGACCTGGAACCACTTGACCCCGCATAAACAGAGCAAAGGCGGTGAGGCTAACTGCACCGCTTAGAAGCTCCAGCAGATTGATGTCATCGGGACTCCTGAGGGGACCAGAGGCCGTGAGCCCTGAGCTCCCCAGATGGGCACCCCAACCCATCAAGGAGGTGTCGGTCGAAGGATGACAGTCGGCTCAGGGCGGACAACGCATACCCTCCCTGTGATGAACTGGGACGAGCCACTACTGCAGGTCGATCCACATCTTCTGGGTCATGATTACTGGCTGGTCCAGAGGACCGTGCACTGAGATCACTGGTGGGCCAGCCTCATTGCATGGGCGTGACATGCCAGCGGGCCCAATGGACCATGCTGGTGCAGGCCATGAGACCGTGAAGGCGCAAGAAGTCCCAGGGGCACTGCCCAACCTGGAGTGACTGGGCAAAGGAGGAAAGAACTCGGCCCTGTCTGCCGGGCTCTGGCTCGTGGGAGTTGAGCCTGCCCCGATGAACTGAATCACCTGCGGTGGCATGAGTTCTGATGGCCCGTTGATCAGGGGCCAAGCTGAGCAGACTTGAGGCCAGATCTCGGACTGCTCCACCTCCAACCTGGAGGGGGTTGCTCTCAGCCAGTCGTCCAGGTAAGGGTACACCGGACCCTTACACGAGGAATCCTGTCATCATTGCCATGCATTTCCTGAAGACCCTGGGAGCTGGAGAGGTCAAGGGCATGGCCTATCCTCAAAGGACTTCTTCCGCCTGAAGCAGAGGAATTGCCATGAGACGGATGAATCGGACATGAAAGAATGCGTCCGTAATCCAGAGAACAGCTACATGCCTACTTCCAGGGATGCGCTTTTCAGCCCGTTTTGCCGTCTCGGCGCCGGCAGCCCTTGGGGACTCTCCTTGTTTTTCTGCTATTTCCTCCTCTCCTAATTTTCACTCCTTTCCTGTCCAAACAGTCCTTTCTGGACCATCAGGAGATGATGTTGAGCCTGACCCAGACCTTCGGTTGGGTGATGAAGTGGAGGAAACAGGATCTTTCTTTGCTACAGAGCCTGTGGTCGAGGACCTGTCCTTTAAGTCTCTGTTGAAGAACCTGGGATCCACTCTTTCTCTCCAGACTACAGACATCGATCCTGGGAAGATATTAAGACTCCAGTATCTTCATGCTTCAGAGATCCCTACGGATTTGACTCCTCCGATCCAGCCTTCCTTCGAGACGCTGTCTCAAATGGTATGGAATAATCCTGCTCTTATTCCCTCAGTGGCTAAATCCATTGATAAGAAGTATTCAGCTCCCAAGGATCGCCCCATTTTGGCATCCCAAGCCTTTGCGGATCCTATTGTAGTCCTGGCAGAGAATGACAAGGTCGTTCTTCCTCAACTACTACAGCTCACCTATTAACAAAGAGTCTCGTAAGATTGATACATTAGGTAAGAGAGTCTTTGCTGCCTCCACTCTAAGTATGCGTATTGCCAGTTATCAAGGCTATTTTTCTCAGTATGAGTATATCCTGTGGCACTCTATGAAAAGAATGGTTGAAGCTCTTCCAGATTCGGATTCCAAGTCAGAGCTTCTTCTGACCGTTATTAGAGGTATTGAGTCCAATAACCAACAGGTCAAAGCCGCCATGGACGCTTTCGACACTGCTTCTCGCTCAGCAGCCGCGGGGATTTGTACTCGGCGCCATTCCTGGCTGCGTACTTCTGGCTTCACGAATGATGCTCAGCAGCAGGTGATGGCGCTGCCTTTTGATGGCTCCTTTCTTTTGGCCCTCAGGTGGAGCAAGCCTTAGAGGCCACTCAGAAGACTAGATCGGCCATTAGGTTGGCCAGACCTGCCTCCCCTCTCGGGGCATGTGAACAGACGCTCAGTTTCATAGTCGCCAGTCCTTTCGAGGCAGAGGCAGGGGAAGCTTCATAAAAGCCAACCTGCCCAACCTCAAAAGAAGACGCAGAGAGCGCAGGGGCCTAAAGCTCCCAGCGCCACCTTATGAGTCGCTGGCCCAAGTTCCATCCACTCTGCCCGAGGTGGAACTTTCTCCTCCGTGGGAGGTCGCCTGATGTACTTCTACAACCAGTGGAAGTCCATAACTCGACAATGGGTCCTTCGGATAATTCAGAGGGTTATTCTCTCAATTTTGAAACCCCGAATTGTCCTCCCAGACGACAACCCAGGTTGTCGGCCTCTCAGTCAGACCTCCTCACCGCGAGATCCAGGGCCTTCTGAACAACAGGGCACAGAACTGGTGCCCCGCATCTCATGAAACACAGGGTTCTACTCCCATTACTTTCTGGTTCCAAAGAAATCTGGGGGGATGCGCCCCATTCTAGACCTCAGAAAGTTAAACAAATTCCTCCCCAGGGAGAAATTCAAGATGATTTCCCTAGGTACCCTGTTACCCTTGCTGCATCAGCACGACTGGCTGGCCTCTCTGGATATGCAGGATGCTTACCAGCATATCCCCGTCCACCCGACCCACCGCAAGTTCCTCAGGTTTGTAGCTTTGGGTCAGCATTATCAGTTCAGAGTCCTGCCCTTTGGGCTATCCTCGGCGCCGCGAGTTTTTACAAAGTGTTGTGCAGTTCTCGCAGCGCATCTCAGGAAAGTCGGACTCCGAGTGTTTCCCTACCTGGACGATTGGCTCTTAGCCTTCCAGCAAGGACTTTGGAAGCCGTGCAACGACTTCTCGTCTTCTCACGTCCATGGGAGTTCTGCTGAATTTGAAAAAATCTCAACTGCAACCCTCCCAGAGGCTCCTTTTCATAGGGACGCTTCTAGACACCTCTTCAGCGAAGGCTTTCCTTCCAGAGGACAGAAGACTCGACATCCTTCGAATGGCCCGTTACATCAGGGAGAACCAATCGGTTACAGCTCTCTCGATGCAACGCATGTTGGGTCTCATGGCGTCCTCGGTCTTCACTGTCCCTCTGGCCCGACTGCACATGAGAACCACCCAATGGATGCTCTCCACTCAGTGGTCCCCGACCTCTCACCCCAGTCTTATCCCATCAAGGTGACGGAGCCCCTTCAAGGTCTCTCACCTGGTGGTCTCAAGAGAGCAATCTCCTGGAAGGATTCCCTTTGCTCCCCGGATCATCAGATCTCCATCACCACAGACGCATCGCTAATGGGATGGGGAGCTCACTGTCTCCCTCCACACTCAAGGTGTATGGACTCAGTTCGAAACTCATCTCCACATAAATGTCCTGGAGATGAGAGCGGTCCTCTATGCGATCCGAGCTCTGAAGGATGTCCTTTGTCACAAGAACATTCTCCTTCAAACGGACAACAAAGCAGTGATGTATTACATCAACAAGCAAGGCGGTGCTCATTCTTATCCCCTTTGCAGGGAAGCAATGAGGGTGTGGGAGTGGTGCTTGGAGCACAAGTCTCTGATTCAAGCGGTTTATCTGCCAGGTATACAAAACGACCTAGCAGATCACCTCAGCAGAACGGAGGCAGACCCTCACGAGTGGTCTCTCGATCCAGCCGTAGCTCGGTCCCTGTTCAAAGAGTGGGGGACTCCAGACCTGGACCTTTTTGCATCCCCACTCAACGCAAAACTGCCTCTCTTCTGCTCCAGAAATCCAGGGCCTGGCATTTTCTGTCAGGATGCGTTCAGGCTGCGGTGGACAAACGCTTTTTACGCCTTTCCACCGCCTCTAATCCAGAGAGTACTCCTCAAGTTCGAGTCTCAGGGACCAAGATGATTCTCATTGCTCCTTCCTGGCCTCGGCAACTATGGTTTCCTCTACTCAACAGTATGTTGGCAGCCTCCGAGACCACTTCCTTTGCAAATCAGTCTTTTGACTCAGGGTTCGTTGGTCCATCCCAACCTGAAATCACTTCACCTTCATGCTTGGCTCCTGAAGAGATAGAAGTGAATCGGTTCAACGCCCTCGAGAGTCTCAGACATCCTTCTGGCTGCTCGAAGCCAGCCACCAAAAACGACGCTCCAAATGGAAACGTTTCTCTCGGTGCAAAATCCTCTTGGAATCCTTTTCCTGTCCTCCTGGCAAGGTTCTGAGTATCTTTGGACCTATCAAACTTAGGTCTTCAGTACTCCACAGTTAAAGTTCACCTTAGTGCCATCTCAGCGTTCCATGAGCCGGTTTCTTCCTTAACTCTGGCTCAGTTACCTATGGTGAAGAGATTTCTTAAGGGGATTCTCCATACCAGACCCCCTGTTAAGCGTCCAGTTGCAGCCTGGGACATTAACCTGGTGCTGGACATGCTCACTCGGAAGCCTTTCGAACCCTTAGCTACCTGTGAGCTAAAATTTCTTACCTGGAAGACTGCCTTCCTGGTGGCCATTACCTCAGCCCGCAGGGTCTCTGAGATACATGCCCTGGTTACGGACCCTCCGTATACTGTATTCCATAAAGACAAGGTAGTTCTCCGTACTCATCCTAAATTTCTTCCCAAGGTTGTGTCAGAATTCCATCTAAACCAACCTCTGGTACTTCCGCTTACTTCGCTAATTTCCAAAATGAAGGGGAACGAGCTCTTCATTCCTTGGATGTTAAGAGAGCCTTGCGGTTCTATTTAGATAGAACCAAGGATGTTCGCAAGACTCAGCAACTGTTCGTTTCTTTCAGCGACACCCGGCTGGGTCAACCTGTCGCTATTAGATGCATCTCTTCATGGTTAGTGGCATGCCTTCGTCATTGCTATTCCATGGCTCAAGTTAAATTAGAAGGTAGAGTGTACGCTCACTCTACTAGGGCGGTCGCGGCATCCCTAGCGGAAATTCGCAATGTTCCAATTGCAGATATATGCAACGCCGCCACCTGGAGCTCAGTGCATACCTTCGTTAAGCACTATGCACTGGATGTTCATGCTAGGCGACATTCCGCATTCGGCAGAACTATCCTTAATGGGCTTCTATCTTAGACGCGTGAGCTCTGGCTCTCCTGCCGCCCTTTTGGGGGATTATCAGCTTGGTACTCTCCCACTAGTGTGAATGAGTGGTGGAGACTTATGTCCAGGAAGATAGGAAAATTACGTACCTACCGTAATTCTTGATCTTCTTGGACGAGTCTCCACCACTCATTCACACGCCCACCCTCCATCCCCCGAGCTCACCGCTGTATTGGTCTTCACTACCTCAAATCTTTAGGCCGTGAGGACTTCTTTGCTGACCCTTCTTACATGGGTCATACGGACTATCTTATGTCCGTTTTTTAATGTTGGGTTTACTCTTTACGTTAGTTGCGCTGCACCTCCTTGGTAAAAAAGGTACTGAGGCGGTTGGAGGGTCGTCGCCGAGATGGTCATTACCGCTCGAGCCGCTGCTCGCGGCGCCGTGTCTCGCGGCGCCGTCTCTCGCGACGACCCTCCAGCAAAAAGTTTGCTCCCGATGGGTCTTAGTGCCTCCGGCGCTAATCCCACTAGTGTGAATGAGTGGTGGAGACTATTAAGAAGATCAAGAATTACGGTAGGTACGTACTTTTCTTTCTCACTCTACTGTTATGGTAAGTTCTCATAACTGTGTTTCAGCCCAAACATTAGCTAACCGCTTCAAAAATCAAGTGCAAACTGACATTCATGAAACAGATGCTGTTAGATTCATAATCTTTTCTCGAGATGCAGCCTTGCAGCAGGTTACACCATTAGGACTGGTGCCAGGACCTCACGAAATTTTCTAGCTATTTGCTTTCAGCGGGATCGCCTCCGGCCGTGTTCCCCGTCAGGCTTATACCTTATGAAGCGGTCCCAACAATCCCTGTTTTTTTCCTCTGCCGTCGAGATTACAAGCATCGGCCTCGTCACTTTCTAGCATGCATTACTAGAACCATGACGTTTCTTTCTCTCTCGGATTAATCTGATGTCCTCTAAACACCTCTGAAGGTCACCCATCGGGTGTGCCTGTGGCAAACAGATCCCCTGGGATCCTCACTCAGCCTGTTGTTAGGCCCAGAACACGGCCACCCTACCTGCCCTTCTGCCAGTTTCAACAGTCGCATTAGGATCCTCAGCCTGTAGGTGCTTCAAGCGCTTTGGAGGAGAAACTCAAGGCCATGGAGAACCTCCTCCAGGGGATTAAAGACCCAGAAACACCGGGAGAAGGAAAGGGCCCATGCCTATCAGGGCTCCTAGACTCTTGGCTCGCTCATGGTCTGAATCGCTTCCAGGGCTCAATTCAGCCTCCGTTCAGGTCATGATCCTCCAGCTGCCCTCCTCCTGCAGCCATCAAGACTTCCAGGCCATCGGCTTCATCCACCTTCAAGGCCTCGGCCCAAGTCTGGGGAGCACTACAAGTCTTCTCTCATTGGGACCCGCCGCCAGGCCGGTGTCCTAGCCTCCACGTGGTTCGACCCGTCCTGTGTAAGACTGGGACCTGATGTCTTAAACGACGGTCGGACCCGATGTCGGCCCGCCTCTATGCCCGATGCTAACATGACAGGCACCCCAGGAGCCAGCTACAGACACCCGTCAGGCGGCCAGGCGTTCGTCTCTCCCAGGGCGTCAGCCAGGGGACCGGCGTCCAGCTACCCCAGAGGGAGGATCGCACCGCCGCCTACTGACGTTGGTCGGAAGGTATCACGGGAGGAGGACACCACTCAGCCCGGGAGCAGGCTTGCGACTCCGCAGCTCTGCCGGGCTCCCACGGAACCCTCCCCGAGCTGGAGGCCCTCGGGACCCGATGCCCAACTCCGGCGACAGGCTGATGGGCACCGCCCATCGTCGGGCTGGAATTTGGCAGAGATGAAGGAGTTTCACCTTTGGTGGGGACACCATCAGGAAGGATGTGGCTGCTGCTGCCCTCCTCCTACTTTGGCTCCACCTCACCTACCCTTCAACGCCCTCGCCCTCCTCCCCTAAGGCGGCCCAGATGGTCACTTCAACCCCAGGCAATGCCTCCTCTTAGGGGCAGATCCTCGAGATAGGAGAAGACCTCCCTCAAGATCCACTTCAGTGTCCGCAGCCCTGAGAGAGACCCAGACGACGCTGGTACACCTCGGTCCGCCGGAGGACTCTAGATCTGACACCCCAGGGTGCTCCAGATCTTTCTCCCATCAGCATTCCTCCCAGACTTGCATGACCTTCCCAGGTCTCCTGGATGACCCCTCTTCGCTGAGATCATGAGGCACATTCAGGAGAATATGGGGTGGGTGCTGAAGAGCTAGAACTCCGAGAGCAGCGCCTTGCCCGATACCTTGGCAGAAAAGATCCAAAGCCTGTGGTGTGTGCCATCCTCTGGTGTACGCCTTTGCGGAGCGCCACCAAGGCTGTGAAGCATCCGCATTCGACTCGTGGTCAGTGCGAAGGGCTGACCGCCATACAAGGCTCCCATGGAGGACTCAGTATCTGGCAAACCATCCTCTGGTTGATTCCCTGGTCATCTGGCCTCGCATGACCGGTCTTCGAGACCCTGAACATTGAGCACACAGTCACTCGGACCCAGAATCCAAGCAATTGGATGTCCTGTGTGGCGTATCTGCTGAGCTTCATTGACTTGTGCCATCAGGTCTCTAAATTACCTCCCACATGGTTCAATTTCAGAATGCACTGTGGGAACAGGGGCAGGACCTGGTTGAGAAGATGCCCGATGGTGGTCAAAAGGAGGAGCTTTTAAACCTCCTCCGTACAGGTTCGGATGTGGGGACCCGGGTGCTCAGAGCCACTTACAACTCTGCGGACTCTTCGGCCAGAGCTGCAGCCTCAGGCGTGTGTCTCGGAGACACTCTTGGCTCTGCGTCTCCGGTTTTACCCCGGATGTCCAGAAGAACATCCTGGACGTCCCTTACAACGGGGAAGTCCTTTTTGGTGAAGCCTCCGAGAAGGTGATCACCAGACTTCAGGACGCAGGGAAGGCAGTTAGATCTGTCCAGGCCATGTACAGATCTCGACCTAGTTCCTTTCATAGGAACCAGAGTCGCTTTTGTGGCCGGACACAAAGGCAACAACCGTAGTTCTGGCTAACAGCAGAGGGCTTCTTTACCCAAAAGCCCAGGCCAAGTCATCTCCAGGCGAGGCCACCGCATCGCAGTCGCCCAACCTGCTGGATCGGCACGCTAGCCACAGCATGACTCCTTCTCGCCCCCGCCCCTCCTCAGGATCAACGGGAAATGAAGGTGGGGTTCGCATGCACGCTACCTGCCAGGGTGGCGATGTCGATCACCACCGACAGGTGGGTGGTGCAATTGGTCAAAAGGCCACTATATAGAATTCTGTAGGCGGCCCACCTACAAGACCTCCCTGCTTTCCCGAGTCACTGGTCAGCAAGCCCTCCTGCTTATACAGCAGGAAGTGCTTGCGCTTCGGAGAAAGAAGCCTTAGAGCACGTTCCAGCAGAACCAGAGAGGCTAGGGTAGTATTCGCACTTCTTCCTGGTTCCAAGAAAACGAGGGACCTCCGTCCAATTCTGGACCTCAGTGACCTCAATCTGTCGGTTGCAAAGCGCTTCGCATGGTGACCCTTCGGGCCTAATTCCCATGCTGAAGCAGGACGCCTTTTGGCGCTTGTGGACATGCAGACGATACCTGCACATCCCAATTGCTCAAGCGCACAGGAGGTTCCTGCGCTTCGAGTTTCAGACCGCCATTATCAGTTCGAGCTCTCCTTTCGGCTGTCATCGGCACCTCATGTTCCACAAAGTGCATGGCGGTCGTAGCGGCATCTCTGAGGAGACAAGGCCACTACGTGTTCCCGTACCTGGACGACTGGCTTCTCATGGCTCCCTCCAAGGAGGCACTGATGATGGCCATTCATCGTACCCAGTCCCTTTTTCAATCACTGGGTATTCTCATCAACTATGAGAGTCATTCTGGTGCCGTCCAGAAACTGCAGTTTATGGAGCAGTTCTGGACACCATCAGAGGGAAAGCTTTTCTTCCCACGGACAGAGCGGAACACATCAGATCCCTCATCAGGGACCTGTCGGTGAAGAAGACTGTCCCGGCCAGATTGGTCCTTCTCCTGCTTGGACACATGGCTGCGGCCATTGCAACAGTCCCAATGGCACGTCTCCACATGCGGGTAACCCAGTGGATGCTAAGGTGTAGTGGAGACCAAAGGCAAGACCATCTGCAGCATCCAATCGAATCACGAATGCCGTGATTCGGGATTGGCAATAGGACTAAATCCGGGGACTCTCTGCGGGGTTCCCTTTGTAGCGCCTGTCTGACTGTGACCCTCTCTCCATAGACGCCTCAGGGCTCGGTGGGGAGCACATCTGGACGGTGTTCGATCTCAGGCCTTTGGACAGCCCAGGAGTCTCATCTCCACATCAGCATTTTGGAAATGAGGGCAGTCCTTTACGCTCTGCAGGCCTTCCAGTCGGAGATTCCACCGGGTACACTCCTGTTACAAACAGACAATACCGCGGTGATGTATTACCTCAACAAACAAGGAGGCACTCACTCCTACCCGCTTTGCAGGGAGGCCATGAGAGTGTGGGAGTGGATATTGCAACACGGCGCAAACCTAATTGCAGTACACGTCCCGGGAGTGGACAACACCGTCGCAGACAGTCTGAGTCGCTCTCAGGCCAGAGTCCATGAGTGGGAACTTCTACAGGAGGTGGCAGAGGATCTGTTTCACAGATGGGGCACTCCAGAGTTAGACCTTTTCGTGTCCCCATCCAATGCAAAACTGCCCAATTTTTGCTCGCTAGATCCAGGGCCTGGTGTTTTCTGGCGAGACGCGTTGTCCCTCTCCTGGGCAGGCAGATTCCTCTATGCCTTCCCTCCTTTCCCGTTGATCCAGAGGTTCTCTTAAAACTTACTCGAGGGCAGGCGATGCTCATTTGATAGCGCCTTTCTGGCCCAGGACAAATTTGGTTCTCTTCTGCATCAGCTATCCGGGAACCTCCACTTCCTTGCCAATCAGCTCCATCTGTTGTCTCAGGAGGAGGTTCATTAGTCCATCCAGACTTGATTCTTGAACCTGCACGCTTGGCTCCTAGAGACATAGCCATGATGCAATATGGGGTCTCGCAAGAAGTGGCAGATGTACTCTCTGCCGCCAGAAAACCGGCAACCCATGCAACCTATGCCATGAAATGGCGCAGATTTTGCTTGTGGGCTCAAGCGCGCGGTTTCTCGCTGTTAGAATGTCCCGAAGAGCTGGTTCTGGATTACCTGCTTTCTCTTTTTCAGTCCAGACTGGCTTACTCCTCGATTAAGGTGCACCTTTGTGCAATTTCGGCTTACCATGCCCCCATAGGCCATCGGATGG
The DNA here is from genome assembly GCA_016271365.2 of Neoceratodus forsteri. Classification (NCBI taxonomy): domain Eukaryota; kingdom Metazoa; phylum Chordata; order Ceratodontiformes; family Ceratodontidae; genus Neoceratodus; species Neoceratodus forsteri. The sequence goes on along the minus strand of CM057453.1, from coordinate 283,283,116 downwards.
TGGCGCAATTGGACACTACTCGTGCCTTTTTGAGGGGAGTCCTCCACCTTAGGCCGCCTATCAAGGATCCGATTCCTCCTTGGGACTTGCCCTTCGTCCTGGAGCAGCTTACGCTGCCACCTTTTGAACCAGCCGCGGATTGCGAGCTACGTTTTCTGTCATGGAAAACGTTATTTTTAGTTGCAGTTACTTCGGCAAGAAGGATTTCCGAATTGCATGTACTAATGTGCAAAGAGTCTTATTTAGTTTTCCATCAGGATAGGGTATCCCTGAGGACAAACCCAAAGTTTCTGCCTAAGGTGGTTTCAGCCCTCACCCTTAATCAGGATATCGACTTACCAGTGTATTTTCCAAAGTACACCAACCGAGGAGAAGCCGTTCTACACACCCTTGATGTACACAGGTGCCTCAGATATTATCTGACCAGAACCAAACAGTTTCGAAAGTTGGATCAACTGTTTGTCTCCTTTGCTGTTAAAATGAAAGGAGCTCCTGTCTCTAAACAGTCTCTCTCCAGGTGGCTTATTCAGTGCATCTTTTTCTGTTATGATAAGGGCAATAAACCCTTAACAGGCGTGGTTAAGGGTCATTCCACGAGAGGAGTGGCCACTTCCTTTGCAGCGTTAAGGAACGTCTCCACCTCAGCTATTTGTGCTGCAGCCATCTGGAGCTCGGTGCATACCTTTATTAGGCATTACAGCCTGGACATTGCATCGAGGTGAAGAGCAGGGTTCGGCCTAGCCGTCCTTCAGGGACTTCTGTCCTAGGCTCAAGTAGGGTTGTGATCCCTACCTTTCCTCCTCCCCGTGGCGTAAGATTGCCACTATTGCTTGGAAATCAGTCCTAATGGTGTAACTTGCTGCAAGAGCTGTATCTCGAAGTAAGATAGTACAGTCACATAAGAACTTACTGTAACAGTAGATCTTCGAGAACAGCTCTTGCAGCAGGTACCTTCCCGCCCACCATCCCCCTTCTTTTGGAGGTAGGTGGTAGCCAAACAAACATCTTATGGGATGGGAAGTTACTTTTTAGTCTTGGCCATCTGGTGGCGGATCCTCAGTCTCCTCTTCTGATGTCATCCAGCGGCCGGGAGTCTCCGGCGGGAGAACTGGGGATTGTGGGGGGACCGCCTCCTTATGTACTACGCCTGATGTTGGGGGCGGGACCGACATCGGAGGCGGTCCCCGCTGAAGACTGCTAGCTAGAAAATTTCCGTGAGGTCCTGGCGCCTGACGGCTTCAGTCCTAATGGTGTAACCTGCTGCAAGAGCTGTTCTCGAAGATCTACTGTTACGGTAAGTTCTTACGTAACTGTACTATACTCTGGCAAGAATCCCTCGGGCAATACCTATTCTTTAAGGATTTATGTTTATGATTCCCTTTAACATTCAGCCTCCCATAATTGCCCAACCAAACAGTGTCCCAAATGTACGGTGGTAAACGTGGGTTGCGAAGTTGCCGTAAGATCCAGTCCAAACGGTCTAGAGGGCAACAGGGAAAGGTAACCAGATTCTGAGCATCCAGTCTCTAAGTCTCTTCATATAGAGATTTCCTACTGCGAACACAAAAATCTTGAGACTGAAAACCCCAGGACATAGCCAATTTTATAGCTTCCTTACCATAGGTGGGCACATCAGGAAGTTTTGCCAAAAATCCCTTTTTCCCCCAGATCCCATTGAGCCACACAGGGCACCAGCCATACCAAAAGAAATGGTTTCCAACCAGCACCACCCGGCTTTAATGCCCCACCAAAATTATAATGCAAAAAAATACTATGAAAGAAAGCAACCGGATTAACCATACCGGCTCCTCCCTCTACAATTGGTCGATTATGTAATACTGTGCTTGACAGGGTTCAAGCAAGACCCCCAAAACCCTTGGAAAAAAATTGCTAAATAATCTAGTAAACAATTTAAGAGGCGGGGGAAAAACATAACAAGGGTACAAAAAAATAGGAACCACTAGTGTTTTCATTAAAAATACACATTTCTTTTTACCTATTTGGTAATGATTCCATCCAGCAACTAGTCTATCTGCCTTCCCTAAGGTCGCCTGCCAATTAAGGGATTGAATATCACCCACCCCAAACCGGATCCCTAGAATTTGAATAGGCTCAGTAGAAATTTTAATGCCAGCAAAATTCCCGGAGATAGGGACATGAAGGTGCCCCAGGGGAACCCCCACACTTTTCCCAAAATTTATGTGAGACCCTGAAATAGAGGAATACTTCTGAAGGATGCCCTCCAAGACTCTTTCCTCTGTATCCATAGCTATGGTCAGTACCAAGTCATCTGCATAAGCTAAAATTTTCACAGGGGCAGAATTATGGGCACCTTGCAACCCAATTACCTCTGGGAAAAGAAGAATAGCCTGAATCAAGATAGCAGTATAAAAGTTGTATAAAATGGGGCTCAGGGGGCAGCCTTGTCGAACACCACATTTGACTTCTGCCTGCTTACCTAGCCATCCATTAACATTGGGAATTATGACTGCTCTAAATATAGGGTTTTTATCCACCGTATGAACCGAGCAGGGATCCCAAATTCCGCTAAGGCTGAAAAGAGAAACAAATGAAAGACTCTATCAAAGGCTTTCTCTTGGTCTAAGCCTAATACCCACCCTTTAACACGCCCCATATCCCCCAGCAAAAACAGTTCCCGTAATAAAACCAAATTATCATGCTGACCTCTCCCAGGAATACCACATGTCTGAACAGGGCTAATCAATCTTGCAATTCGAATCAATCTAGCTAACAAAACTTTTGCCAAAATCTTGTAATCAGTATTCAGTAAACTGAGCAGCCTCCAATTATGAAGGTCAGCCAAAGACCCCTTCTTTTTAAAAATAAGATCTAAAATAGCTTGTTTCATAGAATTCACAAATTTGGCTCTGGATAACATATCATTAAACAAAAGGGTCAAAACTGGAACGAAGTCATCCTTAAAGGTAACATAAAACCCAGCCGTAATGCCATCTGACCCGGGAGCTGAGTTCAGGTTTAAACTAGCAATAGCCTGAGATACCGCGTTAGCAGAAATCTCATCGGTCAACCTGTCACCTTCCTCAGACTAGAGAAGAGGCAAATTCAAAGAATCCAAAAAGGATTCCGCTGGGTCACAATCAGAAACACAACCCAACATGTTAACCACATGCTGCTCAACAAGCTCTACGAGAAGCTCGGGAGAACTAGCAAGCTCCCCAGAGGAGGACCGTAAGGCTTGAATAAATCTCGACTCAACCCTTCCCTGACGGGCCTTAAAGGGGTCCAAATCTCCTGTGGATACCTGGGTCCCATATTTAGCCTCCTGCCCCTAAGAGCTAGCCCGATCATACTGTAGGGCTTTCATCTGACTCTTAATAACCTCAATCTGTTTACTATAATCCTGAGAGGAAGCCTCTGTAAGGGAAATCAGAGTCTGGAACTGTTGGCGTAGGGCCAGATACTGCAAATATTGGGCAGTCTGATCAGCAGCAGCCTTCTTTTGCAGCACCTGCCTCCACCGAGCCTTAGAATCGTCCCACCACTCAACCGCATTCTCATAGATATCTGCCACAGATAGTCTGGCTGCCCATTCCTTCCTCCATATCTTTTGAACCTTCGGATCCTTTAACATGGAGTCATCTAGCCTTCACATATTCTTTTTACACCAGGGCACATTACCCCAGGAAAAGGAAACCATTACAGCAGCATGGTCAGAAAATTCTATACCAACAGTTTGACAAGAGATGATATGTACTACACTAGATAAGAAGATAAAGTCAATCCTTGTATTAAGGTTACCCCTAAAATACGTAGACCCACCTGTAGAATGTTGGGATCTATAAGCATCCACAAGATGAGCAGTAGAAACAATATTTTTCAGGGCAACAGAATCACAAAAAAGCTTGGAAGTCTGAAGCCCCCTATCCATCTGATGCAGCCAACAATTGAAATCTCCCACCCAAATAATCAGTCTGGAAGTATGTAGAAAGGGACACACTAGATGAGAGAGAGACACCCTCTGTGCTTTAGTCTGGGGGGACATATATCACTATCACCCGGAATCTCTCAGAAGAGAACGAGATATCCAACAATAAAGCCCTTCCAGGTTTTATGTCCACAAGTCTGGACACATGCAGGGCAGGGTTAGAAGATAAAATCCGTATGCTATCACACCTGTCAGTCCCCGAGGACCAGAAGGAAAGCCCATGAGGCCAGGCTCTGGATGCTTGTTGCAACTCCTGATTGGTTTTTAACCTGGTATCAACTAGACAGGAAATATCACAATGCATGTCGCGCACGGATAGCATAACCCCTCCAAGTTTCCTATGTCCCTTAATACTATTGACATTTAGGGAGCATACTTTTAAAGAAGCCATCTAAGTGCCTAAGGGAGACTTATTTCTCTGGCATTGCCGAGTTCTTTTAGCAATGGGATCTGCATCCCCGCCACCCTCAGTGTCAGTATTAGAAATAATCGATGAAGTATCCGTTTCTTCACCTGAAGATACTTCATTGAACAACTCAGATGCTAGCAAGGCAAATTTATTCCCAGTCTTCCAAGAATGTACCCCACCATCGCCACTAAGGCCAAAAACAGCCCGACCTTTCCTATTATTATGCGCTTTAACAAAAACAGTCTTATCTACACCTGAAGTAGACTGAGCAGTCGGGGTGGGATTACACAAACCTCCTCAGCTGTCGACTCCTCCTGTGGTAGCCCCTGAATTAAGTCTTGCTTCTGAGAAACCAGGTCCCCAAGCAGACAACCCTTCTGAACTGCTCCCAACCCAGAGACATCCTCCTGTCTGACATGCTGCAGGGGACCCACTCTATTTTGTAAAGCACGATCTGCAATTATTTTGGCCAGAGTTTGCTGAGCCAACGTAATCAGGCCGTCGAGAGAGAGACAATCCTCTCTGCTATGGGAGGCCCAAGGACAACGACCATACGCATGGCCTGTACGTTCACATAAGTTACATTTAAATAAATTGAAACAGGCACTAGAGTTGTGGCCAAATTCATAACAAGGACTACATTTAACTGTGTCGCAAGCAGAACTGAAATGCGCTCTAGAGCCACATTTGAAGCAAGACTTAGGTTGCCCAGCATAGAAAATTAACCCCTTACCTTTCCCCAGATAAAAGAAACTAGACAAGTGGCTGGGACCTGCATTAGTGGAGTACAGTTTGACTCGAACCTGCCATCCGCCATCCCAAATTTGTTCACTGTCCAGGGTAGGGACAGGTTTATTCAAAACCTCGCATCTTTGTGTCAACCAAAGTAAAATATCCTCAGTATTAACCCCCTCATTTCTGAACATAATTGTTATGTTCCTAACAGCGGGTTTAGTCAAAGGAATAGCATGAAAAAGGGACCAAATGGGGGAGGTCTTATAAAGAGCATATTGGGCCCAAAATCTATCTAAACTAGAGACTTGTTTAAAACTGATGTCATAGTTAGCGTTTCTCAATCCTATAAGGGCAAAAATTTCAGAGGAAAAGAATCTCATGGATCCATTAAGCAAGTTTTTAGCAACATAATTCCTGTCAGGAGGGTGAGCCAGGCCCCCTTTATATAATAACCGGACAGCATTGCGCCTTGGAGCAGACTCCCCTGTAGAGGTAAACAAATCTGTAAGTTTAAAACCAACAGGTTTAGTTTTATCTCCCTCCTTTTCTTCAAGCAACTGAGGAGCAGGCCCTAACCTAGGAGGAACCTCAGTAACAATGTTTTCCCCAGGACCTGCCTGAGGACCAACAGGGCCATTAAAAGGAGGTGTCTCTACTAGGAATAACAGAACACTGAGATGGTTTAACAATACCATCCTTCACACTAACAGTAGGAGCATGCTGAAGAATAAGTTCTGGACAGTCAGGAGAACAAATAGTAAATAAGTTACCCCGGGGTTCGTTGGAGCTCTCAAGAGGAGTCGACTCAGTGGCCACCGGTGCAGCAACCTTCTGTAACATAGAAATATAAGAAGGATCCTGTGAATCCAGAGTCCAAATACCTTCTTCCCCTTGTTCCCAACCTGCGCCTTGCAAAGCTGCCTCAGAGGACCAAGCAATTTCGTCCATAACCAACTGTAGTTTAGAAGTTGGAACAACCGTAAAGGAGCAGCGGAGGGAAGAGCTGGGACCGATTCCTTTCTGTTTACTCCACCCAGGCATTTGTTATGTAGGGGACTTCAGGCGCAGAACAATTGGTTTCGCCCTCCATGAGCGAGAGCAGGAAGTGCACCACTTCTCTTTTTGCCACCATGCTGTGTTACCTTTTTTTGTAAACAGTGCAGTTGGGGGCTTTAGGCACTCTGGGCCGCAACCAAGTGGACTGCCAGCCCCCAGAGTCTCAGAAACATCATCCGACTGAGAGGCATTGCAAACTCCCGGTTCTTTGGTCGTCGCAGTTACTTCCACATCAGTAGAGGGCTCAACAGGTTTAGGGACAGAAATTTCCAGGAGGGCTGCAATCTCCCGCTCCAGCGATACCATTTTCTCCAGAAGCAAGGATCGTTCTCACAATAAGCGGACCTTTACTGGATCATCGCAGGGCAAACTCGAAACTGCTCGCTGCTCAGTAGGGACACCAACAGAGCTTTCATCCGTCTCCACCATACTCATGGTAGTAACTGCAGCTACAACACATTCTTACTCCACGGCCTCTAGTACGCCAAGCACAAGAGAGAAGGCCCTATCTCCTGCACCCGTCACATCGATCGCTTCTGACGCCTCCGGCAAACTGGCCATCGCAATGCAGATGGCCAAGGAACCCCCTACCGTCAGAGTAGTTTATTAAAATCATAATATATACAACAAAATAATATACAGAAAAAAGAAACAGATAAATTATGAAAGTTCATTCAAAATTTCCAAAAAAGAGAAACTCAAAATTCCACATGTTATCCTAAAACAAAGAAACAAAACTAAATTGGTAGAAACAAAACATATTCAAGGGATAGAGACCTGATTCAACAGAAGTCCCAATATCGTTCCCAAATATTCCGTTGAGAAGCTTCCTTTCTCCTTCCTTATCACGATCAATATGGGCCACCACTTTTGTAAACAATTCCTCAGGAGTAAGATAACGTTGTTGAAATAAAACCAACACCTAACCTGCCATACCAATACAGTATCACAATCGCTATGACATTTAGAGTACTAGAATTATACACAGCCCATGAAGCCGAAATAAACCAAAAATAGAGCTCTTCTGATCCCACTTGCTCAAACTTTATTCCAAAACCGCGACACCACAGAAACCAAAACTGTAAAATAAAAGGACAAGAAAAATATAAATAAAACATAGACTCTGTAAGGGCCGTACAAGAAGCCCGAAAGCAGTAACGATCCATCAATTGTTTGTGTTTGTGGTTTCCACGTACGTTAATTTTACCATGTACCCCTAACCAAGCAATATCCCACATTGCCACAGGAATCCCTGTATCAACAAGGCGACTTCCGATCTGTTCCTTTTCTGTCATTATAAATTCTGGAAAAACTTCTTCCCAAAAATTTGACTCTACTATCACTGTATACAATTTTTTCCAAGAAAACTCCTTAATCATGGATACCTTAATATGCCATGTCCTAAGCATGTCAAACACCGCGACCCAGTCTGAAGATAATACATATTTCCACTTATTTTTGTGGATGAAACTCCCTAAAAACCATTCTTGTAAAATTTCCGAAAGTGAAATTCGTACGAAAGGAACCCAAAGCTGTGATGAATTAATAACTAAAGGCTTTAGATTGGTAGGAAAAAAGAGAATAAAAAAACACTACCGGGTGAATCATATTAACCCCTCCCCGCCGATAATCATTCAACAAAATGTTACGTTTAACCGGGTTGAGGCGGCTACCCCAAAAACAAGAGAAAAAAAGGCTCAAAAGAGGCACAAAAAAACGTCTAGGCAAAGGAAAAATATGTGCTACATGTAAAAACAAAGGCAACAAGCAAGTTTTAATGAAAAAAATCCGTTTCTTCTTCCCCAGAAACCATTTATTCCACTTACACACCTTTTCCCTACCCTTACTCAGACATATTTCCCAGTTATACAGAGCCACATCGGTACACCAAAATAAATATCCAATAACTTATGCGGAGAATCCACTAAACGAATACCCCCAATAGAGGAAATTCCCTCCAAAGATGTAACTAAGTTAAAACACACGCTTTTCCTTAAATTTAAACTTGACCCAATAACTGATAAAAAAAAAAAAAACTGGAAGAACCTTACATAATAAACAACCCACCAGTGCAGTAGGTACCAAAACACATAAATCGTCAGCGTAACAGATTACTTTCTGAGTACTGTAATCTGGACCCGGAAGACCCAAAAGTCTGGGGGATTTATAAAGTAATCTAATAATGGGGTCCAATGCTATTACAAACAATAGTGGGCTCAAGGGACAACCTTGACGGACTCCCCGACGAATGTAACAGGGTGACCCAATCCACCCATTTACATATGGTCTAACATAGGCTAAAGAATAACATAAAGTAAGCCAGTTTATAAAAATCTGAGGAAACCCATAAGCTCGGAGGGTCAACCATATAAATTCTTGAGATACCCCATCAAAGGCTTTGAAGAGATCAAAATTAAATAGATATCCTTGAAGAACTCCCTTTTGTCCCTGAGAAAATAATTCTCTTATTAAAAGCAAAGCGCCTCGGATGGACCTACCTGAAACTGAGCAATACTGAAATTGTGAAATCAAAGAAGACAAAAATATCGAAATCCTGTTCCCCAGTAATTTGGAAAAAATGTTATAATCTGTATTTAATAGGGTGATTGGTCTCCAATTCCCTAAATCAGATTTGTCACCCTTTTATAAAGAAACAGCATCAAACCTTCATACATCTGCTCCGATAAACGATCCTCATGTAAAAAGGCATTGAATACAGCTAATAACTGGGTCGGCATAAATTTCCATAAAGATTTATAAATTTCAGCGGACAACCCGTCAGAGCCTGGAGCCACCTTATCTCTAAGACCACAAATAACTCCTTTCACTTCTTCTAATGTAAAAGGGGCTACAATCTCTTGCTGCTGAATTACCGTCAGGGTAGGTACATCCGATGCTTGCAACAATAGCGACATGTCAGGAGATTCAGATACTGGATATTCAAATGTGTGCTTCACAAATTTAGTAACACATTCCATAATTTTCAGCTGCCCTTTAACCATATGCCCTTGATCATCAAGAAGTTGAACCATCTGTTTACCACAAAATTTCTCCCTAGTAATGTCAAAAGGGTTAAATTAAGTCTGCTTCCCAGAAGTCCGAAATTTCTGTTCAAAAACAATAGATTTTTGTCTATCATACTGAACTTTAGTCAAGGCTGTTTTAACCTCTTTTATACGGGCAGTACAGTCAGAATGAAACAAATAGGATTCAGTAAATAATGCAAACAATTCGGCCCGTAGGAGCCTAGCGGTATGATGTCTAGTATCAGCCAACAATCTAGAATAGTTTTTAAAACAGGCCACCAAATACTTTTTGGTATCAATCCACCAATCAATCATGGAATCATAAAAGAAAACCACCGAAATGCGATCCGAAATTAAGTCCAAAAAACCTTGATGAAACTCTGGAACCAATAATAAGGATGCATTAACCCTCCAAACTCCAGGCCTCTGTGATAATACTTCCCCCAAATGAATCCGTATCCCTAATAAATGATGATCTGAAGTAGCCATAGGTACTATTACACCATCATCCTCCCCAATAGTACGTGAACAGAACCAAAAATCTATCCTAGAGGTGTTAAATTACCTTTTGAAAAAGTAGGTAACAAGGACTGGGCAAATACATCAACCAAATTCATCTCTTTAATAATGGTACGCAAAGCCTGGGTATCACAGTAAACCTTTTTAGTGGGAGGGACATCTAAACTAGAGTTAAAGTCTCCACCCCATAAAATGATCCTATTAGTAAACAAATAGGGCTTAATTAAACGAAAAAGCTGAACCCTAGCAGCTTTCTGCTGTGGAGCGTAAGTATTTATAAGCCGATAAGGCAAATCATACCATAAAAGGTCTAACAATAACACTCTTCCTGGAACTAAATCCACTAACTTCTGCAAAATAAAGTCAGATGAGGTAAAACAATATCCAATGCCAGAACAGAGGTCCTGGCCTGGAGACCAATATGAGGGCCCCAACCCCCAATCTCTCGTGGCTGTAGCAGCCTCTCCAGTAGTGTAAAGCCTAACATCTTGTAAAAAATAAACCTCATAAGTCAAACTATGTAAAGCCGAAAAAGTAGCTGTACGTTTATACTGTGATCGAATGCTATTAACATTTAGACTAGCTAAACGTACAAAAGACATGAAAAAGGAAAAAAGGAAAAACCTCATCAAAAAGAACCAGATCATTTCTTTCTCCTAGTTCTAGCAGTTTTCTTTTTCAGGGTAATCCCAGAGTTATCAACCGGGGGTATTGGTGCAGAGGAAGTCGTAGGAATAGAAGAAGGAAAAGAGTCCCCCAACTCTTCCTCATCGATAGCATCACCCCAACTCTGCAAAGGTTCATAAGGATTAGTTACTGGGACGGAAAATGTAGAGACTTCCTCCACCTGTTTGGTGGAACGAAGTCGTCTAGCAACTGGCGGTGAGATCTCCAAAACCTCCCCTGTCTCCAAATCTTCACTTGCCTGGAGAGGAAAAGACCGTACAGGAGTAGGAGCTGAAACAATAGGTGAGGGAGGTAACTCATTAGGTGGGGGACCTCTGAGGCATCCGGATGGTTTGGGATAGCCGGGACATCAAGGGAGGCGGGAAAGAAGGGGTCTTTGACTTAGTATTGGGAATAGGGCCTGATCCGGGGAGGGGGGGGGTCGAGAAGAGGCGAAAGACTTAGCTATATAAGAATCATGTTCTGCATAATCAGAGGTATTATGGGCTGCCCAAGGACAAGCCACAAAAACGAGTAGCTTCGACACATAGGTTACAAGTGGGAGGGACAGTGCAAGATAAAACCAAATGTCCCAACATTCCACAAGATGCACATTTCAGTTGGTCACAATCAGAGCTCAAATGAGACAGCGAACAACATCTATAACAAGAACGTGGCTGTCCTGGATAAAACAGGATACCATGGTCCCTCCCCAAATAGAAACAATTAGGGAGATGTTGAATCCCAGCCTCAGTCATTTTAAGTTGCACATTGAATTTCCACCCTCCTGTCCAAAACCCATTATCATCAATCAATGCATGAGGTACCCCATTGACTGTACAACGTTGTTCCAACCAATATAAAATATCCAGTACATTCTACCTTCATTCGAAAAGAACAGTAACGACTTTAGCAGTTGGTCTGGTAATAGGTATCACCATAAAATGTTTCCAAATAGGGTCTATACGAGTAGCATAATATGCAGACCAAAATTTATCTAATAAAGCTGCAGAACGAAAGGAAACATCAAAATTATGATCCCCAGAAGAGTGGATGAATGCATACACCTAAGAGGGTCGAATCCCCAAGGAGTCAATAATTAAGGATTTACCCACAAAATTACGATCTGGGGGAAGGTCCATACCCCCTTTATAATAGATACGTGCTACAAAACGTTTCCTAACAGGGACGTCCATAGATTTAAAGAGGGAGGCATAGCTGGCCGGTTTTACAGCATTTGCTCGAAGGGGTCTGTGATCTGTACTGCCCATAGGACCGACTGGCATATCTGCCCCTACAGTCTGAAGACACTGACCTGGCAGGGAATTCACAGTCTGATGTTCCGAAACAGCAGCAGCAATCGTCGCAGGAGCCAAAGAAGCTGATGAAACCTGTCCCGATAAGGGAGACTGTAAGTCAGACACAGGAACAGCCGAAACAGGACCCCTGGCTTTGGTACTGGCAGGCGGAAATGACGCAATGGTCTGGTCCGATTCCGAAACCAGCACTCCCTCCATAGCCTCCGAACTCAAAGGTTCCCCCAGTCGATTTAGTCCTTCACCCGGTAAAGGGACATTGGGGTCAGGAATCCAGGCATTCGGGGTCTTCACCCAACCCGCACTCGCTAACGCCACCTCCGGAGACCAAGTGGCAAGCCGAGCCGAAAACCGGAACGAGTCATCATCCAGGGCAGCAGCCGACACACCCGCCTCGTTAACCGGCGGGTTGTCTAGTACCTGTACGTTGCATTTCTTCATTACACCAAAAGGAGCTATCTGGCAACCTTCCAGGCGTTTTCTCTTTTTATCATCCTCCGTGGACAAAATCACAACCGGGTCAGAAACAGTCGCATCCTCTACAGCAGCGAGCTGAGCCGAATCCACCACAGGTAAGGGACTTCTTGGGACCTCCATGTCGTCCATTCGAACAGAAGCCTCCTCAAGTACAGCAACCAAATCCATAGAGCATTCCTCCAACACCTCCACACTCTCCACCGACTGAGACATACTGAGCACAGTCCAGTCATCTCAGGGGAGGGGCCCCCCTACCACCAGAGTAGGGGAATTTCCCCGGTGTCCTGGCCAGATTTCCCTCATTCACTAAAAATATCACCAACTGCTTAATCTGGTTCAAGGTCAGTTGGCATTCATCTGCATCCCCCTTCCTCAGGTCGTGCCTGAAAATAGGCAGGATTTGTCTAGTGCACGTACCCGGTCAACAAAAACTAAATAAATAAATAAAAAATTATCCAAGATCCTAGAAAAACAGGTTACTCACCTGTAACAGTTCTAGCAGTGGTATATGTTGTTCATCCACACGGACCCACCCGACCTCCCCGGCTGTGAACGCATACAACCTGGCTTCCAGCAGGCTAAGATCTGGCATCATGGGGCGAAGCCGAGGTATGTACCACCCGGGTGGGTGGGAGGAGCCAGCTTGAAGACTTCCAGCAAGATTTAAAGGGAAAGGGACATGCCAAACAGTGTGGATGAACAACATATACCACTCCTAGAACTACTGTTACAGGTGTGTAACCTGTTTTTCCTGCCACTTACCCCCCCACAAGGAACCAGGAGTAGGCAGTGGAACCAAGACCTATGCCCCCCATGGAGGATATTAACAAAATGTGGCAGTTCTTCCAGGCTTTCCAAGCCATGGGGAATTTTATCAGTGCTGCTGCGCCCCCTCCCCCCGCCTCATCTCGGATCATGCAAGCAGATGCTGTCCTGGAGAAGGTGTATGATGATGATGATGAAGGGGAATCAACAGAACTTGAGATTACCCCTGAACAGGACATTAATTAACAACCTAGAGTAAATGAGGGTTCTAGGGACGTGGATATTCTTACCCCAGGAGTCCGTTAGCATCAGCAACTTTTTTGCACTTAGCTGGCTAGGTGCAACTGCCCCGGAGATGTGCCTTTAAGAAATATTTAAATGAGCTCAGGGCCAAGCCAGTCAAAAGACAGGAGGGGGTGAGAGCTGTTGAAGGCTTCAGAATTTTTTTGTCCACGGGACTGAGCAATATTGCCTCTGAGGTGTCTCCCAACTTTCCTTGTTGACAGCCTCCTAGTGCTTATCTGGGTAAAGTTTTCCTCATAAATTATTTCCTTTAGTGTGCTTAGTGAAATTTTTACTTTTTCAGTAGCGCCGCACAAATTTTTTAATTTTAGCGCAACTGCGCTATTTTGACTTAATTTTTACTGCGACTATTTTGTTTAAAGCCTAATTTTATTGCGGGTGCTTATTTTCCACGGTTTCCTTCATTTTTGGGCAAATTCTTGTGAGAACCATCGAATTAGGGACAGTTGCCTTGTTTTTTTACCTCAGACCTCGCGGGGTTTACCGCGAGGCACCTGCAGTGGATTTCAAATCTAAGCAGTGCCTGGGGGTTTTCTCTCTAGATTGGCAATTATGAGGAAACCTTTTTTGCTATGTTACTGGACCTTGGTATCATCTGTGTCAGGGCTGTCTGTAAGGGTCCAACAGCCGCCTGTGCATAGTTGAGTATTACTGGGTTTCTATTAAGACTGGCACTGGTATAGATCCCAGTTCTACAACCAGAAAAAAAAAGGCACTGGTAATAGACAGAGTTTATTAACTGGGGCAGGACTGGCTGGTGGCACTTTCACAGAAATCTGCACTCAGTTCGTAGGTCCAGGACTGGTTTGCTTTGCTTAAATTGGCAAACATAGCAAACAAACATTTGATTATTATGGCTGAGGATAAAAATCAAAGGCTTCTGACGAGGGGTCATTCAAAACTACTAATACCAAAAGCAGAGGTGCTGAAGAACCCTCTAGATCCCAGCCGAAAAATAAAGCTTCCAAAGATGAAGTTCCTCACAAATTATAACATAATAACAGTGACGAAAAAAGGAAGTATGAACAAGCCTCCGATGAAGTGGCTAAAAAGAAACTCTGTCAAGACAAATATGCTCCAGTTGCTCCTGGGAAAGTCAATAGTGAGACAACAGGCAGCTTAAAGCATACAATAAAACAACAAAACACAACTGCGCAGGTTCTTCCATTAGTGCAAGATATGGAAAAAGCATGGCAGCTGTTTCAGACCCTTCAAAAGATGGGTCCTCGATTTACTGGGGCTGGCAAGCACTCTTCCACAGTTCTCTCTTCTGTAGACTGTGACACAGATGATGCTCAATTTTATGATGGCCCTGACATGAATTTTGAGGGCATTGAGCCCCAGGAGTCCCCATACCCTCATCTTGGGGATCCCCCAGGTGACCACGAGGATCCTTCCTCTATGTTTACATTTATACAAAATATGCTGGACACCCTGGACCTCCCTACACAGCAGCTCAACCAGGATGTCAATGAAGATGAAGATTATAGGGAGATGAAGGGTCTTTCATCCTCAAAGACCCTGGGCGTCCCTATCTGTAATGCATTTAGAAAAATTACCATGAAGGTGCTTTAACACCCCACTTCAGTATCAGGGGTTGATAAGCGGCATGAGAGAAAATATAAATTGTCTAAAAATTTTACCAAGCTCTTGTCTGCACACCCTAGCCACAAGAGTATACTGCAGTAGGCAGCTTGTGAGAAAGCTGGAATCTCCTTGTCCCCCTCTCCCCATGACAAGGATACTAAGAAAATTGACTTTATAGCAAAGAAAATGTATGCCACAGCTTCCCTGCTTCTCAGACTTTCTTCTTACATGGCAATCACAGCCAAATATCAGAAAGCCCTTTGGAAATCTGTCCAGGCTGTCTCCTGTAACGGATCAGATTCTGTGGTACAGGAGCTGGTGGATACGTGAAAAACTGCCCTGGAAGCTACTATGTACCAATTCCACATGCCAGACGACAACAGTGATTCAGCCTCTGGGGCGATGGCCCACGCCATCTGTCTGAGATGCTTCACCTGGCTTTGAACAACCAGTCTGACCACAGACATTCAGAACAAGGCCATGGATTTTCCCTGTGATCAAAATATGTCATTTGATTACAGAACCTCTGACTACATGAAAAAAGTCAATGAGTACAAGGCCTTCTGGCAGAGCCATTCATCCAAGCCTAAGCCTGCCACCCCTCAGAGATCCCATCAAAGGCACAGTAGGGGCAGAAGTTTTGTTCACAGGCCTTACAGTCCCTATCCCCAATCTGACTTCTGCCAGTACAGGGGGTCTTTCAGAGGCAGGGGCAGAAGGGGCCATAGAGCCACCTCTACCCAGCCATCTGCCTCTCAGTCTAAGTCCTGATGTGAGTGTCCAGGTCGCCTCCCCTCTTCCGGTTGGAGGCAGACTCTCCCACTATCTTCAGCACTGGTCCCTCATCACGTCGGACAAGTGGGTGCTGGAGATAGTGGAGAAGGGTCTGTCATTGCAGTTCAAGCAGCTGCCAGACCTCAAGCGTATCTGGGCATCAAGACCTCTGTCCCCAACACAGATACCGCTGTTGGAAATGGAGGTACCGAACCTTCTGGCTTTACGAGTAATAGAGAGGGTCCCTGCCCACAAGAAGGACAAGGGCCTCTACTCCAGGTATTTTCTGACACAAAAGAAAACTGGGGAGTGGTGACCTACCTTAGATCTCAGATATTTAAACAAACATCTGAATAAACCCAAATTTAAAATGGTCACTCTGTCACGGGTCATACAGTCCTTATAGCAGGGAGACTGGCTAGCCTCCCTAGACTTAAAGGACGCCTACTTCCACGTTCCCATAAGGAGATCTCACAGGAAGTTTCTCAGGTTCAAACTTCCTTCGGGTCACTATCAGTCCATCACAGTGCCCTTCGGTCTGTCCTCAGCCCCAAGAGTCTTTACCAAGTGTCTCACAGTGGTAGCAGCACATCTCAGGAGACTGGGTGTCACTCTCTACCCCTATCTGGATGACCAGTTCATAGTAGCAAAGTCTCCTTACCAGGTTAAGGAATCTCTTTCCCTCACAGAACAGGCTCTGAAGTCTCTGGGTTTCCTGGTAAATCTAAAGAAATCTCACCCAGAACCCACCCAGCTGCTCACCTTCATAGGGGACCAGCTGGACACTCAGAAGGGATATGCTTTCCTCCAGCAGGAAATAATTCAGAGTTTCCTTTCAGTGGCAGATTGTTTCACCCAGGGACAGCCAAGACCAGCTAGACATTTCCTCAAACTTCTGGGATATATGGCCTCTATGACTGCAGTAGTCCCAGGGGTCAGGTACAGGATGAGACTCCTACAAGCCTACCTCAGAGCTCGCTGGTCTCTTGAGAAGCAACACATTTTCAAAGTTGATACCTATAACGGAGCATAACTTGCTGTGGTGGAAGAACCCTGCAAATTTGCAGGCAGGGGTTCCCGTTCAAGCTCCTCTTCCCACAAAGGTGATCACCACAGATACCTCCCTTTTGGGCTGGGGAGCTCATTTGGACAGTGCCTCAGTAAGCGGCAGCTGGACTCCCGAAGAGTCACAGTTGCACATAAATCTTTTGGAACTCAGAACAGTCTTACTAGCTCTCAAAGCTTTTGCTCCCTGCATAGAAGTGCAGGCGGTTCAAATTCGAACGGACAACACCACTGCAGTGTTCTACATAAACAAACAGGGTGGTACCAGATCAGGAATACTCTGTTTGGAAGTTCTGAAGCTCTGGTCTCTAGCATTCTTCCTTGGAGTCAGCCTCTCAGCTATTCACCTCCCAGGCAAACTCAGTACTCTGGTGGATGTTCTAAGCCGCATCAGTCAAGGCCAGAGTGAATGGACACTGAACAAGCAAGAACTAGCCACAGTGTTCAGGCAGTGGGGCACACCATACTTGAATCTGTTTGCCTCTCCTCTCAATTTTCAGCTTCCTCAGTGCTGTTGCAGGCCCCTAGTTCCAGGAACACTTCTTCTGGATGCCCTGGTCCTGGACTGATCAGGGAGGTTCCTATATGCATTCCCTCCCTTTCCCCTGATATTCAGGGTTTTGCCGAAACTCAGACAGCAGCCTGCATCAATGATCCTAGTGGCTCAAGACTGGCCCAGGCAAGCCTGGTACCCTCTCCTTCTCTCAATGTCCTGCAACAGGCCCATTCGCCTGCCTCCAGCTCACTCCCTGCTGACCCTTCCTCAGATGGGAGTGCAGTACCCAGACATACACTCTCTTCACCTCAAGGCCTGGTTCTTGAGGAGTTAAGAGTTTCCATTCTCACAGTACTCTGAACAGGTCCTTAAGATACTGAGGATGGCTAAAAAACTGAACACTAAGAAGACTTATGCAGCCAAATGGAAAAGGTTTTCCCTCTGGTACCCCATCTGCTTCAGGCCCTCAGCTGCTAAACTACCTGGTACACCTACAGGCGTCAGGCTTGAAACCATCTTCACTTAAGCTACACCTGGTGGGAAAGAAGAAATACGTTTTTTTCCCACAACATTTTTAAACAGTTTTTCAAAGGCCTCTTGCACCTCCAGCCAGGGGCCCGTTCCTCCTTGGAGCCTAACCTTTGCATAGATGGGCTTATGAATCCAATCTTCGAGCCTATGTCCACGGCCCACATCAAGTTTGTAACTTGGAAGACAGTCTTCCTGATAGGCATTACGTCTGCCAGGAGGATTTCAGAGTTACAGGCCCTGTGCACTGTGCTGAATTACATCTTCCCTCACAACAATAAAGTTGAGCTCAGTACAAATAGGAAATTCTAGGGACGTGGATATGTTGTTCAAGCCACACTTCTTGGCAGGTACATTGCCGCTTTAAGATGTGCCAGAAAGTCTTCAAGCTGGCTTCTCCCACCCTCCCGGATGGTAAAACCCTCGGCTCTGCCCAATGATGCCAGATGTTCCTTACCACTTGGAAGCTCAGGTTCCCTCCTTAGCGCTCTTGCGTCTCTAGGCCTGGATCCTAAACCTTCGGTTTTACCGAAAATTGTCTTGACCTTTACGCGACTTTAGTCTTCACTGTCCCTCGCAGCTGTGATGGACTCGAAAACCATTCCCAGCTTCCGTCTGTGCCCTTGCGGGCAGAAGATATCTCAAACTGACCTGCACACCACGTGCATCTACTGCCTTGGTCTTGGCCACGATCCGCAGGCTTGCGATCTGTGCAAGTCCTTTTCGCCATCGGTTCTCGAAGACCGCGCCGCCCGACTCCATCTGGGGCGACCAGAGAAACGGTTTCCGCCGGTGAAGTCGAAGAAGGCCCATTGGGCGGTGTCCACGGCGACGGGCTCCGTGGAGCAGCTGGATCAGTTAATCACCCTCAAGGAGGAGGCAGTCCAGGCCGCGGCTTCATCATCCTCGGCGTCAACGTTTATCCCGCTCTCCTTGGGCTCCTCCTACACTGCTTCCTTTCAGGAGCTTTGCCAGTCCCTCTCCACCGAGGGAGAAAGGCCTTTAGGGACACACTCCTCTCGGTCGGAAAAGGAGGACCCAAAAGGTAAATCCCACCCTCAATGTTCATGGAACCGGGAGAGGTCTCGCTCCTCAGATCGTCCTCTATCGACTTCAGTTGTGGTTGTGGCCACTAGCTTCTCTATGTCCCCATCAGGCCAACTGACCGAGACACCCGTTGATGCAGTCGAGATCTTCCTCGACCCATTAAATGGGCTGTCGACTGGAGACAACCCTCCATCACCGGTTCCCTCGGTGCCTACTGAGGACTTGCCTTGGCCTCCCAAGCTGAGGTCCCCGGTCAAGGACCCCGAACCAGAGGATGTGTGAGTTTCCCCCAACCCTTCTTCGACCCACTGTCGGTGACCCCGATGGTCTTGGTCCTCTTCCGTGTCGGGCAAGTCCCGCCGACATCGGCGGTCTCGGTCCCAGCATCACAAAAAGTGGCGTCACCGCTCATCCTCCTTGGAGGAGAGGCTCCGGCGCAAGTTGTGTCTGTGCTATGAGGATCTCATGTGGCAGCAGCTCTTATTGGCTGGCAACAAGCCGACTCTGTCGCCTTCGCTAGCAATAAAGTGGCTGCCGCCCGAGCAGCCGAAGCGATCTTTTGCCCTTGGTTCCTTGGTCAAAGAGCCGACTCCAGCGCCGATTGTTTGGCTGAAACTGACTGCTCCACCCATTGTGGTGGAACCGCCGCCTCCTCAGCCCAAGACTGGGGCCCCCAACCAAGGAGTCCTGGTCAGGACAGGGCTTTCCCCACAGGTTGTCGGTCATCCTCAGCCCCGATGGGCCTTGGCTAGTGGAGGGTGGCTCTTTGCGGATTCCTCGGAGTCTGAAGACTTCTCTCTGTATTCCAGGCCCCTCGACCTGGAATCCTCCGGGGGGTCTGTCGGTGGACGAGAGCCCATCCGTGTTCCTTGCTATTCTTCAGCTCATCTCAGAATCTACTGGGATGCAGCTTGAACCCATGCAGAAACGTGTCAAATATCCCCTCACTGAGATTTTGTACTGAGGGGATTCCCCTATGGAGGCCATTCCTGTGGCCGAGGCCACTGTTGGTCCGGCCTTGGAGTTGTGGCAGTGGCCTGTCTCCTGTGTCTGCTGCCAGGATGACCCGCAAGTATGCAGTCCTGACCGGTTCCCTCTCCGGTTTTTCGGAGCACCCCTCGGTTGGAGGGGTGGTGACCGATAGCGTTTTTCAGTGCTCTGGAAATGCATGGGATGTAGAGAAGCCCCCCCCCCCCGACAAGGAGTCCAAAAAGCTGGACTACTCTGGGCACAAAGTTTATGCTGCCGCCTCCCTAGGCCTTCAACAGGCTTGCTCGGCTCTACTGATGGCACACTTTTCACACACCCTTTTGGGCTCACTGGATGAGGTTCTTCCTCATCTCCAGGCTGACCTTCAAATGACGGTCAAGCGGGTGCAGGATCAGGGAAGGGTGGTGGCCAAGCAACAGCTCCAGACTGCTCTAGACATCGGAGACTGTTGTGCCCGGTCAGTAGCGGTTGCAGTAGCCATGCGCCGCTGAGCTTGGCTGCGGATCTCGACCTTCACGGCAGATACCCAGTACAAGCTGGAAGACGTCCCCTTCTTGGGCACCGACTTGTTCGGGCCCGGGTTGGAGGGCCACCTCCAGCAGATTGAGAAGTCCAGTGCCACCTTGGACTCAGTCATGTCTGCCCAGAAGGACAAAGGCCACCAGCAACAGCATAAGCCCTTTCGCCCTTCCGCTCCTGCGGCACAACCGGCCCAGCAGCACCGGCAGCTGGGCCAACAGGCTCACGCTTGGCGCCCCAAGGCCAAGCCTCCTGCTTCCTCCAACAGGAAGCCTGATGGGAAGGGTCCAGGCGGCTCCTCGGCCGGCCCTTCATCCAAGCCTGCCCAGTGATGGGTTGAGGGGTGCCGCCCCCAACCTCGTCACTCCTCCCCTGGGTCCCCTTGTGGATGGCTGGCTCAGTCACTTCCTCTCCACCTGGTCCGCTATAGCCATGGACCGTTGGGTGTTGGAAGTGGTCGGCAGGGGTCTGCCTCTGGAATTCGAGCAGACCCCTCCCTTCCAAGCCAGCGCCCCTGAGGGTTGGGGGCTACCAGTTCCGCAGCCTCTCTGTTGGCCTGTCGAGCTGACATAGCTCTCCTCCCCCAAAAGGGGGTGGTCAGCAAGGTGGCAGATCCTTCTCCATGCCCAGGGTTTGTGTCCAGGTACTTCTGGTCCCAAAACAGATTGGAAGCTGGTGCCCCATTCTCAGTCTGCACGACCTGAACAAGTTCCTAAGGTCACACACCCTCAGGATGGTCACTCTGGCTCAAATCATACCATCCCTGGAAGTAGGCATGTGGCTTTGTTCTCTGGATTACCAGGACGCATTCTTTCATGTCCCGATTCATCCGTCTCATCGGCAATTCCTCTGCTTCAGAGCGGAAGAATCCTTTTATGAGTTCCAGGCCATGCCCTTCGGCCTCTCTCCAGCTCCCAGGGTCTTCACCAAATGCATGGCAATGATGACAGGATTCCTGCGTCGCCAAGGGGTCCGGGTGTACCCTTACCTGGACGACTGGCTGAGAGCAGCCCCCTCCAGGTTGGAGGTGGAGCAGTCCAGAGATCTGGCCCTCCAAGTCTGCTCCCAGCTTGGCCTCCTGATCAACGAGGCCAAGTCAGAACTCATGCCATCGCAGGTGATTCAGTTCATCGGGGCAGAGCTCAACTCCCTTCGAGCCAGAGCCCGGCAGACAGGGCCGAGGTTCTTTCCTCCTTTGCCCAGTCATTTCAGGTTGGGCAATTGCACCCTGCCTGGGACTTCTTGCGCCTTCTGGGTCTCATGGCAGCCTGCACCAGCATGGTCCATTGGGCCCGCTGGCATATGCGCCCCATGCAATGAGGGCTGGCCCGCCAGTGGTCTCAGTGCACCGGTCCTCTGGACCAGCCAGTAACCATGACCCAGAAGATGTGGATCGACCTGCAGTAGTGGCTCGTCCCAGTTCATCTGCAGGAGGGTATGCCGTTTGTCCGCCCTGAGCCGACTGTCATCCTTACGACCGACACCTCCTTGATGGGTTGGGGTGCCCATCTGGGGGAGCTCAGGGCTCACGGCCTCTGGTCCCCTCAGGAGTCCCGATGACACATCAATCTGCTGGAGCTTCTAGCGGTACAGTTAGCCCTCACCGCCTTTGCTCTGTTTGTACGGGGTCAAGTGGTTCAGGTCCAGACGGACAACACCACGACCATGTACTATCTCAACGGTTAGGGCGGGACGCACTCCTTGCCCCTATGCAAGGAAGCTCTCCGCATTTGGTCTCTCGTGATCACCCTGGAGGCGGATCTCCTAGCCATCCATGTGGCAGGAGCCTCGAACAGTCTGCCCGATGCCCTCAGCCAGATAGGCGTTGCATCTCACGAGGGGTCTCTCCTGCTGGAGGTAGTTCAGGATCTGTTTTACCATTGGGGCACCCCTCAGGTGGACCTGTTTGCCTCCAAGGAGAACACGAAACTGAGGCTTTTTCATGCCTGTCCCCCTCAGCAGGGCTCACTGCAGGGGGATGCCTTCTCAAGGCCGTGGACCCCGAGCCTCTTCTATGCCTTCTCTCTGTGATGTGGGCAGCCAATTCTGAGTGCTGTATCATTTTTATTTAATATAAAAGGTATTATTGAATGTCTCTGCTGAAAATCTGATGCTCTAGGAGTGACCTCACTCATCCCCCCCCAGGTTTCAGCTAAAAGATGCAAGCCATGAGAAACTGCAGAAAACAGCATGTGTATCACACACATTCAGTTTTCAGAGACAGTGTGTTACATGGAAAGCCTTAATCAAGGATATCATGTTTTTCTGAGTTAATCACAACTGTAGTTGCTAAGATGGAAGATCCTATCCATTTTATGATGTTGGAGGAAAACCCCAGGTTCTAGGGACATGGATATGTTGTTCATCCACACTCATTGGCAGTATCCTTGCCGCTTTAAATCTTGCCGGAAGGTCTTCAAGCTTGCTCCTCCCACCCACCCGGGTGGTATAACTCTGGCTCCACGCCCATGACGCCAGATCTTCCTTACCGCTTGAAGCTCAGGTTCCCTCCTTAGCAGCTCTGCGTTTACGACTGGTTCCCTATTTCTCCGTTTGGAGTTTAAAAATAAAAATTTGCAAAAGACTCTGATCTTGATCCCTGCCGACTGCGATGGACAAATCGACTCCGGTTTGGAGATGCCCATGCGGTGAAGAAGATCTCGGACGGATCCACACTCCACGTGTGTCTACTGCCTAGGCCTTGAGACGCGACCCGCGGGCTTGCGACCTGTGCTCATCTTTCTCGGCCTCGTCCTCGAGACACGTGCTGCCCGATTGCAACTGGGCCGTCCGAAGCGTTTCCCTCGGTGAAGTCCAAGGAGGCCCGGTTGGCGGTGTCAGCGGCGGCGAGCTCGGCGGATCAGCTCGGCGGATGGTGGTCCTCGAAGAGAAGCGGCGCTGGCGTATCTTCCTCGCCGCGCATTTATCCCGCTCTCTCTGGGTTCTTCCTACACGGCTTCTTTAGGAGCTTTGTCTGTCCCTCTCCACTAAAGGAGAAGGGCCTGCGTCTGCTGGACCTTTTTCTCGGTCCAAAAAGAGGGACAAGGGTAAGTCCCTCCGTCGACGCTCTTGGGAGCGGGAAAGGTCCCTCTCCCCGGGCCGTCGTCCGTCGGCTTCGGTCGACCGCTCGGCTTCGGCCACTGGCCTCACGGTGTCCCCGTCAGGTCAGTTGACCGAGACTCCCACTGATGAAGTCGAGATTTTTCTCGACCCATTGGACGG
Source organism: Neoceratodus forsteri (assembly GCA_016271365.2). NCBI lineage: Eukaryota > Metazoa > Chordata > Ceratodontiformes > Ceratodontidae > Neoceratodus > Neoceratodus forsteri. Next base: position 283,259,649 of record CM057453.1, on the reverse strand, counting down.
GCTGTCGCCTTTAGCAGCCGAGATTCCCCTCTCCCCGGTTCCCCCGGGAGGAGTTGAGGATCCCGTGGGCTCGTCTGTGCCTCCGGTTCCGGAGCCCTCGGATGGACCTTCCGAGCCGAAGGGAGTGCCGGTTCCGGCCGACACCTCCCGCACCGACCCGGAAATTCCGGGACTCGGTCTCGGTCTCCGGACCTCTTAGCGGTCCAGCCGTTCCCACCGTCATAGCGGTCTCGGTCTCGACACCCATGATAAGCGGCGTCGCCGCTTCGATCCTCGTCCTCTCCTCACCGGATGAGGGGAAGCCCGGCGTAAGTGCGTCGGCGATGCGAGACCTTATGTTGTAACAGCTCCTCCTGGCGGGGAATAAGCCGACTCGGGCGCCTTCCCGGCCATTAAGTGCTTGTATCACGGGCAGCCGACACAACCCCTCGACTTGTCGAGGCCTATACCCAGGCGGGTTGTTCGGCCAAAACCAGCTGCTCCACCGATTCCGGTGGAACCTCCGCCTCCACAGCCACAAATTGGGGCTCCGACCAAGGATTCTCGGTCGGCTAAGGGTTTACCCCATCGGCTGTCAGTTACCCTCACTCCCGACCGACCTCGGCAGGTGAAGGGTGGCTCAGGCCAGAGCAGCTCTTCGAGGACTCTTCCGAGTCCGAAGATGATTCCTCCTTCTTCTCAAGCGACTGGACTTGAGTCTTCAGGAGGTCAGTCAATGGGCGATAGCCCGTCGTCCTTCCTAGGACTGCTTGGACTCATCTCGGGTCTACGGGATGGAGCTCGAACCCGTTCAAGCGAGCCAGGGTATCCCCTCACGGAGATTCTGGACCGAGAGATTCTCCGGCAGGCCTTTCCGTTGGCGAGGCCATAGTGGGTCCGGCACTGGAACTTTGGCAGCGCCCTGCTTCCTGCCCTCAGCCTTGGCCAGGATGGCCAGGAAGTATCCGGTCCCTCCGGTTCCTTGTCCGGTTTTGAACACCCCTCTGCTGAGGGTTGGTTACCGACAAGCGTTTTCAGTAGCGCCGGCATCGCGCCAGGGATGTGGACAAACCTCCTGACAAGGAGTCCAAAAGAATTGGACTATGTCGGGCGAAAAGTCGCTCGTCCTCTCTCGGCCTTCGTCAGGCCAGTTCGGCCGATCCTCAGCGCATTTTTCTCATGCCCTGTTGGGCTCCTGGATGGTCATCCCCTCATCTTCCGCCCGATCTGCAGACTACGGTTAAGCAGGTGCGGGACCAGAGACAGGAGCAGTGGCCAAACAACGACTCAGACTGCTTTGGATGTAGGGACTCATGTGCCAGATCGGGTGGCGGCCGCAGTGGCTGTCACGTCGGCGGGCTTGGCTGAGGATATCCACCTTCGCCCGGATACCCAGCACAAGTTGGCGGATGTTCCTTTTGGGGACTGACCTCTTGGCCCTGGGGTGGAAGGTCACCTGCAGAGGATGAGAAGTCCAATGCCACCTTGGACTCGGTCTCTCCCGCTCAGAAGGACAAGGCCGCAAACCACAGCCTAAAGCCTTTAGCTTCTCTGTGCCCCAGCGCCCGACCCAGCGTCAGGGCCAGCAGGCTCAGCCTTGGCATCCCAAACCCAAACGCCGGCTTCCTCTAACAGGAGGCAGGGAGGAAAGGGCCCAGGAGGTCCCTCGGCGGTCCCTCCTCAAGCCTGCCCAGTGACGGGCTGAGGGTGTGCCCCATCCCCGCAATCCACTACCCTAAGGTCCCCCGTGGGGAGAGCGGCTCGCACTTCCGTCCGCCTGGTCCGCTGTTACCACGGACAGGTGGGTCTTGGAGGTGGGAAGAGGCCTGCCTCTGGAATCGAGCAGGCACCACCCTTCAGGCCGTGCCCTCGGGGCCTGGGATCCCCAGCCTCACTGGCGGCTCGTCGAGCCGACATCACTCTCTCACCTCCAGAAGGAGGTGGTAAGAGAAGGTGGACCCTCCTTCAGACCCAGGGTTTGTTCCAGGTACTTCCTGGTTCGAAGGCAGGACGGGGGCTGGCGCCCCATTCTCGACCTACGACCTAAACAAGTTCCTAAGGTCTCGAACCTTCAGGATGGTCACTCTGCTCAGATAATACCATCCTTGGAGCAGCGTGAGTTCTGCTCTCTGGACTTGCAGGGCGGTTTTTCACGTCCTATCCGTCCGTCTCACCAGAGATTCCTTAAGCTTCCGGCGGAAGATCTCTCTTGATTCAAGCCATGCCCTTCGGCTTGTCTCCAGCTCCCAGGGTCTTCACCAAATGCATGGCAGTGGTGACAGCATTCCCTCTTGGCCCGAGGGGTCGGGTGTGCCCTTACCTGGGCTGACTGGCTGATGCAGCTCCCTCAGGAAGGGAGGCGGAGTGGTCCAGAGATCTGGCCCTCAGGTCTGCTCTCAGCTGGGCCTCCTTATCAGCGAGGGCCAAGTCAGAACTCGAGCGAAGCAGGTGATTTTTATTCAGTCAGGCGCAGCTCGACTCTCTTCGAGCGGGCGCGGCTCCAGCGGACAGGGCCGAGGTTCTTTCCTCCTTTGCCCGATCATTTCTGGTTGGGCAATTGCGCCCTGCCCGGGACTTCCTGCGCCTCCTGGGTCTCATGGCGGCCTGCACCAGCGTGGTCCGTTGGGCCCGCTGGAACATGCGTCCCCTTCAGTGGGGTCTGGCCAGCCAGTGGTCACAACGCTGCGATCCCTTGGACCAGCTTGTGTCGGTGACACAGGGGATGTGGAACGCTCTCCAGTGGTGGACCGTTCCAGTTCATTTGCAGGAGGGCATCCCGTTAGTCCACCCGAGCAGCCGGTCTCTCTACCGGCCGATGCCTCTCTGATGGTTGGTGCCCATCTGGGGGAACCTGGGCTCATGGCCTCTGAATCCCGCGGAGTCCCGATGCCACATCAACCTGCTGGAGCTCCGGCGGTCGCTAGCTCACCGCCTTACGGCTCCGTTCCTCCGGGGTCAAGTGGTCCGAGTCAGGCGGACAATACCCACGACCATGTACTATCTAAACCGCCAGAAGCGGGGCCGCGCTCCATGCTTCTATGGCAAAGAGCTCTCCGCATTTGGTCACTCGTCTCGCGCAAGCCTGGAGGCGGATCTCTAGCCATTCACGTGGCAGGAGCCTCCAACACCCCTGGCCGATGCCCTGAGCCGGATAGGGGCTGCATCCACAGTGGTCTCTCCTGCCGGAGGTAGTACAGCATCTGTTCTCCCTTTGGGGCACACCTCAGGTGGACCTGTTTGCCTCCATGGAGAGCAGCAGCTGAGTCTGTTCCATGCCCGCCCCCTCAGCAGGGGCTCGCTGCGAGGGGATGCCTTCTGAGGCAATGGACCCCGGGCCTCTTTACGCCTTTCCCCCATTTCCCTTGATCCACAAGGTGCTTCTCAAAGCGAGGGAGGGACAAAGGCGCAGGTGATTCTGATAGCCCCAGACTGGCCTCGCCAGTTCTGGTACCAGATCTCCTCAGTCTCAGCTCCAGGACTCGGCAGCTTCCAGCTCGCGGACCTGCTCTCAATCCAATCAGGGAAGGTGTTCCATCCGGACCTTCAATCCCTGCACCCTGGCGGCCTGGTTCCTGAGCGGCTAGAGTTCCAGGCTTTGGGTCTTTCACGCGAGGTCCTCAATGTAGTCCAGGCGTCCCGTGAGTCGACCAGAAAATGCTATGCCTTCAAATGAAAAGGTTTTCCATTTGGTGTCAGAACGAGGCTTGGACCCTTCCTCCTGTTCCTTGGCAAGCATCTTGGACTATTTATGGTCCCTTTCTGAGTCAGGGCTTAGGTCGGGACCCTAAGGGTGCACACCTGGCAGCCATCTCTGCTTGCAGGCGCGGGCGGGAAGCAGCCGATGGCGCAGGAGAAGGTGGTCTGGCGCTTTTCAAAGGCCTTGATCATTTCCTCAGTGCGAACCCCACCTCCGTGGGATCTACTGCTGGTACTGGCAAAGCTCATGGGCAAAACCATTCGAACCTATGCCAGGTGTGCTCTCTCACATGTCGTGGAAGACACACCTTCTTGGTGGCTATCCATCAGCCAGAAGGATGGGAGGCTCAGGCGCTTTCCATCGAGTCTCATTACCTGGTCTTCCACAGGGACAAGGTTGTCCTGCGCCCCACCAATTCCTTCCAGAAGGTGGTGTCGGAGTTTCACCTTAACCAGGTGTTGACTCTGCGGTGTTTTCCCAATCTCACACCTCGGAGGCCGAATATAGGCTCCATGCCTCTGGACCTAGTAGAGCGCTCGCTTATTATAAGGAAGCGCACAGCTGAAATTCGAGGAGAGGTTCGCCCAGCTGTTTGTCACCTACGCTCAAACGCATCTGGCAGACCTGCAATGGCCAGACGATAAGCAGGTGGGTAACCTCCTGCATAGATCTCTGCTATAAGATTGGCGGGCATGGAGGCCTCCCAGAGGAGATAGAGCTCATTCTACCCGCCATACTGCTGCAACAGTGGCTGCTTCCGGGGCGTCCTATCCAGGAAATCTGCAGGGCTGCTACCTGAAGTCAACAAACACCTTCATTACCCACTACCACATCGACCTTGAGTCACGCCGGATGCTGGTTTGGGGCCTCGGTTCTCAGTCTCTCTTTCCCAAGTAGAGTATATGGGGTGTCGTCTCGCCCTCCTCCCGGAGGAACTGCTGAGGTCTGCCAATGAGTGTGGATGAACAACATATCCATGTCCTAGAAATACAGGTTTACTCACACCTGTAACAGGAGTTCTGGGAATGGTGTATGCTGTTCATCCACACGACTCCACCCGACCTCCTTCGCGCCGACGCGACTAACCCGAGCTTCCAGCGGGCCAGATCTACGCCATGGGCGGAGTCAGAGTTATACCACCGGGTGGGTGGGAGGAGCAAGCTTGAAGACCTTCCGCAAGATTTAAAGCGGCAAGGATACTGCCAATGAGTGTGGATGAACAACTATACCATTCCTAGAACTCCTGTTACAGGTGAGTAACCTGTATTTATTACATGAAGTGCAAAATCATAAAAAGATGCTCGTTCATGGAAGGAAGATTATTATGAGATCAAAGTAGTGTCATTTGAAGGACATGAATTATGCTAAAGCTGCAGAATGTAATACTGAAAAGACATCCTGTTTTGTAAAATATGTATTTTTATATATAATCTGACAGAGGAGGAGCTAGATGACCTCACACAAAGGGGTTGGCAAATGCAGTTTGCTTAAGGAATATATTTCTTTCCCAGACATTTTTATGTAGACTCTGACAAGGAAAGATCGTGAGCACTTTTAAGCAGATATTTAAGCGAGTCTAATCTAAGTACTATGAAAGTAGAATTTGCACTGTTCAAACCATGTTCTTTTAAAATATTTGTATGTCTTGTGATATAACAGATCTTATAACCCGAGACACGCTCTTGCAGCAGGTTACACCATTAGGACTGAAGCGACGGGCGCCAGGACCCCACGAGCTTTCTAGCTAGCTACGGCGGGAGAAGACTTGTGGTGCCCCCAGACTTGGACGAGGCCTTGGAAGGAGGGATGAAGCTGATGCTGGAAGTCTTGATAGCTGCAAGGGAGGAGCCGCTGAGGATCTGACCTGAACCGGGGAGGCTGAGATTGAGCCTGGAAGGAGAGCGTCTGACCGGAGCCGGAGCTTGGGGAGTCTGAGGCCCTCGATAGGACCTGGCCTTTCCTTCCCGTGTTTGTGGGCTTCCTGACGACTTCTGGAGGAAGGTTCCCTATCCATGGCCTGAGTTTCTCCTCCAAGAGAAACGCTTGAAGGACCTTTCCGGGCGGATCCTGGTGCGACTGCTGAAGCCCTGGCAGAAGGAGCAGGCCTTGGTGTCGTGGTTCTGGGCCTAGACAACGCATTATGGCCTGAGGAGGATCCTTGAAGGGGATCTGTTTGCCACAGGCACACTTCGATGGGTGACCTTCCAGAGAGGTGTTTGAGAGTGACACTGATCAATCCTTAGTTCAGAGGAGAAGAGAGAACGTCGTAGTTCCTAGTCGCCGATGCTAGAAAGGATCAGAGGTCGTATGCTTGTGATGTCGTATTTACGGAAAAGAACTGGGATTGCTGGGGGACCGCCTTAGTACTACGCCTGACGGCGTGGGTGGACCACGTACGGAGGCGGTCCCCATGCTGAAGACGGGTTGAAGAAAATTTCCGTAGGGTCCTGGCACCTGACTCAAGCCCAGTCCTAATGGTGTAACCTGCTGCAAGAGCTGCATTCTAAGTAAGATTATAGAATCTAACAGCATCTGTTTCCTTGAATGTCAGTTTGCACTTGATTTTGAAACGTTAGCCAATGTTTGGGCTGAAAGTACAAAGGCGTAAGAACCAACACAACAGTAGATCTTCTAGAAAGGCAGTACCACGCATCTACCGTGAATTCTTGGATCTTCTTGGACGAGTCTCCACCATTCATTCACTAGTGGATTAGCCGGAGGCACTAAGACCCATCGGGAGCAAACTTTTGCTGGAGGGTCGGCGCGAGAGACGGGCGCCATGAGACACGGCGTCATAAGCAGCCTCGACAGTAATGACCATCTCGCGACGTAATTCTCCAAACTCATAGTAATTTTTTTACCAAGGAGGTGCAGCGCAACTAACGTGAGAGTAAACCCATTAAAAACGGACATAAGATAGTCCAGAGGGACCCGTAAGAAGGGTCAAAAAAGAAGTCCTCACGGCCCAAAGATTTGAGGGAGTGAAGACCCATACAGCGGTGAGCTCGGGAGAGATAGATCGAGTGGTGAGACCTCGCCCAAGAAGATCAAGAATTATGGTAGGTAATGCACTCTTCCTATCTTCCCGACATAAGTCTCCACCCACTCATTCACACTAGTGGGAGAGTACCAAGCCGATAATCCCCAAAAGGGCTGGCAGGAGAGCCAGAGCTCACGCCTGATAGAAGCTCATTAAGGATAGTTCTGCCGATGCGGAATGCAGCTTAGCATGAACATCCAGCATAGTGCTTAACGTATGTATGCACTGAGCTCCAGGTGGTGCTTGTATATACCTGCACTGAACATTGCGACTTTCGCTAGGGATGCGCCATGCATGTCTCTAGTAGAGTGAGCGGACACTCTACCTTCTAATTTAACTTGAGCCATGGAATAGTTAATGACGTATGTATGCCACTAACCATGAAGAGATGCATCTATTAGGCTATGGTTGACCCAGCCGGGTGTCGCTGAAAGAAACGAACAGTTGCTGAGTTCATGATATCCTTGGTTCTATCTAAATAGAACCCAAGGCCTTCTAACATCCAAGGAATGAAGAGCTGCTCCTTCATTTTGGAAATTAGCCAAGCAGCGAGGGAGTACCAGAGGTTGTTTTAGATGGAATTCTGACAACCTTGGGAAGAAATTTGGATGAGTACGGAGAACTACCTTGTCTTTATGGAATACAGTCATACGGAGGGTCCGTAATTGCGGGCATGTATCTCTTGAGACCGATGGCTGAGGTAATGGCCACCAGGAAGGCAGTCTCCAGGTAAGAAATTTTAGCTCAGGTAGCTAAGGGTTCAAAGGCTTCCGAAAGTGAGCATGTCCAGCACCAGGTTAATGTCCCAGGCTGCAATGGACGCTAACAGGGGTCTGGTATGGAGAATCCTTAAGAAATCTCTTCACCATAGGTAACTGAGCCAGAGTTAAGGAAGAAACCGGCTCATGGAACGCTTGAGATGGCACTAAGGTGAACTTTTAACTGTGGAGTACTGAAGACCTAAGTTCGACAGGTCCAAAAGATAGTCCAGAACCTCGCTGTGGAGGACAGGAAAATGGATTCTAAGAGGATTTTGCACACTGGGAGAGAAAACGCTCCATTTGGAAGCGTACGCTTGGGTGGCTGGCTTTCTAGCAGCCAGAAGGATGTCTGAGACTCTACTAGAGATGTTGAACCCATCTCACCTATCTATCTCTTCAGGAGCCAAGCCATGAAGGTGAAGTATTTGTGTTGGGATGGGACCAACGAACCCTGAGTCAAAAGACTGATTTGCAAAGGAAGTGGTCTGAGAGGCTGCCAACATACTGTTGCGATAGGAAACCATAGCTGCCGAGGCCAGGAAGGAGCTAATGAGGATACTTGGTCTCCTGAGACTTGAACTTGAGGAGTACTCTTGGATTAGAGGTAGCGTGGAAAGACGAGAAGAAAGCTGCTGTTGTCCACCGCAGCCTGAACGCGATCCCTGACAGAAAATGCCAGGCCCTGGATTTCTGGAGCAGAAGAGAGGCAGTTTTGTTTGAGTGGGGATGCAAAAGGTCCAGGTCTGGAGTCCCCACTTTTGAACAGGGATCGAAGCTACGGTTGATCGAGAGACCACCTGTGAGGGTCTGCTCCGCTCTGCTGAGGTGATTCGCTAGGTCGTTTTGTATTCCCGCAGATAAACCGCTTGAATCAGAGACTTGTGCTCCAAGCACCACTCCACACCCTCATTGCTTCCTGCAAAGGGATAAGAATGAGCACCGCTTGCTTGTTGATGTAATACATCACTGCTTTGTTGTCCGCTTGAAGGAGAATGTTCTGTGACAAAGGACATCCTTCAGAGTCGGATTGCATAGAGGACCGCCTCATCTCCAGGACATTTATGTGAGATGAGTTTCAACTGGAGTCCATACACCTTGAGTGTGGAGGAGAGACAGTGAAGCCCCCATCCCATTAGCGAGCGCGTCTGTGGTGATGGAGATCTGATGATCCGGGGAGCAAAGGGAATCCTTCCAGGAGATTGCTTTCTGAGACCACCAGGTGAGAGACCTTCAAGGGGCCCGCCACCTTGATGGGATAAGACTGGGGGTGAGGTCGGGACCACTGAGTGGAGAGCATCCATTGGGTGGTTCTCATGCAGTCGGGCCAGAGGACAGTGAAGACCGAGACGCCATGAGACCTAACAGTGCTGCATCGAGAGAGCTGTAACCCATTGGTTCTCCCTGATGTAACGGGCCATTCTAAGGATGTCAGTCTTCTGTCCTCTGGAAGGAAAGCTCGCTGAAGAGGTGTCTAGAAGCTGCTCCTATGAAAAGGAGCTCTGGGAGGGTTGCAGTTGAGATTTTTTCAAATTCAGCAGAACTCCCATGGACGTGAGAAGACGAGAAGTCGCTTGCACGTTTCCAAAGTCCCTTGGACTGAAGGGCTTGCTAGAAGCCAATCGTCTGGTAGGGAAACACTGAGTCCGACTTTCCTGAGATGCGCCTCGAACTGCACAACACTTTGTAAAACTCAGCGCGCCGAGGATAGCCCAAAGGGCAGGACTCTGAATCATAATGCTGACCCAAAGCTACAAACCTGAGGAACTTGCAGTGGGTCGGTGGACGGTGACATGGTGAGCTATCCTGCATATCCAGAGAGGCCAGCCAGTCGTGTTGATGCAGCAAGGCAACAGGGTACCTAGGGAATTCATCTTGAATTTCTCCCCTGGGAGGAATTTGTTTAACTTTCTGAGGTCAGAATGGGGCTCATCCCAGATTTCTTTGGAACCAGAAAGTACGGGAGTAGAACCCTGTGTTTCGCAGATGCGGGGCACCAGTTCTATTGTCCTGTTGTTCAGGAAGGCCCTGGATCTCGCGGTGAGGAGGTTCGATTGAGAGGTCGACAACCTGGGTTGTCGCCTGGAGGACAATTCGGGGGTTTCCAAGAAATTGAGAGAATAACCTCGAGATTATCCAGGGACCCATTTGTCCGAAATTATGGACTTCCACTGGTTGTAGAAGTACATCAGACGACCTCCCACCTGGAGGAGAAAGTTCCACCGGGCAGAGTGGATGGAACTTGGGCCAACGACTCATAAGGTAGCACTGGAGCTTTAGGCCCCCGCGCTTGGCGCAAGGCCTCTTTTGAGGTTGGGCAGGTTGGCTTTTGCGGAAGCTTTCCTGCCTCTGCCCCTCAAAGGACTGACGACTATGAAACTGACGCTCGTTCACATGCCCTCAGAGGACAGGCGGAGGTCTGGCCAACTTAATGGCCGATCTAGGTCCTCTGAGTGGCCCTCAAGGCTTGCTCCACCTGAGGGCCAAAAAAGAAAGGAGCCATCAAAGCGCAGCGCCATCACCTGCTGCTGAGCATCATTCGTGAAGCCAGAAGCACGCAGCCAGGAATGGCGCCGAGTACAAATCCTCGCAGTTGCTGAGCTTAAGCAGTGTCGAAGTGCTATGGCGGCTTTGACCTGTTGGTTATTGGACTCAATACTTAATAACGGTCAGAAGAAGCTCTGACTTGAACCGAATCTGGAAGAGCTTCAAACCATTCTTTTTCATAGAGTGCCACAGGATATACTCATACTGAGAAAATAGCCTTGATAACTGGCAATACGATACTTAGAGTGGAGGCAGCAAAGACTTCTTACCTAATGTATCAATCTTACGAGACTCTTTGTTAATAGGTCGAGCTGTAGTAGTTTGAGGAAGAATCGACCTTGTCATTCTTCGCCAGGACTACAATAGATCCGCGCAGCTTGGGATGCCAAAATGGGACGATCCTTGGGAGCTGAATACTTATCAATGGATTTAGCCACTGAGGAATAAGAGCAGATTATTCCATACCATTTGAGACAGCTGCCTCAAGGAAGGCTGGATCGAGGAGTCAACCTAGGGGATCTCCAAGCATGAAGATACTGAGTCTTAATATCTTCCCAGGATCGGCGTCTGTAGTCTGAGAGAAAGAGGATCCCTGTGTCTTCAACAGAGACTTAAAGGACAGGTCCTCACTCACAGGCTCTGTAGCAAAGAAAGATCCTGTTTCTCCACTTCATCACCCAATCAAGGTCTGGGTCAGGCTCAAGATCATCTCCTGATGGTCCAGAAAGGACTGTTTGGACAGGAAAGGAGGAAAATTAGAGAGAGGAGAATAGCAGAAAACAAGGAGAGTCCCTGCGAGCTGCCGGCGCCGAGATGGCAAACGGGCTGAAGACGGCAGCCGGAGGCGCGACGGCGCCTAGGCGAGGCACGGGTTTCAAGCGCTCAAGGCGCTGCTGACGAACGCGCACGGGCGCTGCCGACGACGCCAGCCGCGCCACGAACGGCACCGCGACGACGCCGCCAACGGTGCCGCCTTATCCAATGGCACCACCGGCGCGCCACGGCCTCGCTGGCTGCTGGAGGGCGCTGCAAGACCCAGCGGCACCGAAAAATGGCGCCGACAAGCCAACAGACCCTCAAGGCGCGGAAAAGCCCCAGGAACCTGGAAAGCTAGAGAAGGAAAACCAGGAGATAAGGGCATCGGTGAGGCCTCGCGCCGCAGCCATGTGAGGGGGGAAACACTTGGGCACGGAGTCGCTGGCACCAAGAAGGCGCCACGCCGACTAGGAAGGTCCAACCGCCTACCTGATCGCCGGAGGCCCGAGGGCCCGAGGCAACCGAGCCAGGCAGAAGAACCAACATCCGAGCCCATTGCTCCATAAGAGCGCCCACTGATGAAACTGCTCATCTGGAGTCCTACCTATAGGCGGGAGGACTAAGGTCGAGGACTATTTATTACCGGAAGTTGGCGCATCTGCAAGAAGGAGACCGGCAACTAGCAACGATAACCCAGCGCCGACGCCGCATGAGCACTGCAGAGGCCAATTCCCCGAGTGATGCCTTCTTTTGACCTGTGTGGGTCAAGAAGAGCTCGAGGCCGAACGGTGCCGAGAATGCGATCGCTTATTTTATGTCGCGGGGACCGCCCATCCCCCGGCATCGGACTGACCGCTGTCGGAACCCCGCTGAGGAGAAGGGAGGCTGACCGACCCAGCCCGGCTGACTGAACAGCTTTCATACGAAGTCTCCCTACCGTCACCTGACCTGCTCATGGTCGACTCCGTCCAGTAGGCCGAGACTTCTTCAAGTAAAATTTAAATATTAGAAAAATTTAACGAAAATAGAATAAAATTAAGCGATACTACTTATCGTGATAAAGTTACAAAAAAAACAAACTGAAAACTATGCGCTAGTTTGAAGTTTGACTCCCGACAGGCGAGCGACGTCGTCACTGAAGCGCACTCGACGGCGGGAAAAAAGGAACTGAGGCGGTTGGAGGGTCGTCGCCGAGATGGTCATTACCGCTCGAGCCGCTGCTCGTGGCGCTGTGTCTCGCTGCGCCGTCTCTCGCGCCGACCCTCCAGCAAAAAGTTTGCTCCCGATGGGTCTTAGTGCCTCCAGCGCTAATCCCACTAGTGTGAATGAGTGGTGGAGACTTATGTCCAGGAAGATCAGCTCTTGCAGCAGGTAACACCATTAGGACTGAAGCCGGCAGGCGTCAGGACCCCAGGGAAATCTTCTAGCTAGCAGTCTTCAGCGGGGACTGCCTCCGACGTCGGTCCCGCCCCCGACGTCAGACGTAGTACATAAGGAGGTGGTCCCGCCAGATTCCCCAGTTCTCCCGCTGGAGACTCCCGGCCACAGGATGACATCAGAAGGGGAGACCGAGGATCCGCCATCAGAAGAAAAAGAGCTAAAGCTCCTGCCAAGGCCTGGTAGGCCGTATCTCCTCCAAGGGGGAATGGTGGGCGGGAAGGTACCTGCTGCAAGAGCTGTTCTCGAAGATCTACTGTTACGGTAAGTTCCACGTAACTGTACTATCTCACTCGTAGATACAGCCTGCAGCAGGTAACACCATTAGGACTGATTCCCAAGCAATAGCGCCTGAAAGCATGCTGGGAGGAGGAAATTAGGAGAGATCTAGAACAAGTCCTGACTCTAGGACAGGAGACCCTGTAGAATGACTAGGCTGAAACCGGCTCTCCGCCGTGATGTAATATCCAGGCTATAGTGCTTAACAAATGTGTGCACTGAGCTCCAAGTAGCTGCAGCACAAATGGCTGAGGTGGAGATGTTGCGCAGTGCTGCAAAGGAGGTAGCCACTCCCCTTGTCGAGTGGCCCCGGACTGTACCCGGGAGTGGCTTATGTCTGTTGTAGCAAAATGAAATACACTGGACAAGCCAACGAGAAAGGGTCTGCTTTGAGACTGGTTGGCCCAGCATCCTCTCAGCGAAGGAAACGAATAGTTGCTCCAACTTGCGAAGCTGTTTAGTTCTATTCAGGTAGAACCTTAAGGAGCGGTGAACATCCAGGGTGTGAAGCAACGCCTCCCTCTATTAGAGTACTTGGGGAAACACACAGGCAAATCGGTGTCCTGGTTGAGAGTGAGGGCAGAGACCACCTTAGGCAGGAATTTAGGATTCGTCCTCAGAGACACTCTGTCCTGGTGAAAAATTAAATAAGGCTCCTTGCACATTAGAGCGTGAAGCTCGGAAACTCTCCTTGCTGACGTAACAGCAACTAAAAATAACGTCTTCCACGACAGAAAACGCAGCTCGCAGTCTGCGGCAGGTTCAAAGGGGGGAAGCGTGAGTTGTTCCAGGACAAAGAGTAAGTCCCAAGGAGGAATGGGATCCTTGATGGGTGGCCTAAGGTGCAACACCCCTCTCAGGAAGTCTCGAGAGGCATCAGCTGTGCCACTGTGCTGTCCCACCGGAAGTGGTATGCAGAGATCGTGCAGAGGTGCACTTTAATGGAGGAGTAGGCGAGACCCAATGGAATAGGGAAAGAAGGTATTCCAGCACCCTTTCACCGGCATTCTAAAGGGAAAGGCCACGCGGCTCATGTAATTAGCAAGAAACGGCGTACTTCATGGCGTGACACAGACAGCGACGGCTTTCTGGCCACGGAAAGGACTTCCGCCACCTCTTGCGAGACCCCGGATCACATAATGGCTATGTCTCTAGGAGCCATGCGTGCAGGTTCAGTGAGCATAAGTCCGGGTGGACTAGTGAACCCTCCTCCTGAGACAATAGGTGGGAGCTGAAAGGCAACGGAACTGGAGGTTCCCGGGACAACTGTGTCAGCATGGGGAACCAGATCTGCCTGGGCCAGAAAGGCGCTACCAGGATCATTGTTGCGTGATCCCTGCATAGTTTGAGAAGAACTCTCTGGATCAACGGGAAGGGAGGGAAAGCGTAGAGGAATCTGTCCACCCAGGAGAGGGACAACGCGTCTCGCCAGAAAACACCAGGCCCTGGATCTAGCGAGCAAAAATTGGGCAGTTTTGCGTTGGATGGGGAAGCTAATAAGTCCAACTCTGGAGTGCCCCATCGGAGAAACAGATCCTCTGCTACCTCCTGAAGAAGTTCCCACTCGTGGACTCTGGCCTGGGAACGACTCAGGCCGTCTGCGATTGTGTTGTCAACTCCGTGAAAGTGAACTGCAATCAGGCTCGCGCCGTGTCAGATTACCCAATCCCACACCCTCATAGCCTCCCTGCAGAGGGGGTTAGAGTGTGCGCCTCCTTGTTTGTTGAAGTAATACATCACCGCCGTGTTGTCTGTCTGAAGCAGAAGGGTACTCGACGGTATATCTGACTGAAAGGCCTGCAGGGCGTAAAGGACTGCCCTCATCTCCAGCACGTTGATGTGGAGGCGAGCTCCCTGAGGGGTCCATGTTCCCTGGGACCTCACCCTGTTCAGGAGCGCTCCCCATCCCAGCCCTGAGGTGTCTGTGGAGAGGATTGCCTTCAGGGATGGCGCAGTAAACGGGACACCCGCAGAAAGTGTCCCTGGGTCTAGCCACCATTGCCAGTCTCGAATCACAGCGTTCGTGATTCTGACCGGATGCTGCATGTGGTCTTGCCTTTGGACCCACTGCACCTTGAGCATCCACTGAGTTACCCGCATGTGGAGCCTTGCCAAAGGGACAGTTGGAATGGCCGCAGCCATTTTTCTGAGCAAGCGAAGGACCAACCTGGCGGGGATGGTCTTTTTTGCCGAAAGATCCCTGATGAGGGATCTGATGTGTTCCGCTCTTTCGTCGGGAAGAAAGGCTTTCCCTTGGACGGTGTCCAGAACTGTGCCTATGAACTGCAGCTTCTGGGACGGTACTAGGAGAGACTTCTCGTAGTTGATAAGAATGCCCAGAGACTGGAACAAGTCCTGGGTGCTCTGAATAGCCATCAACAGAGCCTCTTTGGAGGCGGCCATGAGAAGCCAGTCGTCCAGGTACGGGAACACGTAGTGGCCCTGTCTCCTCAGAGACGCTGCCACGACTGCCATACACTTGGAAAAGACCCTGGGGGCCGAAGACAGTCCGAACGGAAGGGCCTGGAACTGAAAGTGGTGGCCGAGAAATTCGAAGCGCAGGAACCTCCTGTGCGCTTGAGCTACTAGGATGTCCAGGTAGGCATCCTGTATGTCCAGGGACGCTAAGAAGGCGTCCTTTTTCAGCATGGGAATGAGTCCTTGGAGGGTCACCATGCGAAAACGTTTGTAGGCGACCGACATGTTGAGGTCGCTGAGGTCCAGGATTGGACGGAGGTCCCATGTTTCCTTCAGAACCAGAAAGAAGTGGGAATAGTATCCGGATCCTATCTGGCTCTCTGGGACATACTCCGCCGCTCCCTTTTGCAGGAGCGCGAGTACCTCTTGCCTGATGAGTGATCTGTGCTGACCCGAGTAACGGGAGAGCAGAGGAGGCCTTGTGGATGGCTTGTCCACAAATTCTATAAAGTGGCCTCTTTCGACCAACTGAAGGACCCACCTGTCAGTGGTTATGGACTGCCACCCTGGCAGGTGGTCCCGACTGCGGCCCCCGACCTTGGTGTCCCGTTGATCCTGAGGGGCGGGGGGCGGGGGCCGGGAAGGAGTCATGCTGTGGCGGCTGAGGGTCCAGCGGGCTGGGCCGACTTAGCTGGTCGTTGACTTCGGCCCGCTGACGACTTCCCCTTGGCTGTGCGGGAGAAGGAGCCCCTCTGTTGCGGACCGGCGCGGGACCCTGCTGTCTCTGCATTCGGCCTCAAAAACGGCTTTGGTTCCTACGAAAGGAACTAAGCTTGGGTCTGTACATGGCCTGGACAGACCGTACAGCCTTCCTGGCCTCCTGGAGTTTGGTGAGGACCTTCTCCGAGGACTCACCAAAAAGAACTTCTCCATGAAACGAGGTGTCCAGGATGTTCTTCTGGACGTCTGGGGTGAATCCGGAGACACGGAGCCGTAAGTGTCTCCGGAGGCATATGCCTGAAGCTGCCGCTCTGGCCGAGGAGTCCGCAGAATCATACGCGGCTCGCAGCACCTGGGTTCCCATGTCCGAACCCGTACGAAGGAGTTGCAGTAACTCCTCCTTCTGCTCACCTTCTGGCATCTTTTCCTCCAGATCCAGTCCCTGCTCCCACAAGGCGTTTTGAAATTGTACCATGTGGGTCAAGTAGTTGAGGGATCTGATGGCGCAGGTAGCTGATGCATACGTGCGCCTGCCCATAGCGTCCAGCTGTTTGGACTCTGGGTCCGGTGGCAGGGTGCTCAAATGTTGCGGCCTCTGGGACCGGTCAGGAGAGGCTGTAATGGCCAGAGAATCGGCCAGAGGATGTGATGCCAAGTACTGGTCCTCCCTGGGGGCCTTATACAGGCGGTCAGCTTTCTTCGGCATCGCTGGAAGCGAGTGTGGACGTTTCCACGCTGCCTTGGTGACATCCACGAATGTGTCCACTAAGGGTGGCACCACCACAGGCTTAGGATCTTTTTGCCGAAGATATCTGGCAAGGCGTAATCTCTCGGGGTCTAGTTCCTCTGCGTCTCAGCCCATGTTCTCCTGGATATGCCTCATAATCTCTGAGAACGATGGGTCATCCGGAGGAGATCTTGGAAGCTCACGTGGGTCCGGAGAAGGGACGTTGATCGGAGAGGGGGATCTGGATCCGTCCGAGAAGTCCGATCCTGCGTCCTCCATCGAAGGCAAACGGCGGCATCTTCTGGGTCTCTTGGGGCTGGGTGACCCTGAAGAAGATCTGGACGGAGGTCTCCTTTTTTCTGTTCTACCACTAGGAGGATCCGTAGGCTCCTGGGGGGGAGGTACTCGGCCCGCATCCCTGGGTGAAGTAGGGGGCGCGGGGGCTGGCGGAGTTGCAGGTGGAGGAGGAGGAGGAGGTGTGGGAACCACATCCTTCTTTATGGTGTCCCACCAGTAAGTAAACAGCTCCTTGACCTCGGATATGCTGAGGCCCGACGACGGACCGGGCGCCGATGGCCGGTCGTCGGGTTCCGGCGTCGGCTCCCCAGGGGTCTCAGGTTCCGGCGAGGGTTCCCTGGGGGGTGCGACAGGACTGGGTTCGCCCGTCTGGTCCTCAGGCTGGGTCAGCTCCTCCTCCGTGATCGCCTCTTGACCGACGTCAGTGGGAGGCGAAGGGGTCCTCTTCTCAGTAGGTACAGACGTCAGTCCCCTGGCCGGCATCCGTGGAGGCGAAGGCTTAACCGGCGATGGGCGTCTGGCGGTCGTCGGTTCTCGGTGCCGATGGTGTTTAGCCGACATCGGGTGGGCCGGCGTCGGGTCCGACGATCTCTTAAGTGAAGTCAGTTCTTTGGTCTTCCGCTGGGGAGGAGGAGGCAAAGAAACTGACCTGGCGTCAGGTTCCAAATGGCGGGAACTGGACTTGTGACGGTGATGACGGTCCCCCGACCTCGACAGGGCCTTAGTGGCCGAGGACGAAGAAGTTCTGGAGGTCTTGGCCTGAGGAAGAGAGGAGGAACCCAAAGAAGTCTTCACCGCTGCAGGGGGAGGCTGAGAGCGGGCCCGGGAAGGGGAGTGGTCGGACCGGGAGCCGGAGCTACGGGAGTCAGAGGCCCTAGACGGGGACCTGGATCTCACTCTCTCCCTATGCTTCTCAAGGTGTCTCCGGGCCTTGTCGGAAGATTCCCCCTTGGAGGCTGCGCCCATGGCTTTAATCTTTTCACCGAGCAGGAGCGCCTGAAGGGCCTTCTGGCTGACGGATCCGGGTCGGCTGTTGAACCCCTGGCAGAAGGAGCAGGCCTGGGTGTCGTGGTCTGGGCCTAGACACCAGCGATTTATACGAATGCGGTCTTTTGAATGGGATTTGTTTCCTCACAGGCGCACTTTCGACGGATGGCCTTCAACGGAAGTTGAGAGGACATCAGACAGAAGCTGAGAAGAAAAAACAAATTTTTTCCCGAAGGAAGAACTTAACCAGGCGTCGCGCGCTAGAAACTAACTGAAGGGTCGAGACATGCAAGTCGACGGCGGGAAAGAACTGGGGAATCTGGCGGGACCGCCTCCTGATATACTACGTCTGGCGTCGGGGGCCGGACAGACATCGGAGGCGGTCCCCGCTGAGGACTGCTAGCTAGAAGATTTCCGTGGGGTCCTGACGCCTGCTGGCTTCAGTCCTAATGGTGTTACCTGCTGCAAGAGCTGTATCTCGAAGTAAGATCCTATATTTCTGCATTTGACTTATGAAGATATTATGTTTGGCACAAATATATCCCTGAATGGTAAATATGATGCCTAAACTATGTATACTGTTCTGACACTGATACATTATTATCTCTGGCAGGCCAGATGCCTGTTAGTATTACACCAGAAAATGATCTTGTTACAGGAAATTGTGTGTAATATCAAGACTGCTGTGCTTACTGTTAAAATAAATGATTTTAAATTTAGGTCTAGGTCATGATTTTTTCAGTTTTGGAATAGCTGTGATATTTGGCAGATCGACTGAATTATTTTTCTATTGATTTGTCTAGTTTTTGTTTATCTAGATTTTTTGTTTAGCCTATGTTTCTGTTTTTACTGTATTTTTCCGATATGCTTGTATTTCTTTTGTATATTTCTGTAATGAAGTCCATTTTTCCTTTCAATAAAATTCCCCTACTCTTTTCGATAAGTGCCATGGGATCTTTAACATCCACCTGAACTACCACTAATCCAGGCAGATGGGATCTCGGTTTAACGTCTCATCTGAAAGACGGCACCTCAGAAGTGCAGCACCCCACTCATGCTACACTACAGTGTCAGTACTGGGATATTAACCTAAGTGCCAGATGTGGGAACTGAACCCATAGCCCTCTGATCTTCCGGGCTCAAAGGCAAATGTACTACCTACCTACCTACCTACCTACCTATATGTTGTTCATCCACACTGTTTGGCAGATTCCTAGCAGTTCTCCGGGAGGAGGGAAGCAAGACGCACACCCCCTATTCAGGGAACAAAGATTGGAGAACTGAGGCCCCAAAACCAGCATCCCGGCATGACTCAAGGTCGATGTGGTAGTGGGTGATGAAGGTGTTTGCTGACTTCCAGGTAGCAGCCCGACAGATTTCCTGGATAGCGATGTCCCTGGAAGCAGCCACCGATGCAGCAGTATGGCGGGTAGAATGAGCTCTTATCCCTCTGGGAGGCTCCCTGCCCACCAACTCATAGCACAGACCTATGCATGATGTAATCCATCTTGCAACAGTCCACTTTGCTGCAGGTCTGCCAGAAGCAGCTTCAGCGTAGGTGACAAACAGCTGGCGAACCTCCCCACGAATTTCTGACGTCCTCTTCTTGTGATAGGAGAGAGCACATCTCAGGTCCAAAGTATGGAGCCTGTACTTGGCCTGTAAGGTGTAATTATGGTAGTATACTGGCAGAGCCAACACCTGGTTAAGGTGAAACTCTGACACCACCTTCACAAGGAATTTCTGGTGGTGGCGCAGGACAATTTTGTCCCTGTGGAAGACCAGATAAGTGATGTCCACCGAAAGCGCCTGGAGCTCCCCTGTCCTTCCAGCAGACGTGATAGCCACCAGGAAGGCCGTCTTCCACGACAAGTGTGACAGCTCACACTTGTGCACTGGTTCGAATGGCTTGTTCATGAGCTTTGCCAATACCAGCAGTAGATCCCACGGAGGGGATATGTGATCCAGGCCTTTGAAAAAGCTCCCGACCACTGTCTCCTATGTCAATGTTGGCTG
The DNA here is from genome assembly GCA_016271365.2 of Neoceratodus forsteri. Classification (NCBI taxonomy): domain Eukaryota; kingdom Metazoa; phylum Chordata; order Ceratodontiformes; family Ceratodontidae; genus Neoceratodus; species Neoceratodus forsteri. The sequence goes on along the minus strand of CM057453.1, from coordinate 283,239,991 downwards.
ACCGGCCCGCGCCCGGTAAGCAGAAATGGCTGCCTGGTGCACCCTAAGGGTCGATGACCACAGACCTCTTTTGGAGAGAGACCAAAGATAGTCAAGAATGTTAGCCACTGAACAGGATAAAGGGTCCATACCCTTACCCTGACACCAAATGGAAAACCTTTTCCATTTGAAAGCAAAACATTTCCTGGTCGATTCCTTTCTAGATGCCTCCACCACAGTGTAGACATCTTTGGAAAGACCCAAAGCCTGGAACTCTAGCCGCTCAGGTACCAGCCTGTGAGGTGCAAGGATTGAAGGTCCAGATGGAAGCCCTTCCTCGGATTCAGAGATATCCGGTCCGGGCATGTACAAAGCCGCTCCAGGGGCCTGCAGCTGAGGATGAGGAGATCTGGATACTAGAACTGGCATGGTCAGTCTGGGGCTACCAGAATCACCTTCACCTTGTCCCTCCTCACTTTGTGTAACACCTTGTGGATCAAGGGAAATGGAAGGGAGGCATGGGGTACACAGACTCAAGAAGGCATTCCCCAGCAGCGAGCCCTGCTGAGAAGGGCGGGCATGAAACAGCCTCAGCTTGGTGTTTTCCCTTGAGGCAAACAGGTCCACCATCGGTTTGCCCCAATGGGAGAACAGGCTGTAAGCTACCTCTGGATGGAGAGATCACTCGTGGGATGTCTGGCCTAAGCGGCTGAGAGCATCCGCCAGCTGGTTCGAGGCTCCTGTCACATGAATGGCTAGGAGATCCGCCTCCAACCGGCCTACGAGGGTCCAGATGCGGAGCGCCTCCTTGCATAGCAGATAAAGAGCGCGTGCCGCCCCGCTTGTTGAGGTAGTACATGGTTGTGGTATTGTCTGTCTGGACTTGAACCACTTGACCCCGGAGCTGAGGAGTGAAAGCTGATGGTGCCAGTCTGACTGCTCTGAGCTCCAGCAGGTTGATGTGGCACCAGGACTCCGCGGGGGTCCAGAGCCCGTGGGCCCTGCTGTCCCCCACGGGACTCCCCAGCCCATGAGAGAGGCATCGGTCGTAAGAACAACTGTCGGCTCAGGTGGACAAATGGGATCCCTTCCTGCAAACGGTCTGGCGCAGCCCACCATTGGAGAGCGTCCCACATCTTCTGGGTTACAGTGATCACATGGTCGAAATGACTGTGACACTGAGTCCACTGGGCAGCCAGTTCCCACTGGAGGGAGCACATGTGCAACCGGGCCCAATGGACCACTGAGGTGCACGCCGCCATGTAACCCAGAAGGCGCAGAAAGTCCTGGGTAGTGTGCAAGTGCCGAACCAGAAATGATTGGGCAAAGGAGGAGAGAACCTCCACCCTGTCCGTCGGGAGTCAAGCTCTGGCTTGACAAGAGTTGAGCTCTGCCCCGATGAAGCCCATCACCTGAGAAGACATGAGTTCTGACTTGGCCTCGTTGATCAGGAGGCCGAGTTGGGAGCAGGTTTGGAGGGCCAGATCCCTGGACCTCTCCACCTCCTGTTGGGTGGAACCTGCCAGGAGCCAATCATCGAGGTAGGGGTAAATTCTGACACCCCGACGCCGGAGATGGGCCACCACCACTGCAATGCATTTGGTGAAGACCCGAGAGGCTGATGACAGGCCAAACGGCATGGCTCGGAACTCATACAAGGTCTCTTCGACCCTGAAGTGGAGGAACTGCTGATGGGACGGACGGATTGGGATGTGAAAGAACGTGTCCTGAAGATCCAGTGAACAGAAATGAAAATTACTTACCTACCGTAATTATGATCTTTCTGTGTACCTTCACCATTCATCACTGTTGGGTACTTGGTCGGAGGTCAGGACCCCGCTTTTTTTTTTTTTTTAGGTAGGTGGAGCCAACGCACCATCGGCGCCACTCTCGAGGCCGACGCACTGTGTGGTTCTCTCAGGTTGGCAATTAGGCTGTGTCGACTCCGCCTGCCTGCCAGTTCTGAGTCACCGGAGAGGAAAGAGGAAGGGAGTGGAGGGTGGGACAAGGAAGTCCAAGGGACGGAAAAAGGAAAAGATGTATGAACCAAAAGGAGAAATAACGACTGAGAGGACAAAAAGGGAGAAGAGTTGGAAACTAAAAGGATTGGGAGGGGCCCCAATCTCTGGAAAAGGAAGAGGGAGGTAGGATGGGTAAAGAATTTAGGAAGAGAGGGGAGAAGGTTAACACATCCCAGACCCTGGTCCGTCTCCAGATTGTATAGGAACTGCAAGGAGTAGCCAAAGGCTTTCTGCCAGAATTCAAGGCACAGAATTGCTGGCAAACACTCCAGATAAGCAGAGTCGGCTATTCTGGAAGAAGTACAGGGTACAGAGAATTAACACCCTCTGAAAGAAAGATTATTGGTGAAAAAAAGGGAAACTTTTTTTTTTTTAATATATATAAACAAGAAAAAATAGGTTGGACGGGAACAGGGAGAAGGAGGAGAGAAAGGAGAGCGACTGTCAACTCCCACCCCACAGGGGTGGAGCCAAAGCACTGGAGAAGGAGTGCCCCCCCCCCCCGCTGTCCACTCTTCTCGGAACATTATCCCCCTGTGTGCCCTTGTTTTACCCCACTCCTAAGAAAGGAGAGGTGGAAGGATGGGCACAGAGAGGGAAGGGAACCCAGAGACTGAGGCCCCAGGGGGATGGAGGGTGGGATCATGATGAATGGTGAAGATACACAGAAAGATCATAATTATAGTAGTTACGTAATTTTCATATCTTATCTGTGTCAATCTTCACCATTCATCACTGATGGGTGAGTACCGAGCCCCACCAAAGGGGGTTTCTTTTACGCCCTAAGGGACAAAGTCCCCTAGCTCTCAGTGGGTGACACACTAAGAGGGAGAATCTTCAGGGTCTGGAGAGGCCCGAGAGCGGGAAGAGTGAGATGGGGTCTCCCCCGGAGGGGAAAGGAAGTTGCCCCCGACAAGCACAGTCTCGCTCTACGGGAGAAGAGATAGGTTCTCTGGTGAGCAGAGTTAATCACCCTACGCCAGGCCAAGGGTGACAACCGGGAAAGACGCAGCCATGCTGTCCACCTAGTGCAGATCGCTGTCCCTACAACCCTGGTAGCTATCTCGCTGGCATCATAGGATTCCCGCTTGGTGCCTTGCTAGCTCCAGGCCACACGCAGAGTGCAATGGCTTGTCCGGTTTTGTTCAGATCAGGCAATGAGGCTAGGAGCTGACCTAGCCTGGACCACAAGAACCTGTCGTAGGCTGCATAGTGGGCCTGATGTGCAGAAATGGAAAGCAATAACCGTGCCGAGTAGAAAGTCCTCTTACCCCAGAAATCAAAATCCGAGGAGTCGATCTGGGGGCCGGTCACGGTCAAGGGCGCTAAGCCCATCAGGAGTATCCAACTGCGTCAATCCGGACTGCAGATGAGGCATGGAACCTGAAGACTCCAGGGGTGTGCAATACCTCTGGCTGAGATTCCTTGGGGCAGGAACTCCGGAGAAGGACCTCTGCCAGGAACGCAACGCCGCCTCCCGAAAAGGAGCAGGCCAGGGCAGCACCACAAGGGTGGCCTCGCCAAAATCACCTAGAAAGGCGTGCGCCGAGTGCTCAGGATTGCTAATAGTGGCAAGTGTGAGGTGTAAGTCTTCAAACATCCTTACGAGGAAGCGCTGATACTCAGCGAGATCAGCAGCTGGAGAGATGTGGACAGAAGGTTCCTCTCCCCCAGAAGAGGGGGATGACGAGCTAGAGGGCACCGGCTGTTCACGGGGTGGCTGCCCAGGGGGAAGGTTGAAAAACCTGACTGTCCATCACCCTAATGTAAGCTGGGAACTGAGTAGCCACCGCTCTGAACTGCTCCCAGGAGAGAGGCCTGCTAGGACCAAGGATGCCTGGGAGCGCAGGAGAATGTGGCAGAGGAATGGGGACAGAGCCAAGAAGAGATGTCGGCTGACCTCCACCTGAGGTGAGTAGCGGACCGGGAGCACCCAGGGAAGAAGATGCCTCAGAAGACCCCACAGCCGACAGCTGAACAACCATTTCGGTACTGCCTTGGCTGCGCCCGGAAGAATCCCCCCGTGAGGCGACCAGGGCTGTATAGGTCCAGAAGGACAGTATCTTACCTCAAAAGAATGGGGCTCTCTCAATGAGATCGAGGAGGAAGAGCGGCGATCTGCACTACGGCTTCTCCCAGAGCCCAGGTGTACCCCCAAAAAAGGCCACCGTGCCGACCCCACGGAGTCCGAAAGAGCCCTCCTCCTCGAGAGGGACAGCTTAGGTAGCTGACTGCTCTGGGCAGTACCCGAAGGAGCTATCCAGGGCACAGCACCCTCCCCTCCTGTAGGTGCTCTGATCGGCCCCAAAGTTGGGCGATCTAGGCACACCACAGGTGGGGGTACCACTACTGAGGGGTCAGTGAACCCACCAAGACCAGGCTGCAGAGCAATGGTGGCCTGCACCACTGCCCACTGGTCAGCACCCCTGACCCCAGTCTTGGTACCCATTGACCCCACCTCAGAAGGGGGCTGACTCCGACTTGTCGAGGAGACTACTGGGCTGCCCACCTCAACAGCCAACCCCAACGGGTCAGACTGTCCATCTGACTAAGAGCTCGACTCCGCCTCCGAGGAGGTAGAGACCGAGGCCCTGTGCCAAACCGTAGGAGGGTGCCCACCGCCATCTTTGCCAAAGGGGCCAGAAACCAAAGTCATGCCCGAGCCAGCACCAGTGCCCCCTACAGCACCGCGAGCGGAATCTGCAGGGGGCACGGCTCCAGCCCGAACAGGAGCTCCACAGTCGGGGCCAGCCACGGCGCCATCTGGCCCCACAGCGCCACTCGCAGAAAAGGAGGCCCAGGACGCGGCTCCAAGGCGCCGCGAATGGTGCCGAGGGCAGAGGCAGCATGCTCAACCTCGGTGCCGGCGAGAGACATGGACAAAGGCAGGGTCGTAACAGCTCCCACAGTGCTAGCAGCAGTGTCTGCGACGCGAACAGCAATGACAGAATCTATGGCACCGCGTGACAACTTGGCGTTGACAACGGCTCCATCAGGGCACATGGCGCCATGAGCGGCACCGACCGGCGTCGAGGATGGCCCGACCGGGTCCTGCGAACTGCAGGTCCGACACTGGGGAGCCTTCACCCCCAGAGAGGCGGTTTTCCATGGGCGGTACTCCGCCGCCCCAAAAGGAGTGGGACGGGCGCCTGCGCCATGGAAGGAGCTCGGCAATGGCTAGGGCTACTAGGTAGCCGAGGCTCCCTCCTCCTCAGTCCTTGTAGAACTGGGAGGGACCCAGAGGAAAGGCCGAGAGGCGTGGCTTGGCCCAACAAGTGCCGCCCAACCCCAATCGGTGGAGTCACGCCTTTCCATGCAATCTGTTCGATGACCGGTGGTCCATGGAGAATCAGGTGTCGATGAATCCATGTCGTGAAGCGGGCTAAGACACGAAAGACACGTCGTGCTGGTCGGTGACGGAATACTTTCTCGCCGGCACTCATTAGATTGGGGCCGCAATTCCTTCCTAGTTTTCTTGCCCTCCAACCAAAACAGACTCGACGTCGCAGAAATATAAAGAAATGGAAAGATCTTACCGGTGACTTCTAGTATGGCAAAGCAGAAACGGCAGGAACTGGACGGACTTCGCATCAAGTAAATAAAGGGACAGCATCAAAGGTTTTCGGCATCAAACTAAACCTCTAGCAGCAGCACTACCGCAGTCAAACCTCTAGGGAGGCGAAGTACTGGCAGGCAGGCAGAGTCGACATATCCGAGCGACCAACCCATGAGCGACACACAGTCCGTTGGCCTTGAGGTGGCGCCGAGTGCGTCGGCTCCCACCTAAAAAAAAAAAAAAAAAAAAAAAAGCTCCTGAGGGTCCTGACCTCCGCTAAGTACCCAACAGTGATGAATGCTGAAGACTGACACAGATAAAATACACATGTTTCGCTCCAAGGATGGTATGATCCGGGACAGAGTGACCAACCCGAAAGGTGCGTGACCTGAGGTATTGATTCAGGTCATGGAGATCTAGAATGGGGCACCTGCCCCCTGTCCGCTTGGGCACCAGACGTACCTGGAGACAAAGCCTGGATCTGCAGATGGATCCGCCACGAGAGTTACTGCCTCCTTGAGGAGGAGCTGAGCAATGTAGTCTCGAAGAGCTGACTGGGTGCATGCGGAAAATACAGGTTACTCACCTGTAACAGGAGTTCTAGGAATGGTATATGTTGTTCATCCACACTCATTGGCAGGTATCCTTGCCGCTTTAAATCTTGCCGGAAGGTCTTCAAGCTTGCTCCTCCCACCCAACCGGGTGGTATAACTCTCGGCTCCACCCCATGGCGCCAGATCTGGCCGCGGAAGCTCAGGTTGTCTTGTCGAAGCGGGAGTGTCGGAGTTAGGATGAACAACATATACCATTCCTAGAACTCCTGTTACAGGTGAGTAACCTGTATTTCTAGGGACATGGATATGTTGTTCATCCACACTCATTGGCAGACTCCTAGCAGTTCTCCGGGAGGAGGGAGGCAAGACGACACCCCCAATACTTACTTGGGAAAGAGAGACTGAGAACCGAGGCCCCAAACCAGCATCCCGGCGTGACTCAAGGTCGATGTGGTAATGGGTAATGAAGGTGTTTGCTGACTTCCAGGTAGCAGCCCTGCAGACTTCCTGGATAGGGACGTCCCTGGAAGCAGCCACCGTCGCAGCAGTATGGCGGTAGAATGAGCTCTTATCCTCTGGGAGGCTCCATGCCGCCAACTTATAGCAGAGATCTACGAGGAGGTTACCCACCTGCTTATCGTCCAGCTTGGCTGCAGGTCTGCCAGATCGCGGCTTCAGCGCGGGTGACAAACAGCTGGCGAACCTCTCCCGAATTTCAGCCGTCGCTCCTTATAATAAGCGGCCCTTCTAGGGTCAAAGTATGGAGCCTATATTCGCCTCCGAGGTGTGATTGGGGTAGAACACCGCAGAGTCAACATCTGGTTAAGGTGAAACTCCGGCACCACCTTCGAAGGAATTTCGGTGGGGGAGGACAACCTTGTCCTTGTGGAAGACCAGGTAAGGAGACTCGATGGAAAGCGCCTGGAGCTCTCCCATCCTTCTGGCTGGCGTGATAGCCACCAAGAAGGCGGTCTTCCACGACAGGTGAGAGAGCACACCTGTGCATAGGTTCGAATGGCTTGCCCATGAGCTTTGCCAGTACCAGCAGTAGATCCCATGGAGGTGGGGGTTCCCGCACTGGAGGGAAATGTGATCAAGGCCTTTGAAAAGCGCCAGACCATTCTCCTGCGCCACTGACTGCTTCCCCCGGCTCACTGTAGGCAGAGATGGCTGCCAGGTGCACCCTTAGGGTCGCATCAAGCTCCTTGACTAGAAAGGGACCATAAATAGTCCAAGATGCTTGCCAAGGAACAGGAGGAAGGGTCCAAGCCCTTGCCCTGACACCAAATGGAAAACCTTTTCCATTTGAAGGCATAGCATTTTCTGGTCGACTCACTGCGGACGCCTCTCACTACATTGAGGACCTCGTCGGGAAAGACCCAAGGCCTGGAACTCTGGCACTCAGGAACCAGGCCGTCAGGTGCAGGGATTGAAGGTCCGGATGGAACACCTTCCCTGATTGACTGAGAGCAGGTCCGGGCGAGCTGGAAGCTGCCGCGAGTCCTGGAGCTGAGACTGAGGAGATCTGGGTACCAGAACTGGCGAGGCCAGTCTGGGGCTATCAGAATCACCTGCGCCTTGTCCCTCCTCGCCTTGAGAAGCACCTTGTGGATCAAGGAAATGGGGAAAGGCGTAAAAGAGGCCCGGGTCCACTGCCTCGAAGGCATCCCCTGCAGCGAGCCCTGCTGAGGCGGGCATGGAACAGACTCAGCTTTGCATTCTCCTGGAGGCAAACAGGTCCACCTGAGGTGTGCCCCAATGGGAGAACAGATGCTGTACTACCTCCGGCAGGAGAGACCACTGTGGGATGCAGCCCCTATCCGGCTCAGGGCATCGGCCAGGGTGTTGGAGGCTCCTGCCACGTGAATGGCTAGAGATCCGCCTCCAGGTCGCGCACGAGTGACCAAATGGAGAGCTTCCTTGCATAGAAGCATGGAGCGTGTCCCGCCCTGGCCGTTTAGATAGTACATGGTCATGGTATTGTCCGTCTGGACTCGGACCACTTGACCCCGGAGGAACGGAGCAAAGGCAGTGAGAGCTAGGCGGACCGCTCGGAGCTCCAGCAGGTTGATGTGGCATCGGGACTCCCGCGGGGACCAGAGGCCATGAGCCCGGTGTTCCCCCAGATGGGCACCCCAACCCATCAGAGAGGCATCGGTCGATAGAGAGACCGCCGGCTCGGGCGACGAACGGGATGCCCTCCTGCAAATGATCTGGAATGGTCCACCACTGGAGAGCTGTCCACATCCCCTGTGTCACCGGACAAGCTGGTCCAAAGGATCGCAGGCTGCAGACCACTGGCTGGCCAGTCCTCACTGAAGGGGACGATGTTCCAGCTGGCCCAACGGACCACGCTGGTGCAGGCCGCCATGAGACCCAGGAGGCGCAGGAAGTCCCGGCAGGGCGCAATTGCCCAACCAGAAATGATCGGGCAAAGGAGGAAAGAACCTCGGCCCTGTCCGCCGGGAGCAGCTCTGGCTCGAAGAGAGTCGGCTGTGCCCGATGAATAGAATCACCTGCTTCGGCTCGAGAGTCCGACTTGGCCTCGTTGATAAGGAGGCCCAGTTGAGAGCAGAGACCTGGAGGGCCAGATCTCTGACCACTCCGCCTCCTTCCTGGAGGGAGCTGCTATCAGCCAGTCGTCCAGGTAAGGGCACACCCGACCCTCGGCGCCGCAGGAATGCTGTCACCACTGCCATGCATTTGGTGAAGACCCTGGGAGCTGGAGACAAGCCGAAGGGCATGGCTTGGAACTCGAAGAGGGATCCTTCCGCTCGGAAGCGAAGGAATCTCTGGTGAGACGGACGGATAGGGACGTGAAAAAACGCGTCCTGCAAGTCCAGAGAGCAGAACCACACGCCGCGTTCCAAGGATGGTATTATCTGAGCCAGAGTGACCATCCTGAAGGTTCGAGACCTTAGGAACTTGTTTAGGTCGTGTAGGTCGAGAATGGGGCGCCAGCCCCCCGTCCGCTTCGGAACCAGGAAATACCTGGACACAAACCCTGGGTCTGAAGGAGGGTCCACCACCTCTCTTATCACCTCCTTCTGGAGGAGGAGATGTGCGTCGCTCGACGAGCCGCCAGTGAGGCTGGGGATCCCGGCCCCGAGGCGCACGCTCTGAAGGGTGGTGCCTGCTCGAATTCCAGAGGCAGGCCTCTTCCCACCACCTCCAAGACCCACCTGTCCGTGGTAACAGCGGACCAGGCGGAACGGAAGTGCCGGAGCCGTCCCCCCACGGGGGGACCCAGGGGTAAGGTGACGGAATGGGGGCGACACCCCTCAGCCCGTCACTGGGCAGGCTTGGAGGAGGGACCGGCCGAGGGACCTCCTGGGCCTTTTCCTCCCTGCCTCCTGTTAGAGGAAGCCGGCGGCTTGGGTTTGGGATGCCAAGGCCGAGCCTGCTGGCCCTGACGTTGCTGGGCCGGGCGCACCGGGGGCACAGAAGGACGAAAGGGCTTAGGCTGTGGTTTGCGGCCTTTGTCCTTCTGAGCGGAAGAGACCGAGTCCAAGGTAGCATTGACTTCTATCCTCTGCAGGTGACCTTCCACCCCAGGGCAAGAGGTCAGTCCCAAAAGGGAACATCCGCCAACTTGTGCTGGGTATACAGGTAAAGGTGGATATCCTCAGCCAAGCTCCGCCGACGCATAGCCACTGCGGCCGCCACCGATCTGGCACATGAGTCCCCTATATCCAAAGCAGTCTGGAGCTGCTGTTTGGCCACTGCCCTGCCCAGGTCCCGCACCTGCTTAACCGTAGTCTGCAGATCGGGCGGAAGATGAGGATGACCTCATCCAGGGAGCCCAACAGGGCATGAGAAAATGTGCCATGAGGACGGCCGAACTGGCCCTGACGAAGGCCGAGAGGACGATGGCGACTTTTCGCCCGATATAGTCCAATTTCTTGGACTCCTCGCCAGGAGGTTTGTTCCATCCCTGGCGCTACGGGCGCTCGAAAACGCTGTCGGTAACCAACCCTCAGCAGAGGGGTGTTCAAAACCGACAAGGAACCGGGGACCGATACTTCCTGGCCATCCTGGCCGAAGGTGCAGGGCAGGAAGCAGGGCGCTGCCAAAGCTCCAGTGCCGGACCCACTATGGCCTCGGCCACCGGAAAGGCCTCCGTCGGAGAATCCCCTCGGTCCAGAATCTCTGTGAGGGGATACCTGGCCCGTTTGGAAACGGGTTCGAGCTCCATCCCGGTGGACTCCGAGATGAGCCGAAGCAGTCCTAGGAAGGACGACGGGCTATCGTCCATTGACTGACCTCCTGAAGACTCCAAGTCCAGTCGCTTGGAGAAAAAGGAGGAATCATCTTCGACTCGGAAGAGTCCTCAAGAGCTGCCTCTGGCCTGAGCCACCCTTCACCTGCCGAGGTCGGTCGGGAGTGAGGGTAACCGACAGCGATGGGGTGGACCCTTAGCCGATCGAGAATCCTTGGTGAGCCCCAGTTGGTGGCTGTGGAGGCGGAGGTTCCACCGAATCAGTGGAGCAGCTGGTTTTGGCCAACAACCGCCTGGTAGGCTCGGATAAGTCGAAGGGCTGTGTCGGCCGCCCGGTGACAGCTACTTAATGGCCGGGAAGGCGACGGGCCGGCCATCCCGCCAGGAGGAGCTGTTGCAACATAAGGTCCTCGTACCGTCGACGTAATTTACGCCAAAGCCTCCCCTCGTCCGAGGAGGACGACGAGCGGCGACGCCGCTTACCGCGGTGCCGAGACCGCCTATGACGGTGGGATCGGCTGGACCGCGAAGAGGTCCGAGACCGAGAGTCCCGGAATTTCCGAGGTCGGTGCTGGGAGGTGTCGGCCGGAACCGGCACTCCCTTCGGCTCGGATGGTCCATCCGAGGGCTCCGGAACCGGAGGCACAGGCGAGCCCACGGGATCCTCAACTCCTCCCGGGGGAACCGGGGAGAAGGGAATCTCGGCTGCTAAAGGCGACAGCCCGTTCACAGTCGAGAAAATCTCGACTTCATCGGTGGGAGTCTCGTCAACTGACCTGACGGGACACCGTGAGGCCAGTGGCCGGCCGAGCGGTCGATCGAGCCGACGGTCGACGACCCGGAGAGGGACCTTCCCGCCTCCAAGAGCGGCCGACGGGAGGGACTTACCCTGTCCCTCTTTTGGACCGAGAATAAGGTACTGCAGACGAAGCTTCTCCTTTAGTGGAGAGGGACAGACAAAGCTCCTTAAAGGAAGCCGTGAAGAAGAGCCCAGAGAGAGCGGGATAAATGGCGCGGCCGAGGAAGATATGGCCAGCGCCGCCTCCTCTTCGAGGGCGACCATCCGCTCGAGCTGATCCGCCGAGCCCGCCGCCGCGGACACCGCCAACCGGGCCTCCTTGGACTTCACCGTGGAAACGCTCGACGCCCAGTTGCAATCTGGCAGCACGGTTCTTCGAGGACGAGGCCGAGAAAGATGAGCACAGGTCGCAGCCCGCGGGCCGTGCTCAAGGCCTAAGCAGTAGACACACGGGAGTGTGGATCCGTCCGAGACATCTTCACCCAGATGGGCATCTCCAAACTGGAGTCGACGGTCCATCGCAGCCGCGAGGGATCAAGACTGAAGTCTTTTTTCGCAAAAATTTATTTTTAAACCGCAAACGGAGAAATAGGAACCAGTCTCAAACGCAGAGCGTTAAGGAGGGAACCTGAGCTTCCAAGCGGTAAGGAAGATCTGGCGTCATGGGGAGGAGCCGAGAGTTATACCACCCGGGTGGGTGGGAGGAGCAAGCTTGAAGACCTTCCGGCAAGATTTAAAGCGGCAAGGATACCTGCCAATGAGTGTGGATGAACAACATATCCATGTCCCTAGAATCCATTCTTGCTGAGGGGCGCAGACTTAGCAGGGAGGGTACTGCTCGAATTCTAGAGGCAGTCCCTGAGTGACCACTTCGAGAACGCACCTGACCGTAGTGATAGCGGACCAGGCAGAAAGGAAGTGGTGGAGCCAGCCCCCCACGGGAAGACGCAGAGCTTACATGACGGGAATAGGGGTGGCAACCCCCATCCCATCACTGAGCAGGCTTGGAGGAGGAGGCTCCAGGACCTGATCCTCTGCGGGCCTGCTGGGGTTCAGGCTTGGGCCGAGGGCGCCAAGCTTGAGCCTGCTGCTGTCCTCCTTGGTAGGAGGACTGCTGAACCTCAGGGGCCAAAAGCGCTTCTTCTTTTTCTTCTGCTGGTTCTTGCCCAAAGAACTCTTGGCAGAAGTGGCGTCCAAGGTGGCATTGGACTGCTCTATGCACTGTAGGTGACCAGCCACTCCCGGGTCGAACAAGTCGGTCCCAAGGAAAAGCACATCAGCTAACTTGTGGTGAGTATCCGCTGGGAAGGAGGAGAGCCTTAGCCAAGCCCTTCGGCGAGAGGCAACTGCGGCGGCCATCGAGCGGGCACAAGAATCCCCAATGTCCAAGGCTATCTGGAGCTACTGTTTTGCAGCAGCACGGTCCTGATCCCAGACCTGCTTAACCGTGGTCTGCATGTCCGCGGGGAGATGTGGGAGGACTTTATCTAATGATCCGAGAAGGGCATGAGAGAAGTGTGCCATGACAATGGCCAAACTTACCTGACGAAGGCCCAAGGAGGAAGCCACACAGACTTTCCACGCCGAATGGTCCAAAAGCTTGGACTCTTTATCCCCTCTCTTGAGGATGTCCATGAGAGGGTACTCCGCCTTTTTCTGGATGGGTTCCAGGGGCATCCCTGTGGAATCAGAGATGAGATGAAGGATCCCTTGGAAAGAGGAAGGACCTTCCTCCACGATGTGCCAATGGACAACTCATCATCCCCAGGATGAGAGTGGAGCCCGGTGACATCAGAGTACGAAGAGTCAGGGTATAGCAGCCTGCCACCCAAATCACCCTCGACCTGCCGAGGGGCGTCTGGGTTGACCGTGACAGTCAGATCGCCGGGAGCCCGGTATCTGAAAAAATGGTCCTCTTGGAAGGAGCCCTCTTACAGGCTGCTTAGGCAGCGGCTCCACCACTATCGTTGGAGAGGCCGGTATAGGCCAAACCAGAAGACAGGCCAGCCCAGCGGACAGGGGAACCAAAGGCTTCGGTTCCGAGGGGGTTGGCTTCGGCCTAGGAGGTGAAAGCCAAGTAATGGCCAGGGTAGGCAGCAGAGCTGGCTTATGCCCAGACAAAATCAGCTGTTGCCACATAAGGTCCTCGTAGCACTGGAATTTCCGTCTGAGCCTCTCCTCATCCAAGGAGGATGAGGGGCGACCTAGCCAGCGTTACTCTCTTTTGGAGCACTTGGCTTGCTCTTCCGCTCGGGCCGAGGGGGTTTCAGACGCCGACCAAGATCGGACAGGCCAACCTTCAGTCGCCGAGACACTTGTGGAATCGGTGAAAACCTGGGTCCGGAACCGGGACCTCGATGGGGACACCAGCGGGCTGGGTTTCCTCATCGGGGAACACAAGGACCGGAGTCCCCTCTAAGGAGTCATTGACCGGGGCCGGTGACGGCGGGTCAATTGGATCGAATACAATCTCGACCTCATCGGCCACATCCTTAGTCGTCTGGCCAGACAGAAGATCTGTGAAGCCTGTGGCCGAGGAAGCAATCTCAACCGAGGTCGAGACCGCATGGTCCTGGGACTGAGACCTCTCTCGGTCTCAAGAGCGCCTTAGCCAAGACGAAGACGTGCTCGGTTCCTTATCTCTTTTATGAGAATGGGAGGAGTGCGAGCCCGCAGGTGCCTCTCCCAGGGTGGGGAGAGACTAGCACAACTCCTTGAAGAAACCTGTGAAGGTGGAGACCAGGTTGAGTGGAATGAAAAAGCTTTGATTGTCCGAAGCGTGGGCGGATTCTTCATCGAATGCCTTCATGCGTTCCAGCTGCTCGGCAGAATCTGTGGCCATGGAAACCACCCACCTAGCCTTCTTGGACTTCACCGGAGGATTCCTTTTCTCCGGTCTCCCCACCTTTAAACGTGCCAAGCGGTTGTCCAGGACGCTGGGATGGAAGGCCAAGCAACAGCTGCAGGACGAGGTATTATGGACGACACCTGGGCAGTAGACGCACACGAGATGGGGATCGGTGCGCAACATCTTCTGGCCACAAGGACGCCGGTGAAATCCTTGAGAAGATTTGTCTTCCATGATCGAGGATGCAAAAGCACGATCGCTAACTCGGACGAGTTTTAATTTCATTAAAACCAAAGTTTTGAAAGCCAGGGCCTACGAAATGCATGAGCACGAGGGAGGCGACCTGTATCTTCCAGCGGAACGGAAGATCTGGCGTCATGGGGCGGTGCCGAGGTATATACCACCCGGGTGGGTGGGAGGAGCCAGCTTGAAGACTTCCAGCAAGATTTAAAGGGAAAGGGACATGACAAACAGTGTGGATGAACAACATATCCACAATCCTAGAATATATTTTTCTTTCTGATTTTCTTGCCAGTCATTGTGGGCAATGGCTGATCTGATGATCTTTTTGTCGTTTTGCCATTATTCATATCAGGGCTCCCTCTTTTAGACACTCTGTGTTCTTTACTGCATTTCGAGCATGGCTAGCAACTTTGCCATCACTCTGGGTAGAGAATCTTCCTAGCAGCATTTTTAAGTAAATGATAAGGATGTTGAGGGTTGCTGCTGAAGAAATCTTCTGATGTGTGCTTTCCAACATCATTGTCAACCATCTCCATTTCTGAGCTTTTCTTAGGAGAGCTTTGTGGTGACACTGAAGCAGACTGAGGACCTGAAAAAGCTACTCTTTTGGCAGCTTCTCTCTTTTGCGTTTTAGGACAAAATCGTTTGAACAATTCACAGTTTTTAAAATTGTGGTAAGGACTTGCCAGGACCTGTGACAGGATTTGTTGCTTTTTAAACTCTGTAGGTCTTGTTCTCTTTTTGGCTTCTCAGTCATGCCAATGGACTGAAAAGGCCTTAAAAATAAATTTTATTAGGTTCCAGAATATAAATAAACAAACATAACCACTAACAAATTATTTACTTGGAACATTTTTTTGTGGTTTTTAAATAAAGTACAGTTACGTAAGAACTTACCGTAACAGTAGCTCTTCGAGAACAGCTCTTGCAGCAGGTTACACCATTAGAACTGAAGCCGGCAGGCGTCAGGACCCCACGGAAAAATTCTAGCTAGCTATCTTCAGCGGGGACCCCACGCCGGGTCCCGGCCACGACGCCAGGTTGGTATGTGCGAAGGTCCCGCAGATTCCCAGTTCTCCGCCTGGAGACTTCCGGCCGCAGGCTGACATCGGAATGGGAGACTGAGGATTCGCGCCAGAAGACAGAAAGATATAAATCCCTGCTCAGAGAGACTGAGCCATGCCTCCAAGGGGAAGGTGGAGGTACCTGCTGCAAGAGCTGTTCTCGAAGATCTACTGTTACGGTAAGTTCTACGTAACTGTACTATCTTACCGAGATACAGCTCTTGCAGCAGGTTACACCATTAGGACTGATTCCCAAGCAGTAACGCTGCCAGAAATTCCGGAGGAGGAAAATAGGAAGCTACATTCCAGGTCCTGAACCCAGGACAGGAGATCCTGTAGCACCGCAAGGCCGAAACCAGCCCTTCGCTGAGAGGCGATGTCCAGGCTATAATGCCTGATAAAGGTATGCACAGAGCTCCAAGTGGCTGCAGCACAAATAGCAGAGGTGGAGACGTTTCTGAGTGCTGCAAGATGTGGCCACCTCTAGTAGAATGACCCCGGACCGAGCCCGGAGGGCTTTGTTTTAAATCATAATAGTAGGAAATACACTGGACAAGCTTGCCAGACAGAGACTGTTTGGATACTGATTGGCCCATCATTCTCTCAGAGAAGGAAACGAAAAGCTGTTCAGAACTACGGAGGGTTTAGTTCTGTCGAGGTAATACCTCAGGCTGCGTGAACATCCAGGGTGTGGAGCAAAGCCTCTCCTCTATTGGAATAACTCTGGAAGTAGACCGGAGGTCAATGTCCTGTTTAGAGAGAGTGAAGAGACCACCTTAGGTAAAAACTTAGGATTCGTCCTCAGGGATACTCTGTCCTGTGGAAAACTAAATAAGGCTTTTTGCACATAAGAGCTGAAGCTCAGAAATTCTTCTCGCTGAAGTAACAGCAACTAAAAATAACGTTTTCCACGACAGAAAACGTAGCTCGCAATCCGCGGCAGGTTCAAAAGGAGGGAGCGTGAGCTGTTCCAGGACAAAGAGCAGATCCCATGGAGGCACAGGGTCCCTAATGGGAGGCCTAAGGTGTAACACTCCCCTAAGAAATTCCCGAGAGGCGTCCAATTGAGCTACTGTACGATGTCCCACCGGGAGGTGATAGGCAGAAATGGCACAGAGGTGCACCTTAATAGAGGAGTAGGCTAGCCTGAATGAAAAGGGAGAGGAGGTAATCCAAAAATTACTCCCACAGGACAACCCAAAGGGAAAGATCACGAGCTCGTGACCATAAACAAAACGGGCGCCATTTCATGGCATACGCTGTGACATGTGCGGCTTTCTGGCTGCAGAAAGAACCTCTGCAACCTCTTGCGAGACCCCGTGACGCAAGATGGCTATGTCTCTAGGAGCCAAGCATGCAGGTTCAGAGAGCTGTAGGTCCGGATGGACTAATGAACCTTTCTCCTGAGACGGGAGGTGGGAGCTGAGCGGCAACGGGAGCAGGGGTTCCCGAGATAGTTGCACCAACAAAGGGAACCAGATCTGTCTGGGCCAGAATGGGGCCACCAGGATCATGAGTGCGTGCTCCCTGCGCAGTTTGAGAAGAACTCTCTGGATCAACGGGAAGGGAGGGAAAGCGTAGAGGAATCTGTTCGCCCAGGAGAGGGATAACGCGTCTGGCAGAAAACACCAGGCCCTGGATTTAGCGAGCAAAATTGGGCAGTTTTATGTTGGATGGGGATCGAACAAGTCTAGTTCTGGAATTCCCCAACGAAGAAACAGATCCTCTGCTACCTCTTGAAGAAGTTCCCACTCGTGGACTCTGGCCTGGGAACGACTCAGGCCGTCTGCAATTGTGTTGTCCACCCTGGGAACATGCACAGTGATCAGATTTGCACCGTGTACGATTACCCAATCCTACACCCTCATTGCCTCCCTGCAAAGGGGGTAAGAGTGTGCGCCTCCTTGTTTGCTGAGGCAAAACATCACCGCCGTGTTGTCTGTCTGAAGCAGGAGAGTACACGGTGGGATTACTGACTGAAAGGCCTGCAGGGCATAGAGAACCTGCCTCATCTCTAGGACACTGATATGGAGATGAGCTTCCAACGGGGTCCACGTACCCTGGGACTTTACCCCGTCCAGGTGTGCCCCCCACCCAAGACCTGAGGCGTCCGTGGTGAGGGTTACCTCCGGGGACGGCGCTACAAATGGGACGCCCTTGGAGAGTGACCTGGGGACTAGCCACCACTGCCAGTCTCGGATGACTGAGTTCGTGATCCTGACCGGATGCTGCAAGTGGTCTTGCCTTTGGTCCCATTGTACCTTGAGAATCCACTGGGTTACTCGCATGTGGAGCTGTGCGAAAGGGACAGTAGGAATGGCCGCAGCCATGTGTCCGAGCAAGCGAAGGACCGACCTGGCAGGTACTGATCTTGTTCGACCAACAAATCCCATATGAGGGATCTGATGCGCCCGCCTGTCGTCCGAAGAAAAGCTCTTCCTGAACAGTGTCCAGGACTGCGCCTATAAACTGCAGTTTCTCTAGACGGTACCAGGAGAGACTTCTCGTAATTTATGAGAATGCCCAGAGATTGGAACAAGTCCTGGGTGCTCTGAACCGCGATGCAACAACGCCTCTCTGGAGGCGGCCATGAGAAGCCAGTCGTCGAGGTACGGGAACACATAGTGGCCCTGTCTCCTCAGAGATGCTGCCACGACTGCCATGCACTTGGTAAAGACCCTTGGTGCGGATGACAGTCCGAACGGAAGAGCTCAGAACTGAAAGTGGTGGTCGAGGAACTCGAAGCACAGGAACCTCTGGTGCGCTTGAGCTATGGGGATATGCAGGTATGCGTCCTGCATGTCTAAAGACGCTAAAAAGGCGTCTTGTTTCAGCATGGGAATAAGGCCCGGAAGAGTCACCATGCGGAATCTTTTGTAGGCGACCGACACACTGAGGTCGCTGAGGTCCAGAATCGGACGGAGGTCCCCTGATTTCTTGGGAACCAGGAAGAAGTGGGAATAATATCCTTGTCCTCTGGTTCTCCGGACGCACTCATCGCCCTTTTCTTAGGAGCGAGTACCCTTTTGCCAGATCAAATTTTTGTGCTGACCATAGGGAGAGCAAAGGAGGCCTCGAGGGTGGCTTTTCTGTGAATTCTATAAAGTGGCCTAGACTGACCAACTGCAGAACCCACCTGTTGGTGGTGTGTGCCTCCATCCCGCAGGAAGTTCGCAATGCGACCTCCGACCATGATTTCCGTTGATCCTGAGGGCGGGGGTCGAAAGGAGTCAGGCTGTGGCGGCAGATGGGCCCGCTGGCTGGGTCGGCCTACGGGAACGCTGATCTCGGCTAGCGGGCTGTTTTCCCTGGGTTCTACGGAAACCGGAGCCCCTCTGATGTGTAGCGGAGCGGGGCTGCTGCCTCTGTGTCCGCCCACGAAAATGGCTTTGGTTCCTACAAAAGGAACCACGCTTGGGTCGGTACATGGCTTGAACCGATCTTACCGCCTTCCCGGCCTCTTGAAGTTTGGTAATGACCTTCTCGGAAGGATTACCAAATAAAACTTCTCCCTCGAACGGAGCGTCCATAATGTTTTTCTGGACATCCGGGGTAAAGCCGGAGACACGTAACCAGGAGTGTCTCCGGAGGCATACGCCAGAAGCTGCTGCTCGGGCTGATGAGTCCGCGGAGTCACACCGTCTCAAGCACTTGGGTCCCCACGTCTGAACCGCACTGAGGAGCTGGAGCATCTCTCCTTCTGCTCACCTTCGGCAGCTTTTCAGCCGCCTCCAGACCCTGTTCCCACAAAGTGTTCTGAAATTGAACCATGTGGGTCAGGTAGTTCAAGGATCTGACGGCGCAGGTAGCGGAAGCTGCACGTCGCCTGCCCAGTGCATCCAACTTTTGGACTCTGGGTCCGTGGCAGGGGTGCTCAAATGTTGCGCCTCTGTGACCGGTCATGGAGGCTGTGATGACCAGAGAGTCGGCCTGAGGCTGTGTCAGGTACTGGTGAGTCCTTAGGAGCCTGTACAGGCGATCAGCTTTCTTGCGCCCGAAAGCGAATGTGGAGCGCTTCCGCCTGCCTTGGTGGCGTCACGAAAGTGTCCACCAAGGTGGTACCACCACAGGCTTGGGGTCCTTCTCGTCAAGATATTTGGCAAGGCGAACCTTCGGGGTCTAGTTCTTCTGCATCCCATCCCATGTTCTCCTGGATATGTCGCATAAATCCAAGAACGCGAGGGTCATCCGGAGGAGATCTCGGTGTCTCCATGGGTCCGGAGAAGGGATGGAGAGGAGATGGGGATCTAGAGGAAGAGTAGACTGATCCCTGTCCTCCGCTGACGGCGACGCCGGTGTCTCCTGGATCTCTTGGGGCTGGGTGATCCAGAAGAGGATTTCGACGGAGGTCTCAGTTTTTCTGATCTTCCCTGGAGAGGATCCAGGTTCCCCGGGGAGGTAGTAGCCTGCCCACCTCAAGGCAGGGGCCGGCACCGAGGGGGAGGAGGAGCGGTGAAATATATCCTTTAATGGTGTCCCACCAGTAAGTGAAGAGATCCTTCACTCCGCTATAGAAAGTCCCGACGACGCCCAGGCGCCGTCGGCGGTCGCCGGGTCCTGAAGCCGCTCCACAGGGGCCTCGGTAAGGGGCGAGGGGCCCTGGGAGTTTCAGCGAGGCCGGGTCGCCCGTCTGGTCCTCGGGCTGCGCTAAGTCCTCAGTCAATGTCTCCTGACCGACGCGGTCGGAGGCGTGGGAGCCTCTTTCATGGAACGGACACCGGTCCCCAACCGGTGTCCGCTGGGATGGTCGATGGCCGACGGCATCCGCCGACGACGGCTCCAGGGAGGAATGACGCATACGGCCGACGACGTTGGGCCAAGGCCGTCCAGTGGCTCTATTCCAGCGTGAGCTCCAAAGTTTCGCGAGAGGCACAGAAGACGCACCGACATCGGAGCCAAAGGGCGGGAACCCGACTATGATGATGGTGGTGGCGCTCCCCGGACTTCGCCAAGGCCTTGGAAGAGGAAGACGATGACGGCCTGGCGGACTTGGCTTGAGAAGAAGAAGGCTTTCTTACCGCAGCCGGGGGAGGCTGAGAGCTGGCCCTGGAAGGAGAGCGGTCGGACCGAGAACCGGAGCTGCGGACTCAAGCCCTGACGGGACCTGAAAGGCTTTCTCCTCTTTCTCCGCGTCTTGTGGGATTTGACTAAGATTCCCCTTGGAGGACATGATCTTCAGTTTTTCCTCCAATAGAAAAGCCTGTAGGGCCTTCTGACGTCGGATCCTGGTTCGGCTGTTGAAGCCCTGGCAAAACGAACAGGCCCGGGTATCGTGGTCTGGGCCCAGGCACCTAACACAGGCCGTGTGGGGGTCCTTGAAGGAGATCTGTTTCCCGCAAGCACACTTGGAGGGATGACCGGAGGTCGGAGAGGACACCAGCAACAATCTTGCTTGAAGAAAAAGGAATTTCCCGGAGGAAAGCTCTGAACCACGCGTTGCATGCTAGACTGGAACCGAAGGGTCGAGACATGCAAGTCGACGGCGGGAAAGAACTGGGGAATCTGGCGGGACCGCCCCCTTTTGTACCACGCCTGACGTCGGAGGCGGGACCGACGTCCGGGGCGGTCCCCGCTGAAGATAGCTAGCTAGAATTTTTCCGTGGGGTCCTAATGCCTGCCGGCTTCAGTTCTAATGGTGTAACCTGCTGCAAGAGCTGTATCTCGAAGTAAGATCAAAATGTTTAGTTATTTGTTACGTTGAACCGCGATTTCTCCGGTTCCTGGAATTGAAAGGGAACCAGGGAAAGATGCTAATTTAAACAAACAACAACAAAAAAACTAAAATAATGCAGTGTATCAAGAACTAAATGAAACTTATACTTGTCAAACAAACAAGTATAAAACTACTAAAAATAACAAAAATGAGGCCGGCCCGCTGTCGTAGAGGGTTGAGGTGCTGGTGCCTTACCTCAACCCATGCC
Organism: Neoceratodus forsteri; assembly: GCA_016271365.2. Taxonomy (NCBI): domain Eukaryota; kingdom Metazoa; phylum Chordata; order Ceratodontiformes; family Ceratodontidae; genus Neoceratodus; species Neoceratodus forsteri. The sequence goes on along the minus strand of CM057453.1, from coordinate 283,218,787 downwards.
AGCGACCTGGGTTCAGGAACGAGCCCGGGTTGTCATTGTTGGGGGGTGAGGGCGAAGCTGGATGGAGCTGCCAGCAGGCAGCTCTCCTCTCCGGGATTGGGGGAAGCGGCATCCCTCGGCAATGGCTGCCCACTGGTGGAGGCCAGGAGACAGTGCAGGCCACAAGGGTGCCCGGCGTTAGGCCAATGGGGTGGGCGGAAGGGGGTCGATACTGGAGCGAGGCGTATGCGTGCTTAAACATGCATGCGCCATTCTCCTGGGACCCTTGGGAGAAAACAGAGGATGAAAAACACCGGCAGCAGGATAAGAACCGACTCCCTGCAGGCACCGCACCCGGGCCGGGCAAAGGTAAGCCCCGGCAATTCCGGGTGACGGGGCTGGGGGAGTCGATTGGATGGGGGCTGTCCCGGGGGAGAATAAACTATATGATATGATTAAAAAAAAAAATATGACCCACAGGACTGGAACAGGACTCCAGGGTGACTGCTCTCTTCAGCAGAAAAACAAATTAGACGTTAGACCAGCCAGGGGAGTGTGACCACAGTAGAGTTTAAATATAATTGTAAATTCTATCTACAATTCTGCCCTGCTCCCAGGGCAACACCTCTGGTTGGAGATTATGCAGTTTTTGTAAGGCATCAGTACTGGATTCCTGTTAGATCGGTGTAACTGATGTTATGGAATGTCTTGGAAATGTATTAAAAAGAAAGATGTGCAACTGCTGAGAACAGTGGAACACAAAGTAGTTTTGAGGACACCACAAAGCTAGATCAATAATTTATTAGACAAATGGTCAAAACAGATCAGAATACTCAGCTGACATGAAAAAGAAAACGGGGGCATTTAACAGTATGAATATAATTTTCATTAATCTTTAAAGCCTAAAACCCTGGGCAAAGCACCATGGGTATGCAAATCTGTGTATGTGTGGTGTAAGCTGTACAGGAAATATCACAACTGGCACTACATTCTGCTAACCATGTCACTACTCAGTCCTCAACACACTCGATTCACATGCACTAAACATAACAGCCTTCAAAACCTGCACAAAAATGAATATGAATGACAGCAGAAGAGGTTGCAAGCTATCACTTAACCCTAAAAAGTAACTGTGATGGGGTGATGTAATAAGGGTAGGGGCATAAGTATGAGACGAAGGCAGCAGCATGAGAAACTAGGTTAAAGCATATACAGTATCAGCCAGTGAAGTGGTTTAGTGGCAGAAATCTGGGTTGAGAGGCAGAGTGTTGCAAGTTCAAATCACAAGCCCCTGTTTAAAGTACTAGAGAGTACCCGTCAAATGGTGGTGCAGTGCCAGAACCCTCACAGTGACAAAGTTGAATTTCTCAGGAGCTATCAACAAAGTCACTTCCCCTGAAAGATGACTTTAAATTTGGGTCCCCTGAGGAAAGTTCCCTGACAATGGCAGTTTTTTTCCATTAATTTAGTATGCCTTTCCCAAAAAACTGACTAACCAGCTCTCATCAGTCCTGCCCCCTCACCCAATCCCATCACCCACCATTTCTGGGTCTTTCCTTGACTATGATGCACCACGGCTTGCCCCCCAGTACAGGACCAGTGTGGTGGACCCTATCCCTGGCAGAGACTGGGTAGGTACAGATACAGTGAGAGCCGCGGTCAGCAGTGTGGGGCCTGTGGTCAGGGGTGGACGGCTTCCTGTTATGGTCGGGGGGGCACGCCAAGTGTCCAACCCGCGCACACACAGGTGCGCTCCTGTGCAATGGAGCACACTGGCATCCTCCCTCCTGATTCCTCGGCTCTACCTGTACTGCCACCTGTGGGCACCAAGGTGGCTGTAATGCAGCGGGGTCCGAACAGACCCCCTTCCCGAGGTGGAGCGCGTCCTCTGGCATCCCATTCCAAGGCAAAAATATGGGACTTCAGAGGAGCGGACTTTGATAAGATGGCCAACAGAGTTAAGCTAGCCCTGGCAAAAAGAAACACAGGTGAGGGGGTACAGGCAAAGTGGGCAAGCATTAAGGATGCAATACTTGAAGCAACATCCCATTGTGTTAGACAGAAAAGCAAGTGCAAAAGAAGAAGGAAACCACTTTGGTTCTCAAATACAGTAGCACAGAAGCTCAGAGCCAAAAGGCTGGCCTTCAGGAAACATAAGGGAACAGAGCGGGATGAAGATAGAGAGGCATACCAAACTGCCCTAAGGGAAGCAGGGAAGGCAGTAAGGCAGGCAAAGACCCAAACTGAGGAAACACTAGCACGAAAAGTAAAAGAAGATGACAAGACTTTCTATAGATACATTAGTGAACGGATAAAGTCCAGAGGGGCTATTGCTAAGCTTAATGGAGAAAAGGGAGCATGTGAGGAGGAGGACCCTGTAAAGGCATCTATCCTAAATAGATACTTTTGCTCAGTATTTACTGAAGAGAAGGTAGGGCAGGGCCCACAGCTCAGCATCATGGACACAAGGGGAAGGGAGGTGAGCACTACTCTCTTCACAAAAGAAAGGGTCCTACAAGAGCTTGCTAAGCTCAGGGTGGATAAGGCAATGGGACCTGATGGCATACATCCCAGGGTACTCTAAGGAGCTAAAGGTGGAACTAGCAGAGCCATTAGCAGAACTGTTTAGTGAGTCTCTGAGCACAGGAGAGGTCCCAGAAGACTGGAGAAGGGCTCATGTGATCCCGCCCACAAGAGCGGTAGCAGGAGGTGGCAGGAAACTACAGACCAGTCAGTCTTACCTCAGTAGTGGGCAAGATTATGGAGGCACCCTTAAGGAAAGGATAGTGCAACACCTGGAATCCATAGGCACAGGATCCAAGACAGCATGAGTTTACAAAGGAAGGTCCTGTCAAACTAATCTCATAGATTTCTTTGACTGGGTAACCAGAGTGGTGGACCAAGGGGAGCAGTTGATGTCGCCTACCTTGACTTCAGCAAAGCTTTTGACACTGTTCCCATAGAAGATTGATAAATAAGCTGGGTAGGCTCGGGTGATCAGAAGTTGGTCAACTGGGTGGCAAACTGGTTGACGGGCAGAAAACAGAGAGTGGTGGTAAATGGTATACAGTCAGAAGAGATGGAAGTCACAAGTGGGTACCTCAGGATCAGTCCTGGGGCCAGTCCTCTTCAACATCTTCATTAGTGACCCTGCAGATGGACTAGAGGGTAAGGCTTGTCTGTTTGCAGATGACACCAAGATCTGCAACAGAGTAGATGATCCAGATGGGGTGGGCAGAATGAGAAGAGATCTGGATAAACTAGCAAAATGGTCAGAAAAGTGGCAACTGGGATTTAATGCAAAGAAGTGCAAAATCATGCACATAGGGAAGAGAAACCCTGAAGCCACCTATAGGTTGGGAGGGGAGTTGCTAGCAGTCACAAAGGAAGAAAGAGACTTGAGCATCATCATCACTGATGACCTGAAATCATCCAAGCAGACCTCTAAAGCAGTAGGTAAGGCTAGGGGGGTGTTAGGGTGTATTAGTAGGTGTCACAAGTCGTAAGAGGGAGGTAATAATCCTCTTTACAAGACACTGGTTAGGCCCCATCTGAGTACTGTGCAGTATTGGAGGCCACACCTTCACAAGGACATTAACCAAATTGAGGCAGTCCAGAGAAGGGCAACCAAAATGGTGCAGGGACTGCATCAGAAGACATATGAGGACAGATTAACAGAGCTCAATATGTATACCCTTGAGCAAAGGAGGGAGAGAGGTGATATGATCGAGGCATTCAAACACCTTAAGGGCATTAACAAGGTGAAAGTCTAACATGTTTAAATATAAGAAAAATAGCAGGACAAGAGGACACAGCATGAGATTAGAGGGGACTGATTAAGGGGGAATGTGAGGAAATTCTTTTTCACAGACAGAGTGGTGGATGCATGGAATGGCTTACCACAAGAAGTGGTGGCTATGAATACAGTGCAGGGCTTCAAACAGGTATGGGATAGGCATAAGGGAGCAATATAAATGACACTGAATAGATAGACCACTGACAGAGCAAAGGCCGATGGCACATTTATAAGGTAGAAAAACAAATGGGCAGACTGGATGGGCCTTGCGGTCCTTATCTGCCATCAACTTCTATGTTTCTATGCTCTGCTCACCTCCCCTGGCTGGCCCTGTAAAGACTTAGGCTGGTTTCTGAATCCGAGTCGGCTTTGCAAGCAGTAGCGCTACCTCTGCTACAGCAGGCTGGTCCATAAGGTTACAGTTTTGAAAAAGTCAGCCTCTCCCAAGTAGGAAATGATGTAATACTCAGCTGTTATGACTAAACCCAGTGACAACTTAGAACAACAGAAATAAACTAACAAAATAAATAACTAAATCAAGCAAGCTGTGGCCATAAACTCTGAGATCAGCTCAGAACAATTTAAAGCACATCGATTCCTGTACCAGTCTGCTTGATAACTTACTTCATCTCCAGTTTTCTAAATTTGTTTTGTGTTGTCTGCAGACTGAGCTGGAGGTCGTCTTTTGCTCTCTCTGCATTAAGACATCTTTGGTGTAGTTCCTCCAGTTTCCTGTGATCCGCCTCACTGCCTCTCCCTTCACGGTATAGCTAAAATAGAAGATGACACAAGAGGTCAGTGCTCTGTGACAGGGCTTCTGATCGCCTAGTTCCATTTTTCCATTTTCCAATGTTTATTTATGATGTATTCTGATATGCCAAAACTTGCTGTTTAACAATGCTTTAACTGTTCTCAAATATGAAAATGTCAAAAGGGTGCTGGATGGCCCAGAGGCACCACTATATGCTACCATGTGCGGGATCGAAGTTCAAAAATGAAGACCCGGGCTCTCGAGGGCACTGCAGTTTATGGCAGTACTTGTCTTTCTAAGGGGGAATAAAGGCAGCGACAGCTGCTCTTGCAGTGACCACCATGGATGGGCCTCAGGCTAACTGACATATGAAGTCGATGCTTGTTCCATAAGGCCGTCAGGCTGCAGCAGCATTTGAAGAGGGAGGGTGAGGAGAAACTAGAGGCACACATGCATTGTTGGCCGAACAGATAACCAGGCCATGTCTATGGAGCCAGAGGGCGAGCGTGAATGACTCCCAGACAAGGCACACAGTGCCAATGCTACCGTTACACACCTCGCACTTTACCCAGGCCCTGGAACTCCACACGAATCCCTAGTCACTACTTTCAGTGCACTGCACTGCATCTTATCAACAGGACTACACATTCTCATCAGCTGTATCTGCATTGCTTTCCCTAAGACACATCTGGAAAAGATAGGTAACTCAGCTCTAACCGTTGTTCTAGGAGTGGTATACACTTTAATTCCACACTCTGGCAGTTCCACAGGAAGGGCTGATTAATCGGATATCTTTAAGCTAAGTTCTTCCCACCACCCAGGCAGTATATCCTCTGGCTTTGCCTTGTGACTTTAGATCTTTACACTCTGGAAGCAGGGATCCGGGAGCCACAATGCCAGGGGATGCCAGGCAGGTTGTGTGGATGTGAACTATATACCACTCTTAGAACAATTGTTACAGGCCAGTAAAAACAGGTTACTCACCTGTAACAGTAGTTCTAGGAGAGGTATATGTTGTTCATCCACATTCGTTGGCATGTCCTTTCCCTTTAAGATTCTTGCCGGATGGTCTAAAAGCTGGCTCCTCCCACCCACCCGGGCAGTATATGCCTCGGCTTCATCCCTTGACGCCAGATCTTGCCTGCTGAAGCTTAGTTCGTGTGTCGAAGCCGGGGAGGTTGGGTGGGTCCGTGTGGATGAACAACATATACCACTCCTAGAAAGTACAGTTACGCGAGAAGGTACCCTAACAGTAGATCTTCGAGAGAGGCTCTTGCAGTAGGTAATTACATATAGGACTGAAGCCGGCAGGCATCGGGACCCCACGGAAAAACTTCTAGCTAGCAGTCTCTGGCGGGGGACCGCCCCCACGTCAGGTGACAGATGTCATGCGACGTCAGTATAAAGGGGCAGTCCCCCACACCCGCCTTCCAGTTCTTTCCCGCCAAAGGCCAAAAAGGCAAGACGAGAGAGAAGTGGATATTTCCCTTCCTGGAAAAGGAGCTGGAAAAGCTAAGGGGGTGGAGGGTGGAGGTATTATTTACTGCAAGAGCCTCTCTTGAAGATCTACTGTTACGGTAAGTTCTTACGTAACTGTACTATCTTACTTCGAGAGGGCTCTTGCAGTAGGTAATTACATATAGGACCAAGGACCGAGTCCCAAGCAGTCTGGAACAAAGAGAAGCTCACGGGAGGAGGAAACTACTCATACATAAATCCTCCGGCCGTGAAGGTTTTAGGAAAGAAGACATTGCAGAACAGCCAACCCAAAGCCAGCTCTGCGGCGAGAGTCAATGTCCAAAGTGTAATGTTTCGTAAAGGTATGGATAGAAGTCCAAGTTGCGGCTGCAGAGCTGTCAGCCACCAACACATTCTTGAATCAAGCAGTGGAGGCAGCAACACCCCTAGTGGAGTGACCTCTGACTTGACCTGGCAAGGTCCTGTTATACTTGTCGTAACAGAAAGTGATACAATGAGCCAAACATTTCGAAAGGCACTGCTTGGAAACAGCATTGGCCTCTCTTTTGCAAGCAAAAGAGACAAACAGTTGATCCGTCTTTCTGAGATCCTTTGTCCTGCTGGTGTAGTATCTCAGAATCCGGCGAACATCCAAAGTATGCAAGAGGTACTCCCCTTGATTGTAATGTTGCATAAAAAAACGCAGGTAGTTCCATGGATTGATTCAGCGTATATTCTGCTACCACCTTAGGGAGAAACTTAGGGTTGATACGCAGAGCCACACTGCCCCTTGTGGAAAATCAGGTACAGGATTTTGCACATTAAGGCCTGAAGCTCGGAAATTCATCGAGCGGAAGTAATGGCCACCAGCAAGAGAGTCTTCCAGAAAAAGAACTTTAGGTTTGCTGATGCTGCCGGCTCAAAAGGAGGCAGGGTAAGCTTCTCAAGAATAAAACTCAAGTCCCAAGGAGGGGCAAGTGTGAGAACAGGGGGTCTCAAGTGAAGAACCCCTCTCAGGAAGGTCTTAGCGACTTCCAGCTGTGCAAAAGATCTGTCCCAAAAAGAACATGGTAAGCGGAAAGAGCCGCCATGTGAACCTTCAAAGAGGAATGACTGAGACCCAGGTCGAAGAGATGACGCATGTAATCCAGGAGTCTCCTGACACGGCAGGAGAATGGCTCAAAATCTCTGAAATAGGCCCAAATGGAGAACCTTTTCCATTTCATGGTGTAGGTGGAACGAGTGGAAGGCATTCTGGCCTCCACTAGAATCTCAGCCACCAGCGGCGAAACCCCGAACCGGGTTTGAACTATGTCTGCAGGAGCCACACATGTAGCTGAAGGGATTTGATTCCTGGATGGATAAGAGGCGCCTGGATCCTGGGTCAACAAGAGCTGCAATAGAGGAAGAGGAGGTTCCTCTGAATACTGTTGCAGAAGAGAGAACCAAACTTGCCTGGGCCAGAACTGAGCGATGAGTTTCATGCAAGCTCCTTCTGAACTGAGTTTGTGTAAGACCCTCGGAATCAACGGGATTGGGAGGAAGGCATAGACGAATCTGCCCTTCCAGTCTAGAGACAGAGCGTCTCTCCAAAAAACTCCGTGCCCTGGAGCGAGCGAGCAGAAGACAGGAAGTTTAGCATTGAGAGGCGAGGCAAAGAGGTCTACCTGAGGGGTTCCCCAGTGTAGGAAGATGTTGTCTACTACCCCCTGATCCAGTTCCCATTCGTCAGCTTGGGCGGACGACCAGCTGAGGTGGTCTGCTAACATGTTTTCAACCCCCGGAACATGAACCGCCATGAGGTGAAGGTTGTGAAGGACTGCCCAATCCCAAACCCGCATCGCTTCCCTGCAAAGAGGGTAGGAACGAGTTCCTCCCTGTTTGTTGATGAACCACACTACGCACATGTTGTCAGTCTGGACAGTCAGATGACCAGGAAGCAGATACAGATACAGAGCTTGTAGAGCATACAGCACGGCCCTTAGCTCAAGCACGTTTATGTGGAGAGTCTGCTCTGGACCAAGAGCCCTGGGTCCGCTGAGATCCCATGTGGACTCCCCAACCCTTGCCCGAGGCGTCTGTTGTCAGTGTTTGGGAGGGGGGAAAAGACAGAAGGGAACTTCCTGGCAAAGGTTCTCCTGAACCATCCACCATTGCAAGTCCCGAACCATCGGAGAGGAGACCAGGATCTCCCGATCTAGGTTGTCCGCCAAGATCCCACTGAGACCGAAGCGTCCACTGAGAGATTCTCATGTGGAGCCGAGCGCGAGGCACCATCGGAATGGCAGCCGCTATGAGCCCGAGGAGGCGAAGGACTGACCTGGCACTGACCCGCCTGTGGCTGGACAATAGGTTGACATGAGCCTGAAGGGTGGCCACCCTGTCCAAAGGCAGGAAGGCCATACCGGAGGTCGTATCCAGGATCGCCCCGATAAACTGGAGTCTTTTGGATGGGATCAAATGGGGCTTGGCCTGGTTGATGGTAATACCCAAGCTGGTGAAAATCTGCAGGGTGAGGGAAAAGAAGGGCAGGAGGTCCTCCCTGGACGGGGCCGCCAGGAGCCAGTGGTCCAGGTATGGGAAAACCTGAACCTCCTGGGTACGCAGGTGGGCCACTACCACAGAAAGGCATTTGGTAAAGACTCAGGGAGCCGAGAAGAGACCAAATGGGAGGGACTTGAACTGGTAATGGTCCCCCTGAAAGGAAAACTGCAGGTATTTGCGGTGGGACAGGCGGATGGGGATATGCAGGTAGGCATCCTGCATGTCCAGAGTGCACAGCCACTGTCCCGGCCGAAGGAGGGGCAGAAGGCCCTGCAGAGAGAGCATTCTGAACCTCTTGTACTCCACGAACAAGTTCAGGGAGCTGAGGTCTAGGATTGGCCTCGCATCGCCTGATTTCTTCAGAACCAGGAAAAAATGAGAATGGTAACCCGTCCCCTGAAGATGGGGATGGACGGGTTCTATCGCCGCCTTCAGAAGAAGGGAGGAGGTTTCTTCCTGAACCAGAAGAAGGTGTTCCGGGGAGTAAGACGACCTTGGAGGTGGTTTTCTGGGAGGTTTCTGAAGAAACTGTATTGAGTGTCCTTCCACTATCAGCTGGAGCAAGTGTCGGAAGGGATCCTCTCCCAGCCCAGCAGATGCAGGGAGAACCTCCCTCCTACTGGTTCCTCTGGGAAGAGGCTGTGGGAGAGGAAAGGAGTCAGGAGGTGAGAGGCAGTGCCGCAGCTGGAGCTCCGCTGCCCGTTGGGCGGGGGACTTCGCAGCCGGAGGAGCCCGATGTTGGGGTTTCGCCTTGGACTGTGCACGTCTGCGAAAGGAATAGCGCTGAGTCTGAGGGGCTCTGTACATGGAGTCAACTTCTTTGAGAGCAGTGCCCTTCTCCCGCAGGCCAGTGATGATGTCCTTGACATCACCACTGAACAGCATCAAACCTTTGAAGGGTGTGTCCTGGACAGCGGACTGCACTTCCAAGACCAAAGCTGACGCTTGGAGCCAGACATGATGCCGCAAACTTACGGTGAACGCCGAGCTCCGTCCAGCAGTGTACACTGCATCATAAGTAGCGCGTAGCATGTGCCTACTGGCCGAACGAGCAGAATGAACCAGGTCTGCCGCTTCCTGTTTGGTCTGCGACTCAGGAAGGGAGTCCAATTTAGCTTCCACCTCACTAAGGATGGCCTTCTGGTAATCCCCCATGTGAGCGATGTAGTTCATGGCCCTGATACCCAGAGTGGAAGAAGCGTAAACCTTCTTCCCATACTGGTCCAGAAGACGGGATTCCTTGTCGGGTGGAGACGAGCTCAAATGCTTTGGGTTGGCTGTACTGCCGTGGACGGCGCTGATCACGACCGAGTCAGCCTTGGGGTGTGAAGTAAGAAAATCAACACACTCTGGAGCCTGATACAGTCTGTCCGCCTTCCTCGGAAGTGGCGCTATGGTCAACGGTTGTTTCCAGATGGTGTAGATAAGGTCTGCGTGAGGCTCGATCCAGGGTGGAACCAAGGTAGGAGCGACCTCGGGCAGAACCAGATGTGCAGCCAGCTTCTGCCACTGTGGATCTGGCTCCAAAGATTTCCACTGATGCAATGACTGGATCTTTTGTAGCAACTCTGTGAAAGAAGGATCCTCTGGAGAAGACTTCAGAGGAGTCCTAGACCAGGGCTTGTCTGGAGTTCATGGCTCGTCATCAAAATCGGAACGTCCATCACAGTCATCCGAGGAAGTTGGAGGAGACGAAGACCCCTCCCCGCTCGGGGAAGGAACGGAGCCCTTGGGAGGCTCCCAGGTTAACGTACCACCCCCAGTCTTGGAATCAGAGGGGACACCTCTGGCAACAGGAGGGGGGACGGGGTCTCTCGCCCTCAATGATGGGGGTCAGGAACGGGTTCTGGCATTGGAAGGTGGCTCTCTACTTCTTTGGTGAGCTGAGCCTTGGCCTCAGACTACCAGGAAGCCAGAGTCTCCCTCAGGTCCACAGGCGGCTTGGGGACAGTGGAGGAGGGGGATACGGATACTGAGGATATCTGTATGGCGAGTATCCATACCCTGATGGCAGGAAGCCTGGCATCGGGTACTGAGGCGCTGGGTACTGCGGTGTCGGCTACTGTGGACCCGGGTAAGATGGCGTCAGATAATACAGCATATACCGGGGTGCCAGGGGCTCCGACGGGACAGAAGGCCCTGGAAACGGCCCCACAGGCGAGCCAGAAATAGGAGGCCCGGAGGGCATTGGGTCCAGTGTAGGGATGGCATCCGGGAGAGGGATGTTGCCCGGTGTCGGTGCCGGCATCCGAGGGTTCGACGTCAGTTCATCCAGCCCAGCGGGAGGGAGACCTGACGGAAGCGTGCCTGCATCCTCCATATCACCCGGGGAAGGAGGATTAAAGTCCTCGGGGTCTAGCTGAGGAGACGCTGGGGCCTCGGAGGGCAGCAGCAAACGCTGTGGGGAGCCAGGGACGGCGGATAGGACATCAGGGTCCAGCGATGGCTGCAACACCGCGTGACAGTTGGAGTGGCTGATGGTCACCTTACCGGCAGGGTCTGGGCGGACGTCAGAGAAGCCGTCATCCGACTTAGCGGAACCGGCGCCCGAGGAAGGCTGTGAAGGAGGGGTGGCCTTGTCGGGTGGCTAAGAGACCGTGTGCTGCCCTGAAGGGTTGGGCGACTTAGCGGCCTTCTCTGGGTGGGCATCAGAGGAGCTAACGTCCGGCTTACTGGAGCTATTCGCACCAGAATGCCGCACAGCGGCAGTCTTGCCGGGAGTGGATGCCTCCTTTGTCCCGGAGGCTCCTGAAGGCCCAAGCGCGCCAGACGGAGGATGCGATGCTGCCTTTGAAGCTTCCAAGACCGCCATTGCGGAATGATCCTGGGGCGGTATTACTGAGCACGAAGTACTCCAGCCGGTCGCGTGGCCGAGGGAGAGGAGTCCCGTCCCGTGCTTCTCTTGTCCTCTTTTTATGGTGACCTCTGGGCTAAGTAGCCTCGACAAAGTCGTCCTTCTCCATGGAGGTCATTTTCTTCTTAAGTATGTGGGCCTCCAAGGACTGCTGCCTCCATCTGCGGGTGGCAGCGTTGAATTTCAGGCAATGCTGGCACTTCTCCACGGGGTGATCCAAGCCCAGACAGAAGAGGCACTGGGAGTGTCCGTCCTTGTGCGGGAGTTGGGCACCACACGAGTTGCACTTATTTTTGTGCTCGGAGGGAGAAGGGGACGACATACACTGCACAAAACCTGATGAAAATAGAGAGAAATCTAAGAAAAAACAGTGGTAAAACTACCGACGAGGGACTGACGAAGCAGTGGAATTTAACCACGAGGCGCTTCCGCAAGCTAATGGCGGGAAAGAACTGGAAGGCGGGTGTGGGGGACCGCCCCTTTATACTGACGCTGGTCACCTGACATGGGGGCGGTCCCCCGCCAGAGACTGCTAGCTAGAAGTTTTTCCATGGGGTCCTGACGCCTGCCGGCTTCAGTCCTATATGTAATTACCTACTGCAAGAGCCCTCTCGAAGTAAGATCTACTGTTACAGGTGAGTAACCTATTTTTCTAGGATCGTGGATATGTTGTTCTATCCACACTAGTTGGCAGACTCTTAGCAGTTCTCCAGGAGGATAGAGGCAAGGCGCACACCCCTTCAATACTTATTTGGGGAACAAAGACTGGAGAACTGAGGCCCCAAAACCAGCATCCCAGTGTGACTCTAGGTCGATGTGGTAGTGGGTGATGAAGGTATTTGCTGACTTCCAGGAGCAGCTCTGCAGATTTCCTGGATAGGGATGTCCCTGGAAGCAGCCACCGACACAGCAGAGTGTCGGGTGGAGTGAGCTCTTATCCCCATGGGAGGCTCCTTGCCTGCCAATCTATAAAAGAGATCAATGCATGATGTTATCCATCTGCTAATCGTCTGCTTGTCTGCAGGTCTGCCAGGTGCGGCTTCAGCGTAGGTGACAAACAACTGGCGAACCTTTCCCCGAACTTTAGCCATCCGCTCTTTATAATAAGAGAGTGCTCATCTCAGGTGCAAAGTATGGAGCTTGTACTTGGCCTCCGAGGTGTAACTGGGGTAGTACACAGGCCGAGTCAAAACCTGGTTATGGTGAAAGTCCGACACCACCTTCGGAAGAAATTTCGGGTGGGGGCGCAGGATAACCTTATCCCTGTGGAAGACCAGGTAAGGAGACTCAACAGAGAGCGTCTGTAGCTCCCCAGTCCTTCTGGCTGACGTGATAGCCATCAAGAAGACGATCTTTCTCGACAGATGTGTCATCTTACACCAGTGCATTGGTTCGAATGGCTTGCCCATGAGCTTTGCCAGTACCAGCAGTAGATCCCACTGGGGTGGTGGTGGTTCATGCACTGGAGGGGAAGTATGGTCAAGGCCTTTAAAGAAGCACCAGACCACCTTCTCCTATGCCACAGTCTGCTGACTGGCCCAAGCCCGGTAAGCAGAGATGGCTGCCAGGTGCACCTTAAGGGTTGTAAACTGAAGACCCCCCCCTTTTGGATAGAGACCAAAGGTAGTCGAGGATACTAGCTACTGGACAGAACAAAGGGTCCAAGCCCTTGCCCTGACACCAAATGGAAAACCTTTTCCATTTGAAGGCATAGCACCTCCTGGTCTACTCCTTTCTGGACGCTTCCACAACTGTGAGTGCATCCTCAGAAAGATCCAAAGCCTGGAACTCTAGCCGCTCAGGAACCAGGCTGTCAGGTGCAGGGATTGAAAGTCTGGACGGAATACCTTCCCCATGTTGACGGATATCAGGTCCGGGAGTGCCGGAAGGCGCCTTGGAGGCCTGGAGCTGAGGTTAAGGAGATCTGGGTACCAGAACTGGTGAGGTCAGTCTGGGGCTACCAGGATCACCTGTGCCTTGTCTCTCCTGACCCTGAGGATCACCTTGTGAACCAATGGAATGGGAGGGAAGGCACAGGAGAGGTCTGGGGTCTAGAGCCTAAGAAAAAATTACTCACCTTAGTAATGTTGTTTCTTCTAATGGAGTCTTGCTGTATTCTGACTATGTGCAGTGATCTCCAACCTTTGAACTGCCCCGGAGAAGAAAGAGTTAACTTTCCATGCAAGGCATGGAACGCTGAGCTCGAGCTCGGTTGAGTCTCTGTCTGTTGTTGTTTGAACCCAAACTGCCAGATCTTTATAAGCTATAATCACTGGGCGTCCGGTGTGGAAACTGTAAACTCACAATAGCCAACTGGCAACTAAATTTAATAAAAAGGTTTTTTGGTTCCAAAGCAAAGACTCAAGTCAGGAAACCCAAAAAACAAAACACAACACACACCCAAAAATTAAGGAGGGTGAGAAAAAGGAGGCACCCCTAGGGTGCCAACACTGCTTCTGCCCACCCACATCCCAAAACCCAGGTTCTGAGAGGGGAGGCGGGGAGGTCAGAATACAGCAAGACTCCATTAGAAGAAACAAAATTACTAAGGTGAGTAATTTTTTCTTCAAACAACATGAAGTCTTGCTGTATTCTGACTATGTGCAGACTACCAAGCAGTACCTCCATGGAGGAGGGACAGAACCTACTTTGGGAACAGGATCTGAAGCACTGCTGTGCCAAACCGAGCATCACTCCTAGCCTGGATATCCAAAGAGTAATGCTTGGTAAAAGTATGGACTGTTTTCCAGGTGGCTGCTTGACAAATCTCTAAGATAGGAATATCCCTGGCAGCAGACAGGGAAGCAGCTGTACCTCTAGTAGAGTGAGCCCTCAGGCCTGAGGGTGGAATTCAACCCAATTTTTCATAGCAAAATGGTATACAGGAGACAATCCACCTGGCAATAGATCTTTTAGTGGCAGGTTTTCCCTTACCAACCTCACCATAGGTGAGGAACAATTGGAGGGAGTCAAACCTATGACCCTTGGTGTGCTCTATGTAGTAGCTAAGGGCCCTTTTCACATCCAGGCTGTGTAGCCTCCTCTCCCCAGAGAAGGAATGGTCAGTGAAGAAAACAGGAAGAGACATAGACTGATTAAGGTGGAAATCTGAAACCAACTTAGGCAAAAAACTTCCTATTAGTCCTGAGGACCACCTTATCTTTATGGAAAGAGATAAAATCAAGCTCCATTGACAGGGCCTGTAACTCACTGATGCGTCTGGCAGAAGTAATGGCTACCAGGAACACAGTTTTCCAAGTCAAGTACTTAAGCTCTGCTGAGGACAAAGGCTCAAAACGGGGTTGCATAAGCTGAGCAATGCAAACATTAAGGTCCCAAGCAGGACCAGGGTCCCTAAGGGGAGGATTGGTGTGCAGCAATCCCTTGAAGAATTTACAGAACACAGGATGAGCTGAAAGGGAAGAGGGCTTGCCTACTGACAAGAAGGCAGAAACAGCTGTCAGATGCACTTTAAGTGTAGCTGGTCTGAGTCCCAAGCCATTGAGATAAACCATATAGTCCAGGACTGTAGGCAACCCAGCAGACTCTGGAGAAATATGCTTACCAGAGCACCAAACAGTGAACCTTTTCCATTTGGAGTTGTAAGTCTTTCTGGTGGAAGGCTTTCAAGAAGCCTTTAGAATGTCCAGAACACCTTGAGAGAGATGCAAATCAGCAAATTCTAACTCTTCAAGAGCCAGGCCTTGAGATAGAGAGATTTGAGATTCGGATACCAAACTCTCCCCTGAGAGCATGTTAACAGGTTGTAATTCCTGGGAAGAGACAGGGGAAGGTGGACTACTAAGGACAGCAAGAGATGGTACCAGGGCTGTCTGACCCAGTCTGGAGCAATCAGAATCACTTTGCAGGGTTGAGACCTGATTTGACTAGTACCTTGAACAGGACAGGGAAGGGGGGAAAAGCATACAGAAACTTCCCTTCCCAATTGAGAATTAGAGCATCCGGGGGACTGAGCCCAACACTGGGTGTCTGCAGCAAAAAAGAGGAATTTGGTGATTGTCTGGGGCTGCAAAAAGATCTATCTGTGGAGTGCCCCATCCGGAGAAGATCACCTTCAAAATTAGGGGATCTAGGGACCATTCGTGATGGCCCTGAGATATCCTGCTGAGAGCATCTGCCAGGACATTGTCCTTCCCTGGGAGGTGCACTGCCATCAGAGAGGTGTTCAGGGAATAGGCCAGAGACCACAACTTCATTGCTTCTGTGCACAAGGCCATAGACAGAGTGCCCCCTTGCTTGTTGATGTACCACATTGTGGTGGTATTGTCTGTTCTGATCTGAACCACTTTGTTCTGAACAGACTTGGAAAAAACTTGCAGTGCCAGACACACTGCCCTGAGTTCCAAGAGACTGATGTGAAGCAGAGATTCTTGAGGTGACCACAACCCTTGGGTGGTCAGATCCCCCAAGTGGGCTCCCCAGCCCAAGAGGGAGGCATCTGTGGTAAGGATTAGAGAATAAGATTGAGTGACAAAGGGAACTCCTTGCCTTAGATTGTCCTGATCCTGCCACCACTGCAAAGCCTGTATCAGGGTTCGAGTCACTGGGATTAGTTTGGACAGAGAATCCTTCCTCTGGGACCAGAAGGCTCTTAAGTGGAACTGAATGTCCCTCATCTGAAATCTTGCTCCCTTGACCACCGCCGTAGAGGCAGCCATGTGGCCCAGGAGCTGCAGGAAGTGCCTTGCTGGATGAGACACCTGAAGGCTGAATGAAGAGGCCAGGTTCACAAGGGTCCTTGCCCTGTCCAGGGGACGGAAGGCTCTTGCCCTTATTGTGTCCAGTTCCGCTCCTATAAAGGTGGGGAGCTGTACTGGCTCCAGAACTGACTTTGAAAGATTTAGGAGGAATCCTAAAGAAGTGAGCAGTTGCTGGGTCATCTGGAGATGTGACTTGACTTGGTCTGGAGACTGACCTACTATGAGCCAGTTGTCCAGGTATGGAAAGATGGAGATCTTTAATCTCCTTAGGAAAGCAACCACTACTGCCAGGCATTTTGTGAACACCCTTGGAGCTGATGTTAGGCCAAAGGGCATTGCTCTGAATTGATAGTGGCCTGAGGGCAACTCGAACCTGAGGTACTTTCTGTGGGAGCATCTGATGGGAATGTGGAAATAGGCATCCTTGAGATCCAGGGAGACTAGCCAGTCCCCTGGCCTTAGAGAGGGTAGAATTATTCCCAGAGTCACCATTTTGAATTTTGGCTTTAAAAGGTGCTTGTTTAAATATCTCGATCCAGGATGGGCCGCCATTCTCCTGTCTTTCTGGGGTTTAGGAAGTACCTGAGTACAACTTTTCCCTGTGTAGGATGGAACCCTTTCTATGGCTCTGAGAGCCAAGAGGAAGAGACCTCTGACTCTAGGGCAAGGGCCTCTGAAGGATTTGCAGGTGGAAAGGATCTAGTTCTCATCATGGGAAATTTTTTGAAGCTGAGAACCAGTCCCTGGCTTACTACTTCCAGGACCTATTTGTCTGAAGTTACAGACTTCCAGTCCTGGACAAAGTAAGCCAGCCTGCCCCTTACAGGTAGTGGAGAATCGGCCCGGGCCAAACCATCAGGGTGCCTGCTTGGCAGGGGCTTTAGGCTGAGGGGTGGTAGCAGGCCTGCTTATACCCCGTCTGCCTCTCCCTCTGAAGAACCCCCTCTGAGCAAAGGCAGAAGGAGAGGCCTGGGCTTGGTAGAAAGGCCTATGAAAAGGCCTGCTCCTGCCCCTGGAATGCTGCCTCTGGGGAGTAGCTTGCCTTTCTTTGGCCTGAGCACTCCTATAGGTGGTCCTGTACTCATTCATTTTCTTCATGTAGTTCTCTGTTTGCTCCCCAAACAGAGAATTACCAATGACAGGAAAATCCATGGGCTTAGTCTGGGTATCCTGTGATAGGCTAGTACATCTGAGCCAAGCCATCCTACGAAGAGCCACAGATGTAGCCATGACTCTAGAAGAAACATCATTGGAGTCCACTGCAGCATGAAATTGTACCTTGGATGCCTCAATACCATCTGCAGCCACCTGCTCCAGCTCCTTGGCCAGCTGGTCAGGGACCTGTTTAGCAAGAGCCATCACAGTGTCCCATGTAGACTTCTGGTATCTAGCTGTGTAGGCCATATAATTAGCCTGTCTGAGTCCCAAAGATGCTGCAATGTACTGCTTCTTTGCCATGGCATCAATCCTCCTGGAGTCCTTATCTGGAAGGTGTGAAGCCAAGGGTATATTTGCCTTATCACAGGCAGCAGCCTGCACTACCCCAACATGGCTGCACTGTTGAGAAAGGAACTCCGTATCTGAGCCTGAAAGAGTATATGTCTTGTCCATTCGTCTGTCCACAGGAGGTATGGAATTAGGAGTTTTTAAAATTTTAAATGTCTGCTTCCCAAAAGACTTATGGAGGGGAATAGACAATCTCCTGGATTCTGGGATGTCCATCATCTCAACGTAATCAGGCTCCACCTGATCCTCTACTGCTTCCTCCATAGGAAGCTGGAGAGTTTCAGCCACTTTTTTGTAAAACAAAGTGGGAAGGGGACTCAAAAAGCCTAGGAGGAGAAACACCTGAAGGTCTGTCTGGGGAGATGTCCGGGTCAATGGGCATATCCAGACTTTCATAATCACCATCACTATCCTCATACTCTCCCTCCTCCTCCTCCGGTTAATAAAAATCTTCTAAATTATAATCTGGAACCGGGTGAACCGACCAAACCGAGCCCTTAACCAATGGTTCCGGTTCGGTCGGAACCGAAGTGAGCGACTGAACGATCCTTATCGCTTTGGCTATTTCATCAGCAGTCGGAGAAAGAACTTGTGGATCCGAACCGACTGACTTATCCCTTCTTTTTCTTTTAACTGGAACCGACTTCTCAGAGTCAGTTCTCCTTTTGATGGAAGTTTCGCCCTGGTCAGAGGGCACTCCTTCTGGTTCGGTTGGAACCGAACCAGGCTGGCCATCCGGGTCAGTGGACTTCTTGGCCTCCCTTTCCCTCAGTCTACCTAATCTCTTTTCCACGGTAGCTGAGGGAAAACTTTTGCAAATCTGGCAGTCTGAATCGAGGTGGTCAAACCCCAGACAATAAACACAGGTGGTGTGGGGGTCAGCCTTAGCAAAGGCTTCCCCACACACACTACAGTGTTGAAACCCAGTGGGCCCAGTTTTTTTCTTGGGTTTCTCAGACATGGCCAGTCCTACTCAAACCTATCCTTTTTTCAGCAATCCGCCAGGCAAGACACCCCTATTGGTTCCTGACCGTGTTACGGGTCTTGGAAAAAAACGTAATGAAATCTGTTTTTTTTAGAACCGATACGGACCAGTTACCACACTCTAAATGCAGCTTTTTTTCACAAACCTGATCGGTTCAAACCGAACCGATGTTTACAAGTTCCACACAGAAAACTAATAATAAACCTGTCTAATACTCACGGTACCACAGACAGAGACTGAACCGACAGGTTAGATTGTAGAAATTCGGTTGAAACAGAGAGAAAAAACGACACTTTAACCGACTAAACTGAACCGAGCGAAGAAGAAATCTCCAGAGCGACTCTTCAGTGAGGCAGAGTAAAGAATCTGGCGGTTTGGGTTCAAACAACAACAGACAGAGGCTCAACTGAGCTCGAGCTCAGCGTTCCATGCCTTGCATGGAAAGTTAACTCTTTCCTCTCCGGGGCAGTTCAAAGGTTGGAGATCACTGCACATAGTCAGAATACAGCAAGACTTCATGTTGTTTGAAGGAAGGCATCCCCCTGCAGCGAGCCCTGCTGAGGTGGGCAGGCATGAAACAACCTCAGCTTCGCATTGTCCCTGGAGGCGAACAGATCCATCTGAGGTTTGCCCAGTGGGAGAACAGGTTGTGTATTACCTCTGGATGGAGAGACCACTCGTGGGACGTCTTGCCCACATGGCTGAGAGCATCTGCCAGTTGGTTCGAGGCTCCTGCCACCTGGATAGCTAGGAGATCTGCCTTCAGTTGACACACAAGGGTCCAGCTACAGAGCACTTCCCTGCACAGAGGCTGGGAGTGCATGCTGCCCTGCTTGTTGAGATAGTACATTGCCGTGGTACTGTCCGTCTGGACTTTCACCACTTGACCCTGAAGGAGTGGAGCGAATGCTGACAGTGCCAGTTGGACTGCTCTGAACTCCAGCACGTTGATATGACATTGGGATTCCTCAGGGGTCTGGAGCCCGTGGACTCTGTGATTCCCCATATGGGCACCCCAGCCCGTGTAGGGCTTGAAATAATGGCCTCAACGGCACATTTCCTCTGGACATGTAGGTGGAGCAGCATACATTTCCAGAGCAAATGGTACATTTCCACATAGAAAATAATAGCAAAAACAGTAGAGCTGTCTAGGGACACAATTTAAGCCTCCACTTCACTGTCTCCCTCAGATGAAGTTATCTACCACGCTGCAGCCCAGAGTCGGGCTCCCCACAAGGGCTTAACTTTTCCTAATGTATGGGAATGTGCTTAGGTAGTGCAGTCAGGAATTTTTTTTTTCCATTTATTTATCCACCACACAGGCAGCTCACACAATTTCCCCACAAGGACTTCCCTAAAGGGCAATAAAGGACTTGTCTTTCCTGGTACTACATGGCAACTTTTGTATGCAGAAGGAATTTATTTTTTTTATCCACCAGTCACTGCAGCTCAGAGAGAGAGAGAGATCAGATCACTCCCCGCAAGGACTTTCTCCACAGAGCAACAATGTGTATTCAAGAATTATTATTTCTTTAGCCACTGCACACTGCTGCTAAGAGATGAGATTCGACCAAGACCTTTCCTTACAGTTAGGGCAATGTGCTCTCTGATTATATTTAATTAGTTAACTTTTCCCCCAACACAGAGTCTGAGAAAATTCCTAAGTTTTTGAAAGTGAAGAATAAATTCAAATAGGACACAGTCAAGTTCTGTGGCTTTATTCCTTGTTCAGCAGGCTTGATAGAACTCAAGCTGTCTGAGAAGATCCACATTTCCCCCCAGGAGTCAGTTATGTTTTCCAGAAAAAAGCTTGCCTGTGCATGGCTACACTCAAGCTCACTGTTGTTCGTCTGTTCCCTGACCCAAGCCTACTTGTCACAGCCTTCCCACTTGAATCTAAAGAATATTTTCACAGTGGTACAGGAACTTGTCTCTTTTTTTCTTTCACTTCACCCCAAACTATTTGTCCCCTAACCCAACTCCTTCCCTTATTGTGGAGAAGAAAGGTGGTTTTCTGGACAGTACAGTTATTGACAGTTTTACACTCTCTCCTTTTTAAAGCGTGTCTTCACTACTCCTTGTTTGTACCCTGACACAAAAGACAGTTTAGTTTAACTCACCAGCACAGAGCTCTTTCCTCTATCACTGCAAACTCACAACTGCCCAAAATGTGTGGTCAGCACAGCATGCAGAGGTCCTGATCAGTCAGTCAGTGCAGCAGTTATGGGCACATGGCTCCCGGTATGTCCAGGACCCCACAGCAGACTAAGGAGCGCCTGACTGGAGTCAGCCCCGAGACCTAGTGATACCCCACACGGCGTGCTGAGAAAGAGAACGATGGCACTCTCTCTCCCTCCCCTCCCCCCATTCAGATACTGGACATCGCCAGAGACGTCTGCACAGTTACTGAGTGAGGAGTCACACTCGAGCGCTCCACCACCAGTCAGGAAACAGTACTTCTGCAGGTAATTAAAGGAGAATAGGTAGCACAACATTTTTCAGCAGCAACACAGCAGTTCCAGATGGAAATGCGGATCCGATATTTACATTTCCTGCAGCTTGACCGCATTTCCACGGAAATATGAAAAGGCTATATTTTGAGCCCTGTTGTGAGAGAGACATCGGTCATGAGGATGACCGTTGGCTCGGGATGGACGAACAGGATCCCTTCCTGCAAATGTGTTAGGACGGTCCACCATTGGAGAGAGTCCCACATCTTCTGGGTCACGGTGACCAGCTGACTGAAATGACCATGGTGCTGAGTCCACTGGCTGGCCATCTCCCATTGAAGGGGGCACATATGCCACCAGGCCCATCAGACCATGGCAGTGCAGGCTGCCATGTACCCCAGAAGTCGCTGGAAGTCCCGGGCAGGGCATTAGTGCCCAACCAGAAATAACTGGGCAAAGGAGGAGAGAACCTCTGCTCTGTCCATCGGGAGCTTGGCTCTGGCTCGGCAAGAGTTGAGCTCTGCCCCGATGAAGCAGATCATCTGCGAAGGTATGAGTTCTGACTTGGTCTCATTGACCAGGAGACCAAAATCGATGCATGTCTGGAGGGTTAGGTCCCTGGACCTCTCCACCTCCTGCCTGGAGGAACCTGCTATGAGCCAGTCGTCGAGATAGGGGTACACTCTGACCCCTTGATGCCGAAGATGGGCCACCACAATTGCAATGCATTTGCTGAAAACTCTGGGGGATGATGACAGGCCAAATGGCATGGCTCGGAACTCAAAGAGGGCTCCCTCCGCCCGAAAGGGAAGAAACTTCTGGTGAAACAGATGGATCGGGACATAAAAGAACACGTCCTGGAGATCCAGAGAGCAAAACCGCATGTTTTACTCAAGAGATGGTATGATCTGAGACAGAGTTACCATCCTGAATGTGCGGGACCTGAGAAATTGTTTCAAGTTGTGCAGCTCTAAAATGGGGTGCCAGCCCCCCCATCCATTTCGGGACCATGAAGTACCTGGAAATGAACCCTGGGTTGACAGAGGAGTTCAGGACTCTGGCCACCACCCCCTTGCAGAGGACTTGGGCGATGCGGTCTCGGAGAGCCGATGGAGTGTGTACAGACACCATTTCCTCCGGTAGGGCGTGGGCTCGGCTTGGTGGATACTGCTCGAATTCCAGAGGCCGTCCCTGGTCTACCACTTCTAAAACCCACCTGTCAGTTGTAACAGTGGACCAGGCAGAAAAGTGGTGGTGGAGCCGGCCCCCCACGGGAGGACCCAGAGCTGGTGTGACGGGTATGGGAGTGGCCACCCCCATCCCATCACTGGGCAGGCTTGGAGGAGGGGGGTCCGGCTTGGGGACCACCTGAACCCCGTCCTCCAGGTTTATGGGCCGCCGGGGGCCCTGACTTGGGCCGAGGGTGCCAAGGTTGAGCCTGCTGTTGATGCTACCCCGATTTGAAATGGGGCTGCTTGGCCACAGTGCAGAATGCCGAAAAGGCTTTTTCTTCTTCTTCTGTGACAGGGTGGAATAGGACCCTATCCCAGTTGGAGAAAGTGTTTAAATGCAAGGATCTATTCTTTCCCTTTCCTGTCTCTTGTTTGTCTGGTTGCGCAACCAAATTTTCCAGCGAAACCTAGGATTTGATCACCCCCGACAGTCTCGCAATTCTCTGCCTCTCACTGTCCCTCAGTCTTCCTTGCTGTCTGTCTTTTTCTCCCTTGCATATATGCTGATATCAAAATATATGCAAATCATTGTATGGAAATGTAACTGATACTGGGATCCTTTTTTTTTTGAAATCTCTGTTTGTCCGCCTTTCCAGCCTGCCATTTCTGACCCTTTAGGAGCCCCAAGGCAGACATCCCTCTACTTTCCACCCAGCCTGAACGACCCCCCGGGATCCCCATGGAGCTTCGGCTCATCACCCAAGCGGGGATGGAGCTGAGCCCCCGTGCCCCATCAATCATCTTTCGTCGGTCCGGGAGCCACCGGGGGGGCGAAGGCACATTGAGGGCACGTCTCCGGGGCCCTGTCTTCCCGGCGATGCTTTTTCCTTCTTTCTCCCACCCCTACAGCGTGAGACCCAGACGTCAAGGCGTTGAGCGCTGACATCACCTGTATAGCGACCGCCCATCCCCTGTTGCTAGGGGCTTGCAATACTCCGAGCCTCTGCTCGGATCATACAAGAGTGCGGGCTATGGTCTCAACCCACCCCGGAGTAGATGAGCTGTTGTGGGATGCTCAAGCCCATCTCCACCCCTGGCTGACCCACCAGTGACCCGAGTCTGCTCCCGAACCCAGGTTGGTGGTGTGGAACGAGGTGCGGCATCCAGCACCTCAACCCTCAGCGCCACCGGGCCGGCTTGGGATCCCTTTTGTTTAGAAATTATATAGTGTTAATTTTTGAAATTTATATAATTGTGGTTTGAGATGATTGCAGAAAGCAATTGGAAACTCAAGGGGTTACCTGAGGGTAAGTTTTAAGCCTTTTGCAGAAGAGCTGGGAAAACGGGGCCTCAGCTCAGGCACACTGTGTTCCTGCCTTGCACCTGCCTGAAAAATACAACAGGATGCTTGTTAAGAATGGGGGTTGGAAGAACTTATAAGAGAGCTGAGCTGCAATTGCATGTGAGATGGACACAGAGATTGAAGAAAAACTCAGATGGATTTTTTCTGTTTATTTGGTCTTTGTAAATAATTATACTGAACAGTATTATTTTTTTTATGTAACTTCTAGTACAAATAAAACTCTTGTTGCGAATTTTACAACTCCTCCTGGTTTTTCCTATGTTTCTGACCTGTGCCTCGATGATGCTTTTTGGAACCCTGGGATTCCTTCTGGGCAGAGGTCACAGAGTGCAAGGTGGCACTGGACTTTTCAATGCATTGGAGGTGACCGTCCACACCTGGGCCGAAGAGGTTGGTACCCAGGAAAGAGACGTCCGTCAGTTTGTGCAGGGTGTCCCTCGTGAAGGTGGAGACCCGCAACCAAGCCCTGCGGTGCATGGCAACCGCTGCCACCACCGAATGGGCGCAGGAGTCCCCAAGGTCCAAGACCGTCTGGAGCTGCTGTTTCGCAACTGCCCAACCCTGGTCGCAGACCTACTTGACCTTGGTCTGGAGGTCTGCGGGGAGATGAGGTAGAATCTCACTGAGAGACCCCAGTAGGTTATGAAGAGAAGTGTGCCATGATGACAGCCGAGCTTGCCTGATGGAGGCCCAGCGAAGAGGCGGCATAGACTTTCCAGGCTGAATGGTCCAATCTTTTGGACTCTCTGTCTGGGGCTCTATCAATGTCTCCCGAATTACCAGCACACCTGAACACAGACTCAGTCACCAGTCCCTTGGCTGAGGGGTGCTCTGTGAATCCCAAAAGGGACCCAATGGGCACAGCATACTTGCGAGCCATTTGGGCTGAAGGAGTGTGGCAGGAGGCTGGGTACTGCCACAGTTCCAAGGCTGGACTGACAATGGCCTCGGCCACTGGGAAGGCCTCCGTCAATGAAGCCCCTCATTTAAGGATATCAGTGAGGGGGTATTCAGCCTGTTTCTGAATGGGTTCTAAGGGCATCCCCGTGGATTCGGAGATGAGGTGGAGGATGCCCATGAAGGAAGAAGGGCCTTTCTCCGTTGAAAGACTACCAACAGATTCCTTGTCCAAGGGGTGAGAATATAGGTCGAAGTCTTCGGACTCCGAAGAGCCTGGATAGATCAGCTGGCCACCAGAGTCACCCTGTACCCGCCTAGGATGGCCAGGCATGAGGGTGATGGACAGCCTATGCGGTAGGCCCAGAACGGGCCGAGACTCCTTAGAAGGAGTCCACGAAGGAGGCTGCTTCAGTGGTGGCTGCACCATAATTGGTGGAGAGACCGGTTCTGGCCGAGCTGGGATGGTCTTGACCGACTCCGTGGGAGGAGGAACGGTGCAGACTGGCTCCTGAGGAGTAGACGTCAGCCTAGAGGGTGAAAGCCAAGTAATGGCCAGGGTAGAAGCCGGAGCCGACTTCTGGTCGGACGTAATTAGCTGCTGCCACATTAAATCCTCGTAGCATCAACAGAGTTTCTGTCAAAGCCTCTCCTCATCCAAAGAAGACAAAGAAGAGTGGCGGCACTGCCGCTTCTTATAGCACTTATGCGCCTTCTTCGGCCTGTCGGTCGAAGGTGTCCGAGATCTCGACTTGGACCATCGAGGGGACTGATGGGGTTGCTCGGAAGGAGCTGGGGAGAACTGTGGCTCTTCCTGGTCAGGGATCTGGACCACACGGGGATTCCCAGCAGGCTGGGTCTCCTCCTCGATGGCTGGCAGGACCGGGGTCCTGAATAATAAGTTGTCAGCCTCATCGAGTGACGACGGGTCGAGGATAATCTCAACCGGATCGTCATCCCACATCTTAGCTGGCTGGCCTGCTGAGGCCACAACCTCAACCGAAGTCGAGACACAAGATTCCTAGGACCGAGATCTCTCATGGTTCATGGAGCGTCATTGGCAGGACGAAGGTTACTTAGGCTCCTTGTCCTTTTTACGGGATCGAGAGACATGCATGCCCGAGGATCCCTCTCCCTTGTTAGGGAAGGACTGACACAACTCCCAAAAGAAGCCTGAGAAGGTGGAGCCCAGATTGAGCGGGACGAAGATGGACATGAAAGAGGACTGATCCACGGCCTGAGCTACCTCCTCTTTGAAGGTCTTCATCTGTTTGAGTTGCTCGGCGGATCTTGCAGCTGCAGAGTCCGCCCAATGGACTTCCTCAGATTTGACTGGCGGATTCTGTTTTTCTGGTCTGCCCAGTTGCAGTCATGTGAGATGATTGTCCAAGACGTTTGGATGAAAAGTGCGACACATTTCGCATGCCTGGGTGTCATGACCTAGACCCAGGCAATAAACACACGAGGCATGCAGGTCGGTGCGAGACATCTTTTGCCTGCATGGGCGGAAACCAGGTGAGGACTTGTCCTCCATCGTGGTCGAGATTGCAAAGCGACTGGAAGAAACTCTAACGAGTCAGAGTTTGGGTAAATATGTTGATTTACGCGCCAGGGCCTACAGTAACGCGTGAGCGATAAGGAGGGAACCTGAATCTTCCAACGGAAAGGAAGATCTAGCGTCAAGGGGTGAAACCAAGGCATATACCACTCGGGTGGGTGGGAGGAGCTAGCTTTTAGACCTTCCGGCAATAATCTTAAAGGGAAAGGACATCCTAACAAGTGTGGATAAAACAACATTTCCACGATCCTAGAACCTATCTTTCTAGGAGAATGGGTACAGTATACTATCCAGACTCTGGCAGACTCTTATTAGTTCCCTGGGATGAGAGGGCAAGGCGCGCATCTCTATCTGGTGAATGGAGACTGGAGAACCATGGTTTGGGTTCAAAAGCAGCATCCCAACAGGATTCAAGGTCAATGCTGTAGTGGGAAATGAAGGTATGTGCTGACTTCCATGTAGCAGACCTACAGATCTCCTGAATGGGGATGTCTCTGGAAGCAGCCACTGAGGAAGTGGTATGTTTGGTGGAATGAGTCCTAAGCCCCACAGGAGACTCCCCACAGCCCACCTATAGCAAAGGTCAATACGGGACGTTATCCACCTGACAATCATCCACTTTGCTGCCGGTATGCCAGGCATGGCTTCAGCGTGTGTTAAAAACAACTGGCAAGCCTCACCCTGAACTCCAGTCATGTGCTCCTTATAATAAGGGCATGCCCCCCACAAGTCCAAATTGTGAAGCCTATGGTCGGCCTCTGAAGATGGACTGGTAAAATATACCAGTAAGTTAATCACCTGGATAAGGTGAAACTCCAATACGACCTTCAGGAGGAACTTCGGGTGGGGGTGAAGGATGACCTTGTCCTTGCAGAAGGCCAGATGAGGAGACTACACTGAAAGAGCCTGGAGCTCAATGATCTTCTGGCTGATGTAATGGCCACCAAGAATGCTGTCTTCCACAAGAGGTGTGACATCTCATATCTGTGCACAGACTCAAATGGTTTGCCCATGAGCACAGTAAGCGCCAGCAGTAGGTCCTGTCGTGGTGGCTCATGTACTGGAGGAGACAGGTGGTCCAGACCTTTGAAACAGTACCGAACCACCTTCTCCTGGGCCATCGCTGGCATACCAGCCCATGCCTGGTACGCTGGGATGGCTGCCAGGTGCATCTTAAGGGTTATCATTGACAGTACCAATTGAGCGAGGGACCAGAGGAACTATAGGATACTAGCTGCAGAGCAGGTAAGGGGATCAAGGTCCTTTGCCCTGATGCTAAATGGAGAACACAGAAACATAGAATTTGACGGCAGATAAGGACCGCTTGGCCTACCTAGTCAGAACCTTTTCCATTTAAAGGCATAGCACTGGTAAGTCTACTCTTTTTGGGAGGCCGCCACAACGTGAAACACAGCTTCCAGAAGACTCAAGGCCTGGAACCTCAGCCGCTCAGGAACCAAGCTGCGAGGTGGAGGGACTGAAGGTCCAGCTGCAGGACCTTTCCCTGTTGTCTGGTCAACAAGTTCGGGCAAAGAGGCAACTGCCAGAGAGTCTTGCTGCTGAGGCTGAGGAGATGTGGATACCAGAATTGTCTGGGCCAGAGTGGAGCTATCAGACTCATCGGCGTCTTGTCCTTCCAGGCCTTGACCACCACTCTGTGGATCAAAGAGAATGGAATGAAGGTGTACACAAGGCCCGAGGTTCAGGGCCTCATGAAGGCATCTCCCACAATATCCCAGACTGGGGGTCAGGCAAAAAAACACCTTCAGCTTTCTGTTCTCGCAGGAAGCAACAGATCCACGAGAGGGGTTCCCCAGAGGGAGAACAGGTGGTATACCGCCCACTGATGTAGGGACCACTCGGGCAGAATCTCTCCCACCTGGCTGAGAGTGTCTGCTAGCTGACTGTTCACTCTTGCAACATGTATTGACAGGAGATATGCACTCAGGCTGTGTACGAGGGTACAGGTGTGGAGGGCCTCCTGACACAGGGGAAGGGAGTGAGTTCCACCCTGCCTGTTCAGGTAAAACATGATTGTGGTGTTGTCCATCTGGACCTGCACAATCTGACCCCTGACCAGAGGAGCAAATTCCATGAGAGCCAGCTGCACCGCAAGAAGCTCAAGCAGGCTGATGTGGTGAAAAGGCTCCTTGGGTGACCAGAACTTATAAATTCTGTGGTTTCCCCAGGTGTACCACCCTCCACACCACCCCAGAAGCATTCATCACAAGAGTGATGGTCAGATCTGGGCAGACAAATGGTACTCCTTCCTCCAGATGTTGAGGTGTCAACCACCACTGATGGCATCCCACATCAGCTATGCCACAAAGACTGGCTGGTCCAGGCCACCTAGATGCTGGGAACACTGGTGGCCCAGCTCCCAATGCAGGGTGTGCATTTACCAGCATGACAAATGGACCATGCTGCTGGTGGATGCCATGTACCCCAGCAGCCACAGGAAATCCCAGGCAAGGTGTGAATTCAAAGGAGGTAAGGACCTGAGCAAGGTTTGCAAGGAGGTGGGCCCGGAATGCAGGGAGTCTAGTTCTGCTGCGACAAACCTGATAACCTGTGAGGGTATCAGTTCAGGCTTGTCCAGGTTGACCAAGAGGCTCAAATCTCTGCAGGTCTAGAGGGCCAGATCCCTGGAATGCTATATGGCCTCCTTGGACAGCCAAGCTTCCAGTCAATCGTCCAAGTAAGGATGTACTTTGACACCCTCATGCAGGCAGAAAGGCTGCCACTGCTGCCGTGCACTTGGTGAAGACCCGGAGAGCGACCAAGAGGACGAAGGGCATGCCCTGGAAATGATAGAAAACCCCTTCCGTGTGGAATCAAAGGTACCGCCAGAGGGATGGACGGGCTGGAACGTAGAAGAATGCATCCTGGAGACCCAGGAAGCAGAACCACGTGCCCTTCTCCACAGATGGTATAATCTGGCTCAGAGTGACCATCTTGAACTTGTGCTTTTGCTTGAAATGGTTTAGATCACGCAGATCCAGTACATAGTGCCAGCCCCCCATCCATTTCGGGACCAGGAAAAAACCTGGACATGTAACCCTGACTTGCCAAGGTGTCTGAGACACAGACTATGGCTCCTTTTGCCAGGAGCTGAGTGATGTCCTTTCTTAGGGTGAAGACAGTGTCCTGCTACATAGAGGACTCCAGAAGAGCATGGGGTCGATAAGACGGGAGAGCCTTGAAGTCGAGAAGCAACCCTCTGCCTACAACCTCCGAACCCACTTGTCCATAGTAATGACAAACCAGTGTGGCCAGAAGTGGCATAGCCAACCCACCCGCCCGCCCACAGGGAGCTGGGTCAAGTGTGAGGATGACACCCCTGTTCTGTCACTGGGTAGTTCGGGAGGAGGCACTGGTCACTTGGGCCCGAGAGTCACCACTTCCCCTACCCCTGCCTTCTTTGGGCCCCTGACCAATGAACTTGGCCCTGGAACACTAGGCCTATAACTGCCCCTGCTGGGGCTGCTGCTGAGGCTGCTGTGACTGAAAGGACCTATAATGAAAGGTCTTGTTTTTAGGCTTCTGAGCCTTAGGGTCCTTTTGGGACGAAGCCACAGAATCCAGAGTGGCACTGGACTCCTCTATCCTAGTGAGATGTGGTACTTATGGACCACATGGGTGGAGGGTGCTCTGCAGGATGCTGCTAGAGCTCCAGGGCTGGTCTCAAGATGGCATCAGTCATAGGAAAGGCAACCCCAGGGGAATTGTCCTTGTTCAAAATTTCTGTAAAAGGGTATTTAGCCCTGTTCTGCACAGGTTCCAAGGACACAAACGTTCATGGACTCCGACATCAGGCAAAGGACAGCCCCAAATGACACCATCTCATGGTCTATGGTCAGTTCCTCGACTAAAGCCCAGTCAAAGGTGTGTGCCCTCGATGAAAGCATGGATGACCTCTCCGAGTTGTCAGAGGACTCTTTGAAAATGGCCTGTGATTGTTTGCCACCATGGACTGCCCGAGTATCTTCCGACTGGGTAATTTCCACTGACAGTTAACCTTGCAAGCCGGCTCCAGCATGTGAGTCCTTGGCCAGGGCTCCAACTAAAGGCTGCAGTGAAGGCTGCTCTCCCCAGAGGGATGGAGAGGCAGATGTCACAGACATATGTAGAAAACAGAATAGAGCTTCACTGACACCTACCAGTTGACAGCAGGTGCAGGGGCACAGCCCTACCCCGTCTCGCAATGGTCCACTGTTGCCACAGGAGTTCCTTGTAGTGCCACCGCATCCTGTGGCAGGGCCTCTCCTCACCAGAGGATAAGGAATTTGAGGAACATTAATGGCAGCACCTCCCAGTCAAGCAAGATTGAGAGTGCAAATGACACCTCGACCATGACCATCAACCCGTGGGACAACATTGAGGAAAAGCCACCGGAAGGACAGTGTAGACCACATGCCAAGCCATGTTAACCAGCACTGGCTTCGGCAGTAGGATCACCAGTGGAGATTGATCCCAAGTGGAACTGGTTTGGGACACTGCCCGGCCTACGTCCTACTGGGAGACGACTGGAAGAACCGGGGTCCAAGAGATCAACTCCTTGTCGATCACCAACAACTAGTCAATACGGTCAAAAAAATTTTCAACAGACTGCTCAGCAAGTCCTATGGGGGCACTGTGGAGCTTTCGACCACCCCTCAATCCAAGAGTAGCTCAACCAGAGTCGAGCAGTAGGGGGAGTCGAAGGAGACGGAGGATATGAAAATTATGTACCTACTGTAATTCTTGATCCTCTTGGATGAAGTCTCCACCACCCACACTCATGGGACTACGCTGGAGGTGCTAGGACCGAGCGGGAGTCAAAAATCTTCAGGAGGGCCGGTGCCAGGGGAGGACTATGCATGTGCGGCACCGTGAGACCGGCTTGCACCATATGGGCTACCTCGGCGTCGACCCTCCAACCGTCTCAGTACCTTTTTAACCGAGGAGGTGCAGCGTAAACTAACCTAGTGACACATCGGACATAAGATACTCCGAATGACCCTTATAAGAAGGGTCAACACAACAGAGTCTTCACAGCCCAGCCATCGAGGGACAGAAGACCAAAAACAAGATAAGTGAGCTTGGGGGATGGAGGGTGGGCGTGAGAATGAGTGGTGAAGACTTCGTCCAAGAAGATCAAGAATTACGGTAGGTATGTAATTTTCATATCTTCCTGGACATAAAGTCTCCACCACTCATTCACACTAATGGGTGAGTACCAAGCTAAAATAATCCCCCGAGAAGGGCAGCAGGAGAGAGGAGCTCACTCAGGACAGAAGTCCAGTAAGGACTGTCTTGCCAAAGGACAGATGCTGTCTGGCATGTACATCCAAGGTGTAGTGCTTCACAAAGGTGTGCACAGAGCTCCAAGTAGCTGCACTGCAGATGTCTGCAATGGGCACATTCCGTATTTCTGCCAGAGATGCCGTGACTGCTCTGGTAGAATGGACATACACCCTGCCTTCCAGCTTGACCTGCGCCATCGAGTAGCATAGGCGGAGACATGCTACCAGCCACGCCGAATACACGTGATGGCAACAGGCTGACCCTGCGGGCCATGCTGAATGAGACAGAGTTGCTTAGACTTGCAGATCTCTTTTGTTCCGTCGATGTAGAACCTCAAAATTCTTTTAACATCTGGAGAACATAGGGTACGTTCCCCTTCATTCTGGAAGCTGGCAAAGTAGGTTGGAAGGACCAGGGGCTGGTTCAGGTGGAATTCTGAGACTACTTTTGGAAGAAATTTATGGTGAATTCTGAGAACCACCTTGTCCTTATGAAATACTGCATAAGGAGGGTCTGTGACCAGGGCATGTATTTCAGACACTCTGCGAGCGAAAGTAATGGCTACCAGGAAGGCAGCCTTCTAGGTCAGGAACTTCAACTCACAGGTTGCTAGAGGCTCGAAAGGTTTACGAGTGAGCATGTCTAGCACAAGGCTGATATCCCAAGCAGCTACCGGTCTCCTGACTGGTGGCTAGTGTGGAGGATACCCTTAAGGAACCTCTTAACCAAGGGCAGATGAGCCATCGACATATTGTGGATAGGCTCATGATGAGCCCAAATCACACAGCGACGTACCTTCACCGTTGAGTATTGTAGCCCTGTATTTGACAGGTCTAGCAGATACTCCAAGATTTTGTTTGGTGGGCAAGAAAAGGGGTCCAGGGAGGACTCTGCGCACCAGATGGAGAATCGTTTCCTCTTCACCGTGTAAGTTTTCCTAGTGGATGACTTATGCACTGCTATGAGAATGTCTGAGACTCTATGGGAGACATCAAATCTACCCAATTCTATCTCCTCAGGAGCCAGGTGTGGAGATGAAGGGACCTTAGGTTGGTATGGACCACTGGGCCCTGGGTCAGAAGGTCCGTTTGTAGGGGTAGTTGTCTCAGTGGAACGTCTGATAATCTGTTAACAGAAACCAAATATGACAAGGCCAGTATGGGGCGATGAGGATCATTCTGCCCCCCCTCCCCCCTGTACCTCCAGCTTGAGCAGCACCCTCTGAAATAAAGGAAGAGAAAATGCATGCAGAAAGCATTTTGTCCACCGCAGTCTGAATGCATCCTGACAGAAAATGCCAGGTTCTGAATTTCTGGGGCAGAATAGAGGCAGTTTGGCGTTGAGCGGGGACACAAAAAGGTCCAGGTACAGGGTACCCCACTCTTCGAACAGCGATTGCACGATGTTTGCATTGAGAGACCACTCGTGCGGATCCACCTCCGTTCTGCTTAGGCGATCCACTAGCTCGTTCTGGACTCCAGGCAGGTAGATCGCCTGGATCAAGGCTTCATGTCCAGGCATCATTCCCACACTCTCATCGCTTCCCTGCACAGAGGGTAAGAGTGTGCTCCATGCTGCTTGTTGATGTAGTGCATCACCGCTTTGTTGTCCGTCTGAAGGAAAATTGCTTTGCGACAGAGTATGTCTTTCAGGGCTTGGGCAGCGTACAGGACAGCTCTCATTTCCAGGACATTTATGTATAGCTGAGACTCGTCCTGATTCCACCGACTCTGGGTGTAGAGAGCCTGACAGTGAGCTCCCCAGCCGATTAGAGATGCATCTGTGATGATGATGATGATCTGTGTCTCCAGTGGGGCAAAGGGAAAGCCTTGAAGAAGGTTGTCCTCTTTGAGTCCACCAGGTGAGCGACTGCCTTAGAGGTTCCATAACCTTGATGTGAAAGGGCTGTGGATGTGTGGTCAGGGACCACTGAGTACTGAGCATCCACTCAGTGGTTCTCATGTGAAGACGAGCCAGTGACATCATGAACACTGATAACACTGATGATGACATGAGACCAAGTATCTGCTGCATCGAGAGAGTTTGAACTGAGTAGTTCTTTTTGATGAAGTGAGCCATCTGGAGGACATCGTTTCTCTGTCCTCTGGAAGGAAGGCCCTCACCCTGGAAGTGTCCAGGAGGGCTCCTATGAAGAGGAGTTGTTGGGAAGGTTGCAGCTTCGATTTCTCAAGATTCAACAGGATTCCCATGAATGTGAGAAACTTGGAAGCTGTGACCATCACTTCCGGTGTCCCTTTGTCTAGAGGAGCTTGCTAGGAGCCAGTCGTCCATGCATGGGAAAACCTGAATTCTGAGTTTCCTGAGATGCACTGTGAGTACTGCAAAGCACTTCGTAAAAACTTGCGGTGCAAAGGACAGCCCAAAGGGCAAGACTCTGAATTGGTAGTGCTGACCCAGGGCCACAAAGCAGAGATACTTGTAGTGGTTTGGGTGTGCGGGAACATGCTTGTAGGCGTCCTACATGTCCAAGGAGGCCAGCCAATCGTTTTGATGAATCAGAGGCAGAAGCATACCGAGCAATATCATCTTGAATTTCTCCTTGAAGAGGAATTTGTTTAACTTCCTTAGGTCTAGAATAGGGTACATACTGCCTGCTTTCTTTGGAATTAGGAAGTAATGGGAGTAGAATCCTGTGTCCACGTTCCTCCTGTGGAACTACTTCTACTGCCCTGTTGTTCAGAAGGCCTTGAATGTCGGAAGTGAGGAGGACAGACTGAGTGATAGACAGCCTGGGCTGTCGTTTGGGTGGATGATCCAGAGGGGTATCTGAAAAATTCAGAGAGTAACCCTCACAAATTATCCTGAGAACCCATTTGTCCGATGTGACGGACTTCCACTGGTTGCAAAACTGAGTCAGACGCCCCCCTATTGCCAAAGAAGAGTCCCCTCGGACAACTGAGGTGGGACCTGGGCCGGAATTTCAGAGGATGGCACTAGGCGCCTTCGGCCCTGTGCCTTCTGCTGCATTTTCTTTTGCGGCTGGGAGGCTTGATTCTTGTTGAAGCCCCCTCTGCCTTTACCACGAAAGGACTGATGGTTATGAAACTGCTGGCGGTTTCAGCCCTGTTGAGGGGCAGCAGGGGCCAGTCTGGCCGTCTTAATGGCAGTCCTAGTTTTCTGCGTGGCCTCCACTGCCTGCTCCACCTGTGGGCCAAACAGATAAACTCCATCAAATGGCAAATTCATGACTCTGCTGAGCATCGTTTGTAAACCCTGAAGTCCGTAACCATGATTGGCGTCGGGTGCATATCCCGGCTGCCGCTGCCCTCGAGGCAGTGTCAGAGACGTCCATAGCAGCCTTAAGTTGCTGATTACTGGATTCAATGCCTCTAGTAATAGTTTGGAGATGCTCCGAACTAACATCCGACTCCGGAAGAGCTTACACTGAGGTTGTTAGTGAATGCAAGAGAATATACTCATATTGTGATTCACAGCCCTGGTAGCTAGCAATATGCATACCTAGGGTAGCAGCGGCAAAGACTCACTTCCCCAAGGTGTCAATCTTACGGGATTCTTTATTTACTAGATGAGCTGTAGTCTCCTGAGGGAGAAAGGCTTTATTGTTTCCTGCCAAGACCACTATGGCATCTGCAAATGCTTGAGAAGCCAGGACTGGTCGATCCTTAAAGGTAGTGTACTTCCTGTCTAGGGACTTGGCCATGGAAGAAATAAGCGCCGAGTTGTCCCACACCATCTGTGAAAAAGTCTTGAAAAAAGGCTGTACTGGAGGTGTCAATTCCACAGGGATTTCCGGGACATGCAGATACTGAAGGCGCAACAGCTTCCCCGGATCAACCTCCGAAGTCTGGAGAGAGAGAGAGAGAGAGAGAGAGAGGGTGGTATTCATATTCTTCAGTAGAGATTTAAAGGATAGGTTCTCGACCAAAGGCTCTGCTGAAGTAGAGGGCTTACTTTCCACTCCAAAGGATGAATCTTCATCGAAGACATCTCCTAATCGTAGATCAGGATCAGGCTCAATATTATACAGTATCCTACTAGCCCAGGAGGGATAGTATATAAAGGAAAAGGAGGAAAGAGAGCAGGAGGAGGTGCTCCTAGAACTGGAGTCAAAATTCCGACACCTGTGGTGACGATGGCTGCGGCGTCATGCGAGCGCCTGGAGACCCCAACCCAAACCCCAGGGCACCCAAGGATGAAGATCTGAAAACAATGAGTAGGAGACGGTAGTACCTGTGCTGGACCCTGCGCCGCAGCCAAGGTGGGGGAAGCACAAGAGCATGGTGTTGATGGCACCGAAGAAGGTGCCACGCGACTAGGCTGACCCAACCGCCCCACCCGCGGGTTTGAAGGCCCTGGGGCCGGCTCCACAGGCTTGGGAAGTCGGGACAACTGCCGAACCCACTGATCCATAAGAGTGGCCCAATGATGAAACTGCTCACCGGAGCACCCCTCGGGCCTCCACCCTCTCTGCACTAGGGCTGGAGCTAGCAAGGCAACAGGCAAGGGCGTCTTATGACACCAATGAGGTAGCTTCACAGCTAGCGGGGACAGCAATCTGCATTTAGGCGCACGGTGTGGCTTTGCCTATCAAGGCTGTCACCCTTGCTCTGGCGTAGGGTGATTGCCTTCACATTCCAGGGGACCTGACTTTTCTCCCACAGGGTGAGGCAGGATTTACAGGGGTGATTTCCCTCCCCCAGGAAACGGGGGACACCGCCTCGCCCTGACAAGTCACAGGCCTAACTGGCCTGGAGTTGGGTCTCTTCCTCAAGTAGTCCTCCTCCACAAGAGGCTGAGGGACTTCTGTCCCTCAGGGAAATGCTGAACCCCTCTCGGAGAGGGGGCTTGGTACTCACCCTGACAGTGATGAATGGTGAAGACTGACACAGAGAAGATATGAAAATTTACATACTTAACGTAATTCTTGATCTTCCTGTGTATCTTCACCATTCATCACTGGCATCCTCCCACCTTCCCCTCAGAAGGTCTCAGTCCCTGGGCGATGCTTCCTCCCTGCTTGCCCTCTTCCTCCTTGCTCCTTGTTGGGGCGGCATGGGGGACCTACTTAGGAGGAGGGCCAGTAGGTTTTCTCGACCCAGACCTTCCTCTTCTGTCCTCTGGCCGGCTTATTCTTTTTTCAGTTTTATATTTGTTCCGTATCCTGTCCCTCGGGCTCCCTTGCCCCACCGTTGGTGTTTCTCTGTCCCTCTCTTTTCCTTCTTTCTCTCTGTCGAGCAGAACTGGAGTGGAGGAGTAGCCGATGGCCATTACTGGCCAACCTGTGAGCACAACACATACGTCGCCCTCGTAGGCAGCAGCACCGGCTCCTCCTCCTGGAGAAAAAAAAAAAAAAGCTCCCACGGGGTGCTGCGTCTCTGGCTGACACCCTGCCAGTGATGAATGGTTAAGATACTGTACACAGGAAGATCAAGAATTACGGTAGGTACATAATTTAAATTTTTTTTGCTTATCAGTACTAAAAAATGGTTGGAATTTGAGACATGAAACAGTTTCTCTGATCCCTTTATAAGGATACTAAGGTGTTTTATAAACAAAATATATATAGTTTAAAACTGCTTTCACAAGTGAAACCAGGAGGTAAAAGCCAGTTTTGCAGATTTGCAAAGGCAGATTTTACTTTATGCTTTCATCTGTGAAAGCCATTTCTGCCACCGGCTGAAACTGCCACCTGGCATACAAAAAAATAAGCTTTGTCTGTTTGTTTTTATGCTCATCAGGAACTAAAAAATGGCTGGGATTTTAAACCTAAAACTTTCAGGTTCCTTAGGCCCGGTGACTGATACTTTTGGTGCTAGAACTAGAAAGGAAAATTACGTACCTACCGTAATTCTTGATCTTCTTGGACGAGTCTCCACCACTCATTCACACTAGTGGGATTGGCGCCGGAGGCACTAAGACCCATCGGGAGCAACTTTGCTGGAGGGTCGGTAGCAGGCGCCCATGATTACCGAGCGCCCGCGAGCAGCGGCACCGAGCGGTAATGACCATCTCGGCGACGACCCTCCAACCGCCTCAGTACCTTTTTTACCAAGGAGGTGCAGCGCAACTAACGAAGGGTAAACCCAAGACAAAACGGACATAAGATAGTCCGTATGACCCGTGTAAGAAGGGTCAGC
Organism: Neoceratodus forsteri; assembly: GCA_016271365.2. Taxonomy (NCBI): domain Eukaryota; kingdom Metazoa; phylum Chordata; order Ceratodontiformes; family Ceratodontidae; genus Neoceratodus; species Neoceratodus forsteri. Next base: position 283,181,348 of record CM057453.1, on the reverse strand, counting down.
AAAAGAAGTCCTCACGGCCTAAAGATTTGAGGGAGTGAAGACCAATACAGCGGTGAGCTCGGGATGGAGGGAGGTGAGAATGAGTGGTGGAGACTCGTCCAAGAAGATCAAGAATTACGGTAGGTACGTAATTTTCCTATCTTCCTGGACATAAGTCTCCACCACTCATTCACACTAGTGGGAGAGTACCAAGCTGATAATCCCCCAAAAGGGCAGCAGGAAAGCCAGAGCTCACGCTGCCTAAGATAGAAGCTCCATTAAGGATAGCTCTGCCGACGCGGAATGTCGCCTGGTATGAATATCCAGTGCATAGTGCTTAACGAAAAGTATGCACTGAGCTCCAGGTAGCGGCGTTGCATATATCTGCAATTGGAACATTAAGTTCCGCTAGGATGTCATGATCGCTTAGTAGAGTGAGCACATCTACCTTCTAATTTAACTTGAGCCATGGAATAGCAATGACGAAGGCATGCCACTAACCATGAAGAGATACATCTAATAGCGACAGGTTGACTGACGGGTGTCGCTGAAAAACGAACAGTTGCTGAGTCTTACGCGGTATCCTTGGTTCTATCTAAATAGAACACATGAACTCTCTTAACATCCAAGGAATGAAGAGCTCGTTCCCTTCATTTTGGAAATTAGCAGTAAGCGGGAAGTACCAGAGGTTGGTTCAGATGGAATTCTGACACAACCTTGGGAAGAAATTTAGGATGAGTAATGGAGAACTACCTTGTCCTTATGGAATACAGTATACGGAGGGTCCAGAATCAGTGCATGTATCTCAGAGACCTCATGGCTGAGGTAATGGCCACCAGGAAGGCAGTCTTCCAGGTAAGAAATTTTAGCTCACAGGTAGCTAAGGGTTCGAAAGGCTTCCGAGTGAGCATGTCCAGCACCAGGTTAATATCCCAGGCTGCAACTGGACGCTTAACAGGGGGTCTGGTATGGAGAATCCCCTTAAGAAATCTCTTCACCATAGGCAACTGAGCCAGAGTTAAGGAAGAAACCGCTCATGGAAGCTGAGATGGCACTAAGGTGAACTTTAACTGTGAGTACTGAAGACCTAAGTTTGATAGGTCCAAAGATACTCCAGAACCTTGCCAGGAGGACAGGAAAAGGATTCCAAGAGGATTTTAGACACCAGAGAGAAAACGCTTCCATTTGGAAGCGCATTGCTGGGTGGCTGGCTTCCGAGCAGCCAGAAGGATGTCTGAGACTCTACGAGAGACGTTGAACCGATTCACTTCTATCTCTTCAGGAGCCAAGCATGAAGGTGAAGTGATTTCAGGTTGGGATGGACCAACGAACCCTGAGTCAGAAGACTGATTTGCAAAGGAAGTGGTCTCGGAGAGGCTGCCAACATACTGTTGAGTAGAGGAAACCATAGTTGCCGAGGCCAGGAAGGAGCAATGAGAATCATCTTGGTCCCCTGAGACTCGAACTTGAGGAGTACTCTCTGGATTAGAGGAAGTGGTGGAAAGGCGAAGAAAGCGCTTTGTCCACCGCAGCCTGAACGCATCCTGACAGAAAATGCCAGGCCCTGGATTTCTGGAGCAGAAGAGAGGCAGTTTTGTGCTGAGTGGGATGCAAAAGGTCCAGGTCTGGAGTCCCCACTCTTTGAACAGGGACCGAGCTACGGCTGGATCGAGACCACTCGTGAGGTCTGCCTCCGTTCTGCTGAGGTGATCTGCTAGGTCGTTTTGTATACCTGGCAGATAAACCGCTTGAATCAGAGACTGTGCTCCAAGCACCACTCCACACCCTCATTGCTTCCTGCAAAGGGATAAGAATGAGCACCGCCTTTGCTTGTTGATGTAATACATCACTGCTTTGTTGTCCGCTTGAAGGAGAATGTTCTTGTGACAAAGGACATCCTTCAGAGCTCGGATTGCATAGGAGGACCGCTCTCATCTCCAGGACATTTATGTGGAGATGAGTTTCTAACTGAGTCCATACACCTTGAGTGTGGAGGGAGAGACAGTGAGCTCCCCATCCCATTAGCGATGCATCTGTGGTGATGGAGATCTGATGATCCGGGGAGCAAGGGAATCCTTCCAGGAGATTGCTTTCTTGAAACCACCAGGTGAGAGACCTTCAAGGGGCCCTCACCTTGATGGGATAAGACTGGGGGTGAGAGGTCGGGGACCACTGAGTGGAGAGCATCCATTGGGTGGTTCTCATGTGCAGTCGGGCCAGAGGGACAGTGAAGACCGAGGACTCATGAGACCCAACATGCGTTGCATCGAGAGAGCTGTAACCGATTGGTTCTCCCTGATGTAACGGGCCATACGAAGGATGTCGAGTCTTCTGTCCTCTGGAAGGAAAGCCTTCGCTGAAGAGGTGTCTAGAAGCGTCCCTATGAAAAGGAGCCTCTGGGAGGGTTGCAGTTGAGATTTTTTCAAATTCAGCAGAACTCCCATGGACGTGAGAAGACGAGAAGTCGTTTGCACGGCTTCCAAAGTCCCTTGGCCGGAAGGGCTTGCTAGAAGCCAATCGTCCAGGTAGGGAAACACTCGGAGTCCGACTTTCCTGAGATGCGCCGCGAGAACTGCACAACACTTTGTAAAAACTCGCGGCGCCGAGGATAGCCCAAAGGGCAGGACTCTGAACTGATAATGCTGACCCAAAGCTACAAACCTGAGGAATTTGCGGTGGGTCGGGTGGACGGGGATATGCTGGTAAGCATCCTGCATATCCAGAGAGGCCAGCCAGTCGTGCTGATGCAGCAAGGGTAACAGGGTACCTAGGGAAATCATCTTGAATTTCTCCCTGGGGAGGAATTTGTTTAACTTTCTGAGGTCTAGAATGGGGCGCATCCCCCCAGATTTCTTTGGAACCAGAAAGTAAAGGGAGTAGAACCCTGTGTTTCGCAGAAGCGGGGGCACCAGTTCTATTGCCCTGTTGTTCAGAAGGCCCTGGATCTCCGCGGTGAGGAGATCTTACTGAGAGGCCGACAACCTGGGTTGTCGTATGGCAGGACAATTCGGGGGTGGTTCCAAGAAATTGAGAGAATAACCCTCGCAAATTATCCGAAGAACCCATTTGTCTGAGGTTATGGACTTCCACTGGTTGTAGAAGTACATCAGACGACCTCCCACCGGAGGAGAAAGTTCCACCTCGGGCAGAGTGGATGGAACTTGGCAACGACTCATAAGGTAGCGCTGGGAGCTTTAGGTCCCTGCGCTTGCTGCTGCTTCTTTTGAGGTTGGGCAGGTTGGCTTATGGAAGCTTCCTGCCTCTGCCTCGAAAGGACTGACGACTATGAAACTGACGTCTGTTCACATGCCCCGAGAGGGGCAGGCGGAGGTCTGGCCAACTTAATGGCCGATCTAGTCTTCTGAGTGGCCTCTAAGGCTTGATCCACCTGAGGGCCAAAAAGAAAGGAGCATCAAAGGCAGCGCCATCACCTGCTGCTGAGCATCATTCGTGAAGCCAGAAGTACGCAGCCAGGAATGGCGCCAGTACAAATCCCGTGGCTGCTGAGCGAGAAGCAGTGTCGAAGCGCCCATGGCGGCTTTGACCTGTTGGTTATTGGACTCAATACCTCTAATAACGGTCAGAAGAAGCTCTGACTTGGAACCGAATCTGGAAGAGCTTCAACCATTCTTTTCATAGAGTGCCACAGGATATACTCATACTGAGAAAAATAGCCTTGATAACTGGCAATACGCATACTTAGAGTGGAGGCAGCAAAGACTCTCTTACCTAATGTATCAATCTTACGAGACTCTTGTTAATAGGTCGAGCTGTAGTAGTTTGAGGAAGAACGACCTTGTCATTCTCTGCCAGGACTACAATAGGATCCGCAGGCGTTGGGATGCCAAAATGGGACGATCCTTGGGAGCTGAATACTCTTATCAATGGATTTAGCCACTGAGAGAATAAGAGCAGGGTTATTCCATACCATTTGAGACAGCGCTCAAGGAAGGCTGAATCGAGGAGTCAAATCCAGAGATCTCCGAGCATGAAGATACTGGAGTCTTAATATCTTCCCAGGATCGATGTCTGTAGTCTGGAGAGAAAGAGGGATCCCAGGTTCTTCAACAGAGACTTAAAGGACAGGTCCTCACCACAGGCTCTGTAGTAAAGAAAGATCCTGTTTCTCCACTTCATCACCCAACCAAGGTCTGGGTCAGGCTCAACATCATCTCCTGATGGTCCAGAAAGGACTGTTTGGACAGGAAAGGAGGAAAATTAGGAGAGGAGGAAATGGCAGAAAACAAGGAGAGTCCCTGTGGCTGCCGGCGCCAGACGCAAAACGGGCTGAAGACGGCACCGAGGAGGTGCACGGCGTCAAGAGGCACGCGGCCCGCGAACGCCCTCGGGCGGCGCGCATGATAACGCCAAGACGGGCGCGCACGACAGCCGCAAACGGGCGACAGATGATCCATCTGTAGACACCGGGCGCGCCATGAGATCACGCGCGCCACCGACGGCGCCGAGAGACCACGCGGCGCCGCCAACGGCGCCGCAAGGTCCGGCGGCCCCGAAAACGGCGCCGACACGGCCACAGACCCTGCAGAAGGCGCCGGAAAAGCCCCGGGAACCTGGAAAACAAGAGAAGGAAAAAAACCAGGAGATAAGGGCATCGGTGAGGCCCCCTGCGCCGCAGCCATGTGAGGGGGGGAAACACCTTAGCACGGAGTCGCTAGCACCGAAGAAGGCGCCGCGCGACTAGGAGGGTCCAACCGCCCTACCTGATCGCCGGAGGAGCCCGAGGGCTCCGAGGTAACCGAGCCAGGCAGAAGAACCAACCTCCGAGCCCATCGCTCCATAAGAGCGGCCCACTGATGAAACTGCTCATCTGGAGCCCTACCTATAGGCGGGGGAAGGGCTCAGATGTCGAGGGCAGCCGATTATCGGAAGTTGGTGACTCGAAGAAGGAGACCGACAACTAGCACGATAACCGACCGTCGGCCAGCGCAGACATACAGAGGGCGACCTCGAGTGATGCCTTCTTTTGACCTGTGGGCGAAGAACAGCTCGAGACGAACGGCGCCGAGAATGCGACTGCTTATTTTATGCCGCGGGGACCGCCATCCCCGGCATCGGACTGACCGTAGTCGGAACCCCGCTGAGGAGAAGGAGGCTGACCGGACCCAGCCCGGCTGACTGAACAGCTTTACACGGAGCTCCCCACGCACCTGACCTGCTCATGGTCGACTCCGCCCAGTAGGCCGAGACTTCAAGTAAGTTAAATTTAAATATTAGAACAATTTTACGAAAAATAGAATAAAACTAGCGATACTACTATCGTGATAATGTTACAAAAAACAAACTGAAAACTATCGCTAGTTTGAAGTTTGACTCTGACTTTAGGCGGCGAGCGTCGTCACTGAAGCGCCTTTCGGCGGGAAAAAAGAACTGAGAGGCGGTTGGAGGGTGCGTCGCCAGATGGTCATTACCGCTTGAGCCGCTGCTCGCGTGCGCCGTGTCTCGCGGGCGCCGCTTCACACCTCCAGCAAAAGTTTGCTCCCGATGGGTCTTAGTGCCTCCGGCGCCAATCCCACTAGTGTGAATGAGTGGTGGAGACTTATGTCCAGGAAGATCGTGACGTTGAGGTTTGGTGTCACACTGAAACTAGGCCACAACTGCTGACGTAAAGAAATTCTCCAGCTGCAGGCGAGGTGTTGTCTCGATTGCGGGAGAAGCAGAATTGGGGCAGTGGAGGAGCAGACGGCTGTTACTGGCCAACCCATGAGCAATACGTAGGCCTCGTGGACAGCACTGCCGGCCCCCCCCCCCGAAAATAAAAGCTCCCGCGGGGTGCTGCGCCTCCAGCTGACACCCTGACAGTGATGAATGGTGAAGACTGACACAGGGAAGAGCTCATATTTTTGCATTTCAGGTGTCAGTTTTGGGGGGTGGCAGAAATCACTTTCGCAGATGAAGGTATACAGTAAAACCTGCTTTGCAAATCTGTGGAAGTGGCTTTAACTTCCTGTTTTCTTTTGCAAAAGTGGTTTTAATACTTTTTAAAATTTAAAAGCACCACTCCTGTGACAGTATAGGACGAAAATGAAAAATGTGGGGTCGGGGGCCCTTTAAATCATCACACTTCAAAACTGTTTAGTGATCATTTCATTCTTTTCTTTTATTTTCTGATCGCCTGTGTTTCGCTCTAGAATAAAGCTTGTTCACGGAGTATGATTTCTTTTTGTTCTTTTTATCTGTTGATACATAATTTTTGATACATTTTGTAATGCTTTGAAATTACATGTAGTGAAATATTTTCTACAATCTATTTTATTAGTCAGGTACAACATACCACTGCTGTGCATATACTTCTGACCTCTCTTTCAAAGTTTTCCTCTCATCAGAGGCGTTCACTTGTTTAAATTCATTGATTATCTCTTCTCTGCAGATATAGATAAAACTCATATTATGGTTCTCTTTAGTTAAAGCCACATTTTTCATGTAATGTTTTTTTACTACGGCCAAAACAAGGCTTGTGACCCCCTTAACAGAGTTAGCCGTGTACCTTGATTTTTAAATCCGGCTGCTTCCTTTGGGATGATAAAATTAGTCTGTAACGACATAAGTGTTTAGAATTGTTTTAAAAATGTTCTCTAAATGCTTCTTGTCTATGTAACTCTCTTTTCTGCAATAAGCTTTTAAGACAGGGTTTTTAAGTCTCCTACCTTACGTAAGAGACTTAAATACCCAATCTGAAAAGCATATTGCAGAAAAAGAGTTACTTAGACAAGAAGCATTTAGAGAAAACTTTTTTTTAACTTTCTATTTGTCCGCCTCACCGTGCCAGAGCTCCGCATCATCAGGAGACATCTCATACTGCCCTGCTTCTCCGCCTTACCTGATATCCTCAGAGGTTCCCCCATGGAGCCGTGGTTATGTCCCCCAGGCGGGCATGAGGTGGGGCCCTTACACCCTGATATTCTTGAATTTCGTCGGGTCCCTCGATGGTCAGGCAGGCAGGAACTATCAGGGCCAATATTGGTGCTCCATCTTCCTGTCACTCCGGTGTGGTTTTCCCCTGTTCCTTCTGCATGGTGTTACTTCCTGACATCAAGGCGCTAGGCGCCGACATCCACCAAGCAGCACTCCTGGCCCAACCTGCTATCAGCAGGACTTGCTCTACCTCGGGCCTCTGCCCGGGGTCAGGCAAGCTTCAGGCCTTGGTCTCCCCCCTCCCCGCAGAGAAGGCGAGCAGTCCCTGGGACGCTCAAGCCTTCTCCCCCGGCTGGCCCTCTAGCAACCCGAGTCCGCTCCCGAACTTGGGTTGCCGGCATCGCAAGCAGAAATCCAACTGGGGTGCCAGTGGGCTGGCCCCTTAGAGAAAACTTTTAAAACAATTCTAAACACTTATGTCATTACAGACTAATTTTATCATCCCAAAGGAAGCAGCTGGATTTAAAATCAAGGTACACTGCTAACTTTGTTAAAGGGGTCTCAAGTTGTTTTTTGGCTGTAGTAAAATACATTACATGAAAAATGTGACTAACTAAAAAGAACCATAATATGAGTTTTATTTATATCTGCAGAGAACAGATAATCAATGAATTTAAGCAAGTGAAGGCCTCTGATGAGAGGAAAACTCAGAGGTCAGAAGTATAGGCACAGCAGTGGTATGTTGTACCCGACTAATAAAATAGATTGTAGAAAATATTTCACTACATGTAATTTCGAAGCATTACAAAATGTGTCAAAAATTATGTATCAACAGATAAAAAGAAATCATACCCCATGAACAAGCTCTATTCTAGAGCGAAACATAGGGGATCAGAAAATAAAAGAAGAAAGAATGAAATGATCACTAAACAGTGCTGAAGTGTGATGATTTAAAGGGCTCCCCTGACATGACATCTTTCATTCTGGATTTATCTAGCGCCTCTGAGAGGGGCTGAAGAAAGAAGAATAGAGAACATAAGAAAAAATGTCCCACTTTGTATTTCTGCACAGTATATGACGAACCTGAAACTTTCAGATTTCAAATCATGATCATTTTTAGTTACGAATGAGCAAACAATTATGGGTTACTCACTTGTAACAATAGTTCTACTAGTGATATACAGGTCATATCCACACTCTGGCAGTCTTCCTGAAGACAGGCAAGTCATCGGAATTCTACAAGTTAAACTCCTCCCCACTGTCAGGGTGGTATACCCTCTGGCTCCGCCCTGTGACGTCAGATTTTTGCACAGAGGAAGCATGGATCCCGGTGTCAAATGCCAGGGGAGGTCATGTGGGTTCTGTGGATATGAACAGCATACTGTAACGGGAATCGCCATCTGCCAGCTATGTGTATATAATTTTGATATAAATATATGTTTTTGAATTCTGCTTGTGAAACATGGCAGTCAGCAAAAGGCATCTGGAACATTAGATTTTTAAAAGCAAAAAAATGTTCTGGCCTTGCTTGCTGTCACAGCTAGCTTGTAAAAGCTGACTTCCTGGGACTACAATAAAACCAAGGTCAAGAAATACAGGTTACTCACCTGTAACAGGAGTTCTAGGAATGGTATATGTTGTTCATCCACACTGTCTGGCACCTCCCATCCACCCGGGTGGTAAAACTCTTGGGTCCGCCCCACGACGCCAGATCTAGCCCGCTGGAAGCCAGGTTGTGCGTCGAAGCCGGGGAGGTCGGGTTGGTCGTGTGGATGAACAACATATACCATTCCTAGAACTCCTGTTACAGGTGAGTAACCTGTATTTCTAGGGACATGGATATGTTGTTTATCCACACTGTCTGGCAGACTCCTAGCAGTTCTCCGGGAGGAGGGAGGCAAGGCGCACACCCCCTACTTAGGGTATAAAGACTGGAGAACCGAGGCCCCAAAACCAGCATCCCAGTGTGGCTCAAGGTCGATGTGGTAGTGGGTGATGAAGGTGTGTGCTGACTTCCAGGTAGCAGCCCTGCAGATTTCCTGGATAGGGACGTCCCTGGAAGCAGCCACCGATGCAGCGGTATGGCGGTAGAATGAGCTCTTATCCCTCTGGGAGGCTCCATGCCTGCTAACCTATAGCAGAGATCTATTCAGGAGGTGACCCACCTGCCTATCGTCCACTTGGCTGCAGGTCTGCCAGGTGCAGCTTCAGCGTAGGTGACAAACAGCTGGCAAACCTTTCCCCGAACTTCAGCCGTCCGCTCCTTATAGTAAGCGAGCGCTCTTCTAGGGTCCAAAGTATGGAGCCTATATTCGGCCTCAGAGGTTTGATTGGGGTAGAACACTGGCAGAGTCAACACCTGGTTAAGGTGAAACTCCGACACCACCTTCGGAAGGAATTTCGGGTGGGGGCGCAGGACAATCTTGTCCCTGTGGAAGACCAGATAAGGAGACTCGATGGAAAGCGCCTGGAGCTCTCCCATCCTTCTGGCTGACGTGATAGCCACCAAGAAGGTGGTCTTCCACGACAGGTGAGAGATGTCACACCTGTGCATCGGTTCGAATGGCTTGCCCATGAGCTTAGCCAATACCAGCAGTAGATCCCACGGAGGTGGAGGTTCTCGCACCAGGGGGGATATGTGATCAAGGCCTTTGAAAAAGCGCCCGACCACCTTCTCCTGCGCCACCGACTGCTTCCCGGCCAGCGGTAGGCTTGAGATAGCTGCCAGGTGCCTTAAGGGTCACTGGGCGAAGCCCTTGCTGAGAAAGGGACCACAGGTAGTCCAGAATGCTTGTCAAGGAACAGGAGGAAGAGTCCAGGCCCTTGCCCTGACACCAAATGGAGAATCTCTTCCATTTGAAGGCGTAGCATTTTCTGGTCGACTCCTTACGGGACGCCTCAACGACGCTGAGGACCTCATCGGAAAGACCCAAGGCCTGGAACTCTAGCCGCTCAGGAACCAGGCCGTCAGGTGCAGGGATTGAAGGTCCGGATGGAATACCTTCCCCTGATTGACTGAGATCAGGTCCGGGCGGGCTGGAAGCCGCCTCAGGAGCCTGGAGCTGAGACTGAGGAGATCTGGATACCAGAACTGGCAGGGCCAGTCTGGGGCTACCAGAATCACCTGCGCCTTGTCCCTCCTCGCCTTGAGAAGCACCTTGTGGATCAAGGGAAATGGGAGAAAGGCGTAGAAGAGGCCCGGGGTTCACAGCCTCGAGAAGGCATCCCCCTGCAGTGAGTCCTGCTGAGGGGGCAGGGATGAAACAGTCTCAGCTTCGCATTCTCCCTGGAGGCAAACAGGTCTGCCTGAGGCGTGCCCCAGTGCGAGAACAGATCTTGTACTACCTCCGGCAGGAGAGACCACTCGTGGGACGCAGCCCCTATCCGGCTTAGGGCATCGGCCAGGGTGTTGGAGGCTCCTGCCACATGGATGGAAGGAGATCTGCCTCCAGGCTGCGCACAAGTGACCAAATGCGGAGAGCTTCCCTGCACAGAGGCATGGAGCGCGTCCCGCCCTCGCAGTTTAGGTAGTACATGGTCGTGGTATTGTCCGTCTGGACCTGAACCGCTTGACCCCGTAGAAACGGAGCGAAGGCGGTGAGGGCTAGATGAACCGCTCGAAGCTCCAGCAGGCTGATGTGGCATCGGGACTCCCGAGAGGACCAGAGGCCGTGGCGCTCTGTGCTCCCTCAGATGGGCACCCCAACCCATCAGAGAGGCATCGGTCGATAGAGAGACCGTCGGCTCGGGGCAGACAAACGGGATGCCCTCCTGCAGATGTGCTGGAACGGTCCACCACTGGAGAGCGTTCCACATCCCCTGGGTCACTGTCACTAGCTGATCCAGAGGATCAAAGTGCTGTGACCATTGGCTGGCCAGCCCCCATTGAAGGGGACGCATGTACCAGCAGGCCCAACGGACCACGCTGGTGCAGGCCACCATGAGGCCCAGGAGGCGCAGGAAGTCCTGGGCAGGGCGCGATTGCCCAACCTGAAATGACTGGGCAGAGGAGGAAAGAACCTCGGCCCTGTCCGCCGGGAGCCGAGCTCTGGCTCGTAGAGAGTTGAGCTTTGCCCCAATGAATTGGATCACCTGCTTTGGCACGAGTTCCGACTTGGCCTCGTTGATGAGGAGGCCAACCTGAGAGCAAACCTGGAGGGCCAGATCTCTGGACTGCTCCACCTCCACTCTGGAGGGGGCTGCAATCAGCCAGTCGTCCAGGTAGGGGTAAACCTGGACCCTTCGTCGCCGCAGGAATACTATTACCACTGCCATGCATTTGGTGAAGACCCTGGGAGCTAGGGAAAGGCCGAAGGGCATGGCCCAAAACTTGTAGAGGGATCCCTCTGCCCTGAAGCGGAGGAATCTCTGGTGAGACGGACAGATTGGGACGTGAAAGAACGCGTCCTGAAGGTCCAGAGAACAGAACCACATGCCTCGTTCCAAGGATGGGATTATCTGAGCCAGAGTGACCATCCTGAAGGTCCGAGACCTTAGGAACCTGTTCAGGTCGTGAATGGGGCGCCAGCCCCCCCGTCCGTTTTGGGACCAGGAAGTACCTGGACACAAACCCCAGGTCTGGAGGAGGATCTGCCACCTTCCTGATCACCTCTTTTTCGAGGAGCAGGGCGATATCGGTTTGGCGAGCCGACAAAGAGGTTGCGGACCCCATAGCCCCCCGAGGGGCGACGGCTCGGAAGGGCGGGGCCTGCTTGAACTCCAGGGGCAGGCCCTTTCCTACCACCTCCAACACCCAATGGTCCGTGGTGATAACGGACCAAGCAGAAAGGAAGTAGCGGAGCCGTCCCCCCATGGGGGGAACCCAGGGGGAGTGACAAGGCTGGGGTGACACCCCTCAACCCGTCACTGGGCAGGCTTAGAGGAGGGACCGGCCGAGGGACCTCCTGGGCCTTTACCTCCCTGCTTCCTGTTGGAGGAAGCCGTGGGCTTGGGTTTGGGATGCCAAGCGTGAGCCTGCTGGCCCTGGTGCTGTTGGGCGGACGTGCGCAGGCTGAGGGACGCACTAAAGGACTTGTGCTGCTCTGTCGGCGGCCTTTGTCCTTCTGGGCGGAGGTGACAGAGTCCAGAGTGGCACTGGACTTTTCGATCCGCTGGAGGTGACCTTCCACTCCAGGGCTGAAGAGGTCTGTCCCCAGGAAGGGGACATCCGCCAGTTTGTGCTGGGTATCCGCCGTGAAGGTGGATATCCTCAGCCATGCTCTGCGGCGTATGGCCACCGCGGCCACAACCGATCTGGCACAGGAGTCTCCAATGTCCAGAGCCATTTGGAGCTGCTGTTTAGCCACCGCCCTACCCTGGTCCCGTACCTGCTGGACCGTGGTCTGCAGGTCAGCCAGGAGATGAGGGATCACCTCATCCAGGGAGCCCATGAGGGTGTGGGAGAAGTGTGCCATCAGCCAGGCCGAGCTGGCCTGGCGGAGGACAAGGGAGGACGCAGCGTACACCTTGCGCCCACCCTAGTTCAGCTTTTTGGACTCCTTGTCAGGGGGCTTGTCCACATCCCTAGCGTTCCCGGAATGCCGGAAAACGCTGTCAGTGACCAACCCCTCGGCAGAGGGGTGTTCCGAAAAAACGGGCAAAGAGCCGGTAGGGACTGCATACTTCCTGGCCATCCTGGCCGAAGGCGCAGGACAGGAAGCAGGCCGCTGCCAGAGCTCCAAGGCTGGGCCAACAATGGCTTCAGCCACCGGAAAGGCCTCTGTGGGTGAATCCCCTCAGTCCAGTATCTCCGTCAGGGGATACTTGGCCAGCTTGGATACAGGCTCGAGCTGCATCCCGGTGGACTCTGTGATGAGCCGAAGCAAACCCATGAAGGACGATGGGCATTTGTCCATCGACTGGCCCCCGGAGGACTCCGGGTCAATGGGCCTGGAGAACAGGGAGGAGTAGTCGGACTCGGAGGAGTCCATGAAGAGCTGCCTGGGGCCTGAGCCACCCTCCACCTGCCAAGGACGGTTGGGAGTGAGGGTGACCGACAACCTGTGGGGCAGGCCCTGACCCGACCGAGAGTCCTTGGTCAGTGTCCCCGATTTCGGTTGTGGAGGCGGAGGTTCCACCACAATCGGTGGGGCAGCTGGTTTCGGCCGAACAACTGGCCAGGCAGGCACCTCGACTACAGCGAGGGTTGTTTGGCGCTTCGGGTGACAGCCACTTGATGGCCAGGGAGGCGACGCATCGCTTGTTCCCGGACAGAAGTAACTGCTGCCATCAGGTCTCTGTAGCGCCGACGCAACTTGCGCCAAGCCTCTCCTCTTCCAAGGAGGAAGATGAGGATGAGCAGCGACGCCGCTTACTCCGGTGCCGAGACCGCCGATGTCGGTGGGATCGGCTGGACCGAGACGATGTCCGAGACCGAGACGATGTCTGAGACCGAGACCCTCTGCGTTTCCGAGGACGGGTCTGGGAAGGGGCAGGGGACACCCACTCTTCCCTCAGCTCAGAAGCCTTAACCGGGGACTGCTGCACCAGAGGTGCAGGCAAGTCTTCGGTCTCCACCGGGGGAACCGGTGAAGAAGGGTTGTCGGCTTCACCAGTCGACAGCCCATCCGACGGGTCGAGAAAAATCTCGACCGTGTCGACGGGTGTCTCAACTGGCTGACCTGATGGGGACACCAGCGGCCTTAGCCGCAACCTCGATCGAAGCCGAGTGTCGACTGTCCGGGGAAGGGGACCTCTCCCCCTCCCACGAATGCCAACGATGGGACATCAGGATCCCGTGCTTTTGCCTATTCAGCACCAACCCTGTGGAATTCTCTACCTCGTTGGCTGAGAGAATGTCCAACAGTCGAGAAATTTAAAATGGAGTTAAAGACATATTTATTTAGTTTAGCATATCCTAGTTATGGTTACTAATTTATGATTGTTTTAATTTATATGTATATGTGATCTTGTACAGCGCCTTAGTTCTGAAAGGCGCTTTAGAAATAAAGACGATTTGATTTGATTTAGCTTTCGAGTCCTTCTTTCTGGACCGAGAGGAATGTCCCGATGGCCCCTCTCCCTTTGTGGAAAGGGACTGGCAAAGCTCCTTGAAAGAAGCTGAATATGAGGTACCCAGAGAGAGCCGGATAAATGCCGCGACCAAGGAAGAGGATGATGCGGCCTGTGCTGCCTCCTTCTCGAGGGCGATCATCTGCTCGAGTTGCTCAGCCGAGCCAGCCGCCGTGGTAACCACCCAACAGGCCTCCTTCAACTTCACTGGTAGGTAGCACTTCTCAGGGCACCCAAGCTGTAACCGGGCAGCGTGGTCTTCCAGGACGTTGGCCGAAAATGAACGGCATAACTTGCAGGCCTGCGGGTCATGTTCTAGGCCGAGGCAGTAGACGCACGTGGAGTGCAGGTCCGTCCTGGACATTTTCTGCCCACAAGGGCACCGCCGAAATCCGGGAGTCGACGTGTCCATCGTAGCCATGAGGGAGAAAGTTGACTGGAAGTCTTGAAAATTTTAAAATAAGTTTCGGGTGAACCAAGAATTAGATCCAGTCTACTTACAGAGCGTTAAGGAGGGAACCTGAGCTTCCAAGCGTAAGGAAGAAAAATTACTCACCTTAGTAATGTTGTTTCCTCTAATGGAGTCTTGCTATATTATGACAATTGCAGTTTGTCCCAGCCTTAGAACTGCTCCGGAGGTGAAAGAGTTAACTTCCATGCCATGCATGGAACTTAGAGCGTGAGCTCGGTTAGAAAAAGCTCTGTCTGGATAATTTCAAACTGAAACTGTCAGATCTTTACGAGCAAAACTCACTAAGGTTCTGTGTGGAAGCTGTAACCTACACTAGCCAACTGGCTACTTAAGTATTAACACATTTTCCTGGTCCCAACACCAAGACTCAAGTCAGGGGACCAGAAAATAAGATAAGATAAAATAAAACACAACACCCTAACACCCCAAAAAGAAGGGGCGGAAAACACAAGATGGGCATCAATAAATGCCAACACTGGACTGCCCACCCCATCCCTAAAGTAGAAGTTCTGAGAGGGGCAGGCTGGGGGGGAGGTCATAATATAGCAAGACTCCATTAGAAGAAACAACATTACTAAGGTGAGTAATTTTTTCTTCAAACAACATGAAGTCTTACATATTATGACAATTGCAGACTACACAGCAGTACCTCCATGGAGGAGGACAGAACCTACTTAGGAAATAGGCTCTGAAGCACAGCTGTGCAAATCGAGCATCCTCCTGGCCTGAATGTCCAAGGAGTAATGCTTAGTGAAAGTATGTACTGTTTTCCAAGTAGCTGCTTGACATATCTCTAAAATAGGATGTCCCTGGCGCAGCTAGGGACGCAGCTGTACCTCTGGTAGAGTGAGCCCTCAGGCCTGAAGGGGAACCTTACCCAGTTTTTGATAGCAAAATTGGATACAAGAGACAATCCACCTGGCAATGGATCTCTTAGTGGCAGGTTTCCTTTCCCAACCTCACCATAAGTGAGAAAGAGTTGAGGAGTCAAACCTGTGACCTTGGTACGCCTATGTAGTAACTAAGGGCCCTCTAACATCTGTTGTGCAGCCTCCTCTCACCAGAGAGGAAATGGTCAGTGAAGAACACTGGAAGAGAAGATTGATTAAGGTGGAAATCTGAAACCACCTTAGGCAAAAACTTCCTGTTAGTCCTGAGGACTACCTTATCCTTGTGAAAGGAAATAAAGTCAGTCTCCACTGACAAAGCTTGCAACTCACTTGTCAGCCTGGCAGAAGTGATGGCTACTAGAAACACAGTTTTCAAGTCAAGTACTTAAGCTCTGCCAAAGACAGAGGTTCAAAGGGGGGTTGCATCAGCTGAGCAATGCAAACATTAAGATCCCAGGCAGGGGCAGGGTCCCTGAATGGTGGGTTGGTATGAAGCAATCCCCTGAAAAACTTGGAAAATACAGGGTGAGCAGAGAGAAGAGAGGGCTTCCCTGCTGAAATAAAAGCAGAGACAGCTGCCAAATGCACTTTCAGGGTAGCTGGTCTCAGTCCCAAAGAATTAAGATGGGCCATATAGTCCAAAACAGAGGGCAAATCAGCAGATTCCGAGGAAATATGCTTCCCAGAGCACCATATGGAAAACCTTTTCCATTTAGAGTTATAAGTAGCCCTAGTGGAAGGCTTCCTAGAAGCTTAAAATTTCGAGAACACCTTGAGAAAGGTGTAGGTCAGCAAACTCTAACTCCTCAAGAGCCAGGCCTTGAGGTTGAGGGATTTGAGATCTGGATACCAAACTCTCCCTGGGCACAGGTTAACAAATTGTGGTTCCTGGGGAGACACAGGGAAGATGGACTGCTAAGGACAGAAGGAGGGTACCAGGGCTGTCTGGCCCAATCTGGAGCAATCAGAATCATCTTGCAGGGCTGAGATCTGATTTGACTAGCACCTTGAACAGGAGAGGGAAGTGGGGAAGGCATAGAAAACTTCCTTCCCAATCGAGGAGGAAGGCATCCAGGGAACTGAGCCCAACACTGGGGCCTGCAACAAAAAAGTAGAAGTTGATGATTGTCTGGGGCTGCAAAAAGATCTATCTGAGGGGTGCCCCACCTGGCAAAAACTATCCCCAGTACTCGAGGATCCAATGACCATTCGTGATGGCCCTGGGAAATCCTGCTGAGAGCATCTGCCAGGACATTGTCCTTGCCTGGGAGGTGAACTGCTATGAGGGAGGTGTTCAGGGAATAAGCTAGGGACCACAACTTCATTGCTTAGGTACACAAGGCCGAAGACCGAGTGCCCCCTTGTTTGTTGATGTACCACATTGTAGTGGTGTTGTCTGTTCTGACCTGTACCACTTTGTTCTGAACAGATGCAGAAAAAACCTGAAGTGCTAGAAAAACAGCTCTGAGTTCCAACAGATCGATGTGGAGCAGAGATTCCTGAGGGACCACAATCCCTGGGTGGAGAGGTCGCCCATGTGAGCTCCCATCCCAAAAGGGACGATCTATAGTAAGGGTCAAGGAGTGAGATAGAGGATGAAAGGAACCTCTTGTCTCAGATTGCTCTGATCCTGCCACCACTGAAGGGCCTGGATCAGGGTTGAGTTACTGGGATCAACTTGGATAGGGATCTCTTCTTTGAGACAAAAGGCTCTCAAATGGAACTGAATGTCCCTCATCTGAAATCTTGCTCCTTGCACTCTGCTTTGGAAGCAGCCATGTGTCCTAGGAGCTGTGAAAATGCCTTGCTGGTGAGAGACCTGCAGGGTGAAGGAGGAGGCCAGGGCCACCAGGGTCCTTACCTTCTAGGGAAGGAAGGCTCTGGCCTGCTTAGTCCAGTTCTGCTTATGAAGGTGAGTACCTGGACAGGTTCTAAAACTGACTTTGAAGATTGAGAAGAAAGCCTAGAGGTAAGCAGCTGCTGGGTAACCTGCAGGTGTGATTTGACCTGGACTGGAGACTGACCCACAATGAGCCAGTCGTCTAGGTAGGGAAAGATGGCAATCTTTTGCCTTCTTAAATGAGCAACTGCTACCGCCAGGCATTTTGTGAATACCCTTGGGGCAGAGGTAAGGCCGAAGGGCATTGCTCTGAACTGATAATGGCCTGAGGGCAGTTCGAATCTGAGGTACTTTCGGTGGGAGCTTCTGATAAGAACATGGAAGTAGGCATCCTTGAGATCCAGGGAAGCTAGCCAGTCCCCTGGCCTTAGGGAGGGTAAAATCATTCCCAGAGTCACCATTTTGAATTTTGGTTTTAAAAGGTGCTTGTTCAGATATCTTAGGTCCAGGATGGGCCGCCATTCTCCTGTCTTTTTTGGGGTAAGGAAGTACCTGGGTACATCCTTGCCTGGTGTGGGGAGAAACCCTTTCTACAGCTTTGAGAGCCAGGAGGGTTGAGACTTCTGTTTCCAAAGCAAGAGTCTCTCGAGGATTTGCAAGGAAAAGATCTGATTCTCATCTTTGGAAATTTTTGAAGTTGAGAATTAGACCCTGGCTTACTACTTCCAGGACCCACTTGTCTGAAATTAAAGACTCCCAGTCCTGGACGAAGTAAGCCAGCCTGCCCCCTACAGGTAATGGAGAATCGGCCCTGGGCATCCCATCAGGGTGCCTGTTTGGCAGGGGCTTTAGGCTGAGGGGTGGGAACAGGCCTGCTCATACCCCATCTGCCTCTCCCTCCAAAGAACCCCCTCTGAACGTAAACTGAAGAGGAGGCCTGGGTTTGGTAAAAAGGTCTGTGAAAAGGCCTGCCTCTACCCCTGGGGGGCTGCCTCTGAGGAGTGGCTTGCCATTCCTTGGCTTGTGCACTCCTATAAGTGGTTCTATATTCATCCATTTTCTTCATATAATTCTCTGTCTGCTCCCCAAACAGAGAATTTCCCACCACAGGAAAATCCATGGCCTTAGCCTGGGTATCCTGTGACAGACAAGTACACCTGAGCCAAGCCAATCTACGAAAAGCCACAGATGTAGCCATGACTCTAGAGGATACATCATTAGAATCCACTGAAGCATGGAATTGCACCTTAGATGCCTCAATACCATCAGCAGCCACCTGTTCTAGCTCCTTGGCAAGCTGGCCAGGGGCCTGTTTGGCTAAGGCCATGACAGTGTCCCATCTAGATTTCTGGTATCTTGCAACATAGGCCATATAATTTGCCTGTCTGAGTCCCAAGGACGCTGCCATGTATTGTTTTTAGCCATGGCATCAATCTCTCCTGAGTCCTTGTCAGGAGGATGTGAAGCCAGGGAATATTAGCCTTATCAAGGCTCAGCCTAAACTACCCCAACATGGCTGCATTGCTGTGAAAGAAATTCTGTATCAGGACCTGAAAGGTGTACCTCCTGTCCATCTTTTATCCACAGGAGGCACAGAATTAGGAGCTTTTAAAATTTTTATTGTTTGTTTCCTGAAGGAGTTATGTAAAGGAATAGACAACTCCTGGACTCTGGGATATCCATCATCTCCACAAAGTCAGGCTCCTCTTGCTCATCCTCAGCTTCCTCCAAAGGGAGCTGGAGGGTTTCAGCAACTTTTTTATAAAACAGAAAATGAGAAGGGGACTCAGAAAGCCTAGGGGGAGACTCTCCTAAAGGTCTGTCTGGGGAGATGTCCGGTTCAATGGCACATCCAGACTTTCAAAATCACATTCACACTGTTCATAATCATCCTCCCTCCTCTGGTTCATAAAACTCCTCTATATCATATTCTTGAACCGTGGAACCAACGAACCGACCTTTTGCCAGATAGTGGCGGTTCGACGAACCGGGAAAGCGATTGGACAATCGGATCGCTTTGGCTATCTCTGCAGCAGTTGTAGAAGGAATTTTGGACTCCACACCTGCCGATTTTCTAGTTCTCTTTGCTGGAACTGGCTCACTGAGTCAACTACCGTTTGCCGAGGAAGTCGCCTGGTCAGAGGCACTCCCTCCAGTTCGGTTGGCACGGAACCGGGCTGGCCATCCGGGTCAGCGGACTTTGGCCTCTCGTTCCTGAGCCTACCAACTCTCTTATCTAGGGTAGCTGCAGGAAATTCTTGCAAATCTGGCAGTCTGCATTGAGGTGGTCAAACCCCAGACAATAAACACATGTGGTGTGTGGGTAAAGCCTTGGCAAGGCTTCCCCACAGCCACCACAATGTTGAAACAATGGGCCAGTTTTTCTTTTGGGTTTCTCAGACATAATGCCAGCCTAACCAAAAACCTTGCCCTTTTCCGCAAATGCCAGGCAAGAACACCTTATCGGTTCCCAATCGTGTCACGGGTCGGAAAAACCGTAATGAAATCCGTTTTTTTTTTAGAACTGATGAGAACCGAACAACACTCTAAATAGCTTTAAATGAATTTAGAAAAAGTTTTAAAACAACCTGATCGGTTCAAACCAACCGATAAACATTTAAAGTTCCACACAGAAATAAACCTGTCTATTACTTACAATACCACAGACAGAGCTTGAACCGATCGTTCTAGGTTAAAATAAATATAATCAAGGAATTTAACCGAAAACACTTTTAAACTGAGAAATGAACTGTAGCAGTAGGAGGAATTCCGAGCGACTGTTCAGTGAGGCGGAGTAAAGAATCTGACAGTTTCAGTTTGAAATTATCCAGACAGAGCTTTTTCTAACCGAGCTCGCGCTCTAACTTCCATGCATGGCATGGAAGTTAACTCTTTCACCTCCGGAGCAGTTCTAAGGCTGGGACAAACTGCAATTGTCATAATATAGCAAGACTTCATGTTGTTTGAAGATCTGGCGTCATGGGGCGCAGCCGAGAGTTCTACCACCCAGGTGGGTGGGAGGAGCCAGCTTGAAGACCTTCCAGCAAGATTTAAAGCGGCAAGGAACCTGCCAAACAGTGTGGATAAACAACATATCCATGTCCCTAGAATAAAGAATTCGTAGACTTATTGCTTCACACAGCATTGGAACTACCTAAGGAACTTGATTTACAGCTTGAGAGAGTCCACAGAGCGTTAGCGCCTAATCAACTAATCCAAATGCCCCCGAGGTCTATCATTGCAAGATTCAACAACTATGCTATCAAACAAAATGTTCTACTTACAGCATGGTGCAAGCAAAAAATATTCTATGGACAGACACATTTTACATCAATCACGATTATGCTCCCAAAACAATGCGTCTCACAAAAGCATACCTTCCACTATTACCAGTGTTGAAAGCAGCTGGGCATAATTCTCTACCCTGTGCCCTGCCTGACTTGTACTACATTTGCCTGAAGGAAAGCGGGAGTTTTCACGGCACCGGAAGCCAGAATGGAACTTTCCAAACTGGGGCTGAAATTTCCAGACAAACTGCTGGAGCAGCGTGATCCTTCCATGAGGCCTTCACGATGGCAGTTTGTTCAAAACAAACAGAAGAAGCAACAGAACAACTTTGGAGAAGTGCAGAAAACCCTAGCTCCGTATCGCAGAAATGACTTGGATGCAGTGACCTGAACGGAAGAGATGTCTTTGGACATTATATTTCTTAACCCAGGTGGGTGATTAGCGGGGTTGGGGTACTCTCGACAGAGAGTTTTTCTCTTTTACTCTGGTTCCCTTCCTTGGTGGCTCAACTCTAGGCTAAGAGCGGTCCCTCTATTTTTTTGGGCCTGCATTAAGCCACTTGTCGGTTGTTCGGGGAGGAGACATGGGCCACCCCCCCCCACTTAGTTATTAAATAAGATTTATTAAACGTGCTGCGTTAGCATTTGAGTCACTGATAATTTCTGAGACTTATGGACTCTTGCTGCATTTTATTTTTTATAATCCGGGACTATATTGGTAACTGAGCAAGAGTATTTCTTTAGAGGCCTTGTAGCCCCCGCCTCCCATTTTGATAAGGTTTTTTTTTCTCTCTCTCTCAATTTAGCCCACATGGCAACCATGAAGTAATGGTATTGGGGAAGCAGTGAGAAATTAGATAGGATGTGGAGCATACTCCGAGGAGCACTATCCTTCCCTAAATCCTTCCCTCAGGCTGGCAGTATAGCCTAGAGGTTAGAGTTATGAGCTGTGAACGAGCTTGATACATCCAGAAGACCACACCTGGGTTTGATTCTCACAACCTCCACTTGTACACTGTGTGACTCTGAGCAAGTCACTTAACCGCCCAGTGCTCCCAGGTCGCCCCTGAAAACAGGCACTTGTGCCTAGTGGGCCTTACCCGGTTACCAAAGACCTTGGAGGCCTGGGAGCTCAAAGAGCCAGTCATCGACTGGAAGGCCAGGACCTCGGGGGACCCCTGCCTGGAACAGGCTACTGGTTGATCCATCAGGAAATTTTTGAGAGCCTTTTTATGTCACCTGAGAGTTGTTTGGTTTTACTTCTGGCAGCGCTCACAGTCTGAAACTTCATGGTCAGGCCCAAGACAGCAGACACAGAGAGAGTGTTTGTCTTAGGAGGCAATCTTCTTTCCGCAGCGGCAGAAATGGAAGAGAGAAGATGAAGGATTAACTCTCGACATAGACAAGTTGAAGGAATCTCTTTAAAAAAGAGATGCTAAAAAGGTAATGCTAGAAAAGCCATAGGCAAAAAAAGGTGCAAATACAGCGACGGAGCTTCCACGGACACCCACGTGAGAAAGTTGATGGCGGGAAAGAACTGAGGAGGGAGTGGGGCCACTCACGCCTTAGTGATGTTATCGGAGTATAACATTACTGTATCAAGTTCAGGTACACACATGACCCGATTACATGACGACCACATGTACAGATCAGTACTTACATGCATGTAAGCACCCCGTCCCTGCTGTCACACTGACACTTTTGACTTCAATCACTACCGTGTCATGTTAGCCAGAAAAAGCTGAAACAAAAAACAAACAAAAAAAGCATCAAGCGTTAAGCACCCCCCCATCCCATGCTGCACAAACCACACCAATTTTATCTTCAAGCAAAGTGAAAGCCACATTTCCGGTCGGCTTCTCACCGCCTGCTGAACTCACGGTCTCACCAGCCAGGACCGCATGTACAACAAATAAACAAAATCCCCCCTCCTCCCCCTGGAATGTTTTACTGAACTTTCCTAAAAATCATAACTCCCTGTCATTTTTTCTGCCCGTCTTTAAACAGAAGTTGACCGGGGAAGCCGACTAAGAAAGCTCACTGCCTTCACAATCCACTGTGTCTAGTTTTCAAAACCAGAGAATGTGCCACTTACTCTGCTTTCAAGATAGGCTTCACTCCCCCAATGGAAAGTCTTCAGCTTTGCTTTAGTACCAAACAGGGATAGTACCAAAAGGGGATAAAAATGAAAATTACGTACTCACCGTAATTCTTGATCTTCTTGGACAAGTCTTCACCATTTATTCATACTGCTGGGTTACAAGCTGGAGGCAGTGGGACCCTGCAGGAGCCAAAAATCTTCAGGAGGGCAGGCACCGAGGTAGGACCACACATCAAATTCAAATCAAATCATCTTTATTTATAAAGCGCCTTTCAAAACCAAGGCGCTGTACAATGGATCACATAAATTAAAATAATATAATTAATAGCCATAACTAGGATAAGCTAAACCAAATAAATATGTCTTTAACTCATTTTTAAATTTCTCGACGGTTGGACAATCTCTCAACCAACGAGGTAGAGAATTCCACAGGGTTGGTGCTGAAAAAGCAAAAGCACGAAATCCAGATGTTTTTAATCGAACCCTGGGAATCTCCAGCAATCCCTCGTTGGCAGAGCGGAGAGGACGGAGGGGGCAATAGGGTACCAGGAGATCTTTCAGGTAGCCAGGTCCCTGATCATGTAGGGCTTTAAAGGTTAGTAAACCAACCTTATAGGTAATCCGCCACCTAACAGGCAGCCAGTGCAGTTCACGAAGCACAGGTGTAATATAACTGGATCTAGAGATCCCAGTCAAAAGCCTTGCCGCTGCATTCTGCACCAACTGCAGGCGACGGATATCAACCCCAGATAGCCCTAGGTACAGGGAGTTACAGTAGTCAAGACGGGTAGTGATAAAGGCATGGACCAACGTTGGCAGAACACCCGGTGGGACCAGGTGTTTAATCCGGGCGATATTCCTCAGATGAAAAAAAAGAGGATTTGACCACGGCTGACACCTGAGATTTTAAGGTCAAGCCGTCGTCAAAAATAACGCCCAGATTTCGTACCCGATCAGAGGCACTGAGCGACATACAACCAAGCAATAAGCCGGCAGTTGGCCAGCCCCCAAACCCGTCACCGGGCGACCTGGGTCCACTACCAACACCTCAGTCTTATCCGGATTCAGTCTCAGCCAGCTAGAACGCATCCATAATCTGATCATAGTAAGGCAGTTGTCTAGCATGGAGAGAGCACCATCTTGCCCGGGCGGAAAGGACAGATACAGCTGAGTATCATCTGCATAGCAGTGAAAACCCAAGCTGTATCGCCTGATGATATCTCCTAAAGGCAGCATATACACTGCAAACAACATGGGCGCTAAAAATGGATCCCTGCGGTACCCCACAAGGCAGGAAGTGAGCACCAGAGGAATAAATTCCAGTGGTAACCCTCCGAAACCTGTCTGTGAGGTAAGATTGAAACCATTTGAGGACTGTTCCAGACAGTCCACAATAAATCCGCAGGTGCTCCAACAGCACACCATGGTCTACAGTGTCAAATGCCGCAGAGAGATCGAGAAGGACCAGAATGGTACATGCCTTTCGATCTCTAGCCATTAGGAGGTTATTTAACACCCGGACAAGGGCAGTCTCCGTGCTATGCTTCTTCCCGAAACCAGATTGGAGAGTATCATAGACATTGTGAGTTGTGAGATGATCATCCAGTTGTAACGCAACCGCCTTCTCAATAACCTTCCCAACAAAAGGAAGGTTAGAGCTAGGCCAGTAGTTAGCTAGACAGTCTGGGTCCAAGGAGGTTTTTTTTTGAGTGGTCGAACTACTGCCTCCTTAAGGGGATCAGGAAAGACCCCCTCTCCAAGGATTTCCAGACAATGTCAGCAAGGATCGGGCAGATAACCTCTAAACATCCCACCAAGAGGGTTGTAGGACCCGGATCCAAACTACAACTGGTTGGCCGCAATGTTTGGATGATCTTCACAATGTCAGTGAACTCCAGCTGGCGAAAATCTGACCAGACAGACCGGCTGGATAACACTTCCCGTTGACAACTGCAATCCCTTAAAGGAGGAGTCGGACCGATACCTGACCTGATGCTAGCAACCTTATCTGCAAAGAACCGAGTGAACTCCTCGCATCTTAGCTGAGAAAAGGCTTCTCTGGGCTGGAGACAGATTGGATTGCACAATCTGTCAACAGTCCGGAAAAGCTGAGCCGGTTGAGTCTGTGCAGCAGAAATCTCCCTGGACAGGAACTCTGCCTTCTTACGGTTGATTTCTGATTGATAGCCATCATAATGTGCCATCAACCTAAGCCTGTTAGCATCATTTCTGCACTTCCGCCAGGCTCTCTCCAATCTTCAGCCTACTCTCCTTAACTCCTTCAAGGAGCAATCAAACCAAGGACTCCTTGAACGGAGGGTGAGAGGCTGAACACGAACAGGAACAATCTTGTCCAGAGCATCTCCCACAGCCTTATTATAGGCCAATTCGCGATCATCTGGACTCATGCATTCACCAGACAAACCCGATAGGTCCAGTACCGCCATCAGGTCGCTGGGACTAATACCCCTTAAAGGGTGGTACTGAGCCATCTCCGTAGGGGCAGACCTATTAGGGGGAGCCCTGAAACTGAACCTTACGGTGTGATGGTCAGACCAGCTGACTGGTTCCACCCCCAAGTCAGCAATCTCCATATCCAAAAGGAAGACCAGATCCAATGAATGACCTTTTTTTATATGTGTGGCACCGCGATACTGGCTTGCGCCTGTGTAGGCTACCTTGGTGTCGACCCTCCAACCACCTCAGTACCTTTTTTTACCAGGAAGGTGCAGCGTAATATAACCTAAGAAACACCTAACAAGGGCATAAAATAGCCCGACTGACCAGTATAAGAAGGGTCAATTTAAACAATGTCTTCACAGCCGAAACCAAACGAGGGAGTGAAGACCAGAAACAGATTGAGTGAGCTCAGGGAATGGTGGGTGGGCGTATGAATAAATAGTAAAGACTTGTCCAAGAAGATCAAGAATTATGGTGAGTACATAATTTCCATATCTTTCTAGACTAAAAGTCTTTACCATCTATTCATACTGCTGGGTTAGAGTACCAAGCTAAAACCAAATCCCCCGAGCAGAGTGGTAGGAGCTCACTCAGGACGAAGTCCATTAAGGATTGTCCTGCCAAAGGAAGCATGCTGTCTTGCAAGGACATCCACAGCACAGTGCCTTACAAAAGTGTGCAATGAACTCCAAGTAGCGGCTTTGCAAATATCGGCAATGGGGACAGAGCGGATCTCTGCCAGGGATGCAGTAACCGCTCTGGTAGAGTGGGAGTGCACCTGGCCTTCCAATTTGACCTGTGCCATACAGTAGCAATAGTGAAGGTATGTCACTATCCAAGCAAAGATGCATTTGATGGATACTGGCTGACCCAGCCGGGCCGCGTTGAAAGACACACAGAGTCGCTTGTCTTGACGGACATCCCCGGTTCTATCTATGTAGAACAATAGAGCCCTTTTAACGTCCAGGGAATGAAGGGTGCATTCCCCTTCATTTCAGAAGTTAGAGAAGTAAGTGTGAAGAACCAAGGGCTGGTTGAGGTGGAAATCTGAAACCACTTTGGGTGAGTACGGAGGACCACCTTGTCTTTATGAAAGACGGTATATGGGGGATCTGTGACCAAGGCATGTATTTCAGAGACCCTGCGAGCAGAAGGGATTGCCACCATAAAGGTAGTCTTCCAGGTCAGAAACTTCAAATCACACGTGGCTGGAGGCTCGAAGGGTTTACGAGTCAGCATGTCTAGCACAAGATTAATATCCAAGGCGGCTACTGGTTTCTCACCGGGGCCTTGGGTAAAGAATGCTTTGAGAAAACTTTTGAACAGTGGTAACTGAGCCATGTTCTGGACTAGCTGATGATAGGCAGACAGCGCACAGAGGTGTACCTTTACAGCTGAGTATTGCAGACTCACATCTGAAAGGTCTAACAAGTACTCCAACACTTTATCTCAAGGACGCTGATATGGATCCAAGGAGATCTTAGTACACCATTCTGAAAAACGTTTCCATTTAGTGGTGTAAGTCTTCCTGGTGGAGGGCTTACATGTTGCCCAGAGGATCTGTGAGATTCTCTTTAAAACCTTAAACCTGCCCACTTCTATCACCTCAGGAGTCAGGCATGGAGATGAAGGGAGTGCAGGTTGGGATGGACCAGGAGTCCCAGTGTCAGAAGGTCCATTCGTAGAGGCAGTTGCTGCAGTAGAGCCTCTGACAACTTGTTAATCAATGGAAAACAAATCTGTCAAGGCCAATATGGTGTAATGAGAATCATCTTGCCACCGTGTGCCTCTAATCTGAGCAGCACCCTCTGAACTAGCGGAAGAGGAGGAAATGCATACAGAAAACGTTTTGTCCTCCACAGCCTGAATGCATCCTGACAGAAAATGCCAGGTTCTGGATTTCTGGAGCAGAAATGAAAATTACGTACCTACCGCAATTCTTGATCTTTCTGTGTATCTTCACTATTCATCACTGTTGGGTAGTGAGCTGGAGGATCAGGACCACGTGGGAGTTTTTTTGTTTTTTTGCAAGGGGAGGAATCGACGTTGGGATGGCGCTTCCCTCGAGGCCGACGATCACGGGCGCCGAGGGTTGGCCAGTAATCATGCCGACCCTCCCTCAGCCCCAGTTCTGCACGACCGGAGAGAGAGACAGAGAAATAGGAAGGGTGGAGGGGCAAGGGAGCCCAAGAGACAGCAAAAGGAGAAGGATGTAAAACTAAAAGGAGGAATAAGCCGTAGAGAGGACAGAAAAGAAGGAAGCCTAAAGGATTGGAAGAAAAGGGCCTCAATCTTTGGGCAAGTAAGGGAGGGATGAAAAGGTGAGGGGTAGAAGGAAGAGAGAGAGAGAGAGAGAAAGAAAGAAGGAAAGAAAGGAGGGAGGAAGAGGAGACACCACCATTGAGGATATGGTCCTGGACTGCTCAAGGGAGGGTGTAATGCCCCAGACTGGACCAATTAGCCAGAGGAGGATCCCAGGCTGGAGCAGCAGAATGGTACCAATCCAGAGGGAGGCAGCTAAGTCACCCAGAGGGCCAAGAATGGGTTGGTGTCTCCCCTTCCTGCCTAGAAAATCTGAAGTGGAAAACCACCTAGAAACATCCCTAGAGAGGAAACCCCAAGGGACTGATTTTTAGTTGTTGTAAAGAGGGGGTCACCTCCACAGGAGGAACTGAAGAGTGACACATATTCTCCTTGAACGAGGAGAGGAAAAGTAAACCATACATGGGGTGGCACAATGTAGTTGGAGGGGAAACAACTGAGGGAGTCACCAGTGCCCCCCCTCCATACTTTCTCGAGACTAGGCTAGAGGAAGCAGGTAAACCCAAGGACTACCTGGGCTGAGAAGGGACTCTGGAGACTCCCTGCCTGTCAACCTAGGAGAAAACCCCCAGACCCCAAGGGGGTAGGATGTGCTGGAGATGAACCAAGGTCCAAACTGAGAGACAAACAGGGAGCAAGAAAATCGCCCAGAGACTGAGGCCTGACAGGGGAAGGTGTAGTGGGATTCAGTGATGAATGATGAAGATACACAGAAAGATCAGGAATTACAGTAGGTACATAATTTTCATCTTATCTGTGTCGATCTTCACCATTCATCACTGTTGGGTGATTACCAAGCCCCTGAACAGGGCCCAGAACCTCCCTAAGGGACAAAGTCCCTCAGCCTCCAGTGGGGGAGACACTGAAGGAGGGAACCCTAACAGGTCTGCCTAGGCCTGAGGCTGGTCTGGGTGAGGCAAGGTTCTCCTAGCAGGAGAGAGAGAAGGTGCCCCTGAAGCTCTTGCCTCCCCCTACGGGAAAAAAGATGTGAGGGGGCAGTCACCCTACACTGGGCCAGGGGTGACAACCAGAAGAGAAGAAGCCACGCCATCCGCCTGATGCAAATCGCTGTCCCTGCCAACCTGGAAGCCACCTCGTTGGCATTGTAAGATGCCCTTGCTTGGTGCCTCGCAAGCTCCAGGCCCCGTGCCGTGACGGCAATGGCCTGTTTGGTTGCCTCCGAGTCAGGCAAAGAGGCTAGGACCTGACCTAGTAGAGACCACAAGTGCCTGTTGTAAGCAGCATGGTGGGCTTGATGAGCTGAAATACACAGTAGGAGGTGTGCCGAAGAGAAGGCTCTCCTCCCCCAAAAATCAAACTCAGCTGAGTCAGATTATGGGTGTTGGTCACGCCTTGCGCTTCTATTCCCAGAGGGGCTGTCCAGGAGAGTCACGCCCAAAGGGGGGTGAGGCAAGGCTCCTGGAGACCCAAGGGGTGCACAATACCTCTGGCGGAGGTCCCTCGGGGCTGGTGCTTGGGTTGAGGGACGTCGCCAGACCCAGTACGACGCCTCCTGAAAGGGATTAGGCCAGGTGGGAACCAACAGGTTGGCCACACTGAACTCACCTAAAAAGGCGCGCACTGACCAGTCAGGATTGCAGCTCCCTAGGGTGGAAACATGGGGCTTGTCGAGCAACTGTGACAGGAAGCGCTGATATCTGGAAAGATCAGCGGTGGGGGAAAGGTGGACAGAGGAATCTTCTCCCTCAGAGGAGGAAGATGAGGGAGCCGACAAGCCTGGAGAGTTAGGTACCAGCTGCACTGGGGAGTGGTGGAACAACTCCTGGTCCATGGACTGGTAGTAAACAGGGAATAGCACAGCCGTAGACCTAAACAGCTCCCAAGTAAGGGGTCCTGTAGGACCGGAGTGACCTGGGAGAGAGGGAGAGGCTGGAAGAGGCAAAGGGGCCAGGCACCTTCAGGGAAGGGCATGTCCTCTGCCCAGTTTAGGGGACCCGCCGGGAAACCTCAAAGGAGGAGGAGACCCAGTGGATCTGGCAGACGAAGGCCGCTCAACTGAGCTGGAACGGCCAGAGCTGAGCCCGAAAACAGAGTTCCCTCCACGAGGCGACTGGGACCGCATGAGCCCAGAAAGGCGGCCCCTACCCTCGATAGACGAGATCCTTCTCGAGGAGACCTCGGGGGAGAAGGTTGGACCAGCGCTGCGACTCTTCCCTGAACCCCTGCAGGCTCCCAAGAAAGGGGCACCGCCCCAAATCCATCCCCTCAACCCCTTGGACTCCAAGAGAGCCCTCTTCTTCGCCATCAGCTGAGGCAACTGACACCCCGTAGCTGACTCCTGAGAGACAGCTGGAGGTAGAGCACCATCCCCTACCTGAAGCACTCCAGCCGGCCCAGAAGTAGGGCTAACAAGAACTACCACCACAGGAGGGGATACACCTATCAAGGTGGCAGATGGATCACTGACTCCAGGCTGCCCTGTGGTGCCCCCTGGGGCACTCGAGGACTGGTCGGTGCCACTAACCACTGAATCAGCAGAAGCCTACCGTTCGTTAGAAGGGGGCTGAACTGGAGCCAACGTGCTGCAGGAGGAAGAATCGGTGGATTCTGAAGAACCTGGGGAGCAGCCCGTCAGCCTCAGCATCGTCCTCCCCAGAGAAGGCTTGAACCCAGACCACTCCTCGATCCCTCGCAGCCGCAGCACCACGAACCAGCTCTGTGCTGATCACTGCATCGCCCCCATCCCTGGCACTGCCAACGGCACCAGAGTCAGAACTGGTGCCAGAGACCAGCCCTGTGCTGCCCCGGAGGCCTCAGACCGCGATGCCGGGGGAGCACTCACCTCCAAGGAGGCGATTGTCTGGATGGTGCCTCCCACCTGACCCCCAGTTGGCCAGGCCAGGCCTCCTGCACCGGGGAAGGGGTCCCCGCCGAGGCAAGGCTAGAACAGGTGGAAACCCCCTCCTCTGCGGGCCGTACAGGACCAGGCGGGGACCCGGAGGAAGGGTAAGAACCCTGCTTTGATGACCCGGTACGCTACTAACCTAATTTAAAGTCAGCGGCGATGTCCGACTTTTAACGCACGCAACTCCAACACATGACAATCCATGGAGAAAAAGGTGTTGCATCTATCCATGTCGTGGTTCGGTCCCAAGCAGGTAAGACAACGGTCATGCTGATCCGTGATGGAGTACAGTCAGCTACAGGGACACCGACGCATCGGAGACCGATCCACCCTGGAAGACTAGACATGACCGGATGGAAAAAATAATAACCAAAACCAGCACTCGGCGTCAACAGAGAAAATAAAAGGAAAGATCTTACTGGTCGATTGCTGAAGAACGCAGCAGCAGAACCAGGACTTTTCTTAACTGATGGACTAGGCCGCAGATCAAAATGGTGCTCACACGCGAGGCTGTGCTAACTCAACGGCAGAAGAAGAAGAACTGGGGCTGAGGAGGGGTCGGCGTCGGTTACTGTCTAATCTCATGAAGCGCTGCGTAACACGCCGGGCCTCGAGGGTAGCACCGCCCCGATGTCGACTCCTTCCCTTGCAAAAATTAAAAATTAAAAGGCTCCCGCAGGGTCCTGTGCCTCTGGCTCACTACCCAACAGTGATGAATGGTGAAGAGATTGACACAGATAAGATTAGAGGCAGTTTTGCGTTGAGTGGGGATGCAAAAAGGTCCAGGTCTGGACTGCCCTACTTGTCGAAGAGCGATCGCACAACGTCTGGTACAAGTGACCACTCGTGAGGATCTGCTTCTATCCTGCTGAGATGGTCCGTGAGGTCGTTCTGAGTTCCTGGCAGGTACACTGCCTAAATCAGAAGATTGTGGTCGAGGCACCACTCCCATACCTTCATGGCTTCTCTGTATAGAGGGTAGAAGTGTGCCCTGCCCTGCTTGTTGATGTAGTACATCACAGCCTTGTTGTCCATCTGAAGGATTATTTCATGACTGACAACTACTTGTAGTACTTGGAGAGTGTACAGGACTGCTTTCATCTCCAGAATGTTGATGTGAAGATGAGACTCCTCCAGGGTCCAGACTCCCTGAGTGTGAAGGTCCCAGCAATGAGCATCCCAGCCGAGGAGAGATGCATCCAGGGTGATGGTGATCCGAGATTCAGGTGGGACAAAGGACAGACCAGGTAGAAGGTTGTCCTCCTTTATCCACCATGCAAGTGATCTTCACAAAGGCTCCATCACCTTCATTGAGTAAGACTGTGGATGTGCTGTAGGAAACCACTGCGTGCTCAGCATCCACTGAGTGGTCCTCATGTGCAATTGAGCTAGAGGCACCATGAAAACAGACGAAGCCATGAGGCCTAACATCCGTTGCACGGAATGAGCTCTTACCGGGTTGTTCTCTCTAATGAAGCAAGCCACCTGGAGAATGTCATTACTCTTGCCCTCTGGGAGAAAAGTCCTTGCCTTGGTTGTATCCAGGAGGGCTCCTATGAACAGCAGTTGCTGGGAAGGCTGAAGCTGTGACTCTTCCAGGTTCAGTATGACCCCCAATAAGGTGAGGAACTGAGATGCTGTGGATACCAATGTCTGCGTCTCCTGCCTTGACATGCTTACCGAAAGCCAATCGTCTAGGTAGGGGAAGACTTGAATGCCAAGCTTTCAAAGGTATGCAGTGAGGACTTCAAAACACTTGGTAAAGACTTGAGGCACCGAGAAGAGCCCCAAGGGCAGGACTCTGAATTGGTAATGCTGATCCAGGGCCACAAAGCGAAGATACTTGTGGTGATATGGGTGTGCTAGAATATGCTGGTCGGCGTCTTGCATATCCAGAGATGCCAGCCAGTCATGCTGTTGGAAAAGTGGTAGGAGCGTTCCCAAGGAGACCATCTTGAACTTCTCCCAACAGAGGAACTTATTTAGCTTTCTGAGGTCGAAAATGGGGCGCATGCAGCCTGTCTTCTTTGGAACCAGAAAGTAATGGGACTAGAACCCTGTGTTCTGTTCAGGCCCGGGAACCACTTCCACTGCCGTTTTTGAGAAAGCCCAGTATTTCTGAAGCGAGAAGTTCTGACTGAGCTGCTAACAGAACATGTTGCTGCTTGGGTGTAAGGTCTGGGGGTATCTCTGCAAAGTTGAGAGAGCATCCTTCTCAAACAATCCAGAGGATCCATTTGTCTCTAGTGACAGACTTCCACTGACTGTAAAAGTGAGTCAGAAGACCTCCCACTGCTGTGAAGCCCACCTCTGGCAGCTGAGGTGAGAACAGGGCCAGACTTTTAGAGGGTGGTGTCGCAATAGCTGTATGCCTGTTATTATTTGTATCATATTATTTTGCTATAAATATATGTTTCTTTGAATTTCTGCTTGTGAAACATGGCAGTCAGCAAAGCATCATAGAACCTTGGATTTTCAAAAATACATTGTTCTCTCTCTGAGTTGTAAAGACAGCTGGCTTTTACAAAAACTAACACATGCCTAACAAAACCAGTGTGGAAATCATGAAAGTCATGTTCTCAGAGAGTTGGTGCTTTGAAGTGAAAATATTGCCTTTTTACAAGGTGACAGGAGAGAGAATGCTTCCTAGTCAGTCTATGTCAAAAATCTCATGATGATGAGAGGTGATTCTGAGACTGTTTTCCTGAGAGATCAAACGGATATTGTAACCTGTCATAAAGCATGCTCTGCGGCTCACTAATTAGGAAGTGTATATATATATATATATTTTTTTTTAATTGGAATGTATAGCAGTGTGCAGGGGCATGTGCCTGATCAATTAATTACAGGACTAAGAGTGACCTCATGCTAACAGCCAGAGCAGTGACTTCACAAGGAGGGTGGGACTTTATCTCTGATATTGCTGAAGCCTGGCTGAAAGAACTGACACTTCTACTTCTGGACTCCTAAGAGGCACTTCTGCCAAGACTGCTAATTCAAGTGTGAACCAGACTGCCAACTGAACTAAGAATTAGCTAATCAGTTGCAAGGCACTTTAATTTAAATTTTCCATTTGTTTCTGACTGTAATCTTAATGTATATATGTCTGTTTTATCTACTGTATTTACTTATTGTTTTTAATTTTAGTAAACTTTGTTTTTCCTTAAAACCTGCTGAATCATTTTCTCATTTTGAGTATGAATGGTGGAACAGTCTTGGTAATTCTAACACAGCTGTTAAATGCTCATTGTGTCATCTTATGCAGCCATGCTAACAAGGATCTGTGTAAAGATCCAGCAAGGTAAGGAAAAATAACAGCATCTCAACCGAGTCAGAAGAGGGTCATGAACCAGGTTGGTTGTATGCCTGCTGGGTCAAGTATATTGCACTACTTTCCCCGAAGAGAGTGTGATATTTGGACCTGTTACCTGGGTGTGCTAGCTAAAAAGGGTTCATAATTGACCCCAGAACTCAAGACTGGTAGTTTGCTTGTACCCAAAACAAACAGGAGGGTGTCCCTGTTTGTCCCGGTCGTGAATCACACTTCAAGGTTGGGCACTGTGGCAGTAGAGGGCCTGACCCCAGGAGTCGATTTGTGGCAGGTGGCACTGGGCGTTTTCGGCCCCTGTGCCTTTTGCTTCTCCTCCTCTTCCTTGAAAGGGCTGCCCGTTACAAAAAAAAACTGGCGGTTCCTGGCCCTCTGAGGAGCTGGAGGAGCCAGCCTGGCTGTTTTAACGGCAGTCCTAATCTTCTGGGAGACCTCCAGGGCTTGCTCCACTGGTTGGCCAAACAGATATGTACCATCAAAGGGGACATTCATGACTTGCTGCTGAGCATCAGAGGAAAACCCTGATGTCCTGAGCCAGGAATGCCTCCTAATACAGATTCCAGTGGAAGCTGCCCTGGATGCTGTGTCGTAAGCATCCATAGAGGCTTTAAGCTAATGGCTATTACATTTTATTCCCCGTGTAACAGTGTGTAGAATCTCCACCTTGGAGTTAAGACTCAGGGAGACCTTTCACCAGGGATCTAAGGGAGGTCCAAAGGGCATATTCGTATTGGAAGAAGTGTCCCGATAGCGGGCAATACTTATGTCCAGAGTTGTGGCTGCAAACGCCCCTTTTCCCAAGGTATCTATCTTATGAGATTCTTTATTGATAAAATGCGCTGAAACTTCATGAGGAAGGGCAGCTTTGTCATTCTCAGCCCGGACAACCAGTGCATCTGCGACAGGTTGTGAGGCTAAAATGGGTCTCTCCTTGCGAAGGACATATTTTCTGTCTATGGATTTGCAGACAGACAGAAAGAATAAGAGCTGGCGTTGCCCGCACAGCTTCAGATAAGGTCTCAAAAGGTGGAGGAATAGGTGGTGTAAGGTTCACTGGGACATTAGGAACATGATGCCACTCGGGGCGCAAAAGTCTACCTTGCTCAACAGAAGACATCTGCAAGGCCAAAGTTCCCTTCATATTCTTTAGAAGAGACTGGAAAGAAATGGAAATTACGTACCTACCGTAATTCTTCATCTTCCTGGATGAAGTCTTCCCCATTCATTCACTCTACTGAGACTACGCTGGAGGTGTTAGGACCCAGCGGGAGCCAAAAATCTTCAGGAGGGTCAGCTCCGAGGCAGCTCATGCCTGTGTAGGCTATCTCGGCGTTGATCCTTCAACCGCCTCAGTACCTGTTTGACCGAAGAGGTGCAGCGTAAACTAACCATAGGGACATCTAACCTAATCTAGGCATAAGATAGCCTGGATGACCCGTGTAAGAAGGGTCAACTCAATAATGTCTTCACAGCCCAGCCAAATGAGGAAGTGAAGACCAGAAACAGGATGTGTGAGCTCGGGGGATGGTGGGTGGGCATGTGAATGAATGGTGAAGACTCCAACCAAGAAGATCAAGAATTACGGTAGGTACATAATTTCCATATCTTCCTAGACTAAAGCTCTTCATTCGCTCACACTATAGGAACAGTGCCAAGCTAAGAACCAATCCCCCAAGCAGGGTGACGGGAGACAGAGCTTGCTCAGGACACAAGTCCCTTAAGGACTGTCCTGCCAATGGAAGTGTGCTGTCTGGCATGGACATCTAGAGAGTAGTGCTTCACAAAGGTATGCACCGAGCTCCAAGTAGCTGCTTTGTAGAACTCTGAAATGGGCACATTACAGATCTCTGCCAGGGATGCCGCCACCGCTCTGGTAGAGTGGGCGTAGACCCGGCCTTCCAACTTGACTTGTGCCATCGACTAGCAATGGCGAAGGCATACCACTATCCATGAAGAAAATCATCTAATGGCAACAGGCTGACCCAGTCAGGCCATGCTGAAACATACAAAAAGAGTTGTATGGATTTGTGAATCTCCTTTGTTCTGTCGATGCAGAATCGCAAAGCACTCTTGACATCCAGGGAGTGAAGTGTGCATTCCCCTACATTCTGGAAGTTAGCAAAATAAGTAGGGAGAATCAAAGGCTGATTGAGGTGAAAATCCAAAACCACCTTGGGTTGAAATTTAGGATGAGTACAAAGTACCACCTTGTCCTTGTGAAAGCATATGGAGGGTCTGTGACCAAGGCATGAATTTCAGAAACCCGGTGAGCAGAAGTAATAGCCACTAAGAAGGCAGTCTTCCAGGTCAGAAACTTTAAGTCACAGGTAGCTAGAGGCTCAAAAGGTTTACGGGTGAGCATATCTAGCTCAAGGTTAATATCCCATGCAGCTACTGGTTTCCTGACAGGGGGGTCTAGTGTGCAGGATGCCCTTAAGGAATCTCTTGATCAGTGGTAACTGAGCCAACTTCATGTTCTGTACCAGCTCATGGTTGGCAGAAATCATGCAGAGGTGTACCTTCAATGTCGAGTACTGCAGTCCTGCATTTCACAAGTCTAAGAAGTACTCCAAAACTTTATTTGGTGGGCAACAGAATGGGCCCAGACTTTGCACACCAAATGGAGAAGCACTTCCATTTAGCCGTGTAAGTCTTCCTAGTGGAGGGCTTACGCGCTGCCAAGAGGATTTCCAAGATTCTCTGAGAAACCTTAAACCTACCCACTTCTATCTCCTCAGGAGCCAGGCATGGAGATGAAGGGAGTGCAAGCTGGGATGGACCAAAGACCCCATGTCAGGAGGTCCATTCGTAGAGGAAGTTGTTTTGGAGAGCATTCCGACAATCTGTTGATCAATGGAAACCATATCTGTCGAGGCCAGTGCAGGCCGATAAGAATCCTCCTGCCTCCCTGTGCCTCCAGTTTGAGTAGCACCCTCTGAACTCATGTAAAAGGAGGAAATGCGTACATAAAAAGTGTATTTTCCACTGCAGTCTGACTGCATGCTGACAGAAAACGCCAGCTTCTGGATTTCTGGAGCAGAATAGAGGCAGTTTTGTGTTGAGTGGGGACGCAAAAAGGTTCAGCTCTGGACTGCCCCAGCTGTCGAATTGCGACTGCACAACGTCTGGTGCGAGCGATCATTTGTGTGGCTCTGCCTCCGTCCTGCTGAGGTGATCCGCCAGGTCATTCTGAGTTCCTGGCAGGTAGACTGCCTGAATCAGACCATCATGCTCAAGACACCACTCCCACACCCTCATGGCTTCCCTGCACATAGGGTAGGAGCGCGCTCCACCTTGCTTGTTGACATAGTACATCACAGCCTTGTTGTCTGTCTGAAGAAGAATTACTTTGTTGCAGAAGACATCCATCAAGGCTTGGATAGCACAGAGGACAGCTCTCATCTCTAGAGCATCTATGTGAAGATGAGATTCCTCCTGGTTCCATAGCCCTTGGGTGTGGAGATCCTGGTGGTGAGCTCCCCACCCAATCAGAGAGGCATCCGTGGTGATCGTGTTCTAAGACTCCGGTGGGGTGAAGGATAGACCCTGAAGGAGTTTGTTCCTCTTGAACCCACCATACCAGTGATTTGATCAGAGGCTCTGTCACTTTTATGTGAAAGGACTGAGGATGTGTGGTCGGTGACCACTGCGTGCTGAGCATTCATTGTGTGGTCCTCAAGTGTTGACGGGCTAGAGGTACCGTGAACATGGACAAGGCCATGAGGCCCAACATCCACTGCATGGAGAGAGCTCGAAAGAAGTGTTCTCCCTGATGTAGCGAGTCATTTGGAGAATGTCATTCCTCCTGTCCTCCGGAAGGAAAGTCCTTGCCCTGAAGGTATCCAGGAGGACTCCTACAAAGAAGGAGTTGCTGGGAGGGCTGAAGCTGAGACTTTTCCAGACTGTAGAACTCCCATGGATGTGAGGAACTGAGAAGCCTTGGCAACTATGTCCTGTGTCTCCTACCTGCATGGACTTGCCAGGATCCAATCATCTACGTAAAGGAAGACTTGAATGCAGAGTTTTCTGAGATGTGACGTGAGAACTGTGAAACACTTTGTAAAGACTTGAGCAACCAAGGAGAGCCCAAAGGGCAGAATTTGGAACTGGTAGTGTTGACCCAGGGCCACAGAGCGGAGATCCTTGTGGTGACTTGGGTGCACTGGGACGTGCTGGTAGGCATCCTGCATATCCAGGGACGCCAGTCAGTCGTACTGATAAATGAGCAGTAGTGGCATTCCTAGGGAGATCATTTTGAACTTCTCCCTGAACAGGTACTTGCTTAACTTTCTGAGGTCAAGATTGGGTTCATGCGCCTACTTTCTTTGGAACCAGAAAGTAATGGGAGTAGAAATCTGTGTTCCGCTCTGCCCAGGGAACAACTTCTACTGCCCTGTTCCTGAGGAAGCCCTGTATCTCAGAAGTGATGTGGTCTGACTGAGTGGTGGACAGAGTGTGCTGCTGCTTGGGTGGAAGATCGGGGGGGGGGGTCTCTGTGAAATCGAGAGAATACCCCTCTCGTATAATCCTGAGGACTAATTTTTCCATTGTGATGGACTTCCACTGGTTGTAAAACTGAGTCAGATGCCCCCCTACTGCGGCAGTGGTGTCCACTTCGGGCAGCTGAGGTGGGACCCGGGCTGGATCTTCAGAGGGTGGCACTGGGAACTTTCAGGCCCTGTGCCTTTTGCTGCATTTTCTTGTGAGGCTGAGGAGTTTGTTTTTTGCTAAAGACTCCTCAGCCTTTACCTAGAAAGGACTGTCTGTTCTCGATGGTTCCCGCTCCTCTGAGGGGCTGCAGGAGCCAGCCTGGCTGTTTTAATGGCAGTCCTGGTTTTCTGAGCGGCCTCCAGTGCACCATCAAAGGGGACGTTCATCACCTGCTGTTGTGCGTCAGGTGAAAAGCCTGACATCCTGATCCTAGAGTGCCATCAGATACAGATCCCAGTGGCAGCCATCCTAGCCACAGTGTCATAGGTGTCCACAGAAGCTTTCAGCAGATGATTATTGGACTCTATGCCCCTAGTAATAATCTGAAAAAGCTCCATGCTAGTGTCAGACTCTGGGAGGTTCCTGACTATGGATTTGAAAGAAATCCACAGGGTGCACTCGTATTGAGAGAAATGGCCCTGATAACTGGCAATATGCATTCCCAAGGTTGCGGCTACGAAGGCCCGTTTCCCGAAAGTGTCAATCTTGCAAGATTCTTTATTGATAGGTCGTGCCGAAGTCTCCTGGGGGAGGACAGCCTTATCATTCTCCGCAAGCACCACTAAAGCATCTGCAAGAGGTTGTGATGCCAGGAAAGGTCTTTCCTTAGGAGGGGCGTACTTCCTGTCTGCAGCCTTAGCCACAGAAGGGATAAGCGCCGGCCTGGCCCACACCGCCTGTGACAAGGTCTCAAAGGAGGGGGGCAAAGGGGGTGTAAGATTCATAGGAATGTTGGGAACATGAAGGAATTCGAGACATGAGAGCCTCCTTGGGTCCACAGAGGAGATTTGAAGAGCCAGGGTGGATCCCATATTCCTAAGAAGGGACTGGAAAAAAGGTTCTCGACTAAGGGTTCAGCCGAGACAGAGGGTTTGCTTTCCAAGTCATAGACTGAGTCATCCTTGATGCCGTCAGACAAAGTCAGGTCAGGATCAGACTCATGTTCTACCTCTACCCCTCAAAGGTCAGAGACCAACCTGTTAGACCAAAGCCTGGCCTGGCGAAGGGTACATAGAAGACACGGGAACCCACATCGGCGTCAAGGAACTCTGAACCGTACGCAGCACTCGGCACCGTCCGGGGCACTGAAGCAAACGACACCGCACACGGCACCGAGGCCGATGTCGCACATGGCACTGAAGCACTCAACACAGCACATGGCACCAAAGAACTCATGCTGACCATGGCACTGAAGGACCCCTGTTAGATCTACAAAAAAAGAGGGAGGAAAGTGGCATGCGTGCCAGCCCCTGCATGGAAACATGGTGAGGAGGAAAGGCACATGGAACCGGTGTCAGACGCATCGGTACCGAGGAAACTCCATCACCGGCATCGAATGCACATTCTTTCCTGACCATTCCAGCTGCAGCACAGCAGCTCCAAGACCCCTGTGAACCAGGTCCCTAGGCAAGGGCAATCGAGACAGATGCTGTACCCACTGCTCCATAAGAGCAGCCTAGTGGTGAAACTGCTTGCTGGAAACCCCATCAGAGGATAGAGAAGAGCTCCAATGTCAGGAATTCCAGCTATTAAGAACGGAGACCACTGGGGTCAGGGTGGGTCTACCACTTTCCACTAGCAGAGACTTCCTAGCAGACCCAACAGATGGTGGCCTTGAGTGATACCATCTCTTCTTCTTCTGATGGGAAGAAAAAGAGAAGAGCTCAAGGCCAAGCGGCGCTGAGTCCCTGACCCGGACTGGGAACGGGCTTGCTTCTTTTTGTTCTTTCGGGAGGACTGTCCTCCCTCCCGAGCACCGGACTGCCCATGGTTGAACCCCCACTCCATAAAGGGTGGCGGACCAGACACAGCCCCACTGCCAGAACAATTTTCCAGTGAAGTCTCCCTACCGTCAACGATACCGTCCATTGTTGACTCTGTCAATGGCGGGCTAAGAGACTGTCTTTTCTTCAGACATAAAATTTTTCCTTTTGAAAAATAATAAAATACTAAATAAAGCTAAACGAAACTGAACAACTATATGCTGCTGTCATATAGACGAGAAAATTAGACTCCCGGTGGTTGAGTGACGTCATCACTAAATCACACTCGACAGCAGGGGAGAAAAAAGGAACTGAGGTGGGTGGAGAGTCGTGAACTAATCTCGTGGTGCCGCGCATGCACAACCCTAACTTGGAGCTGACCCTTCTAAAGATTTTTGGCTTCCGTTGGTTCCTTGCGCCTCCGGCGTAGTCCTTAAAGTGCGAATGAATGATGAAGACTTTTAGTCCAAGAAGATAGGTCTTCTACTGGAATTTCAGTCAGAAGCCTGGGCTTACCATCCAAACTGTAGAACGAGTCTTTGTTGCCTTCTTGAGAAATTATACGGTCGGGATCAGACTCATCCTACTCTAGAAAAGCCTCATAAGGATCCAGAGCTGCCCCCAACAAGCCATTGCCAGGGATAAACAGGCGACACCGGAACCGGCATCAGAGCCGGCACCGTGGGCACCAGCGTCGAATCCGGTACCCGGTGCCACACGTGGCACCGACCAAGATGGTGCCACATATGGCACAGCCGAAGTTGGTGCTGGACTCCGACATCATCCCATCGGGGCAAACGCAACACCAAAGACTATGTCAACCGGGGCACCACTGCCTGAGGACCCACTGCACACCTAGAAGAAAATAAAAAATGAGTGGCAGAGCTGACCAGGTGGTGCTGACCGCTGAGGTGCTGAATGCCACACCTCGGACTATACCTGTGACCCAAGTTTGGGAATGAGCCTGGGTGGTCGGGGAGGCAGGGAAAGGCAGCTCTCTTCTTCCAAGGAGGGACCTCGTCACCCCCGTAGTACAGCTGCCCACAGATGGAGGCCTGAGGGTAGTGCAGACGGGTGGGCAGCATGAATAGGGAGGACTCTGCGGAACCACAGCATGCACGTGCCTCCACACGCGTACGCGTGGTCATGGCACAGGGGCAAAAACAGAAGGAAAATGGTGCTAACTGGCACAATGATGCCAGTACCCTGCAGGCTCTGCACCTGGCAAGGGGCAGCTTGGTACCATCGAGATAAGTCCCAGTGATCACTTGGGTGATGAGGCTAGGGGGACTGGTAGAAGGGGGCCAGTTGGCATGGGAGGTGATGCAATGTAAATTAAAAAAAAAAAAAAAGGGGAAAGGGGTGGTACCTGTGCCGGCTACTGCAAAAAAACAGAGTGAGGGGGTAGGGCACATGGAACTGGTGTCAGAGGCGTAGGCACCTGCAAGGGAAAAAATTCTGTTGCCTGCACCAAATGTTCAATCTGCACCTGAGGAGCCAACCATGGCCCCGAGGTTCCTAGGCCCCAAAGCCCTGGAACCGAGTCTGCCGGAAAGAGCAAACGAGACAGACACTGTACCCGCTGCTCCATAAGAGTGGTCCAGTGATAAAACTGCCCACCAGAAACTCTACAGGAGGGCAGAGAAGGGCCCCGGTGTTGAACGTCTGAGCTGTCGATAACGGAAGTCACCAGGGACCCAGGTGGGGTCTGAGATGGCCTACTGCTCTCAACTACTGCAGACCTCTTGACAGACATACCAGCGGGCGATCTCGAGTGGTACTGTTTATTCTTCTTCCGATGAGAAGAGGAAGAACTCGAATCTGAG
Source organism: Neoceratodus forsteri (assembly GCA_016271365.2). Lineage (NCBI taxonomy): Eukaryota > Metazoa > Chordata > Ceratodontiformes > Ceratodontidae > Neoceratodus > Neoceratodus forsteri. Next base: position 283,139,620 of record CM057453.1, on the reverse strand, counting down.
TGGTGCCGGGTCCCCGATCTGGATCAGGCACAGGCCCGTATTTTTCTGTGTTTACAGGAGGACTGCCCTCCTTCCCTCCTGAACACCAGACTGCCTGCTGTGGGACGCCCCCCCGGGAGAGGTCGGCAGACCGGACACTGCCCTGCTGCCGGAGCAGCCTTCTAACAGAGAGTCCCTATTGTCACTATCTTCATTCATGGTCGAATCCTTCAATTAGCATGGCTGAGAGAAAACTAAAAAGTTTTCTCTTTTTTTTTCTTAAAATAAACAGAATAATAAAACACTGAAGCTGAACATGCCGCTGTCATATAGACGTGAAGATCTGACTCCTGGTGGGCGAATGATGTCATCACTGAAGCACACTCGACGGCGGGGAAAAAAGGAACTGAGACGGTTGGAGGGTTGACGCCAAGGTAGCCTACATAGGAATGAGCCAGTCTCACAGTCCCGCCTTGGCACCGGCCCTCTTGAAGATTTTTGGCACTCGCAGGGCTCCAGCACCTCCAGCTTGTAACCCAGCAGTATGAATAAATGATGAAGATTTTTAGTCCAGGAAGATGAAATACTTCTCAAAGATTTGGGAACCAGCTCCAAATAAATATCAAAACTGAAAGCCACTCTTTGCTCACCAACCCACCAGACATCCCGACACATAAAGCACTCAGCAGACCACTCGAATATCCCATATACAGCACTGCAGTTTCACTTCTCACAAACTGGAAAAAACATTACTAGGGACGGCGGGTAGGGTTCACCACATACTGGGATGCAAAAAAAGATGAACAACAAAAGAGACAGCAGAGGTAGATTCAAATGGTGACAGAGGGAAACATACCGGCACTGCCACCTACTGGCCAACAACAGTAACAAGGGACTTTTTTTATGTATATAAACCTACTCATGGAAAAAACATGCTAAAAACACTTTTAAAACAATATTTTTTGATGGTTTCATATTTTTTTTAATAAAAGAGCAATTGTATAATAGCAACAATGCACTCCAGGGTGTGTGTCATGCTGGGATAGTATCACTTCCAGGGTGCTGGATACACTTGGCCTGTGACCTCATGCCCAACCACCCCAGGCATGACGTAATCCCAGCATGACACACAACCTGGTGTGCATTACTGCTTAATTACTACTGTAGATTTTTCAAGGGAGTATAAGTTGTTTTTGTTACATCTAGCATAGAAAATATAACAGATTTCACTAATTTAAGATCTAGTCAGCCAAATAAGACTTCTAAAACACGAAATATACAATATGTTAAAAAGGGAAAAAATACATTTAAAATTGTGATTTATAAAAGAACTGTAAAAGTTTGTACCTTTTCAAGTTCTTCTTCCACTGCTCGTTTCTCTCTCATGGCTCTGTCTATCTGGCCTTGTTTATCACCACATTCCTAACAAAAGAAGATTTTTTGTTTGAATTACTGATCTCTTTTTTTTTTTTTTCAATAAACCTAGTGTTTGTAGAACTCGACCTATCTGCCACTCAGGTTCCAGGATAAGCAAAGATGACAGCACTGAGAAACTTTTAATGTCAGACAGATCTTCAACTTGTCGTTGAGACAAACGTCAGGTGGCACAGGAAAACCTGGAGCAGTTATAACATTTGCAAGTAGCATTTATTATTTTCAATAACAATAACATAAGAATAAACTTGTTCAGAATAGCAATTTACTAAGGCAGTACAACAAAGTTCTTCATCTGATGGAATCTATATTTCCGAATGTCACCCCCCCCCCACCAAATAAATGCATGCTCTTTTCATATAAAATGTCTTTTCCTGGAAATTAACTTCTGCATCTTGAGCTCATTAAGATTTATTTATTTAAGTCTTTGTTTACCGGGTAAGTGCACAGATCCAAGGACCATTTTCAGGCACGATCTGGGCCACAAGCAATGGCACAGAATCAAACAGTTAAAATAATTTACAATCCAATAAGAGTAGCAAATTACAAGCTGTACAGGCACAAGTCCCAACAGAAACATACATAGCATAATAAGCAATGGTACAGAGAAGTAACTTAACAATGTACAGTTGCAAGCCCAAAGAAAGCAGATAACTAGCTGTACAACAATAGATTTTCACAGGGCAGTGGAAAAAATCAGTTACAAGCATTAATGCTAATTTGAAACAGAGTAAACAGACTGCACCACAGTAACCTAGGAGGATAAACGGTTCAACAAGCAACACTACCTAGGTGGAGATGAATAGGGAGGAAGCAGGGAAGTCAGGTGCCTGTGGTGGTAAATAGAGGCACACTCACCAAGGGTGCTAGAGAGAAGATGGAGAAAAGCAGGAGAACTAAGTGCCAGCGGTGACATGGAGACTCACCAAAATTGTTATGTACTAGGGTCAGGAGGAGGGAAAGAAGAGCAGGAGTACAAGGGTAGGACAACTAGAGAAAAGATCTAGGGAGAGGAGGAGGTGAAGACACAGGGGAAAACAAGGTAACTAGTAGGGGTAGGGATGGGGAAGAGGGAGGGCAGAAAGAGCTAGCACATAAGGGTGGGAGGGGGACGAGAAAAAAGGGGGGCAGGAGTGAGGGAAAAGGAGGTATAATTACCTACACCACAGAGGGGGAGGGTTTAAACTGGAGAGCAGACATCTGAGGGCCGTACGTGTCTTGAGGAGGGAAGCATTCAGGGACTCGATACTCTCACGTATTGTGCCATCAATGATACTACCAAGTGCACAGTCAAAACAATGCTTGAGTGAGGGCCAACAAAGAGACCAATATAAGCTGCAATGGTAGGTGGAGAAGGGAGCCATTAGTACGAAGCGGTAAACTACAGTTACGTAAGAACTTACCATACCAGTAGATCTTCAAGACAGGCTCTTGCAGTAGGTATTCACAGATAGGACTAAGCCACCAGGCATCAGGACACCACAGAAAACTTCTAGCTAGCAGTGTCTGGCGTGGCCTGCCCCCATATCATGTGACCTATGTCAGACTACGTCAGAATAAATGGGCGGTCCCTCACGCCTGCCTTCCAGTTCTTTCCCACCAAAGAGGCAAGATGAGAGAGAAGAGGACATGCCCCCATGGAAAAGAAGAAAAGAGACTTAAGGGGACGGAGAGCGGGAAGGTAATACCTACTGCAAGAGCCTCTCTCGAAGATCTACCATTACGGTAAGTTCTTACATAACTGTACTATCTTACTTCAAGAGGGCTCTTGCAGTAGGTATTCACAGATAGGACTGAATCCCAAGCAGTCTGGAACAAAGAGAAAACCAGAAGGGAGATTGTCATCCACAACATAACCCTCAGGGCTGAGCAGGTCTCGTGAAAGGAGACCCTGCAGAACAGCCATCCCGAAGCCTGCTCTACGGTGAGAGGCAACGTCAAAACTTCAGTGTTTCCTAAAAGTATGGACCAAAGTCCAGGTTGCGGCTGTGCAGATGTCTGCCACGGACACATTCCTGAAACAAGCAGCAGAGGCAGCTACTCCCCTAGTGAAGTGACCTCTGACCTGACCCGAGAGGGTCTTGTTGTACTTGTCATGACAGAAAGTGATACAATTGACCAACCATTTGGAAAGGCATTGCTTGGAAACAGCATTGCTTTCTTGTTTGTGACTGAAACAAAAAGCTGATCAGTCTTCCTGAGATCCTTAGTCTGATTGGTGTAGTATCTCAGGATTCTGTGAACATTAAGAGTGTGTAAGAGGTACTCCCCTTGATTGGAGTGTTGCATAAAGAAAGCCGGTAACTCAATGGATTGATTCAGCGTAGATTTAGCCACCACCTTAGAAAGAAACTTAGGGCTGGTGCGTAGAGCCATACGTTCCTTATGGAAAATCAATTACGGGATTTTACACATCAAGGCTTGAAGCTCGGAAATGCGCCGAGCAGAAGTGATGGCTACTAGGAACAGTGTCTTCCAAGAAAGGAACTTTAAGTCTGCTTCCACTGCCGGCTCGAAAGGAGACAGTGTTAGCTTCTCTAGGATAAAATTCAAGTCCCATGGAGGAACAGGATTATGGATGGGGCGCCTCAGGTGGAGAACCCCTTTTCAAGAAAAGTCTTAGAGACTCCCAAATGAGCAAAAGTCCTGTCTCCAAAGGGAATGTGGTAGGCTGAAATAGCTGCCATATGGACTTTTAAAGAGGAGTGGCTGAGACCCAGGTCAAAGAGGTGACGCATGTAATCCAGGACTTTGTTGGCTGGGCACGAGAAAGGCTCCAAGTCTTTAGAATACGCCCAGATGGAAAACTGTTTCCACTTCATAGCGTAGGTGGTCCTGGTGGAAGGCTTCCTGGCCTCCACCAAAATGTCCGCTACTAAGGGAGAAGACTCCGGAGCGAGCTTTGGCTACATCTGCAGGAGCCACGCATGAAGATGAAGGGATCTGAGGTCTGGGTGAACAAGGGTCCCCGATCTTGGGTCAACAAGTGCTGCTACAGAGGAAGAGGAGGTTCCTTTGAAAACTGTTGCAGAAGAGAGAACTGAACTTGCCTGGGCCAGAAGGGGGCAATTAGAATCATTTGAGCCCCTTCTGATCTCAGTTTATTCAGGACCCTCAGAATCAAAGGAATGGGAGGGAAGGCATAAACTAATCTGTCCCTCTGCCAGAAAACATCTTGCCCTGGAGCAAGCGAGCAAAATGCGGGAAGTTTTGCATTTTGGGGGGAGGTGAAGAGGTCTACCTGAGGTGTCCCCAGTGCCGAAATATGTCGTTTATGACCTGTTGGTCTAACTCCCATTCGTGAGCCCTGGCTGAGGATCGACTGAGTTCGTCTGCTACGGTATTTTCCACTCCCGGAACATGAACTGCGGTCAGGTAAAGGTTGTGCTGGGCTACCCAATACCAGACTCTCACCGCCTCCCAGCACAGGGGATAGGAACGTGTTCCTCCCTGTTTGTTAAGGTACCAGACTACAAACATGTTGTCTGATTGGATGAGAAGATGACCAGGAAGAATGAAGGGAAGAAGAGCCTGTATGGCATTTGGGACTGACCTCAGTTCAAGCATGTTTATGTGCAGTTTCTGCTCGAACAGGGACTAGCTGCCCTGAGTCCTTTGAGACCCTAGGTGGGCACCACAGCCCTTCCCTGACGCATCAGTTGTCAACGTCTGGGAAGGAGGAGTGATGCAGAATGGAACTCCTAGACACAGGTTCTCCTGAACCATCCACCAGTGCAAGTCCCTGCTCATGGGATCCGACACTAGCACCTCTTGGTCTAGATCATCCGAGGTTTGGTCCCATTGCGACCAAAGCGTCCATTGAGAGATCCTCATATGGAGCCGAGCGAATGGAACTGTCAGAATGGCAGCCGCCATGAGCCCGAGGAGGTGAAGGACTGACCTAGCTCCGACCCGTCTGCGACCAGACAGAAGATTAGCCTGACTCTGAAGGATCTTGACCCTGTCCAGAGGCAAAAAGGCTTTGCCTGTGGTCGCATCCAATATCGCCCCTATAAATTGGAGGCGTTGGCAAGGGACCAAGTGGGACTTGGCCTGGTTGATGGTAATACCCAGGCTGGTAAAAACCTGCAGGGAAAGGGAGTGCAGGAGTTCTTCCCTGGATGGGGCCCCCAGGAGCCAATCATCCAAGTATGGGAAGACCTGAATGCCCTGGGTACACAGGTGGGCCGCTACCACTGACAGACATTTGGTAAATACTTGGGGAGCCGAGGAGAGACAAAATGGGAAGGCCATGAACTGGTAGTGGTCCCCCTGAAAGCACAAACAAAGGTATTTCCGATGGGAAGGGCATATGGGGATATTCAGGTACGCATCCTGCATATCCAGAGCACATAGCCACTGTCCCGGCTGGAGTAACGATAGAAGGCTCTGCAAGGAGAGGATTCTGAAGCGTTTGTACTCCACAAACATGTTCAGGGAGCTGAGGTCTAGGATTGGCCTCAAGTCTCCCGTCTCTTTGGAACTAGAAAGAAATGGGAATAGTAACCCGTTCCCCCAAAGATGAGTGGGTACTGACTCTATCGCTGCCTTAGACAGAAGGGATATGATTTCTTCTAGAACCAGAGAAAGATGTTGTGGGGAGTAAGACTACTGAGGGGGTGCTTTTCAAGGAGGTTTCTGTAGAAACTCTATCGAGTGTCCGGCAGATATTAGCTGGAGCACCCAAGTGTCTGATGTTATCCTCTCCCAACCCGGCAGATGGGAGGAGAATCTTCCCCCTACCAGTTCCTCTGAAATGGCCAGAGGCAGAGGGAGAGGCAGGGAGTTAGGAGGTGTGGGACAGTGCAGCAGCCAAGGCTCCCACAGACTTTTTGCTGGGGAGAGTCTTGGTTGCTGGAAGGACCCGACGTTTGTTGGTGTGTTTTCCTTGATTGGGCTTTTGTTTTTGTCGCATTTGACGACAAAAAGGACATTGCTTCTCCTGAGGGGGCCTGTACAAAATCTGGACTGACTTTAGTGCAGTGCCCTTCTCCTGCTGTTCGGTTATGATGTCCTTGACATCACCACTGAACAGCACTGAACCCCTGAAGGAAGCATCCTGTATGGTGGACTGTACTTCAGGCACCAATCCTGACACATGGAGCCAGGCATGACACCGTAGGCCTATGGCGAAAGCCAAGCTCCTGCCAGCTGTGTCCACCACGTTGTAGGTAGCACGAAGCATGTGCCTATAAGCCGAAAGAGTGGAATGGACCAGATCTCCCAGTTCCTGCTTAGTTTGTGAATCAGGCAGGGAGTCCAGCTTGGATTCCACCTGGCTAAGGGTGGACTTCTGGAAATCCCCCATACGGCCAACGTAGTAGAGGGCCCTGATGCCTAGGGTCGAAAAGGAGTAAATCTTCTTCCCGTACTGATCCAGAAGTCAGGATTCCTTGTCAAGAGAGGACAAGCTCAGATGTTTGGGGTTGGCAGAGCGGCTGTGGATGGCGCTGATCACAACCGAATCCGCCTTGGGGTGAGGACTAAGGAAGTCTTTACCCTCCGGAGCCTGGTATAGCCTATCCGCCTTCCTCGGAAGGGGGGCAAATGCGGAAGATTGTTTCCAGATTGTAGAAACAAGATCGGTGTGAGGCTCTATCCGGGGTGGAATCAGTGTGGGAGCGGTCTCGGGCAGATCCAGATGAGCAGAGAGCTTCTTATGCTGAGGATCTGACGTGTCTCCTGGATCTTCCTCAAGAACTCCAAAAAAGAAGGGTCCTCCGGAGGGGATTTCAGAGGGTCCCTCGGCCTTGGTGTTCTGGAGTATGGGGCTTGTCTCCATGATCAGAGTGGTCGGACTCAGAATATGAGTCAGATGGCTCTGAGGTAGAAGAAGACTCCTCCCTGGGAGGGGGAGCCCCCGGGTGTGCGTGTCCTCCCCACTCTGGGTGCCAGAAGGTTCTCCTCTGGCATCGGGTAAAGGGGAGGGAGTCTCCTGTCTCCGACGTAGGGGGTTCGGCGTAGGGACCAACATCGGAAGATGACTCTTGACCTCCTTGGTGAGCTGAGCCCCGGCCTCAGCCCACCAGGAGGCCAAGGTCTCCTTCAGATTCGCCGGCTGCTGTGGAGTGGGCAGCAGAGGCAGAGGGGGGCTCGAGGCTCTGGTGGGGTGGGTACCGTAATAAGTATCCGTAGCCCGACAGGCGGGAAGCCCGACGCTGGCTACTGAGGCGCCGAATACCGCGCGCTGGGTAATGGGCGGCCGGGTACCGCGGCCAGACAATGAGGGCGGGCACTGCAACAACAGGTATTGCAGGTTGGGTTCCCTGGCATCAGGGGCTCCTACAGAGCAGAGGGTCCTGGTAAAGGCCCTGCTGCCGGACTGGATGAAGGAGGTGTCAGTCCTGAGGGCATCTGGCCAGGTGTAGGGAAACTGCTGAACGGGTCCAACAGTCCTGACGGAGGAACAGGTCTTCCGTCGGGCAAAGGGATTCTGGAGGGCGGCGTCGGGTCGGCCGGCGTTCAAGGGTCTGGTGTCAGAGGGACTGACGTAGGAGGGGAGAACCCTGATGGCAGCATCCCAAGGTTGTCGGTTTCAACTGGGGAAGAAGAGTCAAAATCCCCAGGTGTGACCTGAGGGGACACGGGGACCTCAGTAGGCAATGGGGTTATCCGTTGCGGAGAGCCTGGGGCGTCAGGCATGATGATAGGGTCTGACACAGGCAGGTTGACCGGGTGGTTGTCAGAGGAGCCGGTGGCCATCTTGTCAGCAGTGTCTGGGTGGACGTAGGAGGAGCTGGTGTCCAACTTATCGGACTCCCTGTCCGAGGAAGGCTGTGAAGGAGTGGCGGCCTCGTTGGAAGGAAAGTGGGCTGGGTGATCACCGGAGGAGGTGAGCAGTTTAGCAGCCCTGTCCGGGCAGGTGTCGGTGGGACTGATGTCCAACTTACTGGACCCGCTTAGACCGGAAGGCCGTGGTGGAGGAGCAGCCTTGACGGGAGTGGAGACCTCCTTTGCCCCGGAGGCTCCTGAAGGGCCCGAGTGTGAGCCTGATGTGAGGGGCGACGCCTTCTTGGTAGCTACCGAGACGGCCGTTGAGGAGTGATCTCCTGGAGGGGATGATACCTGTAAGGCCGCTACTCCAGCCGAGGTCGCAGCTGCTGTGGAAGACAAATCCCGCTCTCGGTGCTTCTCCTTCTCACGCTTCTTTTTGTGGCCTTCTGGGGAAGTTGATGCCTCCCTAAGTTTCTTCAACTCCTTCTCCATGGATGCCATTTTCTTTTCCAGGAGATGGGCTTCCAGGGACTGCTGCCTTCGCTTGTGGGTAGCCGAGCTGAATTTCTGGCAGTGCTGGCACTTCTCCACGGGGTGGTCTTGGCCTAGACAGAAGAGGCACAAGGAGTGGCCGTACTTGTGTGGAAGCTGGGAACCACATGAGTCGCACTTGTTTTTATGCGATTCGGAGGACGTCAGGGATGACATACACAGCAGACGGTATGAGAAAAAAACGCGAAATTCAAGGAAAGGGTTGAAAAAGTTGAAAACTTTACAACTGACGAAGGTACTGAGGAGCGCTGTTCTACCGCGAGGAACTTTCACAAGCCGACAGCGGGAAAGAACTGGAAGACAGGCATGGAGGACTGCCCCTTTATACCGACGTCATCTGATGTAGGTCACCTGACGTGGGGGCAATCCCCGCCAGAGACTGCTAGCTAGAAGTTTTCCGTGGAGTCCTGACGCCTGGCAGCTTAGTCCTATTTGTGAATACCTATTGCAAGAGACCTCTCGAAGTAAGATACACTATTATAAACTGAGCTGAGTCTGTGGCAATGGGTAGAGGACAGAGAAGTAAATTGGAGAGCAATAGTCAAGGACAGGGAACAGGTTCCCATGGGCAATGGCTAGTTGGGCAGTAGGGGTAAGATAGTTTATTATGATAGCGACGTCAAGTTTTTGACTGATTCTGCGTATGATAGTGTTTATGTGCACGGTAAAGGAAAGGGATGGGTCAAGGGTTACACCAAGATATTTGAACTCAGAGACTAACTGCAGGGGAGGTTCAGAATGGGATAGCACCATGAGGCAGGAGTTAGATTTAGTGGCATTAGGCAAGAAGGGCTTGGAATCAAGGAGCATAGCCTTGGTTTTCTTCTCATTAACCAGGAGCATATTCGATAAGAACCAGCTGTGGGCATGGCCATAATTCTGGGTAAGGACAAAGGATATATTCTGGGTGGATATGACACTGTTGTAGAGGACTACGTCGTCTGCGTAGAATAGGGCAGGGCAGTTAAGGATGTTAGCAGGGAGGGAGTTAATGAAAAGGGAGACTAGTAAGGGTCCCAAGATGGAGCCCTGGGGGACTCATGTAGTGACGGGCAGTTCAGAGGAGGTGGGGTTACCTACAGTCACCGATTGGGAGTGGCCAGTCACGTAACTCAGGAACCATTGCCAAGTCTCGAGGGAGCAGCTGAGCTGGAGGAGCTTAGTAAGGAGTAGGGGGTGGCTGACAAGGTCAAAAGCCTTTGTCAAATCCACAAACACCACCCCAGTGGCTTTACCCAGATCCACGTCCCAGAGGACATGATCAGTAAAGAGGGCAAGGGCAGAGGTGGTGCTGTGGTTCTTCCTAAACCCATGATACCTTCCACTTCTCACAAAATGTATTAAAACTTTGTCAGTTTCTTTCCTTGCAGGTACAACAAAACAGAACATTATGTCGCAGAACTATTTTCCTGTTGACAACTCTGCAAAAGAGTTTGTGGAGGTTAAACGGCATCTCAAAATTAACCCCTCTGAGTTCCAAATAGCTTTTTGCAATAATTTCAACAATGCAACTATACACATTTTAAACCAAGGGATCCCAGTTACACATAAAGATCTGCATATATTTTTTTTAGCCACAGATAAGCAAGGGAGAAGATAGCGGGAGGGGGAGAATCATGAGACTGTCAGAGTGATCAGCTCCTACGAATCACAAGAAAAATTGACTGCGCAATCAGACAGACAACAGACAGAACAGGAGAGGATAGAACAGATCCCTGCTTTTAACTCTTTCTGCATTACAAATGGGACAGGGTCTTATTCAACCCTGTTACATAACCCCCTCTTTAAGAAAGAGGGAACCTGTTAAAAAAAAAAAACAGGATTCAAAAACACAGGTTACTCACCTCTAACAGCAGTTCTTGGAGTGGTATATGTAGTTCATCCACACTTCTAGGCATGTCCTTTCCCTTTAAGAATCTTGCTGAAAGGTCTGACAGCTGGCTCCTCCCACCCACCTGGCAGGTATAACCTTCGGCTCTGCCCCTTGATGCTAGATCCTGCCCACTGGAAGCAGAAGTTGTGCATTGAGGTCGGGTGGGTCAGTGTGGATGAACAACATATACCACTCCTGGAAAGTACAGTTGCGTAAGAACTCACCGTAACAGTAGATCTTCTACGGACTGTCTCTTGCATTAAGTCACTACTTATGGGAGCATCCACCAGGTGGCACTGTCACATGGTAGCTTCTTCCAGCAGTCCTCCGTTGGGGCTGCCCACACAACATCACTTCCTGCTGATGTGTATAAGAGTGGGTGGCCCCCAGTACCCTCTGTTCACCATCTGTTTTGGTGAGCATGGCCTGGACCGAGGTAAACGAGGGTGACAAAAACAGAGAACAGCGATCCCACCCAATGTCCTGAGTTGCAGATTCGAGGCAACAAGGCAGGGGGATGCAGGACTGGGGACTTCCTGCAAGAGACAGTCCTCGGAACATCTACTGTTACAGTAAGTTCTTACATAACTGTACTATCGTCTACGGACTGGTCTCTTGCAGTAAGTCATTATTTATGGGAGATTACCAAGCAGTAAAATCCAAATGGGTGGAAAGGCAAAGCCAAAGATGTAAAAGCACAATGAAATGTCAACTTCAACCGCACCCCCAGAGACAGATAGGCCGGGGTAGGGTAAGGACTAAATGTCTGATAAGTAACAGAAATGTCAAACTCAAACCTCTTCCATGCAGGCAGATAGGCTAACGGTTAGGCAAAGACATTTGGCATGAAAACAGGAGAAATGTCCAACCCAAACCCCTTCAGTGCAGGCAGACAGGCCAACGTTTAGGCGAAGACATTTGGCATGAAACTAGGAGAAATATCAACTCAAACCACAACTGCTCATGCAGAAAGGCTAAAAGGTGGGTGAGGATGAGGACAGCATGCAGGAGGCATAATGTAGAAATAACTGTAGGTGACCAGGCACAGTGATTCATCCTGACGAGGCAGAGGTCGACAGGCCCTGGCATAAAGTCAAAGTCAGTAAATAGACAAGGAGAGCGGATCAGATGGTAGAAAAAGGAGCACCGGGGAAAAAACATCCCGGATGGTCACAGGAAGGAACAACTGAAAGGCTCCAGCAGGGAAAGTGGCAGGAGTTCCAGTCAGATCCACAAAGAGCAGTGAAGCGTCCAGTCCGGGAGCAAGCCTCCAAGAAAAATAAAGATATCCCCGGGAGCCTCCAAGGCCTGTAAGAGGAGGCGGGAGATTCCTGAAAAGTGGGTTAAGACGCAGAAGCATGTCTCGCCCCGCGTGAGGGACGGGGACGCCGCAGAGGGGCAGACTGAGCCGCCCCCTGGAGGCCCTACCATGGTCCTGAGAAGCACCCTGGTGGGGGGGGCTGGGCAGGAGGCGGCACGCTCACAGGGGTGGGACCTGGGGGCATGATAGAGTTCCTGAACAGACTGGAGAGTATGCCCCGAAGACTGAAGGGAATCCAGGATGGACAGAGAACCAGGTCCAAACAGCAGGTTCCCAGAAAAAGGGGGCATCGGCAACCAAACGCGGGACGCCGGGCGGCAAACCCGAAATCAGGCAAACACCGAATGGTGACACCGGAGGCCAAGAGGCAGGCCGATGCATCACCGCATCGAAGCACGCATAGAGTAAGTGACAAGAAAGGGAGGGCATGGCAGACAGTGGCTGAGCTGATTACAGCCACGAGGGGCAGGCTGAGCGGAAGCAGGATGAGACCAAATATGACACAGTACATGAAAAATACGCAGGAATCAAAGGCGGGATAACCATGGCAGGCTCCTCGGGAATGTCGAGGTAGGCAGCCATGTCCCAATGAAAGGAGTCCTGATCCACAGCAGGGAAGACAAAAGCGTGCCGGGTCTGCAGCATGAGCTCCGTGAAGGAGGGATCCAGGAGTGAGGAAGGAGCAGGGGGTTCAGGCGGGGCGGCCTCCAAAAAGGAGGACGCGGATGGGAGGGGGGGGGACCAAGGTCCCCATGGCCCGAGAGGTCCCTACCAGGAACATCCCCCATGAAAGGATCCCCTATCCCAGAATCTACACAAAGAGAGTCCACATAAATGGAAGGAAGTGGAGGGGGGAAGAGGCAGGAAGTGCCGGATCCAGGCGCAGGCACCCGGCGGAGGGGAGGGGAATGGGATCAGTGACTGGCCCATGGAGTCGCGAGGCCTGCAATGCAGGTGATGCCTGGCACCCAGGACGGGGAGGTCCAGAACGGAGGGCGCCCAAGGGCGGTGTTAGGAGAAGGCGAGCCAGCCTGGGAACCGCTGGACCCTGAATAGTGGGGTAAGGCACTCTGACCCTGTGGTCTGAGACCAGCAACGGTAAGGGACTCAGGACTGGGTCCTTCAGTGGATCGATAGCCGGGAAAAGTTGCATTCAAGGGCGCAAATGGGCGACAGGGGGAGACTAAGGGCCTTTGAAACAAGGTGCAGGGATGAGCCCGGGGAGGGGGCAACACCCGAGCAGGGGTGTCCTGGGGTGGGAGGCCCTCATTGCCAAGGAAAGCATCCCTGCCGAGGAGGGAGGAGGAGAGTTCCTCCGTCGGCAGTGGAATCAGCCCCATCGAGAGAACGAAACAAGTCTCACGACCGTAAAAGCTATCCCATAATAAAACATGCAAACATGCCATTCTGTGAGGGTGCGAGGTTCCCCATAACAGAGAATAAGCCTCCACCAACGAGAGAACAGCAAGTCATGTCCCATCAACAGGAGAAGGCTCCCATCAATGAGGGAGAGCAAAGAACACGTGTCGTTGACGGGGGAAGCATCCCCGTTGATGAGGAACGTGCCGTTGACAGGGCAACACAACTCATTGACAGGAGACGTTCAGAAACAAGCTCCATCGACAGGATGAGGCCCACTGAAGTTAAAACAAGCCCAGCAGGCTCAGTTGACAGGGGGAGCAGCCCCGGCGATGAGGAACACCCGTCGACGATGGAGGAGCCACCGACAATGGAGTAAGGTGGAGGGAGTGTGAATCTTGCTCCTTCCTATGCCTGGCATGAGTGCCCTTGACCGGAGAGCCTTTATGGTGGCCCCCCGAGGTCTGTTCCGGCCTGGCTGGATGATCAGCCATGAGCAAGTCCCAAGGCCCAGCAAGAGAGCCAGGGCCAGGGAGCAGCAGGGGTGCTGTGAGCAAGGAGGGCCAGGGGCACTGTGAGGAGCAGAGGCCCAGCCTAGTGGAAGTAGAAGAGCCAGGGCCTGGGAGTAGTACACATACCCAGGACCAGAGGCAGCAGCCGGGGGTGCAGCGAGTGGTGCACAGGCCCGGGTCCTGGAAGCAGAAGAGTCAGGGCCTGGGAGTGTTCTACAGGCCCAGCAGAGAGAAGCAAAATTAGGCTGGGCTGCTAACAGCAGCCCTAGTGAATACCCAGACCCAGCAAGAGTGCCTGGGCCAGGAAGCAGCAGGTGTACCGGGAGCTCTAATGGAACACTGGGCCTGCTGCAGAAGAAAAAAGTCAGGCTAGGCCCGGAAGAAGCCCCAGACACAGCAAGAGAGCCTGAGTCTGGGAGCAGCAGGGGTACTGTGAGTGGATCATAGGCCTGCTATGGAAGTCCGGGGGTGCTGAAAGCAAGTCCCAGGTCCCAGACCCAAAGGCAAAAAATCAATTCAAGTTGAAGACTGCAACCCAGGAGGTCAGGAGAGCTAAGTGCGCAAGCTGAAGCCGGCGGGAAAATGAACAGAGGGTACTGGGGGCTGCCACTCTTAACCACATCCACAGGAAGTGATGTTGTGTGGCGGCACCCACGGAAGACTGCTGGAAGAAGCTGCCGTGTGACTGCGCCACCTGGTGGATACTCCCATAAGTAATGACTTACTACAAGAGACAGTCCGTAGAAGATCTACTGTTTCAGGTGAACAACCTGTATTTCTAGGGATGTGGATATGTTGTTCTATCCACATTTCATGGCAGACTCCTAGCAGTTCTCTGGGAGGAGGGAGGCAAGGAGCACACCCCCTTCTTGGGAAAAAGAGACTAGAGAACTGAGGCCCCAAAACGAGCATTCCGGCGTGACTCCAGGTCGATGTGGTAGTGGGAAATGAAGGTGCTTGCTGACTTCTAGATAGCAGCCCTGCAGAAATCCTGGATAGGGATATCCCTAGAAGCAGCCACCGATGCAGCAGTATGGCGGGTGGAATGAGACCTTAGCCCTATGGGAGGCTCCCTACCCGTCAACCTATAGCAGAAATCAATGCAAGATGTAATCCATCTACCAATCGTCCGCTTGGCTGCAGGTCTGCCAGGTGTGGCTACAGCGTAGGTGACAAAGAACAGGTTACTCACCTGTAACAGTAGTTCTAGGAGTGGTATATGTTGTTCATCCACATGCTTTGGCATGTCCCTTTCCACTTTAAATCCAACTGGAAGTCTTCAAGCTGGCTCCTCCCACCCACTCGGGTGGTATATACCTCGGCTCCCCCCCCATGACGCCAGATCTTAGCCCGCTGGAAGGCAGGTTGTGTGTGTCCGCAGCCGGGGAGGTCTGGTGGGTCTGTGTGGATGAATAACATATACCACTCCTAGAACTACTGTTACAGGTGAGTAACCTGTTCTTTTAGGAGCGTGAATATGTTGTTCATCCACACTCTTTGGCAGACTCCTAGCAGTTCTCTGAGAGGAAGGAGGCAAGGCGCACACCCCTATTTAGGGAACAGAGATTGGAGAACTGAGGCCCCAAAAGCAGCATCCTGGCTTGACTCAAGGTCGATATGGTGGTGGGTGATGAAGGTGTTTGCTGACTTCCAGGTAGCAGCCCGACAGATTTCCTGGATAGGGATGTCCCTGCAAGAAGCCACTGATGTAGCAATATGGCGGGTAGAATGACCTCTTATCCCCCTGGGAGGCTCATTGCCCGCCAACTCATAGCACAGACCTATGCATGATGTAATCGATCTTGCAATAGTCCACTTCGCTGCAGGTCTGCCAGAAGTGGCTTCAGCGTAAGTGACAAACAGCTGGTGAACCTCTCCCCAAATTTCTGCCGTCCTCTCCTTATAACAGGACAGAGCACGTCTCAGGTCCAAAGCATGGAGCCTGTACTCGGCCTCTGAGGTTTAATTAGGGTAGTAAACTGGCAGAGTTAACACCTGGTTAACGTGAAACTCTGACACTACCTTCGGAAGGAATTTTGGGTGGGGGCACAGTACAACCTTGTCCTTGTGGAAGACCAGATAAGGAGAGTCCACCGAAAGTGCCTGGAGCTCCCCTGTCCTTCGTGCAGACATGACAGCCACCATGAAGGCAGTCTTCCATGACAAGTGTAACAACTCACACTTGTGAACAGGTTCGAATGGCTTGCCCATGAGCTTTGCCAGTACCAGCAGTAGATCCAACAGAGGTGGAGGTTCACACACCAAATGGGATACGTGATCCAGGCCTTTGAAAAAGCGATCGATCGCTGTCTCCCGTGCCAACGTCGGATGACCAGCCCGTGCCCGGTAAGCAGAGATGGCTGCCTGGTGCACCCTAATTTGTCGATGACTGGAGACCTCCTTTGGAGAGAGACCAAAGGTAGTCAAGAATGTTAGCCACTGAACAGGATAAAGGGTAGAGGCCCTTACCCTGACACCAAATGGAAAACCTTTTCCATTTGAAAGCATAACATTTCCTGGTCAATTCCTTTCTGGATGCCTTCACCACGGTGTAAACAGCCTCGGAAAGACCAAAAGCCTGGAACTCTAGCCGCTCAGGTACCAGGCTGTGAGGTGCAGGGATTGAAGGTCCAGATGGAATACCTTCCCCTGATTGAGTGATATCAGGTCCGGGCGCGTGCCATGCCGCTCTGGTGCCTGCAGCTGAGGCTGAGGAGATCTGGATACCAGAACTGGCACGGCCAGTCTGGAGCTACCAGGATCACCTTCGCCTTGTCCCTCCTCACCTTGAGAAGCACCTTGTGGATCAAGGTAAATGGAGGGAAGGCATAAAGTTGGCCTGGGGTCCACGGCCTCAAGAAGGCATCCCCCTGCAGCGAGCCCTGCTGAGGGGGGGCAGGCATGAAACAGCCTCAGCTTGGTGTTTTCCCTGGAGGCAAACAGGTCCACCATCGGTTTGCCCCAACAGGAGAACAGGCTGTAAGCTATCTCTGGATGGAGAGACCACTCGTGGGATGTCTGGCCTAAGCGGCTGAGAGCATCCGCCAGATGGTTTGAGGCTCTTGCCAGTGTAGGGCTAGGAGATCTGCCTCCAACTGGCTCACGAGGGTACAGATGCAGAGCGCCTCCTTGCACAGCAGACAGGAGTGCATGCCGCCTTGTTTGTTGAGGTACTACATGGTCGTGGTATTGTCCGTCTGGACTTGAACCACTTGACCCCAGAGCTGAGGAGCGCAAGCTGACAGTGCCAGTCTGACTGCTCTGAGCTCCAACAGGTTGATGTAACATCAGGACTCCTCAAGGGTCCAGAGCCCGTTGGCCCTTTCATCCCCCATGTGGGCTCCCCAGCCCATGAGAGAGGCATCGGTCGTGAGGACGATCATTGGCTCGGGGTGGACAAACGGGATCCCTTCCTGCAACCAGTCTGGGACGGTCCACCATTGGAGAGCATCCTACATCTTCTGGGTTACAGTGACCAGCTGGTCGAAGTGACCGTGGCGCTGAGTCCAATGGGCGGCCAGCTGCCATTGAAGGGGGCGCATGTGCAACCAGGCCCAACGGACCACTGAGGTGCACACCGCCATGTGACCCAGAAGGCGCAGAAAGTCCCGGGCAGGGCGCAAGTGCACAACCAGAAATGATTGGGCAAAGGAGGAAAGAACCTCTGTCCTGTTTGCCAGGAGCCCAACTCTGGCTTGACAAGAGTCAAGCTCTGCCCTGATGAAGCTCATCACCTGAGAGGGCACGAGTTCTGACTTGGCCTTGCTGATCAGGGGGCCGAGCTGGAAGCAGGTCTGTAGAGCCAGGTCCCTGGACCTCTCCACCTCCTGTCGGGTGGATCCTGCTAGGAGCCAATCGTCGAGGTAAGGATAAACCCTGATCCCCCCGACACCTGAAATGGGCAACCACCACTGCAATGCATTTGTTGAAGACCCGAGGGGCCGATGACAGGCTGAACGGCATGGCTCAGAACTCATACAGGGTCCCTTCGACCCCAAAGTGGAGGAACCGCCGATGGGAGGGACGGATGGACTGGGACATGAAAGAACGCGGCCTGCAGATACAGTGAACAGAGCCACATGTTTCGCTCCAAGGATAGTATGATCTAGGACAGAGTGACCATCCGAAAGGTGCGTGACCTGAGATATTGATTCAGGTCATGCAGATCTAGAATGAGGCACTAGCCCCTCCCCGGTCCGCTTGGGCACCAGAAAATACCTGGAGACAAAGCCTGGGTCTGCTGTAGGATACGCCACTGGAGCTAGTGCCTCCTTGAGGAGGAGCTGAGCGATGTCGTTTCCGAGAGCCGATTAAGTCTGAGCGGATACTCCTTCCTCCAGAGGGGCGTCGGCTCGGCTTGGAGAGTACTGCTCGAATTCCAGAGGCAGTCCCTGACCGACCAATTCCAGAACCCACCTGTCCGTGGTAATAACGGACCAGGCGGAAAGAAACTGGTGGAGCCGGACCCCCCACGGGAGGACCCAGAGCTGGCTTGATGGGAGCTGGGTTGGCAACCCCCGCCCCGACACTGAGCAGGCTTGGAGGAGGAGGATCCAGGACCTGAACCTCTGCCTTCTTTATGGGCCTGCTGGGGACCCTGCTTGGGCCAAGGGCACCAAGCTTGAGTGTGCTACTATTGCTGGTGCTGCTGTCCATCTTGAAAGGAGGACTGCTGAGTCACAGGGGCAGAATGTTCAAAAAGGCTTTTTCTTTTTCCTCTGCTGGTTCTTGCCCAAAGAACTCTTGGCAGAGCTAGCGTCCAAGGTGGCACTGGACTGCTCAATGCGCTGAAGGTGACCAGCCACTCCCGGGTCAAACAAGTCAGTCCCAAGGAAGGGCATGTCAGCTAATTTATGCTGAGTATCTGCTGGGAAGGAGGAGAGCCTCAGCCAAGCCCTGAGACAAGAGGCAACTGCAGCAGCCACCGAATGGGCACAAGAGTCCCCAAGGCCCAGGGCCATCTGGAGCTGCTGTTTGGCAACAGCTAGGCCCTGATCCTGGACCTGCTTGACTGTGGTCTGCATGTCCGCGGGGAGATGTGGGAGGACTTCGTCCTGGGACCCCAGAAGGGCATGAGAGAAGTGTGCCATGATGATGGCCGAACTTGCCTGATGAAGGCCCAAGGAGGAAGCCGCATAGACCTTTCTGGCTGAATGGTCCAAAAGTTTGGACTCTTTATCAGGAGGTCGGTCAGTGTTGGCAGAACTGCCAGTATGCCTGAACACAGAGGCGGTCACCAGGTTCTCAGCCGAAGGGTGCTCTGTGAACCCTGCTAGGGACCCCATGGGCACCGCATATTTGCGTGCCATGCGGTCAGATGGAGCTGGACAAGAGGTAGGACGTTGCCAAAGTTCTAGGGCCGGCCCAACAATGGCCTTGGCCACAGAAAGGCCTCCGTTGGTGTATCCCCTCTCTTAAGGATATCTGCAGGAGGGTACTCCTCCTTTTTCTGGATTGGCTCCAGGGGCATCCCTGTAGACTCAGAGATGAGGTGAAGGATCCCTTGAAAGGATGAGGGACCTTCCTCTGTCTCTAGGCCAGCGGTCGATTCATCATCCCCTGGATGTGAATGTAGACCGGTGACGTCCTAATCCAAGGAATCCGAATACAATGGTCTACCGCCCATGTCACCTTCGACTCGCCGGGGGCAGTCTGGGGTGACCGTGACTGAGAATCACCAGGGGAGCCCGGTGTCTGGTCTATCTTCCTTGGAAGGAGCCCCTCCCACAGGCTACTTGGGTGGTGGTTCCACCACAATAGGTGAAGAGACCGTTTTGGGCTAAACAGGGGGTTTTGCCAGTTCTGCGGGCTGGGGAACCGATTTGGTCGGCTCTGAAGGAGTTGGCTTTGGCCTGGGAGGCGAACGTCAAGTAACACCCAGAGTGGAAGCCGTGGTAGACATGTGCCCGGTCAGAATTAGCTGCTGCCACATGAGGTCCTCGTAGTGCCGGAGTTTCTGCCCGAGCCTCTCTTCATCCGAGGAGGACGACCAATGGCGTCACCTCTTCTTGGAACGCTTATGGCTCTTCCTCGGCCTGTCGTTCAAGGGGGTCCTAGACCTCTATCAAGATCAAGCAGGCTGACTCGGTCACTTGGGAGACACTGGCGGGACTGGTGATTTCCCAGGATCAGGGACCACATCTTCGATCAAAGTCCCAGCAGGCTGGGTCTCCTCATCTGGAAAGACCAGGTTAGGGGTTCGATCGAGGGAATTGTTGACCGGAGTCGGCGATATCGGATCGATTGGATTGATCATGATTTCGACCTCATCGACAGATAATTCAGTTGACTGAGCAGATGGCAAAGCCGAAAAGCCAGTGGCTGAAGAAGCGATCTCAACCGCGGTTGAGACCTGGGACCGAGATCTCTCCCGCTCCCAAGAACGTCTCTGTTGAGATGAAGACGCTCCTGGATCCTTCTCCCGCTTATGGGATCGAGAGGAGTGGGAGCCCGCAGGCGCCTTTTCCTTGGTCAGGAGAGACTGGCACAACTCTCGGAAGGAACCCGAAAAGGTGGAGCCCAGGTTAAGTGGAACGAAGAAGCCCTGAGAGGAATCTGCAGCATGAGCCACTTCCTCCTCAAACGCTTGCATACGCTCCAACTGCTCGGCGGATCCCGCAGCCGCAGAAACCGCCCAACGAGCCTCCTTGGATTTCACTGGAGGGTTCCTCTTCTCTGGCCTCCCCAGCTTCAGGCGTGCCAGACGGTCGTCGAAAACGGGATGAAAGGCAAGACAAAGACTGCATTTCACGGTGTCATGGTAGACGCCAAGGCAATAGACGCACAGGGTGTGGGGATTGGTGCAACATCTTTTGGCCGCAAGGGCACCAACGAACTCCAAGGGAAGACTTGTCTTCCATGATCGAAGCAGCAAACTTGTGATCGCTAACGTGAACAATGCGAATTTTCGGTTAAACCGAAGGTTTGAAAGCCAGGGCCTATGAATGCGAGATCACGAGGGAGGCAACCTGAATCTTACAGTGGAAAGGAAGATCTGACGTCATGGGGCAGAGCTGAGGTATATACCACCCAGGTGGGTGGGAGGAGCTAGCTTGAAGACTTCCGGTGAGATTTAAAGCGGAGGGGGACATGCCAAAGAGTGTGGATGAATAACATATCCACGCTCCTAGAAATTCAAATTAACTGAGGAAACAAACAACAAATATAAAACCTGAAGCAGGCCGGAAGTCTGAACCGACACGAGAGCTGAAGGACCCCAACACCCCCAAAAGTAAATGAAACCGTGCCTACCTTTGGCACTTTTTTTTTTTTTTTTAATGGAGACCATTAAAAAACACCCTAACAAGGCAGAAATTGCTCCCAATCCACACAGGTAAATGGAGAAAAAGGCAGGTTATTCAATATGAAAGCCCAGCTTAACAGGCATGATTTTAATTTAGGGGTGCTCACTGAAAACAGGCAGCCCCAACCTGCTATGCAGAACTGCAGCCCTGAAGTCGTCTTGCAATCTTGAAAATCTTGAGAGAAGATAAAAGTAGATCGGTCCCCTTCAAATGGCACGGCTTAACTGGGGAGTTGCTGCAGCATGGAATCCTCATGTACTTAACATTCTAAAGCTTTGGGCTGTGCCATTTTCCATGGTAGGGGTGCACAATACCCAGTTGTTATGATTACCCACTGACAATGTGGAGCACTACAAAAAGATCTGTTAGGGGAATGCTGCTCCAGAGTTTCTTTTGAAAAACATTCCATGTTCTTCGACACCATTCCAGATGCGGAGATGATGCACAGAGTTGAACTGGCTGTTCTAGTTCTTAGCTGTGCCCCCTCTTTACTCCCGGGGTTCAATCGCCAGTAGCTTTAACTCTGCAAATAAGTCAGGGTATTGGTTAAGCAGCAGTAAACGGGCCTAGAGAGGATTCTACCGCTTTTGTATTACAACACGCCTCAGTCTCCCTGAAATTATATTTGAACATCCAAACCCAAGACATTTTAGTGATTACACTGTGTTTTGCATGACTTTTTTTTTTTACTGGAATGCAAAATCTACTTGAGTTTCTGCTTGTAAATGGGAGGGTCTAGTGAGACTGCATAAAATTTTTGGAAGGCTCAAGGAGGTCAAGTACAAAGAAAGGAAACTGCGAGAGAAAATGGATGTTAAACAACTTGCTCATTGTCACACAGTGATTAAGTAGAGGTGGCGGGATTAAAGGTTGAGCCTCAGTGTTTACAGCTCTGTGTGCTCCATATTCTAGATCAGTGTTTTTCATATGTACCCACCAGCACAAGTTTTTGTGGCCACAGTGCTCTTTAGAGCTCCAATTACAGTGGAAATGGAACGGACAGCTTCTTCCCTTTTAAATAAACATACAGTAGGAGACACATTTCAGGTGAAACTACATCAGGAACTTACTTTAATGCACACTGTGTGAAAAGAAATGTGTTGCATCTCAGGTTTTGGGGTACTACAGGGGTTTAGGATGAAAAAACAAGAAGCCACCAGCACATTCTGGTGGCCGCACTTTCTGGCCCTTGGTCACCAGGATTTGGGGCTTGAGAACCACTGCTCTAGCTATTAGACTGTGCTATCTCCACACCATGCTTGGTAAATTCCAGACTGATATGCAGAAGGCGTCTGAGTTATTAAAGGTCAAACTGTGATTCTATGGAAAGAAGGGGATCAAACTGACTATAGCATTTCTCCTATGTAGCTCTAATCTACTTTTTTATTAGAATGCAATTGTCTCAAGAGACTTTATTCATACCATTTGCAGGGCGGAGAGTTCTTCTGCTAAACGAGAAATCTGCACATTGCACTGCTTTCTAACATTCTCCACCTGCAAAAAAGATACTGAGGTCATGAGAGCTATTTAGCAAGTAAGGAACAGCATATAATGTCAAACTGAATGCAGTATGCTTTTTATTAACCAGATGCCAAATTGTCGTGGCTCAATTTATTCTTTTTGTCTGTTTAGCAAATTTTTATAACCTCTGTCCCCCACCTCTATGCTGAGGTAGGACAGTAGCACTCTTCCTCCAGCTGGGAGGGCGGCTGCCTTCACAGTCGATGGCAGTACTGCTCTGACGTTAGCTAAAGTCTTGAATTCCAGCAAAAACACCCATCCCACCACTTCCAGGACCCACCTGTCCGAAGTAACAGTAGACAACTATAGCAGAAAGTGGGTGAGTCAGCCCCTGACCGGGAGCTGCAGCAAGGTTTGGGATGATTGGGGGGGATGGGGCTCCCCAAACCATCCCTTTTTTTGCCTTTGGTGGCGCCCCCTCCCCCGGACTATTCTCCGGAGGCATTATCACCTCTGACCCTGACCTCCTGATTCACTGACGGGCTTCACCAGGCAGTGCTGCCGATATTGCTGCATTTGCTGCCAAAGACTTTGCGTTCTCCAACAGAATCCACAAAAGTACTCTGTGTCTTGTGGCCTAGGCTTAGGCTGATGCCTAGGATTGGTGATACAGGCTCCTTTCGTGGCATTCCTGATCATCCACAAGAACTTTTATAAAGTTCTGATCACCTAATGTAGTCCTGAGCACTTTGAAAGGCTCTAGAGTTGACTGTGGCCGAGCACCAGTTGCAGGCTGGCCTGGACGTGGCTGATGCGCTTGATTGTAGGTTTAGCTGTCCACAGAGGAAAAGTGTGGATAGTGAACTGAATCTACATAGTTAGAAGTTTTAATATATTTTTTAAGTTATCCATTTATTTGATTTTCAACAGTACTGACATGTAATTTACAGAAGCAGTAAAATCCATTCCCAGTCGATATAAAGCACAACAACATATGCGATCTGCAGTTTCTTTTTGGATCCCAGTTCTCATTTTTGCTCTGAATGACCCAACTTGAAGGGGGAAGGGGTGACCATGTCATCCACCAGATCTCCACCCATTTTCTGTTGTTCTACTAAAACCCTCTTCCACTTGAGCACAGCCTGCAGCAGGGGCTCTTGCTAGCTAGCCAGAGTAGACTGTCAGAAAGCCCACCAACCTCACACTGATCATCCCTTCTCTTGACACGGGACTGTATGTCATGATTTCTTTGCATCAGTGACCTGGCATGTTGCGGTGAGGGCAGCCACGCCCCCACAACAATAGCCCATGTAATCCTATCCACATAATTCTCATCCTCTTGGGTCCACCTACCCACCCCCCACAGAGGCAAGGAGCCTCCAAGGCGGATGTTTGCTGTGGTTTCTGCAGCTCGATGTGTGATGACCTGAGCACAGGACATTAACCTATGTGGTCTGCATAGTAAGCCAACATGCTTGCCACCCCCCCACCCACAAATTGAACATGTATTTACTGTCCCCATAAAATTAGCTGGCAGGTATAGAACACATATACTAACCTCCTTCCTAGTTCTCACAGCAGCTTCTTGTATTAGATGAGTAATTGCTTCCTTCATTTTATCTATTTCTTCTTCCTTTTGTTTCTCCCGTAACAAGGCCTAGAATTAAAAAAGGGTTTTCCTATAATCCAACTTGTTACACTTTCAAAAAACAATCAAAAGCATGACTTAGGATTTTCCATGTTCATGCCGTCTAGTAACCATCTTAACTGGTGGCATTATCCAGCACATCACCACGGAAGGCTAAAGTTCCTAGCCATAGCTATTTACAGTACACATCACCACTCCAGTCCAATATGGATTTTATACATGTATCTAATTTTTTGGAAAACAGAAGAAATGCACAAGTTAACCACCAGCATCTTTTTTTTTGTTCTCTAAGCCCCCCCCCCCTTGCAGTGGCAACATGCCTCCTTCCTAACCTCAAGCCCCAAACTACGTTTAAAAAAAAAAAAACTTATTTCTATTGATTTTTAAATGCAATAGATACAAGCATAGCCCACAGGACAGTGCACAATTAAAATACATTCAAAATCTGGTAAAAAAATGAAAATTATGTACCTACCGTAATTTTTGATCGACTTGGACGGAGTCTCCACCACTCATTCACACTGATGGGATCTATGCTGGAGGTGCTAGGACCCAGCGGGAGCAAACTTTCTTGCAGGAGGGCCGGCGCCAGAGCAGGAGCCGCGAGGTGCGGCGCCACGAGCCTTGGCTCGTGTGGCAATGACTATCTTGGCATCGACCCTCCAACCGCCTCAGTACTTCCCCCCCCCGAGGAGGTGCAGCGTAAAACCTAGAAGGATAGCCTAACGAGAAACGGACATAAGATGGTCCAGACGACCCGTAGAAGAAGGGTCAACAAAGAAGTCTTCACAGCCTAAAGATTGAGGGAGTGAAGACCAACAACAGAGGTGAGCTCGGGGGATGGTGGGTGGGCGTGTGAATGAGTGGTGGAGACTCCATCCAAGAAGATCAAGAATTACGGTAGGTACGTAATTTCCATCTTTTCCTGGACATAAAGTCTCCACCACTCATTCACACTGATGGGAGAGCACAGAGCTAATAATCCCCCGAGAGGGCGGCAGGAGAGACCAAGAGCTCATAATTTTAGGACAGAAATGAAAATTACGTACCTAACATAATTATGATCTTTCTGTGTATCTTCACCATTCATCACCTTTGGGTACATGGCCGGAGGTCATGACCCGTGGAACTTTTTTCCTTAGGTAGGTGGGCCGATGCACCATCGGCGCGCCCCCTCGCAGGCCGACGCAGTGGTGCCGGGCTGGGCCATTAGACGCCAGTCGCACTCTGCCTGCCTGCAGTTCTGAGTCGGAGAGGTAAGAGGAAGGGAGTGGAGGGTGGAACAAGGAAGTCCAAGGGACAGGAAAAAGGAAAAGATATAAAACTAAAAGGAGAAATAACGACTGAGAGGACAGAAAGAAGAAGTCGTAAACTAAAGGGATTAGGAGGGGCCCCAATCTCTGGAAATAGAGGAGGGAGGTAGGGTGGGACAAAGAATTTAGAAGGTAGGAAGAGAGGGGAGAAGGTTAACATGTTCCAGACCCTGGTCCGTCTCCAGACTGTATAGGAACTGCAAGGAGTAGCCAAAGGCTTCTTGCCAGAATTCAAGGCACAGAATGGCTGGCAAAAACTCCATCTGAGCAGAATCTGCTATTCTGGAAGAAGGACAGGGCACAGAGAATTAACACCCTCTCAAGGAAAGATTTTGGTGAAAAAGAAAAGGAGTTTTTGTGTGTGTGTGTAATAAAGGATAGTCCTAAGGACAAAGAAAAATAAGATGGATGAGACAAGGAAGAGGAGAGAATAGAGGGCAACTAACAACTCCCACAACACAGGGGTGGAGCAAATGCACTAAAGAAGTAGTGCCCCCCATGCTGACCACTCTACCCAGAACATTGTCCCCCTATGTGCCCCTGTTTACCCCACTCCTAACAAAGAAAGGAGGGGGAGAGGTTGGGCACAGAGACAGAGGCCCCAGGGGGATGGAGGGTGGGGTTGTGATGAATGGTGAAGATACACAGAAAGATCATAATTATGGTAGGTACGTAATGTTCATATCTTATCTGTGTCAATCTTCACATTCATCACCTTTGGGTGATACCAAGCCCCCCCGAAGGGGATTTTCTTTTACACCCTAAGGGACAAAGTCCCTTAGCTCTCAGTGGGTGACACACTAAGAGGAGAACCTTCAGGGCCTGGAGAGGCCCGAGAGTGGGGAGAGTGAGACGGGGCCCCCCGGAGGGGGAAGGAAGTTGCTCCGACAAACGTTGTCTCGCTCTACGGGAGAAGAGATAGGTTCTCTGGTGAGCGGAGTTAATCATCCTACGCCAGGCCAAGGGTGACAACCGGGAAATCCACAGCCATGCTGTCCGCCTAGTGCAGATCGCTGTCCCTATGACCCTGGTAGCTACCTCGTTGGCATCATAGGATGCCCTCGCTTGGTGCCTTGCTAGCTCCAGACCACGTGCAGAGAGTGCAATGGCTTGTCTGGTTTACGCCGTGTCAGACAACGAGGCTAGGAGCTGACCTAGCCTGGACCACAAGAACCTGTCATAGGCTGCATAGTGGGCCTGATGTGCAGAAATGGAAAGCAACAACCGTGCTGAGTAGAAAGCCCTCCTACCCCAGAAGTCAAAATCTGAGTAATCTTGATTTGGTGGCCGGTAACGGTGAAGGATGCAAAGCCCATCAGGAGTGTTCAACTGCATCAATCTGGACTGCGGAGAAGGCATGGAACCTGGAGACTCCAGGGGGGGCGCATTACTGCTGGCAGAGATCCCTAGGGGCAAGAACTCCGGAAAAGGGTCTCTGCCAGAAGAGCAACAACGCCTCCCGAAAGGGAGCAGGTCATGGAGGCACCACAAGAGTGGCCTCGCTGAAATCGCCTAGAAAGGCGTGCGCCGAGTGCTCTGGATTGATGACAGTGGTAAGGGTGAGGTGCAAGTCCTCCAACATCCTCACAAGGAAACGATGATACTCAGCGAGATCAGCGGCTGGAGAGATGTGGACAGAAGGCTCCTCTCCCCCAGAAGACGGGGATGAAGAGTTGGAGGGCACCGACTGCTCAGAGGGCGGCTGCTCGGTGGGGGGGGGGAGGTTGAAAAACCTGTCTGTCCATTGCCCTAACGTAAGCAGGGAACCGACCAGCCACAGCTCTGAACTGCTCCCAGGAGAGAGGCCCGCTAGGACCAAGGATGCCTGGGAGTGCAGGAGAATGTGGCAGAGGGATGGGGATAGAGTCGAGAAGAGATATCGTCTGACCTCCGCCTGGACTAAGGAGCGGACCAAGAGCACTCGAAGAAGAAGGTGCTCCAGAAGACTTCACAGCCGACAGCTGAACAACCATTTTGGTACTGCTTTGGCTGCGCCTGGAAGAATCCCCACTGTGAGGCAACCGGGGCCATATAGGTCCAGAAGGACAGTCCCCTACCTCAAAAGAAAGGGACTCCCTCAAAGAGACCGAGGAAGAAGAGCGGAGATCCGCACTACGGCTTCTTCCAGAGCCTGGGTGGGCCCCAGAAAAAGGTCGCCGTGCAGACCCCATGCCCCTCGACCCCTCTGAGTCTGAAAGAGCCCTCCTCCTCGAGAGGGCCAGCCTAGGTAGCTGACAGCCCTGGCCGGCACCAGAAGGAGCTATCAAAGGCACGGTACCCTCCCCTTCCGTAGGTGCTCTGACTGGACCCAAAGTTGGGCAATCCAGGCACACCACAGGCGGGGGTACCACTGCTGAGGGGTCAGTGAACCCACCAAGACTGGGCTGCAGAGCAATGGTGGTGTGCACCACTGTGCGCCGGTCAGCACCCCTGACCCCAGTCTTGGCAGCCACCGACCCCACCTCAGAAGGGGGATGACTCCGGCTTGTCGAGGATACTACAGGGCTGCCCACCCCAACAGTCAACCCCAAGGAGTCAGACTGTTCGTCTGACTCAGAGCCCGACTCCGCCTCCAAAGAGGTAGAGGCCGAGGCCCTGTGCCAGACCGTAGGAGGGCGCCCAGTGCCATCTTTGCCAAAGGGGGTGCCAGAAACCGAAACCATGTCCGAGCCAGTGCCAGTGCCTCCTACAGCACCGCTAGTGGAATCCACAGAGGGCACGGCCCCAGCCCGAACAGCAGCTCCAGATTCAGGACCAGCCACAGCGCCATCTGGCCCCATGGTGCCATGAGCGGCGCCGAAGGCAGAGATGGCACTGACAACGGCCCCGACGGTGCCATCTGTGCCGACAACGGCGCCGACAGCGGAATCCCATGCCCCCACAGCGCTGAATACCGAGGACACGGCGCCGTGCTCAACCTCGCTGCCGCAGACGGCGCCGAGGCAAGACGCAGAAAAAGCCGGTGCCGTAGAAACTCCCATGGCGCCGCTAGACGTATCAGCGCTATGAAAGGCACCAACTGCAGCCACGGCACCGAGCAACAAACCGGCACCGACGGTTCCGTCAGGGCCAACGGCACTACGAACAGCGCAGAGGCCCGCAACAGCGCCAACCGATGGCGTCGAAGACGGTGCCAACCCGGGCCTTGCGAACCGCAGGTCTGACCTCGGGGGAGCCTTCACCCCCAAAAGGGTGACTGCCATGGCGGTGCCTCCCGCCTGCCCCCCGAAAGGAGTGGGACGGGCCTCCTGCACCGCGGAAGGCGCCTCTGCATCGGCCAGGCTACTAATAGCTGAGGCTCCCTCCTCCTCGGTCCATGTAGAACCAGGAGGGGACCCAGAGGAAAGGCCGAGAGTATATAGCTTGGCCCGACGAGTGCGCGCCCGACCCCTGAATGTCGGTGGAGCTCGCCCCACTTTCCACGCGCGTTGATGACCTGGTGGTCCATGGAGAAACAGACGTCACACAAATCCATGTCGTGAAGTGGGCAAAGACACGTAAGGCAACAGTCGTGCTGGTCGCTGACGGAAAATTTACAGCCACAAGGGCACCGTCGCATTGGGGGGGGGGCCGTCCTGTCTTCAAAGTCTTCTTGCCCGCCGACCCAGACACGACCTACGAAGAGAAAAACACCAAAAACAGACTCGACGCCAAGAATAAAATATATGGAAAGATCTTACCAGCGACGTCGAGTAAGGCAACTAGAACTGGCAGGACACGGCACCGACGGACTACGGCATGAGAAATAGCTGGAGAACGAACTGCGTAGGCGGTAGGCCTCAAATTGGATCTGGCTTCCCACGACGTGACCTCTACGGCGGGAGATGAAGAACTGGCAGGCAGGTCGGAGTCAACAGCGCCTAACCATGCAATGCGTCGGCCTCGAGGGCTCCACCTACCTGAAAAAAAAAGATCCCGCGGGGTCATGACCTACGGCCATGTACCCAAAGGTGATGAATGGTGAAGACTGACACAGATAAGATCTTCGTTAAGGATGGTTCTGCCAAATGAAAGATGTCGCCTGGCATGGACGTCCAGGGCATAGTACTTGACAAAAGTATGCACTGAGCTCCTGGTAGCTGCACTGCAAATATCGTCAGTGGGCACATTGCGGATTTCCGCCAGGGATGCCGCGACTGCTCTAGTAGAGTGAGCGTACAATTTGCCCTCCAGCTTAACCAGCGCAATGGAATAACAGTGGTGAAGGCATGCCACCAGCCATGCTGAAATGCATCTGACAGCGACAGGTTGACTCAGCCGGGTCTCGCTGAAGGAAACAGTTATTGAGCTTTGCGAATTTGTTTTGTTCTATCTAAATAGAAACGCAGAGCTTTTTCGACATCCAAAGAATGAAGGGTTCGTTCTCCTTCATTTTGGAAGTTCACAAAGTAAGTAGGTAGGACTAACAGTTGGTTTAGATGGAATTCTGAAACAACCTTAGGGAGGAACTTAGGATGGGTCCTAAGAACTACTTTGTCTTTATGAAACACAGTATATGGAGGGTCTGTGACGAAGGCAAGTATTTCAGAGACCCTGCGGGCTGAGGTAATGGCCACCAGGAAGGCTGTTGTCCAAGTGAGAAATCTCAGCTCACAGGTAGCTAGAGGCTCAAAAGGCCTTCGAGTGAGCATGTCTAGCACAAGATTAATGTCCCAGGCTGCGACTGCACGTCTGATAGGAGGTCTGGTATGCAGAATACCCTTAAGAAACCTCTTAACTACTGGTAACTGAGCCAGTGACAAGGAAAGTATTGGCTCATGATAAGATGAAATGGCACAAAGGTGAACTTTGACTGTAGAGTATTGTAGACCTGAATTTGAGAGGTCTAAAAGGTACTCTAGAACTTTATTTGGTGGGCAGGAAAAAGGATTCAAAGAGGATCTTAGCAACAGAGCGACAGCTTCCATTTGGCTGTGTAAGTTTTTCTAGTGGCTGGCTTACGCCCAGCCAAAAGAATATCTGAGACTCTGAGAGAGACATTGAACCTGCTCACTTCTATCTCTTCAGGAGCCAAGCGTGAAAGTGAAGTGACCTAAGATTGGGATGGACCACAGGCATCTGAGTCAGAAGGTTCATCTGAAGGGGAAGTGCTTTCGGAGGGATTTCCGATATACAGTTGAGTAACGGAAACCATATCTGTTGAGGCCAGAAGGGAGCAATGAGGATCATTTTGCTCCCCTGGGACTCGAACTTGAGAAGCTCCTTCTGAATTAGAGGAAGAGGAGGAAAGGCGTATAGAAAATGTTTTGTCCACTGCAGCCTGAACGCATCCTGACAGAAAATGCCAGGCCCTGAATTTCTGGAGCAGAACAGAGGCAGTTTTGTGTTGAGTGGGGATGCAAAAAGGTCCAGGTCTGGAGTTCCCCACTCTGCGAATAGTGACTGAACTATGGTTGAGTCGAGAGACCATTCGTGAGGATCTGTTTCTGTTCTGCTGAGACGGTCTGCCAGTTCATTCTGCACTCCTGGCAGGTAGACCGCTTGAATTAGAGCCTTGTGCTCCAAGCACCATTCCCACATTCTCATCGCTTCCCTGCATAAGGGGTAGAGTGAGCACCGCCTTGCTTGTTGATGTAATACATCACTGCTTTGTTGTCCGTTTGAAGGAGAATGTTTTTGTGACAGAGAATGTCCTTCAAAGCCCGGACTGCATAAAGGACGGCTCTCATTTCTAAGACATTTATGTGAAGCTGGATTTGTCCAGAGTCGCGTACTTGAGTGTGGAGAGTCTGACAGTGAGCGCCCACCCCATTAGGGACGCGTCTGTGGTAATGGAAATCTGATGATCCAGAGGAGCAAAGGGATACCCTTCCAGAAGATTGTCCTCTTGAGACCACCAGGTGAGTGACTTCTTCAGAGGTTCTGTCACCTTGATGAGAAAGGACTGAGGGTGAGTGGTTGGGGACCACTGAGTACTGAGCATCCATTGATAGGTTCTCATGTGAAGACACGCTAGGGGTACAGTGAACACTGAGGATGCCATGAGACCTAGCATCCGTTGCATTGAAATAGCTCAAACCGAGCTATTCTGTCTGATGTATCGGGCCATCTGTAGGATATCGCTTCTTCTGTCCTCTGGTAGAAACGCTTTCACACAGGAGGTGTCCAGAAGAGTTCCTATGAAAAGGAGCCTCTGGGAGGGCTGCAGCTGCGATTTCTTGAGATTCAGCAGGACTCCCATGGACGTGAGAAAGTCTAAGGCCGTGGCAACGGCATCGAGAGTTCCTTGCCTGTAAGGGCTCGCTAGAAGCCAGTCGTCCAGATATGGGAATACTTGTATTCCGATTTTTCTGAGATGCGCTGCGAGGACTGCACAACACTTTGTAAAAACTCGCGGCGCCGAGGGTAGCACAAAGGGCAGGACTCTGAACTGATAATGCTGGCCCAGAGTCATGAACCTTAGGTATTTGTGATGCCTTGGGTGAATAGGAATATGTTGATAAGCATCCTGCATGTCCAGGGAGGCTAACCAGTTGTGTTGATGAAGCAAAGGTAACAGGGTTCCTAGTGATATCATTTTGAATTTCTCTTTGGGAAGAAATTTGTTCAATTTTCTGAGGTCCAAAATGGGGCGCATGCCCCCTTATTTCTTTGGAACTAGAAAATAATGGGAGTAGAACCCTGTGTTCCATTGATCCAGTGGAACTACTGCCACTGCCCTGCTGTTCAGAAGGCCTTGTATCTCGGAGGCGAGAAGTTCTGACTGAAGTACTGACAGCCTGGGCTGTAGTTTGGGGGGACGATCCAGAGGGGCCTTTGAAAGACTGAGGTAATACCCTTTGTGAATTAACCAGTGGACCCATTTGTCCGATGTTATGGACTTCCACCGGTTGTAGAATTGAATCAGATGACTTTCCACCGCTGAAGAAGAGTCCCCCTCAGGCAGCTGAGGTAGGACTTGGGCCAGCAACTCAGAAGGCGGCACTGGGCACTTTGGGTCCTTGCGCCTTCTGTTGCGCTTTCTTTTGAGGCTGAGGGGCTTGGTTTTTATTAAAATCTCCCCTGCCTTTGCCTCGAAAGGACTGACGGTTATGAAACTGGCATTTGTTAACACCCCCTCGAGAAGGGGCCGGGGCGGGAGCAGGTCGAGCCAATTTAATGGCTGACCTAGTCTTTTGTGTGGCCTCTAGAGCCTGTTCTACTTGAACGCCGAAGAGGTACACACCATCGAAAGACAACGCCATGACCTGTTGCCGGGCATCATTCATAAACCCTGAAGTGCATAGCCAGGAATGGCAGCGGGTAGAAATGCGCGCCGCCGCCACTCGGGAGGCAGTATCGAAGGCGTCCATAGCTGCTTTAACCTGCTGGTGGTTGGACTCATTACCCTGGTTATGGCTTGAAGAAGCTCTGAATTAGTGTCTGACTCCGGTAGAGCTTCAACCATTTGTTTGAGCGAGTGCCAAAGAATACACTCATATTGAGAGAAATAGCTCTGGTAGCTGGCGATGCGCATACCCTGGGTAGATGCAGCAAAGACCCTCTTACCTAAAGTATCTATCTTAAGAGATTCTTTGTTTATAGGTTGAGCTGTGGTAGTCTGAGGGAGGACGACCTTATCATTCTCTGCCAAGAATACAATAGGATCCGCAAAGGCTTGGGAGGCCAAAATAGGTCGTGCTTGGGAAGCAGCATACTTCCTATCTATGGACTTAGCCACAGAAGGAATGAGAGCAGAATTATTCCATGCTATTTGAGAAAGCGTCTCAAAGGAGGGTTTTACCAGGGGAGTTAAACCCATAGGGATGTCCGGAACATTAAGGTATTGGAGTCTTAAAAGCTTCCCAGGATCAATGTCCATAGTCTGGAGAGAAAGAGTGGAATTCAAATTTTTCAGCAGAGACTTAAATGACAGGTCCTCGACTACAGGCTCTATAACAGGATTAGGTCCTGCTCCTTCCACATTGTCACCCAGTCTAAGATCTGGGTCAGGCCCAATATCATCTCCTGACAGTCCAGGAGGGACTGCATGGACAGGAAAGGAATGAAAATCAGCAGGAAAAGAGGAAGGAAAAGAATTCGGAGAGGAGAAGCCCTGAAGACTGGCTGATGAAAAGCCAGGCCTCGGCGCTGAAGAACACAGCGCTGAAAGACCACATGGCGCCGACAAAGTAGATGGCACCGAAGAAGAACACGGCGCTGAGAAACTCAACGGTGCCGAGGATGGCGCCGATAGGCACCGAGCAACCAGACACAGACGAAACCAACCCAGGGCCCCAAAAATTAGGATTTGAGGGAAAAGAAGGAAGAATACCAGGAGATAGAGGCATCGGTGTGGCCCCCTGCACCGCAGCCATGTGAGGGGGGGGGGGAAACACCTGAGCGCGGAGTCAATGGTACCGAAGAGGGCGCCGCGCGACCAGGGAGGACCAATCACCCTGCCCGATCTCCTGAAGAGCCCGAGGGCCCCGAAGTGACCGGGCCAGGCAGCTGGACCAACCTCCGAGCCCATTGCTCCATAACAGCGGCCCACTGGTGAAACTGCTCATCGGAAGCCCTACCAGAAGGCGGGGAAGGGCTCCAATGTTGAAGAGGTCGTGACCAGAAACAGAAACCAGTGACTCCGAATGAGGAGACTGGCAACTGACCCCAATGACCGACTGTTGACTCGCGGACACATCAGAAGGCGACCTCGAGTGATGCCTTCTCTTTTTTGACCTATGGGCCGAAGAAGAGCTTGAGGCCGAACGGTGCCGAGAATGCAACCGTTTTCTTTTATGCTTCCGGGGAGACTGCCCTTCTCCTCAGGCACTGGACCGTCGGATGTCAGACCCCGCCCCTGGAGAAGGTGGTGGACCGGACTCAGCCTGGCTGACTGAACAGCTTTCATACGAAGTCTCCCTACCGTCATCTGTCCCGCTCATGGTCGACTCCGTCAATGTAGGCTGAGACTTCTTTCTTTGATAGGAATAAATATCGTAAGCAGTACTTTTATTTGAAAATACTACAAAATAATAAACTGAAAACTATGCTGCTAGTTTGAAGTTTGACTCCCGGTGGGCTTGCAATGTCGTCAATGAAGCGCACTCGACGGCAGGGAAAAAAGGAACTGAGGCGGTTGGAGGGTCGACACCGAGATAGTCACTGCCGCACGAGCAGAGGCTCACGGCGCCGCTCCTCATGGCTCCATCTCTGGCGCCGGCCCTCCTGCAAAAAGTTTGCTCCCGCTGGGTCCTAGCACCTCTGGCATAAACCCATTCGTGTGAATGAGTGGTGGAGACTTTATGTCCAGGAAGATCGCCGCCACCACCGCTAGGCATTTGGTGAACACTCTGGGGGCCGAAGAAAGGCGAAAAGGGAGTGCTCTGAATTGGAAATGCTTCTCCATGAAGGTAAAATGGAGAAAACAGCAGTGGGCTGGGAGGATAAGGATATGCAGGATCCTGCATGTCCAGGGAGCACCGTCAAGAAGTGGGGTGGAGCAGGGGAAGGAGCCCCTGAAGGATCAAAATACACAACTTCTTGAACTCGACGAAGATGTTTAGTGTGCTGAGGTCCAGGATCGGTCTCAGGTCACCCGTCTTCTTTGGAACCAGGAAGAAGTGGGAATAGAATCCCCTTCCCATTTGGTTTGACGGGACGGGTTCTGTGGCCTTCTTTAGAATAAGTGCCTAGATCTCCTGAGAGACTATGGGGACCTGATCCCAAGGATAGAAGGACCATCCCAGCGATTGAGGGGCTGGAATTTCGCTGAATTCTATCAAGTGACCTCGCTGGATGAGCTGAAGCACCCAAGTTTCTGTGGTGACGAACCTCCAACCATCCAAGTGGAGGCCGAACCTCCCTGTGACCGGTTCCTCCTGAGTTACTGGAGGGAGCGGAAGGAGGGGAGAGGAGTCAGGATGCCGAGGGAAGGGGAGCTTTTGCCCCAGATGCCTGTTTGGGAAACTTGGCATGTGGGGTTTGAGCTCCAGATACAGGTGTGCATTTCTTTGCCTGGCGCTTAGCCTGGGATTTGTTCCACCTTCTTTGGCGGTGAAAAGGCTGCTTTTGATGGCCCGTCTTGTATAAGGAGTGGACATCCCACAAGGTGAGTCCTCTCTCCTGCAGCCCAGTAATAATATCTTTAGCGTCGCCGCCAAAGAGGACAGAACACCTGAAAGGGGCATCCAGAGGAGAGGACTGCACATCCTGTGCCAGTCCCACTATATGAAGCCAGGAGAGACGCCGGAGGCAGATCCCTGTGGCTGCCACTCTAGCCACTGAGTCCACTGAGTCGTAAGTTGCCCAAAGGGCACAACGACATGAGGATTTTCCCATCCTAACTTTTTCTAACAGCTTCTTTCTCAGGGTTTCATCCTGAACTTCCTGGAGGTCCCTTTCCAAATCCATAAGGGAGGCCTTTTGGAAGGCGACCATGTGCGAGACGTCATGAAGGGATCTCATCACACAAAAGGAAGAAGAGTATATTTTACGCCCAAATTGGTCGAGTTGATGCGAGTCCTTGTCAGGAGGCGAAGAGCTCAGATGTTTGGGCTAGGCTGAATGGTCGGGAGCGGCCGTGATAACCATGGAGTCAGCCTTAGAATGGGAGTTAAGGTGAGATATCCCTTTAGGGATAACAGCTGTGGTCAGCTTGTATGTGAGACCGCTGGAGTGAGCTGGCTGTTGCCAGACCGTGAACACAAGGTCCTCATGGGGCCCCATCCACGGAGGAATGGGGATAGGGTCTGAGGTTGCCAGATCCAAGGGCTCCGCAAGGCGTTTTCTTTGCGGATGGACCTCTTTGGACGGCCACCTGCCAGCCGCCTGAATCAAATGAAACAAATCTCTGAAAGAAGGGTCCTCTGGAGGCGATTTTGGAGAGTCTTTCAGAGGGACCTCTATGGGAGATCTAGGCTCCGACGCATCCATGTTGGAGTCGATGTCAGAGGGCTCGGAGCCACTAGGCATGGAAGGGTCTGGTTCTGTGGTGCCAACAGTGATAGAGGTCAACGTTTTGGTCCAAGGAGGTGGTGGGGAGGCGACCCTGGGTGTGGGCGGTTACCACACCGGCTGTCTTAGCTCTGACACAAGCTGCGCTCTAGCCTCTTTCCACCAAAGAAGGACGGACTCATGGTCCGGAACTGGAGGAGGAGGAGAAGGAGGGGGAGGCTGGTAACTCGGATACCCCAGGTACTGAGGATAGTGCCAGGATGGATAGTATGAAGAGTACCTGGGATAACCCAGCATGGGGTGTCCTGGAGTAGGATATCCCAGCGTCGGGAAGGATGATGTCAGAAAACCCGGCGTCTGATAACCCGGCGTCGGGAAGCCCAGCGCCGGGAGCCGAAGGAGGCACCTGGCCCTAGGCCGGGAATTGAGTGTCTGACGGAGGGCCACCCACAGGCAGAGAGAGTTCAGGGACTAGGTACCCAGTGGTCAAGGACCTGCTGGGGCGGTGCCGTGGCACCAGCAGGTGGCATCGGATCCAGGGAGCGGCGCCTGAAGAAGTTGAGGGTGGAGGCTCCGTAACAGGATCCCCCTGTCGGCAGTGGAGGCAATTCGGCGATGATGGAAGGCCTGGCGGGGGAGGGGTGGGGGGGGAACTCGAGGGGCCCCCTGATGGCAGATCTGAGTGCGATCTTGCTAAAGCAAAGAGCAAAGGATCAGGTGGCGAGTCTCTGGGGTGGAGAACCCTGGGAGACAATGGGTCGACTTGTCCCTCACTCTATCCAGCGTTGGGGGCCAAACTGGAGCCCGACGGGAGAATGGATGTATCCTGACGGGCGTCGGAGGAGCCGGCGTCCGAAACAGCAGATCCGGCTGGGAGGCCGCTGCCAGTCTGATCGGTGGAGGCCGTACGCCCTTTGTTGGAGGCGAGGGGTGTTTTATTGGCAGGACAAGGCGTTGAAATTACCACCTCTGAAGAGGCTACCCCCGGCTGCCCATTCACCTCAGCAGGAGGGGGAGAGGGGCCCCCGCCCAAAGAAAAAGTACTCACAGTTGCAGGCCTCTCGTGTGGCGACGGACTCCGGTCCCGGCGCTTCTCTTTACTTTTCTTCTTTTTCGGGGCCGGCGATGACGACCTTTCCCTGAGTTTTTGGAGCTCCTTTACCATAGACACCAAGCGTCGGGTCAGAAGATAGGCCTCAAGGGACCGCTTGCGCCTGGTTCTGGTCGCCTGGTTGAAGGCCTGGCAGATAGAACACTCCTGGACGTTGTGCTTTGAACCTAGGCAAATGAGACAGCGGGAATGGTCATCCCCATGCGGGATTTGAGCGCCGCACTTAGAGCACTTTTTCTTCTATCTAGAAGACATCAATTTGAGAAAAAGTCTTGAGAGAAAATTAATAAGAGGCAAAGGAAACTTCGACAAAATACAACGCGGACGCTGGACTGCTGTTCTGACACAAGCCGAACGTTACTGAGGTGACGGCGGGAAAGAACTGGTGAGTGGGTGCAGGAACGCCCTTTTATAGTCGGGCTGACGTCATAATGCCCAGACGTCGGGGGCGGTCCCCGCTGATGATTGCTATCTACAAGTGTGCTGTGCAGACCTGACGCCAGGAGGTGCTGTCCTATACGTGAAGACCTACTGCAGGAACCCTCTCGAAGTAAGATCTTTATTTATGTTGCTTTTGTAAATAGTTATACTGAACAAGTTTATTTTATGATACTGCTAGTGTAAATAAATCATTTTTGGTGAATTCTACAACTGTTCCTGGTTTTCCTATGCTTCCTGACCTGCGCCTCGATGACAGGTCCATAGGGAGATGAGGAAGCACCTCATCCAGAGATCCCAAGAGGGCATGGGAGAAGTGAGCCATAACGAAAGCCGAGCTTGCCTGTCGGAGACCAAGTGATGAGGCAGCACAGACCTTTCTGGCTGAATGGTCTAACTTTTTGAATTCTTTGTCCAGAGATCTATCCGTATCTCCTGAGTTGCCCGAAGGCCGGAACACAGATTCAGTCACCAATCCCTCAGCTGAGGGATGCTGTGTAAACCCCAAGGGGGAGCCGGTGAGAACCGCATACTTGCAGGCCATACGAGCAGAAGGCACAGGGCAGAAGGCTGGGTGCTGCCAGAGCTGCAAGGCCGGGACAACTATAGCCTCAGATGGAGAATTCCCTTTCCTGAAGATATCAGTCAGGGGGTATTTGGCCCGTTTTTCGAAAGGTTCCAAAGGCATCCCCGTTGATTCAGAGATGAGACGGAGGATGCCCAGGAAGGACGTGGGACCTTCCTTCATTGACAGACTCATGGAATCGTCACACAGATGCAAATTCAGGTCTGAATCCTCAGACCCTGAGTCTGGGTAAAGCGGCTGACCACCAGAGTCACTCTTGACCCGCCGCGGGCAGTCGGGAGTAAGGGTGACTGACAGCCTGTGTGGGAGACCTTGAACGGGCAGAGTCTCCTTGGCAGGAGCCCCTGACGGAGGCTGCTTAGGTGGCAGCTCCACCAAGACAGGTGGAGAGGCCAGCTTCAGCCGAGCTGGGAGGGTCTTCAGCGGCTCTGCAGGCGGAGGAACGGTGTTGACTGACTCTGGAGGAGTTGGACTGGAGAGAGACAGCCAAGTGATGGCCAGAGTGGAAGCTGGGGTCAACTTCAAACCAGTCAGCATGAGCTGTTGCCACATGAGGTCCTTGTAGCGATGGCGCAGCTTGCGTCAAAGCCTCTCCTCCCTGGAAGACGAATGACGGCATTGCCGCTTCTTGGAGTGCCGTTTGAGAGACTTCCTCGGCCTATCGGTCGAGGGGGTTTGAGATCGTGAAGACCACCATTAGGGGAACCGACGGGGCTTCTCAGAAGGGGCCGGGGAGAACCACGACTCCTCCATATCGGGGACCATGACCATGGGTGGAGCACCAGCTGGCTGGGTGGTCTGCTCGGTTGGTAGGACCAGAGTACTAAATAAAGAATTGTCGGCCTCATCAGTCGACAATGAGTCCACGGGGTCAATTATTATTTCAACCTGGTCGTCGTCCCACGTCTGAGCCGTCTGGCCTGACGGGGGTACCGAGAAGCCAGCGGCCGAGGTCGCAATTTCAACCAACGTCGAGATAGGAGACTCCTGGGACCGAGATCTCTCTGTCCCAAGAGCACTGACGTTATGAAGACTCTCCTCTTGATCCTTTGTCCTTCATGCGGGACTGGAAGGTGTGCAAACCGGACAGGCCCTCTCCTTTCGTAGGGAGAGACCGGCACATCTCCTTGAAGGATCCGTAAAAGGAAGTGCCCAGTTTGAGAGGAATAAAAACCAATACTGAAGAGGACTGCTCGGTGGCACGAGACACCTCCTCCTCGAAGGCTTCCATCTGCTCCAGTTAGTCAGAGGATCCCACGGCCACAGAGGCCACATGACGGGCATCTTTAGATTTGATCATACAAGTTGCAAGCAGGCGAGCAAGCATCCAAAATTGCCGGATGAAAGGCACGTCAAAAATCGCAGGCTGTGGGTCATGCGCATGGCCCAGGCAGTAGACGCATGTGGGACGCGGATCAGTATGGGACATTTTCTGCCCGCAAGGACACCTGCGGAACCTGGGCAAGAACTTCATCGTGGTCGCAATCACAAATTTACGTTGAGAAACTCTAACGAATTTTATTTTTGGAAAACAATCTGAAGGGTTAACCACCAAGGTCTAC
Source organism: Neoceratodus forsteri (assembly GCA_016271365.2). Lineage (NCBI taxonomy): Eukaryota > Metazoa > Chordata > Ceratodontiformes > Ceratodontidae > Neoceratodus > Neoceratodus forsteri. Next base: position 283,099,578 of record CM057453.1, on the reverse strand, counting down.
TCAACGCAGAGCGGTAAGGAGGGAACTTGAATCTTCCAAGCGGAAAGGAAGATCTGGCGTCAAGGGGCGGAGCCGAGGCATATACCACCCTGGTGGGTGGGAGAAGCCAGCTTTTAGACCTTTCGACAAGATTTAAAGAGAAAGGGACAAGTCAACAAGTGTGGCTAGAACAACATATCCACGATCCTAGAAATAATGTTTTCTAAGAAAGAAAACGTAGGTCACAGGTGGCTGCCAGTTCAAAGGGCTCAAGGGTTAGTTTTTCTAAAAGAAAACCGAGATCCCACGGGGGGGGGACATCTAATGAGTGGTTTAATATGTGACATTCCTCTTAGAAACATTTTGGCCAGATGATGATACAGTAATCTTCCATTCAGAGGTTCATGGAAGGCCAAAACAGAGGCCATGTTGACCTTAATTAAGCAATAAGGCATGAGCAGGGGTTAGATTAACAGTATGTTAATCACCCCCTAGGGGTGTAATGTGGCACGAGGCAAGTGCCTCTAGGAGGTGATTAACTGACAGTTAATCAGGGTCCCGTGTTTACCGCGGCAAAGTGGACCTACATTCTGCGGCAGGACCTCATACTTTCTGCAGCAGAACAACTGCTGATTCTGCGGCAGATAAACTGTGGTTAAACAGCATATCTTCAAGGGGATTAAATCTTAGTTAACCCTCTGACTGCCTTCGTGAAACCACTCCGCTACACTGCAAGTGAAACAGCAGGCAATTTACCAGTATATAGTCTTCTTATCACCTATATTAAACTGCAGTAACCCAAACCTGGCACAGCCATGGGCATTAGTGTTCTCTTTCAATTACTTTTCCCCTACCTCCCCAAATTTGAAGGCACATCTGTTCTTCTGGAAATTGGTGGATTTTGCTGTTCTCCTAGGTTATAATTGGAGGAGACATAAACGCTCAGCTCAAACTACACAGAAGGTAAAACTTGCTTGGATTTCTTCCGGTTTATATTTACAGTTAACAGACATAAAGAGAGGCTCCAACTTATAAGCAATTTTATTCTTTTTTCGATCAACGTTCTTTTTGGTTATAATTTTTTAAAACTAGGAATACCCCAACTGCCTTGCAACAAACATGCTGAGTGTAGTGTGCAAATCTGTGTGTTGGGGAGGACAGTCTTCTTATGGTGTTGGAGGGTGTAACTTGCAGTGTCTGTAGGATTTGTTGACTCCTGATTTTTCTTTTGGGGGGCACACTAAAAAATGCAAGCAAGTCATTCTCATAAAGCTGGAGTAACCTTGGTTAACATGTTCTCTTCTCCCAGCAACTCAGGAGTGGTGGTGTTCTTCAGTTAGTGGCCCTCACTTCACTTATGTGTAGCAGCAATCAATACAACTCTCCATTCTGATTTTTTTCCTTACCTGCTCACTCCAGTTCTAGTACACCCTGGTCCCCAACTCTACTGCAGCTGGACAACTTGACCCTCCTTAAGAACTGAGCTTGATGCTACCACTTAGGCTGCAGGTTCAAATCTGCCAAGAAATTACTCTCACACTTGCAAGTACAGATCTGCGGCCCACAAATTAAAACTGTGATCGATGGCCATGAGTGGAGACCAAGTCTTCTGCTCAGTCTGCTGCCAGCCACGTTTCTGCAATCAACTCCTCAGATACCTGCCACCACATTGAGATCGATTCCACCTCCATGGGCACCACTGAATCATATCGCTTCTTGACTACTGCTCGTTTTCCAGTTCTTCCTTCCAAATTCGACTTCCAAGGATTAAGCGTGCACTGTGAGCAGCCTCACAATGAAAAATGAACATGGCTGAGTTAGCCACACCTAAGCTGCGGCAAATCACAGCTGCTGTGAACCTAATCAAGCTCTGCTACTCTTGCATCAGCCCCCCCCCCCCCCAATACTGGCTGGATGGAGTTATGTAAGAAGCACGAGTCAAGATGCCATGCGGCCACCAGCTTTTTGGCTTTGTAGCATGTGGTATCAGTTTGTTGCCCCTTCTGAGTATGTATGCCATGGCATACTTAACATATCAGTAGCTATGCCCTTGCCTTGTGTCATAACATAGCATAGTTAGCATTTCTGCAGCCGTATGTCTGGTTTTCCCAATTTCTGTGGCCAGCACCGATTTCTGCGGCCATTGCTGCAACTGCAGAATCGCAGAAAACACGGGACCCTGCTCTTAATCTAACTCCTGGGAGTGCCTTATTGCTATTATAAAAAATATTCCAACAGAAACATGTTAAAAGTGTACTTTTTGAATGTTTTCCTCATTTAGAGGGAAAGTTTTAATAAAAGAGTTCTTCCACCAACAGTTTAGGAATGCTGGTTCAAAATCAGAATGCATCATTCCAGTCATTCAGCAGTGCTAGAGGATGAAATGCCGACGAGAAGACTCCATGTGCCATGGTGATTAGGCTGTACATGACAGTGTAACAGGGATTAATATAAGACTGTTGGAGTCCTAACAGCCAATCAGACTGCAGCATTTCTGAGACCCTTTTTACAACAGAGGAGTAAATCAATCCTGTCTCTGCAATCGAGGCTAGGTAGTCCAACACTTTAGTCAGTGGACATGAATAAGGGTCCAATGATCTGGAAGCAGCCCAAACAGAAGAAAAAATTACTCACCTTAGTAATGTTGTTTCTTCTAATGGAGTCTTGCTGTATTCTGACATATGCAGTGATCACCAACATTTGAACTGCCCTGGAGAACAAGGAGTTAACTTTCCATGCAGGGCATGGAACGCTGAGCTTGAGTTCGGTTGAAGCCTCTGTCTGCTGTTGTTTAAAACTCCAACCGTCAGATCTTTACGAGCTATACTCACTAGGCGTTCTGTGTGGAAACTGTAAACTCACACTAGCCAACTGGCAACTAAATTTGTTAAAAAAAAAAAAAGGGTTTTTGGTTTCAAAGCAAAGACTCAAGTCAGGAAACCAAAAAAACAAAATACAACACACACCCAAAATAAAGGAGGGTGAGAAGGGGCACCTCTAGGTGCCAACACTGCTCCTGCCCACCCACATCCCAAAAACCAGGTTCTGAGAGGGGAGGCAGGGGGGGAGGTCAGAATACAGCAAGACTCCATTAGAAGAAACAACATTACTAAGGTGAGTAATTTTTTCTTCAAACAACATGAAGTGTTGCTGTATTCTGACATATGCAGACTACCAAGCAGTACCTCCAAGGAGGAGGGACAGAAGCTACTTTGGGAAAAGTCTCTGAAGTACTGCTGTGCCAAACCGAGCATCACTCCTAGCCTGGATATCCAGAGAGTAATGCTTGGTGAATGTATGGATTGTTTTCCAGGTGGCTGCTTGACAGATTTCTAAGACAGGAATATCCCTGGCAGCAGCCAGGGAAATAGCTGTACCTCTAGTAGAGTGAGCCCTCAGGCCTGAGGGTGGGGTTCTATCCAATTTCTCATAGCAGAATTGTATACAAGAGACAATCCACCTGGCAATAGATCTTTTAGTGGCAGGTTTGCCCTTACCGACCTCTCCATAAGTGAGGAACAACTGGAGGGACTCAAACCTGTGACCCTTGGTGCGCTCTATGTAGTAGCTAAGGGCTCTTTTTACGTCTAGGCTGTGCAACCTCCTCTCCCCAGAGGAGGAATGGTCAGTGAAGAAAACAGGGAGAGACATAGACTGATTAAGGTGGAAATCTGAAACCACCTTAGGCAAAAACTTCCTGTTAGTTCTTAGGACCACTTTATCTCTATGGAAAGAGATGAAATCAGGCTCCACTGACAGGGCTTGCAATTCACTGATGCGCCTGGCAGAGGTAATGGCTACTAAAAACACAGTTTTCTAAGTCAAGTACTTAAGCTCTGCACAGGACAAAGGCTCAAAGGGTGGTTGCATAAGCTGGGCAATGCAAACATTAAGGTCCCAAGCAGGAGCAGGGGCCCTGAAGGGAGGATTGGTGTGCAGCAATCCCTTGAAGAATTTACAAAATACAGGATGGGCTGATAGAGGAGAGGGCTTGCCTACTGACAAGAAGGCAGAAACAGCTGCCAGATGTACTTTAAGTGTAGCTGGTCTAAGTCCCAAGCCATTGAGATGAACCATATAGTCCAGGACTGTAGGCAACCCAGCAGATTCTGGAGAAATATGCTTATCAGAGCACCAAATAGTGAACCCTTTCCCATTTGGAGTTGTAAGTCTTTCTGGTGGAAGGCTTTTGAGAAGCCTTAAGAATATCCAGAACACCTTGAGAGAGGTGCAGATCAGCAAACTAACTCTTCAAGATCCAGGCCTTGAGATTGAGAGATTTGAGATTCGGATACCAACTCCTTCCCTGAGAGGCTGTCAACAGGTTGTAATTCCTGGGAAGAGACAGGGGAAGGTGGACTGCTAAGGACAGCAACAGTGGATACCAGGGCTGTCTGGCCCAGTCTGGAGCGATCAGAATAACTTTGCACGGTTGAGACCTGATCTTGACTAGCACCTTGAACAGGAGAGGGAAGGGGAAAGCATACAGGAACTTCCCTTCCCAATTCAGAACCAGAGCATCCAGGGGGACTGAGCCCAAGACTGAGGGTCTGCAACAAAAGAGAGGAAGTTGGTGATTGTCTGGGGCTGCAAAAAGATCTATCTGTGGAGTGCCCCATCTGGAGAAAATCACTTTCAAAATTAGGGGATCTAGGGACCATTCGTGGTGGCCCCGAGATATCCTGCTGAGAGCATCTGTTAGGACACTGTCATTCCCTGGGAGGTGAACTGCTATCAGAGAGGTTTGCAGAGAATAGGCCAGAGACCACAACTTCATTGCTTCTGTGCACGAGGCCGTAGACCGAGTGCCCCCTTGCTTGTTGATGTACCACATTGTGGTGGTATTGTCTGTTCTGATCTGGACCACCTGGTTCTGTACAGACTTGGAAAAAGCTTGCAGTGCCAGAAACACTGCTCTGAGTTCCAAGAGATTGATGTGAAGCAGAGATTCTTGAGGTGACCACAGCCCTTGGGTAGTAAGATCCCCCAAGTGGGCTCCCCAGCCCAAGAGGGAGGCATCTGTGGTGAGGATTAGTGAATGAGACTGAGTGACAAAAGGAACTCCCTGTCTTAAATTGTCCTGATCCTGCCACCATTGCAAAGCCTGGATCAGGGTTCAAGTCACTGGACTAGTTTGGTAAGGGAATCCTTTCTCTGGGACCAGAAGGCTCTTAAGTGGAACTGAATGTCCCTCATCTGGAATCTTGCCCCCTGGACCACTGCTGTAGAGGTTGCCATGTGGCCCAGGAGCTGCAAGAAGTGCCTTGCTGGTCGAGACACCTGAAGGGTGAAAGAAGAGGCCAGTTCTATTAGTGTCCTTGCCCTGTCCAGGAAGGACGGCCTTTGCTCTTATTGTATCCAGCTCTGCCCCTATAAAGGTGAGGAGCTGTACTGGCTCTAGAACTGACTTTGGAAGGTTTAGGAGGAATCCTAAGGAAGTGAGCAGTTGCTGAGTTATCTGAAGATGTGACTTGACTTGGTCTGGAGACTGACCCACTATTAGCCAATTGTCCAAGTATGGAAAGATGGAGATCTTTTTTCTCCTTAGGAAAGCAACCACTACTGCCAGGCACTTTGTGAACACTCTTGGGGCTGATGTTAGGCCAAAGGGCATTGCTCTGAATTGATAGCGGCCTGAGGGCAACTCGAACCTGAGGTACTTTCTGTGGGAGCACCTGATGGGAATGTGAAAATAGGCATCTTTGAGGTCCAGGGAGGCTAGCCAGTCCCCTGGCCTTAGAGAGGGCAGAATTATTCCCAGAGTCACCATTTTGAATTTTGGCTTTAAAAGGTGCTTGTTTAGATATCTCAGATCCAGGATGGGCTGCCATTCTCCTGTCTTTTTGGGGGTTAGGAAGTACCTGGAGTACAATCCTTTGCCCCTGTGAAGGGTAGGAACCCTTTCTATGGCTCTGAGAGCCAAGAGGGAAGAAACCTCTGCCTCTAGGGCAAGGGTCTCTGATGGATTTGCAGGTGGAAAGGATCTGGTTCTCATCTTGGGAAATTTTTTGAAGCTGAGAACCAGTCCCTGGCTTACTACTTCTAGGACCCACTTGTCTGATGTTAAAGACTTCCAGTCCTGGACAAAATAAGCCAGCCTGCCCCTCAGGTATTGGAGAATCGGCCGGGCAGACCATCAGGGTGTCTGCTTGGCAGGGGCTTTAGGCTGAGGGGTGGAAGCAGGCCTGCTCATACCCCGCCTGCCTCCCTCTAAAGAACCCCTTTGAGCAAAAGCAGAAGAGGCGGCCTGGGCTTGGTAAAAAGGCCTTTGAAAGGGCCTGCCCCTGCCCCTGGAATGCTGCCTCTGAGGAGTAGCTTGTCTTTCTTTGGCCTGAGCACTCCTGTAGGTGGTCCTGTACTCGTCCATCTTCTTCATGTAGTTCTCTGTCTGCTCCCCAAACAGAGAATTACCAGTGACAGGAAAATCCATGGCCTTAGCCTGGGTATCCTGTGATATGCTAGTACATCTGAGCCAAGCCATCCTCCGAAGGGCCACAGATGTAGTCATGACTATAGATGAAACATCACTGGAGTCCACAGCAGCATGAAATTGCACCTTGGATGCCTCAATCCCATCCGCAGCCACCCACTCCAGCTCCTTGGCAAGCTGGTCAGGGGCCTGTTTAGCTAGAGCCAGCACAGTGTCCCACTTGCACTTCTGGTATCTAGCTGTATAGGCCATATAGTTAGCCTGCCTGAGTCCCAAAGATGCTGCCATGTACTGTTTCTTTGCCATGGCATCAATCCTCCTGGAGTCCTTATCTGGGGTGTGTGAAGCCAAGGGAATATTTGCCTTATCACAGGCAGCAGCCTGCACTACTAACATGGCTGCATTGCTGGGAAAGGAACTCTGTTGTCGAGCCTGAAAGGGTATACCTCTTGTCATTCTTCTGTCCACAGGAGGTATGGAATTAGGAGTTTTAGAATTTTAAATGTCTGTTTCCCAAAAGATTTATGGAGGGGAACAGACAATCTCCTGGACTCTGGGATGTCCATCATCTCAACAAAATTAGGCTCCTCCTGATCCTCTACTGCTTCTTCCATAGGAAGCTGGAGGGTTTCAGACACTTTCTTGTAAAACATAAAGTGGGAAGGGGACTCAGAAAGCCTAGGAGGAGAAACACCTGAAGATCTCTCTGGGGAGATGTCCGGGTCAACAGGCACATCCAGACTTTCATAATCACCATCATCATCATCTTCATACTCTCCCTCCTCCGGTTCATAAAATTCATCTAATATATAATCCGGAACCAGGGGAACCGACTGAACCGAGCCCCTGACAGATGGTGCTGGTTCAGCCAGAAACCAAGTTAGCAACTGAACTATCCTTATCGCTTTGGCTATTTCATCAGCGGTCGGAGAAAGAACTTGTGGATCCGAACCGGATGATTTTTCCCTTTTCTTTCTTTTAACCGGAACCGACTCCTCAGAATCGGTTCTCCTTTTGGCCAAAGAAGTTTGCCCTGGTCAGAGGGCACTCCTTCTGGTTCGGTCGGAACCGAACCGGGCTGGCCATCCGGGTCAGCGGACTTCTCGGCCTCCCTTTCCCTCAGTCTACCTACTCTCTTATCCAGGGTAGCTTTGGGAAAACTTTTACAAATTTGGCAGTCTGAATTGAGGTGGTCAAACCCCAGACAATAAACACAGGTGGTGTGGGGATCAGCCTTAGCAAAGGCTTCCCCACACACACTACAGTGTTGAAACCCAGTGGGCCCTGTTTTTTCTTGGGTTTCTCAGACATGGCCAATCCTATCAAAACTTACCCTTTTTTCGGCAATCCGCCAGGCAAGACACCCCTATCGGTTCCTGACCGTGTTACGGGTCTTGGAAAAAAACGTAATAAAATCTTTTTTTTTTAGAACCGATACGGACCGGTTACCACACTCTAATAAAGACAGAAGCTTTTTTTTACACAAACCTGATTGGTTCAAACCGAACCGATCCAATGTTTACAAGTTCCACACAGAAACTAATACAAAAACCTATCTAGTACTCACGGTACCACAGACAGAGACTTAAACAGACAGGTTCAGTAGCAGAAATTCGAATTAGAAACGGCGAAAAACAACACTTTAACGACTTTTTTGAACCGAGCGAAGGAGAAATCTCCGGAGCGACTCTTCAGTGAGGCGGAGTAAAGAATCTGACGGTTGGAGTTTAAACAACAGCAGACAGAGGCTTCAACCGAGCTCGAGCTCAGCGTTCCATGCCCTGTATGGAAAGTTAACTCTTTGTTCTCTGGGGCAGTTAAAAAGTTGGTGATCACTGCATATGTCAGAATACAGCAAGACTTCATGTTGTTTGAAAAGTGTTTCCATTTGGCATTATAAGTTTCCTTGGTCGCTGGTTTGTGTGAGGCTAATAGTATATTGACCACAGGTGAGGAGACTTGGAGGCGGGCTATGAAAGCATCCTCAGACGCCAAGCGTGAAGGTGTAGTGATCTCAGGTTGGGATGAAGAAGGGTCCTTTGGTTCTGAGTCAACAGGTCTGGTCTGATTCGTAATGGAATGGGATCAGCTATTGAGAAGTGTTGAAGTAGGGGAACCCACATCTGCCGAGGCCATAGCAGGGCTATGAGAAACATGATGGCAGGTTCAAGTTGCAGTTTCAGTATAGTTCGTTGCAGGAGTGGGACGGGAGAAAAGCATATAAGAAGAGTCCTGACCATGGTTGGGACAGGGCATCTACAGACCGTCCCTCTTTGTTCGGAATAATGGAATAGTATCTGGGGAGACGGTGATTGACCGGGGAGGCAAACAGATCGAGCTGCTGGGTCCCCAACAAATGAAAGATTCTCTGGAGAACTTTGTGATGAAGTGTCCATTTGTGTGTGAACGACTGGTGACTGAGAATGTCGGCCAGGGTATTGTGGCATCCCGATAAATGGACGGCTGTCAACAAAAGGTGTTGCTGTATGGCTTCCTGTCAAACTGCCATTGTCTCTCTGCAGAGAATGCGGGACTTCATATCTCCTTGCTTGCTGAGGTAATATACCACTGAGGTGTTGTCTGGCTGAATCAGTAATGGCCCCGGAGAAAGGTGGGGCCAAAAAGCCTGAAGGGCTAGGCGGACAGCCCTCATTTCCAGATTTTTATGGGGATAAGAGGAGGACCGGGGCCACCTGCCCTGTGCCATGTAGGGGCCAAGGTGCACACCTCACTCTTCGAGAGAAGCATCCGTGGTCGTCTGCTGGGGTGGGAGGGGGTTGGAAGGGCATGCCTTGAGAGAGAGGTTGGCACATTGGGTCCACCAAGATACGGCGGACTGCAGAGTGGGAGTGACTCTGATTTTGTCTTCGAAGTCTCTGTTTTTTTGACACCTTTGAGTTTGAAGAACCCACCAGACTGGTCTCATGTGTAGACGGGCAAATGCTACCATAGGGATGGAAGCGGCCATGTGCCCCAAAAGACATAACAGGCGTCTGACTGCGATAACTTGTTGGACTTGTATCTAGGTCACCAGTGATAGAAGTTTGTCTTGCTTGTCGGTAGGGAGGTAAGCCATGGCAGAGCTGGTATCTAGGACTGCTCCCACTATGTTAGAGCAACTGGGTGAGGGGGTAGGATTGGACTTCGGCCAGCTGGCCATGATCCCTAGGGAGTGAAACAGAGTTAAGTGTTGCTTGTAGGGAGAAAAGCAGAGAGGCTTCGAACTCTGCCTTTATGAGCCAGTCGTCCAGATATGGGAAGACAAATTGTCCCTCCCGTCGTAGGGCTGCCGCCACTACCACTAAGCATTTGGTGAACACTCTCAGGGCAGACGAGAGACTGAACAGGAGTTCCCGAAATTGGTAATGTTGTTTCAGCAGGTAAAAGCGAAGGAACCAGTGGTGGGCGGGGTGGATTGGGATATGCAGGTAGGCATCCTTCATATCCAAGGCACAAAGCCAATTCCCTTGTTTCAACACTAGCATGATGGAGATTAGGGTGACCATCCAGAACCTTTTGTACGGAATACGTAGATTCAGTTGTCTGAGGCTTAGTATAGGTCTGAGATCTCCACTTTGGTTGGGCACCAGGAAGAAGTGGGAATAAAATCCCTGCTGGTACTCTGGTGGAGGGACTGGATAGACTGCGTTCTTGAGCAGCAGAGACCAGAGTTCCTCCAATAGGAATGTGGTCAGGAGGGTAGTGGACAGAGCGGGGGTGATGAGAGGGAGGCATGGATATGAGTTCCAGTGTGCGATCTCTGAATAATCCAAAGTACCCACTCGTCCGACATGATCGTTTGCCAGGAGGGCAAAGCAATCGCCCATGGCTTCAGAGGCCTGGTTGAGGAAGCCTAGGCAATGCCCCAGTTGGTCACTGGGTAGGGGGCTGGCCGGCTCCACCCAGAGGGTGGGAGCAGGAATCCTTGGTGGCAGAAGACGTGGTCCTGGAAGAAGGTTGGGAATGACCACAGGATCTGCCTCTGTATGAGCCTCTGTATTTACCATCATTTTTGCATGAAAGGAGGGTTGGGGACGGTAAGACGGTTGTGAGGTACGGTACATGCCACGTACTGTATGTAGAGTCTGTCCTGAAGATTGCAGATCATCTGAAAGTGTTTGAGTACCTGGACCAAAAAGCTTGGACCCATTAAAGGGGGGCATTAACAACTTTATATTGCACATCTGTAGTGAACCCCAAGACGTGAAGCCAAGCATGGCGTCATAGGGTGATCCCCATGGCTGACATGCGGGCCGAAGTATCGACTGCCTCATAACCAGAATGAAGTAGGTGTTGGGATATGGAATTGCCAGTAGACACAGTAGCCAACAACTGATCCTTCTCCTGAGAAGCAGGGAGTTTATTGACTAGCTCTATAGCAGACGACCAGAGAGTATGCTGGTATGTAACCATGTGTCCCATATAGTTTAGAATTCTCAGATTCATGGTACCTCCTCGGAACACTTTTCCCTAGGTAATCAATCCTATGGGAGTCCTTATCAGGAGGTAAGGAGCTCATGTGATGCAGTCATTTAGTATGATCATGAGCTGCAGTGATCGCTACCAAATCTGCTTTAGGGGGTTAAAAAAGGATGATCAAGAGGAGCCTGATAAGCTGGCCCAGTGGCGCTGAGGTGCTGGACGCCACACCTTGTACCACGCTGGCAACCCAGGTTCGGGAGCGGACTTAGGACCCCCAGGGGTTGGGCAGGCGGAGTAGAATTGAGCGCTGTTGGGGCTGCTCTCCTCCCAGGATTGAGGTGGAATTGCCTGGCATGTCCAGCGGCTCCTGGTAGAGACAGGAGAGCTGCAAACACGATCCGCCAGCATGTATCCAGTGTGCTCTGATGCGGGCAGGGATTGCCGTCGTCCTACATCGGGAGTGCACACGCATGGGTGGGTGGGAGGAAACAAGACCGCTGAAGAAAATGGAAAATCCAGGTGTGAGGGAGTAGGCGACAGCACCTGCCCCCATCCCCATTGCCGGGTTCGTCCTACCTGACCTTCCAGGTTCCTCCATCTGGATCCTCTCCCACGTCGAGGTCTGTCTCTAGGATGCCCAAAAATGATGGGTGGCCCCACACCGGAGGGGTTAAGCCGGGGGTACCAACAGTGGGTAGAGGAGGAGGAGACAGGAAGCACAGAAGGAGGACTTCAGGCAGGGGAGGATCAGGCAGGATGCCCGGGAGGGCCACAGTCTGTGACCGGAGGGAAAAAGAATCAAAAAAAAAAAAAAAAAAGAGGATCCTGATATAGGCGATCTGCTTTCCTAGGAATGGCCAGGACAGCCGAAGACTGATTCCAGACTGCTAGCATAGCATTTTGCTAGTTTTGTATAAGTGGGGGTACTACTATTATTGGATCCACTGTCAGTTCTAGATAGTCTGCCATATCCTTTTCTGGTTTATCATGTTCGGTAGTTGAAAACCTCATGACCTTTTGGATTTGGACCATCATCTTGTAAAAAGATGGGTCATCTGGAGGGGAGGCAGTTGCTTGGCGAGAGAGATCCTCGTTTAATGAGGAAATAGCAGAAAGAGGGGACTGGGGATGAGAATCTAGGTCCGGTAAGTCCGCATCCTGAAGATCTCCAGTGAAATATGCCAGATATTCAGCCTCATCTGATAGGTAATCATCTTGGTATGAGGGGGTGACCCAGCTTGGGGATGGGTCTCCATCCCCTGGCAGCGTTTAGGCAGAGGGGGTAGGAGAACGAAAACTACTCGGCTCCCCTGGAGTGGGGGGCTGAGACTGCCTAATGGCTTGTAGAACCTGCTGCACCACTGTGGCCACGTCCACTGAGGGAGGGGGTAGGGAGATGAGGTTTCTGGGAAACAAGGGGTATCGTGGAAGAAATAGGACATTAGGAATACGCAGGTCTAGCACCCGGGTGGTAAATCCCAGGGTCCCAATCTCTATCCGCCTGGCTCCTGTGACAGAATGACTGTGAAGGAGGTGGGGCAGTATGAACTGTAAAGACAGTAGGCTTCCCCATCGAAACATGACCCATCATCGATGGGGCAGCAGGGAAAGCAGCATCAGAATGCTTAAAGGAAGACGTCGTCGACGGAAAGTGGTCTCCCATCGATGGAGCACTGACGGAACCCATATAAGGGTCAACAGAAACTGCCAAAAGAGCGCTGGAGAGCGCCGTTGACGAGAGAGTGAAAACCCCCATCGAAGAAGAGGCAGTTCTGGAGGGCATTGTCAATGGTGGAGCACATGGGATGATGGCTGTCGACGGACATTTGCCTGAGGAAGAGAAAGAGGTGTTTATGCTTCTTGTGTGAAGAAGTATAAGGGGGGGGTCTTTGGAAAGGGCCCCCTGGTTCTCTAGAAGAGACAATTTCTGCTCCATAAGGTAGGATTTTATCTTCTGCAGTCGTCGACGATGGGCTGCCTGGTTGAATTCCTGGCAATCTGAAAGCAGGAGATGGTGTCATGTGTGGGTCTCAGACACCTAACACAAACGGTGTGGCTGTCAAAACCGCAGATCTTCCAACCGCAATGAAAGGAGCGAAAGCGCTGATTTGCTTGTAGATTCTTTGGACACTCATCGATGTAGTGAAATGGAAATCCACTTCTAGCTCAAGTTCTCATCAATGACTGCTGCTTTCTGTACTAGCTGCTGCATGCGAGCTGAAGACGACGGGAAAATGAAAGTACAGTTATGCAAGAACTTACCGTAACAGTAGATCCTCGAGAGGGGCTCTTGCAGTAGGTATTCACATATAGGACTAAGCCGCCAGGTGTCAGGACCTCCCGGAAAATATTCTAGCTAGCAGTCTCTGGTGGGGGAATGCCCTGTCAGGTGACCAGCGTCATATGATGTCGGTATAAAGCGGCGTTCCCCACGCCTGCCTTCCAGTTCTTTCCTGCCAAAGGCCAAAAGAGGCAAGACGAGAGAGAGAAGAGGATATTCCCCCCCATGGAAATGAAGCAAAGAAAACTTAGGGGGACGGAGGGCCGGAAGGCAATGTTTACTGCAATAGCCTCTCTCGAAGATCTACTGTTACAGTAAGTTCTTACATAACTGTACTATCTTACTTCGAGAGGGCTCTTGCAGTAGGTATTCACATACAGGACTGAGTCCCAAGCAGTCTGGAACAAGGAAAAGCACTCGGGAGGAGGGTTGTCATCCATAGCATAGAACCTCAGGGCTGAACGGGTCTCATGAAAGGAGACCTTGGAGGACAACAACAGAAACCTGCTCTACAGCGAGAGGCAATGTTCAAACTGTAGTGTTTCGTAAAGGTATGGACAGAAATCCAAGTTACGGCTGCACGGATGTCTGCCGCTGATATATTCTTGAAAGAAGCCACAGAGGCAGCTACTCCTCTGGTGAAGTGACCTCTGACTTGACCCAGAAGGATCTTGTTGTACTTGTCGTAACAGAAAGTGATACAATGAGCCAACCATTTTGATAGGCATTGCTTAGAAACAGCACTGCCTTCTCTTTTGTGAGCAAAAGAGACAAAAAGCTGATCAGTCTTCTTAAGATCCTTAGTCCGATTGGTGTAGTATCTCAGGATTCTGTGAACATCCGAAGTATGCAAGAGGTACTCCCATTGATTGGAATGTTGCGTAAAGAAAGCGGGTAGCTCAATAGATTGATTCAGCGTAGATTCAGCCACCACCTTAGGGAGAAACTTAGGGTTGGTGCGTAGAGCCACATGTTCCTTGTGGAAAATCAAGTACGGGATTTTACACATCAAGGCGTGAAGCTCAGAAATGCGCTGAGCAGAAGTGATGGCCAGTAGGAAGAGTGTCTTACAAGAAAGGAACTTCAAATCAGCCAATGCTGCTGGCTCGAAGGGAGGCAGTATAAGCTTCTCCAGGATGAAATTCAGGTCCCATGGAGTGGACAGGAATGCGGATGGGGGGGCCTCAAATGGAGAACCCCTCTGAGGAAAGTCTTACAGACTTCTAACTGAGCAAAAGTCCTGTCTCCAAAGGGAATATGGTAGGCTGAAATAGCTGCCATGTGGACTTTCAACGAGGAATAGCTAAGACCCAGATCGAAGAGGTGACACAGTAGTCCAGGACTTTATTGACTGGGCACAAGAAAGGCTCAAAGTCTTTTGAGTTTGCCCAAATAGAAAACCGTTTCCACTTCATGGCACAGGTAGACCTGGTGGAAGGCTTCCTGACCTCCACCAAAATGTCTGCTACTAGAGGAGAGACTCCAAAATGGGCTTTAGCTACATCTGCAGGAGCCACGCATGGAGATGAAGGGATTTGAAACCTGGATGAACAAGGGTCCCCTGACCCTGGGTCAACAATTGCTGCGATAGAGGAAGAGGAAGTGGAGGTTCCCCTGAAAACTGTTGCAGAAGAAAGAACCAAACTTGCCTGGGCCAGAAGGGAGCATTGAGAATCATTCGAGCTCCCTCCGATCTGAGTTTGCTCAGGACCCTTGGAATTAAAGGAATGGGAGGAAAGGCTAAACGAATCTGTCCCTCTAACAGAGAGACAGAGCGTCCCGCAGAAAAATGTCTTGCCCTGGAGTGAGCAAGCAGAAGGTGGGAAGTTTTGCGTTTTGGGGAGAGGCGAAGAGGTCTGAGGTGTTCCCCATCGCTGAAAGAGGTTGTTTATGACTTGTTGATTTAACTCCCATTCGTGGGACCTGGCTGAGGACAGACTGAGTTCGTTTGACAGTGTGTTTTCCACTCCTGGAACGTGAACCGCGGTCAAGTGAAGGTGATGTTGGGCTGCCCAATGCCAGACTCTCATCGCTTCCTGGCACAGAGGGTGGTAATGTGTTTCTCCCTGCTTGTTGAGGTACCAGACTACACACATGTTGTCTGATTGTATGAGGAGATGACCCGGGAGGATGAAAGAGAGTGGAGCCTGAAGGGCATAAAGGACTGCTCTCAGTTCAAGCACATTTATGTGCACGTTTTGTTCAAACTTTGACCAGCTGCGCACCCCAGCCTTCTCCTGACGCATCCGTTGTCAACGTCTCGGAGGGGGGATTGATGCAGAAGTGAACTTCCAGGCATAGGTTCTCCTGAACCATCCACCATTGCAAGTCCCTGATCATGGGATCTGATACTAGTACCTCTTGGTCTAGATTGTCCCTGGTTTGCTCCCATTGCGACCGAAGCATCCACTGAGAGATTCTCACATGGAGTTGAGCGAACAGGACTGTCAGAATGGCAGCTGCCATTAGCCAGAGGAGGCGGAGGATTCGCCGGACAGAAGACGAGCCTGATTCTGAAAGGTGTCTACCCTGTCTGGAGGCAAGAATGCTTTGCTGGTGGTCATGTCAAGAATCGCCCCTATAAATTGGAGGTGTTAGGAAGGGACCAGGTGCGACTTGGCCTGGTTGATGGTGATATACAGGCTGGTAAAAACCTGCAGGAAAAGGGAGTGCAGTTCTTCCCTGGATGAGGCTGCCAGGAGTCAATCGTCCAGGTAGGGAATACCTGTACTCCCTGGGTACGCAGGTGGGCTGCTACCACCGACAGGCATTTGGTAAACACTCGGGGGGGGTGCTGAGAAAAGACCAAATAGGAGGGCCTTGAATTGGTAGTGGTCCCCCTGAAAAAAAAACTGAAGGAATTTGCAGTGAGAAGGGCATATGGGGATATGCAGGTAGGAATCCTGCATGTCCACAGTGCATAGCCACTGTCCAGGCCAAAGTAGTGGTAGAAAGCTCTGCAAAGAGAGCATTCTGAAGCACTTGTACTTCACGAACATGTTCAGGGAGCTGAGGTCTAGGATGGGCCTCAGATCTCCCCGTCTTCTTTGGAACTAGGAAGAAATGGGAATAGTAACCTGTCCTCCAAAGATGATTGGGGACCGATTCTATTGCTGCCTTCGAGAGAAGGGAGATGATATCCTCTAGGACCAAAGGAAGATGTTGCGGGGAGTAGTACGACTGAGGGGGTGGTCTTTGGGGCGGTTTCTGCAGAAACTCTATTGAGTGTCCTGCCAATATCAACTGGAGCACCCAAGCATCTAATGTTATCCTCTCTCAACCCGGCAGATGGGAGGAGTATCTCCTCCCTACCAGTTCCTCTGGAACCTCCAGAGGCAGGGAGTCAGGAGGTGTGGGGCAGCGCACCAGCTGAGGCTCCCGCGGCTTTTTTGCTTGGGGGGAGCGTCTTGGTTGCTGGAGGGGCCCAATGTTTGTTGGCACGTTTTCCTTGCGGCTTTTGTCTTTTTCGGTTTTGGCGATGAAAAGGATGCCGCTACCATTGAGGGGGCCTGTACATAGTCTGGACAGACTTGAGTGCAGTATCCTTCTCCTGCAGTTCGGTAATGATGTCCTTGACATAATCCCCAATCAGCACCGAAGCCATGGAGGGAGCATCCTGTATAGCGGATTGTACTTCAGAGACCAAACCTGACATGCGGAGAAAGGCACGATGCCGTAGGCCAACAGCAAAGGCCAAGCTCCTTCCCGCTGTGTCCACCACATCGTAAGTGGCACGTAGCATGTGCCGACAGGCCGAGCGAGCAGAACGGACAAGGTCACCCACTTCCTGCTTAGTCTGTTACTCAGGAAAGGAGTCCAATTTAGATTCCACCTGGCTAAGGATGGTCTTCTAGAAATACCCCATATGTGAAACATAGTTATGGGCCCTGACACCTAGGGTAGAAAAGGAATAGATCTTCTTCCCGTACTGGTCCAGAAGCTGGGATTCCTTATCAGGTGGAGATGAGCTGAGGTGTTTAGGATTGGTGGAGCAGCCGTAAGTGGCGCTGATGACAACCGAATCCACCTTGGGGTGAAGGCTAAGAAAGTCTACACCCTCAATAGCCTGGTATAGTCTGTCTGCCTTCCTCAGAAGGGGGGGGCTAACGCAGAAGGTTATTTCCAAATGGTGGAAACAAGATCTGCGTCAGGCTCTGTCCAGGGTGTGATCAGCGCAGGAACAGTCTCGGGCAGATCCAGATGGACAGTGAGTTTTTTACGCTATGGGTCTGGCTCCACTGATTGCCACTGATGTACTTCCTGGATTTTCCTCAATAACTCCAGAAAAGAAGGGTCCTCCAGAGGGGACTTCGGAGGATCCCTCGGCCTGGGGCATTCCGGAGTATGGAGCTCGCCTTCGGGTCAGAGTGGCCGAACTCTGAGTCCGAGTCAGAAGTTTCTGATGAAGAGGAAGAAGACTCCTCCCTGGGGGTGGAGGGACGACCCCTCTGGGGAGTTCCCGGGGGCATGTATCCTCCCCACCTCAGGCACCGGAGGGCTCTGCTCTGGTGTCGGGCGGCGGGGGGAGAGGGAATCTCCAGTCTCCGACATAGGGGATCCGGTATCGGGTCCAGCGTCGGAAGACAGCTCTCGACCTCCCGGGTGAGCTGAGCCTTGGCCTCAGACCACCAGGAGGCCAAGATCTCCTTCAGATCTGCTGGCGGCTGAGGAGTGGGTGGCGGAGGTGGGGATACAGGTATTGAGGGTACCCGTAAAAAGAGTATCCATAACCCGACAGTGGGTAGCCGGTATTGGCTACCGAGGTGCCAGATATTGCAGCGTCGGGTACTGCGGTAACCAGGTTATGCGGTGTCGGGTACCCAGGCGCCAGGGGCACTGACAGAGCAGAGGGACCTGGCAGAAGCCCTGCTGGCAAGCCAGATGGTGGACGCGTTGGCCCTGCAGGCATTGGGCCTGGCGTGGGTATACCATCGAGCAGGTCCGATGATCCTGACGGAAGAATAGGTCTTCCATCAGGCACAGGGACCCCGGATGGCATCGGGCCGGCCGGCGTCGGGACTGGTGTCTGGGGGTTCGGCGCAGGAGGAGGGAGCCCTGACGGCAGCATCTCGAGGTCCTCGGTGACGACCAGGGAAGGAGGGAGGGATAAAATCCCCGGGTGTCAGTCGAGGGGATGCAGGGACCTCAGTGGGCAACGTGGTAAGACATTGCGGAGAGCCTGGGGTGTCAGACTGGACAATAGGGTCTGGCACAGGCTTCTTGGCCAGGCCGTTGTTGGTGGAGCCAGCGTCCGACTTATTGGCAGTGTCCGGGCGGACGTCGGAGGAGCCGGCGTCCGACTTATCTGACTCCCTACCCGAGGAACGTCGCGAAGGAGAGGCGGCCTTGTCGGAAGGGGTTTTGGCTGGGTGCTCACCTGAGGAGGTGTGCGGCTTAGCAGCCTTGTCCAGGCGTGCATTGGTAGAACCGATGTCTGACTTAATGGACCTACTCTGACCGGAAGGCCACAAAGGAGGAGCAGCCTTAATGGGAGCGGAGGCTTCCTTTGGCCCGGAGGCTCCCGAAGGGCCTGAGCGCGACCCCGATGGGAGGGGCGACGCCTTCTTGGTAGCCACCAAGATGGCCGTCGAGGAGCGATCCTCCAGAGGGGATGTTACCTTGAGGGCCATGACTCTAGCCGAAGTCACGGCTGCTGTGGAAGCCGATTCCCATTCCCGGTGGTTCTCCTTGTCATGCTTTTTCTTATGACCTTCGGGGGAAGTAGACGCCTGCCTAAGCTTTTCTAACTCTTTTTCCAAGGAGGCCATTTTCTTCTTGAGGATATGGGCTTCCAGGGACTGCTGCCTTCTCTTGCGGGTAGCGGAGCTGAACTTATGGCAGTGCTGGCACTTCTCCACGGGGTGGTCTGGGCCCAGACAGAAGAGGCACAAGGAGTGGCCGTCCTTGTGTGGAAGCTGGGAACCACACAAGTCTCACTTGCTTTTATGCAATTCAGAGGGTGTCGGGGACGACATACACAGCAATTGTTGAAGAAAAAGTAAAAAAATAGAGAAACAGGTCGAAACAGTTCGAAAACTTGGAAGACCGATGAACAACTGACAAGCGCTGTTCTACCACGAGGAAGTTTCACAAGCTGACGGCGGGAAAGAACTGGAAGGCAGGCATGGGGGACCGCCCCTTGATACCGACATTGTATGACGCCGGTCACCTGACGTGGGGGCAGTCACCCACCAGAGACTACTAGCTAGAAATTTTTCTGCGGGGTCCTGACACCTGCTAACTTACTCATAATATGTGAATACCTACTGCAAGAGCCCTCTCTAAGTAAGATCTGAGGATACCAGGGATCGCCCACTCTTATAAAGGAAGCAGTAAGATGATGTCATGTGTGGGTGGCACCTGGAAAAAGACTGCTAGAAGAGAGCAGCTGTGCACCACAGCGCCCTCTGGTGATGACCCAAGTGTATTACCTGCTACAAGAAATCACCCCATGGAAGATCTATTGTTACAGGTGAGTAAATGGAAATTACGTACCTACTGTAATTCTTGATCTTCTCTTGTATCTTCACCATTCATTACTGCTTGGGTGTTAGCTGAAGGGGTGCACCCGCTATGGGAGTTTTTTGGGTTTTTTTGGAGAGGAGTCGACGTCGACGGCGCCACCCCCAAGAGTGACGCACTATGTGGCGTGCAAGAGGCGGCCATTAGGCGCCGTAGACTCCTCCTCCATCTTAGTTCTGTAAGCCGGAGAGACGAAATTATGATAAGAAAAAAGAAGAGTGAGGCAAGAGAGACGAGGATAGTTAAAGGAAAGTATATAAACTGAAAAGGAATAAGCCAACAGAGGACCGGAAAGAGGAAACCTACTCTATGGGACTGCAGGGTCTCACTCCTGGGGCGGCTCCAACGGAGGAACAGGTGAAGGAGAGAGAGAAGAAGGAAGAAGAAGAAAAAGAGAGAAAGAAAGGGGGATGCTGGGAAGAAGGAGGAATTCTGCCAAATTGTGAGAACTGGCTTGAAGGCTTGTAAGCTCGGAACCATGGAGAGGGAGCAAGGATCCCATTTAAGAAAACTGGTGAAGAAGGTTCAGCTGAACCTTTTGCACAGCTTGTTATACATAAAGCAGACTCTCTGCACCTCCCAGCATCCCCAACTCCTTACATCGTAGCTGAGAGCTCGCAGACTGCTAAGGCAGAATCTGTTCTGAAAGGAGAGCACCCAACTAGGAAGGGGAAGGAAGGCCACTAGCACCTTGTTACGTGCTAACACAGATGTGTGTGTACGTGGGGGGGAGGGGGTATTTGAAGCCCTACAGAGGGCACCCCTTTGCAGAAGGAAGAGTGGGAACTCAGTCTGACTCCCCGAAGGTAAGGCAAAAGGATCACCAGTTCAAGAATTGAATAGCCAGGGCAGTGTTAACTAGCAGAGGCTGGCGCAAACAGGAGATTCAGACATGCCAGAGGAGACCTAGAAAAAGGAACCAAACCATTTAAGGAATGGTTTCCTTAACTGTGAATTGAACAGCATGGCTTAAGAAGGAGCCAAGAGAGAGGTCACCCCTAGGGGCAGTCAGAGTTCCCTCAGGATAGAGATAAATTCTACTCATTCCCCTTTCCTCCTCAATTAAATTAATCCATTCTGAGAGAAGAACGGAAGGCTCAAAACATTTTTTGGTTTTTTGAAATAGGCTTTAAGGCCATGAAGGGAGGGAGGAGGAATGAGCAGGGAGGGGGGAGACGCCGAAGAAGGAGGCCCATGAGGGGAAGGTGAGCGGTTATTAGTAATGAATGGTGAAGATGCAAGAGAAGATCAAGAATTACGGTAGGTACGTAATTTCCATATCTTCCCTTGTCGATCTTCACCATTCATTACTGTTGGGGTGAGTACCAAGCCCCCACCGAAGAGGGACCAGGAAAACCCCTGAAGGAACAAGACCCTCAGCCTCCTGCTGATGAGAAACAGAAGAGACCATAGCCTTACAAGACAAGAAGCCTAAGGCCAAGGACAGCTAGAAGGTGTCTCCCAAAGACGAGGAGACAGAGGAAGCCCCTGTAGAAGCCTCCTAGCCCTGGTGGAGAAAAGGCGGGTTCCTTGGAATGCAGAGCGAATCACCCTACGCCGGGCCAGGTGTGACAATCTTGATAGACGAAGCCATGCCGTCCACCTAATGCAGATCGCTGTCCCCACAAGCCTGGAGGCCACCTCAGTGGCGTCACAGGATGCCCTTGCTTGGTGCCTTGCCAGCTCCAGGCCCATAGTGGAGAGGGCAATGGCTTATCTGGATTGCTCCATATCAAGCATAGATGCTAGAACCTGAGAAAGCATTGACCATAAATGTCTGTTGTAGGCAGCATGGTGAGCCTGATGTGATGCAATGCACAACACTGCACAAGAGGAAGAGAACACTCTTCGTCCCCACCGGTCAAACTGTAGGGAATCCGAGTCCGGTGGATGGTCATGCGTCAGGCAGCGACGCCCGGAAGAAGTCTCTAGAAACTGCAATCCTGGGGGTGGGTTGGGGAGTGTACCTAGAGATTCCAAAGGGGCACAATATCTCCTCCTGCAGTCTACTGGGGCTGGAAAAAGTGTGGCTGGAAACTGCCAGGTGCGGACAGACTCCTCCTGGAAAGGGATAGGCCAGGATGGCACACCAGATGTTCGGCACTAAATTCCCCAAGGAATTCAAGTGTCTGCTGCTCGGTATTGTCTCGTCTGAGAAAGGAAATACTGAGATCCTTAACCATACTCGATAGGAAGCGCTGATATTCCGTGAAATCAGCGTCGGATGAAAGGTAGGCAGAGGGTTCCTCTCCCTCATAGGAGGGAGTGGAGGAAGGTGAGGAACTCGAATGCCCAGAGGACTCCTGCGGCGCTGGGGAGAGGTGAAAAACCCACTCATGCATATACCTAACATAAGACAGGAAGGCCTCCGCAGAGCCTCTGAATGTCTCCCAGGATAACGGGCCCGTAGGACCGACATGACCTGGAAGAGAAGGGGGTGGTTGCAGAGGAATGGGAGAGGGGCACCTACAAGAAGGCAACTGTCCTCTGCTAGGGCTCTAAAATCCAGGGAACAGAGCCCAAGCTGGCGAGATCCTGGATATCAAACCATGTCGCAAAACGGAACCCTGAGGATGCGAACTCTGGAAGAGACTGGCGGGGGAATCTCCCCTGTGACGCACCTGGGCTTGCAAGGGTCTAGAAGGGCAACCTGCAGCAATGCCACCGGAGGGGACCTTTGAGCCTAAGAGGGAGAGGAGGGGTTCGGCACTTCAGCTCCTCCCCAGACCCAGAGGGGTGGTGGGCAGAACTCGACGACCCTCACCTTGGCCCCTCAACCCCTCAGACTCTGAGGACGCCCTCCTCCTCCTCGACCCCAGTGACAGGCTCCATCGATCCTGACGGCCCCTAAGGGGGCACCTGGAGAAAGAACCCTGAGTCCACCCCAAGAAGGTGCGGCAGCACTGGAAACGGCCGCTGCCACAGTCCCCTCGGGGGAGATAGACAGGTCCCTGATCTCCAAACCACCCTCCCCCATGGGTTCCAGACCACCCCCAGCCTGGGAATCCTCGAAGAAAGATAGCAGGGGAGACTCAGGAATTCGAACGCTGGACTGCCTGACACTGCGTTCCAGAAAAGACTCTGATTCTGAAGAATCGGGGAGCCAGGTCGGGTCAACTTCTGAATCGCCGACCGTGGTACCAGAACCCAAGACGGCGCCGCTCATGGAGTTGACAGGGACCCACGACGCCGCGAGCAGCACCGAAAGCCAACGCAGCACTGCACATGGCGCCGCCCCAATCAACGGCACCGCAGATGTCGCCGGGATCCAAGACGGCAGCATCAAGGGTCCACCAATGCCGGACCCAGCAACCGTGGGCTGCAACACTGGGGGAGCCTGCACCTCCGAAGAGGCGACTGCTGAGGTGGTGTCTCCACCGCGGCCCCGGGAGGGACCATGGTGTTCCTCTGACACCACGAAAGAGGCCTCCTCCTCGGCAAGGCTGGAAGATGAGGAGACCTCCTCCTCCTCACCAGACCGTAGAGGCCTGGGAGGGGATCTGGAGGAAGAGGCAAGAGACCCGGCCTGGGAGGCCCGAGAGCGACGCCGTCCTCCAAAAGTCAGTGGGGCCTTGCCAACTTTGAACGCACGGACTTCGAGAACATGGCAGTCCATCGAGAAGCAGACATCGCATCTGTCCATATCATGGTTAGGTCCCAGGCACCAAAGGCAGATATGTCTGTCCGTAACGGAAAAATGCCGGCCACAGAAGCACCGACGCATGGGGGCACGGCCCGCTTTCGACTTACACTTTGCTCCCGAACCAGACATGATGCAAAATTAACTATAACATAGAAAAGCTCCCGATGCCGTTAAAATATTAAAGAAAAGAATGATCTTACCGGCAACGGTGTCGGGAAAAATGAACTGAGACGCAGTCGTTGATGAAGTCGCAGAGAAGGCCTAATGGCGTAGCACTGTAGAACTCACGCAGCAGGTGTTGCTTCGACGGCAGGAGAAACAGAACTGAGATGGAGCAGGAGTCCCGTGTGCTTAACGCCACCCCCCAAGCACTGTCAATGCACTGCGCCGCCTGGGGCCAGCGCAGTCAGCGCCGACTCCCTCTCCAAAAAAAAAAAAAAAAAACTCCCGTAGCGGTACGCACCTCCAGCTAACAATCAAGCAGTAATGAATGGTGAAGACTGCAAAGGGAAGATCCTGTTTTTCTAGGGACGTGGATATGTTGTTCTATCCACACTGTCTGGGAGACTCCTAGCAGTTCTCCAGGAGGAGGGAGGCAAGGCACACATCCCCTACTTAGGGAACAGAGACTGGAGAACTGAGACCCCAAAATCATCATCCCGCCATGACTCAAGGTCGATGTGTTAATGGCAAATGAAGGTGTGTGCTGACTTCCAGGTAGCAGCCCTACAGATTTCCTGGATAGGGACGTCCCTAGAAGCAGCCACCGATGCAGCGGTATGGCAGGTGGAATGAGCCCTGAGCCCCACGGGAGGCTCCCTGCCTGCCAACCTGTAGCAGAGATCAATGCATGATGTAATCCATCTGCCAATCGTCCACTTGGCTGCAGGTCTGCCAGGTGTGGCTTCAGCGTAGGTGACAAACAGCTGGCGAACCTCTGCCACAAACTCCTGCCATGCTCTCTTTATAATAGGCGAGTGCTCTCATCAAGTCCAAAGTATGGAGCCTGTATTCGGCATCTGAGGTGTGATTTGGGTAGAACACCGGAAGAGTTATCACCCGATTCAGGTGAAACTCCGACACAACCTTCGGGAGAAACTTCAGATTGGGGCACAGGACAACCTTGTCACTGTGGAGGACCAGGTAAGGACCCCACTGAAGGCACCTGCAGCTCCCCAGTCCTTCTGGCTGATGTAATGGCCACCACGAAGGCAGTCTTCCACGACAAATGTGACATTTCAAACTTGTGCATCGGTTAGAATGGCTTGCCCATGAGCTTTACCAGTACCAGCAACAGATCATTTTCTTGTTGACTCCTTCCGAGAGGCCTCCACAACAGTAAAGACATCTTTGGAGAGACCCAAAGCCTGGAACTCTAGCCACTCTGTAAAAAGGCTGTCAGGTGCAGGGATTGAAGGTCTGGAAGGAGTACCTTCCTCTGGTTGATGGAAAGCAGGTCCAAACATGCTGGAAGACTCCTCAGGAGCCTGTTGCTGAGGAGATCTGGGTACCAAAACTGGTGGGGCCAGTCCGCAGCCACCAGGATCACCTGTGCCTTGTTCCTCCTAACCTTGAGCAGAACTCTGCGGATCAAGGGAACTGGAGGGAAGGTATAGAAGAGTCCTGGGGTCCACGGCCTCGAGAAGGCATCCCCCACTGGTGGGGCCAGGCCCGAGCCACCAGGATCACCTGTGCCTTGTCCCTCCTGACCTTGAGCTGCACTCTGTGGATCAAGGGAAGCTAAGGGAAAGCACAGAAGCGGCCTGGGGTCCACGGCCTTGAGAAGGCACCCTTCCCCGCAAGAGCCTTGCTGAGGGGGTGGGCACAATACAGCCTTAGCTTTGCGTTCTCCCTGGAGGTAAACAGGTCCACCTGAGGGTGCCCCATTGGGAGAGCAGACTGTAAACTACCTCTGGATGGAGAGACCACTCGTGAGACACCTCGTCGATCCGGCCGAGAGCATCCGCCAACTGATTGGAGGCTCCTTCCACATGGATGGCTAGGAGATCCGCCTCCAGGCTGTGCACAAGGTTCTAAGTGTGGAGAGCTTCCTGCTTGTTGAGGTAGTACATGGTTGTGGTGTTGTCCATCTGGACTTGAACCACTTCACCCCGAACAAATGGAGTGAACACAGTCAGTGCCAGCTGAACTGCTTGGAGCTCCAGCAGGTTGATGTGGCATCGGGAATCCTTGGAGGGCCCAGAGCCCGTGGACTCTGTGTTCCCCTAGATGGGCACCAAAGCCCACAAGATAGGCGTCAGTCATCAGAGAGACCGTCGGCTCGGGGCGGACAAATGGGATCCCTTCCTGCTGATGTTCCGGGACGGTCCACCACTGGAGAACGTCCCACATCCTCTGGGTCACCGTGACCAGCTG
Source organism: Neoceratodus forsteri (assembly GCA_016271365.2). Classification (NCBI taxonomy): domain Eukaryota; kingdom Metazoa; phylum Chordata; order Ceratodontiformes; family Ceratodontidae; genus Neoceratodus; species Neoceratodus forsteri. The sequence goes on along the minus strand of CM057453.1, from coordinate 283,073,925 downwards.
GTTGAAGTGACCTTTGTCCTGGGACCACTGACTGGCCAGCTCCCACTAGAGGGAGCATGTATGCCACCAGGCCCAAGAGACCATGGTGGTGCAGGTCGCCATGTAACGCAAGACGCACAGGAAGTCCCGGGCAGGGCGCAAGTGCCCAACCAGAAATGATTAGGCACAGAAGAAGACAACTTCTGCCCTCTCTGCCGGGAGCATGGCTCTGGCTCAGCAAGTCGAGCTCTGCCCCAATGAAATTGATCACCTGCATGGGTGTGAGTTCTGACATGGCGTCATTGATAAGGAGGCGCAGGTCAATGCAGGGCCAGATCCCAGGACCGCTCCACCTCCTGCATGGAGGGAGCTGCTATCAACCAGTCATCCAGGTAGAGGTACACCCGGATCCCTCGATGCCTCAGGTGTGCCGCCACCACTGCTATGCATTTGTGAAGACGCTGAGGGCTGAAGAGAGGCCGAATGGCATGTCCTGGAACTCGTACAGGTTTAGCTCTGCCCAGAAGTAGAGGAATCTTCGGTGGGACAGACAGATTGGGACATGGAGAATGCGTCCTGAAGATCCAGCGAGCAGAACCACATGTCCTGCTTGAGAGATGGGATGATCTGGGACAGAGTCACCATCCTGAAGGGGCGAAACCTGAGAAACATGTTCAGGTCATGCAGATCTAGAATGGGGCACCAGTCCCCCATCTGATTTGACACCAGGAAGTACCTGGAGACAAACCCTGGATGCGCAGGAGGATCCGCTACTCTGACCACCACCTTCTTGTGGAGGAGTTGGGCTATGTCGGCTTGGAGAGCCACCCAAGTGTCTGCAGATACCAAGACCTCCCGTGGGAAGCAGGATCGGCTTGGAGGGTACTTTTCAAGTTCCAGAGGCACAACCTGACCGGCCACCTCCAGAACCTACCTGTCCGTGGTAACAGTGGATCAGGCAGAAAGGAAGTGGTGGAGCCGGCCCCCACTGGAGGACCAGGGAAAGTGTGACGGGTATGAGGTTGGCAACCCCATCCCGTGACTGTGCAGGCTTGGCGGTGGAGGAGTACCTGGCCGAGGAGCCGCCGGGACCTTTTCTGCCGGGATCTTTTCCTCCAGACTTTCGGGGTACCAAACCCACTGACTTGGGCAGGGAGCACCAAGACTGAGCCTGCTGCCCAGACCGGTATTGGGCTGGTTTTGACATAGCTGTGGAAGGACAAAAGGGCTTGCGCTTCTGCTGCTTGGGGCCCTTAAGAGTCCTTCTGGACGGACTGGACAGAGTCCAAGGTGGCACTGGACTTCTCTATGTGCTGGAGGGGACAGTCATCTCCAGGCCAAACAAGTCGGTTCCCAGAAAGGGAACATCCGTCAGCTTACACTGAGAATCTGCAATAAAGGTCGAGGTTCTCAGCCAGGCCCTATGGCGCATGGCGATGGCGGCTGCCACCGAGCGGGTACAAGAATCCCTGATGTCCAGGGCCGTCTGGACCTGCTGTTTGGCTACAGCATGACCCTGATCCTGGACCTGCCTGATCATGGTCTGGAGGTCTGTGGGGAGATGAGGAAGAACAGGTTACTCACCTGTAACAGTAGTTCTAGGAGTGGTATATGTTGTTCATCCACACTCTTTGGCGTGTCCCTTTCCCTTTAAATCTCGCCGGAAAGTCTTCAAGCTGGCACCTCCCACCCACCTGGGTGGTATAAACCTCGGCTCCACCCCATGACGCCAGATCTTAGCCCGCTGGAAGCAAGGTGATGCGCCTAAAGCCGGGGAGGTCGGGTGGGTGCGTGTGGATGAATAACATACCACTTCTAGAACTACTGTTACAGGTGAGTAACCTGTTCTTCTAGGAGCGTGGATATGTTGTTTATCCACACTGTTTGGAAGACTCCAAGCAGTTCTCCAGGAGGAGGGAGGCAAGGTATACATGCCCTACTTAGGAAACAGAGATTGGAGAACCGAGGCCCCAAAACCACCATCCCAGCGTGACTCAAGGTCGATGTGGTAGTGGGTAATGAAGGTGTTTGCTGACTTCCAGGTAGCAGCCTGACAGATTTCCTGGATAGGGATGTCTCTGGAAGCAGCCACTGAAGCGGCAGTATGGCGGGTAGAATGAGCTCTTATCCCTCTGGGAGGTGCCTTGCCTGCCAGCTCGTAGCACAGACCTATGCATGATGTAATCCATCTTGCCATGGTCCGTTTGGCTGCAGGTCTGCCAGAAGTGGCTTCAGCGTAGGTGACAAACAGCTGGCGAACCTCTCCATGAATTTCCGCCTTCCTCTCCTTATAATAGGAGAGTGCACATCTCAGGTCCAAGGTATGGAGCCTGTACTCTACATCCGAGGCGTAATTAGGGTAGTATACCAGCAGAGTCAATGCCTGGTTAAGGTGAAACTCTGACACCACCTTCGGAAGGAATTTCGGGTGGGCGCGCAGGACAACTTTGTCCCTGTGAAAGACCAGATAAGAGGAGTCCACCGAAAGTGCCTGGAGCTCCCCTGTCCTTCTGGCAGAAGTGATAGCCACCAGGAAGGCCATCTTCCACGACAAGTGTGAAAGCTCACATTTGTGCATGGGTTCAAATGGTTTGCCCATAAGTTTTGCCAATACCAGCAGTAGATCCCATGGAGGTGGAGGTTCACGCACTGGAGGGGATCTGTGATCCAGGCCTTTGAAAAAGCGCTCGACCACTGTCTCCTGCACCAATGTCGGCTGACCGGCCCACGCCCGGTAAGCTGAAATGGCTGCCAGCCGCACCCTAATGGTCGATGATCGTAGACCCCTTTTGGAGAGAGATCAAAGGTAGCCGAGAATGTTAGCCACAGAACAGGATAAGGGGTCCAGACCCTTACCCTGACACCAAATGGAAAATCGTTTCCATTTGAAGGCATATCATTTCTTGGTCAATTCTTTTCTAGATGCCTCCACCACGGTGTAGGCATCTTCGGAAAGACTCGGAGCCTAGAACTCGACCAATTCAGGTACCAGGCTGTGAGGTGAGATATCAGGTCCGGGCGTGTACAAAGCCGCTCCAGGGGCCTGCAGCTGAGGCTGAGGAGATCCAGGTACCAGAACTGGCACGGCCAATCTGGGGCTACCAGGATCACCTTCGCCTTGTCCCTCCTCACCTTGAGTAACATCTGTGGATCAAGGAAAATGGAGGGAAGGCGTAGAGGAGGCCTGGGGTCCACGGCCTCGAGAAGGCATCCCACTGCAGCGAGCCCTGCTGAGGGGGACGGGCATGATACAGCCTCAGCTTGGTGTGTTCCCTGGATGCAAACAGGTCCACCTTCGGTTTGCCCTAATGGGAGAACAGGCTGTAAGCTACCTCTGGATGGAGAAACCACTCGTGGGATGTCTGGCCTATGTAGCTGAGAGCATTCACCAGCTGGCTCGAGGCTCCTGTTACATGGATGGCTATGAGATCCGCCTCCAACGGGCTCACGAGGGTCCAGATGAGGAGCGCCTCCCTGCACAACAGATGGGAGTGCGTGCCGCCCTGTTTGTTGAGGTAGTACATGGTCGTGGTATTGTCCATCTGGACTTTAACCACTTGACCCCGGAGCTGAGGAGCGAAAGCTCACAGCGCCAGTCTGACTGCTCTGAGCTCCAACAGGTTGATGTGGCATCGGGATTCCTCGGGGGTCCAGAACCCATGGGCCCTGTGATCCCCATATGGGCTCCCCAGCCCATGAGAGAGGCATCAGTCATAAGGACGACCATCGGCTCGGGGCGGACAAACGGGATCCCTTCCTGCAACTGGTCTGGGGCTGTCCACCACTGGAGAGTGTCCCACATCTTCTGGGTTACAGTGATCAGCTGGTCGAGGTGACCATATCGCTGAGTCCACTGAGCGGCCAGCTCCCATTGGAGGAGGCGCATGTGCCACCGGGCCCAATGGACCACTGAGGTGAACGCCTCCATGTAACCCAGAAGCGCTGAAAGTCCCGGGCAGGGTGCAAGTGCCCAACCAGAAATGACTGGGCAAAGGAGGAGAGAACCTCCACCCTGTCCGCCGGGAGCCGAGCTCTGGCTTGACAAGAGTCGAGCTCTGTCCTGATGAAGCCCATCACCTGAAAGGGCATGACTTCCGACTTGGCCTCGTTGATCAGGAGGCCGAGTTGGGAGCAGGTTTGGAGGGCCAGATCCCTGGACCTTTCCACCTCCTGAAGGGAGGAACCTGCCAAGAGCCAGTCATCGAGATAAGGGTAGATTCTGATTCTTTGACGCCGAAGGTGGGCTGCCACCACTGCAATGCATTTGGTGTAGACCTGAGGGGCTGATGACAGGCCGAATGGCATGGCTCAGAACTCGTACAGGGTCCCTTCGACCCTGAAGCAGAGGAACCGCTGATGGGAGGAATGGATTAGAATGTGAAAGAATGCGTCCTCTAGATCCAGTGAACAGAACCACATGTTTCACTCCAGGGATGGTATGATCTGGGTCAGAGTGACCATCCGGAAGGTGCGAGGCCTGAGATATTGATTCAGGTCGTGAAGATCTAGGATGGGGTGCCAACCCCGCCGTCCGCTTGGGCACCAGGAAGTACCTGGAAACAAAGCCTGGGTCTGTCAGTGGATCCAGCACTGGCGCTACTGCCTCCTTGTGGAGGAGCTAAGCTACGTCATCTCAAAGAACCGACTGCGTGCAAGCGGAGATCCGCTCCTCCCATGCGGTGTGGGCTCGGCTGGGAGGGTACTGCTCGAATTCTAGAGATAGTCCCTGACCGACCACCTCGAGAACCCACCTCTCCGAAGTGACAGCGAAGCAGGCGGAAAGGAAGTGGCAGAGTCGACCCCCCACGGGAGGACCCAGAGCTGGCGTGATGGGTGTAGGGGTGGCAACCCCCAACCCGTCACTGAGCAGGCTTAGAGGAGGAGGAGGAGGCTCTGGGACCTGTGCCTCGGCCTCCTTTACAGGGCTGTTGAGGACCCTGCTTAGGCCGCGGGTGCCAAGCTTAAGCCTGCTGCTGCTGTTGCTGCTGACCTCCTTGATAGAAGGGCTGCCTGAACGCTGGGGAAGAATGCCGAAATAGCTTCTTCTTTCTCTTCTGCTGGTTCTTGACCGAAGAACCCTTAGCATAAGTGGCATCGGACTGCTCTATACGCTGAAGGTGACCGGCCACTCCGGGACCAAACAAGTCGGTCCCCAGGAAGGGCATGTCAGCAAGCTTATGCTGAGTATCCACCGGGAAGGAGGAAAGCCTCAGCCAAGCCCTGCGGCGAGAGGCCACTGCGGCTGCCAAGGAGTGGGCACAAGAATCTCCAATATTCAAGGCTGTCTGGAGCTGCTGTTTAGCGACAGCACGACCTCGGTCACGAACCTGCTTGACAGTAGTTTGCATGTCCACAGGGAGATGAGGGAGGACCTCGTCCAATGACCCCAGAAGGGCATGAGAGAAGTGTGCCATAGTAACAGCCGAGCTGGCCTGACGAAGGCCCAAAGAAGAGGCTGCACAGACCTTGCGGGCAGTGTGGTCTGTATTTTTGGACTCCTTGTCCAGGGGTCGGTCAGTGTCAGCTGAACTACCAGTACGCCCGAACACAGAGGCGGTCACCAGGCTCTCGGCCAAAGGGTGCTCTGTGGACCCCACAACAGACCTTATGGGCACCGCGTACTTGCGAGCAGATGGTGCTGGGCAGGAGGCAGGATGCTGCCGAAGTTCAAGGGCTGGGCCAACAATGGCCTCAGCCACTGGAAAGACCTCTGTCGGGGTATCCCCTCTCTGAAGAATGTCGGTGAGAGGGTACTCCGCCTTTTTTTGGATAGGCTCCAGGGGCATTTCGGTGGAATCGGAGAGGAGGCGGAGAATGCCCCGGAAGGAGGAAGGGCCTTCCTCCATCCCTGCACCGACCGACAAATCATCATCCTCAAGATGCGAGTGCAAGCCAGTGATGTCACAGTCCAAAGAGTCATGATAGAGCGGTCTACTGCCTAAGTCACCCTCGATTTGCCGAGGGCGGTCCGGGGTGACATCGACAGATGTTGGGGAAGCCCGGTGTCCTGTTGGTCCGCTTTTGAGGGCGCCCCTCCCTCAGGCTGTTTAGGTGGTGGTTCCACCCAAATCGGTGGAGAGACTGGGACAGGCCTAACTGGGAGACGGGTCAGCCCCACAGGTGGGGGAACCGAGGGTTTCGGTTCCGGAGGGGTCGGCTTTGGCCTAGGAGGTGAGAGCCAAGTGATGCCTAGGGTGGGCAGCAGAACGGACTTTTGCCCAGTCAAGATCAGCTGCTGTCACATGAGGTCTTCATAGCGCCAGAGTTTCTGCCAGAGCCTCTCCTCGTCCAAGGAGGATGAGGACCTGTGGCGTCGCCTCTTTGAGTGCTTATGGCTCTTCCTTGGTCGATCATCCGAGGGGGTCCTGGACCGAGATTGGGGAGGCCGACTCGGTCGATCGGGAGACACCGAATTGGTGAGACCCGAGGGTCCGGGACCGGTTCCTTGATTAGGACACCAGCAGGCTGGGTCTCTTCATCCAGAAAGACCAGGACCGGAGTCCTTTCCAATGAGTTGTTGGGCACAGCTGTCGACAAGGGGTCGAGGATAATTTCGACCTCGTCGGCCACTTACTTGGTCCCTTGGCCAGACGGAAGGTCTGAAAAGCCAGCGGCCGAGGTTGCGATCTCGACCGAGGTCAAGACCGTGTGTTCTTGTGACTCGGACCTCTCCCGGTCCCAAGAGCGTCTTCGTCGGGATGAAGACACCGGGTCCTTCTCCCTCTTGCGAGAGTGGGAGGAGTGCAAGCCCAAGGGTGTCTCACTCAGAGTGGGGAGAGACTGGCACATCTCCCTGAAGGAGCCCATAAAGGAGGAGCCAAGGTTAAGCGGAACGAAGAAGCTTCGACTGGCCGAAGCGCGAGCTGCTTCCTCCTCGAAGGCCTTCATCTGTTCCAGCTGTTCGGTGGAGCCCATGGCCACGGAAACCGCCCACCTAGCCACCTTCGATTTCACCCGCAGGTTTCTTTTCTCTGGTCTCCCGAGTTTCAGGCGTGCCTTGCGGTTGTCCAGGACGTTGGGATGGAAAGACAAGCAAAAACTGCACAACGAGGTAAGGATCGGTGCACGACATCTTTTGGCCGCAGGGGCACTGGCGAAATCCGGGGGATGATTTTTCCTCCACAGTCGAGACAGTGAAAGCATGATCGCTAACTCTAACGAGTTTAATTTTTAGTAAAACTGACAGTCTGAAATCCAGGGCCTACGATATACTGAGAGCATGAGGGAACCTGTATCTTCCAGCGGAAAGGAAGATCTGGCATCATGGGGCGGAGCTGAGGTATATATCACCTGGGTGGGTAGGAGGAACCAGCCTGAAGACTTCCGGCAAGATTTAAAGTGGAAGGGGACATGCCAAGAGGTGTGGATGAACAACATATCCATGCTCCTAGAAATAACATTCTCCAAATCAGGGTAGATGGGAGGAGTGATCACAGAAGGAGACATGTGGATCTCCAGGAATGCATAATGATTCTATTTTAGTGGAGCAGTCTTCCTCAGCAGCAAACTCTAGCTTCTGCATGATGCACAGTATATCATTAAATCAGGCATCCTTGTGGAGGTCTGGGTGTATAGATCACAGTGGCTTCATTACAGAAGACAGTGGAATCAGCATCAAACCTATGAACATGTTGTTCTTCCTCAGCATCCTCTCCTTTCATATCTACAAGGTCTGGATTACATTCATCTTCCTCCTCCTCCTCCTCTGGCTAAGCAAGAGAAGAAGGGACCATAGGGGTCACAGGATGCTGAGGCAACAAAGGCAGCAGCATACAGTCAGGGCCAGCAGTCCCAGAGGAACCAACAACTGACATCAATGAAAGTGACGGTAACAGTTGAGCCACTGACACTGTAATTGTCGATGGCAGGTATGGCAAAATTTGTTGAAATAATTCAGACAGTAATCAAAATCCGTACTTCACTGATGGCCCGAGAGCTCTAATTCTCCGACCCTGCCGCATCCACTATCACCAATCCCACCCAGCTGGCAATTTCCACCTTGGAGTGATTCCAGTTAGAGAGGTATACAAAGAGCTCTCTGGGCTTAATACTTCCTCCACCTGTGGGGATGATGGCATTTGTTCCAAGTTCCTGGGCAATGGTGACCTTGCCATAGCGACTCCCATTGCACACATTTTCCAAATGATCCCTCGCAGCTGGCTCCTTTCCCCATAACTGGAAGCATGCGATAAATGTCTCTATCCACAATGGTGGCCCTGTGGACACACCTAACCTCCACCTGATATTCATCCTACTCATCCTTTCCAAAGTCTTCAAGAGGCTCTTGAGTAAGCAGCTTTCTAACTTCTACTCCAACTCGGGCTTTCTGACCCTGTATCAGTCTGGCTTCCATTCTAACCACTTCACCTCCTTGTCACTGATCACATCCACTCCAGCATGGACAAGGGCATGGGCAGGGCCATCTTCATTGACTAGCCAAGGTCTTGGACACTGTAGACCACAATTTACTCCTGGATAAGCTTGCAGCCCCTGACATCTCCCCCTTTCTCTAGTCTGTTCTGTTCCCAACTAACGTTCCAGTCCCAATCAGTCAAGTTAGCCAGAAACACATCTTCCCCTCTACCGGTCACCCTTGGGGTACCTTAAGGCTCTGTCCTGCACCCTTTGCTATTCACATTTTTCATAAACGAACTCCCCTTAACTCTCTCCTCCTGTGACATGCACATGTATGCCAATGACACAGCTGTCTATGAATCTGGCCCTACTGTATGAGCCATAGAACAGCCCCTGCAAAAGGACTTCTCCAGAGTTCAAAAACTGGTTTCAGGACAACTGATTAGTCATGAACCAGAAAAAAATGGTATCTATGTTGTTTGGATCCAGTCGCTGGTTAAACTTCACCCCTGACTCACTGCACCTATGCTCCTTCCAGGGCGAGTGCCTTGACTCAGTGTCCTTGTACAAATACCTAGAGAAGCACCTGGACCAACATCTCAACTAGTCTGGTGACATCTCCCTAGTAACAGCCAAGTGCTACACAAAGCTTGGATGCCTTTACATGGTAAAGTGTTGCCTTTAGCCTCATATCAAGAAACTGGTGGTTGCATACTTCATCTTCCTCCTGCTGGACTATAGGGACACTGTCTATGCTGGTGCCATCTCCTCTGCCCTGTCCAAACTGTTAACACTATTCAATGCCTTATGCAGAATCATACAGGCGTGTCCCCCATAATACACCAAAAAGATCTCCTTTGACTACCGGCATCAATGAGGCACTCATTGCACAGCGCTCTAGTGACTGCTAGGTACTGGAGAGGTAAACTCCCAAGATGCCATGTGGATCTTTTTAAACCGGCAACAAATCACATACTCCCTCAGGTCTGGGAATGATTACCATTTACAGATCCCGTGTTTCAGGAGAAACCTAGGGCAAGCCTCAATCACCTACAGGCTACTCTCCATTTGGAACAGTCTGCTTGCCAAAATCACCTTAACGAATTTCTATCTCTTGTGTTCAGCATGCCTCCTTGATTTCATGCCCCAGTCCCGCCTACTCTGGCTGTAATGGACACAGGCCTGCTACTACATAGTGGGCCTGCTATGACATAGTGGGACCACCGGGCCTACAATTACCCTAGGGCAGCTTCCTATATGAATCTCATGGATATTGATATAACCTCTGTCCCTGCTATTGCAACGTGCATCATCTTCTGTAATTTAAACTTACTGGCACATTGCCTGTTTTATGCAATGTATGTAACATACCCTGTAGATAAACAGGAGTCTTTACTGTAATGACACAAATTGCACTTTCCTCATTATCTACATCTTGTATGTATTTGCAATGTATTGTATTATGTACTGTTGTTGTTTATACAAACTCTCATGAGTGAATTTATTCTTGTAATTTGTATTATGTATTGTTGCTGTTTTTAAGAACCCTTGTGGGCGAATGTATTCTTCTCCATTACTTTCTTAACCCCCCCCCCCGCTGCAGTTGGAAACGAGTCTTTTGGGCTCTGCTTGTTTACCTGGTAAAATATGATTAAATAAATAAAATAAAGCCATAGTGCTATCATTGATGGCGCGAGCCAACAGATTTGATGACGAAAGCGATGAAGGGACAGTGCCCATTGATGATATGCTAGGATTGGGCTGCAAACAGCCCACAGTGGGAGAAACTGAGCCAGCACTCAACCTTTGTTTCTGAATGACTCTCAAGCTGGTGTTGGAGGCCAACGAATGCGGCCTGGGACTTACCCTCACTGAAATTCAGTGGTGTCCTGGAACTGGAGGGAGATTTTTCATGCTTGTGGTGATGCTCCATTGAAGAAACCTTTTTTTTACTTCACCATTGATGAATGGTATTTTCCCTATGGTGGTGACACTATGGTTACCCAACAAGAAGACCTGTGGGGTCCCTCAGAGATAGATCCAGTGGAAGAAAGTGGGGACCCTAGGATAGATGTCAACGCTGACCACTTGGCGTTCTCAATTTCTGTGTTGATGTCTCCGGCTGAAGCACTGGTAATGAAGCAGTTGTTCACATCATGTGAGGAACATAGGCTGCAACCACAAAGTGCCTGAGCATCATCTCTAAATATCTTCATGCCCCACCAACAGAAGCAGAAACGTGGAAGCTTCTTCAGGGGAATCGATAATGGCATGCAATAACATTTAGAAAGTAAATAAAATTCAAAGATTGAAATAAAATTGACCAAAATTGACACAGGCATTATTCATGATCCAGCAAGTGGTGGACGGTGGAAGAACACACTGAGGAAGTATGGCATATGTTGGCACTACCTACTCAGCGTAGTCAGCCCCATATGGTATGGGGCTGCCCATGTTGTGTAGGTGGTGCTGAAGTAGATTAACATGGATGACCTCAATTAAGAAAGTTTCCAAGTGGTCTTGATGCCAACAGCTTACAGTTCCAAAGGTGTGGCCCTACAGAGGGAGATTTCCTCAAAGAAGATCCCACGACTTTGTGACCCAGAGGTGAGCATGCTAATTTCTGACATCACTTGATCTCCTCTCAATTTCAAAACGTAAGTAGAAAAGCAATTCTGATGAAGGTTGTTTTGCTTGTACATGTGAACCATGGGTCCTACATTCAACAAGTTAGACAGGGTTTAGCATATGCTGACACATTGGATGGAACTAGTGAGTGCTATGGCCGGCTGGCTCATAGTCACAAAAGCAGCCACATGTGTAAGCCTAGTGCCTGCGGGCAGATAATGGGCCAACATGAGAATGTGTTACATGCCGACACTGGTAAGGCTTGCCACTCTCAGTGGAGCACAGTACTGAGTTCTGTACAGAGCACAAAGGGTATGCCGCCTTAAGTCCAGTGCTGTCCCCATCTGACCTAACGAATGTGCTTGGGCCCCCCCTAGCTTGGGGGGGGGGGGTTAGGTGTGACCCAAAACCTACAGGAAGAGAATCAGACCTATGGCTAATAGGCAATTATCATATGCAGCCCTTTCATGAGGCCAGAATCTTCACATGCAGGCCTGATCAAAACACAAAACTGTAACAGGGATACTGGACCACTGGCCATCCTGGGATCACTGCTCACAACCCCATATTTAAGTTGCTACAAAGGTGCTAATCCTCAGTTAGAACCCATGCAACTGTACCAGCACATTTACATGTGCTGTGGTCACAACACAAGAATTCACTCCAAATTCCAACCACAGTTTTCAGGGTAAAGCTTAAACCAGTGGCCACTAAAATCCTGCTTTTCACTTATGCTTGCCATGTTCCAATATGGTGCCATGTGCCTTAAGGCTGTGCTTCCCATTTCTGTTTCTATGTAATTAAAATAATTCATTTAGTTGCTTGAAGAGCTCCCTCTTTATTCTCCCTGGAATGGAGAGTGACACTCAGGAGCCAATTTGAAGACATCTGCTTTCTTTTCTAGTTATGCTTTAGTTTTTTTTTTTCCTATTTCAGAGATGATTTAGTTTTTGTTAACCGGGTAGGGTGCACTAGGCAGCAACTTGCTTGTTTTCAGGCATGATCAAGGAGAGTACAGGCATAAGGACATTTCATGATTACAGACACAATGGTAGGATATTACACAGTTACAGAGACAGCTGCAAAACGTTTTACAGGACTCTTGAGGACAAGGCAAATAGGTACATTTTGATCAAAGGAGAACAGTAGTGCAATTTTGTGAGAGTGCGTGATTATGTATTAAGATGATAGCACATTAAGAGTTATACAGGAGGTTACATATCTTCAAGGAGAGTGGTACAATTAAGTTAGACATTTGCACAAGTAAGATGACAAGTAATATAGGAAGCAACATAAATAAACAAGTAGTTGCAAGTCAGAGAAGATGCAAGCAAATAATCACTAGAGGTAGAAAAAGTTATGAGCCCCTTTAAAAGGAACAGTTAAGTGCGTCATTATGCAGGAGGCAGTACCAGGTGGTTTTGTCAAGGGGAAGAAACTAAGGGCATGTACATTGGGAGCATTGCAGCATATGTACTTGAAGCTGACTTCGGAAGGTGCCATCTCTGTACTGTAGGTGAACATTTTAGGGTATGTTATTCCAAAGTTAGGGGGCCGTAGAAGAGAAAGACATCTCGCCATACCTGGTACGTGATCTGGGGACCTTCAGTAGGTCTGTGCCAAAAGATCTTAGGATGCAGCTACTGGTATTGCGTACAAGACTAGAGGCAAGAGAGCAGGATTTGGCTATGCAGAACTCTTTGGACAATTTTCCCAAGTGTAAGGTCCATGAGGGCTAAGGGTGAGGGCCATCCTAGTTTACTGTACAGAAGACAGTGATGTGTGAGATGATTACATCCAAGGGAAAAGCGGCATATATTATTGTAACCCACTGTCCATTTACCATGTAAGGGCATTCGAGGTATAAGCAAAGACAGGTAATCCATATGTAAGTTTAGGTAGTAGAAGAGAGTGCTATAGTAGGCTTAGTGGTAGAGGAAAGAAACATAGAATTTGACGGCAGATAAGGACCGCTTGGCCCACCTAGTCTGCCCATTTCCCTACCTAACAGATAAGCTGCAGATCCTAGTTAACCAACAGCCTACTTCCTCCTACCCCCCACTAGAACTGCCTTACATCTGTCCTATGCATTCTTGAATTCCCCCACTGTTTTTGACTCTACGACCTCCTCAGGAAGGCTGTTCCATGTATCCACAACCCTCTCTGTGAAGAAATACTTCCTCACATTACCTCTGAGCCGTCCCCCCTCTATCTTCAAATTGTGCCCCTTTGTTTTTGCACATCTCTTTTTCTGAAAGATGCTACCCTCTTGGACTTTGATGATTCCCTTGAGGTATTTGAAAGTTTCTATCATGTCCCCCCTCTCCCTCCTTTCCTCGAGGCTATACATCTTTATTAACTTTAGTCTTTTTTCATATGTCTTCTGATGCAGACCCTGCATCATTTTGGTTGCCCTCCTCTGGACAGGCTCCACCCTGTCTATGTCTTTGCAGAGATGGGGTCTACAGAACTGTACACAGTACTCCAGATGTGGTCTTACCACCTGTCTGTACAGAGGGCCAACAACTTCCTGTTTTCTACTGGTGATGCCTCTCCCTATGCATCCCAGTATCCCCCCTGCCCTCCTTACTGCCTTCTCACATTGCTGGCCCACCTTTAGGTCATCTGATATGACTACCCCCAGGTCCCTTTCCATTTTTGTTGTTGTCAGTATCTCATCCCCTATTGTGTACTCTTCCCCTGGGTTTTTGTTTACCAGGTGCATTACTTTGCACTTCTTTGCATTGAATCTAAGCTGCCATACATTTGACCATTCCTCCAACCTTGCCAAGCCCTTTTTCATCCTTTCCACCCCACCTTGTGTATCGACCCTGTTGCAGATCTTTGTGTCATCTGCAAAGAGACATACTTTCCCTTCCAGTCCCTCTGCAATGTCACTTATAAAGACATTAAAAAGGACCGGCCCCAGTATTGAACCCTGTGGTACCCCACTAGTAACCTTCCTTTCTTTACTGTGGACTCCATTTACTATTACCTGCTGTGTCCTGTTGTCCAACAGGTGTTTTACCCAGGCTACCACCCTAGGACCCACTCCCAGGCTGGCTAATTTGTTTATTAATCTTTTGTGCAGGACTGTCTCAAATACTGAAACCTTGACAGGCTATTCCCAGACTTGAGATGGCAACCTTACATATGGTGGTGATGTACTGGGTGAAGTCGAGGGAGGGGTCCAAAGCAATCCCATGGTATTTAAAGGCTGTGACAGTGACGAGAAGAGACGTTTGTGTCAGAACGGAGAGAGGCATGCTTGAGCTGCATAACTGAGGGAGTGTACCGAATAGCATTGCCTGGGTTTTGGTAATATTCAGCAGAAGCTTATTTTATCGAGCCAGGATTGTACTACTTGGAGGTCAGATGACAAAGTGTTATTAATACTGCTGATGTTGGGAGACTGACAGATAAGAAAAAATTACTCACCATAGTAATGTTGTTTCTTCTAATGGAGTCTTGCTGTATTCTGACATAATGCAGCTAGCTCCAGCATTTGAACTACTCAGGAGAGGAAAGAGTTAACTCTATGCTGAAGCATAGAACGTTGAGTTCGAGCTCGGTTTTCAAACCTTTGTCTGTGGTACTTCCCACTGTAACTTACGAGCAACTAACTAACAGAGTATGAAAATATGGAAATTGTTCAATATGTAAGCCAGAAGGCAACAATTTAGGCCCAAAAGACTCAAGTTGAGAACCCAAGAAGAAAAGGTAGTGACAACACTAAACACATGTATAACACAAGAAAAAGAACCCATAAAACAGGTAACCCACCCTATGAGGGAGGGTACAAGGTACACTCCTGAGGTGCAACACTGTACCTGCCAGCCCACTTCCCAAAACCTAGGTTCTGAGAGGGGAGGCAGGGGAGGAGGTCAGAATACAGCAAGACTCCATTAGAAGAAACAACATTACTATGGTAATTTTTTCTTCAAACAACATGAAGTCTTGCTGTATTCTGACATAATGCAGACTACCAAGCAGTTCCCTATGGAGGAGGGAATGCAGAACCTACTTTGGGAACAGGCTCTGCAGTACTGCTGTGCTAAACCTAGCATCACTCCTAGCCTGGACATCCAGAGAGTAATGCTTGGTGAATGTATGTATGTACTGTTTTCCAAGTGGCTGCTTTACAGATCTCTAACAAGGGTATATCTCTGGTCGCAGCTGTATCCCTAGTCGAGTGAGCCCTCCGGCCTGAGGGGGGTGTTTTACCCAATTTATCATAGCAGAATTGCATGCAAGAGACAATCCACCTGGCAACAGTTCTTTTAGTGGCAGGCTTACCTTTCCCCACCTCACCATAAGTGAGAAACAATTGAAGACAGTCATCTCTGTGAGCCTTAGGGTGCTCTATGTAGTAGCTAAGAGCTCTTTTAACATCAAACCTGTGTAACCTTCTTTCTCCTGAAGAAGAATGGTCAGTGAAAAACACAGGGAGAGACATGGACTGGTTCAGATGAAAATCTGACACCACTTTGGGCAAGAACCTTCTATTGGTTTTTAGGACCACTTTATCCCTATGGAAGGATATAAAGTCAGGTTCAACTGACAAGGCCTGTAATTCACTAATCCACCTGGCAGAAGTAATAGCTACCAGGAACACAGTTTTCCAGGTTGAGTACTTCAACTCGGCCGAAGCCATAGGTTCAAAGGGGGGCTGCACGAGCTGTGCAATGCAGACATTGAGATCTCAAGCAGAAGTCGGTTCTCCAAAGGAAGAGTTAATATGAACAAGACCTTTGAAAAACTTACTGAAAACATGATGAGAAGCCAGGGAAGAGCCCTTCCCTGCTGAATGAAATGCAGAAACTGTTGCTAGGTGAACCTTCAGAGTTGCAGGCCTAAGGCCTAGACCACTGAGGTGAACCAGATAATCTAAGGCTGTGGAGATGCCTGCAGAATCGGGCACAATGCCTTTCTGAGAACACCAAATGCTAAACGTCTTTCATTTGGAGTTACAAGTCTTTCTAGAAGAAAGTTTCCTTGAAACCTTCAAAATATCCAGAACTCCCCGAGAAAGATGCAGGCCTGCGTATTCTAACTCTTTAAGAGCCAGGCCTTCAGGTTGAGAGACTGGAGATTAGGATATCAGATCCTTCCCTGGGAGGAGGACATAAGATTGTATCTCCTGGGAAGAGAAAGGGGACGTGACACTGTCAGAGACAGCAGCAGAGGATACCAAGGCTGTCTGACCCAGTCTGGAGCTACTACTATCACTGTGCAGGGTTGAGTTCTGATTTTGATCAGGACTCTGAACAGCAGAGGGAAGGCATAGAGAAACCTGTTCTTCCAATGCAAGATAAGAGCATCCTGGGGCACAGTCCCCAGGAGTGGAGGTCTGCAACAGAACAGAGGAAGTTGATGATTGTCCGGGGCTGCAAAGAAATTTATCTCTGGAGTGCCCCACCTGGAGAAGATGACCTGCACGATAAGGGGGCCCAGGGACCATTTGTGATGTCCCTGGGATATTCTGCTCAGAGCATCTGCCAGTACATTGTCCTTCCCTGGAAGGTGAACTGCTACTAGGGAAGTCTGAAGAGAATAGGCCAGAGAACACAGTTTCATGGCTTCTGTGCACAAGCCCGTGGACCGAGTTCCCCCCTGTTTGTTGATGTACCACATTGTGGTCGTGTTGTCTGTTCTGACTTGGACCACCTTGCCTCTGACTGAATCTGAGAAGCACTGAAGGGCTAGGAACACTGCCCTGAGTTCCAGGAGGTTCATATGAAGGAGAGACTCCTGTGGAGACCCGACCCCCCTTGAGCTGTCAGGGCTCCCAGGTGGGCTCCCCAACCTAGGAGGGAAGCATCTGTAGTTAAAACTACTGAGGGGGCTTGAGGGAGAAATGGGACTTCTTGTCTGAGGTTGTCCTGATCCAGCCACCACTGGAGAGCTTGGACCAGAGTCTGAGTTACTGGAATCAGTTTGGTGAGAGAATCCTTTTTTTGAGACCAAAAAGACCCTAGGTGGAACTGAATGTCCCTCATCTGAAATCTTGCTCCCTGTACCACTGCAGTGGAAGCTGCCATGTGGCCCCGGAGTTGGAGGAACTGTCTTGCTGGATGAGAGACCTGAGGTCGAAAAGATGAAGCAAGATCTACTAGGGTCTTCACCCTTGCCAGGGGAAGGAAAGCTTTTGCTTGGGTAGTGTCACTTTCTATTCCTATGAAGGTAAGAAGTTGAACTGGTTCGAGGACAGACTTTGGAAGAGTGAGAAAAAAAACCAGTGAACTGAGCAAGTCCTGGGTGGTTTGTAGAGCTGACCTGACCTGGTGAGATGACTGACCTACAATGAGCCAGTCGTCTAGATATGGGAAGATGGTGATACCCTGTCTTCTGAGGTAAGCCACCACTACTCTCGGAGCTGATGTTAGGCCGTATGGCATGGCCCTGAATTGGTAATGGCCTGAAGGCAACTCAAACCTGAGGTATTTTGTGTCGGAGCACCTGATAGGGATATGGAAGTAGGCATCCTTAAGGTCCAGGGATGCTAGCCAATCTCCTGACCTTAGAGAGGGAAGGATTATTCCCAGAGTTACCATTTTGAATTTGGGTTTTGAAATGTGTTTGTTTAAATTCCTTAGGTCTAGGATGGGTCGCCATTCCCCTGTTTTCTTTGGGGTAAGGAAGTACCTGGAGTACAGTACTTTTCCCCTGTGCTGAGTAGGAACCTTCTCTACAGCTCTGAGAGCTAAGAAGAGAGGAAAACTCTGCCTCTAAGGTGAGGGCTTCTGAGACAGATGCAAGTGGAAAAGACCTGGCCCTCTTTTTTGGGAACTTTTTGAAGCTGAGGGACAGTCCCTGGCTTACTACTTCCAGGACCCACTTGTCTGAGGTCACAGACTTCCAGGCCTGAAAGTAGTAAGCCAGCCTGCCTTCTACTGGGATTGGGGAGTCAATCCGGGCTGACATATCAGGGTATCTGCTTGGCAGGAGCCTTACACTTGGAGGAGGGAGCAGCCCTGCTCATCCCCCTCCTGCCCCTCCTTCTGAAGAACCCCCTCTGTGGGAAGGGAGAGGAGGCCTGGGTTTGGTAAAAAGGCTTGTGAGAAGGCCTGCCCCTGCCCCTAGACTGCTGCTTTTGTGGAGTTGCTTGCCTTTCCTTGGCCTGTGCACTCCTGTAAGTGGTCCTGTATTCATCCATTTTCTTCATGTAAGCCTCTGTCTGCTCCCCAAACTGAGTTACCCACTACAGGAAAATCCATAGCCTTATTTTGGGTATCCTCTGAAAGGCTAGTACACCTGAGCCAAGCATGCCTTCGGAGAGACACAGATGTAGCCATGACTCTAGATGCCACATCACTGGAGTCCACAGCAGCGTGAAACTGTACTTTAGATGCCTCAATTCCATCTGCAGCCACCTCTTCCAGCTCCTTGGCTAGCTGGGGGAGGCCTGTTTAGCCAGTTCCAGAATAGTATCCCATCTAGACTTCTGGTATCTGGGTGTGTAGGCCATGTAGTCCCGAGGAGGATGCCAAATATTGTTTTTTGGCCATGGCATCAACCTTTCTGGAGTCCTTGTCTGGGGTGAAGCCAAAGAAATGTTAGCCCTGTCACAGGCTGCAGACTGCACTACCCCAACATGGCTGCTATGATTATAAAGGAACTCCGTACCTAAGCCTGATAACATACACCTCCTGTCCATTCTTTTGTCCACAGGTGGTAATGAATTAGGAGTTTGTAAAATTTTTTGTGTCTGTTTCCCCAAGGACTTACGAAGAGGGATAGACAAGGTTTTGGACTCTGGGATGTCCATCATTTCCACGATATCAGGCTCTTCTTCTTCCTCAACAGCTTCAACCAAGGGAAGATGAAGGGGTTTCAGCTACCTTCTTGTAAAACAAGAAGTGTGAAGGGAACTCAGAAAGCCTGAAGGGGAGACATCAGAGGGCCTGTCTGGGGAGTTGTCTGGTTCAATGGGCACATCCAGACCCCCCCTGGTCATCATCATCATCATCATCAGGATAGTTTTCGTCTCCCTCTCACTCATCATAGAAAGTCTCTGGATCGTAATCCAAAGGAGATGGATCCGACTGAACTGACCGCCTAACTGGCAGTACCGGTTCGGACGGAACCGGTCTAAGTGACTGAACAATACTAATCGCTATGGCTATTTCATCCGCGGTTGGAGAATGCGGTACTGGATCCGAACCGGCAGACTTGTGTTTTTTTGATGGAACCGCCCTCAGGGTCGGCTCTCCTTTTGCCCGAGGAGGTATCACCTAGGTCACTCGGTACCTCCTCAGGTTCGGCTGCAACTGGCCATCCGGATCTACGGACTTCTAGGCCTCCCTTTCCTTCAGCCTACTCAGTCTTTTATCTTGAGTGGGTTAGGAAAGTTTTTACAGATTTGGCAGTCTGACTTGAGGTGGACAAACTCCAGACAATAAACACAGATGAGGTGGGGGTCGGCCTTGGCAAAGGCCTCCCCACACTCAGTACAGTGTTGAAACCGAGTGGGACCGGTTTTCTTCTTGGGTTTCTCGGACATGGCCAACCTACCAGATTACCCTATAGCAGCTTTTAAGCCAGGTAATAAAACCGATCGGTTACAAACCGTGTCACGGGTTTTGAAAAAGAACCAGAAAAATTGCCAGTTCTTTTGAAACCATTCGGTATCGGAACACCACTCTAATCCCAGAAATTAATAAATAAAAACAGGAGACGTAACAAGGTCGGTTCCAAACCGGACCGACCGGAAAGAAACCGATGAAAAGAACAATTTCCAAACTGTTTTATAAATAAAACAAAGTCACTACCCATCTACACACTACCTGTACTTTAGACAGAGGCTGGAAATCCGAAAATAACAAAAATATACTGTTTAAAACTGAACACTTCACTTTTTTACCGAACCGAGCAGAGGAAATCTCCGGAGCGACTTCACTGTTAGGCGGAGTAAAGAATCTGACGGTTACACTGGGAAGTACCACTGACAGAGGTTTGAAAACCGAGCTCGAGCTCAACGTTCTATGCTTCAGCATAGAGTTAACTCTTTCCTCTCCGGGGCAGTTCAAGTGCTGGGGCTAACTGCATTATGTCAGAATACAGCAAGACTTCATGTTTGAAATACCACATCATCTGCGTAAAGAAGAGGGGTAGTTTTTTAAACACTGATAGATGGAGTTTATATGAAGGGAAAATAACAGTGGCCCAAGGATTGAGCTTTGGGGGATGCCACGTGTGGTAGGAAGAAAGTCAGAGTAGGTTGAACTGATCTTAACTCTTTGCTTCCTGTTGGTAAGACAACTGGTGAACCAAAGTAAAGTATGTTCGGAGACCCCTAGAGAGCTTAATTTACTGATCAGAATCTGATGATTGACCATGTCGAGGGCTTTCGTTAGGTATATAAATACCGCCCCAGCATATTCCCCTGTCTAGGGAGGTGAAGATGGTGTTAGTGTGAGCAATGCAGTCATGGTACTGTGACCTTTTCGAAAGCCGTGATGGGCAGAGTAGGTTATAGCTATCAAGGTATGAAGTAAGTTGGGAAGAAACAATTTTTGCTAATACTTTACTTAGTACTGGAAGAATGACGATGGTTATGATTTTCACGTTGCCTTTTTTGAAGACTGGGATAATGTTTGCTTGCTTCCAATCAGTGGGGACAGTGGAGAAAGAGAGGGAAAGGTTGATAATCCTTGTTAGTGGCGAAGCCAATTCTTTTTTTTTTTTTTTTTTTTTTTTAACACGTCTTTCTTTCTCACTCCACTCTCCTGAACTCTTTCAGGAGTGGTCACACGAGGTCCTTGATCCTTGTCCCGCCCGTCTGAAGCCTCTCTTGCCCCTTCCATCTGCCGCTGCTACCGCCTGGGCCCCCGGCTCTGAGTCACTAGAGGCAGGACCGCCAGATGAGCTCCTCCTGGCACTCTATCTATAATCTAGTCTCGTGGAGCATGGCGGATGGGAGCACACAGGCAGCAAGAGGAAGGCCCGACCCCCCCCATCACCTATCAGGAGGTGGAAGGTGTTTCTGTATTTTCCTCATTTCGCCCTCACCCCCAACCCCCAGGCTGAGCCGCGATATGCAGAGACGCCAGGGAACGTCTTGTCGTGGCTCCACAGCCCTCTAGCTAAGCCCTGTCATGTTGCGGTACCTCCAGCCTCCCACTGGAGGTCACTGCGCGGCACGGTCCCTGATCCCCTGAGGAAGAGAGATGTCCTGGACGCCGATCCTTCCTCACCCTGCCGACCCCCTGTGGCCCAGGCTCATTCTCGAATCCTCGGCCAAGCGCGGGTACAAGGTGTAGTGTCCAGCACCTCAACCCCTAGCCAATGGCCGCAAAGCCAATTCTTGAGCTGCTATTTTTATTAACCTAGGCTCCAGGCCATCCGGTTCTGCTGATTTTGATTCAGGAATTAGTCTAAGTAATTTAAGAACCTCCTTTGTTGAGACCTTTTTGAAAAGGAAGGAGGGATGAGTAGGGACTGGAGGTGGTAGTGGAGGGCCACCAGTATGTGTATTAAGTATGTCAAGGGTTGGGGAGAGATCAATAAACAATGCACTGAATGCGCTGGAGATGGAAAGGGGGTTATTACAGTTTAGTCCGTCGATTTCAAAAGTCTGGTGTGACGGCAGAGTTGGAACATGCAGGGGCAGTTTTAAGGAGGTTCCAAAATTGTCTAGGGTTTTTATTAGATGAGGTCAGATGTGTTTTATGGTAATTGCTTTTGTTCCTTTGAATTTCTTACTTAGCCTTATTTCTGAGGGCTCTGTATGTGGCTCAATCTGTTGGGCTATTAGTTTCCTTGAAAGAGGCCCATTGTTTGTCCCTTTCTTTCAAGAGCGACAATAGTGGACCCGTAAGCTATTTAGTCTTATGCCTCACACCCTCCTAGTTGTAATGAGAACATGTCTGTTCTGCTGTACTAGAAATATTATGTTAAAGCGAGTTAAGGCCACGTTTACATCAGTTGTGTTCCAGAGGTCAGACCAGTCTTGACTGACCAGGTCAGCTTTGAATTGTGCAACATCCAGTTTAGAGTAGTTTCGAAAGTGTATAGTACGGGGAGGTGCTCTGGGCACATTAGTTCACCAGACACAGAAAACTAGAGAGTGGTCACTTAGGTTATCGGGGAGGATACCTGAGCAGACAATCTTATCCACATCAGGAGCTAGGACCCAGTCAATGTGGGTAGCTGTGGTGGTGTTATTGGATAGTCTGGTAGGTTGTGTAATGATTTGGTTAAGCAATAATTTGTTAAGGTGTGGCTCAGGATCTTTTGTAGCCTGACCTAACCAATTTATCTTGAAATCACCGAGGATTACAAAGTCATTGTTTTTAATAACTGGGGCACTATATCGATAAGGGAGGGTAGTTCAAGTTGACTTGAGGCTGGGGGGAGGTAAGCACAGAAGATGTGCAGCTTCTTTGACTTGCCAAGGGTTAGTGTGCCATGACATATTTTATGGGCTGCAGAAGTAAGGGTATGTGGAGGAGTAGGAGTGGAGACGTTATGATGGGATTTGTAATACAGCATTGTACTACCTCCCTGCTTGGGAGGAAGACTGTCATTTCTTATTAAGCTGTAGCCTGCTATATTGCACAAATTATCTGCAATTGAGGGCTTAAGCCAGGTTTCGGAGATGCACAGGATGTCTGGCTGGTGGTGCACAGTCCACAGTGTAAGTTCAGTTAGGTTCCGGAGTAAGCTTCTAATGTTTAGGTGAACTATTTTGAGGCCCTTCACTTCCTGCCAAGGGGTGGGCGTGGGGAGAGTGTGGCAATTATTAGTCCAGGGTTAAGTTCTACATCACCAGCAATCATTAGCAGCTTGTGCAACCATAGGATTAGGGTGATAAATTTGAGTCTTTTTAGATTCCTTTCTTTGGGTAGAGGATGCCAGTAAGCTTTTGATGTCTGCCGGTCCATAATATACCACCCTCTAGATGTGATAAGGTCCTGGGGTGCGTAGGAGTTGGTGAGGGTCGATGAGAGTATTCGACACTCAAAAGTTGTCGGGGGTAAACAACAGGAGGTGTAATGCAGCGTGTAAGGAGAAAATGACAGCCAATATGATGAGCATACTTTCTATCTGAGCCATTTTAAGGAGACGGGGAAGCAGAAGCTCTGTGGCAGAGCAAGTGAAGGGAACAGCAGAGGAGTAGGCAGGGCTACCGGCCAGGCGGCACTAGATGTGGTAGGGAGTGCCTCTGCAGATCTGGTGTCTGACCTGTAGAGAGGCGCATGAGAATGAAACCTAGCTGTAGGTATGCAGGGTCTAATTATTAGCTCTGAGTGTGGGACGGGTGTCCCTAGTGGTAAGATCCTATAAGGAGCATATGGAAAAGTAGGTATTTATTACGTGACCTCAGCAGCCTGATAGGGTTTACCTCCTATGTAAGGAGGAACTACTAGCAGGCTGTATGGCTTAGGGGATAGAGAGACAAGACTATGAGGGTTGTAAACTGGGTGTAATGGGTTTGAGCCCCATGCTAAGCACAAATGAAGGTCTCATGGGAGCATGACAGGGTGCCCTTGGGAATAGACTAGGGAGATGAATATAGTGCACTAGTCTTATAGTACAGCATTGAGGATTTTAAATGTTAGAAACTAAATAGGATCCAATGGTGACCCCTAGTGATTGTAAAAAATAAGTGGCAGAAGGGTTATTGGGGAGGTAACATCATGGAGTCATGTGATATATATATATATATATATATATACACACACACACACACACTATTAAGGAGCTGCTTGCCCAGGGTTGGAAGGGGGTAGGTGGGGCAGCCACCGCATAAGTGGCAGTGGGTCTGCATGTCCTGCTGACCAAAATGTTGCACCGGGGACAGAGTTCTTTCCAGCAATCTTGCTCAGTACCTGCCGAAGCTGTGCAGGCATCTGGGGGTCTGGTGAAGTCCACGGTAACTTGCTGGAGGAGGGAGGAAGCCTCCTCGATCTTGGTCCTGTAATGCCTGCCGATGTTGTACAAGCGTCTGGGGCCAGGTGAAGTCCATGGTAACTTGCTTGGGGGGAAGCCTCCTCAATCCTGGCCAAGTAATGCCTGCCAAAGCTGTGCAGGTGTCCAGGGGTCCGGTGAAGTCTGCGGTAACTTGCTTTGGGGGTTGGGGAAGCCTCCTTGATCCTGGCCCTGTAATGCCTGCCGGAGCTGTGCAGGCATCTGGTGGTCCTGTGAAGTCCGAGTAACTTGCTGGGGGGGCCTCCTCGATCCTGGTCCTGTAATGCCTGCTGAAGCTGTGCAGCCATCGGGAGGTTCGGTGAAGTCCGCAGCAACTTGCTGGGGGCGGGAAGCCTCCTGATCCTGGTCCTGTAATGCCTGCCGAGCTGTGCAGGTGTCTGGGCTCCGTGAAGTCTTCAGTAACTTGCTGGGGGGAAGCGTGCCAAGCCTCCTCAATCGGACCCTGTAATGCCTGCGAACTATGCAGGTGTCCAGGAAGTCCATGTAACTTGCTGGGGGGCTCTCGATCCTGGCCCTGTAATGTCGCAAAGCTGTGCACGCATCCAGTGGTCCGTGGTGAAGTCTGTGGTAATCTTGCTGGGGGCCCCTCGATCCTGCAACTCCTTTTACTGTCTCTGCCCTAGTCTGCCTTTATCCTCTCCCTTTTTTTTTTTTACTATTTCTTTTTATCCTCCTACTACTGCCACTGATCCCTCTCTCAGAGCTTCCCTCGTAGATCCCAATCTGCAGCCCCAAGGAGTCTGCCCCTAGAGTGCTAGCACGACCCACATACCTTCAGGGCCTCAGATTATCCTCTGGGCAGGGCAGAGAAGATCCCCCATCTCCCCCTAAGCACTGTCTGGGAGCGCGCACAGCAGAGTCTGCTTCTTTGGTTCTGCCTTGGAACCCACGCTGAGGCTCATCACCTAGATCAGGGCAGGGTATTTTCCCGGTGTTCTGGAAGATCCTCTACGTTGGCGTGCAATGAGGACAAGGCTGCCGGCGTGTGCAGAGACAAATGTCGAAGCTGGTCCTCTGCCAACGTCTACCCTTGCATAGAGCATCTCCCCAGCCGCATCGACCACCCTGAGGTTCCCCCAACAGGTGGCGGTAAGGCAGCAGAGAGTATGATCCCCCCTCCCTGGAGAAGGAGAGCAGCCATCGGTTGCTCGATCCTTCTCCCTCCCGGCCGACCCCCGTCGACCAGAGTCCACTCCCAAACCCGGGTCACCAGTGTGGTGCGAGGTGTGGTGTCCAGCACCTCAACCCTCAGCGCCACCGAGCCGGCATTTTTATCCTCTCTCTTCACAGTTTATTGCTGTTTGTTTACAGATTTCCTGGACAATCCATGTTATCAGTTCACCTCCTCAATACAACAAACAGAGCTATGCAAACATGACCACATAAATAATAGAAACATAGAAGTTGACAGCAGATAAGGACAGCAAGGTCCATCCAGTCTGCCCATTTCTTTTTCTACCTTATGAATGTGCCATCAGCATTTGCTCTGTCACTGGTCTATCTATTCATACTTATCTGTATTGCTCCCTTAAGCCTATCCCAGGCCCGTTTGAATCCCTGCACTGAATTCATATCCACTACTTCCTGAGGTAGGCCATTCCATGCATATCACCTCTCTCCCTCCTTTGCTCAAGGGTATACATACTGAGTTCCGTTAATCTGTCCTGATATGTTTTCTGATGCAGTCTCTGCACCATTTTGGTTGCCCGTCTCTGGACTGCCTCAATTTGGTTAATGTCCTTGTGAAGGTGTGACCTCCAGTACTGTACACAGTACTCCAGATGGGGCCTAACCAGTGTCTTGTAAAGAGGGATTATTACCTCCCTCTTACAACTTGTGATACCCCTACTAATACACCCCAACATCCCCCTAGCCTTACCTACTGCTTTAGTGGTCTGCGATGATGATTTCAGGTCATCTGTGATGATGATGATGCCCAAGTATCTTTCTTCCCTTGTGAGTGCCAGCAACTCCCCTTCCAACCTATAAGTGGCTTCAGGGTTTCTCTCCCCTACGTGCATGATCTTGCACTTCTCTGCGTTAAACCCCAGTTGCCACTGTTCCAACCATTTTGCCAGTTTATCCAGATCTCTTCTTAATCTGCCCATCCCATCTGGATAATCTACTCTGTTGCAGATCTTGGTGTCATCTGCAAACAGACAAACCTTATCCTCCAGGCCATCTGCAATGTCACTGATGAAAAGACACTGAAGAGGACCGGCCCCAGGATTGATCCCTGAGGTATCCCACTTGTGACTTGCATCTCTTCTGACTGTATACTGTTTAAGACCACTCTCTGTTTTCTGCCCGTCAACCAGTCTGCTACCCAGTTGACCAACGTCTGACCCACCCCGAGCCTACCCAGCTTATTGATCAATTTTCTATGTGGAACAGTATCGAAAGCTTTGCTGAAGTCAAGGTAGCGACATCAACTGCTCCCCACTGGTACCTCTCCTGTGCTCAGAGACTCACTAAACAGTTCAGATAATGGCTCTGTCTAGTTTCACCCTTAGCTCCTTTAGTACCCTGGGATGTATGCCATCAGGTCTCACTGACTTGTCCACCCTGAGCTTATCGAACACTTGTAGGACACTTTCTTTTGTGAAGGGACTAGTGCACATCTCCTCCCCCTGTGTCCATGGTGCTGAGCTGTGGGCCCTGACCTACCTTCTCCTCAGTAAATACTGAGCAGAAGTATCTATTTAGGATAGATGCTTTTACATGGTCCTCCTCCTCACACAGCCCCTTATCCCCTCTGATCTTAGCAATACCCCCTCTGGACTTTCTCCTTTCACTAATGTATCTATAGAAAGTCTTGTCACCTTCTTTTACTTTCATGCTAGTGTTTCCTCGGTTTGGGCCTTTGCCTGCCTTACTGCCTTCCCTGCTTCCCTTAAGGAAGTTTGGTATGCCTCCCTATCTTCATCCCACTGTGTTCCCTATTTCCTGAAGGCCAGCCTTTTGGCTCTGATCTTTTCCGCTACTGTTTTTGAGAACAAAAGTGGTTTCCTTCTTCTTTTGCACTTCCTTTTCTCTCTAATGCAACGGGATGTTGCTTCAAGTACTGCATCCTTAATACCTACCCACTTTGCCTGTACCCCCTCACCTGTATTTCTTCTTTCCAGGGCTAGCTTAACTCTGTTGGCCATCTTATCAAAGTCAGCTCCTCTGAAGTCCCATATTTTTGCCTTGGAATGGGATGATTTAGTTCTAGTGGCCAAATTGAACCATATCATGTGATGGTCACTGGCCCCCAGGTGACCTTCTACCTGGAGATCTGTGATCCTTTCCCTGATAGTCAGTAATAGATCTAGGATAGCCCTGTCTCTTGTGGGCTGTTGTACCAGTTGTTTGAGGACCTCCCCCTGCAAGGAATCCACTATGTGTCTAGTTCTGGCAGATGTTCCTGCTGGTACTGACCAATCTGTATCTGGCATGTTCAAGTCTCCCATTATCAAAACCTCCCCCTAAGCTGTCATGTTTTGTATATCTTCTAACAGTAAAGTATCTATGTCCTCCCCCTGATCTGGAGGCCTGTAGACAACCCCAGTTCATATAGATGTCCCATTTCCTGTTTCCAGGGTGACCCACAGTTCTTCCGTCTCCTTGCATGTATTCTGAATTTCTGTAGCTTTGATAGTTTCATTGACATAAAGGGCCACTCCACCCCCCCACCCCCTTTTTGCACCTCAGTCTCTTCTTGAACAGTACATAGCCGGTACTGAGTCTCCCAAAGTGTGGTTACTGGTGAACCATGTCTCGCTAATAACTACTAACAGCAGTTTAGCCTCTGTCATTATTGCCTACAGGTCTGGGATCTTGTTTCCCAGACTACGAGCATTAATTACATGATTTTCCACTGGCCAGATTTTGGTGTGTTGGTTGTTGGGCGAAGACTGACATTTCCCCTGTGCGTTGTATGGGGAGCTGAACCTTTTCCCTTACTTGGTGATGCAAATGAACTACAAACATGCCGAACTCGTGTTTGATCACTAGCTGAGGGGGCAGGGGTGTTCTTCCCATTCGACGTATCAGGTGCTGCACCCCTCTCCCCATTTGCTAGTTTCCATATTCTGCAAAGACATCAAACTTCTGCCTCAATGCACTGACTCCCTCCTTAGTCAGATACAGTCCATCAAATTTAAAGAAATTTTGCTCCCAAAATTGTTGCCAGTTACCTACAAATTTGTGTCCTTTTTCCTGGCACCAGCCAAGGAAGCACAGAAATCGCCAGCAGAAGGCAGAGACTAAGGAAACTACAGTACATAGCAGACTTGGAAGTAAGAAAGTGACACAAACAATTGTAACAAAATTAAAAAAGGTAATCAAGAAATAAGAGTGAACAGCATTTAAAGGAAGAACTGGGATGGTGTTTTAAGGCATTTCAAATGATTTTCTTTCACTTTTCATGCACTCACTTGTTCTACAGCTGGGTCTAATAAAATGTGTTGTATGCCTTAGCAACATTTTTCTCTGTTGGTCCCCTGAATGCTTTTATATTCCTTCCTTATTATAATGGATGTTATTACCAGGATTAAAGTTCTTTCCTAAACCATAAATGTATTTTTACGACCCTGAACAAAGATGTAAAATATTGACTCACCTGAAAAATTAAACACTAGCATTGCATTTCCACCAAGAAACACATCTAACAGCAGCTGAGTCGATAAAACCTAGAAAGCACTGGATAGGACATATTTATTTTGCTGCACATAACTAAGTCCTATTTTTTTCTACAGTTAACTGACCCAGGGAAGTCCAGCTGATATGTAACATCTCATTTCCAGAGGAGTTTGGCTGCCACCCATTGCCGCAACTGGGTGGACTGGAGCACTAAGAGGTTTCCCGATCTGCCCAGTGTCACAAAGTCAATATCTGGCTCTAGTGGAGTTTAAACCTGTGATGATCTCCTGGTTTTGAAGCCTGTGCGCTAACCACTAAACCACACCGACTAAGTTTTACGGCATAGTAGCTCCGACGAGTATGTAACTTGTGACATTTTTGCTACAAGTAGGGATTCAGAAGGCAGATATCTAATTATTTAAAGCAATGCTTTAAATCTACGTTGCTTGTAGCTATATATGTAACCCCTTTGTTACTCGGGGTTACTAGAATCCCAGTAAGACCTAGTGGTAGGCAGGGAAGGCAGCTTGTGAAACTCCAGTTAAATGGGTTTCACACTGTCTCACTCTGTCCTCAGCCACAGCTGAGACTTGAGAGATGACATCACTATAGAACTGTCACAGCTGCATGAGCCACATTGGAATCTACAGCTCAGGGAGTGAGTTTAGAACTTTGGGAAATTCAAAGGCATTCTTCTTCAGTTTGTCCTAAAGCAAACAGGAAGGAAGTCAGTCAGTCTGCAGTTTGTTTCAAAGAAGGAAGTGTTCCTGTGTTTACCTTTTTTTAAAGTGGTGGAGACCGCTCCCCCGGTCTCAGTGCCCCCCCTCCCTCTGGGGGGGGAGTTCTCTGTGGGTTCCAGGGGCAATCCCCTTCTCCCACCATGGAAGGAAGCTGCCTGGTTTTATTTAGTCTGTTCTGTATAACAGCAAAGGTTATAGTACTTCGCCTGTGGGGCACCTGCAACTAATGGGTGAGTGTTTGGCTCCATTTGAAGGGGCCAATAAATTGTTTTCTTCAGTTGGGAAATGCATGTGGACTGCTATTTGGGAGGACTATGTTACTAGGACGAACAAATGGAGCAGTCAAACAGTCTAAACTTTTATTGGATTTCAAGTAATGCTGTAGAGGGGGTGCTTCAGGTCATCCACCGTTCAATCTACATTTTAAAGTTCTAAAGTTTTCTGTGTGTATCCAGAGAAATGGCCGGGTATGGGCTGTGGGAGCTGGAGGTGGGAAAACCCCATCTTTAGTAACCAGGTCCACCTCTACGGATTTCTTCTGTGTTTTCTACTTGCCTTATGCACTTGGCCAGTGATGGGGTGGGTACCCAGAAGTGGGTCGCAACTTGAAAATCTCTCTAGGAGTCGCAGACTCTAAGTGGTGTGGGGAGCCACAGGATGGGAAAATTACTCCTTGTTGGCTGGGAGTCCAATTGGAAGTAAGAAAACAAATCTCTCTAGGAGTCACAGACTCTAAGTGGTGTGGGGAGCCACAGTTTGGGAGTCTCCTTGTTTGATGGACTGTCTTTCCAAGTAAAGTTTGGGTTCATTTTTCAAGTGGACCATCAGTCAAGTGGCCGGCAGGGGAGCCGGGCCAGTCGGGCTATGTATCCAAAGCACATGCAAAGTCCGGGCTGAGTGCCTGGTGGGTCCACAACAGACAACTGTAGTAATGTGTTCATTCTTCAAATGGACCGCTTGGTTAACCTCTAATCTGCACATACAGTAACGTAGTCCTTTGGGGACCATGCATGCTTTGTTTATGTTCAGTTAGTTAATAAATAAACCACACTGAAAAATCCAATTCTGGTTCTGGACATTACAGTTATTGCTTCCTGTAGTTTGATTTACTTGGGTGCCCTGTGCAGAGTAGCAAACCTAGATCCCTTGTGCCAGGTAACCTCATCCTCCCCAAACCCAGGATCCCCCACCAGGTATTGCTGCCAACGCCAACAGCATGCCACCTGTCGTTTTAGTAAAAAGGCAGGGGTGGGAACCCTTACAAAAATGGAGGCACCGCTTTGGATTTGTTCGGGAAGGAAGGTGCTTGGGCAAGTGGGCTAGCGTTTTGGCTATCTGGCAGTCGGTAGCCCAAAAAGTTAAACAATTTCTAGTGTGTTGCTGTGTGCTGTGAATAACCCCATGCTGCTGTTTAAAAAATGCCAACTGTTTACCAAGGAGCTGTAAAGCCAAAGAGTGTGTCCTTGTCCTGCATTAAAAATTGTTTACAGCGTTTTTTTCAGTTTTAAAATGAATTTCTGTGAAGGAAAGTGTGGAAAACTAGGGGTAGCAACTGAGAAAATATGCCCTGGATGTTTGAAATGCTTTTAAAATGAATTTCTGTGAAGAAAAGTGTGGAAAACTAGGGGTAGCAACAGAGAAATTACGCCCTGGACGTTGGAAATGCTTTCTGTGCAATGCTAGAGACTGCAGAGTTAATGGCAATATTACATGGTTGAAATAGGCTCCCGCCGTGGAGTCAGTTGAGGAAAAAAAAAAGTGCATTTTTCAGTTTAAATTTGCCTGCTCGGCGGTGGCGTGAGGAGGGAGCCTATGAGGAAGAAGAGGCTCATTGCATGGCGTCGTGTGGTTGGTCGGTTTGCCATTAGTCCCGCCCCTCAGCCAGCTCTTCAGAGTCTGCTTCAGCATTCGAGAGGAGACAGAGAGTAGATGCGTGTACTGGCAGTGGAGAGTCGCAGGAATCAAAGCGCTGTAAACAGTAAAAAGTGACTTTCTAGTTAAAATTGGGCTCAACCCGCATATCGATCGTGGGATCAGTGAACTGTGTGGTTAAAACGACGATCGCGGAGACTGCCCGCCCGTTTGCATTCTGAGGCCTTCAAAAATCTGGCTGCAGGCCGTTTTACCCCATCGCAGCAAGCTAATACAATAACAGTGAGTAAATAATTACAAACTGCTCAAATCAGTGATTTTCAGTAATGCCATATAAAATGTGTGTGCAGCTGTACAGTCGCTTTGCAAGTAGCGATTGTGTGATGTCCTGCTAGCAAGTGCAAGGCTGTAAAGCCATTAAATATGTGCACAAGCAAAGAAAGTACCCTCAGTTTAAAGTTTGCAGCCAGAGAGAGACTGGGTTGTAAAGAGTACAACACTAGTAGAAGCAGGCAATCCCTGAAACCTGAAGTTTTAAAGGACTGTAATTAAATGAATGTTGCCAGCATGTGAAAAGTCCAAGGAAAATCCTGCAAATGTGTGAACAGCCAGAACAGAGCAAGTTGTGCAGTTTGAGTAAAAGTTATTAGTAGCTGATGTAAATCGAGACGCAGTGAGCTTGAACCAAGTCTGAATGTTGATGCACAGGAGTGCTGCGCCGCCATTACAGGGTGGGTAGTAAAGTAAACAGCAGCAGAGGAGCCATTTTAAAGCTACAGAGTGTGTTCATTAAAGTGGGACTTTCAGTTACAGTGAACTTTTGTTTATTTTTCTGCAGTTATGGCCTCAGGACCAGCTCGTTACCTGGATCATGCCCGGGTTGCAGTAACAGCAGCAGTAAATAGATTGAAAGATATTGAAAAGTGGTGCTATAGAGGGCAACTCCCTCCTGATGTGGCAATTCCTTATTATCCAGTGCGTGTATGCCAGATGTGTTTGAGTGCTGGAAGGGATGTCTTCATGATTCCTCACTGTGCTGGATGCCTTCAAAATAAAGAAGCTTGTATAAGCCTCCAATTCGTTTGACTCCACATGGACAAAAATTCAAGAATTCTGCAGTTGGCAGCACACGCATCAGGCAGAGCCTGTGGAGGAAGGTCCTGGGGTGTGGCACAAAGTTAGAGTGCAGAATGGAGACTGAATCTGAAAGTGAAGCATTGGATGCTGGATCTCAGAAGGCAAGTTCAGATAAAGCTTCAATAAGCCCCTGGGTGGGGGCCTAGCCCAAGTCTCGAAGGTGAAGATGAGATGCGGGAGGCATTTGAATGGAGAGTCTCGACCTCCGGCTCCCAGTGACGAATGGATAGTCTCGGGGTGAGAACTAATGCTCACTCCTGGGCTCCAGATCCTCAGTGAAGAAGATGATGAGGGAACCTATGTGGCCTTGTGAGAAAGGGCGGTACACAGCCTCAAGATCTTGCCTCAGAGAAATGTGTTCAAGAAGGTGGTGATGCCACTGCCTGGCTTCCTGGAAGAAGTAGTAGTCAGGGATCCGTTTTTAATTTAATTGAGAATGCGAAGCTGGCAGAACCAGGACTGGCCACCCCCAAGCCAGGCCAGCGGTCTCAGATTGACCAAAGCAGTAAAGAGGAGAGACTGGTTCGTAGAAAGGCCAATGAAATCTTTGGTATTACCTTTCCTCGGAGAGTCTTGGAGGAGATTGAGAACTGCAGGAAATCCTGGATCTGGGATGAAGCAATGAAACATGTGCATCCTGGGGCTAACCAGCATGTAAAGAATAGACTGTTCCACGAAAAGTATACACAGTGGAAGAAGGCAGGACACTGTTTATGGCCAGAGTGAGAATAGTGGGCCAGAGAGGGACGTGAAGTTCCCACTGTGTGAATTATATGCCCAGACGGAGTAATAATTCAAGCCCTGACCCTCTACTATTGGCCTCAGTGCAAGGGACCTCCCAGTAATTAAGCCCGTGCCTACAAAATGGAGAGAGCCGAGCAGTGGTAGTCAATACTACCACTAGACTGTGAAGTGCCCTTATTGATCTGCCAATATGAATAACCAAGAATCAGGTGCCCCACCTTCATCAGTCCACAGTGTACTGTCTTGTTCAGCAACCATCTACTAGCCCACCAGATGACTTCAGATCCAGAGGACACCAGCCCAGCTGTTTTCCTGTTCATCGCCTGAGCAATCGGATGACGCCGACCAGCTGTTTTCTTTTGTTCCTGTTCCAAGGTTCCTTCTCCAGAGATGACATCAACCCAGCTGTTTCCAGATGTGCCCTCCTGTGTTCCCGGAAGATGTCCGCCCAGCTGTATCAGAAGAAATGCTGCCAGGGAGAGTCTTCGGCAGGGACCAGGTTTGTGATGTTCGAATACTTCAAGAGGCTGGTAAGTCCGAAAAGAACCCTTTTTTCTATGTTTATGACATTGCAGTACACACCCTACACTACAGACTTCAAAAATGTGTGAACTGTCCGCAAAGACTCTCCCCTTTGGGATTATGGCCTTAAAGAACTATGTTTCACGGGGCCCCGGCCCAGGAGAGACTCTCTAATGGACTAGCCTTCGGGCCTTGTAGTCACTGGTTGGGACTTTTAGGGCACTCCATCCCCCCAAAAGGGGTATTGTAACCAATGTCATTAATGTACTTTAATGTAAATACTGTGTTTTTCTACCTTTTTCTAAAAAACCTTTTTTTTGGGGGGGATTGTTCAGTGTTTTGTTTTTTCTGTATGGTAAGGGTTGTTGTTGTCGTTGTTGTTGTTTAGATAGATTGTGCATGCAGATTAGGATGTTTTTTTTTTGTTTTTGTCTTTTCTTACAGGTGTTCCTGGAAGACAAGAAGAGGAGGAAGGGCTCATCGGAGTTCCTCGTCAGTGCTTATGATGTCGAATTTAAATGTACTGTGTTGTATTGCTAATGGTTGTGCAGGCTGCAAGGTCGGAGGTCCTCGGGTTTGTTTATTTGGGAATATTATATGTTAGAGGCAGATGGGTTTCCCTAGAGGGTTAGGGGGATAGACAGGCTATGGTCCTCAGGCGGCCCGTAAGGGATTGCAGTGCTGATCTATCAGGCTATGCTCTGGAGCGGTTCTACAG
This sequence comes from Neoceratodus forsteri, assembly GCA_016271365.2. Taxonomy (NCBI): domain Eukaryota; kingdom Metazoa; phylum Chordata; order Ceratodontiformes; family Ceratodontidae; genus Neoceratodus; species Neoceratodus forsteri. The sequence goes on along the minus strand of CM057453.1, from coordinate 283,039,674 downwards.
AGCCACTAGTTGCCATAGTAGTGGATAGAGTAGAGGTTGACATGTCAGCTATGGGCCTCTAGGCCCTTAGAGTGCTACCTGTGCTTGCACATGGTAGGAGGAGACCTGATCACCCCCCTCCAGCTGGGTAGCACATAGGGTGGGATGGCCTAAGGCTGGGTACATAATGACTAGGGACAGTCATTTTCCTGGTCAAGGCCAGTGTAACCACTTTGTTACCCGAGGTTACTAGAATCCCAGTAAGACCTAGTGGTAGGCAGGAAGACAGCTTGTGAAACTCCAGTTAAATGGGTTCACACTGTCTCACTCTGTCCTCAGTCACAGCTGAGACTTGAGAGATGACATCACTATAGAACTGTCGCAGCTGCATGAGCCACATTGGAATCTACAGCTCAGGAGTGAGTTTAGAACTTTGGGAAATTCAAAGGCATTCTTCTTCAGTTTGTCCTAAAGCAAACGGAAGGAAGTCAGTCAGTCTACAGTTTGTTTCAAAGAAGGAGAGTGTTCCTGTGTTTGCCTTTTTAAAGTGGTGGAGACCGTCCCCGGTCTCAATCGCTTCCCTCCCCTTGGGGGAGGTCTCTAAGGAGTTCAAGGGCAATCCTTCTCCCACCATGGAAGGAAGCTGCCTGGTTTATTTAGTCTGTTCTTGTATAACAGCAAAGGTTATAATACTTCGCCTGTGGGGCACCTGCAATGAATAGCTTGGCAGAAGACACCAGGAGAAAGGACTGCTGTGTGACTGAACTTCTCTGCTGGGACCATATTGCCCTCCTTCCCTCCCTCACCCCGCCACCCAAGGATAGCCTCTATTTTTATAGACACAGGTTTGATGACAACAGGAACTTCCTGTTTAGGGGCAGGAAGTGAGTGATCACAGAACCACCAAGGATCCACCATCCTAGAAGGCAGAGTAGCACTCCGCCCCTCAGCTGCTGAGGTCTGCCTCTGAACAAGTAATGGTCTACTGAGAAATATAGGATATTCTTGTCTCAGAACAGGACAATCAGGAGCTTAAGGGCACACAGGAAGTAAAGGAGAGAGAAAAAAAAAACAGAGAAAGAGTAAGGATTGCAAACAGTTAAGGGCCAGAAATAAGACATGATTGGAGTGATGCAGTGCAGTGGCTGTGGAGCAGCAGTCTTCCGGAGATGTTCTGGAGGATGCGGTGTTGTCCCATCTGCAGGCACCTCTCGGGCTGAGGAGGGGTTGCTCATCTCCAGGCTGAGTTGGCCAGGATTTGTGGGACCTCCTCTTCCATCCAGGGACCACCAGTGCCACTGCCGCTGCCTCAGAGGTTGCCAAGAAAGGAGGAGCGGTTGGACCACAGTGGGCTCAGGGAGGGTGAGGTGGTGGAACAGAGGTGCATCCCTCAGTTGTACCTCTCCACAATTCCTATGCCATTCTGGCAAAGTGTGGTTCCTCTATGGGAGGCACCCACAGTGGAGACCAAGGAGGATGCTGGGAACCTCCACAAAGGAGACACAGGAGGTGGCAGGGGGACCCTGCAGGAAGGAAACAACTCCTGGTGGGGACTCCACCTGTTAGGAAGGTAGAAACTGGGCAAGGAAGGGAGAGGGGGTAGGGTGCTGCCTGGCGCCATGGCTTGAGGACAGGAGCGAATCCAGGAATGCCGGAGCAGCTGCACAGGGGAGGGAGCTTGATGTCATTGTCCACCCAAGGACAAATGACCTGGCTAAGAAAGGATTACAGAAGTGCAGGAAGAGTTTGTGGAATTGGGGAGGGCCTTGAGTCAAGTAGCACGCACGGTAACCTTCTCAAGGTGCCACCCATCTATGGCATAGGAGAGGCTAGGGTGTTCCTGCACCATGGGATTCAATCAGTGGTTGAAAAACTGGTGTGGAGCTCAGGGATTTGGCTTCACTGGGGACTGGGGGTCCACCTGGAGTGATGCAAGCCTATACTGGCATGATGGGCTGCATCTGTCCGGGACAGGGACCAGGATCCTAGGTGATAGGTTTAAATGCTTCATTGGCAAGCTTTTAAACTAGCCAAGGGGAGGCACTGGAAAGGGCAGGAAAATCCAGCCCCCCAAACAATCACGGTAGTAAATGTGGCAAACACCAACAGGGAGGTGTCGATAGGGAGAAGGGCAGGGTAAATGGAGAAAGTGACAAAGGCAAGAAGGACAGAGATGGGCAAAGGGGGTAGGGCCATCAGGAAATGGAGGTGCAATGGTACCAATGCCCGTAAGTCTGGGCAACCAGCTCCTGAGCTGGTGGCCTTAATGGAAGAGGATGCCTGGATATCGTAGCAGTCACAGAAACATGGTACACAGAGAACCATGACTGGGATGTTAACATACCAGGGTACATAACCTACAGGAGAGACAGGCAGGAGGAGCAGCTCTCTATGTAAAGGAAGGATAAAAGCAACTGAACAAAAGAGTAAACAGGGAGGAGAGGAGGCACTGTGGGTCACCTTGGAGACTGGAAGGGCACCACAATCCGCACAGGGATTGTGTACAGACCCCATGTCAGGGGAAGGAATGGACAAGGATATGATGGAAGGCATTCTTAGAATGGCAGAGAAGGGAGATACTGTTGATGGAGACCTGAATATGCCAGATGTTAACTGGAGCACATTTGCTGCAGCCACATCCAAGACAGGACCATTCTTGATGCCCTACAGGTGGCAGGCATTAGACAGCTAATTTGGAACCCACTCGTGAGGGAGCAATCTTAGACCTCGTACTCTCAAAGCGGGGGCAGTGAGGAGGATCTCAGATCTAGAGAGTGGGTTGCCATCTGGGGACAAGTGACCATCAAACAGTGTGGTTCACGTTAAACTCAGCTACAGAGTCAAGCCATACAAAGTGAGGTACTGGACTTTAGGAGGGCTGACTTTGGCAAGATGGAAGAGTGCCTCAGAAAAGCACTAGCAAACAGGCTAGAAGGAGGTGTGGAGCAACAATGGGAATTATCAAAACTGCCATCACAGAGGCAACAAGCCTTTGTGTGAAGCAAAAGAAACAAATCAAAAGAAAAAGCCACTATGGTTCTCAAAGAGGTGGCTGTGAAAGTCAGGAAGAAAGGATAGCATTCCGGAGATATAAGAAACACAGAAGGAGCAGGACAGAGAGCTGTACCAGTTAAGGCAGAAAGAAGCAGGGAGGGAAGTCAGAATAGCAAAGGCCCAAACTGAGGAAAGATAGCCAACTCAGTTAAGAAGGAGGATAAAACCTTTTATAGGTACATCAGCGAGCATAGAAAGACAAAGGGAGGGATAGTGGGCTGAATAAGAATGAACGTGGGGTGGGCAGGGGACAGTGAAAAAGCAGGAATACTGAACGAATATCTCTGCTCAGTATTCACAAAAGAGGAGGAAGTGCCTAATCAATTAACAGAAGCACTCTTGATAGGGGTCAGCCCAGTCCTTTCACAGAAGAAAGGTTCTGCAAGAACTCCTAAAACTGAAGGTGGACAAAGCAATGGGTCCTGATGGAATTCACCCAGAATTCTAAAAAGAATTAGGAAGGAACTAGTGAAACCACTGGCTACTCTTTTTAATAAATCATGGGAGGATGGTGTGGTACCGAGACTGGAGGAGAGGATGTGATTCCCTTCACAAAAGTGGGACCAAGACAGAGGCAGGAAACTACAGACCTGTCAGTCTGACCTCTGTGGTAGGGAAAGTGATGGAGTCACTTCTGAAGGAAAGAATAGTTGAGTACCTAGAGGTCAGTGGAGCACAGGATCCAAGGCAGCATGGGTTCTGGCAGGAAAGGTCATGTCAGGCAGAATCTAATAGATTTCTTTGACTGGGTGACTAAAGTAGTAGACCAGGGAGGGGCTGTGGACATAGCCTACCTAGACTTTGCAAGGCATTTGACACAGTCCCACACAAAAGATTATTAGTCAAATTAACCAGCCTGGGAGTGGGTCCCAGGGTGGTAGCCTGGATAAAACATTGGCTGGACAACAGGACACAGAAGGTAATTGTAAATGGGTCCACTCTTGAAGAAATGGCGGTTACTAGTGGGGTACCGCGAGGGTTCAGTATTGGGTCCAGTCCTTTTAATGTCTTCATCAGTGACATTGCAGAGGGACTGGAAGGAAAGTATGCCTTTTGCAGATGACAAAGATCTGCAACAGGGTGATACACAAGGAGGCGTGGAAAGGATGAAAAGGACTTGTCAAGGTTGGAGGAATGGTCAGACGATGGCAGCTAGGATTCAATGCAAAAAGTGCAAAATAATGCACCTGGGAAACAAGAACACAGGGAAGAATACACAATGGGCGAGGTAGTAACAACAACAAAACAGGAAGGGACCTGGGGTAATCATATCAGATGACCTTAAGGTTAGCAAGCAATGTGAGAAGGCAGTAGGGAGGCCGGGCTATACTGGGATGTATAGGAGAGGCATCAGCAGCAGAAAACAGGAAGTTGTTATCCCTCTGTACAGACAGTTGGTGAGACCCCATCTGGAATACTGTGTCCAGTTCTGGAGACCCCATCTCCATAAGGACATAGACAGGATAGAGGCAGTCAGAGGAGGGGCAACTAAAATGGTGCAGGTTCTGCAAGAGAAGCCGTATGAGGAGAGACTAAAGGAGCTTAATATGTATACCCTTGAGGAAAGAAGGGACAGGGGACATGATAGAAACTTTCAAGTACCTCAAGGAATCAACAAAGTCCAAGAGGGTAGCATCTTTCAGAAAAAGAGACTTGCAAGAACAAGGGACACAATTTAAAAAGATAGAAGGAGGCGGTTCAGGGCAATGTGAGGAAGTATTTCACAGAGAGGTAGTGGATGCATGGAACAGCCTTCCTGAGGAAGTTGTGGGGTCTAAAACTGTGGGAGAATTCAAGAATGCATGGGACAGACATAAGGCAATTCTTGTGGGGGGGCAGGAAGATATAGGCTGTTGGTTAACTAGGATCTGCGGCCTATCCTGTAGGTAGGGAAATGGGCAGACTAGATGGGCCTAGCGGTCCTTATCTGCCGTCAAAGTCTATGTTTCTATGAATGGGTGAGTGTTTGGCTCCATTTGAAGGGGCAAACAAATTGTTTTCTTCAGTTGGGAAATGAATGTGGACTGCTATTTGGGAGGACTATGTTTACTAGGACAAACAAATGGAGCAGTCACACAGTCTAAAGTTTTAAATGGATTTCAAGTAATGGGGACTGCTATTTGGGAGGACTATGTTACTAGGACGAACAAATGGAGCAGTCAAACAGTCTAAACTTTTACTGGATTTCAAGTAATGCTGTAGAGGGGGTGCTTCAGGTCATCCACCGTTCAATCTACATTTTAAAGTTCTAAAGTTTTCCGTGTTTATCCAGAGAAATGGCCGGGTATGGGCTGTGGGAGCTGGAGGTGGGAAAACCCCCATCTTTAGTAACCAGGTCCACTTCTAGGATTTCTTCTGTGTTTTCTGCCTCTTGCCTCATGCACTTGGCCAGTGATGGGGTGGGTACCCAGGTGGAGTCGCAACTTGAAAATCTCTAGGAGTCGCAGACTCTAAGTGGTAATAGAGAACCACAGGATGAGAGAAATTACTCCTTGTTGGATGGGAGTCTCCTTGTTTGATGGGAGTTCGATTGGAAGCAAGAAAACAATCTCTCTAGGAGTCACAGACTCTAAGTGGTGTGGGAGCCACAGTTTGGGAGTCTCCTTGTTTGATGGGATGTCTTTCCAAGTAAAGTTTGGGTTCATTCTTCAAGGGACCGTCAGTCAAGTGGCGGCAGGGGCCGGGCCAGTCGGGCTATGTATCCAAAGCGCATGCAAAGTCCGGGCTGAGTGCCTGGTGGGTCCAAAGCCAGACAACTGTAGTAATGTGTTCATTCTTCAAATGGACGCTTAGTTAACCTCTAATCTGACATACAATAGCACGTAGCCCTTTGGGGACCATGCAATGCTTTGTTTTATGTTCAGTTAGTTAATAAATAAAGCCACACTGAAAAATCCCAATTCTGGTTCTGGACATTACAGTTATTGCTTCCTGTAGTTTGGATTTACTTGGGTGCCCCTGTGCAGAGTAGCCAAACCTAGATCCCTTGTGCCAGGTAACCTCATCCTCCCTGAACCCAGGTCCCCCACCAGGTATTGCTGCCAGCGCCAACAGCATGCCACCTGTCATTTTAGTAAAAAGGCAGGGGTGGGGTCCCTTACATATAGTTTATACAGGCATAATTCTCGGTATGTCTTTTTTTGTTAAACAAATCATTTTCTGCTTTTGTGGATTAAGAATGAGACTTCTCTTAGGTTCAGCCATCCTGGATTTTTGTTTCTTTCATCTTAACATACAATTTCTAAATGGACTGAGTCCTAACTGCTTATCTACTTATGCTTTCTAACCACCTACACTATATATATATAAAATTGGATCAGTCACTGCCTTGGTCCAGATTAAAATCAGCAGGTGACTGCTCTTTTACAGTTTCAGGCCAAGGGCTTTGGAATTTGATACCGATGTGTATTAAATATGCACCTTTGATTGCAATGCTTCAAAATAACGCTAGAAACCTTTTATTTTAGACGGACATGTTGAACAGAGACATACATTATTACTGTTTTAACGCTATGCATGGCTAATCTCTGTAAGGTGCTCTGAGCCATGGGGAATAGTGCAATATAAATGTCAATCAATGCTCTCTCCGACCAGGGCTTAGGGCATCCAATGATATGGAAACAGAGGTTACTTACTTGTAACCATAGTTCTACTACTATTCAGTTCACATCTACACTCAGTCTTCCACTGAGCATGTTCAGTCACTGTACCAGTCTTCAAGCTCGACTCCTCCTACCACCCAGCCATGCAGTCATCTGGCTCCACCCCCTTCGGATGTCAGATGTGCACACTGGAACAGGAATCCAAAGCAAACCTTGCCATGGAAGGTCAGGTGAGTAGTGGAAGTGAACTGAATAGTAGCAGTAGAAATGAAAATTACGTACTCAACATAATTGATCTTCCAGAATATCTTTACCATTCATTCACAATGATGGATCTAAGCTAGAGGCTCTATGACCCCACAGGAGCAAGTTTTTCTTTCAGCTTAGGAGGGTATCGATGTAGGTGCTGGCACCGCCCATCAGGCTGACGTACTGACATCATGTACGAGAGTCAGCCAGTAACTGACATCAGACCCCTCCTTTCATCAGTTCTGTTTGCCAATAGATAAGAAACAAGAGAAAGAGAGGGCTATAGGCTCCTACTCCAAAGAGATAGGAAAAGGATATAAGATGTAAAAATAATTAAATAAAACCCGACTAACATCTTAGAGGAACTAAGGTTTGGGCCTACAGGGTGGCACAAGGGTAGTGGGTATAAGAGCCAGAGCCTATTATCAACTACTTGGACAGGATGGTAGAGACATCAGCAGCTCTGGTGTATACCTTTGGCCTGTACAGAGGCCCAGAAGGAGCTCTGTGCAAACAAGATGGCAGCATACCAACTTAACCAACAGAAGGTTTGTATTCCCAAGAAGACAACAAATTTAATAGGGTAAGAACCCCAAGGTTCCACAGGAGCAAGACAACAAATGTGACTGAGCAGAGTCCGGGAGCATGAAACACTATCTTCTTGCCACTCCAAAGGAGTAAGAAATAGAGAAGGAAAAAGCTTGAAAACAACTGTAACCATCTGGGGAGTAAAGCACAGAAAAACATGCCCCAACAATGGGGGAGTATGGTACAGGAAATCATAAAGGTACCTGCCTCTCCCCGTAACACAGGAAACCAGAAAAGGAGCTGCACCTTACTGCAAACACCAAGCACTTTTCACATGATAGAGGCTGGGAAGTGCAGATACGAGGTAAACCAAGCCGTGGGTCACAACAGCAGGTATATTCCCAAGACATATCCCTAGGAGGGAGAGGGAAGAACTATTAAAACAGATGGGAAGGAAAAAAGGCTACCAAAATTGTTTTTTGTTTTTTTTTGGGGTGGGGGGCTGGGTAGAGAAATGGAAATTACGTACCTACCGTAATTCTTGATCTTCTTGGACGAGTCTCCAAACACTCATTCACATTAATGGGATCTGCGCTGGAGGCACTAGGATCCAGCAGGAGCAAACTTTTTTGCTAGAGGGTCGGCGCTAGAGATGGAGCCGCGAGGAGCGGCACCGCGAGCCTCAGCTCGTGCAGTAATGATTATCTCGGCGTCGACCCTCCAACTGCCTCAGTACCTCTTTTTCCCCGAGGAGGAGCAGCGTAACTAACCTAGAAGGATAGCCTAACCGAGAAAAAAAACGGACATCAGATAGTCCGGACGACCCGTATAAGAAGGGTCAACAAAGAACTCTTCACAGCCTAAGATTGAGGGAGTGAAGACCAACAACAAAGGTGAGCTCGGGGGATGGAGGGTGGGGGTGTGAATGAGTGGTGGAGACTCGTCCAAGAAGATCAAGAATTACGGTAGGTACGTAATTTCCATATCTTCCTGGACATAAGTCTCCACTACTCATTCACACTAATGGGAGAGTACCGAGCTAATAATCCCCCGAGAGGGCGGCAGGAGAGACCAAGAGCTCACAATTTTCAGGACAGAAGTCCATTAAGGATGGTCCTACCAAATGAAAGATGTCGTCTGGCATGGACATCCAGGGCATAGTGTTTGATGAAAGTATGCACTGAGCTCCAGGTGGCCGCATTGCAAATATCTGCGATGGGCACGTTGCGGATTTCCGCTAGGGATGCCACGACCGCTCTAGTAGAGTGAGTGTACACTCTGCCTTCTAGCTTAACCTGCACCATGGAATAACAGTGGCAAAGGCATGCCACCAGCCATGCTGAAATACATCTGATAGCGACCGGTTGACCCAGCCGGGTCTCGCTGAAGGAAACAAAGAGTTGTTGAGCTTTGCGAAAGTCTTTTGTTCTATTTAGATAGAAACGCAAAGCTCTTTTGACAACCAAGGAATGAAGATAACGCTCTCCATCATTTTGGAAGTTTGCAAAGTAGGAAGGAAGGACCAAAGGTTGGTTTAGATGGAATTCTGAAACAACCTTAGGTAGAAACTTAGGATGGGTCCTAAGAACTACTTTGTCTTTATGAAACACAGTATACGGAGGGTCTGTGACCAAGGCATGTATCTCACAGACCCTGCAGGCTGAGGTAATGGCTACTAGGGAGGCCATCTTCCAGGTGAGAAATTTAACTCACAGGTCACTAGAGGCTCGAAAGGTTTTCAAGTGAGCATGTCTAGCACCAGATTAATGTCCCAGGCTGCGACTGGACGTCTTATAGGAGGTCTGGTATGCAGAATTCCCTTAAGAAACCTCTTAACCACTGGTAATTGAGCCAGTGACAAGGAAAGTACTGGCTCATGATAAGCTGAAATGGTACAAAGGTGAACTTTAACTGTAGAGTATTGCAGATCTGAATTTGAGAGGTGTAAAAGGTACTCTAGAACTTTATCTGGTGGGCAGGAAAAAGGATTCAAAGAGGATTTTGCACACCACAGAGAGAAACGCTTCCATTTAGCGGTGTAAGTTTTCCTAGTGACTAGCTTGCGCGCAGCCAGAAGAATATCTGAAACCCTGTGAGAGACACCGAACCTGTTCACTTCTATCTCTTCAGGAACCAAGCATGAAGGGAAGCAACCTCAGATTGGGATGGACCACAGGCCCCCGAGTCAGAAGGTTCATCTGAAGGGGAAGCGGTTTCGGAGGAGTTTCTGACATACTGTTGAGTAATGAAAACCATATTTGTCGAGGCCAGAAGGGAGCAATGTGGATCAATTTGTCCCCCTGGGACTCAAATTTGAAAAGTACTCTCTGAATTAGAGGAAGAGGCGTAAAGGTGTAAAGAAAGAGTTTTGTCCACCGCAGCCTGAACGCATCCTGACAGAAAATGCCAGGCCCTGGATTTCTGGAGCAGAAGAGAGGTAGTTTTGCATTGAGTGGGGATGCAAAAAGGTCCAGGTCTGGAGTTCCCCACTCTGCGAATAGTGACTGAGCTATGGCTGAGTCGAGAGACCATTTGTGAGGATCTGTCTCTGTTCTGCTGAGATGGTCTGCCAGTTTGTTCTGCACTCCCGGCAGGTAGACCGCATGAATTAAAGCCTCGTGCGCTAAGCACCATTCCCATACTCTCATCGCTTCCCTGCATAAGGGGTAAGAGTGAGCACCGCCCTGCTTGTTGATGTAATACATCACTGCTTTGTTGTCCATTTGAAGGAGAATGTTCTTGTGACAGAGAATGTCCTTCAAAGCCCGGACTGCATAAAGGATGGCTCTCATCTCTAAGACATTTATGTGAAGCTGGGACTCGTCCTGAGTCCATGTACCTTGAGTGTGGAGAGCATGACAGTGAGCTCCCCACCCCAACAGGGACGTGTCCGTGGTAATGGAAATCTGATGATCCAGAGGAGCAAAGGGGTATCCTTCCAGAAGATTGTCCTCTTGCACCCACCAGATGAGCAATTTTGTCACCTTGATGAGAAAGGACTGAGGATGAGTGGTCGGGAACCACTGAGTGCTTAGCATCCATTGAAAGGTTCTCATGTGGAGGCGTGCTAGGGGCACAGTGAACACCGAGGATGCCATGAGACCTAGCATCCGTTGCATCGAGAGAGCTGTCACCGAGCTGCTCTCCCCGATGTATCGGGCCATCTGAAGGATATCGCTCCTCCTGTCCTCTGGAAGAAATGCTTTCGCACAGGAGGTGTCCAGGAGAGTTCCTATGAAAAGGAGCTTCTGGGAGGGCTGCAGCTGCGATTTTTTGAGGTTTAGCAGGACTCCCATGGACGTAAGAAAATGTGAAGCCATGCTTACGGAGTCTAGAGTTCCTTGTCTGGAAGGACTTGCTAGAAACTAATCGTCCAGATATGGGAACACTTGTATTCCGATTTTCCTGAGATGCACTGCAAGAATTGCACAACACTTTGTAAAAACTCGCGGCGCCGAGGATAGCCCAAAAGGCAGGACTTTGAACTGATAATGCTGTCCCAAAGCCACAAACCTTAGGTGTTTGTGATGCTTTGGGTGAATAGGAATGTACTGGTAAGCATCCTGCATGTCCAGAGAGGCTAACCAGTCGTGCTGATGAAGCAAGGGTAACAGGGTTCCTAGTGATATCATCTTGAATTTCTCTTTGGGAAGAAATTTGTTTAATTTTCTGAGGTCCAAAATGGGGCACATGCCCCCAATCTTCTTTGGAATCAGAAAGTAATGGGAGTAAAACCCTGTGTTCCATTGATGCAGCGGAACTACTTCTACTGCCCTGTTGTTCAGAAGGCCTTGTATCTCAGAGGCGAGAAGTTCTGACTGAAGAACCGACAGCCTGGGCTGTCGTCTGGGGGGATGATCCGGAGGGGTCTCCAAAAGATTGAGGGAATACCCCTTGTGGATTATCCGGAGGACCCATTTGTCCAAGGTTATGGACTTCCATTGATTGTAGAAGTGAGTCAGATGACCTCCCACTGCTGCGGAAAAGTCCCCCTTGAGCAGCTAAGGTGGGACTTGGGCCAACAACTCAGAAGGCGGCACTAGGCGCTTTTGGTGCTTGCGCCTTATGCTGCGTTTTTTTTTTAGGCTGGGGGGCTTGGATTTTATTAAAACTTCCCCTGCCTTTGCCTCAAAAGGACTAACTGTTATGAAACTGGCGTTTGCTGACACCCCCTCGAGAGGGGATGGGAGGAGGTCGGGCCAATTTAATGGCTGACCTAGTTTTTTGTGTGGCCTCTAGAGCCTGTTCGAATTGAGGGCCGAAGAAATATAAACCATCAAAAGGCAACGCCATTACCTGTTGTTGGGCATCATTCGTGAAACCTGAAGTGCGCAGCCAGGAATGGCGGCGTGTACAAATGCCCGCCGCCACCACTCGGGAGGTAGTATCGAAGGCGTCCATAGTCGCTTTAACCTGCTGGTTGTTGGACTAGATACCACTAGTTATGGTTTGAAGAAGTTCTGAATTAGTATCTGACTCCGGTAGAGCTTCAACCATTTGTTTGAGCGAATGCCAAAGGATATACTCATATTGAGAGAAACAGCCTTGGGTAGCTGGAAATACGCATACCTAGGGTGGAAGCAGCAAAGACTCTCTTACCAAAAGTGCCTATCTTACGAGATTCTTTGTTAATAGGTTGAACTGTAGTAGTTTGGGGAAGGACGACCTTATCATTCTCTGCCAAGACTACAATAGGATCTGCAAAGGCTTGGGATGCCAAAATGGGTTGATCCTTGGGAGCAGCATATTTCCTATCTATGGACTTAGCCACCAAAGGAATGAGAGCAGGATTATTCCATACCATTTGAGACAGCGTCTCAAAGGAGGGCTGTACCAGAGGTGTCAAATCCATAGGGATCCCCGGAACATGGAGGTAGTGGAGTCTTAATACTTTCCCAGGATCGATATCTGTAGTTTGGAGAGAAAGAGTGGAATTCAAGTTTTTCAGCAGAGACTTAAAAGACAGGTCCTCGACCACAGGCTCTGCAGCAGGAATAGATCCTGTTCCTTCCACATCATTACCCAGCCTAAGGTCTAGATCAGGTTCAATGTCATCTCCTGACAGTCCAGGAGGGACTGTATGGACAGGAAAGGAGTGAAAATCAGAAGGAAATGAGGAAGGAAAAGGGTTAAAAAGGAGGAGTCCTGAAGGCTGTGACGGTCTAACAGGCCTTGGTGCGAAGAAATGAAACGGCTCAAAACTACTGGCGCCCGAAGAGCCTACCGGTGTCGAAGATGGCGGCTGAGAGGCGGACGGCGCCGACAGGCTGCAGCTGAGGAACCACATGGTGCCGAGCGGTGCCGAGAAGCCACACAGTGCCGAAGACGGTGCCGACGAAGAGCACGGTGCCAAGAAACTCAATGGCACAGAGGTCGGCGCCGAGCAAGCCATCGAAGCTGAAGGTGTCGAAAACATCCCAATACTCCGAAAAACAGGATTTGAGGAGAAAGGAGGAAGAATACCAGGAGAATGAGGCATTGGTGTGGCCCCCTGCGCCGCAGCCTTGTGAAGGGGAAAACACCTAAGTGCGGAGTCGACGACACCGAAGACGGTGCCGCGTGACTAGAGAGGCCCAACCGCCCTACCTGATATACCAAAAAGCCCGAAGGCCCCTGAGTGACCGGGCCAGGCAGCTGGACCAACCTCCGAGCCCACTGCTCCATAAGAGCAGCCAACTGATGAAACTGCTCATCTGAAAACCTACCAGAGGGTGGGGTAGGGCTCTGATGTCGAAGATGTTGGCTACCAGAAACAGAAACCGGCGACTCCGAAGGAGGAGGAGACTGGCAACTAGCCCCAATAACTGACCGTCTACGCGCAGACATATCAGAGGGCGACCTCAAGTGATGCCTTCTCTTTTTTGACCTGTGGGCCGATGAAGAGCTCGAGGCTGAACGGTGCCGAGAATGTGACCATTTACTTTTATGCTTTCGAAGGGACTGTCCACCCCCTCGGGCACTGGACTGTCCATTGTCGGAACCTCCCCCTCTGGAGAAGGCGGCGGACCGGACACAGCCCGGCTGACTGAAGAGCTTTCATACGAAGTCTCCCTACCATCACCTGACCCACTCATGGCCGACTCCGTCAGTGTGGGCTGAGACTTCTGCTTTAAACAAGAATAAATAAACTAAGCGGTACTTATTCGAAATATTACTACAAAATAATAAAACTGAAAAACTAAGCTGCTAGTTTGAAGTTTGACTCCCGGAGGGCGAGCGACGTCATCACTGAAGTGCACTCGACGGCGGGAAAAAATGAACTGAGGCGGCTGGAGGGTCAACGCCAAGATAGTCATTACTGCACGAGCTGGGGCTCGTGGTGCTGCTCCATCTCTGGAGCCAACCCTTTAGCAAAAAAGTTTGCTCCCGCTGGGTCCTAGTGCCTCTGGCGCAGATCCCATTAATGTGAATGAGTTGTGGAGACTTGCGTCCAGGAATATCATGGAGATCCTTAATACATTTTAAGTTTTTACTGGGAACAGACAGTTCCAATTTTGACAAAGGAGGAGAGAAACACTTCCCGAGAGGGAGTGGCAAGAAGCATGCCAGTGTCCTAAGGCACAACAGGGTGAGATGTCCATAGGCCCTGGGCCTTACGAGAACGAGGGATTGTGGGTTGGCATGTGAATGAATGGTGAAGATATTCTGGAAGATCAAGAATTACGGTTAGTACATCATTTTCATATCTTCCAGGAATCACTCATCATTCATTCACACTGATGGGTCAGAGTACTTCCCCTGCCTTTTGATTAACGGCAGACATAACATAAAACTAGCCACTAGGGGCCATTGTTGCACCCCAGAGAACAGTTATTTAGCAGCCACCTGGAGCACATTACATAACTTGTTTACAACATGTTAAAGGTCAGAGCCGATGTCAGAACATTTTGTGCTCTCCTAAACTCTCCTGCAGGGTCATATTACCTCATGCTGACTGCTGCAAAATATAGCTTAGAAGAGGGCTGCTAACATCTAGAAAAAGCAGACACAAACTTTTGTTAATCTTATATTAAAATGGCCCTCTTAGTTTTGTTTTTAGCTTAATATGCACAGAAAGCATTATAAACACTTCAGCACTCAATTTAGAACCAGCCAACCAGCATGTTGAACATTATACAAAACAATTAAACTGCTTGGGGAAGGGGTTTCAATTTATCCCAGGGGTGTCCACTATGACAGGGTCACTGTGTCACAGTGTACTATGGTGAAAACCTTCTACCCCCAGGCATCAATCTCTGCAGAGTAAGCCTCAGGAGGGTGGTCATCCACATGGCATTTAGGTACGGAAGGGGTCTGCTGTACCAAAATCCCTTAAGGGGGAGGTACTGCTCCTGCAGACTACACGGGAACGCAATACCTGCACTGGATGTCCGCTGGGGCTGGAGAAGGGGAAAAAGGATGGAACCAGAAATTCCTTGATGCCTCCTCAAAGGCTCAAGGCGAAGGATGGATGACAAAAGTCTCATCACGGAAATTCCCAAGGAATCTCAGCTACAGCGTAGCAGGACTGCAGCCTACAAAGGACCCCACATTCAGTTCCCTTCAGCATCTCCATGAGGAACTGCTGGTACACAGAGTACTCGGCTTCGGCGGACAAGTGGAGGTAGAAGTCCTTATCCTCAGAAGAGAAAGTAGGAGAGGAGGAGCTGGACTTGGAAAATGGTGATGATGGGGCCACAGGCCTGAACTGGGCCTGCTCAGACTGCAAGCGGTATTGGTGGAGGACACCAGCTGTCCTTCCATACTGGCGCCAGGTCATGGGCCCAAGAGGACCCAAATACATGCCAGTTTAGGGAGAGGCTGCAGAGGTCCGGGATGAATACAGAAGCCAGAGGCTCCGGGATCTCTGCCAGGGCTGCAAAAGTGTTCAGGGGACTTCTCCCAGGGAGGCTCTGGTGAACTCACCCGAGTGGAGCTGACCAATCTCCGAGGTGCAACCCAGACATTGCCCTTGGAGGCAGACCCCCCCAGGAAAAGGGTCTCTGCCAAAAACGCAACGACACCTCCCGAAAAGGGAGCAGGCCAGGGGGGCACCACAAGGGTGTCTGCACTGAAATCGCCTAAAAAGGCACACGTTGAGTGTTCTGGATTGTGCTGCGTGGGTGGGGTGATGTGCAGGTCCTCCAACATCCTCACAAGGAATCGCTGATACTCTGCTAGATCAGCAGCTGGGGAGATGTGGACAGATGGTTCCTCTCCTCCAGAAGAAGGGGATGAAGAGTTCAGAAGCTGCCTGCTCAGGGGGAGGTTGTCTGTCCATAGCCCTGACCTAAGAGGGAAATTGAGCAGCCACAGCTCTGGACTGCTCCCAGGAGAGAGGTCCGCTAGGACCAAGAATACCTGGGAGAGCAGGAGAAGGTGGCAGAGGAGAGGAGACAGAGCCGACAACAGGAATCAGCTGTCCTCTGCTTGAGCCAGAGAGTGCACCTGGAGCCCCAAGGGAAGAGGGAGCTTCGGAAAACTCAACAGCTGACAGCTGGTCAACCATACAGGAACTGCCTAGGCTGTGCCCTGAAGAATCCCCCCTGTGAGGTGACCGGGGTCATGACAGTCCAAAAGGACGGTTCCCTACCTCCAAAGAACAGGGTCCTCTCAAAGAAACTGAAAAGGAAGGGCGGAGATCTGTAATACGACTCCTTCCGGAACCCAGGTGGGTCCCATAAAAGGGTCGCCGTGTTCAACCCCTACCCCTCAACCCCCTCGGAGTCCGAAAGAGCCATTCTCCTCGAAAAAGCCAGCCTAGGCAGCTGGCAGCCCTGGTCAGTCCCCAAAGGGACTATCCAGGGAGCAGCACCCTCCCCTCCTGTGGGTGCTCCAATCGGCCTCAAAGTTGGGCGATCCAGGCACACCACCTGAGGGGGTACCACCACTGAGGGATCAGAAAACCCTCTGATGCCAGATTGCAGGGCAATGGTGGCCTGCCCCACCGCCTACTGGTCAGAACCCCTGACCCTGGACCTGGGGGCCACTGTCCGCTCCTCAGAGGGGGGTCTGGCTCTGGCCAGTCGAGGACACTAACAAGGTGTCCATGTGAGCAGCGAACTCCAAAGAGTCAGACTGCCTATCTGACTCAGAGTCCAATTCCGTCTCCGAGGAGGTGAAGACCTAAGTCCTGTCATCTGCTGCCATCCTAACTGAATGGGGCACCAGAACGAGGGACTGCACCAGAGTTGGCGCCGAGGCCCTCAAACACACTGTGAGTGGTGTGTGAAGAAGACACGGCGCTGAGGACGGCAGCAGTATCAGTGCCGGGACCTGTCATGGTGTAGTCCTGACCCACGGTGCTGCAAGCGGATCCGAGACCAGAGACAGCACCAACGACAGCCCCGACCGCACTCTCGGCGCCGCGGACGGTGCCGAGGTCGGAAACCCCCACGGCGCTGTGTCACTGCTCAGCGCCGCAAACTGCGCCAGAGCTGGACACGACACCATGCTCAACCACGGCACCGCAAACGGCGCCAAGGCGAGAAACAGACAAGGAAAGCGCCGTAGAGCCTCCCATGGTGCCATCAGCACCATCGGTGCCGTGAACGGCTCTGACAGCAGAGACCGTACCGAGCGATGGACTGGCGCTGATGACGGTGCCATCAGGGCCCACGGCACCGACCCATGCTTCCCAGCCCAGGGAGACGACACCGGGAGAGCCTTCACTCCCAAAGGGGCGACTGCCAAGGCGGTGCCTCCTGCCCGCCCCCCAAGAGGGACGGACTGGGCCTCCTGCACCATGGAAGGGGCTTCTGCAATGGCTAGGCTACAAGAAGCAGAAGCCCCCTCCTCTGCGGTCTGTACAGAACTGGGAGGGGACCCAGAGGAAATGCTGAGAGACCATGGCTTGACCCGATGAATGCGTACCCGTCCCCCGAAAGTCGGCGGAGCTTGTCCCACTTTACACAAGCGTTGTTCGATGACACAACGGTCCATGGAGAAGCAGGTATCGCACAAATCCATGTCGTGTAGTGGGCCAAGACACATGAGGGAACGATCATGCTGGTCAGTGACGGAGTACCTACGGCTGCACGGGCACTGACGCATAGGGGGCTGTCCCGTCTTCAAAGTTTTCTTGCCCCACAACCGAGACATGACCTATGGAAAAAACAACCAAAAACAAGACTCGACGTCACAAAACAATAAAAGGAACAGTCTTACCAGGCGACGTTGAGTGGTGGCGGACAATGGAACTGGCAGGAAATTTCGAAAGGGGCGTCAAGAAGATAACACAGAGCCGAAGGCTTCAGAGTAGGAACAGGCCTTTTGCAGCACAGCTTCCACAAGGTGCGACCTCTACAGTGAGAGCCGAAGAACTAAGCGGGGAGGGCAGGGTCGACCACACATAACGTGACAACAAAATAGCGCCGATGGTGCGTCGACGGCGCCCATACAAAAAAAATAAAAATTTAAACAAGCTCCCGCGGGGTCGTGACCTCCGGCCACTATACCCAAAGGTGATGAATGGTGAAGACTGACACAGATAAGATCTAGGTTCTGAGAGGAGAGGCAGGGAGGAGGTCAGAATACAGTAAGACTCCATTAGAAGAAACAACATTACTATGGAGAGTAATTTTTTATTCAAAGATGAAGTCTTGCTGTATTACGACTTTATGCAGACTACCAAGCAGCTCCCCCCAGGAGAAGGGGACACGGAACCTTACTTTGGGAATAGGCTTTGCAACACTGCTGTACCAAACCGAGCATCATTCCTAGTCTGGATGTCTAGAGAGTAAGGCTTGGTGAATGTATGGACTGTTTTCCAGGAGGCTGCTTTACATATTTCTACCAAGGGGCTATCCCTAGCAGCTGCACCTCTAGTCGAGTGGGCCTCAGGCCTGAAGGAGGTTCTTTGCCCAATTTGGAATAGCAGAACTGGATACAAGAGACAATCCACCTGGCAATAGTCCTTTTAGTGGCAGGTCTACATTTTCCCAGTTCTCCATTAGTGAGAAATAGCTGAAGACAATCCTTCCTATGTGCCTTAGTATGCTCTATGTAATAGCTAAGAGCCCTTTTCACATCCAGACTGTGCAATCTTCTGTCCCCTGAAGAAGAACGGTCAGTGAAAAACACAGGTAAAGACATAGATTGGTTCAGATGAAAATCTGATACCACTTTAGGTAGACATTTTCTATTTGTCCTGTGGACCACCTTGTCCCAATGAAAGGAAATTAAGTCAAGATCTACTGACAAGGCCTGTAATTCACTGATCCTCCTGGCAGAAGTAACAGCTACCAGGAACACAGTTTTCCAAGTCAAGTACTTAAGCTCGACAGAAGCTAAGGGCTCAAAGGGTGGCTGCATAAGCTGTGCAATGCAGACATTCAGATTCCAAGGTGGAGTAGGCTCTCTAAAAGGAGGGTTAATGTGGACCAAGCCTTTGAAGAACTTACTGCAAACAGGATGGGATGCCAGGGAAGATATCTTCCCTGCAGAAAGAAAAGCAGACACAGCTGTTAAATGAACTTTAAGGGTCGCAGGCCTAAGGCCTAGGCTATTAAGATAAACCAAATAATCTAAGGCCATGGCAATACCTGCAGCCTCCGGCTGTATACCTCTCTGAGAACACCAAATGGTGAACCTTTTCTATTTGGAATTATAAGTTTTCCTGGTAGGTGTCCTAGAGACTTTCAAAATATCCATGACCCCCTGAGAAAGGTGCAGGCCTGCATATTCTAATTCTTTAAGAACCAGGCTTTGAGACTGAGAGAATGAAGATTGGGATACCAAATCCTCCCTTGAGAAGAGGTTATCAAATTGTGTCTCCTGGGTACAGACAGGGGGAGTGATGCTGCTAGAGACAACAAGAGAGGATACCAGGGTTGTTTGCCCCAGTCTGGGACCACTAGAATCACTGTGCAGGGTTGAGACCTGATCTTGATCAGGACTCTGAATAGTAGAGGAAAGGCATAAAGAAACCTGCCTGTCCAATCTTACAGGAGAGCATCCAGAGGAACAGTCCCTAGGACTGGAAGTCTGCAAAAAAATAAGAAGTTGATAACTGTCTGGGGCTGCAAAGGGATCTATCTCTGGAGTGCCCCATCTGGTGAAGATGACTTTCAGAATATGAAAGTACAGGGTCCATGTGTGATGGCCCTGGGATATTCTGCTCAAAGCATCTGCCAGCACATTGTCCTTCCCTGGAAAATAAACTGCTGTCAGGGAAGCTTGGAGAGAGTAAGCTAGAGACCACAGTTTCATGGCTTCTGTGCACAAGGCCGCAGACAGAGTGCCTCACTGCTTGTTTATGTACCACATTGTGGTGGTGTCTGTCTGTCCTGACTTGCACCACTTTGCCTTTGACTGACTCAGAGAAAGCCTGGAGGGCTAGGAACACAGCTTTGAGTTCCAGGAGATTGATGTGAAGGAGAGAGTCTTGCTGTGACCAAATTCTCTATGCAGTGAGAGTCCCCAGATGGGTTCCCCCAACCCAGGAGAGAGGCATCTGTGGTTAAAACCACTGAGGGGGCTTGACTGAGAAATGGGACACCCTGTCTGAGACTGTCCTGATCCAGCCACCACTGGAGAGCCTGGACCAAAGTCCGAGTCACTGGAATCAGTTTGGTGAGAGAATCTTTCTTCTGAGACCAAAATTACTTTAAGTGGAACTGAATGTCCTTCATCTGAAACCTGGCCCCTTGTACCACAGCAATCGAAGCTGCCATGTGGCCTAGGAGTTGGAGAAAGTGCCTGGCTGGTCGAGAGACCAGAGGCCGAAAAGAGGAGGCCAGATTTGTAAGGGTGGTTACCCTTGTCTGTGGGAGGAAGGCCCTCGCCTGGACTGTATCTAACTCTACTCCTATAAAAGTGAGGAGTTGTACAGGTTCGAGGAACGGACTTGGGAAGTTTGAGGATGAATCCTAGGGAACTGAGCAGATTCTGAGAAACTT
Source organism: Neoceratodus forsteri (assembly GCA_016271365.2). Classification (NCBI taxonomy): domain Eukaryota; kingdom Metazoa; phylum Chordata; order Ceratodontiformes; family Ceratodontidae; genus Neoceratodus; species Neoceratodus forsteri. Next base: position 283,019,384 of record CM057453.1, on the reverse strand, counting down.
CCAGAGCTGACTTGACTTGGTCTGAGGACTGGCCTACAATGAGCCAGTCGTCCAGATAAGAGAAGAGAAGACTGAGATACCCTGCCTTCTGAGGAAGGCCACTACTACTGAAAAGCACTTTGTAAATACCCTTGGAGCTGAAGTGAGGCCAAAGGGCATGGCTCTGAATTGGCAATGGCCTGAGGGCAACTCGAACCTGAGGTCCTTTCTGTGGGAGCACCTGATAGGAATGTGGAAATAGGCATCCTTGAGGTCCAGGGATGCTAGCCAATTGCCTGGCCTCAGAGAAGGGAGGATTACTCCCAGGTCACCATTTTGAACTTTGGTTTTGTGATATGTTTGTTCAGATATCATAAGTTTAAGATGGGTCGCCACTCCCCTGTCTTTTTTGGGGTACGGAAGTACCTGGAGTATAGCCCTTTGCCCCTGTGTTGTGGAGGAACTTGTTCCACAGCTTTGAGAGCTAGCAGGGAAGAAACCGCTGCCTCTAAGGCAATGGTCTCTGATGCTGATGTAGCAGGAAAAAACCTGACTCTCATTTTGGAAATCTCTTGAAACTGAGAGCCAGGCCCTGACTTACTACCTCCCTCTTGTCTGAAGTAACAGACTGCCAGGCCTGGAAATAGTAAGCCAGCCTGCCCCCTACTGGTATAAGGGAGGTGACCCAAACTGACACATCAGGGTGTCTGTTTGGCAGGAGCCTTGGACTGGGAAGAGGATGCAGCCCTGCTCATCCCCCTCCTACCTCTCCCTCAGAAGAACCCCCTCTGTAGGAAGGAAGAGGAGGCCTGGGCTTGGTAAAAAGGCCTGTGAAAATGCCTGCCCATGCCCCTAGACTGCTGCTTCTGAGAAGTGGTTTGCCTGTCTTTGGCCTGTGCACTCCTGTAGGTGGTCCTGTATTCATCCATTTTCTTCATGTAAGCCTCTGTCTGCTCCCGAAACAGAGAATTACCAACCACAGGGAAATCCATGGCCTTAGCCTGGGTATCCTGAGACAGGCTAGTACATCTGAGCCAATCAAATCTCCTGAGAGACGCAGATGTAGCCATGAATCTAGATGCTACATCATTAGAGTCGACAGCAGCATGAAATTGCTCTTTTGATGCCTCTATTCCATCAGTAGCCACCTCCTCCAGCTCTTAGGCTAGCTGGGGGAAGGCCTTCTTTGCTAGTTACATTACTGTGTTCCACCTGGACTTCTGGTACCTAGCTGTATAGGCCATGCAGGTTGCCTGCCTGAGTCCCAAGGAAGATGCCAAGTACTGTTTTTTTGCCATGGCATCCACCTTCCTGGAATCTTTATCTGGCGGGTGTGAAGCCAAAGGAATGTTAGCATTGTCACAGTCTGCAGCCTGCACTACCCCAACATGGCTGCAATGGTTGTACAAAAATCCCATACCTGAGCCTAATAGAGTGCATCTCCTGTCAATTTTCTTATCCGAAGGAAGTAAAGAGTTGGGCATTTGCAAAACTTTCCTTGTCTGTTTCCCCAAGGACTTGTGAAGAGGGACAGACAGCCTTTTGGACTCTGGGACATCCATCATTTCTATATAGTCAGGCTCTTCTTCCTCATCAGTAGCTTTCACCACTGGAAGCTGGAGAGTTTCAGCCACTTTTCAGTAAAACAGAAAATGGGAAGGGGACTCAGAAAGCCTGGGAGGGGAGACATTGGAAGGCCTGTCTGGGGAGATGTCAGGCTATAGGCTCATCTAGGCCTCCAAATTCAGTATCCTTGAAATCCTCTTCCTCCTCTTCGTCTCCCTGCCACTCCACATCATAAAACAATTACAGATCATAATCCGATCGAGTTGGGTCTGACCGAACCGACCACTTAGTCGGAGGGATCGGTTCAGAAGGAACAGGACGAAGCGACTGCACAATGCTTATCGCTTTGGCTATTTCAGCGGCGGTTGGAACTTGCGGTTCAGGATCCGAACCGGCTGACTTCCTTTTTCTTTTTGACAGAACTGACCCCTCAGAGTCGGATCTCCTTTTGCCCGAGTGTGTATCGTCCATGTCAGCAGGCACCCCCTCAGGGTCGGTCAGAACCAAACCGGGCTGACCATCTGGTTCAGCAGACTTCTCGGCTCCCCTTTCCTTCAGCCTACTTAATCTTTTATCTAAAGTGGATTTGGGAAAGTTTTTACATATATGGCAGTCTGATTTGAGGTGGTCAAACCCCAGACAATAAACACAAATGAGGTGGGGATTAACTTTAGCAAAAGCCTCCCCACACTCAGTACAGTGTTGAAACCCAGTGGGACCAGTTTTCTTCTTGGGTTTCTTAGACATAGCCTTAACCTACAAATTATGCTTAACAGCTTTTAAACCAGGTAATACACCCTTATCAGTTACCAACCGTGTCACGGGCTGTGGAAAAAAATCTAATTTTTTTGAAACTGATAAGAACTGGACACCACTACTAAACTCCCAGAAAAACAGAAATAAGAGACTGTTTCGGTTCCCAACCGGACTGACCGATAGGAAACCGAAGAAAAACAATTTCCACAAGGAATTCAGAAACAATTCACTATCTATCTACTTACGTTACCCTGTACCGAAGACAGAGATCTGATACTGAAAAAACAAGAAAATCGGTTGAACAAATCAACCGATTCAAACTTTAACGAAGCAAAGGAGAAATTTCCGGAGCGACTTCACAGTTAGGCGGAGTAAAGAATCTGTCAGTTACACTGAGATTTGCCAGAGACAGAGGTTAGAAAACCGAGCTCGAGCTCAACGTTCTATGCCCTGGCATAGAATTAACCCCTTACTCTCTGGAGCAGTTCAAGTGCTGAGGCTAACTGCATATAGTCAGAATACAGAAAGACTTCATGTTGTTTGAAATACCATATGTCAACATATCATAGGTAATTGCTGATCAATTATTTTCTTTCCATTTATGGAGCAACGAAACCCAAAATGATGCACTAAATGGATATTCTATAAAGAAATGCTGCATAGATTCTATGGTATTTACTGTATACAAGTATTTCAAAAGCACAGCCTTTCTTCTACTATCTTATGCTTTAAATTACCTCACACCCCAAGTGTCCCATGGGACGACATCCATGTTATATCCCAAACTTTCAATGGTATTCTTGGATCAATAAGTGGCAAGAAAACTCTATTAACATCTAATTCCAGCCTCTGAGAATCTAAGATAGTTGGTACTTCCGAAAAACTAGTGGCCAAAATATAAAAATAAATCTGTTTCCTAGTCAAAGACTTTATCCTATCCTGAATCATTTTCCACTGCCTTAGTTTTAAAAATGTGGGTACTAAATAAGTAGGAATAGCATACCTTCTAAAATTTCTAGGAATCTCACAAGGAACCGTCTGCCAAAGTCTACATATTGATAATGTTTGATGTATCAGGATACTATACCAAAATGTGGGAGAGGTGCTTAAAACCTGTGCAAGGGTATGTTTAAAAAACAAACTATGAAAAAACACAATGGGATGTATCATGCGTATTCCGCCCAAACTGTAGAGAAGAGGAATTTCCCCGGTGTCCTGGCCAAACTTCCCCGTTCACTAAAAATACCACCAACAGCTTAATCTCAGCTGGCATCTATCTGTATCCCCCCCAGGACGAGGCTGAAAATAGGCAGAATAGCCTAGTCCTCCTTGCCCGGTCAGCAGAAACAAAATAAATAAAAAAGGCAGGTGTGGCATTTTGAATGTCGCTCCAACATTGCGAGAGGGTCCCCACAGAAGTACCAATGCATGGCGGGCCTCAGCCTTTCTGCTGCTGCTTCTTTTGCCCCTTCAAACTCAGCAGCTCAGCAAACCAAAATAAGAAAACAAGAACGTAAAGAAAATTTGGCAATGAACTATGTCAAAAAATGGAGTTGCAAAAGCAACAGTACCAAAAACGGTGCCATAAAGGCGTTCGGCATCAAAGAGAAGCAGTTACCAGCGGCAAACTGAGGAAAATCGCTGATGACACAGTTTTGACTTTAGCTGCTTCCACAGTGTGCTCTCGACGGCAATTAAAATAGAACTGAGGAAGGGAGGTGGTTGGCGTCAGTTACTGGCTGGCTCATTTGCACAACGTCAGTATAATGGCTTCGTGGGCAGCGCCAGCATCTACATTGGTCCCCTCGTAAGCTGCAAAAGATTTTGCTCCCGTTCTGGCCTAGTTCCTCCAGCTTAGACCCACCAGTGTAAATCAATGAAGTCTGATTCCTGGAAGATCTATGGTTGTAGTTAAGTAACTTCCATTCTAACCAGTTCACTATCCACACTTAGGCAGCCTCCTAGCAGTCCTCAGGAGGAGGGGGCAAGAAGCACATGCCAAATTAGGTGAAAAGACACTGGAGGACTGAGGATCTAAACCCAGCATTATGATGACTGAGCTGAGTGGGATATGAATGTGTGCAAACGGGACCAGGTATCAGCCCTACATTTTAGAAATGGGGATGTACCTGGCAGCAGTGACAGAAGCAGCAGTATGTCTGGAGAAGTGAGCCTTCAACCCCATGGGCAGCTCCTGCCGAACCAACCTGTAATACAGATCAATGCAGCTGGTGAACCTCACTGTGAATGCCTGCCATGCACTCCCAGTAGAAAAGCAGTGCCCTGCGAACATCTAGTACGTGATGTTTTCGCCAGGCACAAGTGTGGGTTAAAGCATGACTTTCTGCTTCAGGTTTTCGCTTACTTGTTGGATATTAACTGATGACTGAGCATTACGTTTGTATGACTACAGGGTATTAAATAGCTGGTACAGCATAACAAAATGCTATGCATATCAGAGGGTAATGCTAACTATGTTTTAATTGCAAAGCACTAGACTGCTATGCATTTTTTAATGTTTTTTATTCAGGTTTGCCAATTCCAAACATGCTAAAAATTAAGCATATATAATTCTGCAAATCAATCAGCACCAAGTGCTATGCATTTTCACAGTCAATTAACACTTTCACACGCAGAACAGATCGTTTTTTTAGGCCTGTTTAATACCCTGGACTACATCCTGTACTGGAATATGCACTTGGATTTTAGGAGTTTTTTTGTAACACATATTTTATTTATCATTTGTAATAACTGTAATGGTCTAATTATGACTGATCAATAAACCTAAACTGAAAAAATAACACATATATACAGTGAAGCCCACTTAATCGAATAATATTTCAATTCCCCCGATTCTTTTCCTTTCTCTTTCATTGTCAACCGATCGGTTAGTGGAATACAAGCAGCCCGTATATACGTTTCATTTTTCAGTACTCTGAACACCTAATTACCGTGCTCCAGTCATTGTTCTTAACCGCAGACACAAGAGAGCACTAAGTGTTAAGTGATCCAGGTGCTCCACGCATTAACTAAGGAGCTGTTAATGAATCAATTAGCACTCTATAAAACCTCCTGCCCTTGTGATTCATTCAGATCTCTCTGGCATTCTGAATGAGTTATGATGACCGAAACACCCAAAAAGTGAAAATAGCTGTCCCTTTCAGAAAAAGTAAGGGCACTGAATTTGTTGTCGAGTCTTGGGACCTCTCAAACTGATGTTGCATGGTGTCTGGGGGTTTCTCAGAGCCAAATGTGTAGAACTGTCAAAAACAAGTCTCAGATTCTGGCCGATTTTCAGATGAATGGGAACCTGTACAGAAAAAGAAAGAGGGAAGGGAAGGACACAGGAGTTGACAATGCACTCTTTAGGTGGTTTGAGCATGCCCAAGCCCCCGACATGCCTGATTCTGGCCCGCTACTTCAGGAGAAGGCACGAAAACTTGCTGATGCCATGGGGAAGCCAGAGTTTGAACCGAGCAACAGTTGGTTATGATGTTTTAAGGTGAGGCACAATATCGTTTTTAAACGGCTACCTGGTGAAAAGAAAGATACCCACATGGCATCTGCAGAAAACTGGGTTCAAAATGTATTGCCCACCCTGTTGTTCGACTATTCCCGACAGCGTTTAAAACGTAGATGAGACCGGAATTTATTACCGGGCCACCACCGATGGTACACTCACATTTAAATCAAACAGCATTTCAGGAAGCAAAAAAGCCAAAGACCGCCTGACAGCACTAGTGTGTGCTAACATGGATGGCTCACATAAAACTAAGTTGCTGGTCATAGGGAAAAGTAAAAACCCCCGATGCTTTAAATGTGTGAATGTTCAACATTTGCCGGTAACATACTGAACAAACCAAAATGCCTGGATGACCACAGAGCTGTTCATCAAATGGGCGAAAGAGTTTAATAAGGATATACATAGGAGAAAAAAGCATACTGCGCTTCTGATAGACAACTATACTGCACATCCCCAAGTCGGTCTTTCACATATCAAGGTCACCTTTCTACCACCTAACACCACCTCTCTGATCCAGCCAATGGATCAGGGAATCATCAGAAATTTGAAGTGCCTTTACCGCCGAAGAATTCCATCAACTGTCATCACAGCATTCGATAATGGCACTGCTGTGTCAGACACAGACCTGACGATGCTATTCATATGCTGAGCCAGGCGTGGTCTGATGTGAAGGCACAGACCATTCAGTACTGTTACATTAAAGCAGGCTTTTTGAGGGAGCTCGCAGACAAAGTTGATGATGAGGAGGAAGATATTGTGGCAGCCCCAGATAACATCCCACAGGCATTTTTTGATCAATTCATGGCAGAGGATGACGATCTGCAGTGTACAGGAATGCTAACAGATGAGATCGCTGCATCTGTTACAGAAAGTGACAGCAATGACGATAAGGAGGGTGACGAAGACACACCTGTGCCAGCCCCTACAGCTAGAGATGTGTTTCAGTGTCTCCACACAGTGCAACGCTACACTGAATAGAATGCCAGTGGCGAAGAAGATTACAGGGCATTCTATGCCTTAGAGAATGTCTGCGATCGTGCTATGAAGGAGCGGACTTGTCAGCCTAAAGTTACTGATCATTTTAAACCAGGAATAATAAAGTTGTAAGCACTATGGTTTTAACTGTTGCCCCACGCATCCAAGTTCACCCTCTCACAATCAAGTCACAGAAGCCAGGAACCCAAATAAGCTTCAACAAATTAAGTTCAAGTCTCATCACAAAAAAACCAAATAAGCAAGCTGCATTAAATCAAGCTTGATAAAGATCACACTCCCCCAACGAATCAAATCACATCAACATGAACAAAAAATGAAAAATGTAAAACCAAGATCACACTCAGCCACCCGAATGGTTGCTAGGGTCTGTGGGGTCAAGTGAGTGAGGTTGCGAGGTTGATCATGTGAACACGGTTGCTAGGGTTGCTATGGCAGATCAGTGGGCCAGGGGAAAGTTCAGCAGCTGAAAAACAAAACAGTGCAACGGAGAAATGGAGAACTAACCGAGGTAAGGGAGGGGAAGGGCAGTTATGGGAAATACAGTACCGTACTGCACTAGGTAATGAAGTGTGTCGAGTTGGGATTTGAAAAACGGCAGTAACAGGCAAATTGAGCATTTCGAGATGCACAAACCACAGTACTGGCCAAAAGGAGCATTACTGGATCACCTGGAGGAGTCGGGACACCAAGATTGCAAAACCGCACAGCCCACTTAACTGCGTAATTATACCACGTCCCATGGCTATGCGTTTAAGTGGGTTTGACTGTATAATTAAAATAATAAATGCAATATCTGGGCTTAGAATCACTAGCATACAGTATCTCTATCTCATGAGCCAGATGCTTCAGGATCACAAGAGACGTCTCTACAGCACCAGACACTGTTCTTGGGGCTTACTGCTGCCTACAGCATTGTAGAACGTATGGAACATTAATAAAACCCAGTTTTAGGCAGCATGATTATCCTTTTCAGGTATCAACAGAATGAGTCAGTGATTTCTGGATCAAATCCACATGGGCAAATAACTGGTAAATAAAGTCAGATCTATTAAATGTTTTCTTTCACATTTAATTACTTCTAATTATAAGCCTGCTGATACTGCACAAAACACACACTAGTTGGCTGACATAAGGGCTATTTATAACAATGAATCTGAAACTGAACGAAACTGAACAAAACACCAGTCTGTGGTTTGCAGTTTTCAATGCACACAGATAGTTTTTTATGCCTTCTGTTACTTTACTGTCCTGCTTTAAGCTAAATCAGCTTAAATACATTCAAGGTAATTTGCATATATGACCTATGAAGATATGTGTAATTTTCTGTTAATGTACACCCACTTTAATCTTAACCTTGGTGGTGTTGTTGACGATATATGAATAGCTCCACTGTTTGTGTAACCTACAGTACATGGCATTTCCATCCACGATGGCTGCACACTGACTGAATTAAATACCTAGCTACAAACCAATTTTTTTTTTTTTACTAGACTGCTCAAAAACAGAAGAGTCCTTCAATGTCAGCCAGCTAAGTTTCCGAAACTGCTTCCCTCTCATTTGCTTATCTCCTCAACTCCAACACAAAGCGGTTGGACTGGAAAATGGGCAGCATTCACATGGCTGACAACACTGTGCTCTTCATCTAGCTGTAATGTTCAGACCTCCGGGTCCTCCACACCACACCCCACTTTGGACAGTTCCGGCTGTCATCCCTGCAGGGCTTGCCAATCCCACCCAGAGTAGACAGTCCAGAGCAGGCAAGAACCAGAGGGTACCTAAAGCTGGTGGTGTCCCTTACAGTAAGCAAGTAGAGGCTTATGGAACAAGCCGAAGGAGAGCTTTGTTCTAACAAAAAACTGTGCGGCTGTAAGGAGCAAATAGCAAAACAGTGTGAGGTTAAGCATGAGCCCCTCACATAGCCCCCCCAACCCGCCTAAGAAGAAGAAAATGAAAATTACGTACCTACCGTAATTCTTGATCCTCCTGTATATCTTCACCACTCATCAATGGTAGGTACCAGACGGAGGCACTAGGACCCCGCGGGAAGCTTTCTAGCTAAGTTTTTTCTCTCTGGAGGAGGGGCTGACGCCACCCTCAAGGCCAACGTATTGCGTGGCACTCGTGGGTCAGCCAGTAACAGACATCGACCCCTTCACCTCAGCTCTGTTGGCCAAAGAGGGAAAATAGAGACAGAGGAAAAAGCAGGGTGGAGGGTGGTGCAAGGGAGCCCAAGGAACAGAATAAGGAAAGAAGATAAATTTAAAGAAGGTATAAGCCGACCAGAGGAAGGGAATAGGCCCTAAGTTCTGTGGGAGGGAGACCCCAACCACTGGGCAGGCCATAAGGGGTTGAGAGGATGGGTAGGGAGAGGAGAAGGTGAGGGAAAGAGCAAGAAAGTCAGGGTAAAAAAATAAGGAGACATGAGGGAGGGATGGAGAGTGAGGAGGATAAAAGGAGAGAGAGAGGGACAGCATAACAGAGAAGGAAGAGTGGAACTCAACAGGGCTAACATCATAGGGGGATCCTCTGCTGCCTGAGGACCAGGTGGAGGAGATCCATTCAACTTCTTTTTTTTTTTTAGGACCCCTGGACAGGGCCAGAGGATTAGATACATAAGAACCCACAAAGGTGGAGCAAAGAAGATGCTCAATACTGCAGAAAGAAGTCAGATCTCTGAGCCTCCTCTCTCCCTCCCTAACCTGCTATATAAGGGTGAGGGTAAAATGAACTACCCTGGGCCAAGGTCACTCCAGGCACAAGGGTAGGGGTCACCTGGCTAGATGAGCTCTTCTTGAGTTTCAGTGGAGAAGAGCTGTCTGCACCTAAATCTACCCCAGGTGGAGGAGATGGACGGTTTACCTCTCAAGGAGGTAAGAGATCAGAAGGACCTTGCCCCATGGATAACCATTAGCCTCTCACATGTGTGCAAAGGAGCCACATGTTGCTCCAGAGACAGAGGAGGAAGAAGAAAGACAGGGAATCTTCGGAACCCTGCCGACCAAGCCGGGGGACCCAAGGGGAGGTGATGAAGGGCCCCAGATACAAAAAAAGGAGGGGGGTCCCAAGAAAAAACAGGACTCTAGTACAGGATGTCATCTCCGGGATGACCCCACCAGGTTCCACGGAGCCCCTAGCCAAAGAGGGCAAGAGCTCATACTTGTCCTCCCTCCAGAGGTGGGTCCTTGTTGCTTCCACGAAGGATCAGTGAACCTGGAGGTGCCAGCGGGACTATGCCCGCAATTTGCTTCAACTGCAGGGAAGGCAAGCAGGGAGGAGGCACTGCCCAGAAAGCTGAGGCCCAAGAGGAGATGGTGGGTGGGAAGCAGTGATGAATGGTGAAGATTTACAGGAAGATCAAGAATTACGATAGGCAAGTAATTTTCATATCTTGCCTGTAGCAATCTTCACCACTCATCACTGGTGGGCGAGTACCAAGCACCTTAATGGCGCTGGCATTTCCCTGAGCGAGAAATCTCCCTCAGCCTCCAGTGGGGGAGAAAAGAGAAAGGAAGGGGCCCCTTACAGGCCTGACAAGGCCCACGAGTGATCAGGGTGAGACGGGGACTCCGGTTGCCTGGGAGAGGAAAGGCACCCTGCTAACTCCCATCTCACCCTGCAGGAGAAAAAGTAGGCCCCCTGGAAAGAGGAGGCAATCACCCTACACCGGGCCAAGGGTGACAACCTAGATAGGTGAAGCCATCCCATCTGCCAAATGCAGACCGCAGTTCCTGCCAGTCTGGAGGCCACCTCACTGGCGTCATAAGACACCCTTGCCTGGTGTCTCGCCAGCTCCAGACCACAGGCAGAAAGGCTGATGGCCTACCTGGTTGCCTCTGAATCAGGCATAGATGCCAGGATTTGTCCCAGCATCATCCATAGGTGCCTGGTGCGGGCAGCCTGATGGGCCTGGTGCACTGCAATGCACAAGAGGATGCAGGAGTATGCTGAAAGATTGAAATACAAAAGACCAAGTGTCAGGAGCCCGAGACTGATTGCCCGAAACTCATTATCCCGAAATTTTGTAATTGTCTGCAGCGAAGTTTGTCATCTAAAGTAAGAGGGGTGTGTGGGGCAAACCCCCCCGCATTGGGGAGTGTGTGGGGTGAAACTCCCCGAAACTTGAAAAAAACCCCTGCCACAGGCAATTACCAAGTATCGAGATACCAAGTTTCGGGCAATCAGTCTCGGGCCCCTGACACTCAGTATTTTGCATTTCAGTCTTTCGTCATATATCCAAGGAGATGTGCTGCCAAGAAGACCCTATGACCCCCAAAGATCAAACTCAGCCAAGTCTGACTACAGGGGTCAGTTGTGCCTAGGGCGACAATGCCCGGAGGTGTCCAGGAGCTCCACTCCCAAGGAGGGGTGGGGCATAACACCTGGAGACCCCAGGGGTGCGCAATATCTGCGTTGGCAGTCCCTAGGTGCTGGAACGGAGGGATGCTGCCAGACCCTGTGCAATGCTTCCACAGAGGGAACAGGCCATGGAGGAATGACCAAACGGTTGGCACTGAATTCACCCAGGAAGGCACGTGTCGCACGGTCAGGACTGCGTGAAGCAAAACAGGATATATGGAGCTCCTCCAGCATCCCCGGAAGGAACTGCTGATAGCTGGTGAGATCAGCATCAGAGGAGAGATGGATGGAGAAGTCCTCTTCCTCAGGGAAGAAAGCCGAGAAGGCCAAGGAGCTCGACTCAGAGTTCTGAGCATCTGGGGGCACAGGTTGGAAAACGACCTCATACATGACTCTAACACAGCAGGGGAATGCAGCTGCTGAAGCTCTGAATTGTTCCAAGATCATGGGCCCCATAGGTCCAAAGAGGCCTTGGTGGGGGGGAGGCGGCACAGGGGTAGAGAAGGAGATCTCTGGCTAGGCAGAACTGACCCTCTGCTGGGTCTGCAGCAATGCGCAGTGGACCCCTCTTGAAAGAGGGGGATGCTGACCCCGTCCACTGAAAGATGCCCAACCTGACTGGGGCGACCATGGCGGTGCCCTTGTGGAGAATCCCCCAAGTGGGCCGAACGGAGCCATACAGGCCCTTGTGGGCGGCCCCTGACCCCACCAACCCCCTCAAAGAGGAGGAGGCCAGGAGGGAAGGGTCAGCACTTCTGCGTCTCCCAGGGCCACCAGCCACTATGGAAAGGAGCCTCTGTGCCTCCCTCGACCTCCCTGCCCCCAACCCCTCAAAGAGGGATCTGCTCCTCGGGGGGGGGGGACCTCTTAGCCGAAAGACTGGAGAGCCAAGGCAAATCCTACATCTGAAGTGGTGCTGAAAACTGCTTCAGACCCTGATACAGCACCGGAGTCCTGGCACCGACATCTGCACCGGTCACAGAACTGAAGCCGACCTCTCCACTCGCACCAGAAATGGCGTTCACACCATCCCCAGCACCGACCACAGCACTGCAAGCAGCACCAGAATATACCACCACTCCAGCCATAGCACCAACCCCAGCACCATCCCCGGTGCCGGCAGGATGAGAGGAAGCACTGGTTCCAGTGGAAAATTCCCTGGGCTCAGAGATCTTGGAGATGGGCAGAGGAGAGCCTCAGCGCTCCGACAAGTTGGTCTGCCAGTCAGGGTCATCCCAGTTTCTCCTCCTCTGAAAAGGAAGTGACCATGGAGACCTCAAGAGAGGCAACCCTCACTCCTACGCACTGTGAATGGCACCGGAGGAAGGCCCAGCACTGCCCCGCTCACCGGAGGATGTATCAGGAGCTGAAGCGGTGTCGGAAGGCAGTAGCGAGGGCACCACCGGCTCGGGCTGCGCATATAGCAGCAACTGCAACACCGGGGGCGTCTGGACCTCCGAGGTGGCAACACTCTGTGAGGGGTGTTCAGCCAACCCCTCCCCCCCAAGGAGGACCATCCACCCAACCCCTCACGCAGGCCCTCGGCCTCGGTGAGACCACAAACAGAGGCCTGCTCCCCCTCAGTATCTACAGTACTGAAGGGAGACCCGGGCAAGGGCCCAAAGTCCTGGCCTTGAAGTACCGGGACCAATGCCATCCTCCAAAGGTGGGAGGAGCCCAACCCACCTTCAACATGTGTGACTGGAGGTCCCGGCAGTCCATGGAGAAACAGGTGTTACAATTGTCCATATCATGATTCGGACCCAGGTAGGATAAACAGTGACTATGGCGGTCTGTTACAGTCATGGGCTTGCAGGGGCTCTGACGCATGGGGGCACGCCCCACCTCAGATTTGGAACTAGGCCCTGAATCGGACATAACTGCACGGTTAGAAATGAAAACAAACAAAGCAACAGACTCAGCACCATAGAATGATAAATTAAGAAATAAGGAAAAAAAAAGAAAAGAATAGTTTTACTGGTCTCCTGATGTCTAAAGCATCGAGTAGCGGCAGTGGCATAACTTCAATAGGATTCTTCATAGTACACAGAACAAAATGGCTGCAGCTCCCACGGGGTGATGCACACTTGACAGTGAGAAAAGAAGAACTGAGTTGATGGAGGGGTCAACATCCATTACTGGCCAACCCGTGAGTGCAACACAATATGCCAGCCTCGAGGGTGGCGCCTTTCCTGGTGTCAGCCCCTCCTCCAGAGAGAAAAAGCTTTTAGCTAGATTGCCTCCTGCGGGGTCCTAGCACCTCCGGATAGTACCCACCAGTGATGATTAGCGAAGATTGGTACAAGTAAGATCACATTTTCCCCTAGCTCACACTAACCCATAAGATCAGAAGAAAGGGGTATGGGCTAATGAAAGGCCACACTAGAGGTACCACTTGTTCCTTCCTGCATGACACACCTTCCCCATATCTTTTAACTGTAGCACAGTCATAGAGCTATGGGCTACTGGGCTTCGGTTCAATCTCCAGCGCTGAACTTTGGGCTGCAGGACTACAGGCAAAATGGGTTCACGGGAGGGAGGTCACACCAAACAAATCTAATAGATTTCTTTGACTGCGTGACAAGGGAAATAGACTTGGGAGGGCAGTGGATGTAGCATATCTACACTTTCAGCAAGGCCTTCAACACTGTGCTACACAGGAGGTTGATTAGGAAGTGGACCAATTTGGGGGTGGGGGCCAAAATGGTTATGCGAGTTCACTACTGGCTAATGGACAGGAGGCAGAGGGTAGTGGCAAACAGCAAACACTCTCTAAGGACAAGGGGTTGACTAGCACTGTACTGCAGGGTTCAATGCTGGGACCACTCATCTTCAATATCTTCGCAGAGGACGTGGCAGAGGAACTGGAGGGGAAGGTCTGTCTTTTTGCAGATGACATCATGACCTGCAACAGCGTGACACCCAAGAGGGAGTGGAGACAATGCGCAGCGATCTAAAGAAACTTAAGAAATGGTCAAAGGCATGGCAGTTAAAGGCTTAATGCCAAAATGTTCAAAATCATGCACCTAGGGTACAGGAGCCCCGGTGTTCAGTACAGGATGGGGGGAGGTGTTGGCAGTCACAAAGTAGGAAAGGGATCTGAGGTGTTACTTCAGAAGACCTTAAGGTGGCAGCGCTGTGTAACAAGCCATGAGCAGGGCTAGTGGGATGCTGGGGTACACGGGGTGGCAGATCACCAGCAGGAAGAGGAAGGAGGTGCTGCCACTGTACCACTCCCCGGTACACCCCCACCTGAAATAGTGTGTCCATTTTTGGAGGTCTCACCTCAGGATAAACACAGACAGGTGGGGAAGATTTTGTAGTTAACTGAGCCTTCTACTGTTCGGATCCTGTTTGCCTAATCACCTTCTCTTTTCTGAGCCCTGTATTTTATGATATCGACATTGGCCACAGACCTATACAGATGTTCAGATACGGGCAAATAAGAGGTTCTTATTTTCTAAGGCAATGTAAAATAGTGTGTTTCTTTTTGTTCCTGCTGACAAGTGGGGTGGGGGTGCTGAAGATGGCAAAACGCAAGGTTAGTTTGTTGTAGTAAGCACAGCTGCTTCTTGCCACATTGGTAGTATTATGGCTGCTACACGTTTGTATTCAGTTCTAGGGCTGCATGGAAATTCTATGCAGTCCTGTGATGAGAGAGAGCGAGAGAGAGAGAGAGACCGAGCAGCTAGAAAATACGTGACAGGATACCTGGACCGTCTGCTTCCACAGTTAGAATCGAAACACAAACACATGAGGTCATCTCCATTTAACATGGTGGTGCTCTCCCACTCCCCTCCACCCTGGACTATATTATTGGTAACAATTCATTCAGTGATTATAAAAATTCCTTCTACCTTTTGCCTTACATGACTCCTGGTATGCAACTTACTGAGGGAAACAAACATCTGGTGGTAATCAGACTTGTCACGAGTGAAAGAGATTAGCTTACTTGATTTTGTTTTTTTACCAGGGAGAAGGCATGGAGTTGGGATTCAACCAAACCTAATTCCTTATGTAAACAAATGTAGACAGATAACTGTTTTTAACTGTTTAGTTCATTGCAAATGTAAAAATCAATACTGTTGCTTTATTGAAATATGTATGAGCTAAGGT
The DNA here is from genome assembly GCA_016271365.2 of Neoceratodus forsteri. Lineage (NCBI taxonomy): Eukaryota > Metazoa > Chordata > Ceratodontiformes > Ceratodontidae > Neoceratodus > Neoceratodus forsteri. Next base: position 283,004,092 of record CM057453.1, on the reverse strand, counting down.
TCATGTCATGTACTTAATTTTATTCTACTTTTGTTTTGTTTAAAAAAATCAATAAACTTTTTAATGCAAACAAAAGCTTTTGTCCCCTTGTTTTCCCATTCTCTGACATGTGTCACAAATATGACAGTACTCAGCCACATATTTATAGACACCAGGCCAACAGAAGCTTCGTTATCAACCTCTGCTAGGTCCCTGAAGGTCAAACAAGTATAAGAACAGGACTAATACGTGTACTAATATGAATCAGTAGGTGATTACTTAAATGTCTTTTTATGTACACTTTGATGAGTATCACTTATTTATGTTACAGTACTGCTCAACCCTTCCATGGAATTATTAGTTTATCTAATTGTTTAGTTCAGTGCTAGTGGTAAAATCAATACTGCTGCTTTACTGAATATGTATTAGCTAGTGTTCATATTATGTACTTTGTTTTCTTTTCTTTTGTTTAAAAAAATCAAACCTTTTAATGGGAAAAACAACCTTTGTCCCTTGCTTTCCCCACTCTTTGACACGTGTCACAAGTGTGACGACACTCAGTCGCATCTTTATAGACACCAGGCCAAAAGAAGCAATGTATCAACCATTTGCTTGGTCCCCCCCCCAACCCATAAGTGGAATGCTGAGTAGCTGTTGCCTAAACGTCTTACGAACTACCAGCTGTTTGCACATCTGTCAAAATTTGATTCCTTAAGCTGCAACCTGGGGTGGGATCTGGAGAAAATTTGGTCCAGAAGCAACCATACTTATGTTATTAAAGCATAAGGGTTATTGTATTAGCATAATCACATTTTATATGGCGGATCCTGTCCACATGTGTATCCACATAGCTAACAGCTAGGGGCAGCTTAAATAAAGTACTGTGACGTAAGAAATGGAAATCATGTACCTACCGTAATTCTTGATCTTCTTGGACGAAGTCTCCAACACTCATTCACACTAATGGGATCTACGCCGGAGGCGCTAGGACCCAGTGGGAGCAAACTTTTCAAGAGGGTCAGTGCCAGAGATGGAGCCGCAGCTCGTGCAGCAAAGACTACCTTGGCGTTGACCCTTCAACCACCTCAGTACCCCCCCCCCGAGGAGGTGCAGCGTAACTAACCTAGAGGTCTAACCTAACAAAATCGGACATGAGATATTCCGAATGACCCATGTAAGAAGGGTCAACAATAGAGTCTTCACAGCCCAGCCACTGAGGGAGTGAAGACCAAAAACAAAGACGTGAGCTCGGGGGATGGCGGGTGGCCGTGTGAATGAGTGGTGGCGACATTGTCCAAGAATTACACTAGGTATGTAATTTCCATATCTTCCTGGACATAAAGTCTCCACCACTCATTCACACTAATGGGAGAGTACCGAGCTAATAACCCCCACCGAGACAGGCGGCAGGAGAAACTAAGAGCTCACATACTTAGAACAGACGTCTGTTAAGAATAGTCCTACCGAACGACAGATGTCGTTTGGCATGGACATCTAAAGCATAGTGCTTAATGAAAGTATGCACTGAGCTCCATGTAGCTGCATTGCAAATATTTACAATGGGCACGTTGCGGCTTTCCGCCAGAGATGCTGTGACTGCTCTAGTAGAGTGAGCATACACTCTGCCTTCTAGCTTAACCTGTGCCATAGAATAGCAGTGACAGAGCCATGCTACCAGCCACGCTGAAATGCACCCAGTAGCGACAGGTTGACCCAGCCGGGTCTCACTGAAGGAAACAAACAGTTGTTGAGCCTTGCAAATTTCTTTTGTTCTACCCAAGTAGAATCGCAGTGCTCTCTTAACATCCGAAGAATGAAGGGTACGTTCCCCTTCATTCTGAAAGTTAGCAAAGTAGGTAGGTAGGACTAAAGGTTGGTTTAGATGAAATTCTGAGACAACCTTAGGAAGAAACTTAGGGTGAGTCCTAAGAACTACTTTGTCGGGGGGCGTGGCCTAGCTACAGAGCAATATGGACGTGTAAACCAGAGCTCTGGCTTAATCCGCTGAATATCCCCTCCATCCCACGTTATACTCTGCTTATTTCTAGATATTATTATAGATATTTAAGAGGTCCAAATGCCTACTTCTGCTAAACCTGCAAAAACAGGCAAAACTACTTTTTAACAAGCCGAAAAACCAGACATCAGGGAGAGGCCTACCAACCTCCCCTGCTCCAGAGGAGCATCACGACTCGGCAAAGAAATCTCCAACTCTCTCGATTGACCAGCAACGAGTAGAGCCCTGTGTGGAGATGGCGGATAATTACCAAGCAGTCAAACAGCTAATCCAGGATCTTAAGCATGATTTGGGACTTGTATGGAAACGGGGTTCAAAAATGTTACCTCACAGTTGCAGCATTTACAACCGGCTGTTAATACAGTCTCTGAAACAGCTGACACCCATGAAAACCGTTTGGGCAAGTTGGAGGCTTGGGTGAGCTCCCAGCAAGATATAAGCCATACAATGAGTGTTGACCTACAAAATGCATTAAAAGAGATTGAGAAACTCAAACAAAATATTGATGACCAAGAAAATCGGGAGAGAAGGTGTAATGTGAGAATCACTGGCCTACCTAAGACCGTGGAGGAGCACGACTGCACCACATATCTTCAGACATGGCTGTGGCAGTCTCTACAGCTTCTACCCGATATCCAGTTGGAGATCCAAATGGCACATAGGTCTCCTGGGGCCAAACCCTCCCTGGATCAGAGGCCCCGGCATGTAATAATTAAATTTCTACACTACCAAGACCGGAAGAAAGTCCTAGAAGCCGCACGGAAACATGGTCCCTTGACGGTGCAACAGTCCCAAGTGAGTATCTTCCCCGACTACTCGTACCAACTTCAGCAGCAGAGACAGGCCTATGCTGCGGTCAAAAGAAGGCTGCACGCTCTGCAATGCCAGTTTTCCCTGGTTTATCCAGCTCGACTAATAGTGCGACCTCAAGGAGTGAGTCAGTATTCTTTTTCATCCCCGGAGGCAGCCCTGGAGTTTGTGAAAGGTCTTGAGGTAGAGAAGAGGCAGTGAGAAGGCCAAGGTGACTAATGCTGTGTTTTGGGGCAACGGACTGCAGGTACTTTTACCAGAGGACCGAGATCCTAAATATGGGGCTGTGGAGCTGGCTGGGGTAGTAAAATTTTTGGGATCTGCAACACTGCATGGTGGCTGGATCCAGAGATCCCTAGCCTAGCCCATATAGCAGTCTTGATATGTTTACTGAGTTTACTGTAAGACGATCTGGTCATATGGACATAGATGGACCAAAGTTACAAAATGAGACATTACAGCAGAACTCGATCAGAACTTAATGTGGATTTTGTGTTTTATATTTTAAGGAAAGTTTCATGCAAGAATATAGAGAGAAGGTCGAAGTAAAGGAAATAAGTAGTTGTGTAGTGGCCTTTAGGGGGCGCTGTACGGAGGCCTGTAATATGGCACTCTGCGGCCTGCTTAGAAGGTAGGAGAGGAATGGAAAGAGGGAACACTGATCATGGGTTTGCAGCACCGGTGGGGAGACTAATATGGCAATATCAGGGGTATCCCTGCCAGGAGGCAAATACATATTTATGTATATGGTCATTCCTTTCAAAAGATTACAAGGACCTCGCTCACTTAAGTTCTGGGGTGAGATGGGCCACTATTCTACAAGTTCCGCTTATTAGCTTGACAATATATAATATTGTTAGGTCTGTATGGCGGGATATAAAGTTTCAGAGCAAGAAACAGAAGTCTAGAACTACAGATTTTTACTAATTAATCACTTCTATCTCAGCAGAAGTTAGTACCTGTTTGGATTAAGCAAACAGATACTTTATTGGAGGAAGGGGGTCTCATTTAAGTAAACAAAAAAAGAAGAAAGTCACTGTGTTTCTCTGAGGAAGGGGTCTGTATCAGCTTAATTTACTGAGTCAGAGCAGAGGGTGAAGTTAATTGGGGGTGTGGCTTAGCAGCTTAGGTGCACAAAAGCAGCTGTCCCCAATTAAATCTTGTTTCTGACAGAAGAGAAAGGAAAATTATGTACCTACCGTAATTCTTGATCTTCTTGGACGAGTCTCCACCACTCATTCACACTAGTGGGATTAGCGCCGGAGGCACTAAGACCCGTAGAACAAACTTTTGCTGGAGGGTCGGCGAGGAGAGACGTGCCGCCAGACACGGCGCCGCGAGCAGCGGCTCGAGCGGAATGACCATTCGGCGATGTAATCCTCCAACCGCCTCAGTATCTTTTTTACCAAGGAGGTGCAGCGCAACTAACATAAAGAGTAAACCCAACATTAAAAAACGGACATAAGATAGTCCGTATGACCCGTGTAAGAAGGGTCAGCAAAGAAGTCCTCACGGCCTAAAGATTTGAGGGAGTGAAGACCAATACAGCGGTGAGCTCGGGGGATGGAGGGTGGGCGTGTGAATGAGTGGTGGAGACTCGTCCAAGAAGATCAAGAATTACGGTAGGTACGTAATTTTCCTATCTTCCTGGTCATAAGTCTCCACCACTCATTCACACTAGTGGAGAGTACCAAGCTGATAATCCCCCAAAAGGGCGTGCAGGAGAGCCAGAGCTCACACGTCTAAGATAGAAGCCCATTAGGATAGTTCTGCCGACGCGGAATGTCGCCTAGCATGAACATCCAGTGCATAGTGCTATGAAGGTATGCACTGAGCTCCAGGTGGCGGCGTTGCATATATCTGCAATTGGAACATTGCAATTTCCGCTAGAGGATGTCACGACCGCTCTAGTAGAGTGAGCGTACACTCTACCTTCTAATTTAACTTGAGCCATGGAATAGCAATGACGAAGGCATGCCACTAACCATGAAGAGATGCATCTAATAGCGACAGGTTGACCCAGCCGGGTGTCGCTGAAAGAAACGAACAGTTGCTGAGTCTTCGAACATCCTTGGTTCTATCTAAATAGAACCGCAAGGCTCTCTTAACATCCAAGGAATGAAGAGCTCGTTCCCCTTCATTTTGGAAATTAAGCGAAAGGACGCGGAAGTACCAGAGGTTGGTTTAGATGGAATTCTGACACAACCTTGGGAAGAAATTTAGGATGAGTACGGAGAACTACCTTGTCTTTATGGAATACAGTATACGGAGGGTCCGTAACCAGGGCATGTATCTCAGAGACCCTGCGGGCTGAGGTAATGGCCACCAGGAAGGCAGTCTTCCAGGTAAGAAATTTTAGCTCACAGGTAGCTAAGGGTTCGAAAGGCTTCCGAGTGAGCATGTCCAGCACCAGGTTAATGTCCCAGGCTGCAACTGGACGCTTAACAGGGGGTCTGGTATGGAGAATCCCCTTAAGAAATCTCTTCACCATAGGTAACTAAACCAGAGTTAAGGAAGAAACCGGCTCATGGAACGCTGAGATGGCACTAAGGTGAACTTTAACTGTGGAGTACTGAAGACCTAAGTTTGACAGGTCCAAAAGATACTCCAGAACCTTGCCAGGAGGACAGGAAAGGGATTCCAAGAGGATTTGCACACCAGAGAGAAAAACGTTTCATTTGGAAGCGTGACGTTGGGTGGCTGGCTTCCGAGCAGCCAGAAGGATGTCTGAGACTTCTACGAGAGACGTTGAACCGATTCACTTCTATCTCTTCAGGAGCCAAGCATGAAGGTGAAGTGATTTCAGGTTGGGATGGACCAACGAACCCTGAGTCAAAGACTGATTTGCAAAAGGAAGTGGTCTCGAGAGGCTGCCAACATACTGTTGAGTAGAGGAAACCATAGTTGCCGAGGCCAGGAAGGAGCAATGAGAATCATCTTGGTCCCCTGAGACTCGAACTTGAGGAGTACTCTCTGGATTAGAGGAGGTGGAAAGGCGAAGAAAGCGGTTTTGTCCACGAAGCCTGAACGCATCCTGACAGAAAATGCCAGGCCCTGGATTTCTGGAGCAGAAGAGAGGCAGTTTTGCGCTGAGTGGGGATGCAAAAGGTCCAGGTCTGGAGTCCCCACTCTTTGAACAGGGACCGAGCTACGGCTGGATGAGAGACCACTCGTGAGGGTCTGCCTCGTTCTGCTGAGGTGATCTGCTAGGTCGTTTGTATACCTGGCAGATAAACCGCTTGAATCAGAGACTTGTGCTCCAAGCACCACTCCCACACCCTCATTGCTTCCTGCAAAGGGATAAGAATAAACACCGCCTTGCTTGTTGATGTAATACATCACTGCTTTGTTGTCCGTTTGAAGGAGAATGTTCTTGTGACAAAGGACATCCTTCAGAGCTCGGATTGCATAGAGGACCGCTCTCATCTCCAGGACATTTATGTGGAGATGAGTTTCGAACTGAGTCCATACACCTTGAGTGTGGAGGGAGAGACAGTGAGCTCCCCATCCCATTAGCGATGCGTCTGTGGTGATGGAGATCTGATGATCCAGGGGAGCAAAGGGGAATCCTTCCAGGAGATTGCTCTCTTGAGACCACCAGGTGAGAGACCTTCGAAGGGGCTCCGTCACCTTGATGGGATAAGACTGGGGGTGAGAGGTCGGGGACCACTGAGTGGAGAGCATCCATTGGGTGGTTCTCATGTGCAGGTGGGCCAGAGGGACAGTGAAAGACCGAGGCGCCATGAGACCCAACATCGCGTTGCATCGAGAAAGCTGTAACCGATCGGTTCTCCCTGATGTAACGGGCCATTCGAAGGATGTCGAGTCTTCTGTCCTCTGGAAGGAAAGCCTTCGCTGAAGAGGTGTCTAGAAGCGTCCCTATGAAAGGAGCCTCTGGGAGGGTTGCAGTTGAGATTTTTTCAAATTCAGCAGAACTCCCATGGGACGTGAGAAGACAGAAGTGCGCTTGCATTTCCAAAGTCCCTTGGCCGGAAGGGCTGCTGAAGCCAATCGGTCCAGGTAGGGAAACACTCGGAGTCCGACTTTCCTGAGATGCGCCGCGAGAACTGCACAACACTTTGTAAAAACTCGCGGCGCCGAGGATAGCCCAAAGGGCAGGACTCTGAACTGATAATGCTGACCCAAAGCTACAAACCTGAGGAACTTGCGATGGGTCGGGTGGACGGGGATATGCTGGTAAGCATCCTGCATATCCAGAGAGGCCAGCCAGTCGTGCTGATGCAGCAAGGGTAACAGGGTACCTAGGGAAATCATCTTGAATTTCTCCCTGGGGAGGAATTTGTTTAACTTTCTGAGGTCTAGAATGGGGCGCATCCCCCCAGATTTCTTTGGAACCAGAAAGTAATGGGAGTAGAACCCTGTGTTTCGGAGATGCGGGAGCACCAGTTCTATTGCCCTGTTGTTCAGAAGGCCCTGGATCTCCGCGGTGAGGAGGTCTGACTGAGAGGCCGACAACCTGGGTTGTCGTCTGGGAGGACAATTCGGGGGGGTTTCCAAGAAATTGAGAGAATAACCCTCGCGAATTATCCGAAGGACCCATTTGTCCGAAGTTATGGACTTCCACTGGTTGTAGAAGTACATCAGACGACCTCCCACCGGAGGAGAAAGTTCCACCTCGGGCAGAGCGGATGGAACTTGGGCCAACGACTCATAAGGTAGCGCTGGGAGCTTTAGGCCCCTGCGCTTTCGTCTGCGTCTTCTTTTGAGGTTGGGCAGGTTGGCTTTTATGGAAGCTCCCCTGCCTCTGCCTCGAAGGACTGACGACTATGAAACTGACGTCTGTTCACATGCCCCAGAGGGGGCAGGCGGAGGGTCTGGCCAACTTAATGGCCGATCTAGTCTTCTGAGTGGCCTCTAAGGCTTGCCCACCTGAGGGCCAAAAGAAAGGAGCCATCAACAGGCAGCCCATCACCTGCTGCTGAGCATCATTCATGAAGCCAGAAATACGCAGCCAGGAATGGCGCCGAGTACAAATCATGGCTGCTGAGCGAGAAGCAGTGTCGAAGCGTCCATGGCAGCTTGACCTGTTGGTTATTGGACTCAATACTCTAATAACGGTCAGAAGAAGCTCTGACTTGGAATCGAATCTGGAAGACCTTCAACCATTCTTTTCATAGAGTGCCACAGGATATACTCATACTGAGAAAATAGCCTTGATAACTGGCATCGCATACTTAGAGTGGAGGCAGCAAAGACTCTCTTACCTAATGTATCAATCTTATGAGACTCTTTGTTAATAGGTCGAGCTGTAGTAGTTTGAGGAAGAAACGACCTTGTCATTCTCTGCCAGGACTACAATAGGATCCGCAAAGGTTGGGATGCCAAATGGGACGATCCTTGGGAGCTGAAATACTTCTTATCAATGGATTTAGCCACTGAAGGAATAAGAGCAGGATTATTCCATACCATTTGAGACAGCGTCTGAAGGAAGGCTGGATGGAGAGTCAAATCGTAAGGGATCTCGAAGCATGAAGATACTGAGTCTTAATATCTTCCCAGGATCGATGTCTGTAGTCTGGAGAGAAAGAGTGGATCCCAGGTTCTTCAACAGAGACTTAAAGGACAGGTCCTCGACCACAGGCTCTGTAGCAAAAGAAAGATCCTGTTTCCTCCACTTCATCACCAACCCGGGTCTGGGTCAGGCTCAACATCATCTCCTGATGGTCCAGAAAGGACTGTTTGGACAGGAAAGAGGTGAAAAGTAGGAAGGAGGAAATAGCAGAAAACAAGGAGGTCCCAAGGGCTGCAGGCGCGAGGCAGCCAAAAGCAGGACTGAAAACGGCACCGAGGCGCCTGGCGCCCGAAACCTGTGACCCAGCGCCCGCCTTGGCGCCCGTCGGGCGACAACCGCGCCGCAACCCGCGGCAGCGCGCGGCGCGCGCCGCAGCACATGAGGGCGATCGCGCGATCGGCGCTGTTCCCTATCCAGCGGCACCACCCGGCGGCGCGAGAGACCCCTCGGCGCCGCGAACTGCGCAGCAAACCCACCAGCACCAAAGCAGGCGCCGACAAGCCAACAGACCCTCCGGAAGGTGCCGGAAGAGCCCAGGAACCTGAAAAGCTAGAGAAGGAAAAAAACAGGAGATAAGGGCATCGGTGAGGCCCCTGCGCGCACAGCCATGTGAGGGGAACATCTAAGCGGAGTCGCTGGCACCAAGGAAGGCGCCACGCGCGACTAGGAAGGTCCAACCGCCTACCTGATCGCGGAGGCCCGGGGCTCCCGAGGCAACCGAGCCAGGCAGAAGAACCAACCTCCGGATCTCTGCTCCATAAGAGCGGCCCACTGATGAAACTGCTCATCTGGAGTCCTACCTATGGAGGGGAGGGCTCCGCTGTCGGGGAGCGATACGGAAGTTGGCGACTCCGAAGAAGAGACCGGCAACTAACTGCGATAACCGGCGTTGACGCGCGAGACATACCAAGTGCGACCTCTGGTGATGCCTTCTCTTTTTGACCTGTGGGCGAAGAAAGGCTCGAGGCCAAGCGGTGCCGAGAATCACGACCGTTTATTTTATGCCGGGGGGACCGCCATCCCCAGACATCGGACTGACCGTTAGCCGGAACCCGCTGAGGAGAAGGAGGCTGACGGACCCAGCCGGTTGACTGAACAGCTTTCATCTGAAGTCTCCCTACAGTCACCTGACCTGCTCATGGTCGACTCCGTCAGTAGGCGAGACTCTTCAAGTAAAATTTAAATATTAGAAAAATTTAACGAAAATAGAATAAAATTAAGCGATACTACTTATACGTGATAAAGTTACAAAAAACAAACTGAAAACTATCGCTAGTTTGAAGTTTGACTCCGACTCAAGCTGACGGCGTCGTCACTGAGCGCACTTTCGGCGAGGAAAAAAGGAACAGAGGCGGTTGGAGGTGCGTCGCCGAGATGGTCGTACACTCGCCGAGCTGTTGCTCGCGCGCCCATGTCTCGCCATGTGTTCGCTCTCCGCGCCCAACCCTCCAGCAAAGTTTGCTCCCGACGGGTCTTAGTGCCTCCGGCGCTAATCCCACTAGTGTGAATGAGTGGTGGAGACTTATGTCCAGGAAGATCTTTGGTTTCAAAGCAATAAACAGAAGTCTAGAACTACAGATTTTTTATTAATTGCCCTCCTTCCCACCCAAAGCCAGTTCTATTTTTATAGCCACTGGATTTGATTGACAACAGGAACTTCCTGTTTGGCAGTAGGAAGGGAAGGATCACTGAGACACATTAGTTTCATCAACCTTGAAGGAACCTAAAAAATAACTCTTTCTCCCCTCCCTGCTGCTGGAGGTCTGAATCCAAGTATGGAAAAAGGAGACTACTGAAGACTACAGGAGTTCCTGTCCCAGAACAGGAGGGTGAGGAGTTGTAAGGGCACATAGGCAGCAGGAAGAAGTAAGTGTAAAAATACATGAGGAGAGAGCAGTAAGCATACAAAGCAACAGGAGAGGGGACACAAAATAAGTCAAGATTGAGTGGTGCAGTGCAATGGCTGTGGGGCAGCAGTGTTCTGGGAGACATTCTGGAGGCTGCAGATGGTGCCCTGTTTGCAGAGCACCTCTCTGGTCTGAGGGAGGAGGTTGCCTCTCTCTAGGCTGACCTGGCTAGGATTCGTGAAACCTCTTCCCCCACCCAGAGACCACCAGGGCCACCACCGTTACCTCAGAAGTTGCCAAGAAAGAGGAGCAGTTGGACCAAGGTGGGCTCAGGGAGGAAGGGGGTGGTGGAACAGAGGTGCATCCCTCCAGTTGTACCTCTCCACAATTCTTATGCTGTTCTGGCAAAGAGTGGTTCCTCTATGGAGGCACCTGCAGTGGAGACCAAGGAGGATGCTGGGAACCTCCACAGAAGAGACCACCGAAGGGTGGCACGAGACCCCAAAGGGGAAGGGAACAACTCCTGGTGGGGGACTCGATCATTAGGGGGTAGAAGTGGGGGAGGAAGGGGATAGGGAGGTAAGGTGCCTGCCTGGCGCCACGGCTCAGAGGGACAGGAAGCGAATCCTCAGTATCGCAGGAGTAGCTGCACGAGGGAGGGAGCTGGATGTCACTGTCCATCTAGGGACAAATGACCTGACTGTGAATGGGATCAGAGTGGTGCAAGAGGAGTTTGTGGAGTTGGGGAGGGGCCTTAGACAAGCAGCATGTACAGTAACCTTCTTGGAGGTGCTGCCTGTCTATGGCAAGGATGATGCTAGGGTATTCCGCACCATGGGATTCAATGAATGGTTGAAAAACTGGTGTGGAGCTCAGGGATTTGGCTTCATTGGGGACTGGGGAGCCACCTGGAGAGATGCAGGCTTATACTGGCATGATAGTCTGCATCTGTCGGGTTGGGGGAACCAGGATCCTAGGTGACAGGTTTAAATGCTTCACTGGCAAGCAGTTAAACTAGCCAAGGGGGGAGGCACTGAAAAGGAGCAGGGAGAGATCCAGCCTCCTCACAAAACACAGTAGATAAAGAGGTAAACACCAAGGTAGAGAAGTCAGTAGGGAGCAGGACAGGGATAAATACAGAAAAAGGCGGTAAGGACAGGAATGGGGCTAAAAGGGGTAAGGCCATCAAAAAATGGAGTGTGATGAGTACCAATGCCTGCAGTCTGTGCAACAAGTCCCTGAACTAGTGGCCTTGATGGAAGAGGGATGCCTGGATATTGTGGCAGTCACTGAAACATGGTACACAAAAAACCATGACTGGGATGTCAACATACCAGGTTACACAGTCTACGGGAGGAAGACGGTGGGTTAAAGAGGAGGAGTAGCTCTCTACATAAGGGAAGGGATTAAAGCAACAGAACTAAAGAGTAAACAGGAAGTTGATGAGTCAGTATGGGTCACCCTGGAGACAGGAAATGGCACCACAATCCACACGGGGTTGTGTACAGACCCCCATCTCAGGGGGAGGAAATGGACAAGGAAATGATAGAAGGCATCCTTAAAATGGCAGAAAAAGGGGAGATATTGTTGATGGGGGACCTGAATATGTCAGATGTTAACTGGAGTACCTTTGCTGCAGGCACATCCAAGAGCAGGGTCATTCTTGATGCCCTACAGGGGGCATGCCTCAGACAGCTAGTGTTGGAACCCACTCAAGAGGGAGCAATCCTAGACCTGGTACTCTCAAATGGGGAAGGAGAAAGGATCTCAGATTTAGAAGTGGGTAGCCATCTGGGAACAAGTGACCACCAAACAGTGTGGTTCACAATAAACACAGCCACAGAGTCAAGCCATACAAAAACAAGAGTATTGTACTTCAGGAAGGCTGACTTTTGGAAAATGAGAGAGTACCTCGGAAAAGCACTAGCAAACGGGCAAGAAGGAGGGGTGGAGGAACAATGGGGAATAATCCAAACAGCCATCGTAGAGGCAACAAGTGTTTGTATGAAGCAAATCAACAAAACAAAACGAAGGAAAAAACCACTATGGTTCTCAAAGGAGGTGGCAGGGATGGTTAAGGAGAAAAGGATAGCATTCAGGAAACGTAAGGAAACACAGAAGGAGCAGGACAGAGAACTTTATCAGTTAAAGCAGAAATAGGCAGGGAAGACAGTCAGAATAGCAAAGGCACAAACTGAGGAAAACATAGCCAACTCTGTTAAGAAAGGGGATAAAACCTTTTATAGGTACATTAGGGAGCGAAGAAAGACCAAGGGAGGGATACAGAGACTTAATAAAGGTGAGGGTATGTGGGCAGAGGGTGACAGCGAAAAAGCAGGGACACTGAACAAATATTTCTGCTCAGTATTCACAATGGAAGAGGAGGCGGAGGTACCCAAGCCAAACAAGGGAGAAACTCTGAATGGGGGGTCAACACCAGTCCATTCACAGAAGAAAGGGTTTTGAAAGAACTCTTGAAACTGAGGGTGGACAAAGCAATGGGGCCTGATGGGATTCACCAAGAATTCTAAACGAACTAAGGTAGGAACTAAGTAACACCACTGACTACTCTCTTTTAACAAATCATGGAGGACGAGGATGGTACCTGAGGACGGAGGAGGGCAAATGCAATTCCACTTCACAAAAGTGGGAGCAGGGCAAAAGCAGGAAACTACAGACCAGTTAGTTTGACTTCAGTGGTAGGAAAAATGATGGAATCACTTCTGAAGGAAAGAATTGTTGAGCACCTAGAGGCCAGTGGGGCACAGGACCCAAGGCAGCATGGTTTCACAGTGGGAAGGTCATGTCAGATGAACCCAATAGATTTCTTGGACTGGGTAACCAAAGTAGTAGACCAGGGAGGGGCTGTGCATATGGCCTACCTAGATTTTAGCAAGGCATCTGACACAGTCTCACACAAAAGATTAATATACAAGTTAGCCAGCCTTGAAGTAGGTCCCAAGGTGGTAGCCTGGATAAAAAACTGGCTGGACAACAGGACGCAAAGGGTAATAGTAAACGGAGTCCACAGTGAAGAAAGGAGGGTAACTAGTGGGGTTCCGCAGGGCTCAGTACTGGGACCAGTCCTCTTTAATGTCTTTATAAGTGACACTGGAGAGCACCTGGAAGGAAAGGTATGTCTCAATGCAGATGACACAAAGATCTGCAACAGGGTTGATACACAAGGTGGGGTGGAAAGAATGAAAAGGGACTTGGCAAGGTTGGAGGAATGGTCAAATATGTGGCACCTCAGATTCAATGCAAAGAAGTGCAAGGTAATGCATCTGGGAAACAAAAACCCAGGGGAAGAGTACACAATGGGGGGTGACTTAATAACAACAACAAAAATTGAAAGAGACCTAGGAGTAGTTATATCAGATGACCTAAAGGTGGGCAAGCAATGTGAGAAGGCAGTAAGGAGGGCTGGGGGGATACTGGGATGTACAGGGAGAGGCATCAACAGTAGAAAACCGGCAGTTGTTATTCCTCTGTACAGACAGTTAGTGAGACCCCATGTGGAGTACTGCGTTCAATTCTGGAGACCCCATCTCCGCAAAGACACAGACAGAGTGGAGGCTGTTCAGAGGAGGGCAACCAAAATGGTGCAGGGTCTGCACCAGAAGACATACGAGGAGAGACTAAAGCAGCTTAATATGTATACCCTTGAGGAAAGGAGGGAGAGGGGGGACATGATAGAAACTTTCAAGTATCTCAAGGGAATTATAGTACAAGAGGGTAGTATCTTTCAGAAGAATAGATGTGCAAGAAGAAGGGGGCACAATTTGAAGATAGAGGGGGGACGGCTCAGAGGTAATTTTAGAAAGTATTTTTTCACAGAGAGGATTGTGGATGCATGGAACAGCCTTCCTGAGGAGGTTGTGGAGTCTGGAACAGTGGGATAATTCAAGAATGCATGGAACAGGCATAAGGCAATTTTTTTTGGGCGGGGGTAGGAGGAAGTAAGCTGTTAATTAACTAGAATATCCTGCTTATCCATCAGGTAGGGAAATGGGTAGACTAGGTGGGCCAAGTGGTCCTTATCTGCCATCAGATTCTATGTTTCTGTGTTTCTAAAAGAGTATGATACATTCTTTATATTCAGGGGACGACCAACAAAGGGGTATGTGAGTTCCATTATATTGAAATGAGAGATGGGATTGGTTGCTTTATATAATGGCCTACTGTTAAAGAACTGCTCCTCTCCCTATTGTGCTAGGGAATTTTAAAAGGGCAGGACAGGTTCGGAATGGTCCTGGTAAAGAAGTGAAGACACAGGGGATCCATCATGTATATTTAAAATGGATGTCAGAGCAATGTTGTTTAATCTGTTTTAAGCCTTTGCCTAGGTGTTCACCCTCCCCTTTTTGGTTTCAGTTGGGGATGGCGACTCCTGGAGGAGGACCTCCTGGAAAGGAATAACAGTTGGAATTTTCTGGAGTGTTGGGGGGGGGGGGGAGAGATATTATTTTTCATCTCTGATCTTATTTAGGTTTTGTCTCCTTTTACATTATCTTTAATATTTAATTAGTGGGAATGAAGTGGGGGAGGTATTACCCTCCCATATACTTAATAAACAAGATTGGGATAACGTGGATTAACAGCTCAATCTACGAAAGGTAGTGGAATGTATAGTCTTGGGGGGACCTGGAAGAAGGGTAGTTTGGATGTGTGTGCATCCTCTCCCGCTAGAGGGGCTTTATAGAAGTTGGGTTGGGAAGTTTTTGTTGACAAGGGCTGGGGGACAGTTGGGGATGTTTTGTTCATAGTTTTAAAAACACAGAGTACACTTTTATGTTTTGGATTTACAACAGAGGGGTGGAAACATGGTAAAAATTGATGTTGTATGGATTGGATAAGCCTTTTGTCATGGAATGTAAATGGACTTAAAACTGTTATTAAGAGGAAAAAAGTGTGGTCTTTAATTAAAAAACTGAAGGGAGATATATGCCTGCAGGAGATACATATGGATAAACAAGTCACTGAAACTGGCGGAGTCCTGGGGTGGTTCCTTTCTGGTATCCCCATATACATCAAAGACGAGGGAGGTGGCCATCTGGATACGTCCTGGCCTTCCTCATAAGGTCCATTCAGTCCTCTTGGACCCGCAGGGTAGATATGTTTTGGCGGAGGTAGAGGTTGGAGCCAAGAGGCTAACGGTGGGGTCGCTATATGGACCAAACTTTGATTTCCCCAGATTTCCTTACCCGTTTAGGGTTGACACTGGGCCCACACCCCGAAAATATTATCTTGGCGGGAGCTTTTAACATGCACCTGGATCCTAATTTGGATCATCTCCCCCCCCCCCCCAGCACAGCAGCCCTCAAAGACCTTGGTGAGGAGTCTGAATCTTTGGGAGACCTGGAGACACTGTCAGCCGGAGGATCGAGAAGAAAAAAATTACTCACCTTAGTAATTGTGTTTCTTCTAATGGAGTCTTGTTGTATTCTGACATATGCAGTGTTCCCCAACCTTTAAACTGCCCCAGAGAACAAAGAGTTAACTTTCTAATAGAATGCTGAGCTTGAGCTCGGTTGGAGTCTCTTTCTGGAGTGATTCAAACTCAAACCGTCAGATTCTTATGAGCCCAACTAACTAAAAATTCTATGTGGAAATTGTAAAATTCCTATTAGCCAACTGGCAAAAAAAAGTTTTGGAATTCCAAGGAAGACTCAAGTCAGGAAACCCAAAAAACGAAAACCAATCCAATATCAATAACAGTAATAAATCAACACCCAAACAAAAATTAGGAGGGTGTAAACAAAGAGCACCCCTGGGCTGCAACACTACACCTGCCCACCCACTTCCCAAAAACAGGTTCTGAGAGGGGAGGCAGGGAGGGAGGTCAGAATACAGCAAGACTCCATTAGAAGAAACACAATTACTAAGGTGAGTAATTTTTTCTTCAAACAACATGAAGTCTTGCTGTATTCTGACTATTACAGACTACCAAGCAATACCTCCGTGGAGGAGGGACAGAACCTACTTTGGGAATAGGCTCTGAAGTACTGCTGTGCCAAACCGAGCATCACTCCTAGCCTGGATATCCAGAGAGTAATGCTTGGTAAAGGTATGGACTGTTTTCTAGGTGGCTGCTTGACAGATTTCTAACAGCAGAATATCCCTGGCAACAGCCAGAGAAGCAGCTGTACCTCTTGTGGAGTGAGCCCTCAGGCCTGAGGGAAGAATCCTTCCCAGTTTCTCATAGCAGAATTGTATACAAGATACAATCCACCTGGCAATAGTTCTCTTAGTGGCAGGTTTGCCCATTCCCACTTCTCCATAAGTGAGGAATAATTGGAGGGAGTCAAACCTGTGACCCTTGGTACGCTCTATGTAGTGGCTGAGGGCCCTTTTAACATCTAAACTGTGTAGCCTCCTTTCTCCTGAGGAAGAAAGATCAGTGAAGAAAACAGGGAGAGGCATAGACTGGTTCAGGTGAAAATCTGAAACCACTTTGGGCAAGAACCTTCTATTGGTTCTAAGGACCACTTTATCCACATGAAAAGAGATAAAACCAGGTTCCACTGACAGGGCTTGCAGCTCACTGATACGCCTGGCAGAGGTAATGGCTACCAAAAACACAGTTTTCCAAGTCAAGTACTTAAGTTCTGCTGAGGACACGGGTTCAAAGGGATGTTGCATAAGTTGAGCAATGCAAACGTTCAAATCCCAGGCAGGGGCAGGGTCTCTAAAGAGAGGATTGGTATGGAGCAATCCCTTAAAAAATTTACAGAATAAAGGGTGAGATGCTAGAGAGGAAGACTTTCCCATTGATAGAAAAGCTGAAACAGCTGACAAGTGTACCTTGAGGGTAGCTGGTCTGAGGCCTAGGCCATAATCCAGGACTGTAGGCAACTCAGCAAAATCTGGAGAAATATGCTTCTTGGAACACCAAATGCTGAACCTCTTCCATTTGGAGTTTTAAGTCTTTCTGGTGGAAGGCTTTCGAGAAGCTTTGAGAATATCCAGAACCCTCTAAGACAGCTGCAAATCTGCAAACTCTGACTCTCCCAAGAGCCATGCCTTGAGATTGAGAGACTGAAGATTGGGGTACCAAATCCTCCCCTGAGAGGATGTTAACAGGTTGTAATTCCTGGGGAGAGACAGGGGAAGATGGACTGCTAGGGACAACAACAGGGGATACCAAGGCTGTCTGGCCCAATCTGGAGCAATCAGAATCACTTCGCAAGGTTGAAACCTTATTTTGACTAAAACTTTAAACAGGAGTGGGAAGGGAGGGAAGGCATACAGAAATTTCCCTTCCCAATTCAGACTCAGAGCATCCAGGGGGACTGAGCCCAAGACTGGGGGTCTGCAACAAAAGAGAGGAAGTTGGTGATTGTCTGGGGCTGCAAAGAGATCTATCTCTGGAGTGCCCAACCTTGAAAAAATCACTTTCAACACCTGAGGGTCCAGGGACCATTCGTGATAGCCCTGAGAGATCCTGCTCAGTGCATCTGCTAGTACATTGTCCTTCCCTGGAAGGTGAATTGCTATCAGAGAGGTTTGCAGGGAATAAGCCACGGACCACAATGTCATGGCTTCCGTGCACAAGGCCGTGGACCGAGTGCCTCCCTGCTTGTTGATGTACCAAATGGTGGTGGTGTTGTCTGTTCTGACCTGAACTACCTTGTTCTGCACTGACTGAGAGAAAGCTTTCAGGGCCAGAAAAACTGCCCTGAGAGCTCTAGGAGATTGATATGGAGAAGGGATTCTTGGGGGAACCACAGTCCCTGGGCAAGTGAGGGCCCCCAGATGGGCTCCCCAGCCCAGAAGAGAAGCGTCCATGGTAAGGACCACTGAATGAGACTGAGTGGCAAATGGGACCCCTTGTCTTAAATTGTCCTGATCCTGCCACCATTGAAGAGCTTGCATCAAGGTCAGAGTCACTGGGATCAGTTTGGTAAGGGAATCTTTCCTCTGAGACCAAAAAGCTCTGAGATGGAAACTGAATATCCCTGACCTGGAATCTTGCCCCTTGACCACTGCTGTAGAAGCTGCCATGTGGCTCAAGAGCTGGAGAAAATACCTTGCTGATCGAGATACCTGAAGGCTGAAAGAAGAGGCTAGTTCTATAAGAACCCTTGCCCTTTCCTGGGGAAGAAAGGCTCTTGCTCTGACTGTCTCCAGTTCTGCCCCTATAAAGTTAAGAAGCTGGACTGGTTCGAGAACTGACTTGGGAAGGCTGAGAAGAAATCTTAGAGAAGTGAGCACTTGCTGGGTCACTTGCAGGTGAGACTTGACTTGGTCTGGAGACTGACCCACTATTAGCCAATCGTCAAAGATATGGAAAAATGGAAATCTTTTGCCTTCTTAGAAAGGCAACTACTACTGCCAGGCACTTTGTGAAAACCCTTGGGGCTGAGGTTAGGCCAAAGGGCACTGCTCTGAACTGATAGTGGCCTGAGGGCAGCACTGAACCTGAGGTACTTTCTGTGGGAGCACCTGATGAGAATGTGAAAGTAGGCATCTTTGAGGTCCAGGAGGCTAGCCAGTCCCCTGGCCTTAGAGAGGGAAGGATTATTCCCAGAGTTACCATCTTGAACTTTGGTTTTAAAAGATGTTTGTTTAGGTATCTTAGGTCAAGGATGGGTTGCCATTCCCCTGTCTTTTTTGGGGCAAGGAAGTACCTGGAGTACAGACCTTTGCCCCAGTGTAGGGTAGGTACTCTCTCTATGGCTGTTAAGGGCAGCAGAGATGAAACCTTTGCCTCTAGGGCAAGGGTTTCCGAGAGATTTGCAGGTGGAAAAGATCTGGCTCTCATCTTTGGAAATTTTCTGAAGCTGAGAACCAGTCCCTGGCTTACTACCTCCAGGACCCACTTGTCTGATGTAATAGACATCCAGTCCTGGACAAAGTAAGCCAGCCTGCCCCCTACTGGAATAGGAGAGTCAACCCGGGCAGGCCCATCAAGGTGTCTGCTTGGTAGGGGCCTTAGGCTGAGGAGTGGATGCAGCCCTGCTCATCTCCCTTCTGCCTCTCCCTCTGAAGAACCCCCCCCCGTGAAAAGGGAGAAGAGGCCTATGCTTGGTAAAAAGTCCTATGAAAAGGCGTGCCCCTAGACTGCTGCCTTTAAGGAGTTGCCTGCCTCTCCTTGGCCTGAGCACTCCTGTAGGTGGTCCTGTACTCATCCATTTTCTTCATGTAATTCTCTGTCTACTCCCCAAACAGAGACTTACTCACTACAGGAAAATCCATGGCCTTAGCCTGGGTATCCTGTGAGAGGCTAGTACATCTGAGCCAAGCCATTCTCCGAAGAGCCAAAGATGTAGCCATGACTCTTGATGACACATCATTGGAGCCCACAGCAGCATGAAACTGAACTTTAGATGCCTCAATCCCATCTGCAGCCACTGCTTCCAGCTCCCTGGCTAGCTGGGGGGAGGCCTGTTTAGCCAGTGCCAGTACAGTGTCCCACCTGGACTTCTGGTACCTGGCTGTATAGGCCATGTAATTCGCCTGCCTGAGTCCCAAGGAAGATGCCATATACTGTTTCTTTGCCATGGCATCAATCTTCCTGGAGTCTTTGTCTGGGGGGTGTGAAGCCAAGGGAATATTTGCCTTGTCACAAGCAGCAGCCTGCACTACCCAAACATGATTGCATTGCTGGCATAAGAACTCCGCGTCTGAGCCTGAAAGTGTATACCTCTTGTCCATTCTTCTATCCACAGGAGGTAGAGTGTTAGGACACTTTAGGATTTTTTGTGTCTGTTTCCCAAAGGATTTGTGGAGGGGAATAGACGGTCTCCTGGACTCTGGGATGTCCATCATTTCTACATAATCAGGCTCCTCTTGATCCTCCACAGCCTCCTCCACAGGAAGCTGGATGGTTTCAGCCACCTTTCTGTAGAACATAAAGTGAGAAGGGGACTCAGAAAGCCTAGGAGGGGAAACACCTGAAGGTCTGCCTGGGGAGATGTCCGGTTCCACAGGCACATCCAGACCCTCACTTTTTTTTTTTTTCACCAACCAATCATTTTACCATGTGAGACACACTAAGCTGAAATCTTGTTTGCAGGTGCAACCTGGGAGCACGAGGAAGTTAAGTGACTTGCTCAGGGTCACACAGTATGCAAGTGGGGGCTGTGGGATTCAAACCCAGGTCTCCAGATTTGCAGCTCAGAGCCTTAAACCACTGCGCCATACTGCCTCTCCTTGGCCTGAGCACTCCTGTAGGTGGTCCTGTACTCATTCATTTTCTTCATGTAATTCTCTGTCTGCTCCCCAAACAGAGACTTACCCACTACAGGAAAATCCACTTTCACCATCATCCTCCTCAAATTCCCCTTCCTCTTCATAATTTCATAAAAATCTTCAAGGGTATAATCATGAACCAGGGGAACCAACCGAATCGAATCCCTGCCAGAAGGTGCCGGATCGGTAGGAACCGGCGGAGCGATTCCACAATCTGAATCGCTCTGGCTATCTCTTTGGCGGTCAGAACATGAACCTCTGGATCCGAACCGGACGATTTTTCTTTGCGTTTTCTTTTTGTCGGAAACTGATCCCTCGGAATCGGCTCTCCTTTTGCCCCAAGAAGTATCGCCCTGGTCAGAGCGCACTCCTTCTGGTTCGGTCGGAACCGAACCAGGCTGGCCATCTGGATCAGATGACTTCTCGGCCTCCTTTTCCCTCAGTCTACCTAATCTCTTTTCAAGGGTAGATTTAGGAACATTTTTACAAATTTGGCAGTCTGTATCGAGGTGTTCAAACCCCAGACAATAAACACAGGTGGTGTGGGGATCGGCCTTAGCAAAGACCTCTCCACACTCACTGCAGTATTGAAACCCAGTGGGCCCGTTTTTTTTTCTTGGGTTTCTCAGACATGACCAACTTACCCTTTTTATGGAAACCGCCAGGCAAGACTCCCTTATTGGTTCCTTACCGTGTCACGGGTATTGGAAAAAACATACTAAAACACGTCTTTTTAGAATCGATAAGGACCGGTAACCACACACTAAGTAAAAACACAAAACACAAGATTTCACTATCAAATGGCCGGTTCAGCCGAACTGACCCGCACTTTTACAAGTTCCACACAGAAAAACAGAACAATTCCTATCTAGTACTCACGGCACCACAGACAGAGACTGAACCGACTATGCGGATAACTTTTAAGGTTTAAAAACCGACGAAAACTGAAACTTTAACCGACTTTCGAACCGAGCTGAAGGAGAAATCTCCGGAGGAACCGTTCAGTGAGGCGGAGTAAAGAATCTGACGGTTTGAGTTTGAATCACTCCAGACAGAGACTCCAACCAAGCTCGAGCTCAGCATTCTATGCTCTGCATAGAAAGTTAACTCTTTGTTCTCCGGGGCAGTTTAAAGGTTGGGGAATACTGCATATGTCAGAATACAGCAAAACTTCATGTTGTTTGAATATTCATTTTATTCTCATGCACATCAGGTGTATGCCAGGTTGGACTATGTATCCCTCCCCTCGAGAGTGTTAGGAGGGATTATAGAGGCCTCGTATGGACCGATGACAATATCAGATCATGCCCCATTTAAGGTCACCCTTTGCCTGCCAGACAGTCACCCAGCAGATGCCCAATGGAGGATGGATCCAGCCCTCCTTGTAGATCCCCATTATTTAGCCCAGATTAAAGAAAGACTGGAGGAATATAAAAAGCTGAACCCACTGGAAGACACTAGCATAGGTAATGTGTGGGAATGCCTCAAGGTTTATATTAGAGGAGAAACTATTTCATATGATGCATTTAAAAAAAGACCTTGAGCCCGGAAGAGGCAGACCTGGAGGAAGATATAGTGTGTCTGGAACGACAGACTATGATAGCACATTCCCCCCAGGTATCTAAAACACTAAAAACGCTTAAAGGGCAGCTTAGTCAGCTATCCTCCACAAGACTGGAGCGAAACTTACTGATTACAAAATCGCACATATACTTTGATGGAGATAGAAGGGGGAAAGTGGTTGGTGAGCCTGATTAAGGGGAGGAGAGCGGAGAGGTCTATTCTTTCACTGGAAAGTGTACTTGGGACACTTACATATAACCAACAAGAAATTAATAATGCCTTTAAAGAATTTTATTCCTCCCTCTACACAACTGAATTTCCAGCAGGGGCTAATTTAGATTCATTCTTGGACACTGTTCAGTTGCCCTCCCTTGCCCCTTCTGAGGTGACAGAGATGGATTCACCACTCTTGTTATCCGAGGTAAGGAGTGCTGTTTGGAAGGCTAATAAGGGCAAGGCTCCTGGACCCGATGGTATTCCGATAGAGTTTTATAAACTTATGTGGGACTCTGTGGGCCCTCTTATGCACCAGATGAGCAAGGAAACCTTGGATACCGGGGCACTTCCTGCTTCCTTACTTATGGCTACAATCACTGTTTTACCAAAACCTGGGAAAGATCCCACCAAGTGTGGATCTTATCGTCCAATTTCCCTGCTCAACTCTGATTACAAGGTAATAACGAAGATACTGGCATCCAGATTGGAACAATATTTCCCAAAGTTAATCCATCCAGATCAAGGGGGATTCATGAAGGGCAGACAAGCAAAACATAACTCAGAAATATTATGCACCTTTGGCGGGGGAAAAGAGAGGGGGGGATTACTACCATTAGAGACAGAGAAAGCCTTCGATCGTGTCGAATGGCCATTTATGATGGCAGTTTTGCGTAAATTTGGGTTTGGGGAGGGCATCTTGAGTTGTATTCAGGCTTTGTATAAGAACTCACAGGCCCGTTACTATCGAACAACTTCATTTCATCCCCTTTTGCCCTCACCCGAGGAACGAAACAGGGGTATCCCCTATCCCATCTGCTCTATGTCCTAATCATTGAAGCGTTAGCTGGGGCAATCAGAGAGGAGAGGTCTGTGGAAGGGTTGCTTTGGGATGGGAAAAATAATGTGATATCTCTTTTAGCGGAAGATATTCTTCTCTTTTTTAAAAAATCCTGATAAGGCACTCCCAGCATTAATTAATATTTTTCAAGTATATGAACAAATATCAGGCCACAAGATAAACTGGTCAAAGTGTGAATGGATGCCCATGGGGAAGAGCAAAAATTCCAAAAATTATGGGTTCGGCAGTGGTACCTCCATCCCCCTCAATTAAATACTTAGGAATATTATTAACAGCCAAGTTATCTAATATGGCCAAATCCAATCTTATCCCACGGATTCAAAAAATTAAAGAACAATGCATTAACTGGAGGGCCTTACCTTTGACACTAATTGGAAAGGTCAATTTAGTGAAAATTAACATTCTCCCACAATTCCTATATATTTTTCAGACTCTTCCAATAGGTATACCGAATAAATATGTTAAAGCATTAGAAGGAGCTACAGCTCAGTTATTATGGCAGGGCAAATGCTCCCAGATAAAAAAAGAGATTCTTTGGCTGCTGGTGGGTAGGGGAGGTCTAGGACTACCGAGTGTTAAGCACTACTACATGGCTGCACAACTGGCACATGTACAGGATTTGGTGGGAGAGGTGTCATCTCGCCTGGGGTGGGTAGACATGGAGAACTCTATATCAGGATTGTTATAGAACAGTACAATGGTAGGGTATCTCTATGATGGAAAACCTGATAGACTTGCCAACCCATGTTCAAACACTACCTTTAAGGTCTGGAGAGAGGCGCATCATATTCTTCAACACTCCAACTCCTTCTCCCAGGATACTGATCTGGGAGTTATATTGAAAGGATGGGCTGGCATTTCGGGAGTATCAGATACTCAAGATTTTGAGGAAAAAGGGCCTATATATGGTGGGTCAGGTATGGGAGGATGGGGAGGCTATCCCATTTAGGGTACTAACACGAAGGTTCACTATAGGGGTGTCTCGATTCTTCCTGTGGGCTAGAATTCAGGGTGAGTTAAGAGCTAGATGGGCCCGTGGCAGTACTTTCTCTCGTTCTCCCTTAGAAGAGCTATTTATAGGCCATCGAGATGATAAATCCTTTAAACCATTGAGAAATTGTTTTAGATTATTAATGGGAGCATTTAGTGACCCCCTAGGGAACCTGGTTTCCAGATGGGAACTAGATATGTTGCCAGATGGGCTTACAGGTGGTGATTGGCTAAGCATCCTTAGGAATCTCCTAAAAGGCTTGATTAATAATAAGCTCTGAGCCATCCAATACAATATTTTTACTCAAGCTTACGTCACTCCAGAAATGAAAATTATGTACCTACAGTAATTATGATCTTTCTGTGTATCTTCACCATTCATCACTGTTGGGTGTCTGGTCGGAGGTCAGGACCCACGAGAGCTTTTTTTTCGGCGTGAGGTGGGCGGCAACGCACCATCGGTGCTGCCCTCGAGGCCGACGACCGCGCTATAGCCGCAGGTTGGGCTTAATAGGCTGTGTTGACTCTGCCTGCCTGCCAGTTCTGAGTTGCCGGAGAGGTAAGAGGAAGGGAGTGGAGGGTGGGACAAGGAAGTCCAAGGGACAGAAAAAGGAAAAGATATATAAACCAAAAAGGAGAAATAACGACTGAGAGGACAGAAAGGCAGAAAAGTCAGAAACTAAAAAGGGATTGGGAGGGGCCCCAATCTCTGGAAAAGGAAGAGGGAGGTAGGGTGGGTAAAGAATTTAGGAGGAGAGGGGGGAGTTAAACATCCCAGACTCTGATCAGTCTCCAGAATACACAGGAACTGCAAGGAGTAGCCAAAGGCTTTCTGCCAGAATTCAAGGCACAGAATAGCTGGCAAACACTCCAGATAAGCAGAGTTGGCTATTCTGGAAGAAGGACAGGGTACAGAGAATTAACACCCTCTCAAGAAAAGATTACTGGTGAAAAAAAAGGGAAAAATCCTTTTTTTTTTAAACAAGAAGAAATAGGTTGGACGGGAACGGGGGGGGAGAGAAAGGAGGGTGTAAAGAGTGATTTTACTATAATGTGTGCCTTTGCACAAATTGTAATAGTTGGCAGGGGACAGGCTACAAAACCCCTAGTACAATCTGATAAAGCCAGTAAGTGGGTGCACGAGCAAATACACAGAAAGACAGCAGCATAAAAAAGTATGTATACACCACGGAGTTACAATACAAAATGGTGGTTAAAAAAAACTAATGTGTGA
Source organism: Neoceratodus forsteri (assembly GCA_016271365.2). Classification (NCBI taxonomy): domain Eukaryota; kingdom Metazoa; phylum Chordata; order Ceratodontiformes; family Ceratodontidae; genus Neoceratodus; species Neoceratodus forsteri. The sequence goes on along the minus strand of CM057453.1, from coordinate 282,978,850 downwards.
AAAATGGTGGTTAAAAACAAAACTTATGTGTGCAAAATGGGGGACAAAACAAAACTTATGAGCTGCATTTCCCCAAAATGATGTAGGCATTTCTTATAAATGCTATGTGTCATATTTGTCATAGTTCTTACTTATCATAGTTACACAGTGACCCGGAATTAGTTACATAAAGAGACATTTAAAGGCATTATTTACAGTAATTACATAAGTTACACAAATATACCTTGCAACAGCATACAGGGATAAGACAATCAGGTTCACAATTAGACTCAGTCATGATTTACTATTACATTAGTTTCATAGATAAACGTTAGCAACAACATCCAATAGTAGAACTCGGGTTCTCATTCAGACACCTGGTTACCCACCAGTTAGAAGGGTAGTTAGACAACAAAGAGGACTGACGTCGTACGCTAGGCAGAATAAAGACAGGATAGAGGGAGGTTCAGAGCAGTTCAGCTGGCATGAACTAATAGTTCTAATATGCTAATAGTTTAAACTGTAATGCGATTTTTTATGTTTTATGTATAATAGAAAAAAGGGCACAGTTAAGTGTTTATAACAAAACCAGCTATGATATATGCATGTCAATGGAGAATTTGCTAAAAGCACACTGTACAATGTTGCCATCTTGTGGAGATTGGCATTTATTACATTTATTCCATTTTCTGCATTCATTTCAGTTACCAAATTTACGTAATTTAGCTCATGCTTACTACAGGATATGCAAATGTAAATTCTCCAATTACAGAGCTAATATACCAACATTGCCTTGTTTGGAAACAGGATGCACATCCTGTGTTTGTTCAATTATACATAAAGCTTTGTAAGTGCTGCCTAAAACAGAACGGCTTTTTATTTTTGTAACTGAAGCTACAACTTTTTGTACCACCTTAAATTTTGTATCCTGACCAAGTAAAGCTTCATAAAATCTCGTCCGTTCTCCGTGTGGTCTGTAAGTATATATCTAGGTGGTTTAATAGAGAGTATCGAAGAGGGAGCCAGCCCCTCTCGGAGATCCCATTGGGGTCTCCCTGTTACATTTGGTGCTGTGACTCGGGTTACTAAAGCCGCTGGCAATTAAAGGGCCGAACTGAAGGTAAAAACCACCTAGAATTTATGACCATTCGAGATTTTTTTTGTTGCTGGCAAAACCTTTTTTTTCCTTATTGAAGCAATCTGTCCACGGAGAGACTGATCATCTCACTGGGTGACAGACTGTAACAAACATAAGGCAAAGGAAAATGCACAAGACCAGATATTAGTATACTATCTAAATGAAGGCTTGTAATAGGGAAAGGAATTTTTTAATTTTGGTGATTTTATTTGTCATTTGTTTAGTTCTTTTTT